>CM073760.1:19338354-20606177 GCA_037127475.1 Arma custos | reverse complement strand
GGTCCCGTCTCTTAAACAAATGAGACATTTTCTACTCGATATTAATTATCTTCAAAGTTAAAACACTGCAAAAGAGATTCTATCTAACAAATCTTTTCTCGAAATAAATTTTATGTTACAGTATGAAGACTTTGTAATTTGTTGTTTATTTATTGTCACGTTTATGCTGCTATTGCTAATTGGAGGATGCTACAATGGGAGCTCTAAATTTAGCCTATCCATGTTTATTTAGGATGGGGATTTTTAACGAGTACTTGGTATCGTCCAGGCTCGGGACCCCCGTTTAACGTCTCTTCCGATGGACGGCATAACAAAGGATATTTTCTATACGATATTACTCCCTTTAAAAAATCTTAGGGCCGCCTACCGGGATGCGAACCCGTGACCTTGGGCTAGGTAAGTTGTTATGCTAACCACTAGAACAGAGGTCACCCAATTGTAATTTGTTTCATTGAGAATATTTAGATATATTACATGTTTTTAATAGAAACACCATACAAATATTGTATCCATTTTTAACCATGATTTTCCATTGGAAATGTATAAAACAAAATTCAGTTTTATTCTGATAATTAGTTATAAACCCAATAAAGTCAATATTACTTCTAAGACATGTTTGCATATATTATAGGTTTGTTCTGCTATATGGGCTTCACTTCCCAAACAATTATCTCAGAGAAAAGTAAGATCCTCTGATCTGAATAAAATTTAAATAATAAAATGGGATGCCACCCTGAGATCATTATCAGTTATAGTGTATCATTAATGACTTAAAATATACCCTTATCTTTCCCAAAGGTTGACTGACAAGTGGTTTAGCGAATGAAGATACTTTTTTATTTCATTAAATATCATTATATTTACTGTGTTCTGAACATGGTTACAGGTTAATTATATTTACAGGTTAATATATTTACTTACAAAGTAAGAAATGGAGGACCGTTTCGCTATTTGTGACAGTCTATATATTGAGTTGCTCGCTTCATACCAACGCCATCAGCTGTTGGTATGAAGCGAGGAGGGGTACATTTACTATTAAGGGTAAATGTACTGGCCCTAAGGGACATTTAAGCTACCTGCTCAATGTCCCTTACACTATTTACTTAGGCTCTTCTAATGTTCCAAATAGTGCCACATGTAACAGCTCCCGTCTACTAAATTAAAATAAATGCAACAATAAAATTAGTTTAATACAAAGTCGAATATCCCAAACATGGGGATAAAGAGGAAGGTTCATCAACAAACTATTGCCTCATCTAATGGGAACAATATCAAGTGTTAGCGTCGGTGGATACATCGGCTTTGCTAATTCAGTAATAGTTGTAAAATAATCGCAAATAATCTTCGGTTTTCAGTTTTCAACTCGGGTTTAGACCACCCTTGGATCCATTTTACGCCAAGAAATCTGGACTTATGACCGTTCGTTCTTTCGATATCAGAAATATCCAAAGTGGATAACTGAAGAATATTTAAACAAAGTAGCTACGAAACAACTCAGAGGTCAGGTTTTCGACAAAGAAAATTTTAGGATATTCAGCAATAAATGTGTAGATGTAAGCTTCCATAGCATACACACACACACAAATATATAGAATATAACATATAAATAATAAAAAATAAAATATTGCAAACAAGAAAAACATTACGAAAAAATAAAATGACTAAATTTCTGTACCACAAGAACCCATGGACGGTCTTGGATTCAGTACACGGTAAAGAATGCACTGTTTAAGGTCGAGGCTGTGCAGAGAGGTGATTTGTCTGAGATCCCACTCAACCAGATCAATGGTACCCATTTTATAGAGTCTGAGGAAGTCCCAGGAGGACTGATTCTAGGATTTCAACAATATAAATAATCAATGTGCCACAGCCAGATGTAAACCAGTGGCCTTAGGCACAGCTACTCAGCGTTCTGCCAGATCAAGCTCTACCTCTAGGTTTTCTCCTCATCAAAGGTTACCGTTTTATAGAGATTGGCTGAGCCAAGATGGTCTTCAGATCCTACAGGGTCCAACTACAGCTGTCAAAAATATTAAATAATTCATCTGTCGTAGTCGGATTTGAACCCACACTCAACCGCCATGTTGAGCCCCAGGAGGTATAATCCATAGCTTTTAGCAGTATAAATAATTAATCTGCGATTACTCAATGATCTACCCCGCTCCACATATTCAAAGTTGTTGAAATAAAGTAGCTACCCAAGTTTATTTATGGAATAAGATTGTTTTTGAAATAATCCAGTAAGCGAATAGCCTTAAAAGTTGATAATTAGCTTGGACTAATTTAGTCGCTCCTTGTAAAGTCATCATTCAGCCATTGTCAAAATTTTAAGTCTGATATCTGTCGAAGAAATATGATTTATTTTTAGACAGATCTGTTTTTTTATGTTTTTTCCATTCCGTTCCAACACGTTTACGGAATTCCCTGAATAATCTGAACAATTAGACTTCAAATAACTCGTTCGGTTTGGATGGAAATTCCTTGCATACCTTCGGAAGGACAGATTAATCACCATCAAATCCAAATCATTAAATACTATAATTCATTAGTATTTTAAAAATCAAAATATATCAAAGCAAATACAAAAGCCCCATGAATAATTTAAACACGAATCTTCGAAATCTGTTAAACCATTCGTTCAAAAAATCGTTAGTTGTAAGCGGTGAGGCTGAATATATTGCTAAATGATTTGCTACCGAAGCCGAATGCGAGCGATACGCTTGCGAGTGTCCATATTGTCCAATTGTTTATAGCCCAGGACCGAAATAGCCTGCCCAGTCTCGTATAACAATATAAATGTATTTACTACCTCAATGCAATCCATCCTGACAGCGGTGGTATTTATTAACGGTTTATAGTTAATTAGGCTCAGGTGGCCTTGTTGCACTTAATAAATGTTTTAATTGGATAAATAATTTTATGAAGTTAAGGTAATGTGAAATCACAGGTAGCATAAGTTTATAAAAATGTAAATAAAGTAGCTTCCTTAGAAAAAATATTTTGTGCTGTTATTAAAATTACTTTTTTATATACTCGACATATTCAATAAAAGAAAATACCAAACGAGGTTACTACTTTTAAATAATTATATATTTTCTCTTATATGGTAATGTTTGAAAATGCAGTAAAAAAATGGTGGAGCAGTGTGGTATATTTAAACTGTTTTGCATAATATGTTCTATTGGTCCATTTTTTAAAATAAAGTAAATAAATATTTACAATGAACAGTCAACCTGAGAGATAAGTTTTAAATTAATGCCTAGTTCAGTGGTTTTCGATATTATTAAACTTTCGAAGTTTATCGACTAAGCAGTTTAATCGAGCAATTATTTCTCTATAGTAGTAGTATAATATAATAATAATAATAATAATAAGGGAGGGTTTGGGTAATAATAAAGGAGGGTTTGGGGGGGAGGGGTTTGTGATTGCAATTCAAGACCAAGTTATTGCCACCAGATCTTATAGGAGGCATGTTCTAAAAGGCGCATAAACGCAGGATAAATGTCGGCTATGCTCGGCTACATTGGAGTCAATCCAACATATCACTGGTGGATGTGGAGTGTTGGCTGGCACTGGATATCTGCAGGGGCATAACAATGTGGCCAAAATTTTGCATCAATCCCTGGCGGTGAAATACAATCTTCTAGATATAAAGGCACCATATTATAAGTAACATCCCAATTGAATTCTACAAAAACGTCCCCTCAAGCTATATTGGGATGCATCTGTTATAACAGACCATACAGTGAATCATAATAGACCAGATATCCTCCTTATAAAGTCGAGTGGGAGGAAAGCAAGTATAATACATATTGCGATCCCCAACGACAACAATGTAAATTCAACAGTTGGAGAGAAACTTCGAAAGTATCAAGAACTAGTGGCTGAGCTAAAGGAGCTATACCATAAGGAAAGCGTGATGGCAACACATATTATAATATCCACGAATGGATTGGTGCCTAAATCCACGGTGGAGGGCTTTAATAATCTGAGAATTCCGGTCGAGGTTTTAAAGAAGGTTCAATAGGCAGATCTCCTAGACACAGCCAGGATCGTCAGAACATTTCTGAACGTTGGAAATTTATAATAAGAAAATGTAATAGCAAAAAGTAATAATTGGACTTGTCCCCCATATCTGTTTTGAACCCGCAAATGCGTGAAAAAAAAGATGATCATAATAATAATAACAATGACATTCAAATAATTTAATTGAAACAGTGAAAAAACCATTATTTTATATTTTAAAAATATAGTATTGATTGAGTTGGTAAGTATTTTTAATTACATAATAGTCTTATCTAATAATAAATATTATTTGAAGTACTGAACAATTTTAATGGTTATTTGCTATATGCACATAAATTATTTAGTATTAATGGACAGATTTGTTTTTCGAGAAAATTAAAATATTTAATGTTTTAATTTTTTTAAAGCATTAATTACATTCATTGAGAATTTTATTGTTTTAAATAATGGTTAGAGAATCATCTTACTTTAAAAGCATATAGAACTGGTTTAGTAACCTCACAGATTAATCTTGTACACATTTTCATAGTTTATGGCTAATTATAGTATGTTTCTATGAACCTACAATGTCATGTTTATATTTTATTCTTCTCCCTTTGTCTTAGGTTGATTCTACTGTACACTATATATAAAGAAATAAAAAGATAAGCATAAAAAGTATAAAAATCAGCATTGTTTGCCGATAAGGTTGAGGAGAACAGCGGGAGGGAGGGGGGTTGAGAGAAGAACTGAAACAATTTTCAAAGGGCGCCATACAAAGGGACCTTATATAAGTCTTTTCATTTTTAAATATTTCCCTCGATCCCCGGGGGAAAGATTAAAACTTTTTATTTTATTTGTACTAGTTATTTTCATCCATGAGATTCCAAAAAGTTTCTCTGCTCAAAGGGAGTATTCACTTTGATTTTATTTTGTATGAAAGGTTTTTCTGCTAAAAAGTGTATATATTTAGCATTTAGTTCCGTAGAATGCACGGTTGTGAGATATTAAATCTTGGAAAAAATTAAAATATCCAAGAAATAACTTCATATCTATTGGTTTTCGTGATAATAAATGTTTTGCCATAAATAAATACTTTTTATTTAAAATGATAAATTCCTTTTATCACCACACGTGACTCTCATCTCCCTTAATATCACTCACTACATGAGGGGTTAATATTTGTATGGAAATTCTTCCCAAAAAATTTTTACTATTTCATTAAAATGTATTATTTCATATCAAATGAACTGGAAATGATACACTAAACTCTACATTTTTAAACTCATAACTGCTATACAAAAAGAAAGGCATATGAGTTGTGTTCAATTTCAGATTGTAACATTCTTCTTAAACAATTTATATATATTTATAGATTTATCTAGAATAATATTAGTTGACCACATATATGTATATATGAGGAAGAAAATGTTTCGGGTGGAGGGTAAAAAAAATCTCTTAAATAAGGAAAAATGTTTATTGGAAAACCAACGTTTCGACCCACATGGTAGGTCTTCTTCAGGTCTAAATATACAGAATAAAGGCATTCAAATTATTTAAATCACGTTGTCGGAGTGATAAAACCTAAAGATGGGTGGGAACCTTAGATAGATTATTTTAGTTGATATTTTTTGTATTTTTCTTTCATTTTTTTTTTGTTTTTTTTACTTCGCAAAAATATTTTATACATCTGCAGCTATCAATTGTTTCTCTCCTTCTGATTACTGTAATCTTATTTCTATTTTATTATTATTTCTTTTACTCGGTTTTTAATATTTTTTTAAATATTCTCATTGGAGGTAATTTGATTTTTTTTTCATTAACTTTTTAACTATTTCTCGTTTTAAGACATAATTTCTTATATATTAATATTTGTATTTTAATTATAAAGGGACATGTCTCAGAATAAATAAAGATATTATTATAAATATACAAAGCCATACTTTGTGTTTGATCTAATCTTTCTTGCTTTGCATATTTATCTAAGTGTCACCCCCATCTTTATGTTTTGTTACTCGGTTACCTTGATACCTACATATATTTTTATAATTTACCATATAAATAATTATAATATTTCTGTATTTTTTATATCTAGTTTTGACGAAGACCTGCAATGGCTTTCCAATAAACAGCTCTCTCTATTTAAGAGAGTATTTTTGACCTCCAACCGGACTATTTTCCTCCTCTTACAGATTTATCGTAATCACAAAAATATTACTTTTTCAAAACTTCAAATGATATATCCATTTTAAACATCTCAGAATCCATTTTGAATATATTTTTTTTGTTATAGTAGTTATGGTTCTTAATATATTTTAATAAATTCTGTTAATTAATTAATTTGTAATAATTTAATATACCTGATGAGCCAGTGATTTATAGTTTAGTAATGAACAAAGGATGCTGTATTGTCATATCAGATATTTTAATTACAAGTTTAATTTGGTTTTTACATTTAATATTAAATTCATAAAGAGCCGAGCCATTGTCTAATCACCAACAGCCCACATTTTTTGTATCAATGGTTTAATATTTAGCTCTCACCAAATTATTGAGATGCGTTTGATTTTCTTAGAACGAGGTGGTAAAATACATTTCATCTACTTGATTATTCGACAAGCGATTCTTAAACATTTTTCTGGAATACCGCGTTGCTTTTTGAATTACACTGATACTATCCAAATCAGATTGATTATTAATTATTAAAAGAAATATTGTAACAAAGCTGGTAGAGGTGTAGCTCAGTGTATAGTAAAGTCAACACTGCAGCTAAAGTTAAGGTTTCTGTAAGTCATAGGCAATCGCCTTTTAAGGTAATTTAAGACACGCCGCTTTGTAACACTTGAAGGCAGAAGGTAGAGGGCGTAGGTTGTAGAGGCACTGCTACGGGCAATTTATCAATAAAACATATCGCTCATAGGTTTTTCCTTTCTTGCCTCACCTTACTTTCTGATTTCTCTTTCTAAAGCCTTAGAAGTAACATTATTATATAAAACCAAAAATTTCCTCAATTAGTACGGACAATTATTTCTTTATTTTGTAATTTATTATTTTGCGAAAATTTCTTTTGTTAGTTTCAAATTCATTTAAAAACTATTTTTATTCATATTGATGTGGAAATCAGTGTCCGAGTCTCAGAGCCGTAGCTCAGGACTGGGCGAACTAAGGTCTTGCACAGCTGAATCCGTCTTTCTCGAAAGCTGGTAACTGCGGAAATGCTTAAATACTACTTAGAAACACCTGCTGGACTTGCTGATACCAGTCCCGATTTTTCTAGAGATAACATTATCTATGTCCATTTGGCAGCTGAGGTAAACAAATTCGTTAACTTTCTCGAATTTATGGCTTCTAATTCTCACAAGGCATCGCTTGTTCTTTAGTTACCAAATAATTTGTTTTGCTTTCGTTTATAATTAATTTTCTAGCAGCCCTAGCAAGGGCAAAAACTGCGTCTGAGAAAGCCTAGAATATTAATAATACAATTAAACTATAAGCAGAATTTTAGGGAACAACATATCAATAGCGCTTTTTAAACAATGTCTATACTGAATTAGACTGGTTTATACCTCGTTAATTAAGTTATAGGTTATGAGTATTATTTATTGTATAAATATATTTTATATTTGGTGAGGATCATTGAGGATCCTTTTACTAATTCATATTATATCCGAATCACTTTCTTGCAAGAGAATAACACAAAGATTCGAAGAACTTACACTTCAAGGCTATCGCTAGTAATTTAATGTATATCTCTCACCGAACCGCACCAACATAACCCTAAAATGGATTTTGCTCGCAAAGAATAGCTGTTTGGATGAACTGATTTAGGCTGGCAGATTCATCAGTATGTATGAGCTTGTGACGCTGATGGTTAGGGTGGAGCTACCATGGGAATCCGTGTTGGAGTTCGATGGGACAGCACTCGCAATGTTAACAACTGGAGCATCGTTAACGAAACAGGATATGCGAGTTACAGTTGTTGGTTTGAAAAGATAATACGGGACACATTCCTATCAGGCATCCCCACAATGCGATTAACTGGTTGATTCAGTAATTTTCCTCTAATCTTCTTCGTTTCAAAAATAAACCAAAATAAAAATCAACTAAAATTATAAACTCCCTTCAAAATATTTTTTTCATTATAAGCAATTACCTCTATTCCTGATTAAAAATATATGAAGAAGCCACTATGAACTACGTATGTTTCAACTCTCATCTTATCTCTTCCATTCGTCCTCCGTCTTGTTGCTTTCTTTCTCTAGCCTAAATTGGGCCTGTTTTTCTTTTTGTCAATTTTAAATTCCATTTTTAAGTTCCTTCCTTAGTGAAGAACTTCTTTAACTGCCACCCGGGGAGACCACAATCTCTTCATTGCCTTTTCTAGTCTCCTTAAACCACGTGTTAGCCATTTCCAGTTTTTCAGGATAAATGAATATCCTTTTGGTTATTCAGCTTGACGTCATCCTTTATATGTGTCTATAGAACTGAATTCTTGGTATTCATGTTGTGCCTGTAATTGTTTCAATGAGCGTGTTGAGTCTGCTTTTCTGATGTCATATTTATTGGTATAATATTTAATATTGTTTCTGATTATTATTAATATTTATAGTTTTATTTTGTTTAGAAAACAATTGAACAAGTTAAAAATTATAGGTAGTCGACTGATGCATATGATGTGTAATTAGCAATTTTATAGATGCTGATCTTGTAATTTGGTGCATGTAACACGACCAGAAACGCATTTAAGATATATCACATTGATATTATATTATATCACTAAAACAGCTAGCACTTCCTTTGACATCAAAATAAAATGTTAACACAAAACCAACTAAAAATAAAATAATAAATCAAAGTACACAAATTGAGCAATAGATAACATAGAATTTTCACATCAGTTGCACAAATCCTTTCCGCGAATTTCATAGTTACTCATATTAAAAAAGTAATAAATTCCATCCTTTCCTCTCAAGTTGCTACTCTTGGCCAAATCACTTCTCCATCTTTATTGAAGTCTAGTGCAACCATATTCCCTCTTTTTATACAAAAACGATATGGAATATTAAATCGAGTTTCCAAGTCAATTTCCTATCTCTCGAAGCATCAACCATAGAGTAGGGTTGGACGATAGTCGATAGGCTTAAACATTATCGATTGCCATCGATTGGTATCGACAGTTTTTGATAGCTGCTTCTTTTTTTTCTAAACCTATTCAATAAAGAATTTCAACTAATTTAATTAAATTCTATTACCAATTACTATTTTAAAATTGCAGGATTATAAATTATAAGGATATATCATAAAGATGAGAAAAAAAATAATTTATTTGAATTTTAAAAAAGTATTTACAATTTAAATGTTTACAATAACAATGAACAAATCAAATATTCAGAAAAGAAAGATAACGAATTAGTTAATTTCAAGAGTCGAGTGAATCACGGATTCAAGATATTCCGGAAAGAATAAATAGCATTTCTAGTTGAACATTTAAGAATTGTAGAAAAAGATCCCAAATTAAGGTTATAAAAACCTAGAAGAGCCAATGCTCAATACCCAGCCAATGCACGTGTGAGACTACGTGTACTACCCAACATAAGGTAATTAGTAATTTCGGAGAATTTAATAATGGCACGTCCAGTGCGGCATCAAAGTTATATAGAAGAGAAACCCTTGAGGTCAAGGAATTCCGAGTTCAATTTCAAAAGAACTCGACACTGGACAGAGACAGGTCATCATAATTTCGAGAGTTTCTAAACTAGAGGGTAAAAAAGATACATCGATAGTCGACACTATCGATAGTGACAATCGATAGGCATGACCTATCGTTATATCGATTGTAACTATTGACTATCGCCCATCCCTACCATAGAGTTTAAAATTTCCTTTATGTTTTAAAGTGTGTATTTCCATGTAATTTTCCCTTAGATCTTAGACTGAATTAATGTACCCTTATGATCTATAGAAACTGAATAATATGGAATTGACGTTATTCTATCAGAACTCCGATAACTCTATCATATGGGGTGCGAGTTGGGTTCATGCCTTGTAAAATCGTATGTATCCTTTCTTAAAGGAACTATGCAACCGTTATAGTTATCCTAGGAAAGACTACTTCTTAAGTAATTCCACATTGAAGATTCTGAGAATGTTCCAAGCTTAGTAGCTGAGTTTAATAATAGATTATCTGCGAAATATCCTGCAAAAGAAGAAGAATCGGGACACCAGTAACAAATCACTGTACGAATATGGTCAGCGGACCATCAGGTATAAATATAACCAATTTAAACCTATCCTTCCTATAATTTTTTTAAAGCATATTTTAGCACAGAATGAGGCACCCTTCAATTCTTACCAAACCTGCTCGCTTATAGTGCTTACTTCCACGACTTTGCATATCTCGTCAATAATAATTATTCCTTTCTGTACGATATCTCAGCTTTGATTCAGTATATCTTCATACTACATCCTAACGAATAGTTATCCTAATAAATGGTAGTGATAAGAATGGAAAATATGTAATAAGAGATCTGGAACTACTGCCCTGAAAGGCAAGTAGCAAACTAATGGATCTCCACCGGCGAGGAAACGACGCTGAGTGGGCGGCCCATTCAAACAAACTGCTCACTATTTCGAATCGATATTGTTGTTTGTGGCATAAATGGAGAAATAAATTGTTTTCACTGTTTGGTAGGAGACTTGACACACCATTATTTGAAACAAATATTTTTTACTTTTAGATATTCGTATCTCGACTAATTCTTATACTAATCATCATGTTTTCTCAATCGTTTGAGGAGGAGCATTTACTTAAGTTAATTCATATCATCATATTTATTTGAATATCTTCAAAAATAAGAAATCATAAATATAAAAGCGTAGTATTGAAGCATCTGAGGACATAATTCAATTATTCAATAATTGCAATAATAATTCAATCTTTGCAAGAAGGTCACCTGTGGTCTAGTGGTTAGCGTAACAAACTACTAAGCCCAAGATCGTGGGTTCGTAGCTCGGCAGGTGGCCCTAGGATTTTTTTAAGGGAGTAAAATATCCTTAGTTACGCCGTCCTTCGGAAGGGACGTTAAAAGGGGGTCCAGAGCCTCTACGATGTCAGGTACTCGTTAAAAATCCCTATCCTAATTAAACCTGGATAGGAAAAATATAGAGCTCCCACTGTAGCATCGTTCGATTAGCCATAGCAGTATAAAGTGACGTTAAATGAACAAACAAACATCAATTTTTGCAAGAAAACTTCTTAATAACTGAATCCATTAAATTGAAAATTTCCCTTTTTTATGAGTTTCGGGATTGATAGCGTTGAGCATAATTTTGTTGATTGACTCGTATCACGTCATCCATCCACCTGAAAATTTCCTTACGATACCAGGAATCACCACTTCATGCCCCGGTGAGTAACTAGTTATTTCAAATTTTGTTCAAAATTTCGTAGTTTCTTGGAAACAGTCAGGACTTGGCTAAAAATGGAGTAATCGCATTATATAATATATCCATTCCAAGCCAAAAACTACCAAAATAACTCTATTTCACTTAACTCAATGCAATTAACTCTCTCTGGACAAAATTCGATTTAATTATTTACGGGGACTGCAAACTGGCAAAAAATATTCTGGACAACTTTACAATGCTCTTATTTAAGCCTGTCTACTCCATTTAACTTATAATAGTTAATTAAAAAAAAACTCCTTTTATTCATAGCCCCAGAACTTTATTGATTTTTGTTAACCCCTTCGGAGTAATACTTCAATTATAATATATTTATTCTGTGTTAATCATCATTCACAAATATTTTATTGTGATATAATAAATCTTGATTCAATATTCTTCCACTAAAGTGAGTGGCCACGCTTTGTGCTCCTGAACAACAGTTGGAATAATAATAGTTCAATAAATTCTAACTCTTACAAAACAATTTTCTATACTTTTAGAAAGTTTAGCAAACTAACAAAGCCTTTATTTCTTCTGAAATATCATAACTGTAATAAATGTATGTTTTTGTAGCTGCAATATATTTATAACATTTTTATGAAAATTTTCTTATAAACTGGACTTCACTCTTCATAATTTATAAATTGAGAAAGAGAAAAATCATTTTCCAGTCATTATATATTCTTGATTCCTACAATTATTAAAGACGATTCGATACCACTGTGTCATTTTCAAGCTTTTCAAATTTAGTTCTCTGCATCATTAACAATTCCTTTATATAGCTTTATATCAGTTACAAGTCTAAAATTCTAAAAGTCATATTTAAAATTTTTCATAAAACTCTTGGGGATCATTTATGTATGAAAAATTTTAAATATGACTTTAAGAATTTTAGTCTTGTAACTGATATAAAGCTGTATATAAAGGAATTGTTAATGATGCATAGAACTAAATTTAAAAAGATTGAAAATGGCACATTGCTGTCGAAACGTCTTGAATAATTGTAGGAATTAAGAATATATAATGACTGAAAAATGGTTTTTCTCTTTCTCAATATATAAATTATATTTATAACTTTAGTCTCCTCTATTGTTTAGAAATTAATCATTGAGCTTCGAAATAGATTTTATTGATAATTCTGATTAGATTTACTATACTTCACTGTCATCTCACTCAAGGTTCATCGCTGTCTCATCAGAAATTCGGTTTATCAATTATAGCCGGTGTAACTCAAGATTTATTCATGCACCACTGTTATATTGAATATATGTGTATGACATCTTGCTTGCTACAAAGACTCACACGGCTTTTCTCACTAGACATACTGACACTAATCAAACTTCACTGACAGTTCCAAATTAATTAATGAATATTCAAACCTGATATAAACTTTGTAAAATCAAACTGTGTAATGGAAAATGACAAGATATCATATTCAACCTTTGTCATTATACATGGAAAACTAACCATTCCCTAAGATGAACTTCGGTAACGTACTATAAACTTTCATTTGTTGGTATTTGACCGTCGTATAGTATTCAAGCTTTTAGAGCTTTCCTGTGTTTTAAGGAAGATATTTATTAAAACTAAGGCAGGGAATCTTTGCATTAACCAATTTATTCCGGGAGAGATGTCCTTTGATTGTGTTACACCTGAGGTGTCCCCGTGATCATTTCTCTTACATTCTAATTTGCCTCATTTTCCCATTAATTTTAACTTATAATTATTCAAGGCAAAGTACCAAAGAATAAATAGGGTATAAATATCTCCAGACAAAATAAAATATGTAACAATATTTAACACTTTATCAACAAATAAAAATCATCCACAGTGGAAATAGATATTAGAATGTTAACAGTGCGTCGTATTGGGAAGTGCCGCAGTAAATAAAAATATTGGAACGTAATATTCGTTGTATAACGAAGAGTGTAGCCCGCACAGACCTTGAAACAAAATTTATACTTTCAAGACATACTTCTCACCCCACAATGCAAACATGACAGTTTTGAGCATTCTGTTCCTCTCCCCTGGGAGAAGGAGTTTGAATACGTGCAATATTGATTTATCAAAATTCAAGTTAAAAAAACTTACTGATAAACAAAACGAAAACCCTATCATTTATCAATAAATATTAATAGTACTTAAGGAAAATATTCCAATCTTCATTGGATATCTATCTATGCATATTATAAAACAACGACCTCCGCCATGCCTGTATGTCAGTTCGGGATAAACTCAAAACGGATACTGCTCGGATTTTCATGCGGTTTTCACCAATAGATAAAGTGATTCTTGAGAAAGGCTTAGGTATATAATTTGTTAAGATTTTAAGTAAAATGGTTTGAATTTAACGATAATTGTTAAAAGTGTTGGAAAAAGTCACGCCTCTTGGGAGCTTGACTTTTTACTGCCTAATCCCTTTCAGATATAACAAAACAATGCATGGGGGAATATTCCTCTTTTATAGATCTACAAAAAAGTCCGGGATATCATTTATTTACACGTATCTTTTAAGGATAGCTTACAATACCCATTGTATCTTCTTAAAATTTTGTTATGTACAATGCGGTAATTGGAAATTTATTTAGACGGATCAACTTATATACTTTGTTACCTTAAGATTCTCATGCGCATTATTATAATATTTTACCCCCTACAGTTTGAATGAATATCTTAGGAGCTATCACAAAGAATTAACCCGCGTGAAGGTAGGATTAGATTCACAATTCGATCCGATAGGTAATGTATTTAATTAGTTTTTTTTTTTTTATTTTTTTTTTTATTGATATTTACAGCTGTAATAACATTACATCAAGTAAATTGGATGTATGAACAAAGGACATGAACAAAAAAATCACTTGTGGAGAAACTATCCATTAATAGCACTCCAATGAAGTTTTATAGTAGAAGGTCTCGAGGCCATCTTCTTTTTAGACGCCTCGGAGGGTTATCAGGAATAGTATGGGAAGCAAGTCGAGAGACTAGCGGATTCAAGTGTGTATGGAGCTTTTCATGGAAGGATAGGTATCTAGTTTGGGCCAAATCAGCAACATATGGGATATTAAGATCATGATGGATGAGTTTGTTTGTGACATAATAAGGAGCATTGAGGATTTTACGAAGGATTTTGGATTGTAAGGATTGGATGCGAGATGAATTGGATGGTTCAGTAGAGCCCCAAAGCTCAACTCCGTATGTCCAAATAGGTCTGATAACTGTCATGTAAATGAGTCTTTTGTAATTAATTGGTAGCTTTGAACGTTTTTCCAGTAAATGTTGAAGTAGGCGAAATCGTCGAGCAGTTTCTTGTTTTTTCAGTCTTGTATGAGGATTCCAAGTGAGACGTTTGTCCAGATGGAGTCCTAGGTAACGTATCTGTTCGATAGGGATCAGTGGAGTGTTATTAAAGGATACAGTAGGGCAGGAATTCGTAGGTTTACGACGAAGAGTGAAGGTAATTTGGTGGGATTTGTTAGGATTTATTTTAATTCTCCAATTCTGACACCATTCTTGAAGGTTTGAGATATGGGATTGAAGATATTGGGATGCAACAAATGGATCGTTATTTACTGATAACACACATGTGTCATCAGCGTATGTAGTGAGGACAGTGCTTGGATGGATTGGGATGTCAGCTGTATATATTGTGTATAGGATGGGACCCAGGATACTACCTTGAGGAACACCAGCTAACTGGGTAAAGAGGCAAGAGTAGGAAAAATTATGGTTTACTTTAAAGGTTCTATTACTGAGGTAGGAACTGATAATAAGGAAGTAAGTAGAAGGTAAGAATTTACGGAGTTTGTACAACAGTCCCGGATACCAGACTCGATCAAAAGCCTGCTCTACATCGTGAAAAGCTCCCGTGCAGTACATTCCGCGCTCTAATGCGGATGAGACAACGTCCAACACTCGATGGCATTGCTGGATTGTGGAGTGCGATGTTCTGAAACCAAATTGGTGATCTGGGATTATTTCGTTGGATTCTATTATAGGATGTAGACGTTTCAGAATGAGTTTTCAAGCATTTTACCCATTATGGGCAGGAGAGATATAGGACGGTAAAAAGATGGAAGTTCTGGTGGTTTTTTAGGTTTTGGTATCATCTTAACTATGGATAATTTCTAGGAATCAGGAAAGTATGTGGTACGCAATACGGCATTGTATATATATGTAAGGAGTAGGATCGCTTTCCGAGGAAGGCGTTTTAGAATATAGGATGTGATTAGGTCGTACCCAGGGGCTTTGTTGGCGGGTAATCTGTGAATAATGTTTGATATTTCTGAAGGATGGAATGCTTTAGGAGGAGGAGACAACTGAAGAGGAATACTTAACTCTGCTTCAATGCATTCAGACTGGGTAGGATTAAGGATATCTGGGTGAGGTTTAAATGTGTTGAATAGGTGCTGGCCGAAAATTTGTGATTTTTCTTCATCAGATCTTGACCAGGTTTGGGATTCGGTTAAAAGTGGATGGTTGAAATTTTTTTATTTTAGGAGTTTTCTAGTGGTATTCCATAAGGATTTGTCAGTAGTACTGAGATTTTCTGTACGGTAACAGAAATTTTGAATTTTGAATGTTCTGATCTCTGATTTTAGTTTGTTTGTCAGTTTGGTATAATGACTCTTGTCCGATGGATATCTGGTGCGGTGCCACTTCGCTCTTGCCCGTCGTTTTTCTTTTAATAACTCGAGAATATGAAGTGGCCAGTTATTCTGTTGATAATGGTTTTTCCTTGGTAAGGAGCTATCAATTATATTGGTTTGTATTGATTCTGTAAGTTTGTCTATTGCAGAATTGATGTCTCCTTTTGTTTTAAGCGGAATTTTGAGGTTTAAATTATTTTCCAGATTAGATCGAAATTTATCCCAGTCTACTCATTTAATTAGTTAAATTTATTTATAGAGAAATACCTTCCCGCTTTGTTTTACAATGCTACCGCCAGGCGGTGCCGTCATAGTAAAGTTAGCAATTTAAGAATGATTCATGAAAAATAGTCGAAATTTATTCTGTATAGGTAAAATTCTAAATAAAGTATCACTTTTTCGCCTTTAAAGTTATAAAAATAATTAATCGAACATTTGCATTTTATATAATTTGCAATAAAAGACAAAATACTGCGCATTTTCCGTCTCTATAATTATTGTTACGAATTATGTGTATTTTGCGCAGTAAATTCGTATATGAAGAAAAATTTTTTATGTTTATTACATCTAAATAATAAAATCTATTAAATATTTCATGCAGTGTAGACATTATATTACATTTAAATCGAATCCACATATTCGACGCATCAAACTGACGGAACCGATCCTACGACAGACAAACCACATAGGCGTAATATGGTCTACTACGCGTGCGAAGCCGGTGCTGGTCACTAGTTCATATTAAAAAAAAAAACCTTATAGAACATATGAGAACAAACTTTGTCACCATCCTAATACACGTGCAAAAGATGTGGCAGTAATAAAAAAATTCAAACAATTCGTGCCGAAGGAGGAAAAAATAAATAAAAAAGGAGTTTGACGAGGGATCCCTCTAAGCTAACAAAAAGTCCCAAGTTGAAATAACAATGGTCGGTGATATCCATCATCCCTCACATGTAATGTCCTTTGTTATTCTGTCGTCGAGCACGTGCCACATTCCTAGGGCTTCTCCGAACTGAACAATCGTATGTATTTATATACAAATACAAACGATCGTCAACCACATAACATTCAAAATTAAAAAAAAAATATATAAAAGGCTCTTCCATCACCAAAAGTGCTGATGTAGGAGGGCTGATAGATCGCCTAAGTTCCCATAAGTTCCAGGGTGCGGAGCAGTTCAATGGCAGAGCGTTGAGTTACAATGCCGATTTAATCTGATGGCGGATGGTACGATCCTATGGAATCTCTGATCCTCCTGGGGCTCAACCAGCCTCAACAAAGTGAGTAGCCAAAATAAGGGGATGATCTAGGACAAATCACCTCTCTGCACAACCGCTGTCCAAAAAAACAGCACATTCACTACCTTGTGCTGATCTCAAACCCTTCACGGGTTGTATTGGTACATGTTTTAGTGGTATGAGTGCCATATGGATAGTTTCAAGCACGTTATCATCGAACTCGCGCTGCGTTTATTGTTTCTCTTTCAAAATAAAAACCCCTAAATATAAAAAAAAACATGTGCTAATATTATTAGCTGATAAGCTCTTTTGGCTTGATAATATTTATTTATTTATTATAATATTCCGTTCGCGAATAAAATTTGGGTAAATGTGATTTTCTTTCATTCATAATGTTTATTTATATTTATTTACATATTATTTAAGCAATAATTCAACGATGATTTGATTACACAAGGGAACAAATTTTTATTAATTTTGTGTTGCATGGAGTTTTAGGCCTGTTGTTTACTAATTAGAGGTTGGTGATTACAAATCTAGCCTCAGTTTTTCTCCAGCACCTTTTGTTTTTGGCAAATAGCTGATAGACATATATTTGTACTAGTCACATTCAAACTTCAATTCAACTGAGTTGTTTAGTGAAAAAGTTTGTGCTCTTGTGTTAAATAACAATGTCCAAGTTAAGAAATATCTGTAGAAACGATCCAAACTATTTCTGTAACATTTGTGGTGAATATACATTCAAAAATTGTAGGCTAAGTGTGTCAGAGTTTATAACACAGGTATATTTTGATTACTTTGGATTCGCTTTGGACATCCGTGACAAGTACTGGATCCCTCATATGGTATGTAAAACATGTGTTGAGTCTTTGAGATTATGGGCAAATAAGAAAAGACACCATTTTAAGTATCAAACACCAATGATTTGGCGGGAACCTAATAATCATCAAGATGATTGTTATTTTTGTGTGATTGATATTAATGGAATTAATAAAAATAACCGGTCGAAATGGTCTTATCCAAACTTGTTATCTGTTACTCGACCAGTCTTGTTCTCTGGCGATGCACCAGTACCCCAAGCTTCTTCATCTGTACAAAATGATCATGATATAGAAAAACAAAACTATTCTTCAAGTGATGAAAGTCGGACAAGTGATTCTTACCCTGATTTTACTTCTGAGCCCCAGCTCTTTAATCAGGAAGACCTCAATGCATTAATCAGAGATCTTGGTCTTTCTAAAAAGATATCGGAGATTCTAGCTTCTCGATTAAAGCAAAGAAATCTTTTAACCCCAGAAACAAGAATTTCATGCTATCGTAACCGAGAGGCAGAATTCCTGTCATTCTTTTCTAAAGATGACGACTTTGCTTTTTGTTCAGATGTTCCTGGTTTATTGAAAGCAATGGGAGTACAGAAGTATGATCCAAATGAATGGCGTTTATTTATTGACTCCTCTAAACGTAGCCTGAAATGTGTACTTATGCATAACGGCAATAAGCTGGGTTCGATACCGATTGCACATTCAACTACAGTCAAAGAAGAATATGCTACTGTAGCTTCTGTAATGGATAGAATCAAATACAACGAACAAAAGTGGTTGATAAGTGTTGATCTAAAAATGGTGAATTTTCTTCTTGGACAACAAGGTGGATATACAAAATATCCATGTTTTATTTGTTTATGGGACAGCAGAGCTAGGTCTGAGCACTGGATTAGAAAAGATTGGCCTTCCAGGCAATCTACGGTTCCGGGACAACTGAATGTAATAAATGAGCCCCTTGTGCCCACGGATCGAATAATACTGCCACCTTTGCATATCAAACTAGGGCTCATGAAACAATTTGTCAAAGCTTTGAACAAGGGTGGTGATTGCTATAAATACATCTCTAAGAAGTTCTTTAATTTGAGCCAAGAAAAAATTAAAAATGGTATTTTTGATGGTCCCCAAATAAGAAGGTTGATAAAGGATGAAAACTTTATTAGTTACATGACTGATATTGAAAAAAATGCCTGGAATGAATTCGTTTGGACTGCTCAAAATTTTCTGGGAAACAAAAAGGAAGAAAGCTATGCGGAGCATATTGAACTAATGTTGTTACACTTCCAGCAGCTTGGTTGTAATATGAGCATCAAAGTACACTTCCTCCACAGCCATTTGGACCGTTTCCCTGAAAATCTTGGTGATCTGAGTGAAGAACAAGGGGAACGGTTCCATCAGGACATTCCAACTATGGAGGAACGTTACCAAGGTCACTGGAATGCTCACATGATGGCGGACTATTGTTGGAGCATTAAAAACAGCCCCCGTGAACCGAATCAAGCCAGAAAATCTTACAAAAGAAATTTTTTTGATATGTAGTGGTAATTTTTTTAATAGTTTTCTTAATAAAAAATATTTTCATCTTAAAAAACAGTTTATAATTATAACTCCAAAAGTAAAGCTGATACAAACAAACTGACTTCAGATCTTAAATCAGCACCTCGAGGAAGTAGAATATTAGTCAAAATATTTCATGCAACAAAAATGTTGTTCCCTTGTGTTATTTATGTAAATTAAAATTTTCGTTTACCTTCATTTATAATTAATAAAATACACCTGTCATTAATATTACGAAACCTTGGAAGTAAACTACAGTTTTTTATTTTTAAAAATTAGTTAATATTATGCCTTATGTTTATAAACTATAATATTTTATAGTAACCGTAAAATTGCAATGTTTTATATAACGGTATATTATAATATTTTTCATTATTTTAAAATGATATAGCGTACGCAATTTAATTTTCATGATAGAGCGTTGAGTAGCTGTGGCACATTGGTTATTTATACTGCTACAGTCATGGATTGACCCTTCCTAAGGGTTCACCCAGACTCTGTAAAATGGGTACACTTTATTGGCGTAAATCCTGGCAGTTGAATCTGATCTCGAACAAATCCTCTATCTGCCCAACCGTTTTCAAATAGTACAATTTATTACATAATCTACAGTGTACTGTAGTCAAGACCCATAATGGTGCAGTCTTTTTTTCAATCGTATTTTGATAATTTCCAACTTCACAATGTACTTTAAGTGATTTTGATTTTGATCAATATTATCTTTTTTACGAGGAAAAAGTATTTGTCTTAAGCCCTTAGTTTTAATTTATATTGTTGTATTTAGTGAGAGAAGACATTTTCCCTGACAAGAACTATATCACTAGCTGAGAGGTATCGGATTGCGCCCCTGATACCCTACACCTCCTTGCTTCCTCACTGCCTAACCTAGCCGTCTCCCTTCCTGATTACAGCTGTGACAGCGGACTCCTTTGATCTTTCCTTGGGATCCGTTTCAACTTAGAAGAGCTTAGGAAAGGTCTGCGCCAGCACTTAGGGGTGTAAAATAAACTGAAAAACCTCTGTATACTCTTTCAGTTCTAAATCATTGGACATTTTATTTTTATTGTAATGGTGTAAAAGTTTAGTATTAAGAAACATTGTAATAAATCGACAGGTATTTTAATAACCTACTCAGTGATCGAAGCGTTGCATAACATAATCAGTTCCTACGCTTAATTCTGTGGCACCTGTGCATAGTGGGCTGTCGAGTTTTGTGAATTTCAAGCTATCTACTTAGAATTGTAATTTTTTCTCTTTCCTTGTGTCTAATACTCTAAGTGTTCGGTCCACTGCAATGAAAGATATTCCTTTGCGAATCGTGGGCTGTTACTCTAATCTTGATTTTAAAATAAATTCAGAAAAATACGATTCCAGGTAGATAGCTTGAAATTCACAAAATTCGACTTAGCCCACTATGCACAGGTGCCACAGAATTTTCGTAAAAGTTGCAGACATGTGTAAAATAAAACAATCTAAAATACTATGTCCCAACGTAACATTATTTGAAATAGTTGTTCATTCAATCTAAACAGGTTAGGTGAAGAGCTATGCTAGTTCAGAACTGCGGACGGAGACTTATTGATTAGATATGGAAAAGAGGAAACTAGCTATTTTTTCTCCTTGCTAAAATTAACATCATTAAAAGGGATTTTTCTAATATTACAGAGTTGTCAACTAGTACTCCAAGTAGGAAATGTACTAATCGAAGCTGGATAGCAGTGATGCCTATAGGCGATGAAGGTGAAGACAATTATGACAAAAAATATTTTTTGTAACTACTCGATCACTAACCTTATAGTAGGTTTTTTCTAAAAATAATTTAGAATAAATTTAGCGAAAATTTTTATTAAACAATTTTGTATAACTTAATTGTTTTTTATATCTAAAAAGGTCGCGCCACAGATGCCGTTCCAGCCAGTCTCCTTCTCTAAGTCCCTCGCTGCCATGCTCTCCTCTACATCCTGCAACCATCTTTTTTGGGTCGTCCTCTTTCCCTCCTTTCCATAGGGCAATATTCGAAGATTATTTTTGGCCATCGGTCCTCTGCCATTCTCTTTAAACTAAAAATATTTCTAAAAAAACCTTTAATTGAACAGTTCTCTACATACAATGTCCAGAATGACGAGAATTAAGAAATTGGTTTTAATATGCAATACATTAAATTGAAATATAAACTAGAACTAGAAGTATTAAGGTGTACCTGTATTGTTAAAGGTGGGCATGTTACATAGATGTGTGGACATGCTGCCGCACTATAGAGGAGCAGGTAGGTTTTCCCAACCCCAGGCTCGGAGCAAGGCAATGCGGAGGTCATTAGCGGCTAATAAGTAACAACTTGGAGATAAAACGGGGCTAATTGTGATGAAGCGGACCGTTAGGAATAAGTTAAATTATTAAAGGAGGGCTTGTAAAGTCCTTGCTTACTAAGGGGCCGTTAAGACGCTGCCCGTGTACACGCAGTCGTATATAAACTTCCTCGCCTCAATATACACTTCCTCCAGTTAACTTGAGCATTTAGTGTTGTCTTTCAGAGTGGGAATGGATTAATAAGATACAACAAATTTTGGGCCTTTTTAATTTTAAGCCGTTTAATCCCCGCATCTATTTGTATATGAAAAATAAAACACATGTTATAAAAAACTACACTTATACACGCCTCAATATACACTTCCTCCATTTAACTTGAGCATTTAGTGTTGTCTTTCAGAGTGGAAATGGATTAATAAGACACAACAAATTTTGGGCCTTTTTAATTTTAAGCCGTTTAATCCCCGCATCTATTTGTATATTAAAAATAAAACACATGTTATAAAAAACTACACTTAATAACAGTTATTCTAAAGACCAAAATGTAGATATGTGATTTATAATAGTCTCGAAAAGAGTTTGTCTTTATACCTGTGTCCACACAAGTTCACACAGGTACGAGTCCTATAGGGATCTTTTAGTTCTTGCCTATTCTGATTGGGTTTCTGATGAGAGAATATGCGCAAACTTCCCTTAAATAATTCTTTCAATTCATAGCAGTTTCCGCAGAAATACTTAATTATTCTTTACTAAATATTGTATGTCTTTTGGTCTAAGCATAAATTAATGCCAAAGTCGTATTAATTGGAACTTCAGAACCAGTAAACCAGGAAACCTTCTCCTTAATATCATACCACTTTCCATTCGGTAACTGACCTTGTGAAATCTCCATCTTTAACCATTTGTATAACGGCTTTGTTTAAGATACCTATATATAGTTTATTGTATGATTGTATAGCTACTTAGCGTAATTACTTATTGCCTACAAGTGGCAGATTGTAATAGTATTTTAATAAAGTGTATACTGAGATATATGAAGAATTTAGAGATTTGAATTATACAATTAATAATGTACACGAAATGGGCCTAATGCATTAGGAAATACAATGCCGTGATGGTCACAAAATTATGTTATACAAGAGGAGGAATGGTTACAGAAGGATATGACACAAGATCAGTTGCCGAATGGAAAATGGCATTAGAGAACGTATGGTACGTGGTTTACTGGTTCTAAAGTTCCATTAAATACGGCTTAGACGTTCATTTATGCTTTGATAAAAAAATATACAACCACCTCGTTTTTTAAAGAATAATTAAGTATCATTTTGGTCTTTTGAGTAACTGTTATTAAATGTAGTTTTTTTTTCATAACATGTGTTTTATTTCTAACCATAAATTTTAAATGCTGGAATTAAACGAAATAGATCCCTAATTTTTATTATTCCACCTTACAAGTAAAAATTGAATTAATAGGACAAAAGATTTGTTTTGTTTTTTTCGTTTTGTACTTTCAACGGACAAAAGGCCATGCACTATAACTGTTATAAAGCATTGTTCGAGAAATTTGAACAACTATACAATTAGAACAATAGGGGATTGGAACAAAACTGTTTCCGGTTAATATGTAACGTGTTTGTTGATTTGTGATTGATATTATTATTCTTAATTAATCAAATGATTAATTAAAACATCATCCATAAATCCCTGATGTGGGGATTAGTTTAATATTTTACATAGCTATTCGTCGATAACTACTCGAGTTCTCGTGTTTACATTAACACATTGGTGCATTATTAGCTGTGTTGACATTCCTGTATACTGTATCTCAATGTTGCAGTATGACGCTATTCGCAATCTAACGATAATCTTGCTACATGTTTATACAATGCATTAATTTATTTAATGTATGCTTAGACGAAGAAGTACATGGAGCTTAGCACATAGAATAGAATAATTACCAACCCAGAGTAGTTAAGTATATGGAATCCATAGTTACATAAAACGTCCCCAGCATCACGAGTAATTCAATTGCTTATAATTGAAAATTGATTGAGCTAAATAAGATGCGCTCGGGATCACATGTGGTGCAGTAGTGATCGTATGCCTAACACCGCGGGTTCGCAGCCCTTAGAATTTTAAAAATTCCTATAATTTATATTTTTGTTAGTTGTTATAATTTTTAAATATAAAATATAATTAAATCGTAATTTAACACAATAATAGCAATACAACTTATACCAATGGGATGACGCACAGAGGGTAATCAATTTCTCTATATTTCCTACTCCTTGTTGCCCGGGCATGGCAGGAGACGATTAAAAATACAATTCCCAAGAGACCTGCTCAAGAAATATTGATCATTTCTAAAACTTTATGTTCTAGAATGATATGATTTGAAAAAACACTTAATATTTGCTTGATGCGCGACTGCGAAGGTACAAATTAAAACTAAAAGAATAAAGAATAAAAAAAAATATTCTTAATACTCTATAATTTTAAAAATTACAATTATTTTGACATTAAAGGCTCTCCATAATTAAGTGAGGTGGTGACGAATGTAAACTTCCACTTTCGTTATTAGGATCCTTCAATTTCATTCATATACGTTGAAGATTCTATAACTGGAATTATATTAACATTTATTTACAAAAGAAAAACAAAACAGATAATTAGGGGAACAAAATGGTCCGGGTGGAGATCAATGAAATAATTTCTTAAATAGAGATAAGCTAGTTATTAGATGGCAACGTTTCGACCTAAATTGCAGGCCTTTTTTAATAATTGGAATAGAAAAAAATATAGAAGTTATGATAAATTTAAATTTGTTTTGTATCACGGAGTAGATACAAGTCATCGAATTCCTCTCGTATCCAATCCTTACATTTTAAATTCTTTCGTAAAATCCTCAATGTTCTTTACTTAGTTACAATGAAGTCATCCATCATCCGTAATTACCTCAATTTCCCATTTGTTGCTGATGAAACCCACTAGTTTCTAACCTATCTACTTCTTCTATTCCTGATTAGCATCCGATGCGTCCGAAAAGAAAATGGCTTTGTAAACTTCTAAGTTGAAATTGTTATTTCAGTACTACCACTAGATAGTTTATCTACGTCTTTATCCATGCCTCTATTTATCATTCCTTGTCATTCACTTGTTGTATTATTATAATATAGTTAGTTGTAAATTTCAATGAAAAAATTAATAGGAAAAAAAATGTTTTGTATTTTGTCCATCAAGCACTGAAGAAGACCTGCTAAGTAAATCGAAACGTTTCTAATAGATAGCTCACCTCTACTTAAGGTATAGATTCTTCGTCCTCCATCCGGGACATTTCTTCCCCATAATTATACTAGTTTAAGATCATGTAATATCCGAGACGAAAAATATATAAAATTCAGACATGTCGCCTGGTATCCATCACCATAGACATCATTTGTGTCATCATCTGCGTCATCATTTGCATCATTTGGTTGAGAAAGGCTGTGCAGTGACTATTTAATTGTGTACAGTGTTTAATTTGTAGGGTGTAGCGCTATTAGGGCAGGTGATTGATGTATTAGGCAGTGATCATGCTGGGCTTAAAATTAAGGGATCGAGAAAACTTTACGTTACATGAGGTGAGTGATTTCATGAACCAAATTAATATTCTTTCAAGTTTCAACTATTTATACAAAAAACTACTGTTGATTCTTCTGGTTTTGACTGTGTCGTTGAATTTTCTGCCAACGATTTGCCAGACATGTTGCTGACTTCTTCAAGCCTTAATTGAGAGTCTCAACCAGAATAAACAACAGACGTTTTTTGAAAAAATTAATATTAATCAATATTTTATTGATAACTGAGGTCCATCTTTACCTCCAATTAGATACAGACCGACCCTCATTAGAAATATATCTAAACAATCGCGGAATTGGGTACCACAGTTTTGCACCAAAAAACACGACAAAACACTAAAAAAAATTTGCCTCCATAGGAAAAAAAATAATAATAACACACTCTATGTTCACAAGATGGCTACTCAACGAATTTTGAATTACAAATGTTAGGAATGTTTATTAAAGTCAAATTATGATGAGATAAATTCTGCTATTTTCAAATGCTGAAAAAAGCTAAAAATTTTAAATATACGCTCTTGACTACAAAATAAGTTTTCTTCTATAACTTTCTAAGATATATTCCGAAATCTTGAAAAAGAGAATATGAAGACGAGTCGAAGGATTGCTCCAAGAGGAATAATAAAGCTTTCGTGAAAACGCGAGCACCCAAGCCCTGATTTTTGCTATAAGACAGATTTTTGAAAAAGTCCTTGACGTGGACTTCTGACATTACATGGAGAGACTTCATTTCACGATTTGGTCGGACCACAAGCCACTGGAATTTGCTATTCACCAGAAGCCAGAAACTGTTCACCGTCTGCACGGGATCAGTCATCTCGGGAGGCGGCTAGTCACACAGCGTTTTTCTGGCCAGGCACGAACATTGGCGTCTCTAGGTGGGTTCGTTGTTGCATTTCCTTTTATAAATATTACGTCACACTTTCAGAATAGTATAGGTTACGCATGGATTCGCCACTGTAATAGAAATAAATAAACACTGTTAGGGCGTGATTAGACTGAATAAAATGTACTATGAAGTAAATATAAGCACAACGGGAATTTGAATGAAATCTCAGATATTGACATAGCGTTTATTTAATTTTAAGGACGTATGAATATCTTTCTCTTAACTAAGCAAATATACAGGTGATTAATGATTAAACTTAATAGTAGCAACTATACAAGAAGGACTTACAAACTAAACATGGAAAATAGCGATCTAATGAACACTGAAATATGAATTATGATTAATTACTAATACTAAAGATTAACATTGAATATGAGCTATAAGAAACATTAACAGATATTGCTCCATTATGGCCAAGATATAACAAATAAATATGAACGATATAATGAAGAATTTAAGTGATCACGGCGTCAAGGGTTAATACGATTAATTAGCTTGAATCGTCCTTTTGGTATCATATAACCACAATGAGTTGTTGATTATCAGCAGCAGTATTAGTCGGCGATTTGAGGCCTTATGATAATGAAATGGGACTCACGATTTGTGTGTTCTCTGTAACCAATTATCCTCTTATCTGGTGCCTCCGCAGAGCTCCTGGTGCGTGACAGGCTGCAACACCTCCTGGACGGTGGACGTTTTCATTAAAGAATATAGGCTTGAAAGCGGCAAGCGGTCGTAGCTGCGAAGGTCTAGTAGAACAGTCCGGCTTGGCGTACAGACAGCAAGTGCCGCGCTCCGAGCGTCACTCCCCCTCTCTTTCGATCGCGGTAAAGTATATTTCCGATCGCAGAGGCAAGGATCGGTTTGTTCCTTCTGGCGTGTATTACCGGTCCGCGGCTAAACAAAAACTACGCAATAATGAAATAAAAAATAAATATTAATTAATGATGGTCAGGTAATAATTATTGAATACAATAAAATATATTAAATGGTTTTTTTTGGAAAATGTATTAACACATTATTTATGTTGTAACATCTCCGGATAAACGTATGTTATCCGTAGAATATAAGGAATGAAAAAACGAGCCCACCTCGAGACGTCACTGTTCGTTCGTGCCTGGCCAGAAAAAAACGCTTCGAGATTTGTATCCCGAGATGAGTGATTTTGAACGTATAGTTCTGTAATATTAATATCAGTTTGTTTACTATCATTATTAAATCCAAAATGGTGCCCGTGGTGGCTCTGCAGTAATTGTGAAACGTACATTGTATTACAATCCTTTACAAATGATGGCCTTACCCGAAATTCAATTAACAGCGATTTCAGTTGAAATTAATCACTGCAGTATTTCTATAGCAAGTGCATATTGTCCCCCTAAGCAACGAGTTTCCCAACATATTCTCCAATTTAGGAACCAAATTTTTATGCGCGGGAAATTTCAATGCCAAACATCCCCGATTTGGCAACAGGGCGCAAAGTTCTAGAGGAAATGCTCTTTTCTTATTAACCATCTTTCTGCAATGCATTAACTCCATAAGACCAATGCTTCAACCATTGGTGCTAAGGATTTTTTAATATATATTTTTTTTTTTTAACTACAACCTTGGTATATAATGATGTTGTAGACAATGGTGTTGACAAATAATATGTAAATAAAAATAAGCTAAAAAAATAGGCTAAGAGCGCTAAGAAGAAGGCTAAGTTATTAAATAACCATGATTTTCTTGTTCATCAACATACAATTTGGGGATTATAGACACTTGTGATCACAGATGATAGTGTCTTACTCTTATAAAGTCCCCATCAAAAAAATTCGTAGCTATGTTAATAGCCAAGTTATTAACTAAGGAGCAGATTAAAAGATTAGTTAAAGCAAATGCCTAAATACTTATAAATGAAAAAAATGTTTTACTTACGTGAATTAGCTTTGTGATGAAGTTGTAACTTCTTCTGCAATGCTTAAACTCAAAAAGACTCTTCAACCATTGGTGCTAAGTATTCTTTGATATTTCCCAAATTTCGCTTATACTAATTTTCTTGTTTTAAATTTGACTATTCCATCAGAAACTCAGTTGAAAAATAAAAAAAAAATTCGTTCTTTATTTTATCTAAATACACTCAAGTATCATAACAACAGAATAATCTTTATTACGTCGTTATTTGCTTAACAAATTTTGAAAGAATAATACTAAGAATATTTGAGCAATACGCGTGGATCTTAGGATAGTCGGTGGAAATTCCTTGCAATTTCACCCTGGCTAATTCCGATGGACTCACTGACCAACAATGTGAGCGGTCCCTCCCCCCCCCCCCAGGCTTGCTTTAGGGCAGTGTTCTTCAACCGCCGGTCCGCGAAAAATTTCGGTCAACTCGTAGATCACTGTATTATTTATAAAACTATACAAATTCAATGTATAATAATAATATAATATCAAAAATGAATGTATTACTTACCAAATAGTTATAAAACTATGAATTAGAAAAATACTGTTTCAAGAAGTTATTTTCTAACAAAACACAGCAGAAACTATGGACGCCGCTACTGAAATGGCAACTGAGCAACGACCGCTCGTCTACAAAAATAGATAACTGCGAATTATGACGGCCTCTTCTACTCTAATGAAACCAAATGTTCTATTTTTCTGTGCAAATAGGTCTCCTCTTGCTTTCTTTCCTCCTGTTATCAAAACAATTTTTGGTAAATGTATTAACATATCATTTATGTTGTAACATCTCCGGATAAACTTATGTTATCCGTAGAATATAAGGGATGAAAAAACGAGCCCACCTCGAGACGTCACTGTTCGTGCCTGGCCAGATAAAAACCCTTCGAGGTTCGTATCCCGGGATGACTGATTTTGAACGTATAGTTTGTAATATTAATATCAGTATGCTTATTATTCTTATTAAATCCAAAATGGTGTGTGACGGTTGCAGGGAACTTATTTGTGGTGTAGAAACTAAATTCTTTTTGGAATCTTAATCTCAATGGGCTTGAAAAGCCTAGCATGTCCCGTAGCGGTTAAAATTAAGGGTGTTACTGTCAGTGTTAAGAAACAAATAGTGGTGTATGACATAAAGAGGACAAGGAATTTCAATGTAAAGGGTCAGAAATAATTAAGGATTTTCCAAATGAAGCAGAAATTTAGAACAGAAGAAGAATAGTACAAAGAAGTAGGTTTAAATGTTGTTCACTAAAATTTAGATCAAAGGCATCTAAAATAACAAATTAACCAACTAGAAGCACTGCATTAATCCAATAAAGTTCTACACGTGCTGATTTAAAATGAAGGCAAAATTTAAACAGTTGACAAAAGTTTAATTAGAACAGTTGAAAAAACAAAACAAAACAAATGAAACATTACATAACTAAAATTGATGGATTCTACAACTAGACAACAAAATGTACGAATTCAAACAGCACAGAATAAAAGGGTTTGGTGATATTTATGCAGGGTAAAGTTTAAATATAAAAAGGATTAAATAAAAAAATAAATCACAGACACAACTAGAGGAAAATAATAAAGGAAACTGAACTATAAAGCTTAGATACAAACTGTACTAGCCAATCTATTAAACCTGATTCGATTTCAATAGGCATGCATTTGGTTTGTTCCGAGTGATGAACTTCTAAAAATAATATGCCTTAATATTTAATACACTGAGAGTAATATCTTTATTATCATTTAATCATGCGAAGCCAATATTATTCTTTAAAAAAATTAAATAACAAAAAGAATAAGAAATATATTTAAAAATGTCTACGAAGTCTTTATACTTGATGAACTTCATTAATTTTGTTTTGGCTTAATTGTGATTTTTTCTGTATTTTCTTGTTTAACAATTTTGTAAGCTGTTATCTTATTCTTAGAATTCGAAATTTCTTAATACAAATATGTTTAATATATACTTTCAAAAAGCTTAGTAATTCCTTCAATCTTGATTTCCTCCGATCCATATTTTTTGAAAAATATTTATTTATTAATATAATATTTTACTTAAGATTTATATGACTATTTAATCGTAGCTATTAAAGCTGCTAGTTAATGCAGTATTTTTTCCAACCAATGTAAAATCCTCTCTTTTTTTATGAAATATAAATATTTTTCATTGATTATCAAACAAATATTTCGATGTTTCCAAAACATTCAAAAGTTATTGATAGATGTTTTTGTGAAACCTACCGGACACCATCATATAATATCCGATATTGTTGATATAAAATTCATCGGATAAAAACTATCAGTTTAACTAGAATGACAATTATATTGTAAATATCACTCCAATTTATAACTATCATTACCTATCCTACATATCCTAGTATTCCTAATATTCTTAACCTTCTGTTATTAAAATATCTTATTTTATATATCTTTGATTTTTTTTTTATTCATCATTTTATCATAATGTGTATGCATGACCAGATTTTATTTGAGGTCATGTTATCTAATAATTTACTGTGGTATATTTAAATCAAATAAAATGTTTCTAAATACCAGTGAAATATATGTTTTTAATCTCATGATGATTCAGTGTGGTTATATATATATATATATATATATATATATATATGGTACCAACTGGACAATTCGAGCTTTAGTGGTATCATACTTATTACCCCTTCCTGCCGTGATCACTGGCGAAGATAATAATTATTCGCTCATCTTCTCACCTTATTCTTGAATTCTTCATCATAACGTTCCTGTTTATGTTTTTTTTTATTATATCTTTGGCCATAATGCTAGCATGGAGCAATTTCTGTTAAGGTTTATTATCACTCCTATTCAATGTTAATTTTCTGTATTAATCATTAAGTATCATTATTATTAGATCGCATATTCATGCTAACCTTATATCTTTATTAGTCATTAATTACGATTATTCATTAGATCGCTATTGTAATATTACTCCCTTCTGTTATGATTCATTAGTTATCATTATTTCGTCTATTTAAGAGACTCGCTATTTTGCATGTTTAGTCTTTAAGTCATTCTTGTAGAACTGCTAACATTAAGTTTAATCATTTTACCACATGCATATTTGCTTAGTATTAAGAGAAAGATATTTCATATGTCCTTAAAATTAATAAATCAAACCCTATGTTAATATCAGAGATTTCTTTCAAATTCCCAATGTACTTCATATTAATTATTCTTCAGTCTAATACATCAAAGAAACAGAGTGTAACGAAAGGGCTTTTCCAAAAATGAATGTTATAATTAATTTTGTTGCAACTTATGTCAATACCAGAGCCTGATTCTGGCGTCACTCTAGATAGGCACTTTACCTTCTCGAGTCACGTCAGGCAGAGGCTGAAGTTGGCCCGATATAAGTCCCATAGGCTCTACTACCTGCTCTGCTCTCAGCAGCTCTCGCTGCGGCTTAAATGCCAGATATACAAATCTGTCATTAGACTCACGCTGCTCCATGGTGCGCCGCTACTTAAGCACCTTTTTAAATCCAACCTCCGAGCCCTACAACAATTCCAGTCCTCTATCCTGAGGCGTATAGTGAGAGGCACGTCGTTTGAAAAATCACGAAGCACTAAATTGCACGAGGAACTAAAAATTCCGACGATCATTAATTACATTAGCCGGAGGCACCTCAAATTCTTTGAGAGGCTAAAAGCGTGTGAAAACCCATTATTCAAAGATATAGTCCCCCCTCCCAGACCTGGGAGCAGGCAAGGCAGTGCCCCTATGGTCGACGTGCTCTCATTGGCCTAGGGTAGGGGTCTGGACACTCTAGTCCAATCACCCACTTCCTTTTCTTCCTCCCTCTTCCCCTTTCTTCTTTCTTCCTATCTCCTACCCCGAAAAGCGGTCTCTCGCCGATTTGAACTGTATCGAGCCAGCGGCCTAGTGCCGGTTTAGAGAAAACGCCTTAAACGGTCTCATACCTTGTAATTACTTATAATACCTCCCGGTAAATGAAGTAACTTTGATGTATGCATATATATTGATTTTTAAATAAAATGTATATATTGTAAATTTATGTAAATTATGAAATAAATGAGATTTGAAACAAAATATAAAATTGTATTTATTAATTATTGAATCGATTGATTAATATAGAAGATTTACAGCTAAAAACATTAGTAAAACTTATAATTAATAAATAAATAACTTTATATTAATAATGAAATGGTCATTAGTTGTTCGTTAATGGAGTGGGGAGGAGCTACTCCGGGGGGGCGAGCACCTGAGCCTTCACTCAGTGGAATTGGCCTCACCACAGTTATCTAGAGCCAACAGCATGTTTTGTAGTGCACTAGTGCTAGTGTGCTAGTGTAGTAATGGTGTTGTTGGCTGTAGAGATAGTGTGGAGAGCGGATGTGATGAGCTCCCCCCACTGGTGCAGTTAGGGCTGGCTGAAAAGATCTCAATAATCGAAGGGAGGATTATCGGCTTGGCTGCTATTAGCCGATGAGGCGAGATTATAGCGGGTTTCGAGCTATTACAAATAGTGTGCATAATAGCTTAGACCAGCCGTGTGCTCTCCACACCTCCTGCATCGGAGTAGGATTAAGGCTAAGCTGGATAAAATTAATTAGGGAATATTTCTCATTTTGGGAAATCAACCTAATATTCGAAGAATTTCGCTCTTTTAACCAATATAAAATGTGAGAAAAGGCTTTAACTATATATTCTAAAAATATTTTTAACTGAAAACTTCCAACAAGAATGAAAAGACAAGAAACTGCTAATTCGCCTAGTTCAACATTTACTGGAAAAACGCTCTAAGCCAATTAATTACAAAAGACTCATTTACATGACAGTTATCAGACCTATGTGGACATACGGAGTTGAGCTTTGGGGCTCTACTAAACCATCCAATTCATCTCGTGTCCAATACTTACTATCCAAAATCCTTCGTAAAATCCTCAATGCTCCTTATTATGTCACAAACAAACTCATCCATCACGATATTAATATCCCATATGTTGCTGATTTGGCCCAAACTAGATACCTATCCTTCCATGGCAAGCTGTATATACACTTGAATCCGCTAGTCTCTCAACCCGCTTCCCATACTATTCCCGAGGCGTCTGAATAGAAGATGGCCTCCAGACCTTCTACTATAGAACTTTATTGGAGTGCTACCAATGGGTAGTTTGTCCACAAATGTTTTTTTTTTTCATGTCATAGTTCATATTAGCAGATTTACTTGTAATATTATTATGTTGTAAATATCAATAAATTAATCTAAAAAAAAAGTGAAAACTTCTTTACTGCGTTTAGCAACTTTAGATTGGGGAAAAACCGTGTGTTCGCGTCATCGACATACTTACATCGATGTATTAAGGATGAAGTATGTCGATTATCGACATACTTAAGCTAGAATGGCGACACCTTGGAGTGAGAATGGCTTTTGCATTAGTTATACAATAACTTTAGTTTATATGTTGGAATTCGATTGGTATAATAATAATAATAATATTTAACTAATAGTTTAACTTATAAGGACTTGAATAATGATACCACGTCCGACGGACCATCTGATTTATAAATTCATTAATAAAACAAAATAAAATAATTAAACATATTTTTAACATAATAATTAAAACATAAACCTTCTTGAATCTTATTATCTCATAGATTTGTCTAATTACTGATAAGATTACTTATTGATCATGTAGCAACACTAATTCATTAAAACGGCTAGGCCTCATTAATTCAGATAGTCATAATTAACGTTCCATCTCCATTATTATTTTAAAGTGAAAAGATGCCTGCAGTTGTGTACCATACTTGGACGATACATCAGAAATAGAGTATGTTTATTGTTCTCTTTCATTTACTTATCAGCATTACCACAGAATCCGTCAAGGAGACCGAAACGTCTGTGGAGCAGGGGTCTACTACAGAGATATGAACTACGATAGGAGTGCCTTCAATGGGAGGTTTCTCCATCACGATTCGATTCAGTTTTCGAAAGAAGATCGCAGGTAAATGTGCCAAATGGCATTTGTAAAATTTGTTAAATAATACCATTTTTTAAAAAGTTTTCATTATCCTAGGGGCTAATCGATTTGTTGTTACTATGGTGATTAGTTATTATGCTTACGTGTGTGGCTCCCTTACTCCAAGCCTTAAAAGAAACTGGAGTAGAATAACATTTTTTTTTAATTAAAAAAGAAATCCCCGAAAAAAAAGAGCTATCGTAACACGTAAAAATTGACATTAAAAATCACCCAATAATAATTAAAATTCCATTTGAAATTTTTTGCCTATTACAAAAAAATATTCCTAAGTGTATTGCTTGTCATTTAAAAACACTAAAACTAATTTTTAAAAATATTAACTCAGTCTTTGATATTGTGGATCACGGATAAGTGAGGTTTCGCTTTTCCAGTTCTACCTGGTTGATAATTATTGAAATATTTCATATATATATATATATACGGGAGTGGAGTTGCTCAGTTGTAGAGGACCGAGTTGCCATGCCGAATTTCCTGGTTCGAATCCCGCTGCGAGCAAGACTTTTATTAATTGTGTGAGCAGGCGGAGATGGATCATATAGGATCTAGGACCCTCCTGGGGCTCACTTAGCCTCAATAAAATATTTAAAAAATAGGATACCCAAAATAAGGGAGAAAATCTTGACCTAAGACAAGTCACCTCCTTGCAGAACCGTTGTCCATGAAACAGTACAGTCTCTATCATTTACTGAACTCCAAACCCGTTCACGGATGATATATATATATATATATATATATATATATATATATATATATATATATATATATATATATATCGAGTGACTAAATTACTGGGCTAATATATTACGTAAATATTGCGGTAAGGTAAGCAGGTCGACAGAAATCTAACACAGTTCCTTATTGGAATATTTACTATTTACTATCCCCCTCCAAATAGACTATCCGTCCCAATATCTGCTAGAGGCTACACGAGCCTCTCTGCCTCAACACAGGTCTCCTGGAGGATATTGGATCTCAGCCTCCAGAGTAATGTCTCCATTCTCTAACCCACCTCCAAAATATCTGATATCGTACCTCATTTCGATCGAATATGACTAGGTCATACAAGATGTAATAAATCGGTAACAAAGTTCTTGGTAATATGCTTGCTGTTTATCTAATACAAATGATGTAGAACAGAAATATAATTGAGAATAAACAGTGGACTATAGTTCGTCTCTGAACAAAACGCAAAATTTCATAATAATCATAAATGTAAGACAATCACGTTTTTGATAGGTAGAAATAAACATTATTTTAATCAGAAAAAATAAACAAACAAGAAGGTAACTAATATTTTTCCTTACTTCTAATTTGATTTAAATTAAATAAAAGTTATTAATACAGGCGTGAGAGTGATGACCACGAAGGATTTTGGGTTAAGTACATCGTAGAGACTATAATACAGTTGAATAGCGAGGTTTGGCAATCACTTTCAGTTGCCAGGTTTTTCCCAACTTAGTACCTGCTTAATAGAGACTGGATAAACCATAGGAAGATCTGCTGATCTCGTAGGCCATGGTTAATAATAAATACGAATTATTTTTCAATATTTAAATGACCCACAATATATTAATTACCTGTGAAATAGGTTAGTGTCTCAAGTGAGACTTAGGAAATTCGCACATAATTTATTAAAACAAGAAAAAAATATACAATAAAAATTATCCCCCTTTATACAGTAACATTTCTAGCGAATCCCATATTACTTTATTTTTAGGCACGAATAGCCAGCATCTACTCCATCAAGTGATAGAGGATGTTACTATTGCATTCCAGATTCTTGATTCTATGAAGTAAAGATAATAAAACAAACAAAAAATATAATAAAATAAAATTACCTACCTCTGTATCTAATAATAACAATTTCAGTATTTAAAAAACCTACAAAAAAATAATAAAACTTCATAAAACGCAGACACATTAAATTTTTTGACAGTCTGAAATACAGTACTAACCCTCTTTTCAGAACACTCGCCCCAGCAGGACGGCCTCAAACGTGGCGAGATCAAGTACAAAGTCTCAGCCTGAACTGAGAAATAAATATAATAAACAAATAAAACGAAAAGGACACGGTGTGCCCCATCAACGGAAAAATCTAAAGTTAATAAATAAATTTATTCAAATCAATTCGAGTTCAAATCCCGGTCGAGGGCCTATCTTTTCTCTTTAAAAAATAAAAATATTTATAACTCATAAAAAATGACCAATAATTATAAAAAAATATAAATAATAATATGACGTAAGTCAATAAGATCCTAAATTAAAATTAATGTTCAAAGAACTTCATCCTTGCGTATTCATCGCTAAAATGGCGGGAGCACGCTGGGGCTATAGGATCTAAAAGAGAGAAGGTTTGTTCTCGACCGGGAGGGGCCTTGGATAGCTCAATTGGCAGAGCGATGTCACGGTGAGACAAAGGTTCCGGGTTCAAATCCCGGTCGAGGGCCTATCTTTTCTCTTTAAAAAATAAAAATATTTATAACTCATAAAAAATGACCAATAATTATAAAAAAATGTTAATAAATAAAGAAAGAAATTAGAGTCTTCCATTTTCTCATCCTCCTCTTAAAATGTGCGCAGTACAGTAAAAGAGATTCCTCTCTAACCTAATCCTAATCCAGATTAGAAATCTTGAAACCTAAAGGGGCTAAGAAAAAAAAAAAACGTATATAAACTAATAAAAATTTACCTAATTTTTTGGAAACGTAGATGCTTCCATGAGCAAAAAAGCGATTTCATGCAATATTCAAAAGTAAGGCCGCTGCGAACTGAAGAGAGTGGCATTGTAATGATTCATTTCTTCTCGGATAATAAAATATCAACCATTTCCGTAATCCAATCACTTTATTAAAAATAATTATATTTTCCGGAATTATAATGAATATTATTGTAGCAATGAATTAACAACGGGTAGAACTGAAGAAATAACTGTAAAGCATTATACGTTGACTTTATATGTATGAAGAAGAAAATGGTTCTGACGGAGGTCAAGAACATCCTCTTACATAGGGAGAATTGTTTATTGGTAAGCCGACGTTTCATGTTTTTTCCATTCAAGCCCTTTAGTCTAGTGTCAAATGTGATCGTCCCAGCCCTGTTGAAGGCCTGCAATGTGGGTCCAAACACCGCCTTCCAATAAACTGTTCTCCCTACGTAAGTGACTTTCCGTCACCACCACATGAACCCAATTTCCCTGAAAGACAGCAACCGATATCCTTTCACTAAAAAACTGCACGTCTCTTAACGCGGAGAGGAACCATTCTTCACCAGAAACCCAGTACCTAAACAATTACAGTTACCTAGACAATATTTACCTCTCCCTCCACATCGAAAACGTACAATTGCGTAATCGAACCCACCCCTGGCCAGCGAACCTCTGCGATATATAATTATATCCCTTAATCTCAGTTGAGACCGGTTTTAACCCACCAGCTATACTTAAACTCCTAACATTCCAAGTCCTGAAGCTGGCCCCACCCGTAGACACGAACAGTTTACCTCCGTATAATGAGAGTTTTACCTCAGAAAGATACATGACTATTAGTGCTACTTTTTGAACTAAAAAATAATGTGAGTAAGGTGTTCTTACCTACTTCTTACTTCTTACGCCCTACACGGTAATGATATCCGTGCGGAGGACATAAATAATAAAATAGTTTTAGCATTTTACAAAGTATGCCTTTGTAACCAGCAAACGAAATTCTTCCTGGATACAAAATCGACAGAACAAAGGTGACACGTAAGAGGGTTTTACACTTTGTGACATTTACCCGAAAAAGTTAGAGCCGTTTTATCCAAATTGAAATAGCCTGGAATATTTCCATAATGGAATAATGGATTCTTATAAAGTAGCTTTAGTTTTGTTTGTGTCAAGTAATTATCTGTCTCTTTTTGTTAGTTGTATGAAACAAATGGCCCAATCTAAAATATGAAGGTATTTCATAACATAAAAATATTTTGCCACGCTGAAAAAATAACTCCTGCAATAGGAGAGGTAATAAATTTGTATGAATAACCGTCGGGAAGCTGAATATTCTTGGAAAAACAATCTTTAAAATATCAAGCCGTAAAAAAAAATGGAAAGTGAAAAATATTTAAATTGAGGATTTAGTTGCAGTTAGTAGTTCCAATTTTTTTTATAATTTTAAAATGTGGCTGTGCTAAGAATATTATAATGGAGTTCAAAAGAAAAATTAACAGAAACTATAGACTATTTCTTGATCCCGCTAAACGGTCCCTCCCTGTTTTGCATTCTATAAAGTCAGCGGCTTTGAGCCGGTTCGAGTAAAAACCGCCTTCAGCGGACTCAGCCCATTGTAACGCTTTAAAATACCGAAAGGTAACAGAAGGCTTTTGGTTTATATAGATGCATTTTTAGGTATTGCTTGTAAATTTGTATTATATTGTAAATAAAATTTTGGAGGATGAGAAAAAACAACAAAAGAACAGAAACTACAGAAATTTATTTCGTTTATGTTTCTAAGTGATAGTTGTATAATAGACGTTCTAGATTTATTTAAATATTGGACATAGTTATTTTACCATCTGCATTACAGCAAAGAATCAGTTTTTCTTTAACATAAAAGAAAATTATTCCTTAATTAATGATCAACTATGATTTTTTTAACTCCTCTAGGAACATTTTCATCTCAATATTTGTACGGCGATACAATCGATAATTTTCAAGAAAGTTTCTTTAATTCTCCCTTCTAGAAAATAATTATGGACATAACTGCCTTGGGCGAATCCTTTTTTTCTAGATATTATAGATAAATATTTCTTCAACAGGTTTCAATCCCGTTAAGTATCATCCCATCGCCAAATAATGAAAACGACCAAATTTAAATACATAATTAATATGTATAGCTTTAATTTGGGGTAAAGACATTTATTATCATTATTTTTATTTTGTATTATTGCACAGTTCGAAAATTACTTTATTTAAATAGTTTAAGCGCTAAGTTTTCAATTTTTAGTTCTCAAAATAAACTATTTCTACTTTTTTCCAATTGCCACTATCTTTGTAAATTGAATGTTATGAGAATATAATTTAAATTTTGAAAAAAAAATACTTTTTTTTATTAATTTATTTAAACAATTTATATTAATTTTCAATTAAACAAATTATGTACTTAAGTCTTTAGACTGTTAAAGATTGTTTTAAATTTAGGCATTATTGACATTTATTAATAACATAGTAGCATGTATAAATAAACAATAAAATTGATTGAAATTAATAAATATTGCACACTTGAACATTCATAAATCCACTTGGAATATACCTGAATATTGATACAAAGTAACCAAAAGAATTTAGATCAAAGACGATAATTATTAACTATGTATTAACTGTTAAATTTAAGTATAATTTATATAATTAAATTTCTCTGATTACAATTAATTATCGCAATTAGTAAATGTTTATAATATAGCTCAGGTACACATACTCACTATTTTTATTTACTAGTTATATAAGAAATTTATAAAATTATGAAATTCAATTTACTGAAAACTTTACCCAATTATTGCTTCTTTCTTAGAAATATACTAGTTTAGAAAATAAACTAGTAGTATTTTAAATATATTTTGTCATGGATCTCTGTCTTTATCTGAAGGATCCTAGGAAAATATTAATATTCTATATGGAAATATATTTGAATATATTTCAATATTGTAGAGTAGATTTATCATACGGTAAGCTATTAGAAAAAAAATGCTGAATAAAAAAATATGGAAAACTAAAATAATAGAATCAGCGTACTAAGGCGTATTGGAGAAAATAACAGGACCATAAACAATGGTCTTGGAAATAAATCAGACTGCAGTAATAGGTTATTCAATACATTTACTAGGAATATCAAGAACGGTTATTCGATCGCACTCCAACGCCAAGTTTTCTAAAGTGGCTGGCTCGGCGTGTAGAGGTCTGAGTTGCCCTGCCCAAGTTGCTTTGTTCAAATACATCAGTGGTAGATAATTTATTTAGCCTGTCAAATCTTCATGGGTCGTAGTGGTACAGATTAAAAAAAAAATTATGAACCACGTCCTTCAAAATTTACGGGTTTACCAATTATCACTGAGACATTAATGTTTAAAAAACAATATAGCAGGAAATTAGGAATATTATATATGAAAAAAAAAAGTATAAAGATAAGCGATTGACTAAAAATTATGTAAATACCAACGCATCCTTTTTGTGGTAGGGAATGATTTATATCTACATTTACAGAGTCAACACAATATTTGCCAGGGATCGGTCGGCTGTTGAATTAAGCATTCCTCCACCAGCCCGAATCAACAAGTAATAAAATATCCCTCCCTTCATCGCCCAGCCCATGCTAACCTCTCTTTAATCAACAGGCCAACTTATTTTTCTAATCTCAGCGAAATTTATAAGAATGTATATTTATAACTTAATTCATCAGCCACAGCCGGATTTGTGCCCGGGACAATTCTGCACAGTAATTCAGCTCTCAACACACTGGCCACCCCGCTCCGTATAAATTTAGGGTATAGAATCGCTCTACTTATTGACAACTTTACGGACAGAATCGGATGATCTTCCATCTGTTGAAAAAATTCACATTATGATGATTTATGGCAAAATTCACGTTAACTTAGCTCTTTGTTAACCTTTTGGCGCCTCAGAAGATGCATTTTTCCGTGAATGACTTCAGAGATGAATCGTTAAGATGAGCAGCTTTCGGGTGATAGGCAGCATACCGTATCCTTTCTTGTTTTCTTATGAAAGTTTTCTGACAACAAAATACTTTGGCCGGTAAGAAGGGTTTTTCACAAACTGTGTACGCGGTCTTTTCAGAACTTACGTCCTCCTTTAAAAGTTACTAGATATTTTTTCGATAGGTTATTATAGATCTAATTTAGTGCGTATTCAGTCAAGTGCTTCCTATAAATATCTGTATTGTCATATATTTATAACTATAATTTTAATCATCTGTTAGCTCAACAGACTTTGTATATCCATTTCTCCCTAAGCCATTAGATCATATTTCTGTTGAAATCAGTGGCCAAATACGGAGAATGCAGTTCAGATTTCGGAATTGCTGAATTTATTTCCAATACAACTTTGTCGTTTCTATCTACCTATTTGGTATTTGACCTCCGGTATGGTCTATTGTCAACTATTGTGACGTTAGTCCTAGTTGTGTAGAGGCTACATGTTCCAATAAATCTATTATGTACTGCTGAATGCCTCTTTCTGGCCTTCATCACACGAGATATTGACTGACTAAACAATCTTTGTCATTATGTTTATTAGTGGTTGGATCAACAAAACAAAAAAATATTCAGAGTAGATTATATTTTCTGTAAGGTAAATATGAAATCACCCTTAGTGTTTTCAGACATTTGAAGTTTTTTCTAGTTCCAGGCATATTAGGAACCCTGCCAAATCTGTAAAACTTGTCCCCACCTTTCCTACAGTTTTTACCTGTGCAAAAAAACAAAAAAACTTTCATTAAAAATAGAATAAAATTGGAAAAAAAACTGAGAGAAAACAGTCGGTGAAATGTAATAGAAGTTAAAGAAGCGAGAATAGTATATTATCCCGGGGATGACAAAAATGGTGGTATAAAGCGGACCAAAAGGGCGAATATTTCGTGAGAAAAATACTGCTTTGGCTCCGAGCCCGGTAACTCGGCTAACACTCTTTCTAATTTAGTGAGTCCATGTGTGTGCCCTCTAATAGTGCTCTTTTCATCGCTTCGGCAAAAATTAATAGCACTCTTCTAGGTTATGGAGCCCCAACCCTATGCTTCCACCCGACCGACTCTTTGTATACAAGTTCCGATTGAATTATATACTAAAAAGGGAAGGAAATCCAATATATATTTAACCCTGGAATACTAACGTTCTTAGAGTAGACGTTTAATACTAATGTACCTATTGGTGACATACGCAAGATATTTTTATCATTTAAGGTTCAATAAAAAAAAAACTAACAGTTTTTTATTTCAAGAAGCACATTAAAAACGCAATCATCACAAAAAAGTGAGACAGGTCAATAAACAATAAAACTAGAAAAAAGTATTCAAAAAAGTTGCATAATCAATTTTTAAATGTTTTAAAAAGAAACACAATTTTCATTTCACATAGCATTGATATAATTATTATTAAAAAAATGAAACAGAAATATCGTTTCCATTGTTCGCACACTGAGGACATATTTTATGAGTATGCTCGCCACATATTGCGATGTTGCAGGTGCGAGAATAGGACTTTGTCACCCTCCTTTTACTGTAGGGCCACACAGAACAGAACAATATGATCGTTTTCCAAATTTGTTCCTCTCTTCTACCTGTTGTGGTGTTGAGCGATCGTCGTCAATTTCTATAGTTTGTCTGATAACCAATCTCAGCTCATTTGATATTGTTGGTAGCGATAATCTTTGGTACTGCCAAGATTTCGCTAGTAGATCATGTAAATTTAGCATGAATTCAATCCTCGTCAAAGGTTTTTCATTACACTTTCTTTGGTGATAAAAGTTATGAGCATAAATAACGAATTTATGCAAGCGATATTCAACATATTGTAAAAATAACACAATGGCCATCACCTCGTCTCTCTTCCACAATTCATATTTTCACACATTTGATCAAATGTGTCAAATGCACCCTTTGTTTCATTGTAAGTGTGTATAATTTTCGGTTTAGCATTGCTTTCTCTAATTGAAGCTCCGTGAGCGTTGTCGATACCATGGTAACTAGTTTGTTTGTTTTCGGTTTGTAAGAGACGTTTGTTATATTGTCAGAGCTTAGAAAAGAGGAAGAATTAACTCCCCTTTTTTTCAAATTTTAAATCGACAAATTCTTATGGTAACTCTCTTTTATTTTTTCTTATGGTCCCAACTTCAGTTAATGACTGTGACGTGTACAATGATAATACACTATTACTAATGTACGTTTCAGCGACGTGTAAAATATATTCTACACCAACTAATGTACGTATTAAAGATGTAGTGACTTAGCTTATTCATTGTGGATAGCACTAAATATGGCGCAATAACAATATTTTCTTCACAGCAATCTTTGGCTAACTAAACACAAGAGACTTACATTGGAGGGGCAACTTGAAACTGCAAAAAACAACCGATTTTCCTTTGAAGTACACGTAGCGGAGACGTAAATTAGTATTCTAGGGTATAGAACAATTATGATTTATAAAATTCAATTTTGAAATAAAAAGAGTTTTATAAAGAAGAAAATAGTCTAATGGCCAATGGGAGGCCAAAATATATTCATTAATAGTGAAAATCTATTTATTATAATTTATTCATAGAAATTTACAACAGTATTATAACAATAAAAAAATGGCAGGAGTGACACTTATTTGGATGAATAAAAACATGTAGAAGAACTACCCAGTGGTATTTCGCAAATAACAAGTTCAACTTAGAAGGTCACGAAGCCATATTATTTTCAGACACCTCGGAAGATTATCAGGAATTGAAGAGGTTTCGAGGTTTAAAACTAGTTTAGGGAATGAAGTTTGTCATAAAAAGATTGATATCGGATTCGGGCTAAATCAGCAAAAATGGGACATTAAGGTCAAAATGGATTACTTTGTTTGTAAAAAAGTAAGAAGGATTTTGGATACTAAGGATTGAATACGAGAGGAGTTCTATGGCGTAGTGGGCCAGCAAAGCTCTACTCCGTAAATCCAGATGTGTCTATTCACTGTCATGTATATTAGTCTTTTATGATTAATTGGGAACTTGTAGCGTTTATCTAGTAAATGTTGAAATAGCCTGAAACGGCGGGCTGTTTTTTGTCGTTTCAGTCTAGTATGAGGATTCCCAGTTAAGCGTTTGTCAAGGTATAGTAGTCCTATGTACCGGACCTGTTCATCATGATGAATCAACCTATTCATTAGAAACCAATGTTTCGATAATTCATTGCAGAGCTCAATTATAGAAGATATGGAAAATATATTGAAATAAAATAATCTCTGCAGAATAGACGTTAGACGAATAACTGAATGGCTTTTCAAATATTTGTAAACAGACAGGAATTAATGACTACGTGGTTTGCAGAAGTGGAAAAAATACATGAAGGAACTGAAGATTACTCCAGCAGGTATAACAGAGGGATTATCTCTGAGAGAAATCTTGACACAAGTCAAACTGAATCAGCAAAAAGTGGAAGAAACTACATAGATACAATAATTACTACAATAATTGGATATATTTCTATAACCCGGAGGTAAAGTCGATCATCCATAACTTTCAACTATTTCTATCATTGATAGAAAGAGCTTAAAGAAAAGTTTTCCCATTGTTGTTGGCATTGATACTTGATAACCATTGATAGCACTGATCGTAGTATTTATTCATGACAATTTACCGAAAATATTAAAATATAGTTTACCTATTTTGTAGACATAGTTTCCTTTACCTCCGGGTCACAAATACAAATAACGGGAATGATAGAAATAAAGGTTAATATAATAATATAAATAGAAAGCGTAATTCGTAGGTGAAATAAAACATAATGACAGCACTAGATACAATAAAAATTCACTGAACTACTTAACTTAATAGTCACAAGATGGGGGAGTTTTGGCAGCAGAGGCTTGGTGACAACTAAAAGCTCATTTCAAATAAATTTAGAAGGCATTACAAAATTTTTAGCTTTATCATATATATGTTTTTAAATATATTTGTATTTCAAATTTCATAGCAGGAAAAATAAATAAATACATTGCATAGACAAATTATGTAGGCATAATATGCCTTATTACCCGAGCAAAGCTGGGGTGGGTCGTTAGTTTAAGTATATATTGCTATCAATATAATTAAATATTACTATATACTTACTCCATTCCTCATTATATTGATAGTAGCGCTTCTCTTATTAATAGTTACCGAATAATTATAACTAATTTCACCACCATCCGGGAGGAGCTTCGGCTTCCCTCGGTACCCGAGTACATAGGTTGGAGGCAGATAACATTTTTTGATGGGCTGAAGACCTGTGTGAACCCCCTATTAAAACTTAAAACCACCCCCAGACCTGGGAGATGGCAGGGCAGTGTTCCCTTGGGCGATGTGCTTACATTTGATCTAGGGATGGGGTACGTACTCCCTTGTCCTTATACTTCCTTCCTTTTCCTTCTTCCTTCCTCCACTTTCTTCCTTCTACAACTATTCATGATCCCGCTAAACGGTCCCTCCCTGTTTTGAATTGTATAAAGTCACCGGCTTTGAGCCGGTTCGAGTAAAAACCGCCTTCAGCGGACTCAGCACATTGTAACGCCTTATAATACCGAAAGGTAGCAGAAGGCTTTTGATTTATATGTGGTATTATTGTAAAGTTGTATTATATTGTAAATAAAATCTTGAAGGTTGCGAAAAAAAACAAATAATATATTATTAAAAAAATGACTACAGATATTTATTATACATTGTTATACTACCGTTACACCATAAATACACATACACTGAGTGCATTTCTATAACAAGAAATCCAAAACAATATTAGCAAGAATAATATAGGCTCTCTTTAGACTTGTACAGCTCAATTCCTCTAAATATATATCACTGAAATAACTAAGACAAGGAAATGGCCCAGAAAGAAGACTTGGATATAATTCGGGAGGGGAAAGTCGAGGTAAATGTAGCAAGAAATAAAAATGTGGTGGCTGCCCTGTTCCCCGCTACTCACGCCCAGTTTTATCGCTTTTACCTTTCTTTGGTTATGTCTGTATCTTTACTGTTTCTCTTTTATTTTGTTTCCTTTCTATTTATCGTAACTTCTTCGCGTCTTTATTATTTACACAAATAAAAATATAGAAGAGACATTCCATATTTTTATTTAAAATAACTTAAAATATGGATAAGCACTTAATAAATAAAAATGTAGTAATCAAATGGAATGAAAACTGCAAATAAACAGAACGGGCGTAAAATCTCGAAACATTAAACAATACCCAATGATATAATATCAGTAATAATGTATTGTATTGGGAGCGGAGTGGCTCAGTGGTAGAACACTGAGTTGCCATGCCGGAAATCAGGGTTCAAATCCCGCTGCAGGCCATGAATTTTATTTTTTCATTTTTGCAGTGGGAGATGGATTATATGGGATCTAGGCGCCCACCCAGCCTCTATAAAATATTATTAAAATAGGGTACCCAAAATAAGGGGAAAAATCTGGCAGTTGAGCGTGACCCAGGACAAGTCACCTCCTTGCAGAACCGTTGTCCATGAAAGAGTACAGTCTCTACCATGTACTGAACCCCAGACCCTTCATGGGTTGTAGTGGTAAAGGTTTTTTTTAATAATGTATTCCTAACCGACGTGTACATTTCTCCATTACTCTACTATTGTATATTTAAATTATCGATCCTAGCATAACAATATTGCATTTTAAATGAGCTCAATGTCAACCATGATATTTATTTTGAAGGCGTTTACCAAAAAATCAAGGGATTTTTAAAAGTTCTTGGAGTTCAAAAAGAGTAAGTTGTAGACATTTTTTTTTTTATTATAGGCGTTCCAACATGGGTTGCCTCAACCTGTCAGAGCAAAGCTTCACAACTCTCGGTCCATCCAATCCCCTTCCTGGAGACCCCTACTGGCCATCTTTTCCTGGACCCCCTCCATCCACCTGCTTCTGGGCCGTCCGCGTTTTCTCCCTCCTGGTGTAACCCAATCCAGTACTCTGATCGGCAAAAATTCAAACGCCATTCTCTTCACATGGCCGTACCATCTCGTGTCGTGCCCCGATCGTTTCATTTGTTGATATATTCACATCCATCCACTGCGAATTTTTTCGTTTCTCAGTCTATCCAGCCTAGTGACACGGAGACATCTCTTCCAGAAATCCATTTCAACCGCTTGCACCTTTGAGCACAGCCGTGAGCTCATAGTTCAGGTTTCCGAAGAATAAGTCAGAATAGATTCGACAATGGTTGTGAAAATACGGCGTTTATTATCTGTGGATATCTCTGTATTCCATAAGGCCGGGTGTAGCATTCTAGTAGCTGCAATAATATTTCAGTAAGGTAGTATCCAAATAAGATCCGAAGTACTTAAATACATTTACTTTCTTACAGGCCTCACTGTCCACCAGAAGCGCATTTGTATCAGGATCTCCAACGGCCATATACTCGGTCTTCTCGAAGTTAATTCTTAAGCCTGTCGTTTCGTAGCTCATCTTTAGGGCATACACCATCATTTCAAGGTAGACCTTCCGTCCCGCAAACACGACCTGGTCGTCAGCGAAGAACAAGGATAGTAGCTAAGTTGTAGAGTTAAAATGGCGTTTTTGGCCCACAAGCATTGATACTTAAATTCAACCCCTCTTGGTTTTTTGTTTTTTATTTCCATATGTTTGCTATTAAACCACTTGAAAATGAGTGAGTACACACTACTTTTTACCTGCTCTCTGGTCTATGATATCACAATATATTAGATTACTACAATATTTCTACAATAATTTATAGGTAATATTTATTAATAATAATACATAAATATTAACTAAGAATTAAATTGCATGTATTATTGAAAAATCACCCCCCTGCACAACGTTTGTCCTAGAAACAGTACAGTCTCTAATACGTACTGAACCAGCAATTGTTGGGTCCTAGTTGTACAATTTTGAATTAGGTTTATTGACTCATGTGTATCATAATTAAAGAAAAAACCCAAAGAAATGATAAAATTGGTACTAGGCTGAAAAAAGTCGTGACAAGGCCACTGCTACTAGTGAACACTTATCCGAGAGAGATCGTATTTAATATTAGGAAGTGTAGGTTTCATGGATTCCTGAAACCCTGGAACATTTTTCCAGACATTTCCTACAGACATTTCCTAATCTAAATAACCGACAGAAGACAATGCTATCCGGCATCCATTGTTCTCGATCCGGGTGGTCAGGCTGTAGTGCACCAAAAATATTCCGTGTCTATCTTTTACATCAGGCTTTTGTTTTTAGGTTTTAATTTTTGTAGGTGACGGAGAGTATAAAATAAAAAAATCGTACGATGTATTTCACAATACGAGTTTTGACGCTCTTAAAAAAAGAATTTCTCATGTTCTTTTTTCTGCAATCACCAAAATGGATGTAGCGAAAATCTATCAACAGAGAGCATGAGGATTTCAATATATTCTTAATATAAAATTTTCATTATAAGAGTACCTTTCAATATTTATATTTTTATAAATATATATAATTAATTTTCAGCATCTTGCCGAGAACTGTTATATTAATAATTATATGTTCTCCTTTGGAATGATCTTAACATAAAGGGAAGTTTTATATTTATTCAGGAATAATAATTATTATTTATTATTGCAATACCATTTTAATAGATTAATTACTGGATTACAGCTCACCCACAGTTACTTGACAATAAGGTAATGAGAAAAGTACGACAAAGGTCTACCCTACTGACAATATATTACCAACTCAAGTAAAATATCTGTAAATCTTCTATTTTTTAACGATTTGACAGTAAATACCTCGATAAAATCTCTGAATAGAAAACTAAGTAAAAATGCTCAAATTTTTGAAAAAGTATATAATTATTATGACACAATTATATATTATCAATTATACTGATTATCTATACTGTTAACATTATACCATTTAAAACAAATGTTACAAATATTTTTAATATCATCGATACAAATGCCAAGTATTGGAAGTAAAAAACAAATATTTTAGGAAAGTGAAAAAAACTGTTTCAAATGTCATTATACGTCCTATCGATCGCTAATCTATTGTGACTTACAGATGACTCTATACAAGTTTTATAAAAATTATCAATCATAAAGTAAAGGCTGTAGATTTAAAACGAAAATGTTTTTATTTGTTTGTTCACCTTCGATAGTTTGCATTTGCATTGACAACATCTATCTGGAAAATTAAGCGACACAGAGGCTCGATAAAGCAAGTATGATCGAGAACAGTTAGTCGTTTATTCATGAATCAATCATTTTCTGTATTTTATTGATTGATCAATTGGTTGATTGATATTTCGGTTTTTGCCCAAGATCTCTCACACCTCTGTAGAATATTCGTTTAAATACATCCTCAACGTATTTTCATCTTCATTCGAAAACCAATCTACTGATTGTAACAAGGGTGTTCGTAGTAAGCAAAGATATAATATCCAGAAACCTAAATTGCAATGGGGAGGCTTTTTCAGGTGCTTTTTTGGTGGGGAAAAAGCATAAACGAGAGAGTTATAGTCTGTATAAACCACGATTTCGCAACCATCAATAAGATACCGAAAATGCTTGATAGCTCAAGAAATGGCTAACAGTTATCGACTTTGCGTACTGTAACGAGCTTAATTTTCGAGAAAAAAACGCCACAGGTTGTTGTGTAGTAGTATTTATTTGCTGTAACACACCACCATTATCAACATCAGAGGCGTCCACATGCAGTAGAAGTAAGTGTGGCTGAGTAAAGTGGCCTCTTTTAGACATTTCGCCTAGTTTTCTAAGGCATCAGCTCGTTCCGCTGTACAGTGAATCTGATATTTATCTCGTGTTTAAAGATTTCAGATACAGTTTACTATATAGATACAGATAGTTTACTAAGATACTAAGCTTCTCTATATAAAGAACTTTTTTCTGTCAAAATTAAAATGATCCGAAATTGTTTGAATACAACATTAAAAACAGAACAATTGCTTTGAAAGACCATCCTAGTAGTAAAGGACGGACAAAATGTCAAAGCCTCGCTGGCGCCAAGACTGACTGAATCCTAATTATCATTGCAGCAAATCCCCACTAATCCCTATTTAACAGCCAATTAACAACTCCTGATATTTAATTCCCGTGGAGGTATGGGGGGGGGGGGGCAGGTGGCCATTCCCGTTTCAAATCACCTCTCCTTTCAATGGCCGGGATTTAGAAATATTGTTCTTTGTCGGCTTCTTCTCCTTTCCAGCTTTTCAATTATTATGTTTGTTTTTTTCACCATTCCTCTCCTCATCCATAATATTTTTCCTTTCTTATTGACTGTTCCAGAGAAAGCCGAGGATTTGTAGAATCGGAAAAAGAACGGAGGGGAGCTGTCAAGGCTCTATTTTTTCATTTCCTGTTGAAAAGAGAACGGTTCCTTCCTACCCCCACCTCTAAATTGAACTTTGTTAAAAAAAAAAATTAAAACCAAAATAATGGTGTTTGCTATGAGACTTGAGCTATATATTCTCAGTTAAGTAATAGAGCAAAGCTCCGTGTCAATATTTATAATGTTCCATTAAATTCAAGGCGCTATCCTTAATAGTTTATATTTACAGAAATCATCTTACCGAAGGAATAGACAATTTATTAGGTCTAAAAGGAATCGCTCTTTTTGTTGAGAAGGGGCGGAAACTTCCAAGATACAAGCGAAAGCTTCGTTACATGTGCCCAACGAACAAAAATGAAAATATATTTTCTTTGTGACAAATATAACAAAAACGTGTGCTTTAATAGCTCCTAGTTACTAAGAGTCTTGTAAGACGATCCATGAAGTATTTATTAATAAATGCTTGGGTCGTGGGACCATGTGTCAAGACTAAAGTCGCACACGGGGTATTTGATAATAAAAGTAGATCAAAATTATTTGTATGTAAACTTTGATGCTACATATTTCATAACTTTTGTATAATAGAGCTTAGAACTATAAAAAAGGAATAAAAGAAATTAAGGAAAACAATAAACACAATATTTTATATTATTCGAAAAAAAACACTTTAAAATAGGTAAATAATAATGATATGACAGTTCAGAGTACAATAAGTTTAATAAATAATATCAATCTGAGGAATCATCCCATCCTTCTTCATCAGAAGTTATTTCATCTTCTTTGTTGTTGTCCTCAAATTGGGTACATGGGCCCCATGGGAGCAACATTTCAATGGTTTCTAGCTTGAAAACTTTGACTTTGGGGGTCTGGGCCTTATGCAGCTCAAATATGGTTCAGATGTCAATAAAATCCTATTCACAACATCCGTATTGCATTGAATGCGACAAAATTTTCTGTAGTATCTTTCCCGGTATTGCCGGAAATGTTTGTCCCTTGTTTCTGCTGCCTCCTCTGACAAATTACCAATTGGTAGAAGAGCATGATCAATAATAATTGGGCCATGTATTAGTATTTTATGAAGTGTAGGCGAAATTGGATACGATGAGTACAGTTCGATGCACCTATTAGCCGTTTCATGACAGCAGGCAGCGAATTTTTTTGTATCTATATTGTGGCCACGATAGCCGCAATACTGTCCATCAATACCTGTTATGTTTTCAGATACCTCTGTGTTAGCAAACACAGAGGTATACAACAGATACCTCCTGCTGGTGTTTCCATAATTACTGGCGACAAAATTAGCTTTTGGCACATCCACTATTAGCCTGAGTTCATCACTGAAACGTTGCTGTATGTGTTTCTTCCTTTCCCAAACATGGTATTTATTCAAAAATACACCGTCGGCCCTCTTAGTTGTCTGCAATTTTGATTTTATATCTGATTTGAGTCTTAGAAAACGTTTGTTGATACTGTTGCGTTTGTACCTCTGAGAATGTAGGTTGTGTTATAATGTTTTCCTCGACTAATTCCAATTGGTTTGTAAAATCCTTTCCTATAAAGCCATAGTTTAAACACCTTATCGGGTCATTATCTTTCTTTTCATCGTTTTTTTTTTTTTTACATCAACTGTCATTTTATTCATTCAATGCATGTTTTGGCACTTTTTGGCACCTAGTTTTTGATCAAACTGTGAAATAGCACTCTAACGTTAAATAAAAATAAAAAATCAAACTCGGGAAAAGTCCGGAAGTATATCAAAATTACTAATTTATATATCTCTTATGAAATAATGTGAACAAAATCGATCAGCAAAAAAAAAAATTACAGAAATAACATTGAAAGGCATTACTAGATTTATGTTGTTATTTTCTGATTCTACATACCTGGCTGTATATTATCCATTATAATAATCACCACTATTCACTTGGTAACATACATAAAACTAATATGTAACACACAGATATTTCTTTCATTCACTCGGTAACAGCACGTGCGACTTCATTATACGTTTATTAACGCGGGAGGTATAGCCGTTTACCCAGAAAAAATTATGACATAATGTTCTATACACATTTAGCTTAACATAGGTAGACGTAGGTTCCCGGAATAAAAAAAAAATTGATTGACTTTTCGAGTCCCATACCCCCGTGTCCGCCGGAATAAACTATGCCAGTACTTGAGAGTTAAAACGTTATTACAGGTGTGTACGAAATAGTCGAAACAGGATCTGACGTTTTTAAAATAATTTTATAGGTGATTATACCATATCATTGAAAAATATGAAACCGTTAAAAAAAATCTGTACGGTTTTTCGATTTGGAGGCCTTAGCATTAGTTTGAACATCTCAGCACTGGGTTGTGAAAACATTTAAATGGCAGTATTATTTTTAGAAAAGTCTTCTCTACAATATTGTTTATTATCCCAAATACGCTAAATTAAAAAAAAAACAGTAACAATGGCCTCCAAAATTTGTCATTGAAAACTTTGAAAAATCTATTTTTTGTACCGAAAAATAATAACCAAGGAGAGATTTATTTGGATGCATTTTATTCACTTGGTAGATATCATGAAATATTTACATTATATAGAACATCAACACTGAATAAGATTTCCTTTTTTTTATTTTTACGATCCTAAATAAACATAATATACAGCTAGAATTTTAATGCAATTTAATATAAATAAATATTTTTTTTTTAACTGGATGATTTATTCGCATAAAAAATTATGATTGATTCGTAGAGACTCAATGATAAACTAGCATCAACATGCAGTAATATGTATAAAAGTTTATTGAGTGATGAATTTTAACAACAAATATGACCTTTATCTGCATCATCGGTTTTGATTTTTTATCCCATTTCAGTTCCAGATCCATTTAATCAGGCAAATGTGATTATTTTGTCAAAATAATCCAATATTTTTTTTATTTTTTTTAGATTAATTCATTGATATTTACAACTGTAATAATATTACAATAAGTAAATTTGCTAATATGAACAAATGACATAAAAAAAAACACTTGTGGAGAAACTACCCATCGGTAGCACTGCAATAAAGTTCTATAGTAGAAGGTCTCAAGGGCATCTTTTTTTCAGACGCTTCGGGGAGTTATCAGCAAATTGAGAGACTAGCGGATTCAAGTGTGTATGGAGCTTGTCATGGAAGGATAGGTATCTAGTTGGGACTAAATCAGCACCATATGGGATATTAAGATCATGAGGGATGAGTTTGTTTGTGACATAATAAGGAGCATTGAGTATTTTACGAATGATTTTGGGTTGTAAGGATTAGACACGAGAGGAATATGATGGTTTAGAGAGCCCCAAAGCTCAACTCCGTATGCCCAAATAGGTCTGATGACTGTCATGTATATGAGTCTTTTGTAATTGATTGGGAGCTTAGAGTGTTTGTCCAGTAAATGTTGAAGTATGCTAAAACGTCGAGCAGTTTCTTGTCTTTTCAGTCTTGTATGTGGATTCCACATAAGTGAGACGTTTGTTAAGATGGAGTCCTAGGTAACGTATCTGTTCGTCAGGGATCAGTTGAATATTATTAAAGGATACAGTAAGGCAGGAATTTGTAGGTTTACGGCGAAGGAATTCAAAATCAAAAATATTCTTAGTGGCTCAAAAACTTGTCAAGACGATTAACTTTACTAATCAATGCAATATATAAGTAGCGTTTCCTTTTAAGAAAGAAATTATTATTATTCTGTCCAAGTCTTGCTCTAAATATTCAAATTTAAACATTAATAAGTTATTACGAAGGGACTAATATTGGACAAGGTCAAACTATATCCAATTAGAGGGTTATGTATTTAAGCACTAATAGGCAATAGGGCTAGGCTAACCTGATTTAGTGGAGGTTATAGGCCTGCTATATAATCGCTCTAGGCATTCCAGCATCAACACACCTCATCCAGTTAGAGCTATCATCAGTAAACACCTTAATAGTAAATTATTGACTTGTTTATACCTACCGATAAGCTCATCTATTTCATTTTGTGATATTCTAATGAAGCAATTAAAAATAAAAAATAAATAGAGTATATAATTTCAAGTAAATATTACAAATCAATTTAGGAAATTGTAATAACATGAAAAAATAATTTTACAGGGAAGCAAAAAGCTGCTTTCACAACTGAAAATGAATTGGAAATAGTAATTACTAAAGTTCAATTAATTGCCACCAATTATTACTTACTACCTTTTCTATTAAAAAAAAAATGAAAAATTATAATCTATTTAATAACTATATAAGATATTTTATAACATTGGAAAAAGTAATTGTATTTTTAAAAATTGCCATAATATTTGTATGTCATTGTATGACTCCGTAAATAAAAATAATTATAATCAAATTATAATTTAGTTGGAACATTAAATCAAAATGACTCATCACATAACTACTTGATTCCTTGGCTTCTGACTCCCTCATTCAAACTACGATTCGCTAAAACCGAACAAGTTACATAATTATAAAAACAATCATTCCAATAGATCAAATACATTATTCTAGCCGAAAAGAGCCACTCTACGGTTTGTACAAACTAACGAAGCATTTATTAAAAAAAAAATCAATATACATGAGAAGAGATTACTTAATATTTTTGTAATCCTTTTGTGGATTACAATATTGTGTGGTATTGTGATGTATTTTCGAAAATACTCGTTAATTTATGTCTTTTTGAACATCTTTAACAGCTACTTTCTGAGTATTTTACATTAATAATTCTAAATATAGATATTTTCCTTTGGACACATCAGTGGTATCGTGTTCTTGATTCAAATACTTGAATGAGTAACGGTATTGATCGCTTGGTATCAATACTCACTCCGAACAATTTCCTATAGTTAGTCTAAATCTATTATGGGGATATACAATTTCATATGCAGCACTCGGAGTTATGATGCAGTTCCTAAGTGGTTAGCGGGCCATCATCGGCTTGGTCACCCCTGAACTAGCTCGTCTACCTTCTGTGGGCTGAATAATGTAAGTTATAAAACTTATACTGACTGTTCTAGTCTCTCCTATCGCCATCTTCTCTACCTCCACTTCTCTATATACCAATATTTCATAAGCTGTATATACATAAAAACGGAGGGTATGTGGTGGAAATTTACAATGCTGACTACAAGGAATAGCATCAAAAACTTCCTCAGCTATAAACCCGTATTATTAAGTAATAAATCCATTTGTTACATTTGTTATATTATATATATTATTCATTGGTATAAACCCATTAATAAACTTGAAGTTTGCCCCCGACAATATTGGACCTTGAACCACTTCCGTTATAATATAGACGACGCAATATGCATATTATAGCAGAAGTCTATTCTTCAAGAAATGGAAGTTAATGTCTCTTAATATTTTTTTAACAGTTTAATTAGTTATAACTGTTTTACGTTATTGTTAGCAGGAAATGTTTAACCTTTAATTTAACACATTTAGTTAAATTAAAGTATTCTTATCTAGACAAAGATTTCATTATTATAATATCGTGATGGTGAAATAATCGATAACGCAGTGTTATTAAGCCTTATTTTAAAATGCCAATTACAAATTAAAATGTTACCTATCTACTACGTTTAGCTTGGTTTGATTTCCATTAGCCACTTAAAGTATGACATTATAAAATTATTTTAGAGGAACCAAACAGTTAGTGATTTAAGTTGTAATTTTTATTAGCGTTCATGTTTTGTTGTTTCGGTTAATTAATCGATAACGCAGTTTAATTATTTTCGTACATTAAGGAAGATTTATTCTAAGATGCCATTTTGAAATCAAGACTAGTTAGCCCTAAAATTATCACCTCTCTACTATGGCTTGGTATGATTTCCAAGTAACAATCTAAAATAAGACATTCCAAAACGACAAATATTATGTTTCAGGGGAACCATACAATTTAATTTGTTATTAGCGTTATAATTATTATTAGGCTTCATGTTATTTACATTAGTGAAATAACAAGTAACGCAGTCTTATTATTTTTGTACATTACGGAAGCCGATTTCAATGATGCCTAATACCCTATGATTAGCGTATGATTTTGATTAGCAGTAAATAAAATAAGAGATTCTACAAAGATGGATACAATAATTTATGGGCTATGGAATAGTTCAATTATTTATTGTGTTTTGAGATATTATTTGCAGAATGTTTTTATAAATTAAACAACCTATATAGCGTTTATTAGTATTTTTATCAATCAAATGTTTCAAATAGTAAAGGTGAATTTGATCCGTTGATATATGATGAAATGATAAATAAATGTTGCATTTATTGATAATAGATAAACAAAATAAGAGAATAAAAGAATGCATCTTAAGGAGACCTTATTCTAAGATGTCAATTAGGATGGTTTGATTATGATGAGCAATAATAAGAGTTTCCACTATGATAGATATAATAGTTTAGGGGCAACGGAATAGTTTAATTAGTTTCTATGTTTTAAGATATTGTTAGCAGGATTTATTTAACTATGATCAATAAATTTGCCCATTTTCTTATATTATTATATATATTCCTCTCAATTTATAATATTATAACTTCTTAACACAGTAAGGTGGTTTATTTCACTAACTGTTAACGATTTATTGTAATCTTATCGAGGCTTAACTGATAACAAACGTAATCACGTCAGATATTAGAATAATTTTTATTTTACATACATTTTCATCAAAACGGTACAGATAATTATAATCTATTTAAAAAATGTCATACTCTTAGCGTTTAAATACATATTTGAACAGCATATCTTTCGGGTGAGCTACTATATATATATTTAAAGGAAATATTATCAATTACACTGTTCCGATGAACTAATAGAAATTAGTATAAATAAGTGAGGCCTTAGAGAGGGACTTGTTGATCCATCTTAATATTCCGGAGGTAAACACCGACGGTGGTTAATTAAGAGCTCAGGTTGGCTGAGGTTGCGCTGGCCAGGAGGTCCCTGCATCTCAGGTTGCAACCAGATCTAATTAAACCTTTGCCCCAGGGCCATTGGGGCCGGGCCCCGGGAGTACAGTTAGGAGGGGGATTACCCTTCGATGGCTCAGCTGTCTTCGGTCTCTTTCAGCACCGGCCCTTCGGGGCACTCATCCCCCAGGGGGAGGGTGGGGGGGTTAAGGAGAACTGGAGGAGGTCTAGGGCCACTAGTCTGGGATTTATTGTTCCTGTAAAAGGCTATTAGGGGATAAATTTAACGGGATAGTACGGGAACGGAAACTTGTAGGTAAGGTGGACAGTTAGGAGGTAACTGTCGACAAGTACTGAGGACAAGTACTTGGTGTAATGTGGACAAGTACTGAGGATAAATACTTGGTGTAATGTGGACAAGTACTGTCGACAAGTATTTGGTGTAATGTGGACAAGTACTGTCGACAAGTACTGTGGACAAGTACTTGGTATAATGTTCGGGGAATGCAGCGCACGCTGTATAATATTAGAATATTTTTAAGAGAAGAATATCTTGTGTATACTCAATTTAAACTTTATCACAAAGCTAATTGTACTCTATAATTATGAAAATTGGTCATTAAAAAAAAAATAATTTTTGTCTTCACCATTTCAGGGTACTAGAAGACTTATTAGACAAATGCTCTAAGCCCCAATTAATTAAAAAAGACTCATCTACATGTCTATCATGAGACCTATTTGGACTTACGAAGCCATCGAATTATTTTCGTATCCAATCTTTACAATCCAAAATCCTTCGTAAAATCCATAATGCGCCTAACTCTGTTACGAACAATGTCATCCATAATGACCTCAACGTCCCATTTATTGCTGATTTGGCCCGAACTCGAAACCAGTCTTTTCATAAAAAACTCCATTTCCACTCAAATCTACTTTTATTTAGTTTTAAACCTAGCTACTTCTTCAATCCCTGATAATCCCCGGAGGCGTCTGAAAAGAAGATGGCTTCATGACTTTCTAAGTTGAAATTGTTATTTGAATACCACCACTGGATAGTTTCTTTTCTTTATTCATGCATGTGTGTATCACTCACTCAAATGTGTGTACCATTTACTTTTTGTATTATCATGATACAGTTGTAAATTTCAATCAATAATTTAATTTAAACATTTTTTTGTCTGCTACGGTAACTAACGATTTCTTTAACTGACGCTCCGTTTAAGCAATTTCTTTTTCAATAAAAAAAATCATTCTACCCTTATTTTTTTAAGCTGGGGGTAAAGGTTCCACAAGAGAATACACGATAGCTAATCCTCACGCAAACGACAACTTGATAAGCCCCAAGGATAATACATACATATTTTCATGGTAACAATGTGACAAAAGAGTAAAAAACATACGAAGTAGTTAAAGTCCAAGGACACGATTGCTGGTATCTGTTCACTTGGAATAATATTGGAGGTGACACCTTACACTAAATAGGTGACTATCACTTTTCTTGCCATGTTGCTGAAAAATATTTAAATCATTTAGAATTATATAAAGAATACAATTATTATTTTATATTTATTATATTTTATATGTTTAATATATCTTATATTTATTTTTTATGAAGTCAATTATAATTACTTTACTTTATAGGCGATCCAACAACGTTGCCTCAACTTGTCAGAACAGAGTTCCATGTCTCCCGATCCATTCCAATCCTCCTGGAGTCCTCAACCAGCCATCTGGACTCTTGGACTCTCTCCATCCACCTTCTTCTGGGCGTCCGCGTCCTCTCCTCCCGGGTGAACCCAATCCAGAACTCGGGTTGGCCAACATTTGAACGCCATTTTCTTCACAAGACCGTACCACCATCTTAGGCGGCGTGCCCCGATCCTTTCCTTTGTAGCTTTAACCACGCCTTCTGTCGAATTTCTTGGTTTCTTACTTTAACCAGCCTAGTTACACGGAGACACCTCCTCCAGAAATCCATCTCAACCGCTCATAGTCCAGGTTTCCGAGGAATATGTCAGGATTGTTTCCACTATGGCGAAAATATGGAGAGTTTGTTTTCTTTAGGCATTATATTATATTAAGTCAATTATTTTGTTTCGAAATCTGTTACGCCATAAAAAATAATACACAAAATATTGTATTTATACAATTGCATTGCTCCCAAGTTGAGGAAAAGGTAAAAAACATTGTTGAAGGGCGTTGATACTTATCTAATTTCTCAAGGCACTAATTGGTGAAATCTGTTGAGCGCCGAGCATCAATGGCTTCCTCCCTTAATTAGAAGCAAAATGCCCCGCCTTTCTCCTTCAGTCGGCATTCTGCTATTTATAAAGCCTACCTCATCCTCAATAAAGCTTTTTTTAAAATTTATTTTGTAGTGAAAGGACTAAGTACAAACAATGTTGTAAATCATTCTGTAATCATCTAAACTTCTAAAGAATCAAAGCTTCAATGATATAATAATTTGAGTAAATAAGATCTCATAATTACGAACGTGAAAACCAAAGCAAGGCATTAAACACTGTCATAAAAACGGAATGCCTATAAAAAAAAAATGGAAGTTCTCGAAAACAGAAATCTAAGAAAATCTTGTACCAAGTTCAAACTGAAGACGGATAGAAACTACGAAGTAACAGAGAAATCTACCAGAAAATGGAAAAAATCTGGGATACTATGCGGAAAAGGAGGCTGACATTCCTAGGAGTCTATATAGAATCAATAAGCGAGAGATTTGTAATCCATTCTTCATATATATCTTCTGGTTTTTTCGACCTTGTCGTCTAATTCTTTTCCGAAGTTCCACTGGCCATACTGCAAGCTTCCTCAGGGCTTAATCTGAGATTAGCTTTCCAGAATAGTAGGAGTGTGAGCTTTCCTGATGAGATAAAGGTTCCCTGGGGAAGCTTGAAGTATGACCAGTGAAATATCGGCAAAGAATTTGAAGACACGATAGAATAAGAAGAAATACATTAAGAATGGATTAAAAATATTGACCGTGACAATTTAAGATTACTATCGTATATAGCTTAAATACTTTTAAGCCTAGATTTGACTAATTCTGGAAGAAGAAAACCACTACAACGTGAGCTAAAGAATTAAGAAATTATTGGAAACGTTGAATATCACAGAGACTCACATGTTAGAAGGAAGTGAATTCGGGAGCGGGATGAGAAATCTGCAAGGGTTTGAGGATGAAGAATGACCGGAGAAAGCAAAGTGTCCCCGCCTTTCTCCTTCAGTCGGCATTCTGCTATTTATAAAGCCTACCTCATCCTCAATAAAGCTTTTTTTTTAATTTATTTTGTAGTGAAAGGACTAAGTACAAACAATGTTGTAAATCATTCTGTAATCATCTAAACTTTTAAAGAATCAAAGCTTCAATGATATAATAATTGGAGTAAATAAGATCTCGTAATTACGAACGCGAAAGTCAAAGCAAGACATTATACACTGTCATAAAAACGGAATGTCTATCAAAAAAATGGAAGTTCTCGAAAACAGAAATCTAAGAAAGTTGGAGAAAGTTGGACGGAGGATGATAGGAAGCATGTCAGTGAACGCACGAAGGAATATTGGAATTGGTGAAAACTCCAGCAGGGGAAAGGAAAGTTGTAAGTGATCCCAAGTGGTCATTAAGAAAAAAATACAATGTGTATGCATATACTTATATTATATAATAATAATCGTACCATTTTTATTCTCCTACCTGAACTTATTTAAGGTAACTAATACCATTAATTGCTATATCGTAGATATAATAGGCATAATAAAAAAAGTTAAGGCAAGATTCGATAATAATAAGGACTAATAAAATAATAACTAAAATTATGTAGCAGATTAGCCCTCCCATCTGTTTTGTGATCGAAACGTGAAAAATAAAAAAGAGAAAAATAAAATTCACTGAAACAACATCGTGCTACACCCAGAATCTACTCCTATAAAGGAAAATCCCTACCTTCTGAATTCATCTCGCTTGTGGCCAGTGACGATACTTCCCAGTCAGTATGTCTCTTCTCTCTCGTGAAAAGAATTGAGAAATCCGTGACTAAGTTCCGGCCACTTTTACAGACCTGGGACCGGGAAATGATTTGTAAGCACGTTTCGACCACAGGTGAGAGCCTTATAAATATAATTCCTTAATCTACATTACAATTTCATTTATCCTTTCTTTTCAGTTTACTACAGTATAAAACATTACAGTTCGGAATGGATTCGTTATGCATCATTCTTATTCACTTTAAAGTCACACGATGTTCTCCATTTCTGTTCCTGAAATTTCCTTTATCAACTTCCTGGAAGGATATTTAGCGTTCCTTAGTGTAAACAAGAGGAGAGGCTAATAGGAAGTATGAACATTTCGCGGTGAATGTCGTTAGTATCAGCCCAAGTTCGGGCTTAAATGGAATCGAATTAACAAAGCCCAAGAGCGCGTTTGTTCTTTGTGCCAGGCACTTGAATAACTTTCCAAATTCCTCTTAGGGGGCGTAAGGGAGTTAGTAATGAGTTGGGAAGGAAGTACCTCGGCGAAGGAATATAAACAAGAGTAACTTTAGCGAGCAAGTGTCACTAATGGAGAGGCAACTGATATACGAGAAAACGCACAATACTTCGGGGGAGGGGGGAGGCTGATGACTCCCAACCACCTCCTGCAAATTCATCATTGTCTCTTTAAGCCTTCGAGACATGTCCTTCTTACCGCGAGAGAGGACATAGGTCAGTAGGCGACTCCTGCCTTCCGTTGTTACATCAAGTCATCTTCTATCATCAGACAGCAGCCTTGTCGCAAATAATCATATCCAACTAGTGTTCGATGAGAAATCACTCTAATAAATGGGATGTGTCATTGACACTGCCGTGCGTTTTACTTTAATACGTTTACGTAACGGGTAATATTTTTAATATAAAATATTATTATTTAAGTATTCAGGAAAACATCATATAACTTTATAATTATAGTTAAGTGATAAGAAAAGTTCGACACAAATGGCATACAAGGCACATCAAGATTTCTGATAAACGTTAAATCAATACAGATATTATATAACGTTGTTGGAGATGTTTCGACGTAAGACAAATCTAACTCGCTGAGCATGAAGCCAGGCAATGAGCGGTCCAGTGAGACATTAACTTTTAAATCCTTAAAGCTCCCGACTATCATAATAGTGTAGAAAGATCAGGCTCGTAATCGGGTATAATTTTAGCTATATATTTGGAATATTTTAGCAGCAATCGCAACATAAAGAGTTTTTTTTTAAATAAAGAATTTCTATCAACGCTGTGCCCGGATGGATGTATGAATTTGAAGATGCCATTAGCATTTAAGTTTAATAGACAGACATCATCAGTTTTTGCGTCTTTTATTTCCAAATAAATTTCCGAAATGTATTGGCCTCATTCTTTAACGTTCCCAGCACTGCTTGACTCGATCATATGGTGTTTTTGTTACTATTCGGTCTTGAGAAGCCCTTTTTCAACCGCATACAGCCGCTTTTCGCGTATAGTCCGATTTCATATATTTTTGATATTATTTTTTTATTCTAGCACCTTATTATATCAATTACCACTACTTTCCATTTTATTATAAATTCACGGGATAATAAATTCTTTGATCCTTTAGCTATCCAACGGTCTGATTAAATTTTGAATGGAGATGATAGATTTGTAGCTGCAAACTGTATCCCCCCATTTTGTTATTCGTTTTTTATTACTATCTCCCACTATTTAAGCAATTTTAAAGACATATGCACGTCAAAGAAATAATATAAGAAAATTGGGAGCCCCCCAAAGCAAAAGCCTTAAGTGAGGTTATCTATAATTAATGAATCTGTCTGAACTGTTGATGTGAGACGAGCTGCATTTGATTTCTGAATGGCAGGACGTTTTTCCAGAATCATACGGACGTAAAGGATAGCTTTTATGAGTAATTTTATGTTTCAATCTGAGATTTCCCTCATTTTTATTGTTTAATCAAATAAGTTTTATGCATAGATTATTATAATGTCGATGAAAAAACCTAATTTTAAAATTTATGTTATTTAATCATAACATAATAAATAATAATTTCGGTGATTAAAAAAAAAAACATTTTGACTAATATTGTTAATCAACATAGATTTTTTTTTTTTTTGATTATTTTATTGAGTTGTACAACTGTAATACATACATCTAGTACAATTGCTATAAGAGTAAATAATACATGATAGGACATGTAGAGATACTACCCAATGGCAGCACTAACATAGATTTAATATTCTATTCTACTATTAAAAATTTATTAAATTTGTTTATTTACTATAATGATTATTATTATTAATAATTCTATATTGCTATGTTTCTACTCTTAAATTTATTTTGAATATATATATATATATATATATATATATATTGCTATTTGGGATGCCAGGGTCTCATTTAGAATGAGTACTCAAATTATTATTTATATTCCTTTATCTTAATTGGGTTCCTTTCCAAAGGTCTATTCTTATGTTTACCAATTTACTCATCTATTATACCTTCAATATATTATTTATTAATAAATAGTGTATCTGGGGTATGTAAGCACCAAAGGAATTAGAATAAGGATCGTTTATTTATTCAATTCAATTCAACAAAGTTAATGATTCAGATTTTAATATATAAAAAGGATTGCCATAAAATGCCTTACAGGAAATAAATGAAACTTATCTGCGGACAGGGGTAGATTGGGTTACAAGTCGGTCTTCTTCTTGTCACCCATGGGACTCATCTTCTCGGTCCACGTTATTCACCGGCTCCTTCTTCCGCAAGATCTCTCCAGTCCTCCTTGCTTCTCCGGCATCATCTCTAGAGTAGCTCCTTCCTGCTTCGCCTTCGCCTCCAGAGAGATTTCTTCAGCCTCGTTTTTCATAAGTTTTCTTCTCTCCCCCTCTCCTTCCTTCTTCACCATCTTGGACCATAAAACCATAAGGGGACCAAGGGTCTGTTCTTTGTCCAAAACACATTTCCTTTCATGTGCCCCGACATGATACATTTTCCCCGCTCCACATCCCTTTCATGGTGCCGGCAATACATAGCAATATTATAATAGTATTCTATCAATATGCTACATATAATGTTATTCTTTAGTATATAAAATTTTAGTTTATATGTACCTTGTATATTTAACCCTGAAGAAGAACTGCAATGTGGGTCGAAGCGTTGGCTTTAAAAATAAGCAGTTCTTCCTCTTATAATCTATGATTATAGTTCACTTTTTATTATAGAAGAAATATATTCCTCTATGCAGCTAATAATATTTCCTGAGTGGATAAATATATATTCAGGTTGAGTGTTCTACATCGACAAACAGGATATCTCGGGTTTAAGTACATCTGTGACAGATAAATGATTTATTCTTTATGGTTTAGGCAGTGATATTTTTCGGAGAAGCTCTTTTACATATCACATACATGTTAACGTTTCGTATTTATCATTCTGCATCGTCAATTTTGATGAGGATCGTAGAATAAATGTCCTGGCAATTTCAGTCGAAATTAATTTTCAATTTACTTCCGGACTCGCCTTTTTATATACGAGTACTGTGCGACGTACCGAAATACATGATGCTACAGGAGGTCTTGTTGTTTTTTTAAAATTAAATGTGTTTAATCATTTGTAGTTTACATAATTATATTTAGGAAGTTTAGTAATCGGCAAGCCACTTTCTAAGGAATGCTATGACTGTATAAGAGAAAGGAAGAAGGGAATGAGGGACTTGTGGCTCCTTCCGAGTTCGTGTTCCGCCGCCTTCTTCCGTTCTTCATGTTTCAACGTCATAATTATTTCCTCTGCAAAGCAAACTGACATTATGAATGTTAGATAGCAAAATAAACATATTAGATAGTTAATAATGTTCGCAAGCTATGAAAAAATGTCATCTCTGAAATAATAATTACTCTGTTTCTACTTTTAATAAAACGTTTGATAAAAGAACTACGATTTAGAAAATTGTAATAGTATGAATCATTTAGAAAATGATGAAATAGTGCGAATTACAACAAAAAACAAAACAAAACATAAACACTATAATAATTATAATTGTAATTCAGTGACTTAATACAATTAGATCAATCAATTTTGAAGTAAAGGATTAACATTTGACATGCCTCATCACTCAGTTTTCTTCTCATTATCTAAATAAAGATTAAAAAAAATGGATTAGGCCGGATACCTTACTCGTATATCTTTCGTAGTTTATTATATCTATAATTTACTGTACTATAATTAATATTTCTCTAATAGGTGAAATTAAACATAAAATAGTGAATAGAATATGAATATTCTTTTCTAGAAATATTTGAAATGATATTCACAAATTTTACATTCACAAGTAATTTTTAACAATTGTTAAATATTCCACCTTGAACCAGTAAATTGAAGAAATACTAATATAATAATATCACAGAAACATCCATTATTCTTTTTTTTCCGGAATCCGGAAAAATTACCTTTTTTATTTTTTTTCGAAATATATACGTAATTATACTTTCATATAATCAAAATATTTTTTCTTCTTTTTCTCTTACTAAGAGTTTCCTCCTGAGAACTAAGAGTTTTCAGACTGAGATTTCCTTCAAGAAAAAATTTTCTTTAGTTAATTTTTCCATTTTTTCTATCTTCTATATGCTCCGCCCTCAGACCGTGGTCGTTCATACTTTCCTCAATCCCTTTCTATCCCTTTTGAATCTTCCTTGCCATTTTGGAGGACACTTTGCTGAGTTTGCATCTCAGTCGATTTCAGTAGCAAATAGGAGTTTTGCTGGAGCAGCACTTATTGTCCATGTCTCTGCTTCATATAACAATCCTGTTTTAAACATCAAACTTATTTTATTTATGATTAAATTGTTATTACATGAAATTATTATAGTATATTTACGTACTTTACTATGCTGTTTACAGCATATTGAAGTTTAAAAACACATTTTCAAAATTACTATGATATCATTCTGTAAATAAGAAATTAAAAGGCACATAGTATACTGTAGTATAGAATGTGCCGGTAAATAAACGGCTCTTTGAAAGGGTTGCTTTTAAAGAAAACCGAAAAAGATATAGATCATAAATGTATAAATCTTGATAATAATTATGCGAATTTCACGAATGCCTTATGGCACAATAAACACTAAGCTGGATATCTTACTAATATTATAAATGTGAAAGTTTGTATGTTTGTCTCTCTTTCACGCAAAAACTACTAAACGGATTTGGATGAAACTTTACAGTAATATAGGTTATACATCAGAATAACACATAGGCTATAGCAAGCGCGAATATAGGGGGAGGGGGCGCACAGGGGCAAGTACCTTCCCCGACAGGTTTTTAGGTACTGTGGATAATCCATTATAGTACATAATTAAAGGCAAATCACATGGTCATGGTTGTTAAAATAACAGAAAGAACATGAGTGAAACTATTTGTTTTGATATCCTACTAATCTTACTAATATTATAAATGTGAAAGTTTGTTTGTTTGTCTCTCTTTCGCGCAAAAACTACTAAACGGATTGATGAAACTTTACAGTAATATAGGTTATACATCAGAATAACACATAGGCTATAGCAAGCGCGAATATAGGGGGAGGGGGCGCACGGGGGCAAGTGCCTTCCCCGACAGGTTTTGAGGTACTGTGGATAATCCTTTATAGTACATAATTAAAGGCAAATCACATGATCATGGTTGTTAAAATAACAGAAAGAACATGAGTGAAACTATTTTTTGATATCATACTAATCTTACTAATATTATAAATGTGAAAGTTTGTATGTTTGTCTCTCTTTTTAACGCAAAAACTATTGAACGGATTTGGATGAAACTTTACAGTAATATAATTTAATAAAATCAGAATAACACATAGGCTATAGCAAGCGTGGATTTATGATGGGGACATGGGGACAAGTGCCCGCCGACAGTATTTTAGAGACTGTGGAGAATCTATTATAGTACATATTTAAAGGCAAATCAGTAACTTAGTATCTTGAAATTTGGAGATAGGTTCTTTGTATAGTTTAAGAAAGAAATTTGGGTAATTCCACCCCAAGGGTATCCCCTTTAATATAATAGGGGTTCAAAGGTTGTTAGAATCCGTCAGTTTTGAAGTTAGACGTCTGAAATTTTGGATGTACGACTAACTTATATTTTAAAAAAATAATTAAATTATTTCTTAAAAATGATCTTTCACGAAACTTTATGTGGCAGACCAAATTCCATGCGAGCGAAGCCGCGGGCATAAGCTAGTATTCAGTATATTGCTTAGGTGCATATATATATATATATATATATATATATATATATATATATATATATATATATAAACATATAACCTGGATTTATTCAATATATTGCCTACGTTATGACTTCAAATTATCAAATACTGAAAACATTTTATCTTAATTAGCAATGTCTACGTGAAAAATATTTTCATGTGTGTTATAGAATTTCATCGATTATAAACCTCACTACGGAATTTCTATATATCCTACAGGTGGCCTACAATACAAACCCGAGTGTATTTTCGTGTTACCACGAACAGAGAATCAGGATTAGGAGGAGGTGTAAGCGATTCCATCAGCCCAGGATTAAGGCGCGCTCTACAGAATCCCAAACAGCGCAGGGCGGTCCAACCCGACTGTATGCTCAGAATCCGCTCATTTCAATGTTCCTTGAGAAAAAATGTAAACACAATTCAAAAAATGTCAAAATAAATTACGTGTCAGTACCAATCAATTATATTTAAAAGGTAAGAACAGTGATTTTTTTGTTTATTGGTTGAATTAATCAGTGGGTGGAGTGAATGATAAAACAAAATAAGCAAACCTTATTTTATTAGCGAAACATTGGCATAATAAAATAAGTTTTGCTTATATTGCGTTATCATTGACTGCACCCCCTGACTTATTCAACCAATTATAATTTCTTTTACTTGAAAAATTGAGTAGTTTCTATCACTTCAAATATTCAAAGTGGAATTAGTATACTTCCATTGTTAAATATGTTTATGTTTACATATTGTAACATATTGTTGCAAATCTTTCATTTTTGTAGTTATTTCCTACCATTATAGTTGAACGAACATTATTTATGTAAGAATGGAGATAGTTGGGAGTGCAGTCAAATTAAACACCAAATAACTGAATACCTATTACTTATGCAATTATTTATTTACGTATCAAATATGACCATAGAAACATGCGATTTTTTTTAATGGGTTTAAACTTGGATGCTCACTGAAAGAAACTATACCACCACATTTGAAGGATGGTGTTGTAACGAATGGACTAATAGCCATTGGTTTGAGAAATTTGCAGATAAGTACATAGATATTTCATTTTTCCTTTCTATCCAGGGGTGAACTATGACAACCATATTGTGCAACATGGGTAGTGGCATAATACAACAAAAAAGTATTTAAAAAAAACTACTTGCATTGGTTAATCGGAAAGGAACTATACTCTTACAACGCAATCTCATACTCTTGTTTCACGACATTCAATTAAAAAACTGAACGAGCTGGGTTACGATGGCCTCTCACACGTTCCTTATTTTTCAAACTTATCTCAAACAGATTTCAATCTGTTCAGTAATTAGGACTTCTTCTTTTAGAGGACATTTTTTGAAAATGATTCTTTATTAAAAACCACATTTTCGGACTTATTTCAACATAAAAACCCGAATTTTCAGATCTGGGATTTGAAATTTGTTAACACGTTGAAAGAAATGTATAGAATATGCTGATAAATGATTAGAATACAAAAGCTTTGATTCCATAATGTTGTTTTAATGAATACAATTTTCTTTGGGAACGGACATTTAATATGAAATGATCCAATAAATCCTGTTTTTATGTACCCGAGGCTTTTTGTATGTTTTAATAAGATTTGTTGAAAGTTGTCTCAATGGTTACAACGCGGAAGAGTTTGTCAACAAGCATTTTCATTTTAGGAGGACTGGATGTTTGTTACAAAAATATAGAACATTGTGAATGAAAAATTAACAATAAACATAACGAACGCAAACACATTTTGAATACCATGCTTAAATATTTAAACAATTGGAGCCAATATCAATGCAGGACATATTATGCAAACACAAAAACGGTTTATATGTAAGACGCTCTAATCGCTTTTTGTACCTGAATAATTCTTAATCCGTAAACTTTTTTCACTTCATTTTCAAAGTAAAATTTAGTTCTCACCTTATTAATATAGGACTTTTGTTATCAGATAGCATGCCGTGCGTGATGCCTCCTTGCCGATGTCGATTTAATATCTTACGAAGAAATGACTTATCAGTCTAGATTATCCTTAGCTCACGTGTAACGTCACGCGTGTTCCTCGAGAATCACGCACCATTTTTTTTTCCAGCATGCTACATTTCAATTACATGAATATTATTCATTGTTTTTACATCGTATTTAACGCTTGAGGACTCGCGGGGGGAGGGTCTGAGCGCCGCCATTTTGTTTATTTATGTCCCACCACGATTCCAGTGAACTTTGAGCTTCCAACTTCCATCTACCTTCTCAAGAAAATACCTGTAAACACAGGCATTAGAGCTGTTTTTATGAATTTTCTCGCCGATATCAATACATCTTTTGTTCGGGTTATCTATAGCGGTTCTCAGACCCGCTGATGACTGGAGTCAATCTTCCAGGATTTAAGCAATAAGCTAATAATTATAAAACTCCGTTACAAATTTGTTTCCTCTTTTTTATAGGCTAAATACTCCAAGAAATCACTGATTTTACTCATTAAAATTTAGGAATATGGTTTGGATTTATGCAAGGCTAAAAAAACACACTAGAATTAATAAAAAACCTAATATTACTTCTATACCTGAATATTTCCTTGAGATCGTTTCACCTCAGTATACGTGACTCGTGAGACAGTTAATGGATAGTAAGATTGGGTTGGTGCCCTAGAGATATTGAGTGTACTTGCGGGGTCTTTACACCTAAGGTATGAAATATCTTACGTGTTATAATGGAACATCCTTGAACTTCCCTTTCCTTTTATGTGTATTTAATTGATATTTATACTATTAATAAGATTGGGATAGAAAAGGTAGTGAGTGGGAGAGTAGTGAGAAGATGCTTTAGCTAGATTATAGTATCTAAGAGAGTTGTCTCTTTCTTAGATGCAATGATAGTCAATTAGTTATAATGATATTCAAAAGCAATAACTCATCTAATTAGTTCACAGAATATCTGCCTGTATATCCATATTACATTTGTTCAATTAAATATCTATACATATATCTCAATAATATATTTCTTATTTCTTACTAGTTGTCTACCAATTGTTAACTGGACTTCAACATCGGGGAGTTAGTAGGTTTGGCACCTTTATTTTGTACCTGCCGACGTTTTTCATTAATTCTGAATGCTCTAATTTTTCATAATCAATGAATATCAATCAGGATTCCGATTTCATCATTTCAGATTAGTTGATTAGTCTCGTTTTTACTCAAAATTACGATTATTTTTAATTTTAATAAATTTATTGAGTTTGAAAATTATTTATTTTCCCCACCTTCTTTAAGTTACCTTAAAGTCAGACGTCTTAATTATCAAGTTGCTGATGGACCTTGTATGAGAAATGGGGTTTAAAAGAATAAAAAACGCAGACCCACACCGCGAATATTGGAGTGCTAACGCGAGTAATTTCATCGGTTTATGTGTATGAGATTTAACTAATTTAATTAATAATTTAACTAATGATTTAACTAATGTAATGGACAAATAGGAATAGTTTTACAAATTCACTATAGCCTACGATCAAGAATGTTTTATACTTTCAGTATCAAGTAAATATTTGTTCTTCAACTAATGGATTAATTATAAGCAATCCATTTCATTACAGTAATAATAGCTGTACCAAAACATAATTGTGATAACTGAACTTGATTTGTTACAGGCCGCGAATACATATAACTTTTCTCTCTCTAAAGGGCTGAAATAACTCTTAAAACGAATGCAAATAAATAAATAAAGTGACATATGACTTGACCTTTAATATACTCAGGGATAAGAAATTAAATTTTAGATAACAGCTTTGTCCGATCTTAACATTCTCAGTCACCATGATCATCACAATATAATTATTTTGTATTTTTTCATTTTTCAGTTTAATAGTAAATAAATAAAATCAATATATTTAAATAAAAAATACACATATTTTTAATTATCCGAGAGCCTTAACGCCAATTCGAAATCTCTTATTAGGTTTTTATATACTTTCTTCCTAAGTACCTGCAAACGATGTTAGGAAAATAATATACATTTACTAAAAACGATTATTTCACAAGAATACTGAATGAATCTTTATAATGACTATGATGATATAAAGATTTACTTATTTTCTAAGCCTTTTATTTATAAATAACATTATTTAATAAAGGATTATAGTTTAATATACTGTTACGGGCTACTGGGTATTAAGTATGACTTAAACACTCCTTAACCAAAGATACTAATATTTATTTACAAAAGTGATAAAAGAATACAATTAAACTATTATCAATTAAATTAATAACATGGAAATTACTAACAAATAAATTATTAACTGAAATAAATTTACAACAACAATATTTTTAGATATTTATAATCTAGGCCTAACTTCTATTTAATTATTACAATAATATAAGATATTGTTATTACTAAATAGCTTAACTATTTACATAAGCTTGTACAAATCACATAAAATTACAACCGCTACTTAACTAATTAATTACTAATAATTAACACTTACAGTTCACTAATTAAAGTCCACCAACCGTAAGAATCTCTGAATATAACAAACTGTATTAACACAATTACACTCACAAACTGTCACTGACTTATTCCACTGGCTTATCACTATTTCCGATGTTAACCGTACCGTGTGCTTTAACACTCTGACTCTACTCGCGCCGAGATGCTGTTTAAATAGACAGAATGACAGATCTAGATCCTACGGGACGGATCCCGAAGCTTCGCGAAAAGGCCTCTTTCATCTCTGCCATAAGGAGGCTTTGTTCTCTTCCAGGAATCACCAATTCCCGCGCCCGTAACAATACCATCAAATATGACAATTGAAACAGGCGATTTTCGTGTAATATTTTATGAGTTTCAACTAGGAAACCTGGCAGGTCAAGCTGAAAAAAGCATTACCACCGCGTTTGGGGAAGGTTTTTGTTATAAACGGACTATTTACCATTATTTTGAGAATTTTCCAACTGTATAATTAATTCATAAATAATTCATTTCTCCTTTATACCCAGAGGTGAATCCATCACTTCCACATGGTAGCACAGGGATATTGGCAATATGCAAAAAAAATCTAATCAAACAACCAGATACCTCATGTTTCGCAAAAACCAGAGGAAAAATCAAAGTCCTCAACCCACCTTATTCACTAGATTTACAGATCTCCATATCTTCAGCAATATGGACTAATTCCTTAAGGGTAAAATTTATTAATATGATTTTCAATTAAGCATTTTCAACCTTTATATTATAACAAAAACTTATTTCAGTTCTGGGATTGAAACGTTCATAAAACGTTGAAAAAAAAGGTTTATAAAATGAGGGTAAATATACTGAATAAAAATGTTTCGATTTATAAAAGTTATTTTACTTAGGAAAGGTACATTTCGTAGGAACAAGTCCAATATATTGTGTTGGTGTGCACCCATTGTTAGAGTTTGTATAAGATTTGAAGTTGTTTTATTAAATAATCTATCGTTTGAAAGTGGATATTCATATGAAACAATCCAATATAAATTTATTGCATCGTGCTCTCTCTCACGTAGGGAGAAAGGGAGCGGAGTGGCTCAGTGATAGAGCGCCTCAAGTCATCGTACCGAACGTCTTGTGTTCAAATCTCGCTCGCTGTACAGACTTTTATTTAATCTGTTAGCGGCCGGAGATGGGTGCTATGAGTCTTAGGACACTCCTGGGGCTCACTCAGCCTCTATACAATATTATAAAAATAGGGTACCCAAAATAATGGGGAAAAATCTGGCGGTTGAGAGAGATTTAGAACAATTTGCCCTCCTGCACAACCGTTATCTAAGAAACAGTACAATCTATACCATGCATTGAACCCCAGACCCTATCATGGGTTTTTGTGGTACAGGTTTTTTTTTTTACTCTCACGTAGGATCGGCAAATATATATTTATAAATAGCAGTATATAAACATGATAAGAATAACTACTATATCAAGATCAGAAGAAGCACACTCATATCTCTCCCACTAGTAGTGGTGAAGTTACTAAACTGAAACCATACAAGAAGGAGGCAGAGGGAGATCGAACCTGGTTTAATTATTGCACGGGAGAGAGGATCATTAAAATTCCCTCCTCCCCGCACTAACGGCTGATGAGTCGCTCCAGTTATAGCCTCTACCAAACGGCCTTCTTCGAGAGCAATTGTCTTATACACCTACAATGGAATCCATTCGATCAAGGCTGGGTTCTACTAATTAGGAAATGTACAAAACATATGCTAAACATTTTACAAAACAAAACCAGTGAATATCTATAGTATAATAAAATGAATCGCCAAATTCCTTGCTAACCGCAAACCTCGAAAACGGCTCGACCAATTCGGCTAATTTTTTTTTCGTATTTTCGCTTAGGTGCATAGAAGGTTCTTATGGAGAGAAAAACCGGAAAAGTGACGAGGGAAACCTTCGGTAGCCGAAAAACCTTGAAATTTTCGGAGTTTCGCCTGTATCTTCTAATTGGTGCGTTTTTGAAAAGAAACATAAATAGCCACTCTTAAAGTAGATTAAATTCGCTACAATTTGAGCCCAACCGCAGCTCTGTAGGTCCAATAGATTCCGAGTTCGGTCCCTATCATATAATAAATAACTGAGTCTTATCTATATATCTGTATATATAAAAATATCCTGTAACGATGTTTGTCAGGGCTAATCTCCGAAAATACTGTACTGATTAAAATGAAATTTCGCAAAGATTTTTAATATTGCCCAACTTGAAATGTAGGCTATATTTTTTTTCGATTTTCAACCGCGATATTTTTATTGCTAAACTATATTTTTTTCAAACCTTATACATTTTTGATATGTTATAATAACAGCATGTCTGAGTTGTGTAAATCCGAATTTGCATCCGAAAAAAGCGGATATTACATACCTCATTCATTAAACTAATGTTTATATTTTATCAGTTAGGAATTTAGTATATTATTTATTTATTATATACTATTGTTAGATGGAAGATGAATGAAATGTAAAATAAAAGAGCAATTTAATTCATTTTTTCATTCATTCATTATTTCTTTAAAATTCAAGTTTTAACGTAATATATTTTAAGCTATTATAACGACGCTTGGCCGGGTCAGCTAATAATTTATATAAATATATCGGTTTCTTGACAACATTATAACATGTATAACAATACATAATATATACTTGTGATTCTCTAATTTGTCAGTTGTTAAAATTTCTTTCGAGGTTTCGAGGCTATTTTTGTATCATATTCATGTCCTAACGGTGAAAAGCATAGTCTCGAGACGTCACCAAAAGAAGTTTAAAGACTAACAGAAACTCTACAAATATATTATATATATTACATTTGCTGACCAATAATATAATGTGAGCTTTTCAGTAAAAAATAATATCAAAAATTAAATTTATCATACCGGGCGTTATTAGAAAAAGAAATATGAATGCGCATAAAGAACAAAAGGCTTTATCATGGGAGTTATAAGAAAAAGGTCAGTTAGGTAGCGACCTCAAAGGGCCATGAGATACCAAAAAAGGAGGGTCAAAGACTCCACCTTTGGAAAGTCACTCTCTGAAAAGATCTCAAGTAAGAAGGGTCGGAGTTTGACTTCAGGAAGGAAGAACGGCGGTCATATCCGAAGTAGGGGAACTGGAGCAGAACAGAAGACAGTCAGACCCAGAGAAGACACACCTCACCAATATCTATCTATCTACCCCTGTTTTACCAGAGAAGTTTTAATTTAAATTCTGTATGACCCTCCTCTATACATAAATCTGAATCATTAATCTTATTTCAAAATGCATTAATAAATCCAATAATTCTTTTGGAGCTTACATAACTCATATGGACTACATATTTATGAATAATATATCGATGGTTTAATTTATGAGTAAGTTGGTAAACACGTAGCAACCTCTTGAAAAGTATCCAATTTAGAATAAAGTTAGGACGTATAAATTAAAAATAATTTGAATAATAATGACTACTCCATGACATCCCAAATCCCAATCCCAATCCCAAAATCAATATAATATATAAAAATATATATCAAATATCTTCAAACATAGCAGCTGTTACGAATGTATTCAGGGTGACAAGGCCCCGTAAATTATTAAGTTCATAATAATTAAAAAACATCTACGTTTCATTACCTTTCAAATGAGGTATTAAAATAAAAAATCGGTTTAGAAACCACGAAGATATGATTAATGGAAAATGGAAAACCCGGTCAGAGCCCGAGAAGAAAGGCTCCCGAGAACAACGGCCTCATTTTGTATCATTTCTTCTTTCTTTTCACTTTTTCTTGTACATGTCCATATTTCCTCCGATTAGCTTAAAGAATTTTCTGTTGTGTTCCCAATCCTAAAACGTGACACCTTCACTTCTCCCTACCTGGAAAAGTGAGCGGATAGGTCCGCGTTTTTATTTTCCAGGATTCAAAAGTAGGCTTTTTAAGCATGCTCAAGACTGGGTGTAGTGATAAATAAATGTTCATGATCGACATTCCTTCTTTGCTATGATCCTACCAAGAACTGCTGAATTCTGGTTTTAAAAGGTTCGCCCTTACTCTTCCCCGCATTCTAAAGAGCTTATTTTTCTGTGTACTGATTCAACAAGAAAATACAAGTGGAGGTAACGATATTGTATTTAAAAAAATAACTGTTGATCCATATTTACCAGAAATAATTTTGTTTCAGAATTTGTCTTATTGTTCCATAATTGACACTATTAATTTGTGTTGAAGGATGTAATCCCGGCAGAAGGGAGAACAAGTTGGAATAATTAATTAGGAATTAAATTAGAGCCTTTTGTCAAAGCGATAATGGAGGGAGAAGATTGTGCATCGGTGGCCATTGTTCTGTATCGATAAGGATCTCCATTCGGGAAAGGAGTTGCTGGCCACTACCCCCTTCTCACACTCCCTCTCTCTCTCCATCTCATCCCCTCTCACTCTCCCCCCTCTCTCAGTCTTTTCTTTGAAGAAAATACGTATTTAATTAATATAAGATTTTTTTTTAAAGGATATATATATATACAATGACATTAACAAACATTAATGACGCGCAGTTCAAAAATGATATTTAGATCAATTTTACTTTCATATTCAATATTTTAGAGATCAGCCAATAAAGACTCGTTCCGTAAATTTATCTCGCCAGTGAGAGTATGTTTTCTTCCTTGTATGGAAATGTTCGTATTTTTTTTTATGTAAAAAAAATTAAACTCCTCACACTGCCTAGGTGGTAAAGAGGATTGATCATGATTAAAAAAAATTATAAAAAATTTTAATTGCGAATGGAAGGTCCTATCCGAAGGATTACGTATGTCATGGTGAAACGTGATTCCTTTGCGATTCGCTAATGCCGGCATTTGGTTTAATTAGTTCCTCCAATTTTACAGATTGTTGGCAACTAACATCTCAGATGAACGTTTAGCTTTTTCAAAATATAAAATTACAATGTAATGTAATGTAAATAAAATAGAAATAATGTAATGTAATGTAGTAATAAGACTTAAGGCCTTAAGTCTCCAAACTAAAACAGAAAATGAAATTATCATTAATATTTAGCCAATTCAGGCATCCTCAGGGTAGAAAGAGAATAACAGCAAATCAAAACATGAATAATGCACCCAAGAAACATCCCACCACCTCCAAGGCTCAAATGAAACTAATGAATCATAAGGAAAGTTGCTCGACCCCGGCTGGTTAGATAAAAACAGCTGATAAATACTCCAGAAATTGAAAATTCAACATACACTCACCAAACTTCAGGAAAAAATAAATAATAGTAAACAACACCCAAAAATAAGACAAAAACCATATTAAGAAATGAAAGTAAAAATACAAGATATTTTTATTAACTTAGAAAATTCCACAAAATATATATTTTTAGAGACTTAAGGGCTTTTCGTTGGAATTTTTCCAAGGTCTTAACATTTATGTAAGGTCTCTTTTTATTTTTCAATAGTAATATAGTATATTATATATTTTATATTATGTTGTAGAACATAATATAATATAATAGAAAGCAGTTCGAAATATATACCTCAACGTTAGCACCAAATTGATCCGTTCCTGACGCCACATTTTGAGTTCAAGTTGATTATCATCATAATATTGACAAATGATTATAGTTATATCAATTCACTGACCTTAAGCGTAAGCATGAGCATTTAAAAACACACCGACATTTACCTAAATATAAAATAATCAAATTTGGTATGTTAACATTAATCCAAATGATATTTGTATAATTTTTTAAATAAATATTTTTTATATTAGGGAGCAGAGTGGCTCAGTGGTAGAGCAGTAATTTGCCGGAAATACTGGTTGCAAGGCAGTACATTAGGTTATTTAGTCTGTTGCAGCCGGAGATGGGTCATATGGGATCTAGGACCCTCCTGGGGCTCACCCAGCCTCCATAAAACATTATAAAAATATTTTACCTAAAATAAGGGGGAAAATCTGGGGGCTGAGCGTGACCTAGGACAAGTCAACTCCTTGCAGTACTGTTGTCCATGAAACAGTACAGTCTCTACCTTGTATTGAACCCCAGCCCCTTCACGGATTGTAATGGTACAGGTTTTTTTTTTATTATTTAAAAAACATTAATCCAAGGATATTACAGACATTAATATTTAACATGCCTTTTTTAATTATCATAATACAGATTGAAGATCTAGTTTACTACACTTTACATACATCTCTAAATCTGTTTCTACAATCGATACTAATTGGTTATCCTGCTCCACTTCTTCCCTCCGGCATAACAATTATATTAGCTGTTTAACGTTACCCATTGTAAGGCTCAATTATTAATTATTCCTGCTAATGTTTTTAAATCATATTGTTATTCTACCGATGTAACTTTGGATAACTAAAGTTTCTCACAGAATGTTCAACTTCCATTGGGAATCGACTCAGGAAAATATCGACGATAGGATGAGAACTAAGTTTAGTCACAAGGCAGGCATTACAACTCTGCGACACAACTTAGTGATATCTCCAACTGAGGAACAGACTTGGCTTTCTCACTCCCAGAGATAATCTGACAGATTCCCAACTCCTTCGGCACTTTGCAGAATCTAAAAACTTTCTGGTGACTCGGCCCTTCCGACATATCTATCTTGATCAAGTTCAAGAAAAAAAACAGTTATCGGTAGTGAGTGAGGGATAAAAATAGTACTTAGTAAAAAAAAAGGAAATATAATATTTTAGTAAATACATTAAATACATCGTGTAGTAATCAATTTACTAGTAAATAAAAATCAATACTTCAGTTTTAGGATTATAAGTGTATTTAAAATTCCATTCATTTCTCCCGATGATGTAAGAAAGAAATGCCACTGAAAGAAGCAAAAATAATTGGAGAAGTTATATTTTTCTTTTTGATCTCCCGCGAAATAGTTGGACCTTTCGAGAGCTCCGAAATGGATAAGGAAAAAATAAAGTTTCTGATTAAATTATCCCAGATCTAATGTCATTTGAGTGTAATCTTTTGTTAAACTATAACCTTAATCATTTTTATAAATTAAATAATTAATATTTTTTATAAGTAGAAACTAATTGATTGAATTAATATGAAGTTAAAATTTAAAGGTTTTTATGATAGAAAGTAAAATTACTTACACTAACTAAGTTATAAAATTACAACTAACTAATTACAAAAAATATATAATTTAATCTTAAGATAAAATGGATTCAGGAATCCAGACAGGCCACACGATATTTACCCTTACCGTACAGATATTAGGATACATTGATGACCTGGGTATCGTTACCTGAACCCGAAACTCATGGGCGCTGCTTAAGCCTTGGGGTTGACCATAAACGAGGGGAAAACAAAATATATGCACATAGGGCCCTTACACATTGAGTAACACATGGTATCGAAAATGCATCATGGAGCTTCAATTAGAAAAAGCAATGCTTAACCGGAAATTATACACACTTACAATGAGGCAAAGGGTGCAGTTGACACATTTGATCAAGAAGAAAGTGTAATGAAAAACCTTTGACGAGGATTGAATTCATGATAAATTTACATGACCTACTAGCGAAACCTTGGCAGTAGCAAAGATCATTACCAACAATTTCAAATGAGCTGAGATTGGTTATCAGACAAACTTTAAAAATTGACGACGATTGCTCTATACCACAACAGGTAGAAGAGAGGAACACATTTGGAAAATGATCATATTGTTCTGTTCTATGAGGTCCTATAGTAAGAGGAGGGTGACAAAGTCATATTGTGGCACCTGCAACAACGCAATCTGTGGCGAGCATACTCATAAAATATGTCCTCATTGTGCGAAGAATGGAAAGGGATTTTTCAAGTTTTTAATATTTTTATCTAGATGTATTATTTTATTTAATATTAATAGTTTAAGGTACTGGACTTGAATTTTATTTTCTTTTGTTTTATAGATACCCAAACCCTTTTTTTGTCCAAGTTATCATTTATTTATTTTTTCTTTAACGTGTAGACGTTTCGACCCATGTGGTCATTCTCAATACATGTTTCTTATCATCATTCAGTTAGCTGAATTCAATCCGCAAAAATACATCTTATTTTTTTCTTGGAGACCAATATTTAAATGAAGGAAGAGAAAGAAGGCTGGGTGGAGTCACCCATAGTCAGCTACTGTAAATGATACATAATACAGTAGCTGACTATGGGTGACCCCACCCAGCCTTCTTTCTCTTCCTTCATTTAAATATTGGTCTCCAAGAAAAAAATAAGATGTATTTTTGCGGATTGACTTCAGCTAACTGAATGATGATAAGAAACATGTATTGAGAATGACCACATGGGTCGAAACGTCTACATGTTAAAGAAAACATAAATAAATGATAACTTGGACAACAAAAGGGTTTTTGTATCTATAAAACAAAAGAAAAGTATTATTTTATTTAAAGATATTTCTGTTTCATTTTTATTATAATAACTATATCAATGCTACGTGAAATGACAATTCTGTTACTTTTTAAAAAATTTAAAAATTGTTCAACTTTTTTCTAGTTTTATTATTTATTGATGTGTAATGTGCTTCGTGAAATAAAAAAACTGTTAGTTTTTAAAAAATTGGCCTTTTAATTTCATCTTAAATTAAAAAAATATCTTGTGTACGTCACCAATACGTACATTAGTATTAAACGACTACTCTAAGAAAGTTAGTATTCCAGGATTAAGCAAGCGAAGTCGAGTTATTTTCGTAAAGGATAAGGGGCTAAGTAAGGCATTGTCTTGAAAAGGATTTATTTTTTATGTTACAACTCCATTTCGAGCAAAACTATGATAATGGTACGATTCCGGATCTCTGAAAGTAGTTAACTCCCTCTGGACAAAATCCGACTTGATCACTTTTTGTAGTTGGGCTGTAGATTTGTTGTCTCACGATGTATTGGTTTCTTAAAACTGATCAACAGTGATAATTTATTGGATGAGATCTAACATAAAGCAAGTGTTAATTAATCAAGCTCTTTCAACAAGGCCTTCCTAGTCCTCTTGAAGAAAACAAATCGATATGGGTTATTATTTCGATATCAATAAAATTCGAATTTTTTTTTTTTGGAATAGCAATATATAATAATAAAACTTTATTAAAAAATTAAAAAAACAGTTTATTATTGAAAGTAGATCAAAGAAAATTTTGCTTGTGGCTCATAAATGCAACAGCCTAATGTGTAATTACGTTGTGTATTTAAGCGACGAAGAGCTGGTAAGCCTGGATGGGATTAAGTTGTATCATCGTTGTAGCGTAAAGCAGGAGCTGAGGTGTCGGCTGTTGGAGAATAACAGGGGTAGCAAGTTAGCGAGAGAAGAGATTGTTTACCAAGTCCCATCCGCTGGCTATGGACTACTTGTAACGGCCTCGGCTACAGGTTGCCACCTCTTGTAATATCTCTGAAAGCCTTGTTTTTGATTATATTTATGTTTATATCCAGTTCTGCTTTCTTAGCCTTAAATGTTTACTATAATGTCCTTTAAAAATGTTGTACTTTACTTTAAGACTAATAAAAATAATGATCTCAACATTCCTTTCGTCCTCGACCTCATCCCTACTAAATTCTCAAACTTTCACCAAAACCTTGCCTGTCATCCCGACCCCCTGGCTCAGTCCTTATCCAGTTCCACACATCCATATAATCCGCCCCACCGTAAACCGGCAATGGCACCGAGACCTGATATAATAATGTTATTTGGAGTACTGGCACTGGCCAGATTCTCCACTAACGACCTGTATGTGTGTGTGAAGCGCCCTTAACCACCTTCCATTGGCGTTTAATACCAGTGACGCGGCTGGGAAAGGGAGCTGAGGCCTCCCGGACTCCTGCTTTGCCCTCATTCCTGAGGAAGAAGCTCAGTTCGGGGACCCCAGGCAAATTGGAAATAGAGAATGAATGTGTACAGTATATTTCTTTTTATTAGTACGGTATGTTTTATTTATTATTATTACAATTTTTTATTATATATATATTTTTTACTTTATTTCTTCGCTTGTATATATTTATTTATGCATTTATTTTGTTTACACCATTGATTTTTTATGAAATGATTGTAAGCTACATAGCACCATTACTTATTGTCCACAAGTGGCAGATTGTAATGCTTCAATAAAGTGTTTTTCTTCTGACTCAATACTAATAAAGAAAACAAAAAACAGTAGCACTAAAACCACTTTGCACTTTGAACTGGTCTGGGGCTCAGTGTATGGTAGAGACTGTACAACGGTTGTGCAGAGAGGTGATTTGTCCTTGATCACGCTCAACCACCAGATTTTCCCCCTTTATTGTGGTTACCCACTTTATAGAGGAGGTTCCTGGATTATATATGATCTATCTTCGGTCTCAAATACACTAAATAAAAGTCATAAGCATCGGGCTTTGGACCAGGATTTTCGGCATGGTAACTCAGTGCTTCTACCTCTGAGCCACTCCGCTCCCCAATTCTAGGCTATACTTGTTTCTTTTAGTTTTTTTGTTTTTTTGTTTACTAATAAACGTTTAGAACGATCCAATACAAAACTTATGAAATTAGACGTCCAATAATACATTATATGATTCACAATTACTGACCTCAAATATCCCCTTAACAGTAGAGTACGCGAGGGCCCTTCAACCTAATATAGGCTAACTCATAATACCCTAGTATTTAAAGGGAGAGCTATATGTGACACTATTTGGAACGTATCTAAATAATTAGGGTATGGTCACTGGCAGGTAGGTAAAGTGTCCCTTGGGATAGGTACCATTACCCTTCAGTGGTTGGCAAGAAGCGGACAACTCAACATGTAGACTGTCACGCAGAGTTATTTGGTCCCAAATAACAATAACATACATAACATTGTTAAATTGGTCTTTGTTAAGTAGATACATAAGTTAAATTGTAAATATATTGAGCACATTAAAGGATCTTTGTTTACTTAACAACTCTCAGTCAGTTAACCTTTGGAAAAGATTGTTCCTAATGCCTTATGATTGCTACTGAAGATCAGAAAGACATAAGTTCAAAATATGTTTTCCAGGAATAAAGTTCAATTACTGAGTAAATTAGTTATTTTCGTACCAAGAAGGAAATTGCAATAACTATATTTACCTGAAATAATTTTGAAATCCTCGTAAATGTGTTCCTGAATCTCTAATACGTATTTTTTTTTACCCTTATGTTTGGCAGATTGTATAGCATTGCTATCTAATAAAATATTTTTAATACTTGATAGAACAAATCATTCCGCAATATAAATTCATATTATTCCCGATTCAGTAGCGACATTAGTTTCTAAGAAAAACAACCGTGATTTGTAACGTCCCTAAGAGAAATTGGAATGGTACAATGTATCGTATCTGAGGCGGAATCAGCGACAATAAATTCTTTAAGACGGCTTCCGTCGAGGGCTCTTCCCGTCAACCCAGCTAAGAGGATTGCCTCCGCATTTCTTTGCGACGGATCTAATTGCTAACATATACATCATCATAACCTCCTCTCATAAATAGCTTCATCAAGAAGTATATTTATCGATCACTTATCAGAAAGATTTTAACCGAGCGCTTATGAAAAAACTTACAAGCATGATTATTATTAAGTTTATTACTTATACTTTATGTTTCTCTTAGCTATTATCATTTAAAATGTACTTTTTTTAAATTTAAGTTGTCATTGCATAGGAACTTTATACTTTAATTTCGAATTGCATGTTTCCTATGTGTATTTAGATTTAAATTTCTCATGTGCGTAATTAGATGAGTTATAGGCATCTTAAAAATTGTTTTCCTGAAGAGTAATACATTCCCATTTTCGACTTGAGGATAATAATTCATCGAGGAGATGTATGTTCAATTAAAAAGATATAAATGATAATGATATGATTACAATAATGATAATGACAAGGATTGTTATCAGAACCGAAGGCCTATATTCCTCAGTAAATTCTAAAATCATAAATGGGAGAACTAAGACAATCATCTAATGCCAGGTTATAAAGGAATAATGGCGATTTAAGAAGATTCCATTTACAAGGTTTTTTTTTTTTTTTTTTTTTCCTTCTTAGCCCCTTTGGTGGGTACGAAGGTTGCTAAGTAGGATTTAGGATAGGATTGAGAGGATCTCTTGTACTGTACTATGTACATTTACAAGGTGATAAAGATCAATGGTTTTGAAGAGGGAATGAATTAAAATTAATTGGGAAGATAAATCATGTTTTGAACTTTTTATAGACAGGAAATATATACAATGTGAAAATTATCCAACTAAAGCCAGGAGATGTTATCATTCTCTTGTACAGGACCCTACTCCTCTGCATGAGTGAGCCCAAATTAAGGCTGGTCATCAAAGGATCTTATTGATGGTGACCAGAACCCCGGCAACAGACAATTCCCCCCCCCCATTCTACACTTCGCATAATTAATTTTATATATTATCACTGACGTTTATATTTTTTCTTTTAAAAAAGAAAAAAAAAGTTCTTTTGATATTTCTGTTTTTATATTTCTCAAGGCTCAAGTGATCCATTTTTGATCCAAAACGTACTAAAATATCTTGAATTATTTTCTGAAAGATATTTTAGACTAAAAATAAGAAATTGAATAGTTTATATAAAGATATCTTTATTGTATATCCTTGAGAAATTGATAAAAATCAGCTGCTCTAAACGTGCGGCTTGTCTGTTATGATTTTTTTTTCATCGTGCGGTAGCATATTAGACGAAAACCCCAAATTCGAGGCCAAAACCTCAAATGACATCTGATCGGAATAAAAATTGGCATAAAGGGGTTTTGAAGGTCGCTGATTACGAATCCGAAAGCCAAACTATTGTAAACAAAATAACCGATCCAATAATGCGAAGAATCTGACATGGATGTTAAAACTATATACATAAATTTATGATTATTTACTCATCTATTATCTAGGATACTCGATAACTTTGTTTACAGTAATTTCGATTTAGGATTCGTAATCAGCCACCCTCAAAACCCACATATACCATTTTTTTTTTAAACTCAGACACTTTTTTTAACATCTATGTCCGCCTTATTGAATTGGTAATTTTGTTTACAATAATTTGCCTTTTGGATTCGAAATCAGCCACCCTAAAAACCCCTGTTTGCCAAATTTTATTCAGATCAGAGGTCATTTAAGGTTTTGGACAGGAATTCGGATTTTTCGCCCACTGTGCGATGAAACTGAATCAATAACTCAAACATTCTTTATTTTAATGATGATTCACTGATTTCAAATTTACTTGCAAGAGTTTTTTCATGAAACGATGTAAAATAGTAAGATAGTAAGATAGTGGAATGGTAAAATAACGAGTCATTATTCAAGAAACGTCTTTCTTTATATTGGGTAGAAAAACCTGGTGGTCAAGAACGATCCCGGACAAACCACCTCCTTGCACAATCATTGTCCTAAGTACCGTACCAACCATTAGTGTAGCCTCATTATTGAACAAAGTGTCATCAACAAATAATGATATCGGAAATTCAATGGTGTTGCTTGAAAAAGTTAATCGACCTTTACTTGATTTCTGGAGAAGACATATGCTGCCTCGAGTGACTGTGACAACGAGCGAAAGAGCAATATCGCTGGAAAAGGAGCGAAGAGGTTGGATCGCGACAGCACGGCGCCATATTTTCAAAAGAATATTAAAAGCTTTATCTCCCTTCTGTCCAATAAGTGTTGCCTCCCACCTCGGGCCAATATTGGCGATACAGCGTTCCGCTGGGGAGGGGGATCCCCCAACTGTGGATTAAAATCGATTTGAATCTCCATCATAACGGGGTGGCAAAGGGAAAAGAAAACGTCTGTACTGTTTACTAAAATAAAATGGCCATCAAATGAGCCAATGTTAAAAAAAAAAAAAGGATCTGCAAATGGCTGGTAGAATAAACAGTCTGGAATAAATGAGAAAATTTCTTCTGATGGCTTTCCCTTTGTCAAAAGTAAGAAAACAAGTTTCTGAAATATTAAACCGGTATTTTTATCTTTGAATGTAAACTACAGTTACAAACCCCTTGAAGTTTATTTAAAAATTAACTTAAAAATTACTCGAGCGGTGCTTCCCGTTTTTTATCCTCTAAACAAATCAGATTTTTCATTTTAAAATATGTCATACTCCTTAATTTATTACGAACAAATTAATCCATAATGGCCTTAATATACCATTCCTTACTGATTTGACCCGAATCCGATATCAATTTTTTCATGACGAACTTCCACTCAATTTCACTAGTTTCGTACCTGGTAATCCTCCGAAGCATCTAAAAGAAGATGGCCTCGTGACCTTCTAAGCTAAAATTTGTTATTTGTGAACCACCACTGGGTGGCTCTCTCCTTGTCTTTATCCATGTTATTATGTACCATTCCTGCGATTTACTTGTTGTATTTTTATAGTACAGTTGTATGTGATTGCAATGAATATACTATGTAAAAGAAAGTAAATTATTCCTTTTTAAAATTAAAAATCAATAGCGAAGTAAATGTAGTAATATAATATTATTTGGATGTGTGTGTGTGTGTGTGTGTGTGTGTGTGTGTGTGTGTGTGTGTGTGTGTGTGTGTGTGTGTGTGCGCGTACGTGTGTGTGACGAATAGAATGATAGTATATAGTCGTTTCATTTTAATTTAGTACAACCATTTTCGATTATGCAATGCGAATTTCAATGTAGATTACTTATTATGATTTTTTTTTCAAAATTATATTCATTTACCTAATATTGAAAAAAAAATAGAACCGATATCAGTCATCCAATAATTTCATGGTCAGTTCTATTCATATGTTACTTTGCCTCTCTCAGTTTTTTGTAAACCAATTTTTAAAAACCTGAATATTTGTTTTACAACACCGAGTATTTCTTTTAAACAAGGAGGGAAGAAGGATTTAAATTAAGAGGGGATATATATCTATTTTATAAGTGACATTAATCTGTAGAAAATGTTGCAAATATATATATATATATATATATATATATATAAATAACTTTTTCTTTCTTTACATTTACTCCACTGAATCCGGACGATGAATCCACGTTCCTCAAGTTTTCGGAATGACTAAATACCAAGAGTTAGGATGAGAGATTATACTATTTAATGATAAAGTATCGAACGAAGGAATGTGCATAAATTCGATAATTTAATTTGTGAATAAAGCCTATTACAATGTTTAATTCAAGTTTGGGGAAATTATAATCACCGCATGAATAATAATTAGAATTTTATCAAATAAAGTTTGAAATATCATGGTGGAGATCAATGTTATCAGAATGGAGTTAATTGAGGCCGGATGTAAACAATCGCAAATATCATCAGGCCTCTTTTGGTGTGTGAAGGCTACCAATAACTACCACAATCACTCTGTTAGTGAATTCTTGTAGTTAACGAGTTTACAAAGAATTTCTGAAATCTAATAATTATTATTAGATCAACATTCAGTCGGTGCTTGTTATAACAAGCACCGACTGAATGTTGCGAATAAATTCCGATACTACGAATGACGTTATGAACTGTGTAGCCAGAACCAAACGGTTCGAAGTATTGTTAATTATACAATGGTACTAGCCACTTCCTGCGATTGCTTTTGAACTTCATGGTGCCAATTCAGTTTTTCAAAAAAATAAAATTCCCTTGTTGTTATTCTAAGGTAAACGAAATCCGATGATCCAAATCCAGCTTAAATTTTTAGCTATAACAAAGTTTATTTTCAAAATAATCTTTAAAAATGAAAGGAAAATGTCTTTGACCAACTGCTTATAAATTAAAAATAATCTTTGTCTTTTCTATCTATCTATTGTATACATATGTAGGTAGATATGTGTATATATACATGTATGTATGTATGTACGCGAGGGTATATGTGGTTATGCATTATTTTATTTTTTGTTGTAATTTAGTTTTTTAACAACTTTGAATAATATATATTCCTTTATAGGGATTAGTTTTCTTTAAATACAAGGTACTGTTATAGGAGGTAATTCATTTTTTTATTTGTTTTTCACTTATTAATTTCTTTGGAATTAATTAACTAAATGTAATATATTATACTCTAAGACATATTAGATTGTTTATTATTCCTGCATTGTTACTCAAAAGGGACTTGTCCCAGAATAAATAAAGCCTTTATTATTCTCATACTTTTTTTAACGATTGACGCTATCAATTTATGTCTGTTTTCTGTACATCTTAAAGTGTTATCATGCCTTTTTTTTATACAGAATCTGGCTTTTTTTGACCCACATCGATGCCTTTCAATACATAATGCCAAAATTCATTTTGACTTTACTATCTTTCAAAATTCTCTCAATTACATTTTTCGGCGCTAAACAAGTATTCTCCTAGGTAATTACTTAAACGGGTTCTGTGGCAATCAATGATATCCATCAATCATTCAATCGCTCCCTTCAATCAATTTAATACGTCGCCAATAGGTTATTTGATAAAACCATCAATTTCAATATTGTTGATTCCTGTATATTTTTTAAGGTAAGCAATTCTATTAAGTAACCTCTTTAAAACTGTTTTCATTGTTAAAATTGCTTTCTGACACGTTAGTAGTTATATTTAAACACAACCAAATAGAAAACATTAAACATGAGAAACAGAAATAAGATCCTTGAAGGTTACGGTAAATATATCGAAATCGCACTTCAAAATAATACTTTTAGACTTAATATAGGATTTTATATATTATTATAATCATGATAACTCATAAATATATTCTATGTGTTTAATAATATAATAATTTAGTAATAATATTAAATTCAATAATGATTATAAACAAAGAAATAAAAAATAATCGTAGGCGAAACATCGCTACGTGTCATGAGAACTTTTAGAGGCAGGCGCTGCATACCCAATCCGCACGACAGTCGGGTTGTGCGGAATGGTTGGTCTCCACCGGGCCAAAATCAAGGCGCAGCTTTCGCACTCCCTGCATCATAATAATGATTGCATACCTATTAAACAATTATTATATTTCTATCATTCAGATATATGTTTCTGAGATTTACAGTTTAAGTTATTTCCGTCGGGGTATTCTTTACACAAGAATAACATTAAAATTAAATTTGCCAATCGAAGGGTTCAGATTAAAAATAAGGTAACTCGATTTCACAATATTTGGAACAGAATGAACTATCTAGTTTTAAAATAAATTAATAAAAATATTCTTTTTTCTTTAGTATAGATTAATATATTTATGTATATATATATATATATACATATATATATTGAAAATTCCGATGATTATTTCCTCTCACTTATCGTTATGTTTATTCAATCCTCCACAATAGTTAATTATCGTATGCGATTTTAGTAAAAGGAGGAAGTTACGGCCAAACATAATCATCAATAATTTATAATATTTATATTTTTTTTAATCTTTGTCACTATATTTAATTTACAAATATGAGCATACTAAATTTTAAGGATAAATATTCGTAGAACTTTTATAATTTTAAAATTACTATTAAGATTTTGTTTCATCTATGAGCCTTTTCGCTTCTCTCAGCTAATAATATACAACATATGTTTCATATATGAATTGTAAGCATTAATATAACAACAATAAAAATTGTGTTGAAGTCTTATTATTGCCTAAAAAACACTGTTCCAATATAGAACTATAGAAATTAATAGAAACAATATTTTTTCAGCAATCTAGATTTCAAGTTGAACAAAATTTGTACAATACCCATTTTTCGTAACTGGTTCAATGATTTATTTTTTAATTTTTTTTTTTTTTTACTAAAAACTTTCTTTTGCTTGATGTTTACCGAACCATGGAGCGAAAAATTAGGAAAATAATAAAAAAAATAAACAGCGGGTCAGTAAATAGTAAGTAGTAAAATTTCTTGAGGAAGTTATTGTCTTTATGGTTTATTTAAAATATTTTATTATTAAACTTAGATAGATAAATGGCAGTACAAAAGAATTGACAATTTTATTCCATATATGTAAATTAACAATTATAATTAAAATATTCAGTGATTTAATCGATTTTTTTTCTTTACGTTTTCTGCTTACACCGATACTTATGCAGTCAGCCATATTTAAAGATATCTACCTCATTCCCATTTTGTAAAAAACAAAAACAACTGTATTACTAAAAGAGTCTTAGAATCCATGAACTGAATTGGTTCTAGATAAACAGCTGTGTAGGAAGGTAAGAGGCATGCTTGAGACCACGCTCAGATTCTTCCTCCAATTAAGGGTACTCACTTTATAGGGGCTGGGTGAGCTCAGGAGGTTCTTCAGATCTCGCAGGCCCACCTCCGTTTATTAGCAGCTTAAGTAATTTAACTGCCACAACCAGATTTGGACTCGGAATCTTCGGCATTGCAACACAGGTACCACAGAGCCACTCCGTGCCTTAACTTGTCGTATGAAGCACGATTTAATTGATAGCGTTCAAATCTAGAGGATATCGAATGAATATTAATATCCTACATAGATTTCAGCACTAAATTACTTCTTAAAATATTATCGAGCTATTGTAAGAAGCGTGTGAGATGATAGGGCAGAGGACAGGACGGAGTAGAAGAAAGGAAGAGGTAAGGAGCGATAAGGAGTGATAAGGAGGGAGAATATAATAGATAACGGCTGTTGGGTCGCGGCTCCTCTCGACAGCCACAAATAATCAGTCTCTCGTTTTTGCCCAGCTCAGTTATTGTCTCCCTCCTCTCTTAGTTACGCTTTGTTTTTCCTACTACGCACTTTTTTTTTCTGGAGCTCTACACGTGTTCCCTTCCAGATCTTTGTTCAGGAACTGGCAGGAGAAGTACGCCATATCCAGAGATGAACCATTAGCTGCACTTGACTGCACTAAATGTCAGGTGCAATGGAGCATGCCTTTCCCGGCTGCACATTCCCCGTCTAAATGCACTTCACCCCGCCCTCTAGAGGCCTTAATCCAACCAGTGCAATACCAAAATCAAAATTTTCCATTTTTTCATAATACTTTATTGATTAAATAAATCACTTAAAAGATATTTCCGATTTGGCTAAAAGCTTTAAAAAACACCGTAGTTATTTATCTTATTAAATATATATATACATATATATATATATATATATAGCTAGTCATGTCTTAATTCCTGTAATGAAACTATTTGATAAAATAATTTTATAGGAAATAGTTGAACATATAACTGTTTACACGGACAGTAGGGATAGTTATACAGGGTGTCCCGAATTTAAATGGCAAAACTTCAGAAACTTATAGGGGACCGAAAAACTAAGACAAAAAGTCCTTTAGAGATTTGCTCGTTGTTTGCATAGTTTTAGAGAAAATCGCAAAAAAAGAAACAAAACAAAAATGTTACAGGTAGCGATTATCACCTTTCAAAGTTTGTCAGGCTAGGCAGTGAGATATGTAAACACTTAATGTTATCCTTTACATTCTTTTATTTGTTTACATTTTGGCTTCCTTCTAGGATTATAATTCCTAAATCATTCTTCAGCCAGTTACTCAGATATTTTTGTGTGAATAGCATCACCCACAATGCCACATACATATTCTAATGTTGAATACGCTGATATGATTTTTATGTATGGTTTCTGTAACGGTAATGCTTTAGAAGCGGTGCGGGAGTATGCGCGCCGATTTCCAAATAGAAGAGTGCCTAATCGACGAGTCTTTTCGTTAACTTTTAATAGACTACGAGAGACTGGGTCATTCTTAATACGTAATGAAGGCGACCATTTCCAGGCAGCAGTAAGAGCAGATTATCGGAGAAGAAATTGTGTCCAACGCCACTTGGATAACAATCCTGAGACTAGCATCCGAAGAGCATCTGCTACATTAGCAATATCGCGGCAAGCTATATGGCAAACTTTTAAAGGTGATAATCGCTACCCATACCATCTTCAAAAAGTTCAGAATTTATTACCTCAAGATTATGTCAAGAGATTGAATTTTAGTAACTGGTTTCTTGAAAAAAATCGCGATGATAATTTATTTCCATTAAAAATTATATGGACCGATGAAGCTATATTTACAAGAGGAGGAATTGTTAATCAAAGAAATTATCATGTATTGGCTCTTGAAAATTCCAGAGCTATTAGAGAGAATGGGTTTCATCATGAATTTGCTATTAACGTTTGGCTTGGAATTTGGAACGGATTACTGGTGGGACCATATTTTTTACCTGGAAGATTGAATGGTATCACATTTACACATTTTTTGGAGAACGACTTTTCTAATTATTTAGATGACCATTCCCTTACAACAGCGGATTGAAATGTGATTCCAACTCTATGGATTTCCAGCTCATTATAGCAGAGTTGCTCGAACTTGGCTGGATATAAATTATCCACAACGATGGATTGGACGTGGAGGAGTAGTACCTTGGCCACCCATATCATCTGATATGACACCCATGGATTTCTTCGTAGGGGGAACCTTGAAGTAGAAAGTTTATTCGGTGTCAATCAACTCAAGAGAGCAATTAAGAGACCGAATCATAGATGCAGTGCACCAAATATCATCAGAACAATGTTTAGCTGCAATTTATCAAGTGAGTGCTAGATGTAATGCTTGTATTGGTGCAAGAGGACAACATTTTGAGCAATATTTACATTAAAAAGAACATAGCAATAATATAAATGTAAATAAATAAGTATAAAAATGAAAACTTGTTTTGTATCTTTTTTTGCGATTTTCTCTAAAACTAAGCAAAAACGAGCAAATCTCTAAAGGTCTTTTTGTCTTAGTTTTTTGGTCCCCTATAAGCTCCTGAAGTTTTGCCATTTAAATTCGGGATACCCTGTATATGTGGATAATAAGATAATGATATAGATGGAAGGAAGAGAGTATTAAACTGATTGGTTTATGAAGCTGTGTCCATTTATGAAAACTAGTAGGATTAAAGCGTTGAAAATTTTACTAAAATCGTTGAAAATTTTACTAAAATCGTTGAAAATTAATATTAAATATTAAATGGTTCAGAATCAATAATCAAAACTCATCACAGATTGTATTTATGTGTGTAGATTTTATGGCCTCTAGGAATTCTATTATCAACAATAAGTACGGCATGTATGTAAATTACGATAGAGAGTTAATAGTATTCTGCAATTTTTAGAAAGCACTGATAAATTTTAGAAGTTTTGAATTTTACTCTTAAAGAGTAGACATACAATGAGAATGAAAGTATTTCATGCTGATAATGATTTTCGGTTGTCATAGCTATAAAGAAAAGTTCTCTAATTGATGTTATGGCCTTTTAATGGATCTACAAGAAGATTTAATGGATTTCCTTCAATGCTTAGCGGAAAAAAGTATTTCAAAGCCGGATTTGCTCAAAGTTCTCTCAGTTATTAATAATCCAAACCCGAAGCCTCACCATCTGTCAGCTTAAATTAATAAAAAGTAAATAACCTGACTTTTTTTTTAAATCGTAAAGTAGTAAAAAAAAGAGAGAAAGAGAGAGAGAAGAAAAAATAAGACTGAATTCGTTAATTAATACGAAGCTATTGAATAAAGATGACTTCTTAATAAAGGATCCTCCATAATACAAATAAAATTTCCATCATACCTTGTTGGGGCAGATTAGACTGATATTTAATTAGAATGGTAATAGTTATAAAAATATTCGCATCCCAGGTTCAAGACCGACCGTCAAAATTGTGGACATTAGAACCCCCTCGGGGATTTGTATGACAGTTAAGCGTTAACTAACGTTTAGTTTGGTTATTGAATAAAGTTAACAGGTTTACATCTTCATTTAATTATCTGATCAGGGCAAATGCTACCTGCCCCGCAATTAGATATTCTGCAGGAAGTAGGGCGAGATCGGGAGAAACCTTTCCAATGATTAGCTAAAACCTATTTGCTAGGGTTTCCATCAATGAAATGTACCTAGTGCACTTAAATGAATTATTTCTCTTCCCCCTCATATTTTATTCTTTACTCGTAAAGTAACCTCATAAGAGAGGCGTGTATTCATTTATGCTTACACGCTCGATGCAGATAGGTATAATATATGCATTAACAACTTAATAAAAAATGTCTTTGAATTTAAAATTAAATAGATGAGCAAGAAACGTACGATAGTTGTAAACATGAAACAAGATAAAAAAATCGAAAGAACAATACAGGAATTTGTTAAAATTATATATGTGTAATTATTTATATGATTTTATTATATATGTGAGTATAGTAATTATTTTAAGCAAAATATCCTATAATTTTTTTATCTCCAGCTGGTACAAAAACAAGTGTTTTTGACTCAAATAATTAGGACTAAAGTACGTCTTTTCTCCCTGTGCATTAGAAATTGAGTCAAAAAGTTAACTTTATTCCCTAGGGAATAAAGTAAAAAGATGGAAAACTAATTCGTCTAAGTAATGTAGGTTTTGTACTGAAAAAGTTTAGGGTTAGGTTGCTGCACCTGTCACATCGGCCATTTCAAAACACCAAAACTGATAAACAGAAGTTCATTTTTGTTCAGGTTGTGTAAGTAATGGATCAACAACATGTTGTACAAGAAGCAAATAATGTTATTTCAAATTTATTTCCTGCTAAATCAAGACAGATTTATATTAAAATAATACGATAGATACTTGTTGGGTATCAATTGTTAGTTTTAATTTTATTTTTATAAAATTAATATCCCTCCATATATATGAATGACCAGCCTGGGCGTTCGTACTTTGTCCCATGGGTCACGTGGTATTAGCGACCAGTCAGTCAGTGGCGAGAGCTGGTGAAGTGCGGGCGGGGGGGGGGAAGTAGAACATCCTGTAACGCTCATGCCTCTCTGCCATGGGAGGGCATTTCTCTCTCGCTACTTCCTTCCTGATCCTCTCCTCGGCTCACTTTGGCACCTTGTCGCATTTTTACGCACCCGGGTCGAGAAGACACACTTCGCCAGCGCTGACTCACCCATAGTATAACAATAGCTGTATGTATGTCACTGTATCTTTTGTAATTTATTTTTATCTGTAATTAAAGTGTTTTATTTTATTTTGTATATTTTTATTATTATTGCACAATTTATTCAATTGATTATGTTTGAAGTAAGTGTAATGTTGGTTTCCATAATTTTTTTTTATAAGATTTACTCTCATGTTTAAGACTAAGCTAATGATTCGGATCAGCATGAAACGGGATCGGAGATTTGTAATTTTTTATTAAAAAATTGCCACTCTACCCATCATCCTATCCTCAGCAATACTTTACTCCATCGGTTTGGCCTCGTGAGTAAAGATAATTATTCCCGAGCGAATGCGAGCATTTGTGGTACAAACTTACAGCTGAGGGAATGATGATCTTCTTTAGTTCCTAGGTGCATAAATAACTATTTTATTTATAAATTTGGCCATCTATTGATCCTACATAACTAAAGACTTATGATGTCTCTTTTTCTTCTTCTCTTCCCAGCACTTCCTCATTCCATCTCTTCATTCCACTCGTCTCTGATCATCTCGGTCGTTCCTTAGGCTTGTCTTTTTCACAGGTTGCGTTTTCTGTCAGTAGTCTGAAGAGGTTCTTGACACGTATTATTTATTCTGTAACACCTGTTTTGTTGGCATCTTCCTTCTATCCATCCTACTCTTTTCCTCATTATATTATCGTAATTAAAAATCTTTGTAATCCGTCTTTAATTTCTAAGATGCTATTTCACCGGCCAAGGACCCGCTCCGATTCTTTAAAACGAAATTCTTCACACTGAAATTCTTCACAATTCCATATAGTTTAAAACCTGCAAACAAGTAAATAAGGAAGGTCTCCGAATCCAAATGGTCCACCGTTAAAAGAATAAATAATTTTCTGCTAATGTACGATTTGATTATAGTCAATTCCTTTTCATTCCATCACGATTTGACTTAAAAAATACTTCATGACACCATCAAGTCCTCTTTATGTCTTAAAGGTATTATTAAAAATATGCATTAGTTGGTTAATCAACTTCGTCACATTGATTTAATTATACGAACTGACTACTTTAACCTTTGAATGCTGAAATTTCAAAAATACTTTAAACCTAAGAGGTATAGAACGACGGATTTTCGGTTACTCGACAAGAATTAATGATTGAAATCGGCAAGGTGATTAGAATGTTGCAATCAGCAAGCCATGGGGTCACAAACTCTAATGATTAAGTTCAACACAATTAGGACTTCGCTGGCAGTTTGTTTATCACAGTTCACTAAGAGATAATGATTGCTGGTGTATCATATATCAGCAGTCAAGAGTAGGTTTTGGTGATTAGAAAAACAAATTATTCATTAGTCTCTAGAAATATCGTAGGAATAAAACTTTCTTCTGTTTTATATTTCTTCTTCGACGGATCCGTTCTCTATAAAATATAAATTGTTTGCAGTATTTATCACACAGCCACGAAGAAGCTTTTGAGGAATAAATCATGGATGCCATCACTTAACAAAAATCCAAACACCCATTTGGAGTGGAATAAAATGTACTGTCGATGTAGGTTTGGTTTCAGCTTTTACATGTATTTTGTATGTTTTTACATTTTAAAAGATGAACTAATAAATCATCTTAAAGTCTCTAAAGATTGTATTTTTATTAGAAATGTTTATATTTTCAACAATAACATTTTTTTGTTATTTCAATTATTCAGGTTTCCAATGTTTATAATCATTTTTTTTAGTGGTGTACATATACAGCCTTCTTACAGTTAAAAATTATATAAAAAGGTTTTGTTTTAATGTTCACTTTTTTTTTCTCTTGTTCATGTTTGCTACAAAATGCAATAGTAACGGTTTCCTCTTCAATTGTAATTATGAGGCGTTTAATTTATTATTATTTTATCCTCTTCAAGAGTACTTTTAAAGAAGGGAAATACACTACGCTAAAAGGAATTGAAAATATTTTAATAGAATGAGAATGAAAGAGTACATAATGTTAATGTAAGCAGAAGTTAAAGTAAATACTTCTCTTTTAATGATAATGTAATAAAACTCACAGCGCACTCTAGTGGATATGGATTATTAAAAGGTAGGTGTCATTTCACAATTCACAACATTTGGTGTGCCAGTCTCTCATATCACGTAAAATCTATTTTTTTTTAAAGACACCCTCAGCCACTCTGTGTGAGAACGTTTATGTTTGGAAATGTACGTTTCTGGAATTTAGTATTTATTTAACATCTTAAAAATCATGGAGTAACTAGATTAGTTTTCATGAAATCATTAGATATAATAATCACAATAATAAGATATATGCGAAATAATAATATTTAATGTACAATGTTGATCAAACACTTGGGAGTATTTCCTAATTGTAAACTAACTTACAACAAAGTGGTAGAATAGCATACGGGATTTTATGAAATCTAATTTTCAATTTTTAAAGTATAATATACAGGAATATCTAATTAAAACGAAATTAATATCTAGATTTTAACGATTAATGACAATTAGGGATCTTAATGAATGCTAGTTACTTCATATTTATCTTGAATAATATTAGTTGACCGGATATATATACGGGGAGGAATGATGTAGTCTGGATTGAGTTCAAAGAAATTGTTTCTTAAATAATCATACAAAAATTATTAAAAAGCGACGCTTCGGCCCACGTGGGCCTTCTTCACTTCAGGGCTGCCTGGGTAAGACACGAAACATACTTAAATTTATTATTATTTTTCAAACGTTTTCCTTCAACCGAAAATTTCCATTAATTATTTTTTTCACTGTGTTCTATCTTGTATATCTTCACCCCTCAGACCCATATATACGTGTACTTACCTCAATTCCTTCTTTCCTCCTTTTTCGTCCTCTTTCTCGGCGTTTCCTCCCTTCAGCACTCCAATTGAATATTGAACTGCAATAAAGATTTTCTTCCTTTATTCTTCTGAGATGACCACACATTCCATTTTTTTCGCCTCTATGTTGGAGTACGCTTTGTTAAAATTGGATTCTCTCTCTAATTTTGGCTAACTTCTTTCTAGTCTGGACACCCTGGAAGCTCTCCTCCAATAGTCCATTTCAGGAGGAAGTAGCTTTTTTCTTTTGCTTTTTTGATAAAGCATCGCTTATCGTCCTTGTCTCTGCTCCGTAAAGGAATATTATTTTGGTTACGGACTTATATATGAATCTTGGTATATTTTACCATATTATTGCTCCGATTTGAGCATACTAATTGCTTTTCAATTTTTTTTTATCCTTTGTTTATTTTTTTTTTTTACCATTCCACCCTTTTCCAATGCAGAGCCTAAACAATTTATTATATCTACAATATTTTTTCTATTCCAATTATTTCATTACGATTTTGTCTTTATCTTGTCTCTCCAGTCCTGAAGAATACCTGAAATGTGGGTCAAAACGTCGCCATCTGGTAAATAGCTTATCACTATTTAAGGAATTATTTCTCAGACCACCACCCGGACTATTTCAAATTTAGTGCTACATAATCCCTAAGCATGGATCTGCCCCTCCGTTTTCAGTGAATAATTACAGAGATGGAGCCCAGGAGAGCATTAATTTATTTCAAAAGAGAAGATGCATTTCATCTTACGAAGGCGGAGGAGGAAGAACCAGGCCAAAGCCTTCTCTGGCCGAGGAGCTGAGTAGCTCTTCTCAAAGGGCCGTTTAGATTTAAATGATTCAGTTTGTTCAGATCCAGTTCAAAAAGGGGCAATTAGCACGGAGGGCTCAGGTATCATCCCTTTACGGTTAGCCAGTCTGCCTACCTCCTACCTGTGTAAGTAGTAATTATATTTCTTCTTACCACAAATATATATTTATTTATACAATATAATATTAGCAGAGGAGTTATAATACGCAGGCTGCGCGGATCTCTTGGATATTTTGAATGATTAAGAGCTCCTGATACAGTAAAATAAACATGAATGACATTTAATTGTGATATGTATCGCACCGGGCATTATTATAAAAATAAATATGGATTTGAATAATGAGCAAAAGGCAGTTATAAGAAATATGCAAGGCAAGTAGCACAAGGCCCCACGGTCAAAGGGGGTCAGTAGATACCAAAGAGGGGGGTTCTGCACTACACCTTTGAAAAAGCACTCTCTGAAAAGATCCCGAGGAGCAAGACAGCAGAGGACTTTTTGAGCCGGAGCAAAGGCTGGCAGAGAAACTAGTAATACAGGAGACATGGCACGATGCGGGAGAGGCTCCGCCATAGCGGGCAAGAAAAATTCCATATGTAAACCTGTTTTACCTGCTAAGTTTTAATTTAAGTTCTGTTCGTATTTTATGGCAATCGTTCTATTACATCTGAATCATTAATCGTAATTTCAAATTGTATTAATAAAGTATATTTATTATCATTCTTTTTCTGCTTACATTACCAATATGTATTATATATTTATGAATACCACAGTGATGGTTTAATTAAGGTATTAAGTTTACACACACAACCAACCTCTCGAAAAGCATGAGATTTATATTAAAGTAAGGAACGTTTAAAAAAATATTTATGTGAGTAATTATCTTAAATGATTCCCAAGAAATTTTTATACTCATATTTGTAAATTAAATGTGCAGCAATGATTAAAAAATTGTTAATATTATAAGTTATTGATGATCAAGTTTAACCGTAACTTCCCTTCTTTTACTTTTGCCTCACAGAGTTGGTTTTGTGTCATTTTGAAGAAAAATATAATAATAGAACAAACCGAATATATTGAAATACTGTGGAAGATTGAGAAAACACAAATAATCATTGGATGTATTAATATATACCATAGAAAAAAATAATATTTTATTTATTTATTGTACACCGGTCCTCCAGGTTGGGGGTTAACTGATAGACCGTTCCCCATCGTCACAAAAAAACGGTCACAGCATACAATTCTAAAAGAATAGCCTCGGATGTTAGATACGAGATCTGTGGTGACAACTATTAGATACCTAAAACATCTATTTCGTAAAAAATCGATTTTAACACTAGATAGTACATTAATTTCGGAATGTCTTAAGAACCAAATTACCTCATTTTACTATGAACCCTTCGATTGACCAATTCGATTTTATTGTTATTTAATCATTGTGAATATATCCGTTTGGAAATACATTTAAGTGTATAACTCAGAAATATATCTGATTGATATAACTGTAATTATTGTCTAATAGGCATGCGATCTTTACTATGATGTAGGGAATGCGAATGCTACGCCTTGATTTGGGCCCGGTGAAGACCAACCATTCTGCACGACCTGACTGTCGTGCGGGTTGGGTATGCAGCGCCTGCCCCTAAAACCTCTCATGACACGTAGCGATGTTTCGCCTAAGACTACATTGGAAATAAACTTTATTTCTTCATTAATAATCATTATGCAATTTAATGATATTATTTACTTCTCATAATAATAAATACATGTATATATAAAATCCTTAGACTTATATTAAGTCTGAAAATATAATTGTGAAGTTTAGTCAGAGAACAATACTGATGTGTTCACAGTAATATTCAGAAATTTTATTTCTGTTTCTAATTTTATTGTTTTCTATATGGTTGTGTGTAAACAAATATAACCAGAAATCAGTCATTAGTTCCATAGAACGCAACAGAATTTGCGAAAGAGATGGCGTTATGAAATGTGCTCTCAGAATAAAACTGAGAGTTAGTTTGATGATACCAAGGAATCTTGAGATCAATGGCATTATTAAAAGATATATTATTAATTAATTTCTCTCCAGTAGTATTTTTTAAATTATTTTTAATTAATCTGTCCGAAAATGAGAGAAATTCACACACAAAGAATACATTTTCTTATGTAACGTGGCGGGCCTAGTCCGTAGGAATAAGTTTTAATTTTCGTTCTATATGTATTTTACGGCGATCTATTACATCTGAATTGTTAATCATAATTTCAAATTGTATTAATAAAATATATATTTTATAATTCTTTGACTGCTTACTTAACCCAGATGCACTAAATATTTATGAATATTATATTGATGGTTTAATTAGGGCATTAAGTGGACTGATTAGTGTATTGGTAAACACACAACCAACCTCTGGAAAAGAATCCAATTTTTAATAAAGTATGTACGTTTTTAGAAATAATAATGTGATTAATTATCTTAACTGATTACTCTGGCATCCTAAAATCAGTATAATTATTTATAACATATTTAATTTACCCAAACATAGCATTTGGTTCACCCAGCCTCAGATATACAGCATACGAAATTTATTTTACAATCATATAATGAAGGATAAAATGGCCCGAGCTTACATTTAATATAAATAAACGTTATGTAAATTTTATCTTTGAAAAAACCAGCTTCCAGTCAATTTATTTTATTCTTTCATAAACAAGACGTTTCGGCACTTAAATGCCATTTTCAATATTACAACTTATAACCTGACCCAATAACCTACCAATATATTTCATATATCTTTTAACTGTTTCCATTTAATATTTGTAAATTTCATATTGTTATTACACTATTTAAATCTAAAATAAATTAATTTAATAATTATGTATTTTAAATTTTGTTGTTTTAAAATAATAAAAAAAATTAAAATAATTTAATATATAAAGATTTTTAAATAGCAGTAAGGTAGAAATAATATAATCATAATAACTCACATTACCTTACAGTTCAATGTTTAAGCCATTAGTGGACAATTGACCATGGGAGGATAGTGAATCCCCAGGAAAATGGAAAAATAATTTTTAAATATTACTATGTATTCTTTATTGAGGTATCTATGCTTGGTTTTGCTAACTGTTTTTGGGACAAGTTTTTTTTTTGGATTGTATAACATATTTATGATTGTTGTTTTTTTACAGAATTTTGACATAACTTTTTTTAAAGTTATGTTTGGGAAGTTGATGTATTTTAATATTGAAATAGATAAGAATTAAAATATAAATAAACGTTCTGAAACACATTGCATGCCTTTATCAGGGCTTTACTCTCACATTATGTAAACGGCAATAATCATTATAAAGATCATAAAGTTATACCTTATTAATTCAGCTATGGCCACGGAAGCACAGCCTATCGAAGACGACCTGATGGAAGTCACCGACGAGAACAGCAGTACCCGCTGAAGAAGATGGTTTCCAGCAGGTACCGATGAAATTCAGTGCCAGACCACCTGCTTATAAGGGATCCGCACCCACCGCCGTCTCCAATAAGTACGCTACATTGGCACACAAAAATTTGGAACCCAGCACATCAGCGACTACTACTGCATCTACCAAGACGAGGCTCCCTCCTCCAATAGTCATCAGGCCCCCGATCTCGCAGCGGGAGCTCACCCAAAGGATGTACCATCTACAGATCACCAATTATGTAACTAACTCCTCAGAATCGGAGCTGAGGGTATATCTATTCAATTATACTGACCACAACGCTACCAGGGACCTTCTCAACACGGACCCCGCTACCCAGTACCACACTTATGCTCCTAGGGGACAAAGAGGTCGAAGAAGTTCGTCCTCTACGGGTATGTCACTGACGTTGACATAGAGCCCGTCGTCCAGGATCTGAAGAACGGTATTAGCGGATTCAAGTCCGCTAAACAGCTGATGCGCAAGGACCCCTCAGGCAAGCTCCACCCCACCGAGGGAATATTAGTGATAACAGATCATACTGTAAAACTCCAGGACCTAAAAAACCTGAGGTATGCTGGACGTGTCAAATTTAACGCGGTCATCTTCAAAGAAGAGCGCGGCCCGGTAAAATGCTACCAGTGCCAAGAATACGGACACACCAGGCAATACTGCGGCCGCACATCTCATTGCGCATGGTGTGGTGAGCATCACTCATTCAGTGAATGCAAGAACCGTGGTGAGAAGACTACAATGTGTCAAAACTGTATAGGCCCTCACCCTGCCTACTTAAAGGAATGCCCTAAGAGACAGGAACTTCTACGGACCACGGCGAAGAAGAAGAAAGACCTCGTAGCAGCCGCCCCAGCACACGCTAGGAGGAAGCCGAGCCGCCTAGTAACCAAGACGACCTCCTACTCAGAGCTCATCGGAGGAACACCATCACATCAGCCGAGCCAATCAGGTAAGAGATCGCTCCCCCACCCCTCTCCTACCTCCCACCCCCTTGTGAAGCACCGACCATCCGTGGTGGCGCTGACTGACACCCTCCTGTCCTCCACTGTCCGAGTACGATTCAGGGGGTATAACATGTATAGGGAGGCCTGTGCCCCGTGGACCCTGGAAAGCGTCGCCGTCCTAGTCTGAAACGATGTTCCTTCTAGGAGGATTCCAAAACCCAGTTTGTCCAACCGCCGGTACTCACATACTCAGAGTTGACGTGTGGTTCAAGACCCGCTTCACGTTCAGCTGTGTCTATAGGAGACCGCGCGCTGTTCATACAGCCGTGAGGTTGCTGTTCCAACACGCCCAGCCAGTCAGCCGGTATATAGTCTTGGGAGACTTTAATGCCAAGCACTCTGCCTGGCTGTGTAAAAACAATAACACACTGGGGACATACATCACCAAGACTAGGCTGGAAGTTTTCCACCCCGGGGTTCATACCTTCCGGCATGCGTCCCAAACCGGATGGACCTCAACACTTGACCTCCTCCTAACCAGGGATCTGCACACGGTAACAAGCTGTATAGCGCTCCCATTCGGACCATCAGATCATCGGCCGATTGTATATACATTCGGAGGTACCCCTACAGCCCCGCCTAAACAAGGCCGACTGGAAGGGATTCAGGGCTAGCATTGAGGAAGATCTACCCAAGATCGAATATCTCAACACAGAGGCAGAGATGAACAGGGCGGTGGACCACTACCATCCTGGACTCAGCAAACCGAACGATCCCTAAGTTCAGCCCACAACCCAACGCCCTCAGGAAACCTCCTAAGCACATTCTAGCCCTCATTAGCCAAAGAAACAATCTGAGGAATATTTTCCATCCCTCCCGTGACTATGGGGTAAAACCGGCCATCAACGCGATGACCCGGCAGATAGCCAACCTCATGCGAGACTGGAAAACATCCCTCTGGCATGAGCAAGTACGTAGGACCCATGACGATCACCGCCAGTTCTGGCGACTCGTCAAGGGCCACGTTACTAAGAGGAGGACGGTGCACTTAACATCAGGAGGCAACCTGCTGACGCCTGGAGAACAAGCTGAGCTTCTAGCAAAAGCTTATGAGGCGAGTGATACTGCACGGCTGGTAGATGATCCACCAATCCCAGAGGGGCCGCTCCCGTGCCCTAATGAAAAAACCTTGTTCTCCACCTTCAACCAACTTGAGTCGGTACTAAGGCGCCTTAAGGTAAAAAATCATCGGGGCTGGATGACGTCCCCTATGTGATGCTGAGGATGCTTCCTAGAAAGCGTAAAATCTTTCTATTGAACATCTTCAATACCTGCATGAGGATCTCATACTTCCCCGAAGCATGGAAACTTGCCGTCGTAGTGCCTATACTCAAGTCGGGGAAGCCTGGAAACCTACCCGAGCACTACCGGCCAATCAGCTTGCTCTCCCATATGAGTAAAGTATTCGAGAGGCTGGTCCACCAACACATGCTGAACCACTGTAGTGAGGAAAGCATTATCCCACCGGAACAGACCGGTTTCCTTAGAGGTGTCTCTTGTGACCATCATCTAGCCAAGCTCCAAGAGCACATCATTTAGCAGATGGGTAGAAACAAAGCCACGGCTTTTACCTCTTTAGATTGCACTCAGGACTTTGACAGTGTGTCTCACCCACTGCTACTCCGACGCCTGGAAGAGTTTAGCTTCCCAGCCTCGCTATGCCGTCTGATCCGAAGCTATCTTAGTGGAAGATCTTTCGTCGTACGAGTCGGGGACAGTTACTCGACTTCTGGCACCACCTCTTGTGGAGTACCTCAAGGGTCTTTGCTAGGGCCACTGATGTTCGTGATATACACAACACCGGTGGTCTCGACTAAGCATGAAGCAGTGGTAGTAGCAGCCTTTGCGGACGATATAGGGATATCTGCTTCCAGCGCCAACGCCCGGCATGCCCTTAAAAAGGCACAAAGGGCGTCGTTCCCAATCGTTGATGATTTGAAGCTGAGTGGCATCAGGGTGAATCCCTCCAAGACGGACGCCATCGTGATGTCATATCAGCAAGGTAAAAAACGCCTACCGGCGACCTTCACGATTGAAGGTGAAGATCTCCGCGTATCGAACAATTTACTCTACCTTGGCGTCACTCTAGATAGGCACTTTACCTTCTCGAGTCACGATCATTGATCAAAGATGAAATGAAAAGGCCTACATAAAACGTTGAATATAATTGTTTCAACTTTAATACAATTTCAACAAGTCAATTTGGCTTGAATACTGGAATATCCCAGTAATACGAGGGATGTTGTTATTTTGTAACATTAGCAAACTGTATGAGAGTCCGGTATATCAAAAACCTGCAGATAATAAGTGCATAACAGGCATATGTACGCTACACTGCAACGCAAAACATACAGATTTTTATCACAATGTGTAATACTTGCTATATTCCCAGCTCAAAGATACTTCAAGGCCAATAAATACAAATTCAAACAAAACATAAGATACATAATCGATTTTATTTCAATCGTTATTAAAGTTCTTCTTCTTTGGGGTAATTGCTTAATATGGTATTAAAATTAATAAATGATATTTTAAATTGGCAGCGTGTTGGCTGAGTAAGTAGGGGCAGGATTGTTGAGTTATCGTCCAAATTATTTATTATGTTGACAGTTGATAGTCGATAGATTCTTTGGGATCTGGAAACTTTCATTGTACACACAAAGCCTCCTTAAATTAAGTCCCATTAATTTCAGGGAAATTCTGTAGATTGAGCTAGTTTTCTGCCAAATTACAATCCATGGCCTGGAACGTCATACTCACCATATACTAAGCCCAACACTTAACCCATGGATTGTAGTGGTACAGGTTTTTAAAGCTATATTAATGATCATAATAGATATATTTTCTCAAAAAAAACAATAACTAAACTTTACGGCCTCTTTTTTTGTGTGTTAAGTCCTGTAGCTGTTCTGCTTGCTGAGTAATGACATCGATAAGTAAGCGAGACTCTTTTTAACCCGATAGACATCCTCACGAATTAAAAATGCCCCCGTTGCGATGAAAACGCTGTCTCCCCAAAATTCTCATCGGACATTAGAACCTAAGAATATCCAATTTTGAGGTCCTAGGCAATAAAACAGTTCCCTATAAGCGATCCAGTATGTCAGTTGATACTCCAGCTTCACCCCTTCTCTCTCCACCTTAATCCTGTTCCTATAACTCGCGGGGGCAATGCTGCGACTTAAAAGAGACTGGGGCCGTTAACTGAATCGGTGGTTGAATCTCGTAACATTAAACAAACCCGGGTTTTGGCACCAGTTACGATTAGACTGAAATAAAGCAATTTACTTTCACTAAAAGCTTATGTTTTTGTGACAGATGTTTTAAAATTTGTATTAACCATCTCTCTTAAATATTTACTTAATTATTAACTATCATATATGTGTGTGTATATTCAAATTAATACATTCGTTTTAAATTAATACATTATTAAGTTAATAACGCTTTTAAGAAATGTTTTTAGAAAAGAATAGAATAGATTATAAAAGTAACTTCATTTCCCTTTAGAATAACAAATATGAACAGAAAAAGAAACATAATATTTATCTGACCAGAAGGGTAAATGTTACAAATCATAAAGCGTGTAAGAAGTGACAGAAAAAATTTAAAAAGAAATATTCAAATAAAAAAATAATATTAAGTAAGTAAACATTACAAATCTGGACAAGATATATCAAGAAAGGAAAAAGGTTTGTTAAATACATGAGCGACATGCAATAATTTATTTACATGATGTACATCTTCTTAAAAAACAAAATTAAAAGAACTAAATAATACAATTAATTATTCAATACATTACATTCTAAGCAAATGACTAACCTGCCTACAGAGCATCTTTTTGGCGGGACGTATATAGAAATCGGAAAGGCGGGATCTTGTTTTATGGTGTTGAACTGAGGATTTGAATTGGAGGTAACTGTAGATATGTGAGGGTGATAAGGTTATATGGATTGGTATAAGAATGAACTGAGGAAATATCTTCGGAAGGGAGGGAAGAGTCACTTTAACTCATCATAAAGGTGGGACACGCGCGATCGCCTAGGAGTACCAAGCACATATCTTAGAGAGAAATTCACTATTCTCTTTAGTCTGTCTTCGAGCATTTTAGAAAGGGCTCTATATACCAGGTTACAATAGCCAAAGTAGGGGAAGACGAGAGAAGATACGAGGAGCTTACGGGAAGGTTGTGTAAGGAGATATCGAGAACGATGGAAAAACAAATAATTGACCGTCGGGATACCTGGACGACGTTGGGTTTTCTAGAAAGAATTTGATCAATGGAGATACCTAGGTTTTTCACAGAGGAGTTTAACGTGATAGGATGATCGTTTAGGATTCATATATGGAGGGTTTGGATGGATGTAAGGAGGGAATGGAAACTAAAACAATGGCCTGAGTTTTCATTGCGTTAAATTCTAGTTCGTTCAGCTTTGCCCAGGCACTGATCCTATCTAGGTCTCCTGAATACTGACAAACGAAATCAATAGCTCAGAAGGAGGAAAGGACAAATAGATTTGAAAGTCGTTAGCATATATATGGTGGGAACAGTTGTGAACAGATTTAGAAAGATCATTGATATAGCAGTTGAACAGGAGAGGAGAGATGCTTGAGCCCTGTGACACACCTGAGGAATGAGTAAGGAAAGTGGTAAGGGGGTGATTAGGTATGGAAACTGAGATCTGTCAGAGAGGAAAGATTGGAACCATCGGATAGAACTGTTAGAAAAAGACAATGGTCTTACTTGGTGGTTGTAGATTTGTATTTAATAGGCAATACTTAAACACCTATTTGAATAAAAATGATCTTAATATGACCAATTTAATAAGTAATGTACAAATAATTACATCCTTTCAGTAACTGTCATTCAGCCTTATCAGTTCTACGTGTTTAAAGATTCGTCACTCAAGCTTTGGAAGTACGATAGAATCCTATCCCCTATTTCAGTGGATGTTTATGAAGCCTTATCTGGGAGAGAGATTCCAATCACATTAGCAACTATGCGCATATGAAAACATTCACAAGGAAATGGGATCCGTCATATTCAGCATTATTGCCTCAGGTGGTTTGTTTTGTGAATTAAAAATGAGGTAGTATGCCTATGTGTTGATCGGCTTTCCTTGCTGACCTTTGTCGTTAATTTCGAAAAACTTCATCATCCCCTGAATTCATATGTAACAAGAATAAAGAAGTCAACATAACGCAAAATAGTTTTTTAGCGGAATTTACAAGAAATCTGAAAAGGAAACAGTCCTTATAATTATGATTTATAAAAATATAAATGGTACATGATTTTAAAACATTATATCAATATTTTTACTACATTAAATATTAATAAAATGTATTTGTTTGTAAAATATATAAAATAAAAAGTTTTACAGGCCAATTTAATATCCAATAGAAGTGCTGAAGGGAAGAAACGGCTTGGAAGTCCATGGAAGAGGTGGATAGGAGGAAATATAGTGGATAGAAAGTATGGCCTAAGAGGAGAAGATAAACTAGCAATTATTATAGCATGAAAATAAAGAAGGAAACGGAAGAAGAAAATAAAAGCGATTTTTGGTTAAATAAAAAAAAAATGGTTCGTTGAAGGTAACCTCAATCTAATGAAACTCATAATTAATAATAAAATGTCCAAATTTTAAAAGTTAGTTATGAAAGGTTGTCATTATTCAATTATCTTTTGCTATACCGAAGAAATGATTTTAGAAACTATTTCTTTGTTTTTTTTTTAAATATCACCAAAATAAAATAATTGAACCAATTTATCATGTCACCATGATACTGGTTTATGAGTACATGAACGAGTTCATGTGGCTCCTGAACAAAAAAGTCTATATAGAAACAGTAGAACATATTAAAAAGTGTCTGTATTAAATATCCGTATATAATTAAGGAAGTTGATTGCGATATGTTGCGATAGAAGAATGTACAGAAGTACAGCTATTGATAACAAATATTTCAAGTAATAATATTTTATTACAGTAATTTTACTATATTTAAAATATTATTTGAATCGGTTATTGTAAGTTAGTATAGAAAAAGCTCACTGCAGGCTTTCATCCTATTTGTTCGAGAATTTCATGTATTTGTACTTGTTCATAATATTCACGTAATTACTTACATCCTATTCAGTTCTAGCATAAGATAACACAGATCTGCGATGAAAAAATTGTTGCATATTTAACTCGTGGGCTTAACAGTATTTTTTGTGCTGATTACGGAAAAAATACTTTAAAAATCCTAACACCCCTAGATAAGTTACAAATTTTTTTCATCGATTCATTAAAAAGTAGTTTGAAAGCATTAATTCTTCACAATGGTAACCGATATGCTTCTTTGTCTGTTTAACACTCAGTAAATTTGAAAGAATCCTACAAAAATCTTGAGTTTGTTCTTAATAAGCTCGGCTACCATAAATGGACCATTTGTGGGGACTTGAAAGTTATTTCCATGTTAATAGGTCAACAAAGTTGTTACATAAAGTTTCCATGTTTCCTCTGTGGATGGGATAGCCGTTTCAGGAAACAGAACTATGTCGAGCAGACGTGGCCAATCAGAAAGGCTCTTATTCCAGGAGTTAAAAATGTTGAAACACAAAGTTTACAAGTTTTTACACAAAGATCGATGGGATGTCAACCTGATGACAGACTAATTTTGGAGTTAATATGGGAAAATTCACAAGAACACAGCCGAAATAGCACCAAAAAGAAGCTTTGATGGAAAAAAGAAAACGTTTCCACAAAGACTTATAATAACAAATAATAATTATAATAATAACTTTACAACAAATGTGCATCACTTTTATGCTAATTTTAGCTTTTGCTAAACCATTGTTGTCGGTTTTTTTGCTTTAACTTCATTTTACAATAATAAAAACAAATCCAAAATTTTCCGTTTTTGTTTCTTTTTCCCAAAACTTCAACTTTATTCGAAAAAAAACCCAATCTCATTTTACGAAATCAGAGCAAAACACTACGTAAAGATCAGTTAACTAAATCAAAACAATTTTTAATAACGTATTTTTTTTGCAGACCTGTGTAATTAATAAGAATGCATTTCTACGTAGATTTTCGTGTAATTAAGATAATTTAAATTTTCACAAGAAGCTATTGCCCAAGGGGATATTATAGACCAATCTTCTAGAGCAATCCACCATACGGACTTGATGAAGGACCTAATTTTCTTCAAGGGTCCTATAAAAACTCGCTTATAAATTTACAATAAATCCTTAAGTCTTTATTTTCATCCTTGAAGGTACATAATTCCAGAAAATTAGTTTCAGGTTGAGTATATATTTTAGCGATTTTTATCCTATTCAACTCGAATATGTATTAATAACCAATTCAGTCTTCCAGATTGGAATGAATAATTTTAGCTTGATGCTACTTAAAAATTAAGTTGAGTTTGAATAAAGTTCTGCGTGGCAGCCAAACACCCCATTTTGTAGTCTATTAGCAATTCTGGAATCATTAAAACTCATTTTATCAGAAATTAGAACTCATTAGATCAGAATCATAATACATTTTTATATTTAATACTGTAAACAACACATACTAATACAAATGTAGTAATCTCACAAAGCTTGTTGCTTATTTCATTTCATCGTAGCATTCAATGATTAAACAATATTTAGCGAAGAACATTAAAAAAAAATCTGGTCCTTGAAATGAGAACACCACCCCAGACTACTAACATGATTCACTACTTAAAACATTCGAGAGGACATGGTTAAAATAAGATTAAAAAATAAATGGAATAAACTAAAAAAGGACCCTGTTAAAAGCTCTGCTAGACCGGACTATCTACTATAATGAACATGTTTTTACAGTCCCAACATTTTTATACAAGTACTTAAACTGTGGTTATGTATGATTACTTTAAATTAATTTCTTTACGACGATTAAGACATTTTATTCAAGGCATTAATAAAAACCTACATTTCATTCATGATCTTTATATTCCTACACGATAATTAATAAATATTACAACTGTTTGTGAACGGTTATCCTATTTAAATAGGAAGTGTATTTTTTGGAGTTTAGCCATCTATACCCTAATCATTTTTAATTATATTGTTATATAACAGTTACTGATTTATAAAAACGTTCAAAATTTATTAACTACTAGCGACCCACCCATTAGCTTAGCGCTCGGGTAATTAGGCATATTATGCCTCCATAATTTGTCTGTATAATATATTTTTTTTTATCAGGTACCGGCCACTAAGGACCATGGGAATATCATCATTGGTCAGGCTTCTTTGGGAGTCTTGATTTTCTTTCTTCCCATCTCAGCTGATGTACTTTAATTTTAATGTAATAATTATAATTACAAATTATAAAAATAAAAACAAAACCAAACATTTCTTTATACACGAATTTATTATCTTTCACGTTAGATAATTGCACGGGATTAGGCAAGCAGCGTCTTCGTTGTAACCCATCGACATTCCAACCAATTTACACAAAACCTCGACAAATTATATAACTAATCCTTCATGGTGAATCACTCCATCTATTGGTGAAAACCGCATGAAAATCCGTGCAGTAGTTACTGAGTTTACCGCGAACATACGCGGCCGAGGACTTTTTTTTAATATGCTTAGATATATATATATGTGTGTGTGTGTGTGTGTGTGTGTGTGTGTGTGTGTGTGTGTGTGTGTGTGTGTGTGTGTGTGTGTGTGTGTGTGTGTGTGTGTGTGTGTGTGTGTGTGTGTGTGTGTGTGTGTGTGTGTGTGTGTGGTCAATGAAATCTGAAATCTTAAATCTGAAAATGTTTTTCTGGGGATTCAAAGAGATGGAAACATGACTGGTGGTGGTTTATTCAAATGACAGTAAGTCTGGCGAGATATAAATAAGGGAGAAAAATAAGTGGTATAGTTTGTTATAAAATCAGTATTCAAGAAAGATTGTGCAGACTATTATCATAATAAAATTAACGATGTTTTTGAACTAGATAGACTATCTAAAATTTTATTATTTGTTTTACTCATCAGATATAGAAATATTATTTATGTTTGTAGCTAGGAAATATCACATTCTATTATATTTATCCAATTACTTCAAGTTGTATATATATTTTGTTTTTAAATTTATTTATTGATATTTACAACTGTATTACAATTATACAAGTAAATAGAATGCGTGTTACATAATGACATGAGAATGACAAGTAGAGAAACTACCCACTGGTAGTACTTAAATCAAAGTTCAATAAGAAGGTCACGTGGCCATCTTCTTTTCAGACGCCTCGGAGGATTATCGGGAATTGAAGAGGAAGCTAGGTTTGAAACTAGAGGGTTTGAGTGGGAATGAAGTTTGCTATGAAAGGATAGATACCAGGTTCGGGCCAAATCAGCAACAAAAGGGACATTAAGGTCGTTATGGATGACTTTATTGTTAACAAAATAAGGAGCATTGAGGATTTTACGAAGGATTTTGGATTGTAGGGATTGGATACGAGAGGAATTCGATGGCTTAGTGGAGCCCCATAGCTCTACTCCGAAGTTGTATATTGAATCATATTCTCAGTACTGGAAATTGTTATTACCATTTCAATATGCATAACGAGAGAACAATGAGTGATCCAGGAAACAAAATAAATATGTTTATACTAATGAGATAATGAGGGTTTAAACTAATGAGATAATGAGGAAAGATAATATAAACTTCGAATATAACCTGAAATTCGGACTAGACGTGAAGTATGAAGTTCCCTGTGTGAACGCTGAATATAGTTAGCTGTGAATATATGCATACTTTAAATGCTAATGTTTATGTAAATAAATAATTACTTTACGCAGACACATTTTGAAATTAATGCCAGAAAAAATTAATCATTTTTGAAAAAAAGTATGGATAAAATGATTGTATAAATATGTATTTAAAAATTCAAGATACTAATGTTTGATTTATTTTAAATACAATACATCACTGTTCAAATTTTTTTTTTAAAAATACATACTATGTTCTGTCAATCGATCTAAATTCGACTGTTATTTAGTGCCATTCAATACATTTATAAGGTTTCCATTTGCCATTATCAAAAAAAATTAATAATGATTATGATTTCTTTAATGCGGGTGAAAACTTATGTAGCTGGTTGCAGCGCCTGTTAGTTTAATTTATTCACATTCCGTTCTTACCAATACAGAGGGGAAACAATTTCCATCAAAAGCATAGCAACTTCAACAGTTTCTATTAGAATGGGGAAATTAGTTATTCTACATTAAACTTTTTCCATTGTTTTATCTCTTTAGTTCATGTTCTATAATTTTAGGAAAATACAGAAGAAAAAATGTACACAGTTGTATCTGCTTCTATCATATTCTTAGTGATATTTCTGAGCACTATATTAATAATGAAAATCTGTCTCCCGGTTTAAAGATTTTTAATATCTTTAAAGAGTGTTGTGTATCCGTGCATGGGTCTGCGGACGATTTGGTACTGTTGACTGAAGACGCAGAAACTATAAAGCTAAAAAAAGAAACGTTGATTAATGCTGGTAGGGAAATAGGGCTGCAAGTAAATTAGGATAAGACTAAATATTTTGTTAGTAGAAGAAAAGGAAGAAATATCCGTGATATTGTTAATGGAGGAAATTTCCATGACCCCTTATCCTTCTCAATATTTTTATATAAATTTCAAAATAACTTGGAAATGTTATGTTTTTTAAAATTGGTAATGAAACATATTAGTCTTCAAAGCACCGAAAAAGAACAGCTGAAGACAAAAGGGTAATTTCTTCGAAGGTAAGAAAACGTCAAAGTAGAAGTTCAAAAACACACAAAATATCAAAAAATAAAAATTACTCCAACGTTTGAAATGCAGGATGCCACTTGGTGTAGATCGAGATATTGCCAATATGGAGAGAGTTAGTTGATGATGAACTTTAGCAATTTTGAGCAAGAGCCGATTCATGATAGCAATAGCTGCACCCTCCGGTGCCAATTTTCGAGAAGCAGCAAACTTTTTCCCAGAATCATATTTTCAAATTGAAACCGCTTTGTAAATAAAAACAAGAAGCTCATAAACCAGTTTTTTATACCTACGCTTGAGGGCAGTATGTTTCATTATTTTCGTTTTTATTTGTTAGATTCAAATTTTCATTTCTGTTCTACAATTATTAGAGGCGTTAAAACAAAAAACAATGATCAATATTAAATCTGTAAAAAATTGTCAGAAAAATTGAGTCAGTTTTTATCCGTTCAAAATTAAGTTTAAAAAAAGCAACCACCAACCAACGATAATATACCACATTTTATACAACAATAAACAATATAGTGAAATTGGAAAAATCTCGAAATTGTTGTGATTGGTCATGGCCATGGTGTATAACCACTTCTTGTCTTAATTTCCTGTATCAAGAAGAAATCGTCAAATCCTCAGAAGCCACTGATGCATACAAGCGTTAACCCTCGAGGACTCACATGGAGGGTAAGCCCTTTTGTTTGAGTAAGTCCTTCCGCGATGTGTATGAACTTTGACTCTCGACCTACCATCTACATACATAGGATGGCTCTACATCCCAATTGTGAACAAGGCCTTCCGCAGCATCAACCGCCAGTCATCTCTGTTCAACACTGTTGCTCTCCAGTTATGGATGCGTATGGTGATCCGAGCGTCCCTAGCCCCGCCATTCGGTCTTCCAACCCTTCTTGTTCCATGCACTTTTTCTCTCAGGATTTTTTTAGGGACCATCCATCTACCATCCCCTCAAAACCCTGATACATGGAACACAAACATTAGAGCCATTTTCCCGACCTTCACTCCAGTATCAACACTTCTTTTGTTCGGGGTACCGATAGCGGCGCTCAGATCCTCCGTAACTCATCTTCAGGTATCGAAGCAATTAGCAAAACATTGCACAACTCCGTTACAGACGCAATACTCCACGAAATAACTGGTTTAATGAATACAAAATAACGAGTAGGGTGCAGAACTGCTCAAGACCCCGTGACTGTAAATGAAGCACACCGTAAGTAATAAAAAACCCTATTATTACTTTTATTTCAGTATTCCAGATTTGTTTTCTGGAGATCTTCATAGCTCAAAGTTTATCGGAATAGCGGAACCGAAATTCTCTATTTACTGATCGGTTTGATGCGTAGGGTTCTAATCATTACCATGTTAAATATAAAGGTAATAACGAAACGGGAAATTAAGGTAAACGAATAATAATTCATTACTTATATTTAAGAGGGCCTTTTCCAAACAACTCATCGGATTCACCACACTGGTAACGATAGTAGAAGCTTGTGATAAGCCTGGCTGTTTTATTGCAATTCCCCAGCCTTGAAGGGCTTTAGGAACCGGGTGTAGAGGCTGATCGTAACCCAGATCCCTCCCCCTATCCATTCTTCCCCCCCCCCCACTCTCCACTTTCCACCACAAAGGGCAAAATAAAAGCCGAAACTGAGACGATACGAGGAACGGGGCCGGCAATTTTGTTATCATTGGCGGGAGTAAACTGATAGCCACTGCCAGGAACCCAAGTTTACCTTAGCTTGTTTGCCTTTAATTTAACAACCCGCCCGAGTTATCCCAACAATAATTGGCAGTTTTGTTCCAATCTACATTATTTCTAAAAAATAAAGAAAATAAGTAATTCGTTTTAATAGAAAACAAAACCAAAAAGTAAAAAATAATTTTCACTGAGTTTAAAATATACAAGTGATGTATTACAATTTCGTTATATATCGGCAAAAAGCGTGGGGAGCTTGATGTTGAGAAAAAGCGATTTTTCATTTGCAAGGACACGGTACGGTCTTGTACTGAGATATGCATGGCTAAGCCTTTGAGACAAGCGTGTGACTATTGACATGATCCCCACCAGATATTTTGCCACAGAACAATGATAGCTTTTTTTAATACGCTTTGATGGAAAATTAAAAAGTAGAAAATAAGTTCTAAGTAAGAATAGAATGATGTACAAAAAATTTATTTTATCGTAAAATCCATGACTGCTGTCAATATATTAGAAGTACTAGTTCGTATATGAAAAATAACTAAGCCTACAGATCATAGCCAGGATAATAAGACAAACTTATTAAATTATTGTTTTGTCATAGGTCCATGAGATGTGAGGCTAGTTTCGAGTTTTGAAGTGGTCGAAGATTCCGTTACATACATACGAATGTGTAACCCTATAACACTGTGATGTGTAACCGTGCAAACCGTATGTACGTACGGTAATACAATACATAAAGGTGAAGTTAATAAAAACGTGTTAAAAACTTTTATTATTGTGTGATAAAATTAACGTTGGTTAAAATGCATATTAATAAAAAAGAATTTTTAATGAAAATTAAGAATTGCTCGGTTATATTTTTCACTGTCTTGAGTCCCTTATTAGTAATTGAGCCCAAAAACTTTACAAGCTCTTCTCAATATTTTTTTGGACCGAATATTCTACACAATACTTTTCTTTCGGATAACTTTAAGCATTGCTCATCCTTCAACATTAACGATCACTCTGAGGAAAAGAGAAAACTATACATTCTTTAATAAATTTAAAATTGTATTGAAAACAATGTATTGTGCTCATATTTGTTCATATAATGAATAAGTTGGAATCAATTGCTATGCTGTTATATTGTGAAGTTAAGTAAACGTAATAATATATAATGGTATTGTTCAAAATAATTATTTGACCGCTTATTTTAAACTATCTTAAAAATACTTTAATGGTATCAGTTGAGGTTCCATATATACCTATTTTTCCATAATATTCTCTCGCAAATTAAGATGAGTCTCTCAAATGCTCTCAAATGTATCCCAGAATATTTCTCAGAATTTACTGCAATTTTATTTCCATCTCTATTAGTCGAAAGTATCAGATAATTTCATTCTATGTTCTTCCGCAATACACTTCCTCAGATAACAAGTTCAAAAAAATGTCTACGTTTTCCTCTTGTATTAACATGTTGCCAAGCTAGTCAGCTATTTACTTATTTCAAAAACAAATATAATTATTTGGAAAAAGTCTTCAAAAGTGGCATTAATTGAGAGACAACCGTGAAAGGCGTTCAGTGGCCCGTTTGAATCTTCTGTCCAGCTTCGATCAAACTTCTTTGGTATTGACTCATCCTGAAGCACTTCACTCTCCTTCTAAATTCTTTAAACTACTTGAAACAAAAACACGTGACTCTGTAATGCTCAGCTGTTCAAAATCTTTTATTACTTCTTTAGACCAAGCTGTAGAGTGTCATCGTTTTTCAAAAAATAATCAAATATTCGTTTTAGCATCCTATACTGATGTCCCAGGAATGTCAGCCTCTTCTACATTGTATTCAAGATTCTTTCCACTGTCTTTTATATTAGAAAATTTTTTCTAAAGTGGTAGTTAATTACTAGACCACAGTCAAACTCCGTCAATTAAATGATAATAGCGAAAGCCAAGAAAAAAAGGTAAATAAATAATAAACGACAATGAATATTTCAAAGGAGGCGAAATTAAAAAAAAACATATCAGGGATACAAACTAAACTTTTAATTAACTTTTGCAATTTATATGAAAACCCTGTTATTTGACTAAGGGAATAAAATCAGAGGTTTGATTTAAAATGCCTTATTATAAATTTTGAATGGATTATCAGATAAGTTAGCATACATTTTATCACTTTTAACAATAATAAATAATAATTTTCTTGGGACTCGAAATTAAAAATAAAACTTTAAAAAATGGCAGAAATTTGTGTTGAGCCAAACATATAAATGCGTGAAAAGTGTACAAGTTTTTTAGTAGAACTTTCTTGTAGAAAATCTTGATCTTCGTTTTCCAAAATTAATCAAATATTTGCTTGACCTATGTATACCTCATTTTTCTTAGAATTCTTCAATCTAGGTCCTCCGGCTTTTTTTAGAATTTTGTTCATTGAGAGACATTCACTTGGGAAGAGGCTAACCGTTCTTACAATATTATAAAGCCACATTTTGGCATTCCAGGGGGTACGCTTCTTCTTGTATATGTTCTTTGTTAATCCACATGATCTTGTATTATTAATATTTTAATAGATAACATGTTATTACTTATTTCAAATCGTTTGTTTGTTTCAGGTAAGTTGGAATATATTCTACATAGGATCGACTGTAAGTGAATCTATTCTTATTATTTAAAATACATTGATAAACTAATAAATTGCTATAATTAAGGAAAGAATATACATTCAGAAAGCTACGCAGAAGCAAGATACAAGTATATCGTAAAGAGGTTCACCACAGCACACTCCTCCCAGGCTAACAAGAGACTTAATTAGGGCATTGTAGAGTTAAGTGTTCAGAAGCTCTAAATTATCCTGATTTAACTCGCTTTCTCTTCGCTAAGGTCGTTCGCTAAAGAGTCTGTCAAGTCTCAACTTAAGGATGCTTCAATACAATTTGCGTATCTAACCAGAGCTTAAAAACTTAACATTTTTTTTTTTCACTAAAGTATATTAAATAAACAAAATAAATGAGTACTATATATAAATGAAAACGTGTTTATAATAGTATTAATAAATTAAAGTTAAAGTAAAAAATAGTTGACTGCTTCTTACAATTATTCCTCGTATAGTTACTGTCTCTGTCTTTCCTAGCCCTGAAGATTGCCTACATCTTAGGCCTAAACACCGGCACAATAAAATAAATTATGCTTATTTTGTGTTATCTTTGACTGCACCTCTGACTAAGTCAAATCATCATTAATATGTCAGGTGAACCATTCATTTAAATTATGATAGGTAGAGAAAAGTTACAATAATGACTTGGACGCTTAATGCAACATCATCTTCCATTATGGCACTCTCATGCCTACAATCATACTTAAGGTTTTGAAGAAGGAAATTTTATAAAATATCTTAATAAAAATTCAAATCGATATTTGTTGACAATGAAATGTAATCGCATCATGCATAAACAGGGATGGGACAGTATATAACCAAGGACGTGCCTCAAATATATAAGCGCTGAATGATAATAATGTATTTCAAATATGTTTTAACGTAGTATATATAGATTGGATAACAAATAATAATTCGAATTACTATGTATACATACATATATTGTTTGTAAATATAATAAATTAAACAGATCAAATTCAAATTATTTTTAGGAATCTATCAAAATGAAATCGATTTTATTAATAGTAATCTTTATTTTATTTTGGAATGCTATAGTTGCTAAACTGTTAATACTAATGCACCCAATTTATTATTATTTTATTGGTTGTAATAATAATAATAATAACGTCTTTAATCATTCTGGAACAAGTCGTTATTACATATTACATATATAGAATAACAATACAGGTATTGTAAGCTATTATGTCTTAGAGTGTAAAATAATTACATTTAATTAATTATTACAAGTAATTTTGTAAGTGAGAAAGAATAAAAAAAATGAACTAATAAAAATCTGAATTACCTACAATAACAATATTTCAAGAACAGATTATAAGAAAAGAAAGAAAAAAAATAAAATAAGTTAACAATAATTATATAAGAGAAACAAATTTATGGTCACATATATATCAAATTTATGCCAAGAAAAAAAATTAAACAATATGATGAGAGATTTACTTTATTTGATTTAATTAATGTTTATGTAAAGTAATTAACATAAAATGTTTGTTTTATAAGCAGTAATTACAAGAAGTATTATAATAGGGCAAATAAAGCATTTGTTATTCCTTATCCTGTTTCATATCCACAATTATTCTCCACTTGTACTAATACTTATGCCATCTACTCATTATTGCAGCAACAATAAATTTGAAGTTTTTAAGAATTTGTAGTAACATCTAAAAAACTTAAAAAAAAAAAAATATCAAGTTTCGATAATTGGTTATTTCGTTTGAATTAGAACAGAAAAAAGAAATTTTCTATTGTAGCGCCAGCTCAACAATGTTGGTATTGTTACAAACTTTTAAGGTAATTGAGAAAGAGAAAGATGATTCTTGTTGAACTTGAAGAATAACTTTTACAAAAGGAACTTTTTCCTCTTAATAGTGTCGATAATTTTATTTAATTATCAGAGACAAGAAGGATTATTTTTTAATTTGCTACAGTTTCTATTGTTTCCATATCGGCTTCCTACGTTCAGCTTTTCAAAATAATTTTTTCCCATTATTTTCAATATAATTATTAACGTTCAAAACAACACAAAGCCAATGCTATTCAGTTCTGATGACAAATAAATGTAAATTTACCACAATACTGACATTATCATTAACATTTATCAATCAAGCGATTCAACATGCATTAAAATTTCTCATATAGCCTATTTTTACAAGTTTACCCCACGTCGTCCAGTTATCGTAGTCTAAGCTCGATTTACAATTCCAAAATAAATAAATTGTTAATGAATACTGCACTATATTGTTTTTGAGCTTCTCATGCAATATACCATTGTAGCAAAATCGAACATCGATAAATCGATATGATATATGAACAATACAATAAAAATAAAATAACCTTCTCATATTGTAGAATGAAAAAAATAAATTGTTGATGAGCGCTGCATTATTTTGTTTTGTAATTTTTCACTGCACCATTCCTTTACCGATTGATATAGGTTGTCATCGATTGTGGCAAAAATAGTGTATTAATGTATTTTATCATTTTCTTAAAGATATAGTGACCGTTCCCTTTCCACACCTGCCTCAGACGGACATGATCGATAAAGGTGCCAGCTCCCAAAGAACCGTCTAAGATCAATGAGCACCTCTTGGTTAAATTGACATAATTAAGCCGCTCTGATTGGTGGAGATTGGGCCAATCAGATTGGACCATCAATCCTCCCATTGTGTCCTTTGATGTATCGGGCATTCAATAGCTCCAAGGTTAGCTCACTTCTCAGTCCGCTATGAATTCACTATTATAGGTTTACTAACAATTTTTATCTTAATTTTTTGGAAAGAAATGGTTTATTTATCAGTAATATTGCCCACTCATCTCCCACAATCCTGGTTCAAATCCCGCTGCAGGCAGTACTTTTATTTAGTCTGTTTGCAGCGGGAGATGGATCATATAGGATCTAGGACCCTCCTGGGGCTCACCCAGTCTCTATAAAATATTATAAAAATAGGGTACCCAAAATAGGGGCAAGTCACCTCCTTGTAGAACCATTGTCCACGAAACAGTACAGTCTCTACCATGTACTGGACCCCAGACCCGTTCACTGGTTGTAGTGGTAGTGGTACAGGTTTGCCCACACAAGTTAGGTTTCGATTGTTTCCTTAGTTTATTCTAAGGAAACATCAAGCAGATAATTTATGGATAATAGCATGTACGCAATTAGATAGTAAGAATTGGAGTGTTGTCCAGTGTTGTCAATACTTTAATATTTGGAATGGCAATATCTCTCCTTGATACATGCTATTATTAGTATTTCGGCATTATAAGTTAATGTAAATATTATGATCCCTAAAACAATTAGCTTCGACAATCCTAACTTTGATTAACAATAACAAAGGATTTTTGTTATGTTAACACACATACAAATCTAGTAATAAAGGTGATTTCATGCTGTTGTGAAATCGACATTTAGGTATGAAACACATGCCAAAGATTCAGACAGAAAAGCCCTTTGCATTTTCCCGTAAAAGTGTATGAACTAAATTTCGAAAGCCGTCGTGGTGCAGTGTTAGAAGATATAGTCACAAATATGTCAAATGTTTTAAAACACAATCAAATAACTGGAATATTTTTTTTTAGACAGTTACAAGCAGAGTAGAATCCATATATGAGGATTATAGTGAAAAAACGATTCCCTTTGTCGGTTATGTGACAAAGCAGCAATACATGAAATATTATACCTTTATATTGAACAGGCATAAAAACTGGAATTAACCAATTAACTCCTGCACAAGTTGATAGCGATTGCTCGGCCAATATAGCCTACCAACACCTGGTCCAACTGGAAATTAAATTTTATAACGTAATCTTATCTGTTAAAAAAATATAGATATTTTTTTTAAATAATCAAAAAGAACATTAAATATATATATATATATATATATAAATATATATATATATATATATATATATATATATATATATATATATATATATATCCTACTCATTTCTGTACATCATAGTAGGAATAAATATGATTTTGAATGAATGGAGTTTAGCTCTATTACTCACTTCTTTTTTGTCTATAATGGTCCAAATTCCAACGTTAAATAATCAAAATTATAAAATCAATAAAGCAAATTTTTCAATCCTTCCTTTCAAATATATCTCTATCTGGAACTCTGACAAGTAACGTCTATTGACCCGTGAAGGGTCCTGGGTTCAATAAGTGGTGAAGACTGTAGTGTACGAAGACAAAGATTGTGGAGCGATTTGTCCTAGATCAGGCCACTTTATAGAGGCTGGGTGAGCCCAAGGAGGGTGACCAGATCCACAGGGCTCATTTGCAGCTGTTGATTGGTTAAAAAAGTAATGTACCAATATTTGAACACGAGACCTTCGGGACGGCAACTATAAGCTCTACCACTATTCTACACCCTTCCCTCTATTAAAAGAACAATACCATATCGAGCTTATACGAAAAATAATTTTAATCTAATGTGAAATAATACTTAAACAATTTGAAGAAGCTAATTTTAAACCTTTTTAGTATACTGATATGATAAAATTAATTTTAGCTTCATTTTTTTTTATCTTGTCTAATGCCAAAATACGCTCAAGTTATCAATTAATTCTGCCTAAGCCTTCAAAGATGCCATTATACCCGAGCTATTAATATCCGTCATTGACTAGAGATAATAAAATCGACATTTACTTCTAGAAGGTAATTATTCAAAGAAAGGAGAAGGTTCATTATCTGTGCGCGCAGGTGAGGCGGCCCTAACAAGGTCTCCAGTAGCGCTATCATTATTCGAGTAGGTTTATCAACCAGCTCACTAAATCAATGTCCCTTATCCGCCATCATTCCAGTTTTCCAGAGCCAAAAGGCTGGCGTTTAGTTCATTATAAGATAAACAAGTCTTGGGGAAAAAAAGAAAGAATACTTATTACTTGAATGATAAACAATGTAATATAAAAACGAATACCTGTAGCACTTCAAACCGTGAAGTGAAAACGGTAGAGGTATTTTTTTTATTAATATTTACAACTGTTTTATAACAATACAAGTAAATGGAAGGAATGATACATATTGGCATGAATAAAGACAAGTAGAGATACTTATAGTACTCAAATATCATTTCTTTTCAGACGCCTCGGAAGATTATCAGAAATTGAAGAGGTTGCTGGGTTTGAAACTAGTGGGTTTGAATGGGAGTTAGTCATAAAAAGATTGATATCGGATTTGGTCCAAATCAGCAACAAATGAGACATTAAGGTCATTATAGATTGCTCTGTCCGTAACAAATTGAGAGTTTTTCGAAGGATTTTCGATTGTAAGGATTGAAAACGAGTGGGATTCGATGGCTTATTGCTTTTAAAGAGGGTGGGTGAGCTCCATAGGAGTCTCCAGATCCCATCGTATTTATCCACAGCTCACAGCGGAATAAATAATTTAGCCTGCGCTAGCCAGTCTCGAATTCAGAACTTAAAAATCAGTAATCCAGCATCCTACGTACTTACCTACTTTATTTATTTTTCTAAACAGCCTTCCTTGGCTTATGGCAATATGGGTTTCGACAATATTAAGTATCACACAGTAATTTTACTGTTTATGATCTACTCATCACAATATGTTCAGCATATTCCGGAACGCCGCAGCTGTGACATAAAAGGTCTATATCATTTCCGTAGTTATGAAGTTTGGCCCGAAAGCCTCCATGCCCTATGAGGAATAGCGAAATCCAGTAGACCGGGAGAATCGAATTTGCATCTAGTCGTGACCGGATGGTGGGAAAGTATTTCCTCAACGCAGCACCTTTTGTGGTTGTCATCTACCGGCGATCCCACTCATCAATGGTATCTTCTGGCCTTTCAATTTCTGGGGTTCTAGGCTATTTTATTACGAATATTGTTAGGTAGACCTGCTGAGCCTTCGTTTTTAAAACTTAACCGCGGCCATCTTCAGCTTTTTCTTCTCACACCGCCGTCCTACCAGATTGACAAACCGCCCAGCATCTGCTGTAATACCGGCTCTTCTGTTAGACTCCACTACAACTACAAGATCATCCACGTACGCGGTGACATGGAATCGCTCCTCAAGCTCTCACATCAACTCATTAAACGTAACGTACTTATTTAATTACTTCTCTTTTATTTAAGGATTTTTGTACAGTTTAGCTTTGTTCGTTTCTACAAGTTCTCACCACAGATCTCGATCCAGCCAGTCTCCCTCTGTAAGCCACCTCTCTGCCACGCTTTCCTCCACATCTTGCAACCATTTTTTTGTGGTCGTCCTCATTTCCTCCTTTCCGTAGTGCAATAGTCGGAGATTGTTTTTGTCCATTGTGCCTCAGTCATTCTTTTTAAGTGGCCATACCATTTTAACCTCCTTGTTTCTAATGTGTAGAGAATTGTTGTTTCCTGGTATATCAGTTTCCTCATTGTCCTATTAGGGACGATTTGAATTCTCGAAATGGGACAACAGCGACGTCAGAAGTCTATCTCCATAGCCAACAACTCCCTTTCCTACTTTTCTGTCATTGCCCATGTTTCGGATCACTCCTCTTTTATAAAACATAATATCCGTAAACTATCCACAAAACTTCGCGGTTAATATGAGCTAACTTTGAAGCTTCAAAATATAAATACAACTCCTTGGATCAAGGAGTAAGCCAAGCTACATGAAATTGGAAAAAAATTGACTGTATCGTTGTTTACTAGGCTTTACACACACTGTTCAACGCTGCTCTCTGTAATATACTAAAATATATTTACAACGTTTTTTTTTTTTTATTGCTACGAAATAACAAGGTTGGTACCACTGCAAAGTAACATGCGAAGTAAAACGAGTCTTGGGCTGAGTGAAAGTTAGATGACGGATTTTCTAAAAGGCTGTATTGTAAGTCAGTAATAGTACAGGGAGAAGATTTGTCAAAGACAAGGCTTGACCTAATAATAGTATCTTCTTTATTGAAGGCTGGGTGAGCTAAAGGGTATCTACTGGTACAACAGGTCCAACTATTCACCCTCCTTGGGCTCATCCAGCCTCTATAAAGTGGCCTGATCTAGGACAAATCGCTCCACAACCTTTGTCTTCGTACACTACAGTCTTCACCACTTATTGAACCCAGGACCCTTCACGGGTCAATAGACGTTACTTGTCAGAGTTCCAGATAGAGATATATTTGAAAGGAAGGATTGAAAAATTTGCTTTATTGATTTATTAATTTTGATGATTTAACGTTGGAATTTGTTGGATATGGACCATTATAGACAAACAAGAAGTGAGTAATAGAGCTAAACTCCATTCATTCAAAATCATATTTATTCCTACTCTGATGTACAGAAATGTGTAGAATATATATATATATATACATATATTGTTCTTTTTGATTATTTAAAAAAATATATCTATATTTTTTTAACAGATAAGATTACGTCATAAAATTTAATTTCCAGTTGTACCAGCTGTTGCTCGGCTATATTGGCCGAGCAATCGCTATCAATTAACTATGGCAGCTATCATTAAATAATTAATTTGGCGTTGGAGGATTCGAACCCCGGACCTTCAGCTCAGGAACTCAACCTAAGGAATACTAAACTAGAACGTTCTTTATAAAAAAAATTACAAGAACATTCTACTACACAGGAAGGCTTTTTTTCTGCTAAAACTTTAAAGCCACGAAATGACTATTTTACGAACATAAAGAACACAAATTACGTAAGAAGAAAATAAACGCTATAGCATTCAAACATCAAGTCTGGGTCGATAATTTTCAATATCATCAAAAACGACTTTGATAATGTGTATTTGTTCTGAATACACCCAATAAAAACACGCGATAATAATGGAATGAGGTGACCCTTAATAGATTTTATAGAACAGTACTTTATCAAATGTGTGGTGTAAATGTGAAATAATGTCTTTGTGTGATTTATAGTACTTATTTGGCACATAATTTTATGACAGCCATTGGTGTGCCAATATAACCAAGCAACAGCTGTACAAAGACGAGATTAAATTTTATTTAATTTAACCAATTGAAAGTCGTGTCGAAAATATGTAATTATACACATATTGGTGTCTTGGTCTTGGTGGTGGGGTGTTGTCTCATGTTTGGAGCCTGTTTGGGCTGTTGATCGTTGGGATTTTTTGCACATTTTTCTTCGCGATGTGATTCACATAACCCTTTTTTTGTTTTTGTTTCTTGATAATGCCTGAATAGGTGAAATGTCGACCGGTAAGTGGGTGTTTTGATTTGAACCTTTGGATTTGAAACATAAGGCTTTGCATTGTGGTTTTTCCCAATTGCATTATAATATTATTATTATATATAATATATATATATAGATTTATTTTTCCGATAGGCTCTATCAAACATAATATCTTTTTTTGTTTGGAAGCACAGACTGATGGGAGTCACCCAAAACTTAATACATAAAATAAAATATATAACCTATGCGAAAATACTATACTACACAGTTAAGGCCGTGTTTTAGTTGAAAAATTAAATCCCTGAAAAGTCTAATTCAAGGATGTGAAGAACGCAAATAAATAAAAACACCCCCGTGAATAAATACAATATCATGCCATTCAGGGTAAAAGTTCACCTTTTTTCCTGTAAATAATTGTTTGAAAAATATCTAATTACTTATTGTTTCACCCTACAAAAATATTTGAATATAATAAAACATCATCACCACTAATTCAAAATATCTCGAATTAGTGTAAGAGTTATAAAAATTCGCTTAATTAAATGCTTTTGATTTAATGTGAGGTTTAAACGTTATAGAATGTGCAATATAAGTAGAGTAAAATTTATCATATCTCGTTTACAGCACACACTTAATCAAGAAATTTAATGAAATTAATTCTTAAAAATATAACATACAAAAATTGAGTCGGGTGCTTCACAAAAAGATTGAAGATTTATTAAATCCATGCCTTTGGTTCTCTTTCCTCTAAAGAATTTTTTTTTGTTAGAATATAATTAATAAGCAAAATGAAACAGTTGAGGATTACGTATCCAGCATACTTAATGAATTTTTAATAAAATGGAGCCAAAAACTCAAAAATAGTCACTATTATTTATTATAATGCAATTGGGAAAAAACACAATGCAAAGCCTTATGTTTCAAAACTAGTAACACACACACTTACCATTCGACTTTTCGCCTATTCAGGCACTATCAAGACACAAAAGCAAATGTAATGTGTATGAATTTATATAGGTTAGTATTACTGGATATCTTTTGTGGATCAGCTGATTCTATAACCTTCCCAGCTGTTTGCGTATTACCTTCTTTTCAGTTTTATGCTGAACGTCTTGGTGGTGGGGTGCTGTCTCATGTTTGGAGCCTGTTTGGGCTGTTGATCGTTGGAATGTATTGCACATTTTTCTTCGAGATGTGATTCACATAACCCTTTTTGGTTTTTGTGACTTGATAATGCCTGAATAGGCGAAACGTCGACTGGTAAGTGTGTGTATTACTAGATTTGAAACATAAGGCTTTGCATTAATGAATTTTTACTATTACATTTTTTACAATACAATTTCCTTTTTGCTCCTTCTCATTACTCGTACTTTTGAATAGACACTAAAAATAATAAATATATAGGGATTAACAAAATTTAACTAACATATTACTTTTTAATAATATTAAAATCGTTAACGAAAGAGTTATTTCGATGTTGTCCTGTTAAGGTGAGCATTTACGAAGAGTCGAAAGTAGCTATAGTGTTGTCCAATGTGGTCGTGTTTTTTGTGTTTTTAATTATATTTTATGTGTAAAATATAATTAAATATTATTACCGATAATAATTTTATCTGTTGTTAGTTAAATTTTGCATTTTTTTTTTAACATGTGCCCGTGGAAATATTCAAAAGACGCGGTTAGGCCCGTAGCTATCCGTGTGCGGGATTTTTCCGACTAAAACCACCTCCCTACATCACATCTGTTTTCCACACTCCACGGGACCGCCATTAGGAATTACTGCTTGTAGGTGAATAGCTGTGTGCCGCCTCATGGCCCTTCCAACTTGTAGCTTCTTGATCTAGATTCTTCTTCTTCAAGAAGCCACCAGTCTTCACTGATTTTCTCTCCTTGTCCTTTCCTCTTCTCTCAGTCTTTTGAGGATCCCCGTAGCGAATTTATTCACCGGTGCCCACTTTTCATGAACCGCTGCCGACTTTTAGATGAAGGGGCTGAAGGGACATTTAAGCTACCTGCTCAATGCCTCTTACGCTATTTACTTGGGTACTCCTAATTTTCCAAATAGTGTCACATATAGCAACTTGTATTATTATTATAAATGTTATTATAATATCGGATTATTATAATCCGAGGTAGTGGAGTGGCCCAGGGGTAGAGCAGTTGCCATGCCGGAAATCCTGGTCCAAACTCCGCTGCAGGCAAGATTTTTATTTAGTCTGTTTGCAGCCGGAGATGATCATACAGGAAATAGGACCCTCGTGTGGCTCACCCAGCCTCTATAAAAATGTTTTAAAAATAGGGTGTCCAAAATAAGGGGGAGATATAGCGGTTGAGCGTGATTTAGAACAAGCCACCTCCTTGCAGAACCGTTGTCCATGAAACAGTACAGTCTCTTCCATGTACTGAACACCATACCCTTTCACGACTTATAGTGGTACAGGTTTTTTTTTGTTATAGTACAGTTGTAAATTTTAAATTAAACTTAATAAAATTAAACAAAACAAATAATAGTCAACATACTGAGCCTGTTCATGGACAGTAAGTCGAAGTCTATGTTACTAAACAAGTGAATCACTCATGTCTACATTTTCGAAAACAAATTTATTTCCATCGAACACAAATCCAAAATGTTTTCTCTCAACACCACAACATGAATCAAAGTAATGAACTTGATAATGAAGAACAATACACTAAGCTCTGAGGTAAATCAATTTACATGCTCGAATAGATTTACTGTCAGGATCTAGCAGAATGCTCCCAGGTGTGGGCTGAAGGTCGGAAAGCCAGGTGAAATATGAGCAGAGTCCTGCAGGTGAACTATTGAGTTAGTACTGAGTTAGTGGAATTTAAATTTAATAATTTATACTATTTCGTTTGTTTAAGAATTAATAATCAGTATTTCAAAATTTTTGAAATTTCCTAGGAAAACATATTACAAACCTGTGTTCAAAATATATTGCTCAACTGAGGTATATGTTTTATATTTCATGTTTTATTATTTATCCTAACTTTAATTTTAATCCTAGTCATACCAATAAATTTTCAATTTAAAATTTGACTCCAATAAGGGGAAAGGGTAAGCTCAGTGGTAGAGAAAGACCTTAGTTGCCGTGCTGTAGATTATCGGGATCAAATCTGGCTAAAGCAGATAATTTATTTAATATGTTAAAAGCCGGGGATGGATCCTGTTGGATCTGGGAACCCTCATTGTGCTCTTTCAAGCTCAAGTTCTAGAAAGCTCAACTAACAGTGGGAAAACCTGGCAGTTGAGCGTCATTATGGACCAGTCATATCCATGCACAAGGATTGTTCTGAAGATAATAAAGTCTGTACCACGTACTGAACCCAAGACAGTTTAGGGGTGTATCGATAAAAAAAAATTTTTGAAATTTCTTTTATATGAAACTATATATATATATATATATATATATATATATATATATATATATATATATGTGTGTGTGTATGTGCAAAATGCATATATGTAAGTGATTATGAAATTATAAGTAAAATAAATGCATTTCTTGAAAATTGGTGTAAATAAATAGACGTAACCGCTGTTTCGCTATATAATAATAATTCAATACTTAGGTAATATTATATAGATTTTTAATTATTTTGGTAATGTAAGGTATTTCTACTTAATTTTAATTTGTTTTCCTAGATCGCTCCATTCATTATTTTTATTACTGACATATATCCATACAAATTTTAGCCTAATTATTATTTCAATCGTTTTTATACCTAAACTGAAAATTAATATGCAAAAAATATATTTGTTTATTTATTTAATAAGTTTTTTGGACAGTATTAAGAAATTATTTTTTAAACTATAAGGCGTTCATGATCAAAACCAAATAACCCCAAAGTTTCACTAGTTTAGTCAAATAATTTCATATCAAATAACTTTGCTCCTTATTTCTCATCGTTTTAGTAGGTTTCTGATCCTGAAGATTCGGGATTATAAAACATTGCTTTACTAAACTGGTGAAAAATGTGAGAAAGCCAAATTTAGAAATTTGGAGTTATCCACTTTGGATCCAGAACGCCTCATTTGGTCTATCATTCCAAGTAATTCGTAATGGCTCGGTTGGCATAATTATGGCTAAATGCAATCCTTCTATCATTAGGAAAAATGATGTTTTGAATCTTTAAAGTTAACTCTGAGATTAAATAATATAAAACATTTATGGACACTTTTAGGAGGTTATATTTATGGAGGTTATATTATATAGTTGTAGGTAGGGTGTTGGATTACTGTTCTGAAGTTCGAGACAGAAAGTATAATATAAATTTAAATATAAATTAAAAAAAAAAATATTTAAATTAAATATAAAGAAGCATATAAATTTTATATTCTGTAAGCAGTTGTGTATACTACTTGAAATAAAAAAATTAAGTTAAATAGTGGACAACTAGGAAAAGTAGAAATGTTTTATATTCTATTCTATCATGTATACTCTGCCTATGTTGTATATTATGACTCATTAAAATTTTAAGAAAATAATAATAAATCTCATTATTTCATGCCTGGGCATATACAGGAATTTTTTTTACGTTTCTTATTGAACCATTCCTCATTAATTCTGCTTTCTAGCCTGTTAACTTACTGAGCCAGTTAATTTACTGAGATTGGGAGGAACGAGATACTTAATGTCAGTAATGCAGTAATACAGTCATGTATTCATTTGATAAACTTTAGTCATATAGACATCAACAAATTACTCATTGTAAATAAGTGTTTTAAAAATTAAATTTTTCAGAATTAGGTATCATCAAAAATCAAAAATCCCCAAAGCAAAGCCTTAAGTTTCTAAACCACTGGTACCAACAAAAAACGATGATAATGATGTTCTTACCATGATTCCTGGTATGGAAACCATTTTTGACCGTATTGATACAATTGAACGAACCATGTACTTACAGGATGGATAAAGACCCGCTTGTCAAACAAGTTTTTTTCAAGAATTTTAGTGAGTAAACGTTTAGATTTTGGAATTTTCCTATTGTAGCCTACTTTTATAATTTATCTATATTTTTAATTTATTTTATAAATAAACATAGTTTCAATTGAAATAAGCTAAATTGAGGAAATCATAAATGCATTTTATAATTTATTAATGTCTTATTTCGTATCCAATAATAATTTTCAATTATTTTATTCAATGTATAATTGACAAATACTTGCACCCACAATGCTATATGAATTGCCTAAATATAATAAGTTCTCATGTCACTATAAAACTGAAAGTGGTACATAGCAGATACATATTTACTGCTTCACTGATGTGAATCGCTTTGTCCCAACCTCGTCCTCTTTATCAAACGAATTCTTTATCGGCTGTTTCTTATATTTCATCTCTTATTGTCAAACATTCTTCATGTGCTGTAACTTTCAACATAGGCAGAATATACGTGATAAAATAGAATATAAAACATTTCTACTTTTCCTAGTTGCCCAATATTTTATTGATATACTAAAAATTGACCTTAAGGAGAAACTTGTTTTTCACAAGATTTTTACCTTCATAAATATTAATTATATTTGAATATTTGACACTAAACCTTATATAAAAAAATACATCGTTAACATCAATTAGGTTCTAAAGTAATTATTTGTGTAGAGGTATTATAACTGCGATCGCGTTTTACTTTGTCAAAGTTGTATGGTATCCCCCTGTACCACTACAACCCGTGAAGGGTCAGGGGTTCAGTGTATGATTGAGACATTAACGTTTCTTGAACAAAGGATAGATTGAATGGGAAGGAGTATTGACACTTTAATATGGCAAAAGGAGTAAAGCAGGGTGACAGTTTAAGCCCGTTGCTATTTATACTTTATATTGATGAAATAGCAGCAATATGCAAAAGGCGAACTGAAAGGACGTTCTTGAGGCGAGGAAATCTCATGTCTGTAGTGTTTAGCTTCTGGTTTATTGCGGACTCCACAGAAAAGTTACAGTAAGCCGTGAATGAATGGGATGAAGAGCTCCGTAGGAAAGGTATGCAGATCACCATACCTGTTGCTATATCCTGCAAGTAGGAAGGGCACAGGAAGAAATCCATATATACTGCAACGGAGTAGAGATGGAAGCAGTCACGGACTTCACCTACCTCGAGGCAGAATAAACAAAGCAAACATGGTCTACTACCAGATCTGTAATGCCGTTATTGGGAAGCGAGAAGTAAGCTGAAAAGAGAAGCTCAACATATTCAAGTCCTGTGCTCCTGTATGGTGCCGAAAGTTGGATACTAACGGACAGGCTTGAGAGTAGAGTCACGGCTGCAGAAATGAAATTTATTATTTATTAGTGATAGCCAGCTATATTATTGGATTGAGCTATTTAAAATTATCAAACATTTAGCCAGAATACAATATTGTATTATTTTATCCTATAATCGTAATTACCAATTCTAAAAAATGTTTTTTTTAGGCCTATCGAAACAAGAAGAAAGTGGATCGTGAAGATTTTATAATATATGTCACTTGTTCCATTTCCGGGCGAGTGCAATAAAACCATATACATTACCCGGCTGTAATATATCAAGCCTGAGGAAGGGAATATGAGTTAGGGCCCCCCTCCCGAGAGAAGAGGAAATTAAAATTAAAGCCGGCTGCTTAGAGGAAAAAATAAATTGGAAAAGGAGATAAGGGCAATAGAAGAGGCCATTTAATTCTAGAAATCGGACTCCGCTGCGCCTCAGCAGATTAACTGATAATTTTCTAACAAGATTTAAAGTAATCAGGGTTAACCTGTAGACTACTTAGTAGCCGTTAGCAGTTGTGTGAGTGGGGAATAGTTAAAGATGGAATTACTATAATTTTTATTATTATTACTATTTATTTCCAAAAATAAATCATCATTTATTTCAAAACTAAATGTATTAATTATTATCAAGAAAATCAGCATCAATTGGTTCAATGATGAAGCAGTGACCAATTATATCTTATCAATCCTATCTATTGTTACAAATAAATGAATCTTGCGCTTATTTTTTTAAAAATAATTTGTTTTATTAATTACTGCAAGCTGCCATACTCGAAGTGTGATTAACATACTAATTTTACGCTTCATATCAGAACTCATCCGGACCATACATTGAAGCAGAAAAAATTTATGTTACTTACCCTTAATAACCTAGAGCTTATAGATGGAGCTGCCAAGAGTATGACCCGAGGCAGAAGAATGAGGTTCCAGGCGTGAACGAATAGGGCAATCAAAATCTCCGATGAAGAAAGGAATAGGAAGTCGAACAGGATGAAGCATTACCCGGCGGAAAGTCGCGGAACAAGCATTGATGTTTGATCCGGGATTCTCAGAGGTCGGATGAAACAATCAAAATATTGTTTTTGTATTAATGTAATTTAGTTCTTATTTATCCGAATTAAACTAAGATCCTACCCACTGCTTTATATATTCAAGAACGATCCATAATGCAGCTCCAATAAAATTAGGTTAAATTGGTATTATACCAAAGGCCAAATTCCCCGCAAAACGCTCGCCTACATTCGGTTTCCACTGTCTTTCAACTGAAAGTCCCAGGTTCAAATAAAGGATCTGCAGATCCTCGCAGGGCTCACCGAGCCTCTATTAAGTGGGAAGCCATAATTAGAGGAAAGACTCTTGTGTTTAAAAATTACCTCGACTAGCGTAGAGCCTCTACCATGTTCTGAACATAAGACCCTTCATGAATTCTATGTTTTTACTTTAATTTAATATTTCTTTATTTAGTTAAGTAATTCTAGATATAAAATGGTATATGCCTCTGATTCCCTTAAGCATCTCTGAGCAAGCTCACAAGTATTAAGGCGGTCGCTCTACAAATGAAAACTGGAATTTTATAAAGCATTAGGCAAAAGGAATTTTTTCGTTCCAGATTGAGGAAAGGATTTAAAAGAAATGTTATTCCAGAGGACAAGGAACTCAAAAGGCGAAGGGGACTCTGTCGCAAGAACGTAAGAAGGCTCTGAGAGAGGGGCTCAAGTGAAGGGCATCAAAGCTGGTAGAAGAACAAGATCCGGGGATGGAAAATGATATCTTTTGTTAATTATCAGTCCTTAGTGGCACAATATCAATGAAAACAAATGTTTTACAATCACTTAATTTTCTGAATACATTTTTTTATTAGAAGACTTTAATCACTTTTATTAATACTACTTCTTCTATCAGCCTTGATACAAAATATTGTGCATATATATTTTCTTATTGTTACCAGCTCGTAGACCTTATGGACACCTGAACAACATGGGACAGTAAGGGGACCTAGGGGAAAGCTTGGGAAAGAAAAAACCCAAAACGAACTACTATATTTAAATATATACACCCAACAATAATCATAATGATTAATAAAATTAATTGCTATATCATATATTTAATAGTCACCACAAAAAATAATGACTAATAAAACAATAACTAAAATTATGTAGCAGATTAACCCTCCCAAGATTAATTATTTGTACTATTAATTACTACAAGCTGCCATACTCAAAGTATGATTAACATACTAATTTTATATAGATTTAAAGGAAATCCAGGAGGAATTTAAAGGAAAATTCAGAGTACAGTTTAAAGGAATAGTCCTACCTTCCGAATTCATCTGGCTTGTGGTCAGGTCAGGTCAGGTCATGATACTTCTCAGTAGTACCAAGTCCGATTTTTGAGGCAAAACAAATGCTCTTAAAAAGGCTCATTCTTGCTAACATAAATATTTTCACTTCTGTTCCCTTGATGTGCTGCCCCCTAGCGGACACAGTTGGCCAATTTCTTTCTCACTCGCGTGAGGAATTGAGAAATTCATGACTGATTCCGAAGACGTTAAGTGAGCCGGGCATGGGAAATGATTTCTGAGCATGTATCGACCACAGATGAGAGCCTTAACAATTTGACTTCTTAACCTAAAGTACAATTTCATTGATCTTTCTTTTTAGTCCATTGCATTATTATACCCACCGATTGGCCAACCTATTGCAGGCTGGACTGCCTCCTCTAAACCGATCCCTGACGCACGGCCATTCATATCCCGAATCCCATATTCCTCGCAGACCCCTCTCCCCCTCCCCGACGAAGACCCTGCCAAGGAAGTTTAGGCTAAAAGGGCCGGTCCTTTGGCTGCCTCCCAAGCCCGCCTTCATTACCATCTGTCCTCCTTAGGTCCGCTGCCCTTCTTGTCCCGCCAGCCTTCATAAGCTCAGTCATTTCAGCTGTTTGTTACACTGCCTCTAGACTTTATTTTCCTACTCATCTTATCCTCATCCTTTCCGTACAATACTCACTGCCCCTGAATTGGGTGGGTATCTCATTAACTACAGTTTCACATTGGTAACATCTAATAGATCTTCTTGCTCGATATAGATCTTTGTTGTGTGGTGATGTAAAAGTCTATACTGTAGTTAATATAATAATATTACAAGACAATGTACTATTAACACGTTGACTGCCAGGCGGATTTCTCATAGCAGAAGGTGCCAACGTGAATTTTTCATTAAACGATATATATTATGTTGAAATATCTTTTGCAGCAAATGAAGTGAGTTATCACGGTGCACCCACCGCAGCCCACGGCGCTTTAGACAATTTGTACGATTGTCCTTTATTCAAACATAGTTGTGCTTTGGTTGCTAGGCGAAATTATAAAATTTATTGAATGTGATATATTACATTAATTTCTTCAAACCATTATAGTAACAATGGTATTATTGAAAAAATATCAGAATACATATTTTTTCTTATTATGTACTTTAATATTTGCTGCGTCGCCGGTAAATGGTGGCACCCACCCACCTCCTTCACCCTCACCGCACACACATATAAAGGTCACCATCCTAATTTTGTATTGTTTTGAAAATAATAGTCACTCCATCAAAGGATAGGCTAATGCCTTTGATAGGGTGCAGCAGTCGACCGAGACTAAAGAAACCTAAAGGAAAAGAGGGATATGATTACGCTAGCTAAAATTAACATATATATAATGAATCGATTTTTGTGGAAAATATATAATTTTAATAATAGTGGATTGAATTGGTGAGGGGGAGCTGTCAAAGATAGTAAAACATAATAAAAACTTATTTTACTGTGCCAACGATTCGGCCTAATGTATAGGCCATCTTCAGGGGTGGGAAAAGAAACTTGAAAATCCCCTCAAGATAGCCTACATCTTGGGCCAAAACCGACAATCATGCAAGAAGGATGTTACATATGTTCAATGTTCAATTGTAAGAATACATAAATACAAGGAAAAGTATGGTAAACTCACTGAGTTGTAATAGTTGCCCCTTTTTTTTTTTAAGTTATCTTCAATAACTTTATTAGCAAAACTTGGAGGAAAGGACGTTCATTATTTTTTTTAATCTTCCAATTCCCTTAAACAAACTTTACACTGTTTATGGAACGCTCGGATCAATAATTTAAATTCTAATAAAATTAGATACATGTCCGCCCAATATAAATTTGTATTTAAAATAAATTACTTATACTTGTATACCGGAGAAGCCCCGCTTGTTCACCCATAGGATCCCGGAAGGCCAGGAAGGAAACAAGATTAATGATGAATACCAAATCATCCATCATCCTTTAGGCCTAGTAATAAATTTTCTGCTCCTTTAAATAAGAAAGACATAAAATTTATGAGCTTTGCTGTTCAGGAGTTACTAACCAGCTGTTTACAGGTGAGGTCTCGGAGGACATGGTTTCTCACCCAACCCACTTAGGTCCAGCCAAACGATTCCTATACACCAACCAGCTTATTACACGGTAGTTTCTATTATTTCCTTTTTATGAGAGTTAACATTGTATTAATAGTTAAGAAATACTAGTGACTTCTTATTTCATCATAAAATAAATTAAATCATAATCATAAAAAATTAAATAAATTAAATAAATCGTAGAATGTTCTTAGGTTTTCCTTAACATTACTCCTGCATTTGCCCCTCCCCCCCCCAAAATGAATCCGATCATGTAAATATTTTTAATATTATATATTATACCATCCGGATATATCATTACAGAAGTCAAAGTAATTCCTGATAATTTAGAACTATTCTTATAAAATTCATTTTGTTAAACTGGACTTCATTCATCATAATTCGTAGAATAGGGAAAGAGAAAAAACATTTTCCAGTCAGATTTATATTCTTGATCTCTACATCATTAGAAACGTTTCGACATCATGCTGTCATTTTCAATCTCTTCAAACTCCTCTCTCTTATTGTCATATTTTTCTAAAATTCTTGGGGATCATTTATCCTCCTTGGTCAAAATAATGTTGAATGTTATTTTGACCATGGAGGATAAATAATCCCCAGGAATTTTAGAAAAATAGGACATTAAGGTATCTATAATTAAATTATAGTTAGTTATTTTGGCCAATTTATTTTAAATTATGTAATTTAATGTTGTTATTATTATTTAATTTCACAAAGTTTAGACTTATAATGGATGTAAAGTTATATAAAAGATTTTTTATATAACTTCCTTCCTTCAAAGGAGGATAAATGATCCCCAAGAATTTTAGAAAAATATGACATTAAGAGAGAGGAGTTTGAAGAGATTGAAAATGACAGCATGATGTCGAAACGTTTCTAATGATGTAGAGATCACGAATATAACGCTGACTGGAAAATGTTTTTTTCTCTTTCCCTATTATATAAATTTACAACTATTGTAAAATCTGCCTCACATTCGCTAATCCACATCAACAGCAGACCTGAATTATGAATGCACACTTCAATTAATTTTACTTATAAGCAGAAATGATACGAATATAGTTTAAATAACTTAATAATTTTTATTATGAAGCTAATATATATTTTAAAATTCCATAAAAAAGTGCGATAATATTAAAGTATTTAGAATTCATTGTATTAATCTGTAATAAATAAGAATATACAATATTCAAGCCAACAACGCAGAAACGGGTTTTAAGTATGAGTATGTTTCCTTCAAAAGGGCAGATGATTGCCTTATGATTTCAACGCAATGATGCAGAAACTAAATAATAAGATAATATTTTCAAAATGATCGGAATAAAAATATTCAACTTAGAGAAAAAAAATGGGAATGGTTGGGGAATACTAAGGAAAAACTAATAAAATATACGAAGGAATAAAGGTCATAGAATCAAGGTCATGTTTATAGGATCAAAGGGATGATGTATTTCTTAGCTCGTAATGGAATATTAGCTCTCAGAAAGAGGAAATAAATGCGATATAGGCTATGAAATCCAACAAAGGGCTAAGCAAACGGATTTATTTAAATTATTAAATTTTTTAAAAATTTATTTATTGATATTTACAACTGTATTACAATAATACAACAAGTAAATAGGATACGTGATACATAATGACATGAGAATGACAAGTAGAGAAACTACCCACTGGTAGTGCTCAAATCAAAGTTCAACTAAGAAGGTCACCTGGCCATCTTCTTTTCAGACGCCTCGGAGGATTATCGGGAATTGAAGGGGAACATAGGTTTGAAACTAGAGGGTTTGAGTGGGAATGAAGTTTGTTATGAAAGGATAGATACCGAGTTCGGGCCAAATCAGCAACAAAAGGGACATTAAGGTCGTTATGGATGACTTCATTCTTAACAAAATAAGGAGCATTGAGGATTTTACGAAAGATTTTGGATTGCAAGGATTGGATACGAGAGGAATTAGATGACTCAGTGGAGCCCCAAAGCTCCACTCCGTAAGTCCAAATAGGTCGTATGATGGTCATGTGGATGAGTCTTTTGTAGTTAATTGGGAGCTTAGCCTGAAACAGCCTGAAACGTCGAGTGGTTTCTTGTCTTTTCAGTCTTGTATGAGGATTCCAGGTTAATCGTTTGTCGAGGTGCAACCCTAAGTATCGGATATAGGATAATTATATTTGATATAATGTTATGTAGAGGTTCGATTGATGAAAATCCTAGTTTCTTGAATATGTTTTAGTACGAGAAACAGTCTTAAGTGGTATATTCAATGAAAGCCAAAGCTCAACTCAAAGAGATTACTAGAAGATAGTGTATATCAGCATTTTCATGGTAAAAGTAATATAAATTGTTTTTTAAAAATAATAAAAGTAGTTGTGGTCCTGAAGAGTGTTCCCGTGAGCATTTTCCTAACGTGGATCCTTATTTAAGTATAAATATCGAAGTCTTAAAGTCTTAGGCGGCGTGTCCCGAACCTTTCATATATATGTATCCACAACCAGCCTGTAAAACGAAGACACCTCCAGCAACCTAACCCAACCGCTTGCACCTTTGTATATAGGCGGAAGCCCGTAGTCCAGGTTTCCGAAGAATAAGTCAGGATGGATTTCACTACGGCTTGGAAAATACGGCGTTCATTTTCTTTAGATATCTCTGTATTCCAGAGGATGGGATACTTTTTTACAGGCTTACTTGTCCACCAGAAGCGCATTAGTAACAAGATCTCCAATGGCCATATACTCGGTCTTCTCGAAGTTCATTTTTTAGCCCATCGTTTCTTAGTAAAATGAAAATAATAATAAATAAAAAGAAAACAAAATTGTATATTGTAAAAAAACAATTTATAACGAGGATGATTGTTTTTTGTGCGAAAATTGTAAAAATTACACAATTGAACTCCTACTGAATGGGCAAATTAAGCTTTGTCGCCTGAACCCTTTTATGAAACGAGTTTGTGAACAAGACTCAGGAGCACTTCGTACCTTCACAAATCTTATCATTTGATTAGCCATAGAAGGTCCCATAGAGTGAGTCAAATACCAACTCCTTCTATTCCATTGTTCTAATTATTTCTTCTTTTTCTTTTCTTTTCATTTTTTGTTTAGGTTAGGGTTGGATATAGATGAAAGGTTGGTTTTGGGATAAAGTAAACCATTTGGCGGAGGGGAACGGGAAGACAAATCAATGGTTTGCTGCCGATGGGAAGTGGGTCGCGGCAGTCAACTCCTAAATCAGCCGGGGACTGGGGAATTCCCTCGAGTCGAGGAAAAAATAAAAGCTTTTAAAACTTTACAAACCACTCTCTCTGGTTTATACAATTAAATTTTGGGGTCGGCGAACGAATGTAAAACCACAATATTCGCCGCGGGAACAGATTCTCTTATCTTACAGTATTTTTTATTTTATTTTTACTGTCCTTGAAGACTTATTTATGATAAACAGTTGCAAAATGACTACTTTAAATAACCACAAATAAAAGGTTTTTATTTATAAAATATTTAAAATTAATCAATAATAAAAAATGATTCATATCATTTAAATAACAATATAATGACTTAGAGCAAATTTATATTAATTGTTTTTGGAATGTTATTCTTTTTCAATTAGTTTAATTTTAAAGGAAAAAAAAATCCTTGGTAATGCAGTCCTTTGGAAGGGACGTTAAACGGGGGTCCCGAGCCTGTACGATGTCAAGTACTCGTTAAAAATCCTTATCCTAATTAAACCTAGATAGGCAAAATTTACTTTTGTTTTTATCTCTTTGACACTGTGAAAGTGATGATAAAGCAGTTTTTTTTTAAATGGAGGGAAATCTCAAATCAATCAAGCTAGCTAAATTATAAAATATCTTCATTTTCTTAAGCGGTCCACTTCAATTTGTGAGCAGTTTATATATATATATATATATACATATATATGTGTGTGTGTGTGTGTGTGTGTTAAAAAATTACAATACCACATTTTAATTGAATACAAATATAGCTAAATTAAAAAAGAAAAGAAAAATGTTTCAATTCTACGTCTAATTTGTACTGTGTTTAATTTAACCAAACATTTCGTATTTTTTATAGTTCTTTACCTTAATTAGTGAATCGGCAAAAAATGTATCAAATATTGCCGAAAAAATAATCATTCTTCCATATTAAACAAATTAAAACATACATGAAGAAAAAACTCCAAGCTTTTTTCTTATATCACTTCGTTAATTAGAAAACGAGTTTTATTTATTTTTTTTTTGTTTTTATTATTTTATTTTATATATAACGTGGGATGATATAAATGTAGAAAGTACTGATGAAGGATGCATTTAGAAAATAAAATAAATGTATCAATGTCAGAAATAATTAAACAAGAATATAGGAATAAACTTACACCTTAAACCCCTTCTAAACGGTCGCGACCTTGGTCGGTTTGATGTAAAACTAGATAATGTAGAAGTCGGTTGACTGACCAAAATTTGGTCGACCGTCCGTGGTCGGTCCCGACCGTCTGGAAAGCTGTCGGTTGATCACAGTGTTTCGATTAGGATAGTAGGAGCTAGCCGGACAAAATTCTAATTAATTGTATTGGAATATTGTAAATAATTATTAAAAACCTATAACTCTAATATTTGGTTCAGTAAGAGTCCGAAGTAATGAATCCATAGAAACATAGTAGAATATAGAAATATTGAAGTATTCAAAGCTTCATTTCAACCTCAAAAAATTATATTATATATTACTAATTTTATATGAATCAATTGATGAATATCGATGATAAATGTACATAGGTGCTATTTTTTTCCAATTAAAAAAATCTTCTGATAATCAAAGTGTATATATATTTTTTAAATGGCAGACCCGACCAAGGTCACGATGGTCGGCGGTCGGTCCCGACCGTGTAGATGGCCTTTTAAATATTAGAAAGCCTTCGAACCAGACTTCCAATTTAAAACTTTATTTCAGTTAAATTTAAATAACATTTAAATTAAAAGTTAAAATAAAATAAAAATTCAGTGTAATTATGAGAAACAATTTATTACGAACATTCTCGTGAGATCTTCGATTATAATTAGTATTAGTACAGCGGCTTAGTGACATCCTTATGAACAAATTGCTGGATGATGTTATCAATACTACTAACATCAAACCTAGATTAATTATGAAATATGTGGATGACCTTTTGCTTGTGTTGAAAGAGGATGAGATTGACAGGTTTTATGAGGGTCTTAATGGTTTTCATAATAATATCAAATGCACTTATGAACTAGAAACTAATAATAGGATTAGATTCTCGGATATGTATGTTAACAACGATAGTGAAATTTTGAGAACCACGTGGACGAGAAATGAAAATAGTAGCCAACGTATATTGAGTTTTATATCTAATCACCCTAGACATATGTTTATAAATAACCTTAAAAACAGCATATTTGAAGCCATTAAACTGACTGATTTAAAATATATAAGCTCTGTGAAAGAGACCATTTGCACGATGTTCGAAATTAACTTGTATCCTTCATTCCTCATTAAACAATATTGGAATTTGAACTATAACAAGATTCACAATAATATGAACCGTACTTCTAGTGGTGGAGATCTTGCATTGTCGGATAGTGGTGGTGCCGAGAGAGATAATGTAAATGGTGTTTTCTTTGCGTGCACTTATATTAAGGGCCTGTCAGAATGTGTTAGGGATATATTTAAAGAGTACGATGTTTACGATATTAGGCTTGCGAATAGGATTACAAATAAGATGAGCAAATTTTACACGCCATTAAAAGATAAAATACTTACACAGCAACAATCGGATGTAGTGTATGAGATTAGCTGTTTACAATGCCCTAAGATATACATTGGTGAAACATCACAATTGCTGCACAAAAGAATGTATCAGCATCATTATGATTGTAAAAATATTGGTGGCAAAGAACCAAACACAGCATTGGTCCAGCATACCAAAACCTGTAAGCATCAATTTGATTTTGAGAATGCTAAAGTTGTTTGCAAAGAGAGTGATGGATGTAGAAGGAAGTTGTTCGAGGCCATGCAGATTGCGCAAAAGATTGACATTTCGGTTAATTATAAAACAGATTGCAGAAATTTGAACCAATATTATTCGGAAACGTTGAATATTTTAAAAGAAAAAAATGGCTAATTTTGCTAATGTGTATAAATTTATATAGGTTAGTATTACTGGATATCTTTTGTGGATCAGCTGATTCTATAACCTTCCCAGCTGTTTGCGTATTACCTTCTTTTCAGTTGTATGCTAAACGTCTTGGTGGTGGGGTGCTGTCTCATGTTTGGAGCCTGTTTGGGCTGTTGATCGTTGGAATATATTGCACCTTTTTCTTCGAGATGTAATTCACATAACCCTTTTTTGTTTTTGTGTCTTGATAATGCCTGAATAGGCGAAACGTCGACTGGTAAGTGGGTATATTACTAGATTTGAAACATAAGGTTTTGCATTGTGGTTTTTCCCAATTGCATTATAATAAATAATTGTGTTTCTTTTTGAATTTTCGGCTCTATTTTATTGATTAGAATTAGTACATTAGAATGAAGGATTTAATTTTTAGTATTTGGCCTTATCATGTGTATTCTCAGATGAGATTTTTAAAAGAGTCACACACCCGCTTATCATTTTGGGTCCAATAATTAAGTGGTGTTGAATGGGAATAAATTATGTAATTGTACACTTAACACTCTTTTACTGTGAAAATAAGCTTAGAATGAGCTATAAGTTTGGTAACAGATCCGTTCCTGTTGTCATATTTTTTTTCCTGTAAGCATAAAAAAATAATATGACAACCTTCTTTTAAAATTCTGTCTAATATACAACATTTGAATTTTAGATGGATACACACTTATTTTTCTCTCGAGCAGGTTTTGGTCACTCCATGTCCCATTTTAATATCGCTACTAAAAAATTCTTTAGCATACGCTGATAAAACTAATACGGCTTAGGAGATAAGCGACAAGTTGTCTGCGCTTAAAGCAGTGCAGAGTGGTCGTTTCCTATTTTATCTCTATAAACTATGCCCGGAGCTCCCAAATCTGTTTTTAATGCTTCTCAATATCTCGTATAAAAGTGAGCTAAGTTGTTGTTGGCTATTTGTTATTGGAGGAGGGAAGTAAGAGATGGAGGGGGAAATACATTTGTTCTAGCGGCATTTGGATCCTTTCGGGTATTGTCACTCAATGTTTTTTCTCCTCCAAATGCTCCAAAAGCAAATATTTTAATCCTAATCCATACTTTTGTAACTATTATGAAATCATAATTATAAAGCATTAAAATAAACTAATTATGTAAAGATATTAAGTAGTGAAGATAAACTTTTTAACAATCACTCAGATGGATCCTATGGGATCTACAATACCCTCCTTAAACTCTATCAGCCTCTGCAGTGGTTAACCTTATTAGGGGAAAAACGTAGTGATTGATTGAGATATCGGTCTCTACTCTGTACTAAACCCAAAACCGTACAAGGGCTGCCAGTGGACGGATATCCTAATAGAGTACACCAATAGTGATCTCCCTCTAAAATCTATGTAGTGGCACTCGGCATGATTTATAAAGGACTAGCTTATGCCCGTGGCTTCGCTCGCGTGGAATTTGGTCTGCTACATATAGTTTCGTGAAAGATCATTTTAAATAAATAATTTAATTATTTTTTAAAAAATATAAGTTACTCGTACATCCAAAATTTCAGATGTCCAACTTCAAAACTGACTGATTCTATACAACCTTTGAGCCCCTATTATATTAAAGGGGAAACCCTTGGGTGGAATTATCCAAATTTCTTTCTTAAACTATACAATGAACCTATCTACGAATTTCAAGATGCTAAGTTCCTGATTTGCCTTTAATTATGTACTATAAGGGGGACACATGCCCCCGTGCCCCTACATAAATCTGCCCTTGTTGTAGCCTATGATGTATAATCTATTTTACTGAATAAGTTTCATCCAAATCCGTTCAGTAGTTTTTGCATGAATGAGTAACAAACATTCGCATTTATAATATTAGTAGGATATCAAAACAATAGTTTCACCCATGTTCTTTCTGTTATTTTAACCACTATTATCGTGTGATTTGCCTTTAATTATGTACTATAACGGATTCTCCACAGTTCCTAAAAAACTGTGGAGTACACGTGCACCCGTGCACCCCTCCATAAATCCACTCTTGCTATAGCCTATGTGTTATTCTGATGTATAAACTATATTACTGTAAAGTTTCATCCAAATCCGCTTAGTATTTTTTGCGTTATGGTAAAGAGAGACAAACATACAAACTTTCACATTTATAATATTAGTAAGATTTATCTAATAATGAACTCTGCCATGGCGTCGGATTCCACCAGTCATCAACACATTCATGCACAACGAGCTAGAAATACTATAAACATAGAAATAATTTATAGAATTTATAAATATATACCTATTTTAATTCTTATCTAATATACTGGACTCTATTTTTATGTAAATTTTATCTTCGAAAAAACCAGCTTCCAGTCAATTTATTTTATTCATTCATAAACAAGACGTTTCGGCAACTTAAATGCCATTTTTAATATTAAAATACCTCAACTTCCTAAACATAACTTTAAAAAAAGTTATAAGTCAAAATTCTCAATAAAGAATACATAGTAATATTTAAAAATTATTTTTTTCATTTTCCTGGGGATTCAATTGAATGGTCAATTGACCATTTTGACTTATAACTTTTTTGACTTATAAAAGGAAGTTGATGTATTTTAGTATTAAAAATGGCATTTAAGTTGCCAATACGTCTTGTTTATGAAAGAATAAAATAAATTGACTGGAAGCTGGTTTTTTCGAAGATGAAATTTACATATATACCTATATACAAATCTGTACATTTCTATAAATAATTTATAGAAATTATTTTAGTATAGATTAAGGAGTTTTGGTGTATCTATAACTTCCGATTCAAACGCTTTTGTCTATCCTTCTATATTTGATTTATATATCTTCCATAAAATTATAAATACAAAAAATAATGTGTAAAACACCTTTATTGAGGATTGTGATAAACAGCTTCAAGGCTCATTCGAAATGAGGGTGTTTCGTCAAACGTATATTAAATATGTCATTATGCCTGAGTTTGTGGTCTATGATGAATCTGTATCTTTTTACATAAATTATCAATCCTAACGCAATCAGTATAGATCATAAACGAAAAACGTGTTGTTTTTTCACATTTGATGTTTAAAATTTGTATCGACCATTAGCAATTTAATTTTAAATATTATGTTAATACCCATCACTATTACTTTATATCTATTGTATTATAAACTAACAATTATAATAGGGATAGTGTATACGCGCATTGAATTGAAATCGATACTGAAACGGTTCTTTCAATGGTTTACTTAAAAACATTATATAAAATAACATAGGCTTGCATACAAATTTATGAATATGCATTCACATATTAAATAGTTCTTTAACTTAAAGATATTCCCAGCATACTTTTCTATTCTGGATTAAATAAAATATAGGTTTTTTTAAAATATATTTTTCACATTACACAGTGCAAAGGAAAAAAGCATGTTTAAGGAACTATCTTAATTTTAAATCCCAAATTTAAATTTAATTAGCCATTTCTATTTTCATTTCAATCTTTAACTAGGATAATAATTTTGACCCGATATAAGGGAAAGTGTTCACTCATGCTCATATTGCTGTTTGTATAGCATTGTCTTTCCCTAATAATAAACATTTATGACCCATCAGGTCATTAAATCATATTAGCCCTTAATTACTAGCAGTATTGAAAGCCGAGCTATAAACCTTTACTGGCCGAGAGAACTAATCTATGGATTTCCTCTGCAGCTGTCCGGATTTAACAGTTTGAAAAGCCTATTCAATTTTACATTCGGTCTACTTTATACTCTTTTTTATCCGCGTGTGATGGGAAAGGCAATTAGTTGGTTGGTTACCAAACTTTTTTGAACGCTTCTGTGTTCCTCTCCCCGAAATTTCGTTTAAAAACAACAAAAAAACCTATTTGTGGAATCCTTTTAATCAGAAAAAAGACAAAACGTAACGTTGTTTCAAACTCATCCAATAATTCTCTTCCAAATTCGTAAATACGTTATTACATTAGATTTCAAAGTTTTTCGATGACGTCACAATCCTAAGTTCAAAACTCTGTGCTTCGATTAATATCAGTCACTTCAATCTTATCAATATTTATCCTTAATCCATAAATTTAAATCCATAATTGCTTACAAAATTACTCACAATTTTTCTTGTGAATGTGCTTTAGTAGCGATTTTAAAATGAGACATGGAGTGACCAAAAACTGATTGAGAGAAATATTAGTGTGTATCCATCTAAAATTCAAATGACGTATATTCGACAGAATTTTAAAAGAAGGTTGTCTTATTATTATTTTTTATGCTTACAGGAAAAAAAATATGACAACAGGAACGGATCTGTTACCAAACTTATAGCTCATTAAACATTCTTAGCTTATTTTCAGAGTAAAAGAGTGTTAAGTGTACAATTACATAATTTATTCCCATTCAACACCACTTAATTATTGGACCCAAAATGATAAGCGGGTGTGTGACTCTTTTAAAAATCTCATCTGAGAATAGACATGATAAGGCCAAATATTAAAAAAAAAATCCTCCATTCTAATGTACCTACTAATACTAATTATAATCGAAGATCTCACGAGAATGTTCGTAATTGTTTCTATTAATTATACTGAATTTTTATTATATTTTAACTCTTAATTTTAATGTTATTTAAATTTAACTGAAATAAAGTTTTAAATTGGACGTCTGGTTCGAAGGCTTTCTAACATTTAAAAGGCCTTATACACGGTCGGGACCGACCGCCGACCATCGTGACCTTGGTTGGGTCTACCGTTTAAAAAAAATGTATACACGTTGATTATCAGAAGATTTTTTTAATTAGAAAAAAATAGCACCTATGTACATATATTATCTATATTAATCAATCGATTCATATAAAATTAGTAACATATAATATAATTTTTTGAGGTTGAAATGAAGCTTTGAATACTTCAATATTTCTATATTCTACTATATTTCTATGGATTCATTACTTCGGACTATATAACTGATGAAATGAAGTGTGCCAGGCATAACCAAATATTAGAGTTCTAGGTTTTGAATAATTGTTTACAATATTCCAATACATTTTTTTTAGAATTTTGTCCAGCTAGCTCCTACTATCCTTATCGAAACACTGTGGTCGACCGACAGCTTTCCAGAATCCGTCCCGTAGTTTTTGCGTGAAAGAAAGACAAACATACAAACTTTCGCATTTATAATATTAGTAGGATATCAAAGCAATAGTTTTACTCATGTTCTTTCTGTTATTTTAACCCACTATTTTCATGAGATTTGCCTTTAATTGTGTACTATAATGGATTCTCTACATTACACAAAAAACTGTCTGGGGTGCGTGCCCCCTCCGAAAATTCGCCCTTGTTGTAGCCTATGCCTTATTTTGATGTATAACCTATATAACTGTAAAGTTTTATCCAGTAGTTTTTGCGTGAAAGAGTAACAAACATACATCCTTACAAACTTTCGCCTTTATAACATGGATATATGGATATATAAAAAGTGTTAAGAAAGTGTATCTTTTTATGGATACTAAAGAATAAAGGGGGGGGGGAGTAGGTCAGTGTGTAGTGTTCTGAATCACTGAAGGTTAAATACCGCCTTGCAGATATTTAATCTGTTTACAGCCATAAACAAACCCTTTGAAGGCGACGTGCGGTCTAGTGGCTGTAGAAAAAAAAATTGCAATTAGTTATAGCAACACTAACAAATAAAAAAAATTGTAAAGCTTAGTAATAGAATTCGTTTTCTAATAGTATTTATACACTAATATTATATTATGGGGTAATTTGCGGTTTAGTGGTCAGCATAACAACCTACTGAGCCAAAGATCACGGGTTCACATCCCGGCATCCCCTAGGATTTTTCAAGGGGAGTGTGTGGAAATGACTTAGAGCAAATTTTTATTAATTGTTTTTGGAATGTTATTCTTTTTCTATTAGTTTAATTTTAAAAGGAAAAAATCATTGGTCATGCAGTCCTTTGGAAGGGACATGAAATCGGGGCCCCGAGCCTGTACGATATCAGGTGCTCGTTATAAAGCCATATCCTAATTAAACCTGGATAGACAACATTAAGAGCTCCCACTGCAGCATCTTCTGATTAGCTATAGCAGCATAAAGTATCGGTAAATGAATAAACAAGCAAACCCTATGAGATCTGCAGATCCTCTCCGGCTCACCCAGCCTCTATAACGTGGGTTTCCTTAATTGGAGATAACACACCTCAGATTGAGAGTGATCTCGGCTAAATTATTTCCGTTAAAAATATTCGCTTCGTTACAGTACAGTCACTGCTATGCTATACCACAACGGTACATTTTTTCTGTGGAGTCTATAAGCTTCCACACCATCCACAAAAACTTAGTACACAAAGCAGTAAGGAAGACTTCAGAAGAAAGAAAATCTCATTCAGAATGAATAAATAGAAGATATTATTCCTTTGAAAATAAAAAAGTGATTTCGGTAATAGTCCAAGCGGTAGTGGGCTGTGTCCCGCTTAGATTGCTTTTCTTTCTTGACTTATTTCTATATTTTTTTAGAACGAGAACAAAGGGAGCAGGATCTGGGTCAATATGGGTTCAATTTCTTACAAAGCCATTGCATGTTTTAATTTCCCTGGGGGCGGCCGAAAGGGATTCTCTACAAAGGAGCTCGTCTTCTACAGCGGCTTGGGAAGGGTGGGGAGAACCTCTCTTAATTCTAGGGAACGGTCCGTTCATGAACGACACAATGGCAATAATTCGAAATACTGTAAAGGCCAAACTTGATCTCCTTTTGCCATGTTAACAAAGTGCCTCAAGTTTGTTGCTCAATTTATGAGTAGGTACATCTAGCCTACTTTATTAGGAATGCGTTCACTTCTAATCGCACTAACAACATAAGTTAGAACAACCTTACTACCTTTATTAGTATAACAACCTACATGTTTATTAGTAATATAAAATAAAATGTATCTTCAGCGAAAAATAGAACTTGTAAAACTAACCAAAAAGAGCCTTAGGTTCAGTACAGGTTAACAACAATAATTTTACTAAATGTTTGCTTTTAATAAATAAAGAAAATTGGTAAATTTCATTAAACTATGTTTAATAATTGTTATCGATTTTTTATTTATTAATAATACTAAATAGAAAAGTTGGTTTAGGAATTTAAAAAAATCAAGTTATACTTGCAGGGCATAATAGAATCTTATTAAAAGTTCATTCTGGATTTTGAAATTTGAGTAGTAATTTACTCGAAATTCGAAACACTAAACTTTATTTGCCGATAGTCACATGATAATGGTTATAAGTCGTATTGGAGAGAGAAAAAAGTATATAAGTGTAAAGATTATATTTGAAGAAAAAAGGACCTGTATCAATACAGTACATGGCAAAGACTACACTATTACTAACTTAACGATTGTGCAGGGCAGCAATTTGACCGAGATTACACTCAACTGTCAGGTTTTCACCCAATTAAGAGTAAACACTTAATAGAGACTGGTCCAGTCCCATGAGGATCTGCAGATCAACAAGACTCCACCTCCTACTGTTAACAGATTAAATAAATCATCAGCCACCGCCGATTTGACGCCAGGTTCTTCAGCCCACAGAGCGCCATCCAAGAACATTTTTCGCAAACTATGAGGACTGACCGTTCAAATGCACCTGCAGAAAACACAAAACTAATATCTACATAATACAATACATTATTTTCACTAGTTCACTTTTTAAGACTAAAGTAGTTCATTTTTTAAACTGAATACAGGTAAAATATGCACCTATATTCAGTTTAAAATTTGGTTTTTTTGGTATTTCAGAAAAATTAAAATTGATTTTAATTAATATATTTCAGTTAATTAATAAGAGATGAATGTTTTTATTATAGCTAGGTGTAATTACCAGTGAGCCTAAAGGACTAACCTTAAGTCGAAAATAAGTTGAAAAATAGAATTTGGAATATAAAACAATTTCGGGATTCCTTTTTTATGGACCTGGAAGGCAACATAAACGGCATTTAAATCTATCTACCACAAATCTACAATTAGGAATTGTATTTGAATAAACAAACAAACAATCTACAACTTGGGAGCGGAGTGGCTGAGTGGTAGAGTGTTGAGTTGTTATGTTGAAGGTTCAAATCCCGCTGCTGGCAAGCGAGAAGAAGGATAAAATACCTTTCCTAGCCGGGCATGGATCCTTTGAGATAGAACAACCTTCTGGGGCTCACCCGGCCTCTACAAAGTGGGTACCCAATACAATTGAAAAATTTGGCGTTATGAAAATAGTACAGTCTCTATCGTGTACAGGCCCAGACCCTTCTCGGGTTGTTGTGATTCTGTTTTTGTTTTTTATTCACCATAATAGTGAGTTATCGGTACTAATAATAAGGGTCATACATCTTCATAATAGAGCCGAAACTGAAAAGAACCACTTTTGACAAATTACTCTTTTCAGAAAGCAAAGGCGGGACATTGCCGAAATAAGAAAAGAGATCCCAAGTTGGTCGTCTCCCGCAGAAGAATGACAATGGCCATTCTTGTGCAACTTGCTCTGACGGGACGTGGACATCAATGTTCGGGGGGACAACTCGAAGTAACTCTAATTGCCAGAAAATGGACCCCTTTTCTACAAGCATTTTCTTTTCCAAACTCAACCTCCTCTACATGCTAGGAGGAGCAAAATCCTAGCTAGGATTTTAAAGAGAGTAAAAATCCTTGATTATGCAGTGTAAAAGGGACATAACTAAAAAGGAACGAAGGCCCAGGATCTGTACGATGTCAGGTACTCGTTAAAAATCCCTATCCTGATCAACCCTGGATAGACAAAATTTAGAACTGCCATTGTAGCATCGTTCGATTAGCCATAGCAGCATTAAGTGGCGTAAAATTAACAAACTACAACAATTATTATATGATTGTCTATATCAATCTCTGGATTCTCTGGAACTTGAGAATCTATACTTATAAATGCGATTTATTAAAACATACTGAAAGTTCTAAGGTTTTTTTCTACAAACTATTTTAAATAGCTATGATTTTCTATTAACATCAAATTTCGAGGTGTATCTTTATTCTATCCAATTGAGCACGAATACAACATATGAAGGATGTTGTTTTCATTCATTCATTGTTGTTTTCATTCCATAGTAGGAACCGTATTGTTTTTAAAACAGATTTTATTCCTAATTAAGGCTACCGACTTAACAGAGGCTGGTTGAGCCCCTGGTGGTTCTCTCCAGATTCGATAGGAACGATTCATGGTGGTCAAGGCAATATTGATTTACTTCTTACAGCCGGTCTCAAACTCGGTACCTAGAGATCAGTAACATACTTCCCTATACGGAAGAATAATATACAAAATTTAGAAACAAAATATAGTATTTCCTACTGTAAAATACTTCATGGTGTTTAATTTTGTTTGGTTTATAAAAGATTCTGTGCTAATTTTCCGCGGGAGTTGATGTGGTTTCTTAGAAACCTGTACTATTAATACCCATAAGGGGCCGTGGGTTGGGTGCCATATCAGATTCCTTCACCATAGTTGAGATAAGGATATGACGTGTACAGCTCCCACGCTCATCTAATCTAGAGTGGAATTTTCCGAACGCACAATCGATCGGGTGTTAATAAAATATATTACTTGCGGCAGGAAATTAGAAATCCAGAACCATGCAGACTGAAATACATCAATTATCATAAAACAGTTATTTCATTAAATGACTCATTTCAAAGAGAAAAAAAAACGAACAGAATAAGTTCAAATAAAAAAAAAAATAAACTGTTTTTAGTTTTCAATAAGAGCTAGGTTCGATTTCTCACAGGAATAAACCGAGGAAAAGTAATAACTTTAAAACAACTTTTAATTTAGGATATATTAAAATAGATGGCGATAGTCAAAAGAAAACAAGTGAAAATTACATTGACCCTGTTGAGAAGAAAAATTAGTTTTTAATAATAAATTGAAATGTTATCAAGATCCAGATCGTTTTTATTTTATTTCAAAGATTCTATTATGTTTCAATTTATTTACTTTTTCAAGATTCAACTCATTTTATAAGTTTTTTAAAACATATTTTTCTTTTACTCCTCATTAATTCACTAGCATTAAGCATTTTCATTCATTCGATTTTACGTCCCACAAAATAAATTTCATTTTCGTTCATTCAAGATATTGAAGAATTTCTTGTAGTAATTGTCAGCGTAACCTTTATTTTCACATTAGAAAAAATATACTAACAAATTAACTTTAGATGAAATAGTTTTTTGATCACTAATTAGCCTATTTTTTATTTCACAAGCGTAATGCGTATTTAATTAATTCTAAAACTCTACGAAATCACAAAACTTGGCATGTGAATTTGTTGAAAAACTGAGCCTTTACTACCGTTTTAATTAAAATAGTTATTGCCAAATTTCTCAATATGAATTTTTTTAAATATCCCAAATTAATATGCTTGCATTCACTTAAACCCCGAAGTTATTAAGCCCTAAGTTATTTCGTTCAATCAATTACTTACAGAAACTAGGCAAACATGTTCACGTCTTTAAAGATAAAAAAAACATGTTGGTACCTTTAGGAATTTTCCTAAGACCTCCTTATTATTTATCTAGAACATATAAAGAAGATGGCCTCGTGACCTTCTAAGTTGAACTTGTTATTTGAGTACTAACTACCATTCGATAGGTTCTCTACTTCCCTTTATCTCGGGACATTATTTATCTTTTTTTGCATTTACTTGATGTATTCAATATGCACTTGTAAAGTTCAATAAGCACATTAAACAAGAAAGAACATATAAAAATCGTGTGTACTTTTTTTTTCTGTCCTTCGCATTTAGAAATTGGATATATAATAAAAGTAAATAATATTGTTTTTGTATACCTTGCCTGGACTTATGAATTTACTCATCATACCATTTGTAATCCTGACAACTTCATTCTTCAAAATAGTCTTTACTAATTGTTTCGGTTAAGCGGTATTATAAGCAAATGTAAAATTTCATATAAATTCTCAATTGTAGAATTGAACAATTATAGAAAATTTACAAACAGAATATTATCAGATTATAGCCTCATTCAAATAATATAAAAGAGCCAATGTAAAATGCTCCCATATACGTTTCGGTCTATACTTTGGACCTTGTCTAACGCATAAGTGATTTTATCTCTTCTTTCTTTCCCTTTTTCATAGTTCAGGAAATGTTATATCCAATAAACCTCGATGCTATCACCTCGAAAACCGAATGGATAAACAAAAATTGAAAAGGTATTTTCTAATATTATATCATAGGAACTTTGGAAAGCTGTGTATCGATTCGACGGGTTGTCAAGACCCTCCTGGGGCACATCCAGCCTCTTTATAGCATACCTTTGACAGAAGAAAAACTTTGTATTTTATTTATTGGTGGGCTCACATTTATAAGGTATTTCTGGAAGACAGGGGTTTCAAGAGGAGAAAAGTGGGACGTGTCAGCTGCCCGTACGCCACTGAAACGTTTATCTATTTTTATCACTGTGGAAAAATCTAGTGACCAAGAGACTACCACGCATAATCATTGATCTAGAATTAGTACTGACACCACCACTTTTTTGTTTCACTCATTAAGAATATTTTCATTTTGTAAGACTTAAATTTATTTTATTCATATAGAGCCACTTTATGCTGATATGGCTAATGTGACGCTGCTTCTGTGCCTATGTAGAAGTAATAAATTTTGCCTTTCCAGGTATAACTAGCATAAGGATTTTTAAGAAGTACCCGGCACCATACTTACTCGGGACTCCTATTTCAATGGGCCATACTATTAATTAGGTAACTTATCTATTTAAAAGCGAAGTACGATTTGATTTATCCCAACCTCCACACCGCAGATTATGCCGAAAAGGAGGAACATATCTCAAACTATTAGATATGTAGGGCTCATAGCGTATTCTCAACAAATTGGATCCTTAGCCTTCCTCTGCTCCTCCCATGTCTGAGGAAACAGATGAGCTCGCTTCCTGCTAAAGGAAGATTGCGTGCACTTAGCCTAGAAATAACCCAACAAACTAAATCGAGATAACTTTATCTTAGTCAGGGCTGTAAGAAGGATCCTTTATATTGTCAGGAAGGAAGAGAGTTTACAAATGGTCTGCGAACATCATGTTTCTTCTATCCTTAATTAACCAGTTCCAAATTAGAGAACTTATATTTTTACTTATTCACATGATCAAATTAATTGAAACAGCTATGACTATATTGGACAATGTGACAGTCTGGATTAAAAACGGTGTAATAAGATCAGGGAGTATCTAAAAAACAATATTAATTTTTTAAATAAATGACTAGTGAAATTTCTAAAATTTATGATCAGGAAAAAAGTATAAACGATTTGTATATATTCCAGGTAAATACTGGGACCACATGTGGGTGCAATGGTTACCAGAACAATCAACTATGCCCGAAATCGCGGGTTCATAGCCTGGCAGGTGGCCCCAGGATTTTTAAAGGGAGTATAAAGTCTTTTGTTATGAAATATTTCGGAAGTGATTTTATTGCTATAATGTGCAGGGGTTCCAAAGCTTGTACGGTGTGAGGTACTCGTTAAAGATCCCTATCTTAATTAAACCCGGTTTGCAAAATTTGGGACTCTATAAAGGAAAGATTATTTTGGATAATGCGATATTTTGGATTGTAAATGATTTTCTTCACCTTATCCTTCTTCTTCTCAGCAAAGAGGTGGATTAGAAAGATATCTTACATCTTGAAAGACAAGATATTAAAAACAAAATTCATAACATAAATTTCTTAGATAATAATGACTCAATATTCCTGGGAAATGTCCAAATCGATTTTTTCTTGTTATTAGCGGTACAAGTTGGTGAGATAATTCAAAAATGTACTGAAAAATTATGTTTTTTTGTTGTAAGACTTGAAAATTTTTGTTTGGGAAAATATTAATAATACAATACAGGGACAATTATTGTAAAAACATAGAAGTTTAAATAAATGTAAACATATTGATTTTAAAAGTTGTATAAAGGAATTCCCTATTGACATTGATAAATATAATAAATATGTATTTATAATAGTTTAAAAATATGTTAAATGTACTGTAGTTCGGGATCGACTAAATACTACACTCCTATTAATAACTTCTCATAAATAAATAGGTTGATCTAAATATTATGATCTTGTTGAAGGTACCATGTCATCAATTTATTTTGTTATTTTATTTTTTTTTTAAATCGGTACAGTTGTAACATAAGAAAAGTCTTGGGTTTATTATGGAGCTTTTACTGCTCCTAATACTAACCGTTGTGCGGAGAGGAATTTGACCAAGATCATCTGCCAGGTTTTCCCACTTACTGAAGGACCGAATAGATAAAGACTGGAAGAGCCACAAAAGGTCTGCTCATCTCACAGGGTATATCTATGGCTTTTAACAGATATATATGTCACACCCGGATGCGCACCCGTGACCTACAGTTGCAGTCAGCAACTCAAGCTCTGGAATTCTTAATTACTTTAATTAAGTAATGAATTAAAATTCTGACAAGATTGTGGGGACAATTGTAGATCTCTTTTGACTCGTTATTTGTACTTTCTATATTTCGACTGTATTTTAGAAATTAAAATATTCTCAGATTTATATGTATTTTAGAGTAAAGGAGTGTAAGAATAGTTTAAAGAAAAATATAAGTATATCGTGTTTATATTGCGTTATTCAAATTATATAAACATAATAAATTGAGTATTTATATACTTCATCCAATAGTATATTAATCCACAAAACAATCACCTAGTATTTTATTTTATTTATCATACTCCTTTACCATAAATCTGAACGGAAAAGGTGAATAAAACCGGAAGGAAAACACCTGAGTCGTTCAGCCCGTCGTGAAAAAGCAGAGGCACAATAATGAAGGAAAAAATACCGGACGGCTACAAGAATAAACAATGTTGTGGCCTGGTTGGAGTTAACAAACGCAGAGCAACAGGCCAGCAGCCCGATCGTAAACTAAGGATTGCAGAGATCTCCTCCGCCTCACTGCCTGGGAAACCAACGCTTTTCATTCTTTTTTCCATAGATTTTCAAATGATGATTCCTTGAAAATTTAAAATGTTCTCGCTTGGCGAAGTGGTTGACCTAAATCAATATATATCGCCCTCCATACCCAGTAAGTTTCTTTGACTGGCCTACATTTGTACTCTTACAGCTGAGTTTCATCTCCCAGCACCTTGAGATTGGTTTTTACACATTACATCCGTAAGTAGAAAGTTTTATTATAAAGATGATAATTTTCAAATAATGTTTGTCACTCGCGAGGACAACAAAGAAACATCAAAGAGACAGTTTGCATCGGAACCATTAGTAAAGTCTTTATGACTAACCTAAAAAGCAATAAGTAATATAATTGTTTACTGTCTCAATTTTATTGGATTATTAGCTAAATTTAGTGTAGAAATAAATGTCCATAAACATTATATAAACATTGAAGTTATTTCACCAACTGTAATTTATAATATCAACTGTTATAGTTTCCCTGGAATACTTACAATAAATAATAATACTTTATTATATATTGGACCAAATCCATAAACCAGATTGGTAGCCATAAAATTTTATTTTTATATAATTATAGTGAACGAGGTAGCTTAGTGGTAGAGCGCTGAGTTGCCATGAGAAGGTCCTGGGTTCGATTCCCGTAACTGGGAAGACTTTTATTTATTCTGTTAACAGCCGGAAATGGGTCCTACTGGACCCAGGAACCTCCTACGGTTAACCCGGCCTCTATAAAGTTGGTACCCAAACTAACGGGGAATCAATCTGGCGGTTGAGCGTAAACTACTAAAATAGCGTAAACTACTAAAATTGCGTAAACTAAACTCCAGACCCTTCGTGGGTTGTAGTGGTACAGGATAATAATATAACTTTAGGACCAATCCAACCTCTTATTAATTTCAATTTCACATATATTGATTCTGTGATTAATTATGTACTTTAAAATTTTACAATTGGGGTGTCTTTTGTTGTGTAAATTGCAATTTTAAGGTTATTGTTCATTGTATATATCTTAAATAGTAATTTGTTGTATTTGAATATTAAGAATTATTTCCTTTCTAAATTTAAATAAACATCACAAGAATTTTAATAACGCTGCGTCTTCATTCAATTTTTTTTAGAATAGAATAATTTATTGATATTTACAACTGTAATTATATTACATCAAGTAAATCTGATTTATGAACAATGGACTTAAAAAAACACTTGTGGAGATACTATCCATTGATATCACTCCAATAAAGTAGAAGATCTCGAGGCCATCTTCTTTTTAGACGCCTCGGAGGGTTATCAGGAATATTATGGGAAGCAAGTTGAGAGACTAGCGGATTCAAGTTTGTAGGGAGCTTTTTATGGAAGGAGAGGTATTTAGTTTGGGCCAAATCAGCAACATATGGGATATTAAGATCATGATGGATGAGTTTGTTTGTGACATAATAAGGAGCATTGAGGATTTTACGAAGGATTTTGGATCGTAAGGATTGGATACGAGATGAATTGGATGGTTTATTAGAGCCCCAAAGCTCAACTCCGTATGTCCAAATAGGTCTGATAACTGTCATGTAAATGAGACTTTTGTAATTAATTGGGAGGTTTGAACGTTTGCCCAGTAAATGTTGAAGTAGGCGAAAACGTTGAGCAGTTTCTTGTCCTTTTAGTCTTGTATGAGAATTCCAAGTGACATGTTTGTCCAGAAGGAGTCCTAGGTTGATTAAGATTCAAAATTAGAATAAAATTCAAGAAATTGTTTTAGAAATATTTATTTGCCTATATTTATTAATGCATCAGGAGAAATTTATTGTTATACAATTAAAATATAAATGGAATTTTTAAAAATGTTAATATTGAGAAATGTCTGACTAAATACCAACAAAAACGACAAACTGTCTGAGCTGAAGCGTTATTTTTATAAGGAGAAACCTAACATGTGATATTTGGACTGGCAGACATGGTAATACTTTCTACTTACCCCCTCATAAAAAAGAACTAAAAAATATCGATGGGCTTTGAATGTCCTCCCTTAAGATTGCCTAGCATCATAGATAACATCTATGCATGTTATCTATCTATGGTACCTATCATGACATAACAAGATTCCTTGTTATATCATGGCTCCAATTACACATTTCATCGAAATGTCAGGGCTGTGGCAGTTCTCTATTTCCGTGTCAGTGGAAATGATATTCTTCCAAAGATTAGAATGGATGGAACCTGACATGTACGCTCAAGATCAATAGGCAACTCTAAAATGACAACCCGTTAACGCGGGTAAAATCCTATGGCAATAGGGATTAATATACAAAGAGAGAGAAATAAAATAAATATTTTTTTTTGTTTTCTCCACTCTAAATAAAACAAAAAAATGATATTTTATTAATTATAATAAAGACAATTTTGTTATAAATTTCTTTCAGTTTTCTTATGTTAACCTTATTATACATGTTGTATTTTTTAAACTAGTTTTTACATACTTGTATATCTCACCTTGTTATGTATATTCATTCATTTTGTAACATTCTGTTTACCATTTTCTTTTTCTCGTTTTATTTTATTTGCATTATCACCTTTCTATACATTTATTCTTTGATAATTTTTACTCATATAATTCCTTCACTGTTCGTTCAACTTTTCTGTTACTCTACATTATTATATTATTATTTTCTTGGTACTGTAATGTAATTTTATAGTTATTTTGTTGTGTCTGTTTTTTTCGCAGCTTGAAGATGACCTACATAGTAGGTCGAAACGTCGGCACACAATAAATAAGTATGCACGTAGTGGTTTTTCAATTAACTGCACCCCCAACTATCTCTATCCTTACATTAGAAGTTCCAGTCAACTGATTTCTTCTCTAAGATAATAAAGACAATATAATGCTTATAAAAGGTTCGATGCCGATACCAACATTGATGAATTGCAACCTGAACCCAAACCCGTAAATCGTCTTTAACGTAATCCTTTCACATTCTCCTTGGTGTACTCATTGGACTTTGCTTATTGCTGTTAAAAAGCGTACAACCCTCTGGTCATCAACGCACGTGGCTTGCTTTATAAAATTTTAGTATGTATCATTATTATTTTATGGCGTTACAACTCGGTGACGAGACCTTGACGATGGAGAACATTTAGATTTAATTTGAGATAACGCTGTATTTTAGACAATAGATAATACGTTCTCATCTCGGGCGTTTATCAGTCGACCCAGTACCTTTTTTTTTTTTTAAAAGAAAACACTTTATTGAAGCATTACAATCTGCCTGCTGTGGGCAATAAGTAATAGTGTTATGTAGCTTACAATCATTCCATAAAAAATCAATGATATAAACGAAATAAATGCATAAATAAATATATACAAGCGAAAAAATATATACAAAAATAAAGTAAAAAAAAAATATACGTGTATATATATATATATATATATATATATATATATATATATATATATATATATATATATATAATAGAAAAATATAATAATAATAAATAAAGCATAAAAGAAATATACTGTACACATTCATACTCTATTTACAATTTGCCTGGGGTCCACGAACTGAGCTTCTTCCTCATGAATGAGGGCAAAGCAGGAGTCCGGGAGGCCCCAGCCCCCTTTCCCAGCCGCGTCACTGGCATTAAACGCCAATGGAAGCTGGTTAAGGGCGCTTCACACACACACAGGTTGAGGATTTTTTTGGTGGCATTCCAAAGGGAATTATCTGAAGCAGATAGGACCCAGTACTAATTAAAGTTATAGGAATTCGCTCGTTACTAAGCAACTATAGAGGCCAATCAAACAATTAAATGCTATTAAATTCAATTAAATAATTAAACGTATTATAATTTCAATTCCTATTTAAATGAAATACACATTTTATTTTAAATATTTATTATATTTATTTAATTATTTATAACATAATTTTATTTTTATTTTATATATACAAGAGATTTTTTACTATGAATTACTTACAGATGTGTACACACAAGATTGGGATTGATATATTTTCTATATATTGTTAAAATATTTTACTATTGTTTTATAGATAATAATCAATTCTTATGTAGAATTTGGATATTCAGTAAAACGATTTATTATTCGAGATTAAGATTTTCATCAGTCTATTTTGAGTATATGACAATTTATTCATCATTACAGCTATGAGTTAGAAATGAATGATTAAACACAAATATAGTTGGGTAATTAATTTTGCCTTTTGATAAGATCCATTGAAGGCAGCAATTGGAGTATTGCATAGAATAGACAAGTTAGGAGCAGTAACTAGCCTTAAATGGCCGCCAGAGAGAATACCAAATGCTACCCCAGATAAATAATATATCATCTTTTCAACTTTCAGTTTCTCCTTCCTCCGGTTCCTAAATTACCGCCTCAATTAATTTGGCCAATATTATATTTATTCCTCAATTCGATTGCTATTACAACATTGAGACCATATTTTATTTTATCTAGAAAATTAGTACGTAACTGTAAATAATATAATAATAAGTGTGTTTTAAAATATAAAAAAAAATGCTACCAATAATTTTATAATATCAGAACTGCTCTAGTTAGGATACAAAAAAGAAGGAAATAGATAATCCCATTCTACATTATAATTGTTTAAAACTATAGTTTACGTTCCCACCGAATTAAAACATTTGAGTGTTCATTTCTCATCTGTTCCACCACATTTCGGAACTCACTCCCAGCAAATATCCGCCATCCACGTTCAAACCCATGCTTTTACTACATCTCCTCAATTCCCAAACAGATGCTTTCTAACATGTTGTAATTAATAGCTCATATACATCAGAAGTAACTAACAACTTACTTTCAATTTTCGTCTGACATAACGATATAATTTTTATGTATTATACGTGCGTTTATTTATGTATATTTTTCTCTCATTTGTATTCTTGTTATTTTAGATTTTTATTAATGTTTTTTTATTAAGAGATATGTTATATAACTGAAAGATATATTTTAATTCATATTTATTTCCATTCACTTATGTAAATACTCATTCTTATAATATAACTACTTGGCCAGATGTTCATTCTGCTGATTTTTTACACATCTGTTATCTTTTGGGACCTGATCCCATAAGAAAAAAGTATTTTTCTACTGTCTAGGCAGTTTAAATTTATGATACCTTTGTAAATAACATTTATAAGTACCAAACACTTTGAGTAAAGGTAAGAGGATTACTGATAATTGCTTGGAAAACAAGATTATGTGTAGGAGAACCGAGCGGGGTATATACTCCTGCATTTTATAGGGATAGGTAGCGCAGCCCACCAACACCAACATTATTTTAGGTTTTTAGTAACGTTAATCCTAAAAAGGTATCTCTTCAACAGAAACACGAACATGTGGAATTTTCCTCATTCCATCTTAAATATTTTATTAACTTTAGTTTAATGACACACTTAAAAAATCTAGCACCTAAATGTATACACTGACAAATAAATAAAAAATAAAAAGCAAACAAAATACTCCTGACAGACTGACGTAAACATTGCTGCTGCCAAATTGTGTATTGGAAAGGTTTAAATAAAAAGGCTGAGTTTGAATTATCGTTGCAGAAGAAATGAAGGTCAATTCACAATTAAATTGCTGATATTTAGGTTCATTAATTGGTGACATCAAGTTTTAAAAAGTATCCGCATTTTAATTAGTAGTTCTGTGAACGTTATTAGACATGATTTAAAGGAGAGATTCAAAAACTTGAACAAGATTTTAATAAATTATTTAAATTGAATACTTTTGGAATTCGGAATTAATATATTGAAACAACCCCTGAACACTTTTTAAAAGTTATTAATTAAATGAAGAGAACATTGTAGACAACACGAATTTATTATTTAATAGAGAGTTAAAGAATTTAAGTAATTTTTAAGAACTGTTAGAGACTTTAACTGATATGAATTGAAACATTTTGACGGTATGACAGCTGTCTCCGTTACCACTCCTATGCTGTCTCAATTAGAACCAAATAATGATCTCATATTAATGAATCTTTTATTATTAAATTTTAATTTAATTTTGCTATACAATTCTTACAATCCAAAATCCTTCGCAAAATCCTCAATGCTCCTTATTATGTCACAAACTCATCCATCATGATCTTAATTCCCATATGTTGCTGATTTGGCCCGAACCTATCCTTCCATGACAAGCTCCATACAAACATGAATCCGCTAGTCTCTCAACTTGCTTCCCATACTATTCCATACTAACAAAGCCTTGTAACCATTTAAAAACAAATCGTAAAGTTCAAAATAACATTCAAGATACAAATCATGAACTTATACACTTGATGTATTTTTCATAAATCACATAATATATATATTTCTGGAAGAGAGAGATTGAGATAGAGATAGATAATTAAAAAAATTAAGAAGACATAATGATACATCCGGAAGATGCAATACGATGTTAATGTTTAGCTATTTAAATACGGTTCTCCAGAAATTTTCCGCGAGAAGTATAGTGGTATGTAAAAAAAACACATAAGTTTTTGGGTCATGTGGTTTCATCTAAATACGTAGTAATGAATTATATGTCTGTACGTATGCGTGCACAAGAAAGCGTATCCATGTGTGTGTGTTCAATTGCGATAATTTTGAAACGAAACGATTGGATTGAGGTAACATTGAGATAACATTTCATGATAAATTGAAACCGATATTAAGACTATTTGGTGTTTAATATTTTTTAAGAAAATGTGGATACTCACACACACATAAATACATTACTTACTAGGGTACATACATTTTGTTCTTTGTTCTGATCAAAAAAATGAGTTGAACTACATTAAAAATATTCCTCATACGAGAGAGTGGCATAAAATCCTTCAGTTTTTATTCCTCTTCTTTTAACACTCGGGAAGGTTCAGCAAAAAAAGGATCGTGGGAACTGGCAACCCTTCGGGGCCCAACTTTCGTTTTCAATCGATAGGCTTAGAACTACAGTTGCTACTGGACACTATCTTCATTCTTGAAGCAGACATCCTTCCCTGTCTTCATCAAGTTTTCTAAATTTAAAGATTGTACCTATTTGTTTAATTTGTTGAAGAGTATCTTGGAAAATTTATCTTTAAGATAATACGAGGGACGCCCAAAAAGTAAGGTTACAAATAACACAAAGGAGATGAGGTTTTTTTTTTCATAGTTGGCACATCTGGCGTTTCCCACTAATTCAAACTGGTTCACCATCAAACAAAAATTACGAAGTCCAGTTTTCAAAGAATCTGTCTTTTGAGACTGGAAAGGGATCGCGTCGGTCGATTTTATACCCCAAGGGACCGTTATCAATGCTGCATCATACCTGACGATCTGTGAGGCACTGAAAAGATTGAAAAAAAATTAAGACTAATAGATGGGGTGCTTACTCGTGTGTGACTCCTTCATGACAACGCCAGACCCTTACCGTCCATCTCACTCAAGACCTGCTTGTCTCATTTGGATGAGATATTGTGACTCACACATCCCTACACTCCGGACATGACACCGCCGGATTGCGCATATTTTCAAAAAATGTACGGAGTTTTTGGATAGACAACGATTTGCAAAGTCCACGCTATTATCTAAAAATGGATTTGGGAGGTGGAGCGGAATCTGTGCAAAAACTTGTGTCTAGGCTTCAAAATTATATTTATCTCAACGACGATTATGCAAAGAAATGAGGGCACGCTTTTACTCTTTTCGTTTAAATATGTGCATTTATCTATTCATAGCACGAGTTTTAACCTTACTTTCTGGATGCCCCCCGTAAATAGAAGTGTGAAAGGTCAGCCATTGTACATTTTCCACCACATCGCCTTTAATCCGAAAGTTGGTCCTGTCGGTGCCTCACCTTCCAGAGGGCTAATAAATTTTCGTCTTCTGCCCAATCAACTTCCAAAGGGAATGGTAAAAAAAAAAGAAGTGGGCTTTTTGAAGAACTTTTCCTCTGTACAAGTTCTTATTTTTAAATTTATTAACAACCAAATTCTCTCTGTCAGCGTTTTCTAAGAAAAGCTAATAAAATTTAGATGTTTGGAGGAAAAAAGTTATTTTCAGCTAATTTTTTTTAAATTTTTAATTAAATAGTTATTACGGAAGTTTGGATTCGGATCTCGAAGTTATCGTGTTTTTTTCAAATATTCAAATAAATGAACAGTATGTTTGTGGAGTAACATTTTTAAAATATTATATTAAACAAAATATATTTCGTACGTGAAAAATACTTTCACTAGTTCAGTACTCCTCAACAATACACCAATAATTAATGGATGCTTCAGAAAGGGCTGTACTTTTTCAAAACCTGTTATTAAACTCTAAATATCGAAGATATTTTAATGTTATAATAAATAATATTTGGCTTAACAATAGTTTATATTTTCATCATGAATCTATTGAAAATGTTTAACAATAAAATCACCAGGAGAATGTTAGTTACTTATTAATAAACACTCCATGTAATAGTAAAAAAAAACATCTTCGGTTTACAAATAATATATCAAGTAAGAAGAATCCTGTAGCCGGTAGAAGATAATTTAGGAAAATCGTAAAACAAAATCATAAAAATATGTATAAATAATTGAAAATAACATCTTGCATGTTAGAATTCTTCTTCGTGTACTCATTGCTTAGAATAATTATTCATAAAGAACTTAACAAGCCTCTATCTCACTTGAAAATTAATTCAAGAGAGAACAATGACAAATTATCAACAAAAAAATGTTAACTCTTTCTTATTCTCCGAAACTAAATTTTAAATTTCGCATATATTTTTTAGAAATTTAAATACGGATAATGTACTCTACTAATATCCTCCTAACTGTTACATGTTGTGGAACGAAACTGCTCGAGTTGAAAAAAGAACAAAGTACTGAGGTTTTCAAAAATTAATTACCGAGTAGAAAATTTATCCTTTAGAAAGATCAATCTACTGGAATTTTAAAAAGCTTAAGCTAAGAGGTACTCCGGAGCATTTATCCCATAAATTTAAAGTAACATCTCCACGGTTAAAAGGAAAACAAAATATTTATATCGACAAAGACGGAATTGTGAAAACATTAATTTTTGCTGAAAGTGACTGATAAATGGTCGGTCAAGAGATTTTAATGATGTAGTAGAGTTGAATAAAATGAAGCGTGGAGATGCAAAAATGGATAAATCCATATTTTATCATTTTTAATTTTTTTAATGTTTTTTTCACACATTTGCGGTGGTACATGGTTCCTCATTTAAAACATATCAAAGCCAATCTAATTTTTCTAAAAACGATTGTCTCAAATAAATAATCATTTCATAATAACCTGAATTATACATATGTTTGTGTTTCCTCAAAAAATTTCAAATTAGGATTTTGAAATTTTTCCCTTTTCCATCTCAACGCCTCCAATTATGTATACACCACTTTATGAAAATTATTACTTAAATGTTTACTTTTTTCTCAAAAAATATTACAGTTTTTCTTAAAACTGGTTGTATCGATGATAAATCACGTCATTTTTTGAATGAACAGTTGAATGAAATAATTAGTACGGGCTAATTGAGACTGAAAAATATCTGATTTCCAAAATTACATTCTCTATATACATTCCATTGATATGAAATGGATATAATAACTATTTTATTTATTACTAATCGTTATTAAAAAAAAACCTGTACCACTACAACCCGTAAAGGGTCTTAGAGTTCAGTACATGCTACAGACTGTACAATTTCTAAGACAACAGTTGTGCAGAAAAGTGACTTGTCCAAGCTCAACCCACTTTACAAAGGCTGGATGAGCCCCAGAAGAGTCTGCAGATCCCACATGGTCCATCCGCGACCCTTAACAGATTAATTAACTTATCTACCACTTTTCTTAATAGTTTATACTTTATTGTGTATAACAGTTGCGAAATATTGTTTTATACACCATTTTTGCAATACATATGCTTGTTGAATGTAATGAGCCTGTTTAAATTTAAACATAATTAATATTCACAAGAATAGACAATTGGGAAGAGACAACTGGAGGAGATATATCACCGACTCGGGTAACAAACGGGCAGGACCTGGCTGACGAAGAGTGATGGATCTCCGGCCAACCCAGGCCTACTAATGTCAAGGCGTCGATAGGTGGCTATTGTACCAGAGTACCTATAATAAATGCAATTAATTATTACTATAATTGAATAAAAACTATCAAGTAAAATGATCGAGGTATTTCTTAACAATTTGGATGGCTACCCGCAAAATAAATAATAATTTAAAAAAGACATTTTGATAGAAAACGAAACTAAAAAGTAAAAAATAATTTCCAATTTTTAGTTTAAAAAATGAATAGAAAAAAACAAAAAAAAAATATTGCTTTGGGTGCTTGGTGTTAATGGTTGTAACTATTTTATTGACTGATACTGATAACAGTCCTTATGAAAATATCTTAAAAAGCTTCCCGCACTTTTTTTTTAGAATAAAATGAAATCATTTTGGTTCATCACTCTGTACTTATTTTGAGCTAATTGAAAGTTATTTTCTATTTTTTAAATTTTGTTTCATATTGAATATTAATTTTTTAACTCTAATTTATTTTCCGTTTTTTTTTAGTTTGGCTGGCTTCAAACGCGTATTCTTCATTTGTTTTCTACAAAAGCCTTTGTTTTTAGATTTGTTTGCCAAATAACGAAGCTGCTGTCACTGCAGTGCCTTAGTACTTGGCACAAGACATTGGCTTAATATGAAAATTCGCTAATTCTGCAGATCCTGATCTGGATAATGAGAGATATTATTAAATTATTGAATAGTCATCGGTCCTTGAGAAATGTGCTATGTTTCAATTTAATTCGAAGTTTCGAAGTTGGCGAAAATCGATTTCAAAGATTCCATTACTTACATACTTACATGTAGCCAAAGCTAATAAAAGCTTGTTTAAAAAAATAAACATCTTGGTCAAATATAGAAAATAGAATTGATTATTCTGTTCGTATTCATGAACCTCCCTTGGGTGTGGAAAACCTAATGCTCCCCCAGTTCTTATGCAGCTTTTGACAGAGCTTTCCGTTCCTCGTCTCTTTGGAAATATATACCTTCTTCCATTCGTCGCTCCAATAATCTTTCAAATCCCGTACATTCATTCAATCACCTAATATCTATACAATTCCAAAAAATCGTTACTAGTTTTGAGAGTAAAATTTTCTAATTGATGAATGAATGATGTGTTCTAATGTATGAATGTATGTTCACTCATTCAGTTATATATATTAAATAAGTCATCGTATATACTATTGTTTGTATTTTTCTTTCATTATTTTTGTTTTTGTTTATACGACATAAAATTTGATACATTTGTAACTAACAATTGTTTCTCTATGTATAATTATTGTTATTTTATTTATATTTTTTTCTTACTCTTAAGTTTTTTTTATATTTTTATTGGAGACACCTCAATTTTATTTTTATACTCACTTATTAATTTAAATTTAATAATTAATTAAATTAAATTATATTATCATTGGGGAATTTCCTCTGAATAAATAAAGACCTCATTATTATTATTATTAATCGGAGGGAAATGTGGCGGTCGTAATATCTGCTAAATTGCCTTCTTGCACAACCGACTCGGAAACACAACAGTCACTACCTTGTACTGAATCTAACACCCTTCATGGATTGTAATATTTCAGGGTTTTGATGATATATTTAATCTAAAGTTACATCCTTACTTTTCAGTAAGTTTAAACCAGATATTGACTATACAACTCGTAGTGTAAGCTATACGGCTACTCTAACTAAACGGACACAAGTGCCGATAGGAAATAGGGATACCTGAAGTAGACTGGAGCATAGCAACTAGCCTCAACAAGACGATCCACTTAGCGCTATTGGGGCCGCCGCGGGAGAACCGGCTTAGCCACTTCTTCTCAATACTATTCTAGGTCCTATTCCTCGGTTATAAGAAAAATAGGTCGATAGTTTTTAGCCGATATATTTTAATATGGATATTTCGAAAAATCATTTTCTTTATTAAAAAAAAAACTATAAAATCAAAAACAATTGCAGATTCCAATATAAAAAAGTAGCTTTTTCGAGAGCAGTGGAACAACTTTTAAAATAGTGGTTGTGATCAAGATAGCCCCTTCTGTTATTTGTTAGAACCAGAAAAAAAAAGGTGTTTTATATTGTATTTAAGACTATAGTAACATAAATTAACAAATAGTTAACGTTATTAAATGATTATAATGCAATTGGGAAAAACCACAATGCAAAGCCTTATGTTTCAAAAAATACACCTACTCACCAGTCGACGTTTCGCCTATTGTACTCGAGTTGTATGTCGAACGTCTTGGTGGCGGGGTGCTGTCTCATGTTTGGAGCCTGTTTGGGCTGTTGATCGTTGGGATGTTTTGCACCTTTTTCTTCGAGATGCGATTCACATAACCCCCTTTTTTGATTTTGGTGTCTTGATAATGCCTGAATAGGCGAAACGTCGACTGGTGAGTAGGTGTATTTTTTGAAACATAAGGCTTTGCATTGTGGTTTTTCCCAATTGCATTATAATAAATAATACTGTTTCTTTTTGAGTTTTTGGCTCTATTTTAGTGATTATTAAATGATAATAATCTAACAATAATTAAGTGTAAAAAGAACAGTAAAAAAATACTATTATATTTTAATATTACAATTGTATTATAGTTTCAATTATTTTAACTATATAAAATATATATATTAATTATAACGTCAATATTATTCAAAAGTTAATAATTTTAATTGTATTCTTTTTTTATAAAAATAATTAATTATAATATTAATTATATAAATATCACTATACCATTATTTTAATAATCTCTTATTAAAGAAGACTCACTACATTTCTAATAATAATAAAAAGAGAAAAATAATATTAAACGCAAAAGTGGCGCATCTCTAAATTTGTGGATCTGAGAACGCGGGTTAGAATTATCGTTGTAAGAGAAAGATTCAAAACGATTTTCCAATGAAATTGACAATACATCAGATAGTTGAATAAAAACGCATTTCTTCAGATAGAAATTTATTAAAAAATTTTACGTTAAAATGCTATGTAACACCAAATTCCAAACATTACTTCAACTTATCTTTATATTGTTGATTGATATTTGATTAGAAAGTATTTTTAATCTAATAATTCTATATAATAATTATTATTATAACAATTTTTTCAATGATATATCTTACTCATATTATAAATGTGAAAGTTTGTATGTTTGTCTCTCTTTCACGCAAAAACTACTGGACGGATTTTGATGAAATTTGACGGTAATATAGGTTATACATCAGAATAACACATAGGCTATAGCAAGCACGGATTTAGGGGGGGCGCAGGAGGTCATAATTAAAGGCAAATCAGGAACTTAGCATCTTGAAATTTGTAGAAAGTTTCTTTGTATAGTTTAAGAAAGAAATTTGGATAATTCTACCCTCAAGGGCTTCCCCTTTAATATAATAGGGGTTCAAAGGTTGTATAGAATCCATCAGTTTTGAAGTTAGACATCTAAAATTTTGGATGTACGAATAACTTATATTTAAAAAAAAATAATTTAATTATTTATTTTAAATGATTTTTCATGAAACTTTATGTGGCAGACCAAATTCCATGCGAGCGAAGCTGCGGGCATAAGCCAGGATATTATAAATGTGAAAGTTTGTACGTTTGTCTCTCTTTCACGTAAAAACTACCGAACGGGTTTGGATGAAACTTTACAGTAATATAGGTTATACATCAGAATAACACATAGGCTATATCAAGAGCGGATTATTAGGAGCCGGGTTTGAATCCCGGCCGGGGGCATATCTTTTCTTTTATATTTATGAATTAATTTTAATATTAATAATAATATAAACACTGAGAATTTATGTAATATTAGAGTAATGACTTGATAACATTTTTCTCCCCTGCATATTAAAAAAAATTATACAATATGAACTACAGAATGCATGTAAATTACAGTTATACAATTTGTGCAGCGTGTAGTACACATATATGAACAGCTGTATAATTTGTAAAACAGAGGTTGGTCCACCATTAGGCAAACGAGGGTTACCCTTTAGTAATTAATAATAGTAAACTATATTTTTCATTTTTAAATTAATGTAGGTATGTATTAATAAATCTTTTGATTTTTATATTTTGGGGAAAAAAACATCATCCAGTCATCTAGTCTTCTTAAATTGTTTAATTCTTTAAAACGTTTCGACAACATAGGTCATTATTAATCATTTAAAAATTTTTTTTTTTCCAAAGTATTACTATTTTCTCGCAACACATTTTAAAATGTTATTATGAAAAACATTATGAACACGTTATTTTAAATTAGTGAAAAAAAAGTAATCCGTTTTAATTTCCTGGTTACTTGCTTGAATAGCATCATTCAACATTTAGTTTTCTTCAACTCGACTCAGGTTTCCCAACACTTATATTTCCCATACCGACAATATGTTGATTAATCAGTTATTACTTCATCCCAGGGGTCAATGCATTGCCAATTACGAATGAAGAAATAAATCATAAAAAATCTATAATAAATGACAAGTAAAAAGAAATTAAGGAAAACTCTTAAAAAAACAACAACTTTGAAATCGTACTGAAAACATAAAAAATATTACAAACTTTTTAATGAAACAAATTTTAGGAAAATAAAGGAGGAGTATTAGTAATTGGATTGAAGAAGAACTCACCAAGTTTTTCTTTTGTTGATTTTGTCATTTACAATATTAAATATTTGCAGCCTAATTATTTAAATATATATACATCAAATACATTGTGATTAAGGAGCCTCAAATGCTATTCATGTTTATAAATAGAGATATGAAAGAAATTTAAATAAAATATGCAACTATTATATGTAAACGGCCTTTTAAGATGATGAATGAAATGAAAGCACTTCAAGTAAGGGCCTTGAATACAATGAATCTGAATGGGCAAAGAAATCAGATCCTTTACGGTTGAAAAGATTTATTTTTTTCTTTAGTTTCTGGATGTAGTCATGAGAGCCACAGCTAAGTGGATATGCAGCCATTTTAAAACCCGCAGAAAACCAATAGTTAAAAATATGAGTTTTTAATGCAATGTTTTTTTTCCTATGCAGATTCATGCAGCACTTAAAGTAAAAAGACATAGAATCCGCTAACCATCGTTAGGCGTGTACATTAGAAAATAGCTCGCAGCACTTTTAAAAAATATTAAAAGCTACAGTGATTTTTTTCCGTATTTACATATGTATATACTTTTTATCCTCCCCTATCTTCTTTATATTTTATCCTGAAATAACGTTCAAACGAAATTCGTGAAACTGTAAGGTTATACTTTGGTTTATACACATATCACTTCCATAAATAAACAACTACAAATTGGAATTCATGTTTTGAAATGTAACAATTTCATGTAACTTCCGAAAAACAGATAAGAGTTATATTAGCATTCAAATCTGTTTCCACAATGGATTTTGAAAATCCATGCTTATCTGCCCAACCATGTTATGTACGAAGTATATTGAAGAACAATTTATAAAGTGTAAAATTCGTATTTCTTTTACTAACATGTGCATTATACATTGTAATGGAATTAGACGGGTAAAGTGGTTTATAAAGGACATTGGACGATAAGGATTAAATTCTACAGCATTATTACAATTTCTTGAAATACCAAGCCTCTTGAAGCTTTGTCCAAATAGACCGATTTACAAGTATCATTTTGTTGGTCATTTTGGATTCTAATGCAAAATAAACATTATTTGAGATCGAAGAACAATGTCTTATTCGATTCTAGTAGCATATACAGTTGAAATTGTATCTATGGAATCTATGGAATGGTTCAACAAGAGTTGATAGGAAGAAAGCAGGAAGAAATATCGGGCCAGGTTTTTTTTAGAATTAGCTACACACTTAGCTACACAATTAGCTACACAATTAGCTACACACTTAGCTACACAATTAGCTACACACTTAGCTACACAATTAGCTACACACTTAGCCACACAATTAGCTACACACTTAGCTACACAATTAGCTACACACTAGCTACCTCTACACATAAATTTGTTGATTGAATTTATAGATGCATGATTTAAGAATTTATTTTTCAAACACCACAGGTTTAATACTTCTAAAATCCAGGAAAATTAACCCATTTAAGTAAATACTTTTTATTTCTGCCACAAGGACTAAAATATTCGTTAAGTTAACGGATTATAAATTCTAATTGAAAAGATCGAGTTGATGACCTATAAGATCTTTGTGAATACGTTAATTAATACTTGCGGGCTCTTGACCAATAAGTTGTGAAATATCTGCCGTGTTGTTAGCATAGGGACTTATATATACGGTAGAGAGGAGATGGTAAAATTAAACTGTATTATATAAAGAGAGTATTTGGTTCTAGAGTATTCACTACAATATACTGTAAGTCAGTAAGTCTTCCTCTTTAACTTATTTAAAAGTCGTTTTCAAATCTATATTTATATACAATAAATCTATATTTTTATTTTGAAGAGAAAAGATTTTCTCTGCCCGGGTAGTACGCCTCTCCGTGGCAGTGCTCTAACGAATTGAGCCACCAGGTGTCGCCACAAATTCATGCAAATCTGTTAAAGTAATGTTCAATGAACATTCTTCCTCGTGTATGCATCGCGAAATTGCAATAAAACGGAAATATAGGATCGATGAAGAAAACAGATTTGCCTGACTCAATTGGCTAGAGCATTGCCAGGGAGAGGCGGACTAACCGGGTTCGATTCCCGGCCAGGGCAAATCTTTTCTCTTCAAAATAAAAATATTTGGAAATTAAAACAATTAATACAAAAATATTAGAATAAATCTAAACCTTTCTTAGAATTCGTCGACCATTCATTAACTGTTATTAATAACGTCGACGTGAAGTCACTGACAAGTTCTTAAAGAACTGCTCCACCGCGACAGAAGCTTTTCACCGGCCTGATAATTGCTGATGGATTGCAGCGAGGCCCGGCTCAACCATCGCTTAGCCAGGTCCTCGGGCCACTTAGTCTAATTAAATCAAAAGGGGTTAATTGAATTTCATAGGGGCCTCACGCGATTTCCGCACGAGACTAAAGAACCTTTAAATCAGGCATGCTGTCCCTTTTTTTTTATTATAAGTCTTTATCGAGGTAAAAAAAACTGTTTAAAAGTTATATCAGCGCCTAATTACCAATTAGATAACTTTCATGATTTTCTGATCGAGCATATTATTGTTATTAGTTTTACGGGTCTAGCTCTCAGGATGTCTATTCCTGCAAGCAAAAAAAAAAAAAAAACAGTACCACTACACCCGTGAACGGGTCTGGGGGTTCAGTACATACTAGAGACTGTACTGTTTCATGGACAATGGATATGCAAGGAGGTTACTTGTCCTAGGTAAGCAATACATGTCGATTAAATGACCACGTCATCCGGCCACGATATTCATTTCATTGTGCCAATCGAAGTATGTGCCAATATATATATATATATATATATATATATATATATATATATATATATATATATATCCAAGAAAGAAGTATTTCTTTCTGATCCTCTGATTTTTCTTTGATCTTCCAGTCTGACCACATGCCCTGCCTACCGCAGACTATGTGTTTTGATATAGTTGACAATCTTATTGTTCTCTAATATAATCTCAATTTCACTGTTACTATTAATTTTCCTCTCATTATTTACTGCTGTAGCGCAGAAAATCTCTCTAATTATTTTTCACTCAGTAGTTCTCTACTGCTCTAATAAGAGTTTTATCCAAACTTTAAGTTTGTTTCTTTTGATAGTAATTGATACTTGAAAATCTTGAGGTTTACATAATAGGCTATATTATCAGCCATTACTAAGTTGTTAATTTCTTGGCGTATTAAAATGTTCGTTGTTTAAATCTGAACCTAGAAACATAAACGTCGATGCATACATGTTCAAACTTTATGAAAATAATTTATTTTCATGTCTTTAAGGATCTTTTACTTGCTGACGAAGACAATTTTAAGTATTTCGTTTTATTTTCGTTGACCACAAATCATGCATTTTATATATATATATATATATATATATATATATATATATATATATATATATATATATATATTTGAGCTAAAGCTGAGATACTGGTAGCACGGAGCCAATAGGCCTAGTAAGAAAGAAGGATTTGTGGAGGATATATCTGGCGAGAGGACAGAGGTTATTGCCCAAGTTAGTCGTTCCCATCAATATAGTCCTCCAAAACAGCCAATAATCTGTATAACTTACCCTATCGTGCTACAAAAAGCTACTTTTAGTTTCTAATAAATCTTTTAGAAATATTTGACCGAGGAGCTATTATGTTGTTTGTCCATTCAAGATGGAGCCAACTTGGTGGAAAATATTATTATTCTCTTTTTTACTTTATTTACTCTTCGGTATTAAATGAAATAATAACTTACTACATTAACTATATGGCATCTATAACTTTATTAACTATAACGTACATACTGCTATGCATTTTTATAATGATGTTCTCTATTTGTTTCGGGATGCCATAGTTACCGGACAATAGCTTTAAACAAATTGTTTAATAAAATAGTTTAGTAAGAAGGAAGTTTCATCAATGCTTCCACGTTGTCAGGAATGTAAACTTCCTTGTCCTCCCCTCTTATTTAACATGGATATATACCAGCTCTTAGATTAGGATACAGAGAAGTTAGAAAGTAGGAGGTAGGCGAGAAGAGAGTAGAGATGTAGAAGATAGTTATAGTGTGTAAGAGAGTAGTCTCTAAGTAGTCAACATTCAATAAATTATAATGATAGTCAATAGCAATAAGTCACCAAGTTACTTCATGACAATAAATCTTTTGAACATCATACTATATATGATCAATTCATATCTCTAACAAGTCGTCCATCGATTGTTAACTCCATGAATAATTATTAAAAATAATTGTTAATACTATCTATTTTAATGCCCGTGTATGTTTTAGATTGAATTATTTTGTTGCAGAGGTTGTTTGCATGTTTATAAATTTACAAATCAGTCAACCTTAATACCTTTTTTTTTTAGAATAATTTATTGATATTTACAACTGTAATAATATTACATCAAGTAAATGTGCTGTATGAACAAAGGACATGAAAAAAAAAAAAACACTTGTGGAGAAACTGCCCATTGATAGCACTCCAATAAAGCTCTATAGTAGAAGGTCTCGAGGCCATCTTCTTTTCAGACGCCTCTGAGGGTTATCACGAATATTATGGGAAGCAAGTTGAGAGACCAGCGGATTCAAGTGTGTATACAGCTTTTCATGGAAGGATAGGTATCTAGTTTGGGCCAAATCAGCAACATGTGGGATATTAAGATCATGATGGATGGGTTTGTTTGTGACAATAAGGAGCAGTGAGGATTTTACGAAGGATTTTGGATTGTAAGGATTGGATACGAGATGAATTGGATGGTTTAGTAGAGCCCCAAAGCTCAACTCCGTATGTCCAAATAGGTCTGATAACTATCATGTAAATGAGTCTTTTGTAATTAATTGGTAGCTTTGAACGTTTGTCCAGTAAATGTTGAAGTAGGCGAAATCGTCGAGCAGTTTCTTGTATTTTCAGTCTTGTATGAGGATTCCAAGTGAGACATCTTAATACCTAAATAGAATTATAAAATATATATATATATATATATATATATATATATATATATATATATATATATATGTAGAGAGAGAGAGAGAGAGAGAGAGAGAGAGAGAGAGAGAGTGAGAGGGGGAGAGGGGGAGAGACGAAGGATAAAGTGCACAAGTAAACAATTAAAACAAATATAATTACTTATTTTGGACATAATAAATATACATAATGAGCAATTACCATTCTTGAATCAGACTGCTTTACCAAGATAACAAATATAAAATACATAAAATAAATGTACAGAAAGGATACAAATGTAAACATAATATCAAGGGAAAGAAAAATGAGGAGGTAAACAGAAATATACAAAATGAGAAGATTAAAATATAAAAAAGGAGGTGGAATACGAAGGATTTAGAAAAAAACTAGTTTAATTATAGATATAAATTAAATTATAAGTTTTAATTTCTGTTCATCATCTGTAATTTTATTATATCTGCTACTACTAAAATTAAAATAAAAATAAGAATGATCTCATCTCAGCCCTGAAGAAGTCAGCAGCATGGTTGGCGAAACGTTGGCGAAAGTCTTTTGTAATAATAGTGGTCGTGGAAACCTAAAAGAATATTAAAGCTGGATATGTTTGATACAATACACAACAATACATTCTATGTTGTAATGCAACAACTACTTTTTACTTAAGACATAGACGATCATACCTTTTATGGCATAGTAGGGAATAGGAACATTGACAACAATGTATCGATAATCCTGCCACGGAAGGGTAATGCGTGGTCAGATGACAGTAAGGAAAGGCAAGTAGAAATTAAGAGAAAATACTGGGGGGAAAGAAAGACGAAAATGAGAAAAGAAAAGCAGTGATATTCGCGTGTTCTAAAAGGCCGTTTCATAAAAAACAAAAAAAAAAAAAACTGATATTTCATATGAAACGACTCAATATGATATTTTTTCTTAAATTAAAACTTTTATTTGGAATAATTGTATTTTCAAAATTAAGAAAATTATGTCTTAGTTGTGATGAGAATAATAATATTAGGTATAATTTATTTAATTGTTATATGATATAATTTTTTTAAATATTTTATTTGAAATGAAAAGATATGGCCAGGACCGAGACTCGAGCCCGGGACCTTCACCTCTCTGAGGTGACGCCTCAACCATCTCGGATATCCTGGCTCGTTTCACGGCCAGCCTTTCGATTCTTTTCACAGATCCTACATCTATGTCATGGCCATATCTTTTCTTTTCAAATCGACCATACGCCATTAGAATTTTTAACCATTTGATAAGACGCGGAGGATTATTGATGAGCCCAGGCGGGAACAAATCCGCACACGAGCGGCTAATGACGTCGTTACGAGCGCATTACGCCCCAACACTCTGTCCTCACTTAGCGGTCTTTATTACCCGATGCCTTCTCTAATAAACTAACTTTTCATTCCTAAATGGCCGAGCGGCTAATCTCTGGGTCACCCGAGTCCGTCTTCCTACCTTTGGGTTTTCTCTGTTACATTTTCTCGTATATAAAATAGTCTTGCTAATACCAGTTGGGATGAAAAGTTCATAGGCTGACATATAATTGGTATTAGTAATATTAAATCTTTATGATTATTGGTTAGTGCTAACCTTCAAAAGATTCACATATAAATTTGAAAGTTGTCGATCAATTTGTTCATGTGATTATAGCATTGTGAATGAAGCTACATTTGCTAATTTGTATATTGAAAAAGTCGGAGTGTCCACTAAGAAAATCAATCGTCAAAAAGTGGTTCACTAAATTTTAACTGGGTGAACTGAATGTGTACAGAAGAAGATACACGCAGTGGATGTCCGAAAGAGGCTGTATCTGACAAAAACATAAAGATGTTCACAAAATAATTATGAATGATCATAAATTCAAGTTGATCCAGATAGCTGAGGCTCTGGAGATATCAAGAGTGTTTTGAACATATCATGCATGAATATTTTGGCATGCTAAAGCTGTTTTCTAAGTGATTGCCACACGAGTTCACAATCTAGCAAAAGTTTCAACCTGCCGTTGGCTCGGAGTGATGTTCAGCGATATTCAACAGTAATAACAAAAAATGTCGGTTGATATGTGACAACGGATTCATCACTACACTCCAGAGTCCAAAATCAGTCCTCCGAGTGAATTGCTCGCGATAAACCGAATCCAAAGTGTGGAAAGGCGTATCGGTCGGCTAGCATCAGCATTCTGTGATACGCAAGGCATAACATTGATTTATTAGCTTGAAAAGGGCCAGAGCATCAACAACGGTTATTACTAGTTGGAATGTTTGAAGAATGAAATAACGAAAAACCGGCCCCCTTTGGAGATAAAAGTTCCGTCATATTCAGACAATGCACCATATCGCATGTTAACGATATCTGCATGAATTAAGCACGAGCTGCTTTCCCTTCCACCATATTTTCCAAATCTGCCCTCCAGTGAGTTTTTCCTGTCTGTAGATCTCAAAAGAATGCTCACTGGAATGAAGGAAGTAGCAATCGCTGAGAATAAGGCCTATTTCGAGGCTAAAGAGAAATGGTGCTATAAAAGTGGTATCGAAAACTCGCACGATCAGTATAATCGTTTTGGTGGTCTCAAATGGAATCATGTTGAATAATAAAATCGAATTTTACCAAAAAATGTGTTTTAATATGTTAGCCTACGAACTTTTCAGCCCACCTGTTATTTAAAAAAATGTTTTTATAATAGTATCATACTATTATCCTATTGTCCTGCTTAAGGAATGGACTTTCTAAGTAATATCGTAGGAATCTCGTGCTTTACATACAAGTTATGTCAGTAGCCTCTTAGTTATATCTGGGTGAATAAGTAGAATTTTGTCTAAAATGAGTTAATTGGATTAAGAGAAGCGGAATCGTACCATTCTGGTTGTGCACTGGCTAAGTCAGATCTTGCATTAGAATGGAGTTATTGCTTGTGTTATCAGTCCATTTCAAGCCAAAGACCAGGAAAATGAAAAGATTCCACTTGTGGCTGACAGACTCATAGTGGATAAAATTAGATTTAAATACTTATTCAGAGGGGCTGCAGACATTTGTATTAAAGAAGAAGCATGTTCTGGCTGGTAATCGATTTAAAAAACCAACTAGGGCTTAACTATATACAAAGTGGGCATAGTAAACCATAATACCGGCCGGAGGAGCCCAATAAGCCTCTCACTACTGGCATTTGCGGATGACATTGTGGTTTTCTCAGAGAATGACAGCACAATGTTAGCAGATTAAAAGAAGAATTGCTGGCTATAAATATGACCATAAACCCCAATAAAACAAAAGTGATGAGGGTAGGAAAGAAGCCAAGGAGAATAATGAGGGCCTTTAGGGTTGAAGATAAAGTCCCGGAACAAGCGGAAAACTTCAAATACCTGGGAAGAAAGAATCAGTGATGTTCGACCCGGTCAAGAGAGGATTTCTTAACCAAAGAGAAGTAGAAAAGGAAAATAAAGTAACTGTATTTAAGTTGAGATTCTTCCCTATCCTCACGTACTCTTCAGAATCATGGACGCTGACAAAGAAACTCCAATCCAGAATACAAGCAGCAGAAATGAGATTTCTCAGGAAGATAAAGGGCGAAACAAAACGAGACCGAGTCCGGAACACCACTGTAAGGTCGAACCTGAATGTTAAACCAGCCATAGAGCTAATAGAGGAAACCAGAATGAGATGGCTTGGACACCTCCTGCGGATGGATCCTAGCAGAATTGCTAGCGAAACCTACCGAGCCAAAGTGGAGGGAAAACGAGGAAGAGAACGACCTAGGAGGAAGTAGAAAGAAGAGTTGAGGAAGGAATTTTAGAAGAGGGGACTCCATTGGAGCAGAAGAGCAGTTGGTGGAAGACCAACAGAGCTGGAGAAGGGAGTGCAGAATTCCTCCTCACACTGCTTAGGCGGTAAAGAAGATTGATTATGATGATGATGACCTGCCGGAGGATCGTGGATATCGTCTAAATCACATCCCTGCACAACCGTTTTGCTAGGAACAATACAGTCCATTTGCTGAATCCAAATCCCTTCATGGATTATAGTGTTACAGATACATATTTTGGAATTAGTTTTTTTCATGTAATTAAGGTTAGTTTCATTTAATTTAATATTTTACTGTAAAAAGTTTCTGTTTAGTCATGTAAAATATTAACGTTACTCCATAGAATTTTTAAGAACGATTCAGGAGACATCTGAGTAGTTTAACTCGCTTGATGATTTTTTTTCTGTACCTTTCCATATTTTCCCAAACCATAAATAAATATTTTAAATATAAATATTGGCTGCTGCTTAGGCTTGAAATCTGGACAGGCCACGACAATGTTTATACCTTTCGGATTTGATGAATATGGTGAAAATATAAATTTCTCCTTTTGCATAATTAACAACAAAACACTCATAAGCCTCATAAAAACTCTAATATGAGGTGTCATAGAAAGTTCAAATTACTTGTGTTAAATTCTTAATTTAATTTAATTATTAATATATAAGGAGTAGAGATTAGTATTTTAAAGCTCAAACTTCAAAAAAACCCGATCATTTGAAATGTAGTTCTATACAGGCATCTTCAGCAATCATCAACAACAAACAGAAAGATGCAATGGACGCAAAATAGAAAATCATTACGGCATGAAAAACATTTTATATTTAAACATCATATACAACGATAAATACTGACTACTACATCACATTGTAAGGTAAAAAAAAAAGTATTGGTGAGAAGAAAAATAATCGATTTCAGAAATACAATGGAATAATAATGACCTAGAATGAGGCCTTAGGGACAAAAGCAATGTAATAAATCGACCCAGGCAGGCGTTGTATCGATTATAATTTCTATACTTGACATAGACTATAATTTGTATATAAAATATTACTTCATTGGGAACGAAGTAAGAGGGCAAAGTCGTGCATGCTATTTAAGAATTCTATGTTGAGAGCCGTCCCTCGCGAGTATTGTTTCTTGCGATGTAGTTTTTTACGCGAGAGCTTCTCGTGCCCAGCGAGAATATGTCATGGCTAAAAAGCTCCTTTTTATATCTCCCCACTCCCATCACTGGCTTGTAGAGGTACATTTGTTTCGTAATCTCTTCTATAAGATGGAATATCCTGAACGCTTCGAAGGAACGTTGCAAAATATTCTTCTTAATTAAATTTAACGTCTCAGTGAATTTATAAAGGCAGATGATTAATTACTTACAAATTCATGAAAGTTATTTTTTTTCGCATCCAAAATTAATTACTTTAGAACATAATTTTTAAGAATTAAAAACTAGCATGACTATGAATTAATTATCGTGAGAGCAAGATTGCACAACAGGTTGTTAAGGGGTAGGATACAGCACTTCCGATATATTCCGAGAGAAAACACACTGGCGTTGGGTACTGTCCTGATTCTTAGTATAATTACCATCCTGGGCTATTACTTCACTGGTGGTTACTGTAACACACATAAATATATTTGACGGTCACCTGTGGTCTAGTGGTTAGCGTAACAAACAACAAACCGTAGATTCGCGGGTTCGTAGGTGGCCCTAGGATTTTTTCAAGGAAGTAAAAAATCCTTAGTTACGCCGCCCTTCGGAAGGGACGTTAAACGGGGGTACCGAGCCTGTACGATGTCAGGTACTCGTTAAAAATCCCTATCCTAATTAAACCTGAAAAGGCAAAATTTAGAGTTCCCACTGTAGCATCGTCCAATTAGCCATAGCAGCATAAAGTGACGTTAAATGAACAAACAACAACACATGAATATATTTATTTAAAAAGCGATACTTACTATATATATAAATCCTGAAATTGGAGAATAATTAAGTTGAAAAACCGAACAGGTTTTTTTTTTTTCGTTACTTGACGTTACTTTAGCACGGTAACGTTACTAGATAATTTGAATTATTCAGGGCAGTTGTAAATAATCGAGTATCTAGCTTAGAATCACTCTAATCTGCCATTAAATTCAAATGAATTAATCAAAAGGCACATATATAGTAATTTAGCGTTGATGCAGATTTGAGGAGGACTGATGTGCGAAGAGAGGTAGTAGGCTGATAAAATTTAGGAGCTCCGAGATAGGGCGCCGATAAATTGCAGTTCGGGGACAGTAATCTGCCTCCACCTAGCCCGGTTTCCAACCCAATTCATTTCGGATTCGATACCAGCGCGGTTAGTCTTGATTGTATCTCTGTACTGTAATGTCTATTCCATAGGTAGCAGTCCATGGATTACTTAATTAAAAGTCTATAACAAAAGAAAAAAACAGAATTTAACGCAAAAAAAAGTTAAAAGAAATAATAAAATTTGCTCAGTTGGTATTCGTTTCGTTCAGAGTGTGAAATTAAATAGTATCATCAGTATTATAAATTACACTTTTGCACGCGCGCTCCTATTTTTTCATTTATGTGTTTATTTATGCAGTCAAGGCGAATAAGTGGTAAAGTCGAATTTTTTCCCGAGTGAGTCAATGTATTGAGCGAAATAAAATCGTGTCGTACTCTTAGTTTATGGCTCGAAATTGAATTAGTTATGTTATGTCAACGACTTGAAATTGATTATTTATAAAATGGATTTGTAACAAGGAAGTTTCAACAACGCTTTCGTGATGTCAGCAATGTAAACTTCCTTGTCCTCCCCTCTTCTTTTACATCTATATATATATATATATATATATATATATATATATATATATATATATATATACGTATATATATTGAGTCTAAAATTAGGTCATAGGTAGGGAGTAGAGAGCAGAGATATTACAAGATAGTTTAAAGTATGTAAGAGAGGAGTCTGTAAGTTAAAGTCCATAGTCAATAAGTTATGATCATAGTCACCTAATAATTCATATAGTATTAAGTCAACTAGTTCATAAGAATATCTCCTTTATATTTCTTGTATATCCATATTATTACGTTCAATATCTTAATAAATATGCAAATCTTACTAGTCGCCCACCTTTTGATAATTATTTGTAATGAAGCATTAACTCAATTTCAAACCAATGCCTAGCATAGTCTCTTATTCCTTGCGAAGATAACGCGACTCCAAATCCTCAAGCAGAAGAAACCCATTTTGCAAAAAATACGACTTAAATATTTATCGGACCTGTTGATATATGCATGAAAATTTATACTTAAAAATATTATATTCCTAACAACAATATTTTAATATAAAAACGTTTAAATATACGATTAAATTGAATTTTTAATTCAATTTCATATCAAAACTTAAAACTATGAAATCATTTTATTAATGATTTTTTTTACTTAAAGTTTCACAATATTAATCAATGCGTTTAACTTCGGATTTCTAGTATTTTTTTGATAATGTAGAGGAATTTTTTTATAATTACATATAATATTGCTTATTTATATAAAACATTAGTTATACAGTTATTTATTTATTTAAAAAAGATGTCGAGGCCATTAAGATAGTCCAACGGTGATAATCATGACTTGGCGTGGGAGGGAAAATTTATTTCGTGACGGAAACACGGTATAAATTATAACCTGCCCACCCGTTTTAGAATATGCTAGTAACCTAACGTAACCTCCTCCGTGATGAACACCTCAACACCATTATATACGGCAGCAATGTTGAACATAGTCATTGCAAGATTTATATTCAAGTAGTTTAATTTCCGAATTTTCGTTTGAACTAACATAAGTTAGCTTTAACGAGATAACATACAGATCTAGTACCTTCTCTGCCTTTGAAGTGATCTTTAAAATGACTTCAAAAATGTTGTTTTGTGAAGTGTTTATAAGTTAAATTCGTTTTCGCTGGGTCAAATAAACAAATAGCACCAAAAGAAACTATATAATATTTGGGAGAATTTTGTTAACTTTGAATTTTGTTTGTTCAGCTATGCGGAGTTATCAAGACATCAATCTGTGTTCAATAACCGATGAAGTCTTAAAGGATCTAAAAACATTAAATTATTGATTGTTATCTGGACAATAAGTCTTGAAACAATATTAAACTAAAAAATACGATGCGCTTTATTTATTTACAGTTCCATTCGAGAAAAAGAAATAAAAATTGAAATGTTTGGATCAGATTTATTTACTCAATTAACTTTTTAACATGAAGTATTAGAATACTTATACTATTTATAATATATCAGTGCATTTATACTGACTGTATCTCTGACCCGATGTTTTTCTATTGATCTTGTGTTCTGTATAACTAAAGGGCGTTCATCTTATTGGGCATTTAACGAATAAATCACACATTTTTACATTAAAAAAAAACTCAAGAAAACTATTTATTTTTTTCGGAGATGAAAACCTCAAGAATTTAATTATGAAGCACAAAGTAGGAGCCCTGCCGTAGCGATTGGTTCCTTTCATTTATAACAATTCCCGCTTGTTTTGAGGTATGCCACATTCAATCTGTGTGTGGGAGGAATAGGGTGTCCAGACAGAGTATCGGAGGTTTGATAGTTGAATAAAATCACAAATTTAATAAATCAAGTAGGTTCTTTAGGCTTTATTTACACACATTGAACTGCAAAATTATTTGGAAAAGAGAATATTGTCTAGGTGTCAACCATCACGCTGCTGGAACTCCTCTAATCTCAAAAGCAGATTTCTAAGAACGCGTTGACACATTGTTCGTGAGATTGCTGTCATTTCCGTTGTGATATGCTGCTTCAATTGCGTCAGATTCGTCGGTTTGTTCTGGTATACCCTACTTTTCATATACCCCCACAGAAAGTAGTCAAGAGGACTGAGATCTGGACTCCTGGGAGGCAAGTTAATGGTGCCACTACGAGAAATTATTTTGTTTGGAAAAAAATCGTTTACCGTAGCAATTGATAAGCCAGAAGTATGGCAAGTAGCCCCGTATCGCTGCAACCATGTCTGGAGTTATATCCTTGAAACTCTTGAAGTTCTTGGGCCAAAAACCTCTTAACTTTTCGCAATAACGCTCACTATGTACAGTGAGTGCTCGCCGCGTTGATCTTCCTGGAAATGCGGACCGATGATGCCTTTACCCGACATTGCAGCCCAGACTATATAAATTAGGGTATACAAGAACAAAGCGACGAATCAGAATATCACAATACAAATGACAGCAATCTCACGAACTATGTGTCTGAAATCTGCAATTGAGATTAGAGGAGTGCCAGCAGCGTGATGGTCGACTCCTAAACAATGTTTTTTTTCCAAATTAATTTTTCAGTTCAATATGTGTAATTAAAACATAAAAAACCTACTTGATTTATTGTATTTGTGATTTTATTCAACTATCAAACGCCCGATACTCTTTCTGGACACCCTGTATTATATCAACAAAGTCATAGACCATTACGAGTTTTATGAATTTTTATAATTAAGTTTGTTGATTGTTGTTTAATGTTAATCATCATACTCTAGAATAATAACCAATACTTTTCATTTCTGATAAAATCTAATTCAAATAAAATTTATATAGTAAATCTAAAATTTAACCTGATGTTGCTGTCTATGGTTATTTGGCACCTTTATCGAGTCAGTTCTGGAATAGGAATTGGAACTAACAGAGGTAGGAAAAAAAAAAGGTAGACACGAAGTATGACCCTTTTACAATATTTGGCACTAATACAGGTTCCAAATAAAAAATCCACTTATTAGGTTTATCATTTTAACTCTACAATTGTTTAAATAACATTTATACTGTTTATAGGGCTATCAATGTAGTGATATCAATTTATCAGGGGTTCGAATAAACTGTGGCACTGTATGCGATTTTTTCAATCACATTTCAATGCCATTAGTGGAATTAAACTGGATCTTTAAAGCTCCGATTGCAATTGATGGATAACCATTCAAACATTCTGTAAACAAAAACAAGCAATAAATTTTACACTATTCAAAAAAAAAAGAATTCGTTTGGAAATAAATCAATTTAAAATCCATTTTAATTAACTCCAGAAATATGGAAATTATTTATTTTTACTAAAATCTAGTTGGAGATCCGATGCCCTTAACGTTGTAATTTGAATATGCGAATGTTCATCCTGAAGGAAGAGTCGGAACCGCAAAAATTTCCATCTCAAAGAAATACTTTTACTGATTTAACAATTTACTGTACAGTTAACAAAATACGGTCCATTTTCTGAAACCAAGGTTATTTGTTAACTTATTATATCTGTAGCCTTGATTCGAATCAATATTTATGCTTCTCGATTGTCAAGGAAGAACACTTGAAGGTGGGTAGAATTTCCCGAAATATAAAAATGATTTGATGAAGACTCGATTTTATTTAGCTGTGAAATTATTGAACAATAAATTGGTGAATAAATAAATGATCCTCAATCAAATAAGTAAAAAATTGTACAGTACTGCATCAATTATATCAATTCTTATTACATAATTTACCAAAATTGATTAAAAAATTAACATGTTGGTGTTTGTGTGTGTATTTGTGAATTTATCAGGATTCCTATACCATCCTTCTTAACCATGTTTATTTTAAGTATAAATTCTTTTTAATTTATATTATTAAATACTAAAAGTTAATCAAAAAAACAAATGTTTAATGTTGAAAGTAATAGACCACTTTAGTTTATTCAATCCAACCGAATAATAAAATATCCTGCAGTTTATGACCACTTATTAATAATGAAACCCATAAGATTGACGAACCAGAAATTAAGCTACTTTAAAGGCAAGAAGACCAAACCTGCCTGGTTCGAAAAGGTAGAAAAGGACTTACAAGAGATGGAGATTACTTCCGAAGATATTCTAGAATGTAGCAGAATCAGGATGCAACAAAATGCTCACCAGGGTTTTCAGGGAAAAAAACAAAGCAGAAGGCGGGAAAGAAATGAACGGAAGAAAGGCTGGGCAAATATCAAGGCTAAATACAAATAAAAAAGGACAGCCTGAAAAGAAGTGGTCCTCGGTAGACCAATACGAATAAAAACGTAAATATCTCTTAAAACAAATTTAAGTTTTATGTATAATATACAAGAAATCGAAAATTTGTTGTCATAATTATATTATAAATTTGAGAAGATTTTCAATATATTTTGTTATATTTTTTGATAAAAATACATTATCAATGGCTAGTATGATATCATTTCAGATTTTCCAATTTAAATTTAATGTTTAATTTAAAATGTGATATTTGGCATATTTTAACATACTCACCTCAAATATTGAACTCAATATTATAAAATAGTTTGAATATTATTTTTTTTTTTTTGTAGAAATATACAATAATGTGTACCTTGATTACGGCTATTTTACTGTATACAAAAATGCGGTTTAGATAAAAATGAGAAAATATTATGAAATGATACGATGAAATGATATGAATGAAATGATGTTTGTATAAAAATAAATGATGTATCAATATTATTTTTTTAATTCATCCAAATTAGTTGGTGAACCATTAATGTAATGGGCTATTTAAAAATGTATATTGTGATTATGGAAAAGTGAAATTCTTTAATAGCAAGATTTGCTTTAATAGTTCATTTCTAAGTAAACGTTTAGTTTAAAGATTTAATGAAGTTAAAAATATTTTTAACTTAATTACAAGCATAAAAAATATTATATTTCATTAATAGAAGTAACTAAAAACAAATGTTATTCGAATGATATCCGTTGATCAACGTGTGTGTGTTATATACTTGTGACTGATTAAATTAATTTTCATTTAAAATCTATAATAATTTAATCTAAATTAGTTTAAAAAAAACAAATGTTAGTCAAAGATATTTTTTTTACGAAATAAAAAAACCAAGCTGTGAAGCAGACAGCTGTCAGGCACTCAAGTAGATTAACAAAACCGTCACAAAGCCTGGGTTTTATGAAGGCGGGTAATTTATTTAATAATGGAATTCTTTGAACCGTGATGTCTCGCACATAAAATTGCTCAGCTTGATGAGAACGTTTTCATAAATAAAATAGTAAAAGTCAAACATCCAATCTCGAAGACGAAACGATAGATGGAATTGATTCATCAAAGATGTTCTTCAAAATAAGATAATCCATATGGTGTGAACATGACTATTATCAAAACAAGCATTATGGATAGTTATGGCAGTGCTTAAATTATAGATAAAACATCCCATTAAATTTCTTTTATTTTTTTATTGTTTTAGATTTATTGTCGATGGTTGTTTGTTAATTTATTGTCTGTAAATATTTATTTATATGTTTTATTTAATATATTTCTTCTCTTTGTTCTTTTTATTATCCTTTGAAATGACCTTTTTTTTTTTTTATATATTCCGTATGAGGCGTTTAGGGTCAAAAGCGGTTAGCTCCAGATTTCAAATGAAAAATCTTTTTCACATTTTCCGCACGTTTAATCAAACAATGCTTAATGTTTACCCGACATTTCAGGATCAGAACCGGACTAAAATCATGAGAAAAATTTGAAAAAGAAATTTCGAAGCTATCCGCTCATGATTTCAAACGCCTCATATAATTGTGTATTTCGTGACTTATAATTAATCATGCATAAACTCTTATAATCTTTAAGGGTAATTTCACAATACAACTAAATGCAAAAGGCCTACAGTATTGTATCTACGCCTCAATCCTGTTTGACGCTCAGACTTGGGCGATAACTAAAAAGGAACAGGTGAAACTAAATGGAATTAAATTTTTAAGGAATTATGGTGGGAATCTGTAGACGTGAGGAAATTAAGAACCGAGATATCCCAACACGTGTAAAAGTTAAAAGTCTCAGCAAGTAGGTCCGAAAACTGAAGTGGAGGTGGGCTGGACAACTAGGGATGGTCGAAAAGTTGCACCGAGTGGACTCCGATCGGCAAAATGAGAAGTAGGGGAAGACAGTTCGTGAGGTGGAGGGGTGAAATTACCGTAGAGTGAGAACCAACTGGATGAAAATGGCCAGGGACAGAGACTGTTGGTTCAAAATTGTAAAGAATCTATAAAAAGGGAAATGTTTTGTTTTATTTTTATAGTTTATTATGCATGTTGTTTATTTTATTTTATATTTCAAGTGGTAAAAATCTAGTTTTATTACTTATTTATATTAATTCTAAAAGAATGTTTTTTGTTTTATTTTTGTAGTTTATGATGAATGTTGTTTATTTTATTTTATATTGTTACTATGTATTCTGTTTCTATTCTGTAAAATTATATTTTGGAGCTGAACTCCATTTTACCTTTCAAGGGAAAGTTAAGGCTTTTGTCATAAACATATGATGTCAATAAACCTTTATTATTTACCTAACCCTTGACTTATGTCCTGGTAGGCCCATTCTCCAGTAGAACATTTATTATTATTAACGAGAAAAAGAACATTTATTATTATTATTAGTATAAACTCTTGACATGCGTAATAATTACATTATTTTAAAAATTGCAAAAAATAAGATTTCACATAAGCAGTATATTATTGCACATTACCTATAATATTCATTTACTATTGATTTTTTGATTACACATAATTAACTTCTACCTAAACATAAAAGCAATAAACCTTCTTTTACTTGTTCTTTCTATTGCTAATTAGATTGTTTTGATATTATTTTTTTTGTTTTGATATTATTATTCTTTTCATTGTTTTATATTATTTTATATATTTTTTTATTATTTATTTTATTTGCCTATTTTAATATTAAAATTTCGGGTTAGAAATTTTTTTTTTCGTAACACGACTCAAAAAATCATTTAGAGCCATTCTTCAGAGACAAGTTGTACCAATTATTAAATACAAAGAGCAATCTCAGTTTAAAAACCCCAATGTCTGAAAATTTAGTAAACAAAACAAAAAGTCAGTGACAAGTAACAAAAATACAATTAGATAAAAATATCTGAATAAACTGAATTAACGACGTTTCCTTAGAATATCGTAATGCTATGATATGAGTTCAGGCTATGCTATGATAAAATAATTTATTGAAAAAATAAAACAAAAGACTACACATAAATAAAACATATTGTTACAGAAAGCTTGTACTTCACTATTAGGTGTAGGTCACATTATTACTCATACATAGCCCATGCATCCATAAACCATTTTACAGGTATATAGTATTATTTGTATTCTATTCTAAAAAGTACATATTGGAAACCACCTTTCCCGTCGAGATGGATCATGCTGGTGGATGCTAATGGTCTGAAACCAATGGAAGCAGAGTGAGGTAGCCAGATCCCTGGATAATCCCATCCCTTTGAAGAAGCACCCGTTCCACGCCCGCAAACAGAAAGGTTTTTATCCCATTGGTGGGGGCTCGTATTTGTTCCTCTCCCAATGTTTTTCTTTGGAGGTCTGCTCAACAAGCAGTCGAATATCGGCTCTTACAATGAGCACTACACTCCCTCAATCAAGTTGCTTGGGGATTATTTAAGTAAAATAAAAATAAACAGAGCTGTATGAAGAAACGATTGCTTATTGTAGTATAATCATCTACTATCCAGTTCGCAAGAGTTTAATCCAGAAAATCTATCTGTAGAAATGCTATTGGCTTGTTATTTTGAATAATGAACATTTGGAATCGATTAAAAAATAATAACCTCCTAAGAAAGGTATACAAATAACTGTCAAAAGTATTATTAAAAAAAATATTATTATTATTATTATTATGTAACACACACGGTTTAGAAATCAGTTTACCAAGACTTTTAAGAATGTTTTATCAGGCTATGATGGTTTTGAAAACTTTCAATTATTAAATGATCATCTTTATAACCAGTTGTTGAAAGAAATATAACAGTTAGTAGACAAGAAAAGATCCACCATTAATCTAAAAAACATCGTTGATAAACGTACAAATAAAATAGTTTAACTACATTATAAAATCTTAAGGAAGGAAGAATTTCATCTAAAATATACTTTCTAAATTACATAGAAACTTGAATGTAACTATTCTAGCTTAGCTAAAGATAAAAGGTCGGTATCCAGTTTTGAGCCCTGGTTCAGAAAAATGTCTTGAGGAAGGAATGCACTGGAAGCAACTCTTTAGGAATTCTCTCCGAGGCATGCTCTAGAATGCCTGGCCCTATCAAATCATCCTTGTATATTTTACCTTTCTCCGTCTTGTCTGCTATAGAGAATTCGCAGTTTATGGGTGTGGGGTACCGTGCTAAGAAATTTATAGCTACGACACATTCAATAATTTATGCTCAACTAAAAAAGTTCCTTAATTTTCTTCCGATATATAATAAATACTACAGTTCCTTGAATTCCAGTTTTATAAGACTGGAAAAAATCATCCATTGCCCTAACGAGTAAAGGTTACGAACTATATCTACTTCTTAGGCGTATGCCAACAATAGTTAAATATGTTTTCCGTATCTCTGAGTAAGCCGGCATCTCTTATCGCCTTCTCAAGAGCCATGTTAAACAATAGACAGGCCTGTGCATCACCTTGCCGAAGTCCCTTCCTTGCATGAAATTCTTCTGACATTTCACCATTTATCTTAACCCCACATCACAAACCCCTCATAGTAACTTTAGTCATTCGTATCGTTCCCTGAGGGCACTGTACATTTTTTCACGTAGTATGCTGTCATATGCCGCTTTAAAGTCTGTGAATTGATGGTGCGTTTTTATTTGATATTCTCGGCCCCAATAGCAATAGCTACCTAAATGTACTAATAATAAATATTTTCTCATCTAGGTATTTCCAGAGTAGCGAGGAAGAATATTATACAGACTAAATAAGGAAAGCAGTTAACGGTTTTACAGGGTTTTTTTTCTGCCAGGGCGTGTAAGAAGGTAATTGGTTTTGGAGCGTTGGAACTGATAAGAGATTCGATCGCCGACTCGTTGCAGTCCATTACGAGATAATTGCGAAGCACCAAGGCTGAGTGTCTTGCAATTATAATTACATGCTTTAATTATATCCAGTCGAAGATAAGCATCGATGAATATACTGCAATGCATCATGCACAACTCCAACATATTACTATAAAAATCAAGTCATCACATTAATTTTAAATTTATAGTTACTATAAATAATTCAAATAACTTCTTTTACATGAAATTAATTATTATTACTTAACTGTCTAAAAATGATTGAGATAAATAGTACCCTAATTAAAAAACATGAACTTTCATATTAATCTTTTAGCGACGCTGATTTAAAAATATTAAAATTTTAACTTCCAGCAAAAACAAATCGAAATAATAAAATTACCATTATTCATCATGATCGAAAAAAACAACAGCACTTATAATATCAACGTAAACAAATGCAAACTAGAATTTAATAATCCTCTAACACATAATGAATATTCAGAAATTAAGCAAGAAGCTTTCTATAAAAAAGTATTCCACACGTTTTGAGCTGAAAACAAAACACCTGCAACCTTGGATAACTAATTCAAAATTTTATCGACTTAGTAGGGACAGATTTTTTTTTGGATTTTTTAAGTGTCTGCCAAGCTAATCTATACAGAATGAGAAGTCAATCTATTTAGAAATGAAGGATTTTATAAATTTAGTTTTGAATTCAAAGCCTACTGCTGCAACTTCCCTCAATTTATTGTCGTTACTTTTTATTTTACATCAATGATTTATTATATTTTATCAAAAATATAAAAATGTGTTAGTTTTAAATAAAGCGAAAACGTTAAGAAAGTGTCTAATTAGTCAACTCACACTGCTTCATAATGGATTTCGGTTAAAAGCTCCGTAAATAATTATGTTTTCCCCTCAATAATATATGCTCTATTATTAATACTAAAAATACAGCATGAAGAAATAACCTGAAGCGCTGTAACCCACGTAGGTTAGGTAGAGATGTAGGTAGAGATTGTACTGTTTCTAAACCAACGGCTGTGAAGAGAGGTGGGTTGGCCGAGATCACCCCGCAAGGATGAGCCTCAGAAGGGTTTCCAGATCCTTCAACAAACCAAAAAAGTATCTACCATAGGCTGATACGAACCAGGAATCTACAGATCGAAACTCTGGACACTCAGCTACCCTGCACCCGAGAATAGAAATACTTGCCTACCATATTATGTATGAAACATTTCCCGTTTAACTTTGTTTGTAATATTTTCTACATTATGGTTTGATAGGTTATGAAGAATAGCGATCAAGCTGCATTTAAGTATCCAATCACGAAATGAGTCATTTTCATATGATGTTGCAATATTTAAAAGAATATTTATTATAAAAATCTTATAAATCATGAAGATGTGTTTAGCCACTAATGATTGACGTAGATACCTCACTAATGATTTGTCTTAATGAGATGTACGGTATTAGATCTGTGGCAGTGATGTTCTGTTGCAAGTCCAAACTATGGCTTACTTGGCAAAGAGTTGACAGGATGGTAAATAAATTCTGTTTAAAAGAATCAGGGCTTTGTTAATGAGGATAGTTTTCCTTCTGCTCGCTAGCGTTAACTTTGTTTGTGGACCTCCATTCTTCCCGAAGGGCTAAGTAATCAGTAATTATACTAAAAACAAACTCCCAACGGTTCTCAAAAGACCAAAGAGACCGCAAAAGGGGAAGAGAGAGCTCTTTCAGTAGGTGAGATGAGAGAGAGTGAGAGAGAGAGAGAGAGAGAGAGAGAGAGAGAGAGAGAGAGAGAGAGAGAGAGAGAGAGAGAGAGAGAGAGAGAGAGACAGAGAGAGAGAGAGACAGACAAGAAGACAGAGGGTGAGGCAAGTAGAGGGGGAGGATGTTTTGTGTAATTAGTAAACTTAGTACTCCGTGAGCTCACTATTGAAGCCAGACGAACTGCTTGTTCCATATTTACAAACCAATTTGCACGCAACTTCACTTCACCGATACATAACAATAAACTATTAACTACTTGCTTTAATTTATTGAAAAACTTTTAACAATGTCTCTCCCATAACTACTGTCGTACCATCTCCACTTGTGTTGGGTTAATTTTTTCATTTTGGTAACTAGCAATGGATTAGACTTGTAAGAATTAATTATATTTATTGTTAAATGGAAAGATATAGCAGATATGAACTAACTATGGACTCTCTTAATATACTATACTCTAATAGTACCACCTCATGTCCGCTCTCTCTCTCTCTAACTATATCTCTCAAGCTGACAATATTAGCTTGTAACAATAAGACAAATTATATATATATATATATATATATATATAACAAAGGGGAGAACTGAAACCGGACTGGATCCAAACAAGAGATCTGGTTCAGGAAAAAATAACTTGGTCCAGGCTCTATAAGCAGGATCCTCAAACAGCACAGTAGTAGAACAGTAAAATAATATGATGATGAGATTAAATTAGGATTATTTTACAGTAAGATATCCTTCAAGATTTGAAATATTAATCTGATTTCAATAGCAATTTACATTGTTTATATCATTGATTAAAGTTGTAAATTTTAATTTCTCACTTATATATTTGTTACCTGGGCTGTGAGAGGACACCTAGGAAAACTGTGTGAAGAAATAAGCTCCAAAACATTTATCTATCAACAATAAAACGCTAGTATATTGATATAAAAATTACATTCAGCATAATGGAAATATAACTCTAATTTAGCATAAGAATCACCCTCAGTAATAGTACTTATTAATAACATATGAACTAAACTCATACACCAGGTTCTCCATCAATACTCATAACTCCTAAAACCTCTAAAAATAATAATTTCAAATAAAACTCGATCCATCTTCTATAACAATAATCAAATCAATTATCTATAACAGTAATCCACTAATAATAACAACATTCCCCATCAGTACTCATCTCATAACCATTAACAACATTAATAATTTGCAATTAAAACTCGATCTTTCATCTATAACAATAATCATATGCAATAATAATAATTACAACTTAAACAATCACCATCCTTACTCATTATCTCATAACCGCTAATAAAAACCATAATTTTAGTATAAAACATTTCCCATAATTTCATATACACCAATGACAATTACAACTCAAATATCCACCATCATTAATCCTTATCTCATAACCGCTAATGACATAACAACTCCCCTTTAAAACCAGTCCCCTCTACTCCAACCTTAAGTCTGTGTGCACTAATACTTAAAGAAAAGATTCCTATCTGTCTTGTGGCAAAACGCGACGAATGACAAAGATAATAATTAACTGGCTCTACCTTCAACTGACCATCCGCAGGCTTCACCCCAAGTTTAGTCCGACTACGGTAAATAGAAAATCTAATATCTTCCTCTTTATTCCTTGCTCCGGAACCAAGGCTTCTCGCTAGTACTTCCGTTCAACTCATCTTCAGCCCCAATCTCCAGTCAGGTGTTCTCAACTTCTCGGATCTCTAGAGGAAAATCGTCGGGTACTTGAAGGCTTCTTCAACCGAGCTGCTTCAATGAGAGCATTCTTGCTCCTTGGTCTGACAGGTGCTTCCCCTGGTGGTCATCATTATCCACATCAATTCGCGAATGTATTTCACTTTTCTAAATATTCGAATAGGGTCGAGGATTTACGGGGGAAACTACTGAGTCAACAATAATCATATGCAATAATAATAATTACAACTTAAACAATCACCATCCTTACTCATTATCTCATAACCGCTAATAAAAACCATAATTTTAGTATAAAACATTTCCCATAATTTCATATACACCAATGACCATTACAACTCAAATATCCACCATCATTAATCCTTATCTCATAACCGCTAATGACATAACAACTCCCCTTTAAAACCAGTCCCCTCTACTCCAACCTTAAGTCTGTGTGCACTAATACTTAAAGAAAAGATTCCTATCTGTCTTGTGGCAAAACGCGACGAATGACAAAGATAATAATTAACTGGCTCTACCTTCAACTGACCATCCGCAGGCTTCACCCCAAGTTTAGTCCGACTACGGTAAATAGAAAATCTAATATCTTCCTCTTTATTCCTTGCTCCGGAACCAAGGCTTCTCGCTAGTACTTCCGTTCAACTCATCTTCAGCCCCAATCTCCAGTCAGGTGTTCTCAACTTCTCGGATCTCTAGAGGAAAATCGTCGGGTACTTGAAGGCTTCTTCAACCGAGCTGCTTCAATGAGAGCATTCTTGCTCCTTGGTCTGACAGGTGCTTCCCCTGGTGGTCATCATTATCCACATCAATTCGCGAATGTATTTCACTTTTCTAAATATTCGAATAGGGTCGAGGATTTACGGGGGAAACTACTGAGTCAGTTCCGACCTCATTTTTGAATTGTGCCTATGAGCTGCTGACGGGGTCCCAAATCCTGGCATGAGTCTTTTTAAGAATAATTCTTATTTAATAAAATATATCAAAACTAAATGTTAAGGACCTACAATGCCTTTAACCAAACTATATACAAAGAAATATGTAATTAGTCACGAAAAGAAATAACCTTAGCAAATATGATTTGGCATAGGATAGCGTATACGTACATATTAATGTACAAAATCCATACGACCTAAAGTGTTTCTGAAACCTATTAATGAGAAGAAGCGAATAAAGGCTAATCATTCTCTACAATACGTAAAACTGAAAATAAACTATTGAATTCAAAATATAACATACTTCTTTTCGGTCACAAAGACGAAAGTACAATTTCTTAACATATATTACTTTCCTTGTATAAATATAAATTCGCTAACATTTATAGTATTGAGCTAAAAGCTGTAATTAATGCACATTAGCTAAATATATATATATTTAAATTAAATTTTCATCAGCCCGTTACATATTAATTTTATATTATGAGAATACTAATTTATAGTAGAAAATGTACTTTAATAATTTAACAATATATAAAATTCAGTATTTCCAGAGTTTCAAATAATTGGGTCATTGTTACCAGTTCAATTTTCTATCACTTTGATTACAGTTTAACGACGTTTGAAATTGTCCCAGTGTATCTAAAAACTAAACTAAAATGACTCTGTGTTTGTTTTAAATTATAATAAATTTTTACAGGAATAACTTTCAGGGTTTGAAAACGTATCGAAGTTACTTAATGGTTCTGACTGTGATACAAGAAAGATGTAAGGGAGTTACATATTTCCTTCAAGTCGCCCAACCTACAATTTTTGATCTCGTTAATTTGAGTTCCTGTTCGTTATCGCAGTACATGTTCCCTCCCTTCATGTTTATAAATATTTATAATGAGCCCTTATATCACCGTAAACTCAAATGCCCTTTCTCCCTTAAAGATCTTGCCAACTATTCAATCACTTTCTATCCCCTAAGAATTTCATATATATTTATTTTTTTTTATTAAAATTTATTAATAGTTTTATTTATTGTTTTATTAATAAATTGTTATCCTGGATGCCTTGTTATTATAATAATTTCTGCTTATTTTTAGCTAATAACAATGCAACTTATTTAAATTTATTATTTTTAAATAAGTGTAACCTATATCATTTTAATATGGTATGTTATAATCGGATAGTTTATTTTCTTATGTTTTTTTTTTCCTATTATCGCTTTTAAGGAAGCGGAGCAACTCAATGCGTAGAGCGCTGAATTGGTTTTTGAAGATACCGGGTTCAAATGAGGCTGAGGCAGAATTATTCAATTAACTCCATCATTTGTAAATGAATCCTGTGGGATTTGTAGAGTATCCTGGGTATCAACCAGCCTCTAGAAAGGGGGTATCGTAAGTTGGAGAAAACCTGACGGTTGAGTGTGCAACCGTTGGCTTAGAAACAGTCTCTGCCATGATCTAAACTTAAGAAGGCCCTTCCTAAGACTTCTTTTATTGATTTATGCCTTTTTTTAACGTTATTAAAGCATAACCAGGCTTGGGTAAATAGCTTTATTAGATAGTTGATGATAGCACTAAATTCAATTAAGAGATAATATTTGTCCAATATTTAAAAATTATAACAATTAATAAAAAAAATAAAACAAAATAAATTATAAATAATATAATGACGTAAGCCAACAAGATCCTAATTAAAGTAATGTTCAATGAGCATTCTACCCCGTGTATACATTGCAAAATTGCGCGAGCGCGGGGATGTCGGATCGGTGAAGAGAATTAATTGGTTAACACCACGACGGAAACGTGGTTGACCCGGGTTCGAATCCCAGCCCTGGACAAATCTTTCCTCTTCAAAATACAAAAAATAAATTTAAAAAGTATAGCAATTAATAAAAAAATAAAATAAAATAAATTATATAGATATTTTAATTGTAATGCATTTTAATATAGTGTATAGACATTAGACTGGCATGAAAAGAAATTATTGAGAAATAGAACGATATTCAATATACAAATGAGAAATTTTGTGAACTAATATCTGGAGTACTATTATAACTATGGTTTATTGTGTCATTAAAAGATATAACATAGATGTTCAAAGGGACTTTCTTAAATGAGCTGACTATGGAGACTTATTTACTATGCACTTACAATACAACGTAGTGACTACTCAAGAACTAATTCAGAGACTACGTAAACAGTCGAATTACTCTTTTACTGTTAACTAATATTGATTTAATTACTATTTATTATTAATCTGTTGCAGGTGCGAGACGAAGACGCTGGTGGGGCCGGAGTACCTCCTGCGTTCGATGGCGTACACCGACAACGAGACCTACACGGCGCTGGTGCACAGGTACCGCGACCCGACCTGCTCCGCCCCCTGGGTGTCCTCGCTCTCCAGGGGTAGGGCCGGGCTTAGGGGGCGATCCTGGGTGTCCAGCTCGGCGGCCCAGGCCGACTTCAGTGTAGAGTCTGTCATCATCGTCGCCCACAATCAGAAGGTAAGGCCATTATAAAAACATTTTATAATAATTAGTATTATTCATTTATATGGCCATGAAATATCAATATTTATTAATTAATTAATTCATTGAAGTTTACGACTGTATTATAACAATATAACAAGTAAATGGCAGGAACGGTACATAATGGCACGGATAAAGACAAGTAGAGAAACTATCCGGTGATAGTACTCAAATAACAAATTCATCTTAAAATATCACGGAAGCCACCTTCTTTACAGAAGCCTCGGACGATTATCAGGAGTTGAAGAAGTAGCTAGGTTTGAAACTAGTGGTTTGAGTGTGGCATTTCATGAAAAGGCTGGAATTGGGTTCGGGCTAAATCAGAAACATTGCGATATTGGGGTCATTATGGATTTCTTCATTCGTAACAAAGTAAGGTGCATTTAAGATTTTGGATTACAAGGATTGGATACGAGAAGAGTTCGATGGCTTAGTGGAGCCCTAAAGCTCTACTCCATAAGTCCCAAATGTTCTTATTATAATCCTGTATATGAGTCTTTCGTAAATAATTGAGAGCTAACCGCGTTTGTCTAGTATGTGTTGCAGTGTCCTGAAATTGCTGGCATTTTTTTGTCTTTTCAATCCAGTATGAGGATCCCAAGGAATGCCAAGATGTAATCCTAAGTATAGGATTTTTTTTCTGCATGAGATAGAGTGAGATATATCATTAAAGGATAATAGAGGACAGGAAGGCATTGGTTTCCGACAAAGGGTAAAGATTATTTGACGGGATTTAAGGGAATTTTTATGTATCCTCCAGTTTGGGGAGAGATACTGCCTTGAGGAACAGCAGCTGAATAAGAAATGAGGGATGAAAATAAATTATTGTGGTTTACTTTGAATGACCTGTTAGTGATATATGTATCAATATATTTTTATTCGTACACTTCAACAGAGATAGATGGATTTTTTACGTGGTAGAATCCAGTACCATAAAGAAAATAGAAATGCAAATAGTACTTGAAATGTGGTTGAGAACAATAATCCATAAGTTGCCCGGATATAGTTACTGAAGAGACTGTTATAGGATAAGCAAGAAAAAAAAGAGTGGAAATAACTAGAAACAAACGCAAAATGCAATCTGTGATATAAAATGTACACGATGCATGGAAAAACTCAAGACTGCAGAAGCAAAGGAAGGGGACTGCACTCTTGGCTGCGAAACCTGAGATATTGGTTCCAGATCTCCTGAAAGTGTAATCCGAATTTTCAATAGCCCTGATCATTGGCGACGAACGCATTAATGCCAATCATTTTTAGTTATCAATATGTTCCTGTTTTCTAATAATTACCACATCATCTAGCAACAGCATTTTTCGTCCGAATAAAATATAAATTTCAAAAGAAAATATAAATATATATTTTCTTTTGCAATTTATATTTTATTGTTGACAAAAGTTTCACTGAAACCTAATTTTACATTGATATCATAATCGAATTTCGAAATTCATGTCAAATTCATTATTCATGTGTATTAATATTTAATTAAAATGGAGCTTATTTTAACTAATGCAAATTTATAAGTTCTACAGTACGCAAGGGCTCTGATGTTATACCTGTCCATAAATCTGAAATAATTATGGACCATAAAGTTTCATATGGAGCTTCATGTATACGATACGATATTGATTAACATAAATTTGCGATGATATTAAATTAACTCATCTTTACAACTAACCTGCAATTAAACCAATCATGTTTCATTTTAAAATGAGACAATTTATTGTTTTATTAAAAATGGATATTAATTAAAGCTATAATATAATAATAGTGTTTTGAAAACTCCAAAACCAATATGCTGTAACTTATCCATTGTAATAATTGAAAATCTAGGTTGGATGAGGAGTTACTTTCTTTAATTAATGTTTTCCTTTAGTTAGTACATTACAATACACAAACGATTCATTTCGAAAATCATTCTAAGGGATTTCTATTCCATATCCATATTAATGGTAAATTTACTAAATAAAAATATATAATCCAAACAAATATTTTACAATGAGAAACAACGGCAAATGTAGAAATTGAGCATATTATTTTTATGGATATTTAGTTTTCAAATAAATTTTAACATCGATATACATTTACATATTTTATATGGATTTCACATATTATATAATTGTGCTCGCTCATTAGAACACAAAAATATAGAAAAAACCTGCAACCATTACGACCATTACGACCCCTGAACGAGTCTGGGGTTCACTACATGGTAGAGACTGTACTGTTTCATGGACAACAGTTCTGCAAGGAGGAGACTTGTCCTAGGACACGCTCAACCGCCAGGTTTCCCCCTTATTTTGGGTACCCTATTTTTATAACATTTTATAGAGACTGGATGAGCCCCAGGAGGGTCCTAGATCCCATGTGATCCATCTCCCGCTGCAAACAGGCTAAATAAAAGTAACTGCCTGCAGCGGGATTTTAACCAGGATTTCCGGCATGGCTACTCAGTGCTCTACCACTGAGCTACCCTGCTTCCGAAAAATATAGAATAACTCATTATAAACCATTCTGATTCAGTTAAAAAATATTGTGCTATATTTATTTTTTCAGAAGGATGGATGGAAATACAGGCACTATTAATAAAAAAAAACTTGCATTCGTAAGTATAGCTTAAAGTTTTCTAGTACCCCGAATTCCAATATATTTTTCTAACAACAAAAGTACACGCTTTCAACAAACCACGAAGAAATTTAAAAAAAGTATTTCCCTTTCCCACTCTCATTTCTGTAACAACATTGGCTATTCTTTGTGGTGGATGTTAAAAAAAAAAACTCCTGTGTAACACTGTACTTTATCATTCTTCTGGTCAGTATGTTACTGGTATTTATGATCTTGTTTTTATACCTTTGATTTTTTTACGGTAATATAGACAGTAAAAGCATAGCCTGTGAATGACTTACTGACTCTGTTTTTAAGTTCTGGGAAGAACCACCTGAAGGAATCACCTACATTTTTTTTATTTTTTTCACATATTCAACGACATCTGTCGCTGAAGATTTTCTGTCAGTAAAATATCTGAAACATGAAATATTAATAAAAGTAAAACGTTATAGATAATTTTAGCTAAAATATCTTATCAATTTATGCTCGTGTTGACATGTTTAATATGTTAATATGTAGATATGACGTGGTTAAACAAATATTGAGTTTCGATTAAAAATAAATACAAACAAGTTACAAAATCAAAAAAATATCATTCTCCTGGCAAATGAGATCATGACAATTATGATTTGTCGTATCCTATAAAATTAAATAAGTTCCTTTAGTGAAACCCTGCTCAGTTGTAAGTGTGATGAAACAAATAAGAAACAAAAATGGTTTAGTTAAAGAAATTCACCCTGCTATTTCTGCGCATGAAAACTGCATTTTTGGACAATTGTCCCGGTAAATACAACTTAAAAAGGTTTTAGTATGTTTAAAAATGGATAAAATAAAAATAAAATTATTTTTAAAAAATAGATACTTAATTTAAAGATCTCTCGCGAGTAATATTTAATATTAGTTATTCTTCATGATGAACCTATGGGATCTACAGACTCCAGGTGGAAAATCTGGCGATTAACTGGGGTCTGGATAACTCTGTTTAAAAGTTGTCCCAGAAACAGTACAATCTCAGCCATGTACTGAAACCAAAACCGTGGCTTTTCTTTCTACTCTTTATTATAGCCTGAATTTTTTGAAACACAAGTACTGATATGAAATTCCTATGGTTGTTGGATGTATCAAGCTATATATTCCTTGTTATTGTATTCGAGCAGCATACAGTATTCAAAGAAAAAAAAGTATCTGGAGTGTGGTGTTTCAGTTAATTAATACGAATGTTTTTCTAGAATATAAGATAAAAGAAAAAGAAAGAAACACAACGCTAACATATAGGCTAGGCGGTAGCTAACTTAAATAAAAATACGCTAAAATTATATTTTCGGCCTCAGTGAGCTGTTACTTGTTTTTCTTTCCCTGTGGAAAGTGGCTTTTAAATTAAATTTGTATTTACTTTGAGGCTACATTGTTGTAACTTAGCTCGAACCTTTCTTACCTCATCCTAAATAGAAAAAACATGCCGCAAGGTTACTGCACTTGCTATAGCAATTCATCAAATCTACCAGCTGAAGCTACCAGCTCTTTTAAGCATAAAAAAAATTTTCTCTCTCTCTCTCTCTCTCTATATATATATATATATACATCACCCTAAGACCACCTTTCCTAGGTAGCCTCCCCCGTATGGGGGAGTAGGTCAGGAGGCTATGAGGAGCCTGCCTCTCCACCTGACTAGGAGGGCGAGGGCTGGTAACCCTCCCCTCTGAAACTTCTTCATACCGAGATCTCAACGAGAAATAGATCACACGGCAGATCACATGGTTCAGATTAGGAATGTGGAACATTTTAACTTTATATAGACCAACTGGGCTTCAAATCCTCCTTTCAGAATTGGACAAATACAGACTTGACATTCATTCTGAACCGGTAATGAGCTGTTGGAGAAGAAATTCCACACTACATATTATAGCGGCCACGACAGAAACCCAGCATTTGGTACTGGGTTCGTTGTAAGAGGTTGGGTTATTGGATTCAATCCAATTAGTGATCGCCTATGCTACATCCGCTTCAAGGGGGCCTTCTACAATTACACACTCTTCAGCTGCCATGCACCCACAGACGGCTCAAGCAATGACGAGAAGGACGCTTTTTTTGATACCTTGGAAAGGGCCAATGATGTATACTTCAGATCCGACATCAAAATCCTACTGTGGGATTTCAATGCAAAGATTGGAAGAGAAGATGCATGCAAACCCACGATTGGCTCATTCAGTTTGCACGAGGGAAGCAATGGAAATGGCAGGAGGATCATCGAGTTCGCGGCATCGAGAAATCTAGTAGTTGGGTGCACTTCGTTCCCGGGGTGGTGGATTTACAAGACTATATAGAAATCACGCGATGGCGCTACCCGTAACCAGATTGACCACGTCTTTATCAGTTCACGTCACAAATCCAACCTCCTTCGTAGCTACGGATCAGAACCTGGAGAGCGGCAGCACCAAATCGGGGAATGGCGGCGGCTCATTGAGGAGGCCAGGACCCACCAAGGGTTGTATTGTTGCCACGGAGTTGCATTTATATATATATGTATATATATATATATATATATATATATATATATTTTAATACTATAATACGTTTTACCGTGTAAAAAAGTATTAAAAAATAATTAAGAAATGTACAGTCATGCTTTATTGGCTTCACTACCCAAACAATGATCAAAGGAAAAGTCGTTTGATTTGAAATATATTTAAATAATAAAATGGGATGCCACCTTGAGATCTTTATACTATATATATATATATATATAGATATAGATATAGATATAGAATTAGTATACATTAAGTATAAAGATCTCAAGGTGGCATCCCATTTTATTATTTAAATATATTTCAAATCAAACGACTTTTCCTTTGATCATTGTTTGGGTAGTGAAGCCAATAAAGCATGACTGTACATTTCTTAATTATTTTTTAATACTTTTTTACACGGTAAAACGTATTATAGTATTAAAACTGGTAAAGCTATGTTAATGATTCACCAGTTTCATCTATATTGAGCGGATGGAATTATTCCACTGGTAGTAAAAATATCGGACCATCTCGGACGATTAATTCATTAATTAATTTTTAAAAAATCTATCATATTTACTTTGCAGACCTCTACTCACTAAATGAGAAGATAGGGAAGATTCACACTGAATCCTTTCATAAAAACTGTTTAATTATACTCCCTTTTTTATTTGAAAACTGCACACAGCATTGCTCTTTAAATTCAATGAGACTACTAAAAGGTTTTAGGTAGAGCTTTATCAAAACTACACGCATTGAAAGTAAAGAGGTCAACTTAATTCTCTCTTAATGGAACTGTCATTTATAATAAATCAATACTAGCAAATACCAAAAGTTGCTTTGGTTAACTTTTAATTCAACAAAAACGGATGAGACGCATATGACAGAGAAGGTTCTTGATATTCTTCGTATAGGCAACTTAGGGCCATTATAGTAAGCCTTACCAAGTAACATAGGGCCAACTTCGGGACTTAACCATTAATTAACCTAAAAGGGAAGGTGAATTATCAATCTTGAGAACTTTGCCATCTGTGCAAGGGCCAGGGGCTTTTAGATCTTTCGACACACAAACAAAAACAAAAAAATAAATATCAGTTTTTCTAGCAGATATTATTTTTTCTTGTTTCTAGTTAATACAGGTACTGGTTAAAGTTTTTAAAAGTATTTTATCAATAATCTTCTTCTGTTGTTTCTCTAAATTTAATAAAACTTGTATTTCAGAGATTGTAGTAAAATAAAGAAAAATCTTGGATAAAAAATGATAAATTTAAAGCGTACAAGCAGATTCATATTTTTTAATTGAGCCAATTTTATATTTAGTCCGATTCATTGAACCCTGCGGGAAGTTTTATCGGCAAATAAAGCCTGTATTTATTAGTACTTAAATGATAAGGCAGAAATAAACCTGGTTATATGACGTGTATACATAGATATGGCGTTTATATCTCAGAACCCTAAGGAACGGAATTTAGTTGCATATCTATATAAACACATCGTTGCTAGTGGTGTTATACTATTGATACTTGATACAGCGTGTTTCCTCCTAAGCCCAAAGGAAGAGCTAGGATAACTAGGTTTTTAACAACCTGCACAGATGCTAGTGCATTTACTTTAATTTAGTAAATAAATAAACTTAAAACAACCTTACAGCTTTTTCAACTGAATGAAGAACGTTTTATGTTCACAATACAGGAGGAATGTGTTAAACCATGGATTCATTATCTTATATCTTAAATAAAACATGAAAACATACTTGCAACATGTTAACGCCTATACTAATGAAGGCTTAACATTCTAAGAGATGTTCTACATGATGGTGGAAACAAGAAATGGAAATTTTAATTGAAAATTAATGAAAAAAGAATTGCGTAAAATGTAGTGTTATTGATTTTTGAAATAGTGCTTTAGGAAATATAAAAAAAGTAATGAAGGATATAAAATGTAAATACAAACTATCTATACACAAAAAATAAATAAAAAAGGGCGTATAATTGACGTTGATTCCTTTAAAAACGTTTAAACAATTTCCTCGCTTTGTACCTGAGGAATCAAACGAGCTTGAAACACAATGAGCTTCAATTTATAAGAAAAATACTTGATTGGCACGTGCAAGCCGAACACGTGCGAGAAGAATATCTATTCTGCAGCAACTGCCCGAATGAACTCTCTCTAGCGTGTAATTTGAAAAATAATGACTGCAAACTTTAGCAACTGATTCTATAGTTAATAATCGAAGACTTATTATAATATTATAGAATATTAATCATATACTTTTTTTATCAAAGTCGTCTTAGCATTATTAAACAAATATATGCATATGGGTGTGTACATATATATAAAATCGAAAGTACTTTCTTGGGTCCAATAAATCTTAGAGACTGTACTGTTTCTAAGCCAACACAAGTGATAAAACTGAGATCTTTATAACCGTGTGTACTGAAAGGAAGTTTTACAGATCCCGCAGGGCTGTTGACAGTTGTTTATTTTACATAAGCAAATTTGAATTTCGGCGCTCAGAAAATCAACTCAACGCGCTACAAACTTGTAATTTCAATTTCATTTTGAACTCGACACTCAAGAGTTTAAAACTCGGTTTAGATTATTTTCTCAACCCCGAGACTTATCCTTACTAGTTTATATTTCATATATAATTATGCAAAACCCCAAAAAATGAGTGTGATTAAAAATATATTTAAAAATATATTTATTTTTGCGACAGGCCGCGGATGAAATAAGCAGCCAGCTGAACACAACTTGCCCAGGCCTCATCAAGAGAAGATGGAGACCGCACACTGATTACACAATCTACACTTCATCCGAAGCTGCTGAAGGGGCCAATGACGGAACTGGTAAATAAACTTTAATGATAATTATTTATTTCGAGCAATTAATTTATATTTTATTTCAATTTTAGAATATATTGGAGCTTAACAGAGTTGTTGTACACATGTAAAGGTACCTGTTGATCTAATACACTAAGGACTAAAAAAAAAAACTCCTGAAAAAAATCCACTTCTTAACCTTTATGTATGTTTGAAATGTGTATTGCAACATATTTTGTATATTTTTCTTCATGAATAATATTAGTTCACCTTATATATGTACGAGGAAGAAAATGGTCCGGGTGGAGGTAAACAAAATTCCCTTAAATAGGAGGAACTGTTTATTGTAAAGCTAACGTTTCGACCCACGCTGCAGGTCTTCTTCAGGGCTTCTCCAGTTAGCCTCAACACTTGACCCCACTACAAGCCCTGAAGATGGCCTGCAAAGTCTTCATCTCATTATGAACTATGAGTAAGTACTTATTGATTGCTTAGTGTGTGACCCTAAAATCTATAACTAGTTATTACAAATCCACTAAAAGCCTTTCTACTATAAGGGAGGGAGTAAGGGTATGAGGACGATAAAAATCCGGAATCATCACCAAAAAATAAAGTTTTAATTACTGAACAGACAATCACAATCAATTTGGCACCAGCTCCGTAAGTTATCTTCACAATATTTAAAACATGCAACTCAATTCGAAGTAACAACCTGCGAAACTGATGCACCCTATCTTTATATTATCCCTTTATAATCACACAAAACGGTACTATTTAATTTCATAAAATATTAAGTTATAAACTAAATTATAAATCAATATAATAATTTAATCCTTAATCTAACCCTGCAAATATTAATAGGCACTGCTTTAAAGTTTACAATTATCGACTGTGGCAAATCAATCTTAGAGTAGAGCCCTGTCAGCTCTTGTGCTAAGTAAGATTGACGGGGAGTTAGAAAAGGAAGTGCATTCACCTGTATTCTATACGCGCCTCTCAAAATACCGCTTTTATTAAGCTAATATAGTTTCTGATTTAGCAGTTAATATTTATATGAAAAATCCAATCACTTCGAAAAACAATAACATAAAAAAGATCTATCTTAGTAGGTAGGTAATAAAATTGAATTAATTATTGAAATGAGCTCTTCAGAGTATAGGAGCCTCAGCTCAGCATTCTACAACATGAAGAAGCTCTGAATTGGATTCGGAGTAGCTGAACTCAACTGAGAACCAGATATTCTATGCTCTCCGATACAGATGTCTTTTCAGGAAGGCAAAGATTTTGTTATACTATACAATAGACCAAGAAAAACAGATGATCTCTTCTGATTTGGGGAGAAGAGTCATGAGAAAAATCTTTGGACAGCCAAAGAAGAAGAGCACAGGCAGAGAATAAGAAGCAATGCCGAATTGATGCAACTGTAGAGTGAGCCAGATATCCTCTGCGTTATTAAGAAGAGCTGCTGGCTAAGATGGTTATGGCACATGGGAAGGATGAAACCCTACAGGCTGCCTAAAATGATGCTAAATTGTGCACCGAGAGGGAAAATAAAAAGGGGGCAGGCCCAGGCGTCAGTGGATGGATGTCTTGAAGGACGAGACAAGAAATTGGAGGAGCCTCGCTGGAGACCGCGAGGAATGGAGAATGGTGGCCCAGGTTCTGCAATGACTCTAGTGGCAAATCGTGAGAAAAAAAATTGCCAGGTGAAAAGATATAGTATATGATATGATACTTGCATTATTATTGTATTGCATAGTAATAATCCTTTCTAATTTCTTTTTTTTCTTATAATTGTGTAAATCTCCATTAGTTAAAGATAAGGTTTAAACTTATGAAACTACCAAAGTCAACTGACTAAGAGAAACTAACAACGAAGACTAGGTTTATGCAATGAGAGTGAAGGGTAAAATGGTACAGAATTTCTTCTCCTGAGTGCAATTCAGTGAGGAAATAATAAAGGGAAGGGGAAAAGATTGGATTCTACGTTGGAGGGGGAGTGAACAGATTTATTTTTATTCAATTGGAACTCGTTTATAAAATTCTGTGATGATGTATTCACTTCATAAGCATGAGGGTGTATGTCTCTCTCTCACTCTCTCTCTCTTTCTCTCTCTCTCTCTCTCTCTCTCTCACTCTCTCTGATTAATAAATAAATAAAAATTAATTCGAACTCTTATGAATTAAAAAAAAAATCCGATTTATTATTACAATAAATACCGGTTTGGAAATAGAATTCTAGGTTAACAACAAAATGAAATTAAAGGTCCTCTATTGAATCACTAAAAGAATGCCAGCAACTGAAAGAAGCTTTCCAAGAAGCATTGAAGAAAAAAGTTCTCGAAATAAGGAAAAAAACTATTGGTGGAATGAGGAAATAGCAATAGCAGTTGCTGAAAAAAAACTTATACTCTACATGGCTCTCAAGTTGGGATCCGAATGTTTTCCAGCAATATTCCAGCAGCCTGTAAGAAATGTGAAACGGAAAAAGTTCACAGCAATAAACGAGTACTGGAAATAGAAGGAATGTGTACATTAATAAATAACTGCATGCATGGTTAGAAATCAAAGGAAGCCTTGAAGGTCGTAAAGTCCAGAAAAAAGTCCAAAACGAACAGATTCTGTTGACTTTATTACACAGAACGACTGAATCAAATACTTTTCTGCATTAATTTCTGCGGAACGCTCTGAGTTTGAAACGCCTTGAGTTAATATCGAAACAGACAATATGGTTCCGATGTCTGTTGAAGAGATAGGGTAGTCGCTAAAAGGGATGAAAAACGGACGATCTCCAGGTCCAGGTAATATTCCTATTGAACTTATAAAAAATGAGCCACTCGAACTTAAAAAATACCTGGCTGGTCTTCTGACAGCGTGCATAAGAAGTGGAACTGTGCCAAATGAATGGACTGAAGGGCACATAACGCCCATTTTTAAGAAGGGGAGCAAAAAAGAATCACAGATAATAGCAGCATCGCCTTTATGGCTGTTTAGCCGCGGGCCTGTACTACCCGCCGGTAGAAACAAACCGATCTTTGCCTCTAGTATCGGAAGATATTCTTTACCGCCAAAATCAAGGAGAGGGGGAATGACGCTTGGAGCTGCCGGCACTTGCTGTTTGGGCGCGGAGCCGGACTGTTCTACTAGACCTTCGTAACTACGACCGCTTGCCGCTTTCAAGCCGATATTCTTTATTGAGAACGTCCAGCGTCCAGGAGGTCTTGCAGCCTGTCACGCGCCAGGAGCTTTGCTGAGACACCAGACCAAGTGATAATTTGTGCATAGAGAACACACTAATCGTAATTCCCATTTCATTATCATAAGGCCTCAAATCGCCGACTAATACTGCTGCTGATAATCAACAACTCATTGTGGTTATATGATACCAAAAGGACGACTCAAGCTAATTAATCGTATTAACCCTTCACGCCGTGATCACTTAAATTCTTCATTGCATCGTTCATATTTATTTGTTATATCTTGGCCATAATGCTAGCATGGAACAATCTCTATTCATGTTTATTATAGCTCCTATTCAATGTTAATCTTTAGTATTAGTAATTAATCATATTTGTTCATTAGATCGCTATTTTGCATGCTTAGTTTGTAATTCCTTCTTGTATAGCTGCTACTCTTAAGTTTAATCATTTATCACCAGTATATTTGTTCAGAGAAAGATATTCATATGTCCTTAAAATTAATAAACGCTATGTTGATATCTGAGATTTCATTCAAATTCCCATTGTACTCGAATTTACTTCATATTAAATTTTATTCAGCCTAATCACGCCCTAACAATGGCATTATAGTAAGTCCTAGGCTATAAGATCTCCAGAAAGCCTGCAAAACGGTCCTATTATGCAAACTATGGGAATTACTAGAAACATGGAAATAGGCCAATATTTAATAAGAGCCTTTCAAAAGCTTATATAATGGAACCAATGCTAAGATAATATTGAGGAATGGACTGACAGATCACATTCTTATCACCAAAGGTCTCAAACAATCGAGATCTGTGGCGAGAAATGTTAGATACGAAAAAAGAAACCAAGCTGTACAAAATCGTTAAATATAATGTACTCCCTACCTCATCAACATTTTTTATTTTTAATCATTCTAATCATTAACGTTCGAGTATCAAAATCTTTACTTTCTTCTTCAAATACTTCCAGAAAAAAAAATTTGTATCAGGAAACTGGTCCTGACCTAAAAATTAATTCCATTAATAGTAGCGTGAAAAGTATGTTATAAATGTATGATGTACGGTCTTGTGGTTGGCATAACAATTTACTATACCCTAGATCGTTGGGTCGCAGCCCGACGGGTAGCCTTAGGATTTTTTCTTAGGAGAGTAAAAAATCCTAACTTATGCCGTCCTTCATAAGGAGACGTAAAATTAAGGTCAAGAGTCTACTACGTTTCAGAGGCTCGTACCTGATATCCTATATCCTTTCCAGGTATAGTAATTAGGTATCCTAATTATATGTGGATATGATAAATTAAGAACTTCCATTGTAGCTTGTACAATACAGTATAGCCATAGCTGCACGAAGTGACGTTAAATGAATTAAAAAAAGAAACAAGCTTTAATTAGAATCGTTCACTAATTAGCCGAAGAAATTTATGTTGGAATATCCACCAGCCTGATGACGCTCCCCCCTAACAGACGAAGAGCGTGCCACTTCCAGAACAGGGGGACAGATACGTGTAGAATCAATGGAAGAAGGTTCTAGCCTCGTATTTACGTTCGCTTGCGACACACGACGTTTTATATTGTAATGTTTTAAAGATTGGTTTTATTGTGTCAGAGACGTGAAATTTCATTAAAATATGATTTTTAACCTTCCAATGATTCTTTTTACAGTTGTATTTAAGACTTAATAAAGTTTGTTGATTGTGAATTCGTTTAACCATTACAGAAATCCCCAACATTGATAATTCTTCGTGATGCTAAGACTTTAAACTATATTAATTGCGGGCAAGCGTTCTCCTGTGGAATCATCCTTCCTATCAGCCATAGCGGCCTAAAGTTACGGTAAAATAATAAACAAACCTAATGATGAAAATGCCAACATAAATAATTATATACTGTCCTATACGAAAAGGGGTTAGTAACAGTAGATCGGTTGCCGAGGAGCTGTATCGAGCCGTCCGCAGTATCTGGAAGAAATTACCTGAGCTGGATTGAAGGGCGATAATTGTGGAAGCAAGCTGCCGTGACTTAGGAAAGAGGATACCCACCGCAATTATTGACGGATCTAACCAACCTGTCCTCAATATCTACCAGTCTGTCTTAAAAATATAATTGGTTTTAGTCCTTGCTACATACTTTCTAAAATCGTTTATATATTTGTAAAAGACTTTTGTTCGTAAGATTGTAAAAGAACGTCTTTCATTCGAATGCTACTGATAAGGTCACCATGGTGACAGCTGTGAGAGAAGGACTGGGGAGGTTATTCCGATTTGTTGTTTCCTATAATACACTCAGTTCAGTTTTATACCAAATTCAGTTTGAATCAATCAACATTATAAAACAATATTTGAAGCTAATATTTCACACACTATTTACAGGACTGTTTTCTTTAAACTAAAAAAACAAAAAAAACAATCAGAATAATCTCCCCGGTTCTTCTCTCACAGCTGTCACCATGGTGACCGTATCAGTTGCACTGTCTTCATTAATATTATATACATAAATTAAAAGATCGAATCATTACAAGATATTATCCTATTCAAAAAATTAATTAATGCAAATAATGTATATCCTTGCAAAAAAAAAGTGACTAAACAACAAAATTAGTATCATAGCTAATGTAATAAGAGTAAATGTGGCAAAGTAATGTTACTTTGAAAATTAATTACAAATTGATATAGAAAAAACAATAAAATGGGACATAAAAAAGAATAAGGAGATATAGACATAAGTGTTATTTTTACCCATTTATAAAACAAAAAGCTATTTTACCCTTCATAAAATTGAAATTCTTAGCGATTGGCTAATTATCTTTTAGGAATGACATTTTGAAGCAACAAAAATTAAAAAAATAATTATAAAAGTTAACCGGAAGCGACACCAAAAAGTAACAACCAAAAAGCTCCGAAAGTTTTCTCTAACCATTAGCTATGTCAGAAGTCAGATGTCAGATTGCTAGTCACCTGGGGTGTATTCAACTTGAACCTTTTCCGCTTCGGCCAATGTACTTTTCGAGGAAAAGACTTAAAAAAAGGCTTAAAACTTCTGCGATATTTTCAGATAATATTTCTCGAGGCAATGGTTCTGGCGATCTGAAGGTTGCTTCAGAATTCAACTCTAAGGTTAGTCAAAGAAATAATTAATCGTAAGAATTTTATGAAGTAATGAAGGAATACACTCTCTCCACATCGTTATAGCTATTATAATGCACAGTTATTTTACTCCCTTATGACCTCTCGTCCATTATAGTCTATTTTTACTCAAACTTTTCATTTGCTCCTGTAGAAAACATTAGGATAAACAAATGAGGTACAAATTGTTCAACATGGCATGAGTAGGTATTAGGGAAACGTACAATGGGACTTCCTTCTGCCATTCACCTTAAGTATTTATCGGACACGAAGGTCGCTCATCCAACTCCTTTTTTCTTGACAAGCACTAGTCAACTGGTTGTATAAAATTTTCTCCAAGTTTCTGTTTCAGAGATTATCTAGAACGTCTATGTAAAATGTCACTCGTCTCAGTTAAGCAATGATTCAATTTTTTACAGCAGTTTTGTGAGTTGTCTAGGTTTAGTTGTAATATTATTATACTGCTGAGGCCAGTATAGGATCTGCGTTTCTTGAAATAATTTCAGTGTCGTTGACAAAACACGTAGTTAGTATGTCGGTTAGTGCCTTAGGCCTATAATGAGTTCATGGTTGGGCTAGGATAGAACCTTGAAGGAACCACCAGAGATTTTAGGTGAGATCTCTGAGGTTTATCCAACAGAGGGAAAGCGATCAAACTGAAGTGACTGTAACTAGATATTAGGTGTTTGGGTGAGTTGTAGTTTATATCCTAAAAACTGATTGCAGCATCGTGGCGCTTCATCTAAGAGTAAGTCATATGTCGATGGAACTCTTGACATGGTGAAATGATATGGAATGACCTGTTTTTCTTCTAAAATTCCTAAAAGCTTCTTTGGCTGTTATAATAGCCCACCTTATTTTCTGTCCGCAACACGAAATAAGGCTGCCGATGTTAGATCTGTCCACCGTCTATGGTTTTTCAGGCCTTCCTCGGAAACTATTGTTGTTCTGTCCTCCAGTTTCCTTAAATAAAATCCCACTGACTCATGAAAAAGGAATCCGATACATAAGGTTACATCTTGACGAACGTTTAACTCGGAATCCTCATACTTGACTAGAAAGACAAAAAACGGTTGGGCATTTCAGGCTACTGCAGCCTTTACTAAGCAAACGCTCTAAACTTCCAAATGATTGCAAAAGACATGACTATCATAGCATCTATTTGGACTTACGTAGAAGAGAAAAGAAGATGGCCTTCTAAGTTGAATTTGTTATTTGAGTGCTACCACTGGGTAGTTTCTCTACCTGCCTTTATCCATGTCATTATGTACCATTTCTGCCTTATATTTACTTGTTGTGTTTTTATAATACAGTATAATTATAAAAAAATACTATTAAAACACCGTACATTTAAAATTTGCATTATCTGGTTAATATAAATCGAGATAAGCACTATTTGACATTCATAAATTTTATTCTATACATTGCTGATGATGCCTGAATTGGCAAAAGTTGGATGGTAGGGTACTTTCATTATTTTAGAAACTTATGACTTTATGTTATGTGTTTGGAATCTTGTATTCCTGCATTTTTTCTTTTCATTATAGCAATTATTATTATTAATGTTTTTATCTGTTTCAGAATCGCTGAGCGGAGCAGTGAGCTGCTTAAAGCCACTGAAGCTGCCACACGAGGAGGCCGGAGTGTTGCGGGTGCAGGTTCGACCCCCCAGCTCACCACACCTAACTACAAGAAGGACCGAGCTCTTGCTGGGTGAGACCAAGCCGAAAGGAACAGTGTTCCAACCTCCTCTCCTCTTCGCTGCACAGGTCAGTGCCTTTAGCTTAAGTGGCGCGCTTATGTTGATCAAGATTATGTACATTTGTACAGTATTTACTTTGGTTCATGTACTTGTAATATATATTTTATTGATTTTTTTTCAATTGAACGTTCGATGTACATAGCATAAAGACAATTATAGGATCTCTAACTCTTGCATGTTGTCTTAAACTAAATTTTTACTGTTTGGATGGTAATAGAATATGACTGTATGTATAATTTTTAAAAAATTATTTTATTTTCAATGAATTATTAAATATTTTTTTACTTAAAAACTGTGTGTGTCTATGTAGCTGCCATTGATCAATTCTAGCATTGTGAAGTATACAAGGAAGAGGGTGGAATATGTTTTAAAAAATCCATTAAACACGGAAAATTGGATATTATTTGTAATTTATCAGAGTATTATTCATCGTCACGTATTGCTGCATGGATGGATTTCATTCATTCATGGATTCATCAAATTAATAATAAGTGGTTTAATTTTGTTTTAAGATGGAACAGAAAGAAATGCCGCTGACTTTATACTATACAAAACAGGGAGGCACGCGGTTCCTTTTAGATAGAGTCTAAATGACAGACCACCCCATAACTACTGCCCATTGCAGTCAGTAAATGATAATGATTCTAGGCATTGAAACAACTAGGAGGTTTTAGACTTTTCTATGCATAATTTCTACACTAATAATTTTACTTGAGTGCATGTTACTTAAGCTATTAACCAGCAGATAATCACATATAAATTAGAAAAACTTAATAAATTTAACACTATATTAACCATCGACCTTCTTTTTCTAGAAGAGTTTGAATGAGTACTGGATGATTTATTTAGTTCTTGCTTTCCTCGGGTTATTATATCACTCAAATGAATAGAAGTAAATAGATTAGCTTGAAAAGTAAATTGAACGTGAGATGAATGAATGGTGTTAGGACATTTAAATAATGAATAAATATTAAAGATTTATTGAAAGACATTATATAAATGTCATTTGGTACATATTGCATATTTGATTCTTTCGAAAACCTACTCTAAGGGATTCACGTGGAAGTGTGGAAGGAGAAACCTTCCATTTGAGGCACTTCTAGCGTGTTTCATTCACAGTAGTAGATCCCTGCTTCAGAGACGTTTCAGTCTCCTTGTGGAATTCTGTGGTGATGTGCCCGTCAGCTATGTTAGTAGCAGTAAGTTTTGGTGTCCAGCAAGTGAGTGATGAAATTTTTTGTTGTTTTTCTTGATCGTGTCAGTCACGAATGGTACGTTGAAATCTTTGTGTAATGATTAATTAGTTATGCAAAAGGGAGAATGAGTAATATTATGAAGGAATTTTGATTGAACGATTTGAATGGTCTGAAACTGAGATTTTCTCATGGGCCCCACACTTGTGTAGGATATGTCCATATTGGTTTAAGTAGCATGTTGTATATAATAATTCTGTTAGTTAGTGATAGCTTATTTTTATGATAAAGTATTGGTCTTCGAAGTGAGAGGCGGTGACTTAACCTTTTCTTTAAGTTAGTTACAAACGATTTCCATGTTAGTCTTCTGTCCATTGTAAGGCCTAAATATTTTGTCTGGGTTGTATGCCATTTTTAAAAAAATAGTCACTTTCACGGTCCCTCACCTTATCACCTTCATTTCTCTGTTAATGATGCACCTTTCTAAACAACTAAACTTGTTGAATATACTGAATATCTGATGATCATAAACTCTGATTGCTCTTAGCTGGTTGACGAGAAAATCTGATGTCATAATTATGTCCGTTTAGTTACTGTTTCACTACTACTTCTGATTTTTCAAACAGTGTTGCATATCTATCTTTTAAATCTGATCGGTCTTAATTTCTTTTTACAGTATAAAATTAACTTAAGTAAGCAGATGTGTACAGTTGTGTCCTTGTACTTTATTTTAAAAATAAGGAATGTTTTTTTATTCAGTGTCTTACTGATATAAAAATTATCATTATTCTTGACTCTAATCAAGTTGTCGTTAGCTTGGCATTAGCTGTTGAGTGTACTTGTGTGACTCCCCTGCCACAAGCCTTTAAAATAGAGGGTATTTCTGTTTTAATTAAAAAAGTCAAGTTAGTTACTTATCAGGTGGAAAACGACAATTTTGTATTGTTCCTAGTGCCGATTTTTTTACTATCTATCAGCTATTTGTAATAATATCGCTGTTTTTCAGCACCTGACGGCTAAATATTAAAGTTGTAAGCAGAGCCATTGCGCATCCGATATTAGGCATTGCAACAGCTCAACGGTTTTGATAGATAACAATGTCGGTGCATTCCCGCAGCTAGATGCTCTGATTATATATAATATTAGAGGAAAGGGTATCATATAGCCTTCCTCTTCATGTTCTAGCTGGACTGCCTATCAATGGGAAGATGTCACTTGACCTTCATCAATCAATCATCAACAACGTATTAATGGTGCTTAAGTAACATTGAGCATAGTTTGCGTAATTACCTATTAGCCGGAAGTGATCGAAGTTAATTGCTGTAGTCTAACACTATTAATAATACAGGGAAAAAATATGGATTGTTCCAACAGGAAATTAACATTTAATGAAAATAAGATGCATTCAAATAATAATCATTTAAAATCAAAAAATCAATTTTTTTATTCTTTTCCATGAGCTTTAAACAAATCTATCACAATAAACGGAATGAGTTTGATTCTCTTGAAGGATTGGAAAGCAATAACATGCTTTAAAACCTTTTTTTTTGCTTTGGTCCGAATCGATTATTAGTTTGTAGCTTTTTTCTCTCTAAGATGAAGTAGTCGGTAAATAAAGAATATTTATTTGTTAAATTTAAATTTAAATTTACCCGGGAATTATGAAAATGTGTTACTATAGCGAAGTATAGTGACCACTACGCTATACTTTAATAGCCAACTTTATTATTTTATTATTATTATCCTTGTGTCATCCATGAATAAATTTTCTATCCGTACTAAAATCATACTAAAGCAGTAAAGTTATAATCATGGGGCTTATTCTTATGTAGCAGGTAATGAGATGTATCTCTAGATATAAGTTAGATATCTTAATAAGCCTAACGTATAATCATCAATTTTTTTATTCAGAACTTATGGTAAATTATAATTATATACATTAATTAATTAATTGTAATTTATTTAGGCATAAGTTTCAGGCTTTTTCAGCCATTTAATGAGTTAAGTTGAATAAGGTACATTAGCAAAGTGAGACACCTTTCCTAGTAAGCACACTTGAGAGTGATTTATCTATTTTGTCAGCACCTGGCAGCTAAATAGATCACAGGGTAAAAAAAGATGTGTTGAGACTAATTTCGCTGGATCAACACGAATTAAATATTTTTGTGGATTTATAAATGTTGGAGACAATGCATCACAGGTCACTTTAAAAAAAAATGAAGTGGTGATACGGAAGTAGTGATTGGTCCGTATATTTATAAGTATTTTTTTGTTTTGTTGTACCAGGTTGTTTCGATATTTAAATAAATTATAACTTTATGTTATTTATTTATGACTTTTAAAACAAATATGAACTATTGTTTATAATATTTTTTACGGGGAGGAGGAAAACCTAAAGTACTCTAATGTCTTAGGTGATCCTTTACACGAAAGTGGGCTAAATTTGAAACAAATTATTAAGTTAAAAATATAAGTTATATATACATTGCTATCATTATTTGAGGATTTTAGCCAACTTTTCATTTCATTTCAAGTGTCTCCGAATGAACTCTAACTAATCTGGCAAAGATTTTGGGTTCAAAACATTACAGTGATAAGAAACTAACTGGTTACTACACACACACAATTGCTAGTGAATGATTAACTTTTTTATTTTAATTGATAATTATTTTACTTTTGATGGTAATTAGGTTTTGAAGTTTTGGATTTTATTTTATATAAAAATAAATACAGAAGGATGTTAACATTCCCGTCACCAGTGCTATTTTATTTTCAATGAATTAGTACAGCTACAAAGTAGCTGCCATTGATCAATTCTAGCACTGCGAAGTATAGAAGGAAGATAGTGGAATATGTTTATAAAAATTAAAAAATCCATTAAACATGGAAAATTGGATATTATTTGTAACTTATCAGTGTTATTCAACGTCACGTATTGCTGCATGGATGGATTTCATTCATTCCTGGATTCATCAAATTAATAATAAGTGGTTTAATGTTGTATTAAGATGGAACAGAAAGAAATACAAACGCGCTTTCTAAAAAAAAGTCAGTAAAAATCCTGAAATTTCAAGAAAATTGAAAGTCAGTGAAAAATCTGCAACTGAGATTCTAAATATTGAACCTTTTTTTTTTTATTTGATCTCCTCCCCCAAACAAAGTTCACATTATGTTGAATGTTCGCGCAATTACCACATTTTTGTTTTCTGTAAGTTCTGAAGCGTATTCAATAGAAACATAGATTATTAATTTTTTTTTTGTCATTATCCAAAAATTGTATTTACAATATGATACAAAGTTACAGAAATTCCTGAAAATGCTTCTATATAAACCAAAGCTTTCTGTTACCTTTCGGTATTTTAAGGCGTTACAATGGGCTGAGTCCGCTGAAGGCGGTTTTTACTCGAACCGGCTCAAAGCCGCTGACTTTATACAATGCAAAACAGGGAGGGACCGTTTAGCGGGATCAAGAATAGTTGTAGAACGAAGAAAGTGGAGGAAGGAAGAAGGAAAAGGAAGGGAGGATAAGGACAAGGGAGTACTTACACCATCCCTAGATCAAATGTAAGCACATCGACCAAGGGAACACTGCCCTGCCATCTCCCATGTCTCGGGGGGTGGTTTTAAGTCCCTAAATAGGGGGTTCGTACAGATCTTCAGCACATCAAAAAATTTGATGTGCCTCCGACCTACTATTGATTATAATTCATTTAAAAATTAACTAAATATTAATACCAAAATCATAATTCTGCGGGATCTGATAATGAATAAATAAAAATAATTTTAATTAACTGTAATATCAAAGTCATAAGAAGTGTTTAAGTAAACAAAAATAAATACGTATTAGGTGTAATTGGCAAATAAATCAATAGTATTTTAATTAGTTGTTTAGGATATAGATGTGACAATAATTTAGGTAATGTGAGGCAGAAGGCCTGTTAGAACTGGACATTCTGGAGAAGAGAGACAGGCTATAAATAAGTAAGATGTGACTTATGTTCCATGTCAAATCTCGGGATCAGCTGCCTGGAAATAATGCCTCCTTTTGTCTCAAGCAACTTTGTCTCTCCTATTTCCTTCCATCTTTGATAAAACATTCCACCAAGAAAAAAAAGGGATGGTTCTGTTTTATTCGAAGGCAAAGTTTAAAAGTAGCAAAATAAAGGTTTTATTTTAAACATTTTTCCCCATAATCTACAGATCAGCACTCAAAAATTGGGGATTGAAAATTCTTACATAAACAACAGGACAAAAGCATGCTGCGAATAAGACCAAGGAGTGGCTATTGTATAATGTGCATAGAAAGCTTCTAATCACTCCCCAAAGTCCGGACCTTAATATAATAGAAAGCTCATGGCACATTTTAGAACAAAGGTTTCGAAAATACCTCATTACCTCCAAAAAACGCCAGATAGAAGTTTTGCTTGAAGAGTGGGAAAAAATGGAGCCACAGTTTTAAAAAAAATCTTGTTTAATTTGTGCCAAGACGCCTTCACGACGCAAACGGATTGCACACATATAATATTGAAAAATAATAACAATATACATATTATGCATTATATCATAAAAATTTTAATTTGGTGAAATATTTTTGAAAGGCCCTTTTTTTGTATTTATTTTTTATTGATCAGTTTTATTTAATTCTTTATTTATCACTTTAAAATTTCATTCCAATGTAACTTTAGAGCCAATAATTGGCTTGTGGAATTACCTTTGACTGCCACTATAGGTCGTAAGCAGGCTTCACAAAATAATAACTTATTATCTGTGCTTAGTTTACAATTCCTGTTAATGTAAGGATATATAGTACACAGAGCCCTGTTAGCTTTATTGCACCTATAAAGAGTGGGGAATGTTAAAGTTAACCTTTTGTCCATGTTAAGTCCTAAATAATTAATCTGTGTTGTTTTTGGTGCAGGTTCTGTATGGTTCTGCTTACATTAAGTTGGGGAATATTATTCGGTCGTCTCTTTGTAGCTAAAATAGCTTGTGTTTTATCTTGATTTATTTTAATTTTCCATTTATTGTAGAATCTCTCAATTTTTTCAGTGCTGTAGTCACTAATTGTGTCCGGTCTACAATTTAAATTATAAAAAGCTGAACCATCTGGAAATAGGGATTCTTGTAGTTTGAATGTATTCGGTATGTCATTAGTATAAATACTGTACAGCGTTGGCAATGGCCAGCAATGTGGAGCAGTGGCCTTCTGTAGATACTTTAATCGTGCGGTTTCCAAAATATGATTTAATTAATGCTATTAAATATGGGGGGAAATGTAAGTTCTTTGCACGTCGAGTGATACCATACTCGCATGTTGTTTATTATTAAACCCCTCGGCGATGTGGTCGGTCAGTCTGCCTAATTGAGCTATGGCAGAATCCTGGTGTCTGAAACCAAATTGTTCATCTATAAAGATTTTATTATTTTTAATAAATGTATTTAATCTTTGAAATATTATTTTTTCTGCTATTTTACCTCAAAATATACGTCCATAGCACTTTAAGGTTTAAAGGACCTCACTTTATAGAATGTGTCACTTTATGAATATAGAAGATGGGTGAGCCCCAGGAGTGTCACGCAAATTCCAGGTGTAATTAAACGTAGCTAATTAAGATGTTAAATAATTAATCTGCCACAGCCTGATTCAAATCAGCGCTCTGCGCACTATTAACCCATCAATGCCTTTAAATATATATATATATATATATATATATATATATATATATATATATATATATATATATAGATAGATAGATAGATAGATATATAGATATATCCGTCTTTTAAAACGTTGTACTATTTACTTTCGTATAGGTAATATTGTTATTTTATTTTCATTAGATATTTTAAAATTCCGCGAGTTAAAAAAGAGTTGCGAGCCGTGCATGTAGCTAACATTAAAAAACTTTTACTACCAAGAGCAACTCCACTTCAGACCATTTTAACGATCGCATAAAACATAAAAAAAGATTCGGTGATAAAATAATTTTTCCCATTTCATGTAAATGGTAGGTGTTGCGTGAGTTTATTCTGATGATTAAAGAGTCATTAAGAATAATGATCCCAATTTTAATGGTAAATTGCAATAGTTGGAAAAGCTCTCGACTCTGTTTAAATTTTAAAATAATGTTTTAAGGAAATGGAAATAGTTAACAATCTAAAAATATTTAATCAATAATATAGTAGTCGAAAAAATCCTCATAATCCTAATTGCCATTAATTTTAATGTGATTCGTGCTAAAATAAAACTAAGCCAACAGTAGAGGAATACATTTTTGAAAAATTTATATCAAGAAGGATATTACTACCACAACACCGCATTTCTGGCATTATTACTTCTTCAGCATTCGCAATCATGGAACATCTTGACCAACCATAATATTATTGGTGAGCTCAACCATCAGGTTTACGTAAAAGGGACTGGATTTGTTCCTGGAGTGACATTGTTTCTAGAGTAGAAAAAATATCAGGAGAAAAAAAGACGCTTGTTTTTTCATTTAACGTCACTCTATGGTGCTATGGCTAATCGGATGATGCTACATTGGGAGTTCTAAATTTTGCCTATCCAGGTTTAATCCTACAGCCTCGTGACCCCCGGTTAATCCCTTCTGAAGGATGGCATAACGAAAGATTTTTTACTGCCTTAAAACATCCTAGGGCCACCTGCCGGGCTGCTAACCCGCGCTCACAGGTCGCACCCCAAAAAAGACTTAATAACATTCAATTATTTTTTCTGTTTCAAGTATCCTCTTTTTTGTTTATATATTCCTAGCCACATTATCGGATGTGTTTGGATGTATTCACTCTTACATGTAATTCAATGAATTATAAACTAAATTTAAATTTAAACTCGAATTTGAACGAAATCGAAAATAGTTTTCACTTCCTGGCAGTATGTGAAATCTTCATTTTTTCATTATCATAAGAAGCTATTTTTTATTCATTATTATTTAATCAGCTTTACAGATTGATTTTTCACTTGTTTTTTTTCTTCGTACTATAAGGCTCTAAAGTCCACAATAATGTACTGTTACGTTATTCTAAAGGGACTTTTCCCAGAATAAATAAAGAATTTATTATTTATGCCCGGTCTTAAAATCGTTTAGAAGAAAATACTTAAAACATGAGCTGATCTCAAAACAAAAACTAATAGATATTCTGAATGGGGAAAATTTAATAGTTTCATATAATTTTGTAAGAAATGCAGGTCGATATAGAAAATGTTTAATTTATTTTTAGTTTTGTTATTATTGATTAGTTCAATCAAACTCCCGGCAAACGTTACCATAATGTAGATACTGTGGTTGTTAAAGTTGTAAATAAAATTAAAAAGAAAAATAGTGTAAAAATTTATTAATAAAAGAGCATTTATAATCTATCTATCTACTCCTCCATGTTAGAAAACATTTAAAATTGAATATAGAGACCTATCCTAAGCAATTCTGTAATGAGAATGAGAATAGTGGTCCCAATTCCTGGGAAGAGGGTAATACTATTCCCTAACTAAATCCCTCAAACTGTACTGCGCTTGATTCGAGTGTTCCAACAGGCCTCCTGCCATTTAAGCCCCCTGCGCGAGTCCTCTTGGGCTCTAAGTCCGCATTCACCATTCCAAACTAAGTCCATTTTCAAGGCCTCTTTCTGTACATTTCGCAGTGGGACTGTTCCATACTAAATATCAAGCTTTCATGGTCTCTGGAGTGCTAATTTTTTTTCGAGCGAGTGTGTTATGTAATACGCAGTGTAACTAGCTTTTTATTATTTAAATGACTAAATATCCTCCTAGATAGGTAACCGCAAGTGTGATCGTTCTTAAGTGTGTTGTCATTTTATAAAAAATAAAATTATGGACGTGACGTGACCAGAAAATCGTAGTGGGTTTCATAAAAGAATATTTATAAACCATAACAGGCTATTAAATTTCAATAAACTTAAATGATTAAATTTATTGATTTTTAGTAACTTTTGAATTTTTTGATATACGGTTGATCTCCTACCTACATATCTTAAGATACCACCATTTTCTTAAATAGGTCTTATTTTTTACGTCTTGACTTATTTTCGCTAATGTTTAAATACCCATCTATTAATCAACATATTTTTTAAACATTTGTTTCATTAAATTTTAAAATCCAAGAAGTAGTTAGACCTTACTAATTATACACGATCCCTTGATATTCATACTCAAACGAAAGTATGACCCTACCAAATAAAAATCAAGGTTAGCTGATCATTTGTGATCACTTCTCCATTAACTGCCGTTATATAAAAAATTATTTCATACTTTTAATTTTTATATTAAAGATCCTAACTTAATTTACGAAGCAAGGTATTACTCTAAATACGGTTTCATTGCACCCTGTTAGCATATACGTGCTGAATTTACAAAATTATTTATAAACGGGGATTTGAAATCACACCGCTGTTATCAAGTTACACAAAACTATCTGACGTCATATTGCCCACAGAAGCTTTATATCGCTACTATTATTATAATTAATTTTATGCATACATAATTATATTATACTAGCTGTTGCCCGTGTCTTCCCTCGCATAGAATTTGGACTACCGCACAAAGTTTCTTTACAGTGCTTTTTAACAATAATTTAAAATAACAAATAATTTAATTTTTTTCACTATAGGTTACTCGTACAAAATTTCAGATGTCTAACTTAAAAAATTGACGGATTCCATACAACCTTTGAACCCTTATTATAATAAGGGTGAATTATCCAAACTTCTTTCTTAAATCATAAAAAAGGACCTATCTGCAAATTTCAACATGCTAAATTCCTGATTTGCCTTTAATTATCTACTATAATGGATTCTCCACAGTTCCTATAAAACTGTCGGGCGGGGGCGCCTGCCTCCATACACCCTCCCCCCCTAAATCCGTGCTTGCTATAGCCCATGTGTTATTCTGATGTATAACCTATATTACTGTAAAGTTTCATCCAAATCCGTTCAGTAGTTTTTGGATGAAATAGAGACAAACATACAAACTTTCACATTTATAATACTAGTAAGATTAGTAGTATATCAAAACAAATAGTTTCACTCTTGTTCTTTCTGATATTTTAACAACTAAGATCATGTTATTTTCCTTTAATTATGTACTATAATGGATTCTCCACAGTTCCTATAAAACTGTCGGAGGGAGAGGGGGGACACCTGCCCCCGTGGGCCCTCCCCCCTCCTAAATCCGCGCTTGCTATAGCCCATGTGTTATTCTGATGTATAACCTATATTACTGTAAAGTTTCATCCAAATCCTTTCAGTAGTTTTTGCGTGAATGAGAGACAAAAATACAAACTTTCACATTTACAATATTAGTAAGATTACTATCAACTGCCTGCAAAACCGTTACAAACACTACATGCTCAACATGTACTGAACCCCAGACCCGTTCACGGGTTGTAGTGGTATTATTAATTATATTTGATACATCAATTCATACCTTTCGCACTCTACCATTTCAATCACATTGCTCTATTGAAATAAATGCAAGTAGTAGTAGTTTCCCAGAGACCTCCTCCTCTATAAAGATATTGTAAATATAAAAAATACATAAACATCTTACAACTACCTCTAAACTACCAAATACCTCCAGGAGACTCAATTTCCCAAATAGGAAGACCGCAGAAATTGTTGAAAGATTGGATTTGTTGACATCATATGTTTAAGGATGATCCTGAAGTAGTGTTACATGTACCTCAAGGGCCCTTGGCACTTCTTGGGAGTTCTATGAGGGGCAGGTGAGCTTTGTGAAGAACCAGCGGCAACAGAACATGTTAAAATAGTTATTGAAAATTCGTTATTTGTTAAATGTTGCATGAAAAATGCAACATATTTATGAACGCAAAACCTCATATCCGACCAGATTAGCTATTCTGAAATGGTAGACCTTACACATAATCTAAAACTAATCTAATATAGAATGTTATTATTTTTTTAAAACTAGATGTTTCTTATTAGTGTAGCCTTAAATCATTATTTTTACAAAAGTAAGTCCATTTTTGTTTCTTTTTTTCCAAAATGCTCTTTATCAATATTTGTTTCCATATTTTAATTAATACTTCCACATTTTAATTTTTTTTCATCAAATATCTTTGTAAGCATTGCTGAAGTGTCGATGAAGCCTGCCAATGCGATAGCTGCATATCTGTTGAGGATAGCTCATAGTCGAAATTAGGAGTAGGTACAGATGGAAATTGACCCTCTCATACCTGACATTCCAATTACACCAGGCAATACCACACTCACTTATTTTCAATGATTGAGTGACAACTATGGATATGAAAAAAAAGTTAATTAAAATTTAAGAACAAAATATGTTTTATAAAATGGTTATTTCAGATAAATGACTAATTTCAATAAAAAACAAAAGATGCGAAAAATAGAGAGGGCTGGAAGAAGCTAGTAGAGGAGGCCAGAACTCGTTACCGAGTTGTAGCACCATAGAAAAAAAACACAATAAAATCATTAGTAGGATATAACAAATCTTATCAGCATTCAGCAATGGATCATTATCATTGTTTTCACTGTGACCATAAATACATAATATATACCTTTATTTAAAAATATTTTTAAAATAAAAAAATAAAAGCGCCTAAAAATATAAAAAATAATACCGTAATGAGTGAAGAATATTTACAGTAATTCAACTACTACTTCTGATGAATATGAGCTATTAATTATTACTGATTAGAGAACATCTGTTTAGGAATTTAGGAGGAGTTGGATTTGAATGTGGATAAGGAAAAAGCATGACGGATATCAGGTGGGAGTGAGTTCCAAAGTGTGGTGGAACTGGCGAGAAAGGAACGCTCAAATGTTTTGGTTCAGTGGGAACGAGTATAAAGGTTGGAAAGCGAGATCTTGGACCCTGGGATTTGATAGAGAATTTAAATTGTAGGATACTGTATCTATAAGAGGGATGTTGCGAACAGATGATTTGGTATAAGAAAAAGCCTAGCAAATAGAGTCTACAGATGAAGGGGAAGAGCCACTTTAACTCATCAGGTTGGATACATGAGACTTCCTCGGGGCACCTTAGTCAAACCTTAATGATCAGAACATAACTCTCCTCAATCAATGTATATATGTATATATATATATATATATATATATATATATATATATATATATATTATTTTTTTAAATAGGTCTTTTTCATTTTTCTATTTGCTCCTTCTATTTTTCCATCTCTTTTTTTTTCGATCCAATATCACACAACTCCCTCAATCACATTTTTTATTCTTTGATAATTTTTCCTTAACATGTGTCATTATAGTTCTACTTAACGAAATTTAATATAAATCATTTCCTGAAAACAGATATACATGAATCTTGAAGCATTACAAATGATAATCTTGTCGAATGAAGGTAGGTTTTTAAGTCTTGAACCTCAATTCTGCTGCTTCTCGAATGACACTTCTGAATCATTGTTTCAATTCATAATTTCATGTTGTGACCTTTTGTACAACACTTCTTCCGTGGCAATATCTCGCTTTCTTTAGAAGAATGATACTACTTCGATCTTTGTATTTGGAAGATCCATCAATTGTATGATATTGATATGATCTCTCACTTTATCAGAAATGATGTCCTTATAAGAGAGATCTACAAAAAAAGGGGAAATACAAAAAAATACATAATCAGGCATCATATCAGATAAGTTAAGTGTTTCACTGAGCTTAGAGAAATTTTCATATCTGAAGCAGATTTTTATATTTCCGTCATTATTGGATATATAACAGAATAGAATAGAAAAGAAACTTTATTCTTATAGTTAATCGGATAAACTTATTTAATCCGTTTAGAATAACTACATTATTTAATAACGTATTAGAATGGCTACATAATAATACAAATCATGAAGTATTTAAAAAGTACCAAAAATAATAAAAATAAAAATGAAATAACTAAAAAGTACGAATCATGGCAGGGTATTAACCAATTATAGAAAGTGGATATATTAATTACAAAGGTTAACAAATAAAATTCATGAGCTAGCATGGATTATTTCTTTACATAATGTGAACATATTGTTACGGGCGCCGGCAGGAAGGCGGAAGCGGGGGATTAGCGGCTTAACTCCGTCAGCGGGAGACGTTTAAATAGGATTAGGACGGTTCTAGATCGTCTTCTTTTGTCGGCAAAGGATTAAGAATATTCCAGAATTATCTGGCCCCTTCGAGTTCTAGAATGTTCGGCTTTGCCTATAAAAAGACTTCCGTCACCTCGAGTGAGTCAGTCTTAGTCTGAGAATAGACCAGTGAAGATCTGTGATAAGTGTAATAAGTGAGTGTCAGTGTGATAAACTAGTCAGTGTTGAACCGGCCAGTGTAATAAGTGTATCAGTGAACTGTAACAGTCTCGCGAGTGTAATAAACTGTTTCTGTCTGTTACTGTGTGTCAGTTTGTGATACTTGAAGAATCTTACGGTCGGTGGACTAGTGAACTGTAAGTGTTAATTATTAGTTATAAATTGTAGTGTAATTTTATAATATTCATAGAAACTATTGTAACTAGTTAAGCTATCTAGAATTAGTAATATCTTATATTATTGTAATAATTAAATAGGAGTTAGGCCTAGATTATAATATTTAGAATATTGTCATTATAAATTTATATTAGTTTAATAATTTAATTGTTAATAGTTTAATTGTATCCTTCTTATCATTTTGTTAATAAATATTAGTATTTTTAATTAAGGAATTGTTTAATTCATTTTAATACCCAGTAGCCCGTAACAAATTGGTGTCAGAAGTGGGATTATTGTGTAATTGCTATTATTTTGTATTTTGTAATTATTGGGCTACTGTATGTAGAATGGCATCTAAAAGTGTTAAATTAATTGATTTAAAAGTTGCGGATTTGAAACGGGAGTTGGAGGAGCGTGATCTGGATTCATCTGGAACTAAAAGTGTGTTGCAACAGCACTTGCGTCAATTTTTTGTAGATTTAGGGGAAAATCCATATGACGTTCTGTTTGAAACTGATTTAAGCAAGTTGTCTGCAACTTTTAAAAATGAGTTAAGCAATGTAGAAAATAAGCTGGGTAATGAATTAAGCAATGTTAAAAATGAGTTAGGTAATGAGTTAAGTAGTGTCAAAAATGAGTTAGGTAATGAGTTAAGCAGTATTAAAAATGAGTTAGGTAATGAATTAGGTACTGTAAAAAGTGATTTATTGGATACATTAGAGTCTAAGTTAAGCACATTAGAGACTAAGTTAATGGAAAATGTAGATAATAAGTTAGCCGATGTAAACAATAAAGTAGCTAATGTAGAATCTAGGTTAGGAGAAAAATTGAGAACCATCGATAACGAACTTAGGCTAAGAGTAGAAGCTCTCGAGGGACGTAAGAGCAACCCACCGACGAACGACACCGACCGTTCCTCCGACGGCAGTCTTCATAGCACCATTACGCCCGCCAATGCTGGGACGCCACCTACTCACAACACCATTCCAGTGTTCGACGGAAAGACGCCATGGGAGGACTACATGACTCTCTTCGAGACTGCGGCTTCGATCCACGGGTGGTCAAAAGAGACCCAAGCTTCAGCTTTGTGCCTGGCCTTGCGTGGAGACGCCTTGGGAGTACTGCAGGGGATGCCACTGTCAGAGCGGTCTAACTACGGGGAGCTGATTAGAAGACTGGAGATGCGTTTCGGCCACCGACACATGGACCAGCTTTATCGCTCACAGCTGAGAAACAGGATCCAGAAGACCAACGAGACGCTGCAGGAATTTGAAGCGGATATCGCCCGGCTGGTGAGGAATGCCTACCCCTCGGTCACCGATGATGTGTACGAGAGCCTGGCTGTCGAAAAATTCCTGGATGGACTTCGGGACCCCGAGACGCAACAAGCAGTGAAGCTCGCCCGGCCAAAAACTCTAGGCGACGCATTATCTCAGGCCATGGAGTTCGAGGCTGTCAGGCAGTCAGTACGGGGCCATGCGCGGGTTCGAGCAGCTGAAGCGGAGCCTACTGTGGTCCCTAGCGTCGAAGACATAGTGACAAAGGTTTTGGAGGCTCTCAGGACCCGTAAGAAGGAGATACGCTGTTGGGGCTGCGGCCAACTTGGACACCCTAGAAGTAAGTGTCCATCCAAGAAGCAAGAAAAGCCACAGGAACGAAGTAGGGTTGATAGGGAGGAACAACTATCAGCCCGCTACGTCAGAGGCCCGAGGAAGACCAGTAGAGTTGCGTCTTTAGGGAGCAGAACGAACAGCTTCTACGTTGATGGGAAGGTGAACGGGCAGCTGCGAAGTCTGCTACTGGATACCGGCGCAACCAAGACAATCGAGCTCAAAGACAGTTCCTGCTGAGAAGATGTTGCCAACGATTTGGACATTACGGACTGCCACAGGAGAGCCAGCCAAGGTCTACGGGGAGACAGTTGCCTACTTCATCATCGGGGGTCAACATCTGAAGCACCGCGCTCTCGTGGCAGATATTGATGAAGATGTCATATTGGGCACGGACTTGATGATCGCATACGGGATCAAGCTGGATATGGCGAGAGGGGTGATGACGATGGGAGACGAAGAAGTCATCCTTCGGCAGGGAAAGGACATCTACGCACGAGTGCGCCTACTAGAAGACACCACTTTACCTGCACGGAGCCAAATCATAACGCATGGGACGATCGAAGGACACCTACCTAAGGGTCAATGTTTGCTAATTGAACCTGGAAGGCAAGAAGAACAGGAGATCGGACGCGGCGTAATGGTTGCAAGGTCTCTCATCAAGGTTGGACGTACCACTTCGATTCGTCTAATGAACCTGAACAGCTTCCCAGTAACGCTGAACAAAGGGACAACGGTAGGGGAATGTGCAACCGCTACCTCAGTGGTACGTCAGCTGCAACGTCATTCCACCGAGCTGCGAGGAGTGCCGGAAGAACTAACAGGATTTGTGGACGAATCATGCCGGGAACTCTCGCCAGAACAGAGTGAGGAAGTGAAGAAGATGATTATCCGATGGCAGGACGTTTTCGAGATCAGCCCAGGGCCACGGGGTAGAACGGATATCGTCCAGCATAGGATTGACACCGGGGATGCTAAGCCCATCCGACAGGTCCCGCGGAGGCTGCCGTTAGCCAAACGGGAGGACGCCGAGAAGATCATCAAGGAGATGGCGACTGATGGTGTCATTGAGCCTTCAAGTAGCCCCTGGATGTCTCCTGTTGTATTGGTGAAGAAGAAGGACGGCACAACGAGATTCTGCGTAGACTACCGCCTTCTGAACAACGTCACCAAGAAAGACAGTTATCCGCTCCCCAGGATTGATGATACGCTGGACAACCTGGAGGGGTGTGAACTTTTCTCTACCTTGGATCTCCGCAGTGGATATTGGCAGGTTGGATTGAAACCTGAAGATAAAGAGAAGACAGCGTTCTCGATTGGGACTGGACTCTGGCAATTTACGGTAATGCCATTCGGGCTTTGCAATGCTCCTGCAACATTTGAGAGGCTGATGGAAAGCGTGTTAAGAGGTCTCTCTTGGGAAATTTGCCTGGTATACTTAGATGACATCATTGTGCTGGGGAAGTCCTTCGCTCACCATCTGAAGAATCTGGAGAAGGTCTTCGAACGACTGCGTGCAGCGAACCTTAAATTGAACCCGAAGAAGTGTCATCTCTTCCGAAGGCAAGTCAACTACCTGGGGCATGTTGTATCAGACAACGGAGTTGCCGTTGACCCAGGGAAGATTACAGCGATCACCGACTGGCCAGTACCTCGAGATAAGCACCAAGTAAGAAGTTTTCTCGGCCTCTGCACCTACTACAGGAGGTACGTGAAAGGATTTGCAAACATTGCAAAACCTCTTACCAGGCTTACAGAGGAAAAACGGACTTTCCTTTGGGATCACGAGTGTCAGGCATCCTTTGAGGAGTTGAAGAAGAAATTGAGTAGTGCTCCTATTCTGAGCTATCCCCGTCCCGAGGGCAAGTTCATACTTGACACAGACGCCAGCAACACCGCTATTGGGAGCGTCCTCTCTCAGCTCCAAGATGGAGAAGAAAGGGTCATTGGATATTTCAGTAAAGCGCTCTCAGCTCCGGAACGCAACTACTGTGTCACAAGGAAGGAGCTTCTGGCAGTGGTGAAATCTATAGAGCATTTTCACAAATATCTTTACGGCAGAAGGTTCCTCCTGAGAACGGACCACGCGGCTCTAATGTGGCTTCTAAGATTCAAGTCACCAGAAGGACAAGTGGCGAGGTGGATAGAGCGCCTTCAAGAATATGACTTTGAATCTGCTCATCGCGCTGGAACGAGTCACAGAAATGCGGATGCGCTCTCTAGGAGACCTTGTGACGAAGAATGCCGGCATTGTTCTCGACAAGAAGAGAAGCAGGCAGCAGTGTTGAGGACAACGGTGGTCATGGATAGTTGGCAGGATGCAGAGGTGTCAAAAGAACAGGACGAGGACCCGGACTTGAAGCAAATAAAACAATGGAAACTATCGGGGCAAGGAAGACCAACCTGGCAGGATGTTGCTCCAATGTCGAAGAATGTAAAGACTTACTGGGCCCAATGGGACTCCATTCTAGTGGACAACGGGCTGCTGAAACGGGCATTGGAGAACACGGAAGGAGATCAGCGCAGACTTCAGCTCATCGTTCCAAAGAGTAAAGTGCCCGAAGTACTCAGGGAACTTCATGACGGAGTATCTGGCGGCCACCTTGGAGTTCACCGTACATTGGAAAAGGTACGTGAACGCTTTTACTGGGCGAACCTCAAGGACGATGTGTTGGACTGGTGCAGGCGTTGTGCGACTTGTGCGGCTTCTAACGGACCCATAAGAAGAAAGAAGGCCCCAATGAGGAAGTACAACGTGGGAGCACCTTTTGAGAGAATAGCAATTGACATCGCTGGCCCTTTCCCTGTGACGGATGAAGGTAACCGGTATATTCTCGTGGCCATGGACTACTTTTCCAAGTGGGTGGAAGCTTACGCCCTTCCGAATCAGGAGGCAGTCACGGTTGCGGACGTACTGGTGAAGCAGCTCGTCAGTAGGTTTGGAGTACCCATGGAACTTCACTCTGACCAGGGACGAAACTTCGAGTCTGCAGTCTTCTCCGGGATGTGCGAAGCACTGGGAATACGGAAGACCAGGACGACATCTCTTCACCCTCAATCCGATGGCATGGTGGAGCGCATGAACAGGACTATGGGTCGATATTTGTCGAAAGTGGTCTCCGACCATCAGCGAGACTGGGACCAGTATCTTCACCTGTTCCTGCTGGCCTACCGCAGTTCAGTCAGTGAGGCAACGGGGCAGACTCCCGCAAATGTGGTATTCGGCAGAGAACTTCGGTTGCCTTGTGATCTGAAATTCGGTTTCAAGCCTGATGAGGAAATTGCCGGAGAGGAGTACGTCTCGGATCTACGGAAGCGAATGGATAATATCCACGAGAAGGTTCGCACAAACATCCAGGGAGCCAGTGACAGAATGAAGGAGCGTTACGACATCAGGGCTGAGAAGGGTGGCTACCAACCTGGAGACTTGGTCTGGCTACATGATCCTCGAAGAAGGCGAGGCTATTCACCTAAACTTCAGAACTCCTGGGACGGCCCGTATGAGATCGTCAAGAGGATCAATGACGTCATATATAGGATCAGGAAGCAGCCGAAAGGAAAACCCAAGGTAGTCCATTTCAATAGACTGGCCCCGTACAAAGGAGACCACGGCCCGAAAGAAGACCAGCAGGTCAGGTACCTAAACAACGTCAAGACAAATAACTCAGTTGCTCATACTAAAGTACCAGGGACCCGTGGAGTAACTCAGGTAATCTACAGAGATATCTTCTCGTTACCAGTGGAGTATTCTCTGGCCCATTGCGTTGCCGAAGATCTGAGGACTTCTCGAGGGATTGCAACGGTCTTCAGGAAGAAGTTCGGCGGAACTGAGGAGCTGGAACGCCAAGGACCAAGTGTCGGGAAGGCACTCCACCAGCCGCACGAAGGACGACACCTGTTTTACTTGGTTACCAAGCGTGCCTCTGATCAGAAGCCGACATATGACGCACTGCGGCGAAGCCTCGATGACCTTCGGAGTAAGCTTCTGAGACTGCGTGTCACTAAGCTCGCTATTCCGAAGTTGGGCTGTGGATACGACGGCTTGGAATGGAGGATTGTCAGGGACATGATCGAGCAGACATTCGCCAACTCTGGAGTTGCCATATTGGTGTGCACGTTCAACCCCTGGAAAGAAGGTGCGTCTCCATCAGTAGAAGCTCATAAATGCCCGATTTCTCCGGACTTGCTCTGGGGCAGAGCACTTTTAAGGAGGGGGCAGTGTTACGGGCGCCGGCAGGAAGGCGGAAGCGGGGGATTAGCGGCTTAACTCCGTCAGCGGGAGACGTTTAAATAGGATTAGGACGGTTCTAGATCGTCTTCTTTTGTCGGCAAAGGATTAAGAATATTCCAGAATTATCTGGCCCCTTCGAGTTCTAGAATGTTCGGCTTTGCCTATAAAAAGACTTCCGTCACCTCGAGTGAGTCAGTCTTAGTCTGAGAATAGACCAGTGAAGATCTGTGATAAGTGTAATAAGTGAGTGTCAGTGTGATAAACTAGTCAGTGTTGAACCGGCCAGTGTAATAAGTGTATCAGTGAACTGTAACAGTCTCGCGAGTGTAATAAACTGTTTCTGTCTGTTACTGTGTGTCAGTTTGTGATACTTGAAGAATCTTACAGTCGGTGGACTAGTGAACTGTAAGTGTTAATTATTAGTTATAAATTGTAGTGTAATTTTATAATATTCATAGAAACTATTGTAACTAGTTAAGCTATCTAGAATTAGTAATATCTTATATTATTGTAATAATTAAATAGGAGTTAGGCCTAGATTATAATATTTAGAATATTGTCATTATAAATTTATATTAGTTTAATAATTTAATTGTTAATAGTTTAATTGTATCCTTCTTATCATTTTGTTAATAAATATTAGTATTTTTAATTAAGGAATTGTTTAATTCATTTTAATACCCAGTAGCCCGTAACAATATGAAATCTTCTTTACGAAAAAGAAACAAAATCAAGTAAGCAACAAATTAAATCCTTCAATATTGATTAATTTAAGCAAATGACTGACCTGCTTAGAGAGCATATTTTGGGACTGGCAGGAAATACTGGAAAAGCATGGGTTTAAATGAAGGCAGTGATGAAGCATGGCGGATGATAGGAGGGATTGAGTTCCACACTGTGGTGGAGAAAGGAAAGCTCGAATGCTTTGGTTCTGTGGGAACGAGTATAGAGATCGGAAAGGCGAGATCTTGTTTTGTGGTGCTGGGCTGAGGATTTGAATTGGAGGAGAAATAAATTAGGAATGGATATAGACATTTTTTTTATGTATTCGGCCATTATTATATTATATCTGTCATTGTTGCTGAATATTATCCATTTCAGCTCCTAAATGCTGTTCATGGATACAATATTAGCCGATGGTGTAAAGAATACGAGAGGATTAAAGGCTAAAAGGCTGACTTGGTGGCGGGAGGAGATTGATGGCCGGGACCAAACTATTGTAGATACCCAATATTCAAGTGGCTCTTGGCTCTCGAGCCTGATCGCTGATAGGCCTCCTTGTGATTGATCAAGAACGAGTATTCTTAAGGCACAATCACTCATCTATCAGGGCTCGATAACCAATCCCACTCCCTTGATTTGATTAATGTTCTTCAAGCCAACTCTCTACGAATCGTCTCCGGGAAATTCTTAAACTTCACAGTTCTTTCTAAACGACTTCTTTTTTTAAATCATTACTAATGACTTCTTCTTTCTAGCCTAAATGACTGATGCACCAAAGTTGAGTGCACAACAACAAGCTCGAGATTCCCCAAAATCTCCACTAGGCTCAGCCAATCATACAACCTTATTAACCTACCTATACGTAAAACTTTTTAATGAATAATACTCTAAATATATTGCAAGCATATTTTTGTTTATATCTCATTTGAGATACATTTATCAAATATTTTTATAAAGAAATGATTCTGATTTGTGTTACATGCCATGGGTGGTTTTCTGAGGGACCACGCTGCACAAGAATTTTGCTTAGAAAAACACTTTTTAAAAATTCCATAGTTTTTTTTTACTTTTCCCCACAAAAAGTAACTGATGTAAAAACTCAGGATAAGATTAGCAACCAGGGAACTAAATTATTAAGAAGGTAGTCTCATAAATGTAAACATTCTTCTTTTTTACCATGCTATTTAACTCTTATTAATAATATATCTCATATTTATATCTGATAAATAGTTTTCATCACCTTATTATTATATTCTTATGAAGTGAAACATTTTTATTTGTATTAAATTATATGCGTTGTCTTTCACGAGGACTACTCCGTGTTAAAAAAATTATAGAAGAGGCATGAGGCAAAAGACAAACACTGCAATAAAAGGACGACTTATGGTATAGTGGTTAACAGAACAACCTATGCCCAGGGTTCGTAACCCATCAGGGGGGCCAAGAGTTTTTTAAAAAGGCGTTAGAAATCCTTGGTTATGCCGTTTTTCAGAAGGAACGTTAAACGGGTAAGACACCTAAACCTGGATAAGAAAGATTTAGGACTCCCGCTATAGCATCGTCCGATTAGCCATATCAGCATAAAGTGACGTTAAATAAACAAACACCAATACTGCGATAAAGGAACATGAGCTATATTAATTGAACAATAAAACAAAAATATAATAAACCTGTACCACTACAACCCGTGAACGGGTCTGGGGTTTAGTACATGTTAGAGACTGTACTTTTTCATGGAAAACTGTTCTACAGGGAGATGATTTGTCCTACATCACGCTCGACCAGCAGATCCCCCCCCCCTTATTTATAGTACCGTATTTTTATAACATTTTATATGGGCTGGGTGAGCCCCAGGAGGGTCCTAGATCCCATATGATCCATCACCAGCTACATACAGATTAAATAAAATTCTTAAATAATTCTATCACCTGAATTGAAAATATAAATTATGATTATGCATGTATAATAAACCATAAGGTTAACATATCATATATTTTTTTCTTTTCTTTTTTTTCTAAGGGTTTCCTTAGATTGAGGATTTCTTCAACTAAAAATTACTTCTTTTTCTTTTGATAATTATTTTTTCCATCTTGTTCTGGATATCTTCTTAGTCATACCATGGTCTTGTATGCTTTCCTCAACTTCTTCTATCAATATTTTTCGTATTCTTTCCCGCCTCTTCCTCCTTTCAGCATTCCAATTGAAAATAAATCTTCCATCGTTAATTTTCTGAGATGACCAATTATACCATTCCAATCTTTGTTTCTCTATACTTTGGAGGACGAATTGCTGAGTTTGCATTCGTTGTCTAATATCGGGTTTATCCTTCTATCTATTCTGGATACCCTGGCAGCTTTCCTCCAATAGTCCATCTCAGAAGCAAGAAGCTTTTTTCCTAATGCAGCGCTTATCCTCCATGTTTCTTCTCCATATAGCAATAACCTTTCAATTATTGACTTATATATCAGCTCCTTGTGATCTTTCGTCACATTATAGCTCAAGAATTTTTTTTAGATATAAAATAAATTCATTTTAACCTGTATAATTTTCATTTCAATATTTTTTTCTTAGCTAATAATGCAATTTGATGAATCGCATGTTTATGTTTAGAAATTAATGTTAATTTTTTTTTCGTTTTTTAGAATAAAAAATATTCTTTGTGAAAATTGACTACGGAAAAGTTATTCTTGTGTTTTTATGTTATTATTAGCATTCAAAATAAGTTTAAAAAGTCCATTTTTATTGAGAAAAGTAAATTTTTAACGATGATTATTGATGAAAATAGGAATTAGCAGACAGCTCCAGAGTGTTTGTGACCTATTTTATTAATATCACCCAACTTTTCTGTTAGCATAATCATTTAACTAATAGTTTCTAAGATAAAAGCTCTTACTAAGCCGGATGCTGGGAAGAGGCAAGCGTGCATGAGCACAAGTTTAGATACCCGAAGCTTGCTCGTTAGTTAGGCTCTGCGCACCTGGCCTCGATTTAAAAAAGGCCAATTAATTTTTCCTTAATGAACGGATTAAATATTTTTTCCCAGGATGGTTAATTAATTTATAGATAGGAGAATTTATGGCAGAGACCCCTCTAACTGACTGCAGTCTTTTAAATAAATCAGTCCCTCCTCTAGGAATTATTAATCAGTTTAAGAGCTTGGGTGTCTCCGTCTGGAGATAAGTACAACAGGCTCACTTCTGTTAGTTAAAGCAGTTTGCTAAAGCAATGCAAATTTAAGATGTTCTCCAAGAACCAATAAAGCAACTTCAGTTAAACGTGTCTAGGATATATTAATCAATTTATATAATTAATGTTAATATAAACCTTAATGTCACATAAGGTTAATTAATATCTAACGTTTCATCAATATATATTTTAGGGAATTAAAAAGTGGGTTAAAAAAAAAACTGTTACTCTTAATTTTATCGAAATGAACGATTTCTGATAACAATATTTTATAAATATAGCGGTTAAATTTAATTGAGAAATATTATTATAAGTTGTAACTTCATAAATTCAAAAAATTATTGAAATTTCATTACTTTTCGCTACTAAAAAGTTTTTGAAGACTTTGATAATAAAATAAAAGCACCTTTCTTGTCACGATTCAGTATTGCTTCAGTATATCTATTCAAATCGAATAATGATTTAAATAACTTATTTAATGATCTTTAATAAACTGAATAATTATAATATAACGTATATAATACAGTTGTGAAATAATATCCTTTAAGTTCACACATTAGATTTTGATTTAAAGATACCTGTGGGAAAATGTAGACTTTTTTATTCTTCTTATAATCTAACATTTTCTGTCAAAACTATAATGTAATCTTCAATTTAATCTAGAATTATGTAATGCATAAACAAATCATTGTTTAAAAAGAGATCGAGCGTTATAAATTATTTTTATATTTTTCAGCCTATTTGTCATAAGCGTCTCTATTACATTGGTTAGTCGATTCGATTTCCTAAGTACACGTATAATCATTTCATTAATCAATATATCCCCTTGTGATATTTCACTATATAATACTCAGAAGATTTTCTCATTTTCAATTCTCGGGATTTTTTCTATGGTTTTCGTCTTTTTTAACCGAGACAGGCAATGTTGTAGTTTGTCTAAACGTTTAATTTTTTTTTTTGTATAAAAAAATTCAAGAAGGTCTTTATAAAGATATAAAATTATATTTTGGGTGGCGATTATTGTCGAAATCATTAATACGATAAAATTGAGGAGTTCGCATTTTAATGTTGACAGCAAAGAAACTGAATAAAAAATCAGATTATTATTACACGTATGAATGTTGCTAACTATTACATTTTTAAAAAGGATTACCTTAAAGAACCTTTTATTTTTTTTTTACTTATTTTTATGAGTGTAATTGCTATACAGGGTGAACTCAGAAAGACTTTCGGCTACATAAGGACCTCTAGAATTTCATGTTTATTTTTCACCAATAAATTGGGAGTTATGTATAAGGTACAATATAAATAACACGTATATAATTGTGAAATAAGTTGCTCATTTTAAATAGGGTTATAAGACTTTAGAGTGTACATAAGGACTGTGAATCAACTGTTTTGTTTAAAGGTATGGTTTATTTCATATTTATCATTTGGTAGTAAGTATGGTCAAATCTAATAAAATTATTTACTAACAGAAATCGATTAACCCTTATACTCAATGGAAATAATATATATATATATATATATATATATATATATATATTTTTATATATATATATATATATATATATAATTTTTATGTATTTAATTATAACAGATGTTATATCAAGTAGCCTATGACGTTATCAGGGCAAATAAAAAATTAAGGAATGCGCTCGTACTTCTCTTTTCTTTATAAATATATTTATATCTTATGTACAGCTTTTTTGTATGATTTAAAAAAAAATATGCTGAGTAAAGTAAAGCTATAGACACAGTTCCTAATTACTGGCATGTGCTAAATGGCCACAGTTCCAACTCACCTGACTCGGACTAAATAATGCAACCTGAGAGACACTCGCCATTAAAGTTTCACTGCCATAAAAGATGTGCAAATGTTCTCGCTTGAAACCTTAGGGGAAATGGCCAGTACCTGGGGACACATCTAATGACAATAAACACTGTTTTTGTTGCTCATCTACATTTGCAATGTTATTGTAACTCTGTGGAGTCGGATTGCCTGTGGGGACTTTTATGTTCACGAATTGGCAACCCCGTAATGAGATATTTAAGTCTTTGTTTGCTATTGTTTAATTAGCCAATGACCGGTTATAATGACATTTATAAAACCATTTTTAATTAATTATTAAATGCCCGATCATTTAACAAACACCTCTATCAGTACCAACAATTTCAAATCATCTTCCTACATACTTCTGAGCATAGAACTACATCTTACGAGCGAGTCCGCCATCTCAATCCATATCCAGTTATTTCATGGAAATGTGACACTCTCCTATTGCCTGTCCAATCTTGGAGGTGCCATCCGTCTAAAGCAGTCTGTTTTTTTTTCTTGGACGACGACTCCTAGTGGGCTTCAACTTCAGCATACCATTGATTCGACACAGATACCGGAACACGTTCAACAGTACCTGTCTCCATTCTATTACTTCGAAAATCATGTCCCATTGCTCGCCTATTATTATGCAGTTGCACCTCTATTATTCTGAGTTTCAAAGGGATCCTGCTCTTATTTTCCTTCCTCGAGCTATAAACCAAGTACGCTATACATTATATTTGCTGTATATAATGTAATACCCCGGAAAAGGTTTGAATTTGAAAACTAATAGTCAAATATCCGTGCTAGCGTTTGCAAACGATTTGGTACGGTCGGGCGAAGACGCGGAAACTATATACAGAAACCTTGATGAATGGAGTGAATAGAGCTGGGAGAAAATTCGGATAAGACGAATTATATGTTTAGTAGCAAAAAAAGGGGAGATTCTAGCGATAATGGAGTAGAAGGGAATGAGTTTGAACATGTGGAGATCCTTGATCCTTCCAACTCTTCTTTACGGATGTGAAACTTGGCGGCTAACGCTGAAGAATGAACAAGGTCTTCAGGTATTCGAAAATAAGGTGTTGCATAGAATATTCGGTCCAAAAAAGGAACTAGCGATGAACTGAGAAGCATCCATCCGGTAAATAGAAATTCAAGTTATAGCGTTTCTATAGCGTTCTATTCCTACATAAGAGTAACAGTTCTTTGTCCTTATTCTTCGTCATTCTTCGTTATTATCTATATCTTTCCTTGAATTTAGAGTCATGCCCTTCCCACCCAATCACTCTATGAGCTTTCCAATATTGTAGAAGATGCGTCTCTGCAACGTATTATGAAGTTTTTCTTTAGTAAAATAAATTTCAGCAAAATATTATGCTATTTTTTAAATAATATTTTGTATATTTAGGGTCCAAGCATGGCTAGTTATATAAATAAGCTATATAAACTTATATTTTATCAAGTTACTTAGAAATAAGTAATTTGTAACCAGTAATCAGTAAGAGTGACGTATATTATATTTAAGTTATTTAAAATATCGATAACTATTTTCATACAATAAATTTTTGTTGTATGCTCATGCGAAATTAAATTAAGGTTAAAAATATGAACGGTTTTTTAATAAAATGTTTAGTAACTTATGTAGCAAAGTCCTGATGAATTCGAATTTTTTTAATTTAGTGCTAGGAACTAAAAATACGACTCAAAAGTGCCAATTTTTGTGAGAATGAGATACACGCATTCCTTTATGAGATACATTTGCATATATGAGATTATATTCAAATGCTCTGCAGCCATTGTCAAATTAATCATTTAATAATTATATTTGATGCTTATTATGCGATGATAAAAGTTTCTACTGAGCGATTTTCGAAAGCTATCATGTTCTGTACACTATTTCCGTTTTATCAATTAAAATAATTTCTAAATATTTATTCGACACCATCGGATAATAAAATTCTGAATATCATGAAAATTATGAACATGACTCAAATCCATATCCACTGCTATAAGTGGAATTTGAAATATTCTATGATTGCCTTTGTGTTTAATATCTTGTCATCTACAGCGACCCCGATGCCTTCCCTATCATTTAACTTAACCATTCAACCTCCAACTTTGTTGGACTACATTATGCTCACTCTTCCACAATGGATCCGATCAGCTATTCTAAGCTTTCCTTCCTTTTGCAACAGCAATTCATGATGATATGACATTTTGAAGAAATAGAAAATTTTGTCGAGAAAAATGTTGTTTAGTAACTTAATAAATGAACAGTTAGTTATTTTACAAAGATAAAGGAAATATTAAGCGAACAAATAAGTAATAAGAAAAATGGCTTAGCCGACCAAATTATGGCGAAATTGTCAGATGTAAAACGAAATATAGTATGGGACCTTACTTCTGACTTCGTATTAGCAGCACATATATATATATATTTTATAATTATTGGTCAGCTCTACTGAATTTTAAATATTTTTATTTTAAAGAGAAAATATATGCCCTGGCCGGGTTCGAACTCAGAACCTCTGTCTCTCCGTGACAGCGCTCCGACCAATTAAGCCACCAGGGTCACCTTCCAGCAAGGGACAAATCTTTTCTCTTTTCCGATCCCGTTCCCCCGTGTTCTCGCAACTTTTTGCGATGTAAACCCGAGAACGAATGTTCTTTGAACATTAATTTTAAATTTTGGATCTGGTTGACTTACGTCATATTACTATTTATAATTTTTTATAATTACTGGTCAGCTGTACTGAATTTTAAATATTTTTTTTTAAAGATAAAAGATATATACGGCCGGCAGGTGACCCTGGTGGCTCAATTGGTCGGAACGCTGTCACGGAGAGACAGAGGTTCCGGGTTCGAATCTCATGTATGGTGGTTTTCCACGCTAAATGTGTCGTCCTATTTTTCTATATCTATATCAACAGACTTATTTCTCGTTTGGATCCGTTCTGGTTCAAAATACACTATTATAAATTCTACTAAGTAAAAATTTATAATAATGCTCTTTATATGCTGTAACATAATCGGGTTGTGTAATGTACTAATTTGTTTTATCTGATAAAAGCCAGCATAATCTAAACTGAACAGTCCTGTTGCCCATGGACCGACTACTCAAGGTCGTGGCAGTGAATACAGGCTCAGCGCTCTGAGGATCGAGCGATAGCAGCTCACACTATCAGCTCCATTTGTTTGCCATCTCCAGAGCCAGCATCAATCAAGCCCCTTCAGGTGAGCAGTTGTCGATCTTAGCGCCTGTCCTCGATACCACTGATGGAGCACATCCTGGGATTGAACCCTTCAAAATGCTTATAGGCCTCTGCTCTATTACAGCCTATAAATGTTAATACGTATGTTAATAGCAAAAAACATTACTAATCGGTATAATATAGTTGCAAAGTTTCAGCAATGAAATAATATTACACGATTTTAAGGTACTTGTGATTTAACTGACCGCCAAGAATCCTACCTCCTTATCTCATGTATCCTCATCTTATCACTTGTTTTATTTTAATCATTTGTGTGTGTGCTATTAAATTGTTTCATCAAGTTAATTTCGTTGTAACATATATTTATATTAAGTATTATCTATTAAATTTGGTTTGACGTTTTAGTATTATGAATACTTTGGGAATAGCTGTTTTTGAAGAAAAGCAATTTGTTGTAATTAAATTCGAAGAAAGATAAAATTGAAGGAGATTTATGATAATATACTGTATTGATTACAAGGGTTCAGTCTTAATCGTATGCAAAATACATTGCATTCAAATGACCTAATTATTCTATGATAATTACTATATCGATCGATTTAATTAATTAATTTTGACTGGAGAATATGCATATTCTTTCTATTGATAGAGCGCAAATTAAAGTAAACCGAAGAATTCAAATAATAAAATAGAATTCTTCTCATTAAAAGTATTTTTAAGTACAAATTTCCTGATTGGTTATTTCTTAAAGTTGTGTTTTAATCTTTTTAAAAAGTATTTTTGTCTGCATGTAGCACCTAACTTCAGTAGAGGATAAAGAAATAATTTTTAGAAAAAATATGTTATTCTGTTCTAATAACCCTCCAATGGTACGGTGAGCTGGGGGGACATAAATGGTACGGTGGGGTCCTCACATACCCCATCTTTTTTTAAGGCTTGAGGTGCTATGGTATCAGTGCCTCTCTACTAGTCAATAAGAACATAATTCTAATACTGTAACATGACTTTATTCTTCATAAAAATACATTTTCAAATCAAACTTTTCATTAAAACGCAATATAACTTCAAGTAATTGAAAAATGTCCAATAAAATATAGGCAATAAAAGTTGGTAACTTTCACAATAAAAAATAGAAAAACAAAATAAAACATACATTAAATTTTCTAAGCAAAATGTAGTTTAAAACCAGTCTCATGAATAAAACATTCTCAATTATCATGGCAAGGTATGCAACAGTGAACAGATTTCAGATGACTCCAACAAATAGATTTTTTTGCATTTTGGTACGAAAAATTTTCGTTTTCTTATCTGCACTACGAGGGCAAATATTGCACCTTCTGGTCTTCTGAGGTGGTTCACACGAATATATAGGGGCCTCATCACCATCGCAATTTACTCCTCTCATTTCTGCCCGGGACTCTCTGGGCAGTCTTGCCTTATACGCTCGCCTTTTCATGTGAATGTCTATAAGCGCATACGCGAATGATTTAAAGAAATTAGCTCGACTACAATTGCTTCCGGTGGAGTGCACGAATTGTAATGTGGGGATTTCGTCAACTCCAAACACGAATTTTCGTGGAATTCGGGTTACAAAGACAATTGACTGGCCTTGTTTAGCGAAACCCCCTCGTCCACAGCTGGAATACGATTGGCAGGACAGTTACTCAAAGTCTTAACCCTCGGAGATAATTTTGGGACATGCGGGCATCCTGGGTACTGCCCTAACACCACCGTACCTTTTGAGGGTTAATATCACTTTTGGCATTATTAAATCATATCTTATTGCAGATAATCATTATCTTTGAATAAAAAAATCTACAACCTGCATAAATGGTTAATTCGTATTTCTTCAATAATAAGTTAATTTTATTGAGGAATGCGGAATCGTGTCGTATTTGTAGTATTTGATATTAAATGGAATTACAGTACAAGACATTACTCTATTTGAACGCAAGCGCTGACTTGGCCAGTTATGACAAGATTTCGCCTCTTACATTTCAATTAACCTCTTTTATTCTTATCTGGATAGCTTTAATTCACTTAACTTCATTTAGGTTATAGCAAAGAATAAATCTAACCGACACTTTAGCAATAAAATAAATCCGACATAACCTAAAATATTAAACATACATAGTTTTTAATTTTTCAAGTGGAAAAATCGAATCTACTTTAAGATATATATGTCAATGTGTACTGGTTGTGTCTACAGAGATCATTAGTTGCCTTTGATTCAATAAAACGATATACTAAAAAACTTTAAGGTATCATTTAGATTATAAAAATTATGGACTTCAAATGAAATTTAACCGAAAAAATCACATATTCTGATAAATTTGTGAAATTATAGGTAAAAGAGAGAGAAAGGAAGAGAGGCCATGGAAATTAAGTTTCTTGGCCCTAATTATTGCCCGTATCAGGTTTTGTAGCGCCCCCCCCCTCGAATTAGGCAAAGTTCCAAGGCCAATTTGTAAATAACTTGAACAGTGTTAGCTTACACAATTTCCACTCCACCTCGACCTCAAACGCACCAAATAATAAGTCAATTTTCCGGCCAGTCCATCAAAATTACCTTGACTTGGAAAGAGTTTGAATGTATTAGGTAGTGGCAAATAAAATAATAGTGGCGTTGAAATAGCTAGGTATAAATAAATTAATTACTATAGCCAGGATAAATAAAGCTAGGCCAGATTCCTTGCACAGCTAGAAATGTGGTTATGGTCTCATCTCCATCCAATTATATCGAAAGCAAGAACTCTGTAAGAATAAGTATTATAAGTTCTCTTAAAACCATTGCCCTCTTGATTGTGGTATATTGAATTTACTCCGTCCACATCCTCAGGGATTCAACACTGCAGGGAACAAGAAATAGGAATGACATTCTTCCACACACTGTACGAAAAGAACTGAATGAAGGTTTTGAACAATATTTGTATTGGAGTAAGTAACTAGATAGCAAAAAGAGCATATAGGCCTCACATCTTGAAAGCACACCTCACCTTCTTATAGTCTCATAAATCGATTGGCTGAGAAATGCTAGGCATCGTACCGGGCGGCATTATAAAAATAAATATGTTTTTGCACAAAGAGCAATGTTTTTTTTTATGCTCAGATAGAATGGTTTGCCCACATGGTCAGGGTAGGTGAAGAGATAACAAAATGAGGAGGTCGAGGACTATTAGAAAAGAGACTCTCAGAGAGCATCCCTAAGCGGAAGGAGCGAGGAAGACGCTGAAGAAGGAAACCGGCGAACGATGCTGGGGGCAAATGATCCGGAGGCGACTAGCCCGAAGAGCTACCTATGGATGCAATCTACCCCTGTTTCACAGATAAGTCGTAATTTAAGTTCTGTTATGTATTTTATGGAAATCCACTGTTACATCTGAATCATTCAGAGTACTTCTAAATGTATATATTAAATCATTAATCTTATTTCAAATCGTATTAATAAAGTATATTCATTTTAATTATTTTGGTGCTTACTTAGCCCAGATGCACTATACTTATGAATAATACAATGATGGTTTAAATAATGAGTAAATCGGTAAACACACAACAGACCTCTGGAAAAGAATCCAATTAAGACTGAAGTTAGAAATAATAATTTGAGTAATAATCTTAAATGAAGGTCCAACATATACCCAATAGTTTTATAAGAGAAAAATAATATTGGGTATATTACTAATATATAACGATAGGGCAGGAGAAAAATATGTTATAGAGAAATATTAGTAATATTAGTAATATCGGTTCAATGGTTTGGCCACCTGATGTGAATGAACGACAATTGATGGCCAAAGAAATGTTTTCTATATAAACCAAATTATAGAAGAAAGGGAGGACGACATGGATGGAGGATGTAAGAGAAGGAATGGCAGGAAGAGGGCTGCGAGAGGAAGATGAAGGATTAAAGGCCGATAGGAAGGATTAACAGGAAAAGATTTTGTGTATCGGGATACATTAATTGTAAAAAAAAAAACGACAAATAAATAAATCTTGAATGATTACTCTGGCATCCAAAAATCAATTAGAATATTTGAAATATGTTCAAGACTATAAAAGATAGCAGGAAGAAATATTTGAAGAGCAATCATTAAAAATATCAAACCGAAATATCTGCAATCTATCAAAAAATTTTTTTTATCTGTAGACTTATGTGGACAGTTCGTGAGAACATCAGTGTTATATCCGAAAACTTAATAAAATTATAGTTTATGAGAATTTATAGCTACTGAATAAAATAAACGAGAATGCGACGTTTAGAAAAATAATGAATTTTTATTAATTTTTAAAGAGACTGGGGGTACGTGGATTATAGATTTGATATAAGATGTCAAGGGCTCTGAAAGTAAAACTCTTCCATACACCAGACTAGGAAAATAAGTCTAGATATCGGTTAAAATAATATAAAATAATTATTTAGCATTTAGAGTATTATAGTTTAGCTGAATTATCTTTCATGTATTAATTCTCAATATATCGCTCATTCAAAAGAACAACGACATAACTAAGAAATGTTTTAGGTAAGACTTCAGGAGCAATTTTATTGTATGAAGCTTTTTAGTTCAGGAGTTAAGGTGTATACTAGAAAAATGAGAACGATGTTAAGAAGAAGATATTAAAGAAATAAATTTAAAAATAAGTTATAATAAGATATTTGTATAAAGTCGTATTTTGAGTTGTATTCTGTTTGAATTTGAACTTTTATGAGAATAATGATATAACTTAAAATCAAAAAAGATTCAATGTTTTAAACATTTTATAATATTTAATGAAATAATTTCTATACCATCATTACAACAGGAATTCTTTGCTTTACTAGTACCCAAATCTTTATTTTTTAACTCATCTTATTTAATTTTGACATTAAGTGGAACTTTTCAATTCCTCTATTGAAAAAATTGTTTTGTTTTTTTGAGTTATTACAATGTTCTTTTAAGAAGCGATATCATATAATATCATGTAATATAACATTGTATTGATAGTGAATACATTACTTTTGTTCATCTCTAAAAACTCCGTACTAAACAAGTATAATAGTAATAATAATAATATCAATAATACAACTAAATGAACCCGAAGGTTCGATGCCGATACCCCAATCTATTAGATCCCTCTCGACGCAATCCTCCTTCCTAGTCCTCAATTTATCCCTCGGATGATTACCAGTTGCCTTAGGAATAAACTTTATACGAATTATTTACTTACTAATGAGTATTAGTATTAATGGTAACCATCAAAAATATTAATGAGACTGATTTGGTTATTCGAACATTAATTAATCAAGTTTGAAATGCATGCATAAAAATTATATCTGCAGAATATTGCAAGTCCAATATTTATGGGACAAGATCACCAATATGTGAGGCGTTTAGTTTCAAAATCGGGTACATCCATTTTTTCCAAATCTTTATTTTTTATAAGTTTTTATTGCCTGAAATTTAAGTATTAGATGTGTTTGTTTCAAAACTATCTAGATCTTTTAAAAATCAATACCAACAATACCTTTGCCTGTGGTTTGCAGAAGTAGTTTTTGCATTAAATAGTGTTGATGTATGAAAAATCAACAGTATGTACATATATATTATTTAATTATATTAATTAAAGTGATTTTTATTTATTTATTTATTATTTTTCAGCCATAAACTAACCAGATATTGATGTTTTCTGATCGAACATATCGAATATTTAATGAGATTTAAAAAAAGAGTAGATTATAAAAAATTGTTAGTAATTATTGTTTGAAGGGTATTGTTAGTAAAATATACAAATATTTTCTTAAATTGATATTTTTTAAAATTCAATCTTTTTTTATCCTGAGTTTTTTTGGAAATGGATCTAACCGGTTTTGAAGCTTTATGTCTACATATAATTGGTCATCTGTGACTAAAGTATTTTTCGTTTTTAAATTCTTCTCAATTCTCCTTCAATTTAAAAGGATTAAACTTGTGGTCACAGAAAGCTGCCTTATTCAGGACTAGCGGGTTAGAGGGAAATATAAAAAAAAAAGGAACTAAATTACCCTCCGCCGGGTTATCTGGACCCTCACACCCCAGGTCCGGTCTTCTCCCATTTGGGTTTTAGCAAGGCTTTAAGCCTGGCTCCATTTAGGTCATGTTGAAAATACTCCAGGCTACAGGCCACATCACAAATTTCTGAAGAAAAGAAATTAAAATTACTTCGGAGATGCTGTTTTATTCTACACAGGCTACGCAATACAACTTCTAAAACTTCAGATTAATTTAAAAAAAATATTGACAACAGAATTGAGTTTAAAAAATGATAATTCAAAAACTATTTCAATATTATACCTATTAATCTAGAAAACGAAATTTATGACATCTAAAATGATAGAAAGTCATTGCAATGGTAAGATTGTGATTATTTACTTACAATTTTAACCATATTCATATAAATGTTTTGCGAAATTGTATTTATTAATTATAAATTTGTCATCACATAATGTTTTATTAGCATTCATTTTATCAACTAGGTGATATAAGATAGGTTGATAATGCATAAAATAGTGCAATAAAAATGTGAACGATGTGTTGCAATGATTTTCGTTTGATTTCTTGTTTGTTTTGGAACGTTTTAAAGAACATTTTAGTAGCTTAGTAAAATAGAGATTATATGTTTATGTCAGCTCTAAGCTCCCAATTAATTTAAAAAGACTCATATACGTGAAAATCATTATACCCATCTGGACTTATGGAATAGCTTTGTGACTCCATTAAGCCATCGAATTCCTCTCCTATTCAATCCTTACAATCCAAAATCCTTCGTAAAATCCTCAATGGTCCTTTCTTTGTTACGAACAAAGTAATCCATAATGACCTTAATGTCCCGTTCGTTGTTGATTTGACAAGAATCTGATATCAATCTTTTCATGACAAACTTTATTTCCACTTGAACCCACTAGTTTCAAACCTCGCAACCTCTTCAATTCCTGATAATACACCGAGGCGTCTGAAAAGAAGATGGCCTCGTGACCTAAGTTGAACTTATTATTTCAGTACAACCACTGGGTAGTTTCTCTACTTGCCTTTGTCTCTGATTTATCTTTCATTATATTTACTTGATGTATTCTGTATACAGATGTAAATTCCAAAAAATACATTTAAAAATACATATATGTTTATGTCTGTTGAATAAATTAAGAAATATTCGAAGAGATACATACATTAAATTAATGAAAATCCTTAAATTATTCGGAGCGTTGTAGCTTAATCTGGAGGACTCGGAGATACAGAAATCTAGATCTCAAGTAACAGAGTAGCAGATGAATAGTAATAAATAGATATTTAATATTATTTGATATTAAAATTTATAATATAATAATATAAAATAGTTTGTTCTGTCAATCAATCAATTCGGTGGGATCTGGAGACCATCCAGGGCACACCCAGCCTCTACCAAGGTAACTTAATTGAAGGAAGCTTGGCGGGCGAGTCTCATTTCGGCAAAATCAGCTCCTTGCATAGATGTTAGCTAAGGAACATTACAGTCCCTAGCATTTACTGAGCCCAACAAACTTCATCGCTTTCAGTGGTACAAATTGTATTTATATTGGGTGCCGATATAATAGCTATCGTTTAAACGAACTAATAGCTTATTGGACCGAGAGTGTACTAAGATATTTTTAGTTCACCAATTATTTTTTATATGTTCATTAGAAAATTCAATTTCATAAAACTATTTGTTATCTGGATTTACCTAAAATATTTGTCGTCCGGAAAAGTTTCTCTTTTGGAATTGTGATGGAAACCCTTTTTCCTCGTCCTCTCGAACAGGCAGAGGCTGTTCCTTGCTAACCCTACCATCGGTAACACAGGCCACGATTGACAGGGGTAGAACCGACAATGAGGAAATCCATCAGCTCGGAAGGATAATGGTCGAGGGTTTTCAGGAAACAGAAGCAAGAAGGATTGATCGGCCGACAGCCCAATCCTAATGGCTTCCCTCGCCCTCTGAAAGGATAAGTGTTTAGGAGCGATTCAGCGGGTTCAGAAAGTTATGCCTCTGCTTGCCTCATTATCTTGGCCAAAATTGATAAAGAAATATACCTGTCTGTTGATGTAGGAAGCAATAATATATCAACTCATTCTCAACAATAGATATAATAGTATAAGAGATATATATAAGCTGTTGCTTGTTCATGCTGTGCTGTAAGATAGAACGCAATCAAGATATAATTTTTTATGAATGTATTTATGCTATGACATGGATATTGATTCCGTTAATTTTCAAATTAGTAATAATATATTTGTAAGCGGTTAATCATACATAGAATTCATTCATTAAGTGAATTTTCTAAAAATTCGCTTTATATAAAGTCTCAGAAGTAGTAGGGTTATGTGATACAAGCGTTCGTAATACGTTTAAAGGAAGCGGTACACTTCGGTTTTCAATGCCATCAAAAACAGTTGATAAAGATAATTCTTACTCATGTTAGCAAACAATTTTTTTTCTCTCTACATTATTATATATATTTACGATGAGGTAAATTTCATAAGGACAATAATATAAAAATAAAACAAATTTCTTAATGAAAATAACAAAGTTTATGTTATTATAGTCCAAAAAAAGTGTATAAATAAGTAAACAAAATTGTTGTCGCATAATAATTTTTAATTATTATCATAACAACTATATTTATTTTATTTTTTTTATAATTATTGGTCATTTTTTTTAGTTTTAAATATTTTTATTTTTAAAGAGACAAGATAGGCCCTCGGCCGGGATTTAAACCCGGAACCTTTGTCTCACCGTGACATCGCTCTATCAGTTGAGCTACCCAAGGCCGCCTTCCGGCCGAGGACAAATCTTTTCACTCTCTTTTGGGTAGCTCAACTGATAGAGCGATGTCACGGTGAGACAAAGGTTACGGGTTCGAATCCCGGCCGAGGGCCTATCTTTTCTCTTTAAAAATAAAAATATTTACAACTCCAAAAAATGACCAATAATTATAAAAAAATATAAATAGTAATATGACGTAAGTCAATAAGATCCTAAAATTAAATTAATGTTCAAAGAACTTCGTTCTAGTCTATTCATCGCAAAAATGGCTACAGCACAAGAACATGGGATAGTATGAGAGAAAGATTTGTCCTCGGCCGGTAGGCGGCCTTTGGTAGTTCAACTGGTAGAGCGATGTCACGGTGAGACAAAGGTTCCGGGTTCAAATCCCGGCCGAGGGCCTATCTTTTCTCTTTAAAAATAAAAATATATTTATTTTAACTTTCGTCTTTCGGACAGATATACTATCCAAGGGTTAGTTAAAGAATAGTGTTAATGTTCAATGGATCTATACAAAATTTAACTTAAATAAAAACGTAGATTCAGGTTTTCGACTTAACGAAAATTACTTTGAAAAAAGAAAGCAGAGATAACTCAACTATCATAGGCACAGAAATTAAATAAATCTGTTTAATTTGGTTTTATTAGTCCGGCAAGCTATCACAGAAAGCTGACTCTCTGTGATTTAACCTAAAACAATTTTAGATTAAACTTCAATTAAGAATTGCAGTAAACGTATCAGTGTTATAATAAAATCAACAATATATTTTTTGGAGCACTGATACGTACTTTTAGGTAAATGCCAATCTACGATGTAATACTTACATCGTAGGGATAACATTGTTGTAACTGAAAATAAATTATTTGTTAACTTTGACAACAAAGTGAATTTAAATAGTTCTTTTTACTTCTTAATCTTTAGCTATCTAAATCAACGTATCATATAATCAGCAACGTAAAGACTATTTTCAAACATTAGCTTACACTTAGTTTAACTAAATAATTAATTATAATCACAAAAAAGTGTTATACGTTTTATCTCAGGGTTTAATTAAACATTATATCGATTAAGTTAATTTTTAGGAATTGATACCTCTAAGAACTTAAAATCTTCTTTTCCTTTCGAATACTAGTTATTCGAAGAAGGATTGCCAATTATTACCCAATAGTCGCTGATATCAGTCAATTGTAGCTGATATCAGTCAATAGTTCCTATTTTCTATAAATATTTCTATTCTATTACCATTCTCTATATCTGAATAGAGAACAAAAAAAGTATGTTTACCTAACTATCTCGGGATAAAAACAACTAAATGCATCCAAAGGTAATTTATACTATTACACCACGACGAAAAATATCTATAATTCCTTTTATTAGCTATGCTCTAATTCTATCTTTAAATTAATGAACAAATTTCCGACTAAAAATTCTTTAAGTGATTATTACATGAAACGTCGCATCATTCTTTTTTTGTGTGACTGAAATGAAATTGGAAAATAAAAACTATTTCAATAGCAATTTCTTTCAGGAGTAGTAAGTGGAGACGAAAGAAAATAACCAGGTCACCTTCGATTTTCTCTGTTCCAGTCACGATAGATCTAAATGCTCCCTTTTAACGTTCTACCAACGTGCTTTTTTCACATAAGTCTATAACTGCAGGGACTTTATGTAGAGTGATTTTAAAAAAATCACCAGATGAATCGAATTTTTAATTTGTAATTAACATCATACAAAATTTATTATTACTAAGTCGGAAATTATAGTAATCTTTATCTATGGCGTAACATAAATACATTCGTAAAAAAATATATCCTATTGTTAAAGAGCTATTTTAATCAAATGCAGAAAAGCACAAACCTCAGTTATTTTGGTTTGTTTTGTTTTTTAAAATCTAAACAGCTAGAAGGAATGCACGCCCTCACTCAATCATATTAACTTGTATACTACACAAATAATGCCTGTCTATTATCTTTTAGCATTAGGTTATTATATACACATGGGAAAAAGATAGATAATTCATTTAATCAGTTGGGATGATGATCAATTGGGATGATGATCGATGATGGACTCTCTGGGAGATCTAGGGAACCTTCTGGGGCTCACTCAGCCTCTACAAAGTGATTGTCCTTAACAGGGGAAATTGCCGGTTCAGGGTGATCTAGGACAAATCGTCTCCCTGCACAGCTATTGTTCTAAAACCGGTACAGTCTCTACCCTGTGATGAATAGTTTTTTTTAGTATATTAGAGCTAAAATATAACCATGAAACGAAAATTATTTAGTTTTTAAATCAATTCCGACACAATATTGTTTTCAAGTAATTTAATATTTCCGCAAATAATTTAATATGATTTCTATTGTTATTTTGTAAGGTTGACAAATGAAGTGAGAGTCCTGTACCTATCAATTGCCTCCAGTCAGTGAACAAACGTTTAACGGCCATTGTGCACAGATTGGTGTTGAGGTGTTTAGATAGTGAGCTGTTGCGGTGTTTATTGCCGGCAAATATTGATGTCGTGTGTGTTTGGTTTCAAGTTCCGTCAGTATGACTTCTCATGATCGATAGAATTGGTCAGGGGGTGCAGTCAAAGATAACACAAAATAAGCAGAAGTTATTTTGTAATTGTGCCAACGTTTATATCAAGTGTATATATATATATATATATATATATATATATATATATATTTGTATACCTAGAAATTGTAGGGAAGTGAATATTAAAAAAATATCAAATGTTAATATCGTATAAATCGATATTTTAGTTCAATATTTACATTTTTAACCAAAAACTGATTTTATGTCTGGTTGGATAGCTATCGATACGATAGTTATCGATATTATAGTATGAAATCATGAACCTTGTGTGAAATCATTAGAAATAATATCGGCTTTTCAATCAGTGATATTGTATTAAAATGAATTAAACAATTCCTTAATTAAAGATACTAATATTTATTAACAAGAGGGATAAAAAGGATACAAGCAAATTATTAACCATTAAATTATTAAACTAATATAAATTTATAATGACAATATTCTAAAGATTATAATCTAGACCTAACTCCTATTTAATTATTACAATAATATAAGATATTACTGATTCTAGATATCTTAACTAGCTACAATAGTTTCTATGAATATTATAAAATTACACTACAATTTATAACTAATAGTTAACACTTACAGTTCACTAGTCCACCGACCGTAAGATTCTCCAAGTATGACAAACTGACACACAGTAACAAACAGAAACAGTTTATTACACTCGCGAGACTGTCACAGTTCACTGATACACTTATTACACTGGCCGGTTCAACACTGACACTCACTTATCACAGGTCTTCTCTGGTCTAATCTCAGACTAAGACTGACTGGCTCGAGGTGAGGGAAGTATTTAAGTAGGCAAGGCCGAACATTCTAGAACACGGAGGGGCCAGACAATTCCGGAATCTTCTTAATCCTTTTTCGACAAAAGGAGACGAAGTAGAACGGTCCTAATCCTATTTTAACTTCTCCTGCCGACGGATTTAAGCCGCTAATCCCCTGCTTCCGCCTTCCTTTGTGCGGCCGTAACAATATTTTTGATTTTAATTTTCCCAAAACTCCAAGTTCATAATCGGACTAAAACCTTGAGGAATAAGGTGACTAAGTGTCGTGGTAGGCAAAATCGTTTGACTAAACCTAATAATAAACCTCATTAAAAGTCTATTACTATAAAAGGGTTCGAATATGATTTAATTTTTATAAATAAGCGAAAACATATGTACTTTTTTTAAAACAACGTTAGCGAATTTATTACGAAATATAAAAATAATTGATCATTCTAGTTTTTCAATTTTCAATGTTTTTATTTTCTTAATAAATTCCTAAAAGTTAATAAGTTAGTTCTGTGCCCACTGGTTAAAGTCCGAGACATGGGTGAGAGGATTTCATTAAAAGTGATCTAAAGGTTTAGGTAGTAGTTTGTAGACGGAAGATATTAGCCTGAAATAGGTTGTATCGGTACCTAGCTTTCGAGTTAACTAATTCATATTATTCACAAACAGAATATGGTTCAATGAAAGATTAGTGATTTATAATAAGTAACATGGGATTCTCTTCAAAAAGTTCAGCTCTCTCCATTTCAAAGACGTCATTCACACTATTTTAACAGCTAAATCGTGGAATGCAATCTTAAATAAGTTTTTAAAATGTATATTGGATTGAATATATTTAATTTTATAACATAAAAATTAAACATCAAATCAATATATTCAAGAAATATATAAATTGGATCACTAATTAACAAATGGGTTTAGTAGTTCCAGCATTGATGTAGTTGCCAGGACAACACCTTAATTTACATGGCGCAAAGCTAGAACGAAAATAAACCGAAGTGCTAAAAGGACAGAGTTGGAGGGAGTTTGGAGGCCTAAGTTCCTTCCAAGTTGCTCAGATAGAGGAAGCCATGGAGGGACAAAAAGGAAGTCGACAAACATCCGTGCCTCTCGTCTAAATCGGTGTATCTGGGCAATATATAGCGCTAACATTAAAAATAAAATATAGTATTGAAATTTACCTTTTTATATATTGTAAGAATATTTAAAAAGTGGTTTTGATAAAGCTTAGAGCTTACAATCACGAATGCTTTACAAGAAATTTCACTTCTAATTCTATAATATCACTTCTGCTTTAAAATTTTGGATAACTCCTTCATCCATGGTTTGACATAACTAAGCTGGACGTGGGACGTTGCATTATCCAGAAACAAAACAATTTTTTCTGTCAAACATTTTTATTTTTCGGTCTAATTGTCCCAACCATTCAGTCATTTCGTTTGCATTAAATATGTCCTTTGCGTCAGACCCTTCAATGAGACTTATTTTTTTATTTTCCCATGCTATCACAGCTTTCGTGTCTACAGTGGCTGCCTCCCCACACATAACCTTAAATGCGACGTGTCCTGAAGCGGTCAAGACACACCATTGGATGCTTTGAAATCGTCCATTTTTAGCTCCCCACTTTGAGCATTTTCCTGTATCAAGGGTCCTGATACAGGCACTTTTTGAGATCGAACACGATTACGGCAACATTGGAGCCCTGTTTCTATTGTTTCAATTCGTTACTAATTTTACGTTTGTCCGTTGCGGGGGGGTTAGAAATGCCGTGTCCGTGTCCGGTATAGAGAGGGTCCGTTATAGAGGGGTTAAATAGCTTGATTTCATTGATTTTATCCCGAGACTTTTAAAAAATGCCCGTTAAAGGGGTGTCCGCTATAGAAGGGTTTCACTGCACTCATCCTTAATGAGCCACTGAGAAAAATAGTCATCGCTAATGTAGTCATCTTCAGTATATAGTTTTCCTTTAACCGAATTTAAGAAACCAAACACTTACATTAAGTGGGAGAGCATTGCGTTAAGAGTAAACAACTGCCTTGGGCCCGGATAGTAGTTTGTTGACTGAAGTTAGTAAGCTGAGATTGATGGAATCGGTACCTAGTCTTCTGGTTCTCTAAACTTTATTATTATTCTATTTCCGAACAAAATTTAATATCTCTAACCTATAAAGCTGAGAAAATGGTGGAGGTTTAAGCTATAATCATAAAAGTAATAACTATGCAAGTACTACAAACAGTATAAAATTATAATATGCAAATGACAAATAAATATTATTTTTTTTAACGGGTATATCTTGATTATTACTCTTAAATTATATTCGGGCTATTTTAAATATATTATTAAAAGCCAAAAAATGTATAAATATTTTCAATAAAATGAAATAAACAAATAAACAGCGTCAATGCTCCACCTAACTATATATGCATATGTTATCATAGCTAAAATTGGATAAAATAAGTAAATAAACAGTGTGGTGAAGCGAAATTCAGGCCACTAATTGTGTTTATTTAAACAATATTGTTATACAGCCGGATAGTAATTTATTTATTTCTACAGTTTATAATTATAATAAATATATATTAATGTACCCTGATGCATACTACTATCTTGTGCATACTATTTTTCTGGGATAAGAGTTATTTCTGAAAATATATTTCCTTTTAATCCCATGGCATCGAAATGTCATATTTTTTTCTAGGGGAGTTTTGAACAATAAACAAAGAATATTGTTATTAATTAATTGAAGATTTTGAAAGATCATTCAATCATTTTAATTCTGAGAATCAAAAGATTGTCATTTCGCATTACATAAAAAAAAAAATGCAATTAGGAACCATACAGTTGTGCAGAAAGGTTATTTGGTCGAAACCACATTCAACCGTTTTAAGAAAAGTTTTTTTTCTCTAATAAAGGATATCAATTTTCTGGAGGCTGAGTTGGAGACACTTCAGAACCTACATAATGTTATGAATATATTTATATTCCGTTGCAGATCTCGAACTCAGGTTGAACCACAAATTTCTTTGGTTCAGTACGTGGTAGATACTGCACTTCGGTTCTACAGGGAGGTGATTCGTCCTACATAATGCTCAACCATCAGTATTTCTCCCAATTATACGCACCTAATGCATGGCGGGTGGGTCCCCAGATTTCACAGGTTTCATCCCAGGCCAGCAGCTTAATACTGTGCTAAATTAAGTCGTAACAGATATTTCAAAAATAAAACTGATTAACTAGAATTACATAATTATGTTACTAGTTCTAATTAATTTAAAGTACCTGGGAATCAGTTAAACAAAAGAGAAAAAGCTAGTCGAAATTAGAACATTCAGTTGATATTGATGATATTTACTAATGTTAATACCTACCTTTAAGATTAGAGAGTCACTTTCAATTATTATCTATTAAGACATCATACCCACATGCATGGGTGTAATTAAATAACCCCTCCTCCCGCCCTAGGACGAAGGGCTAATGGAGGGGCATGGTCTTTAAACACGACGACGAGACCTTCTTAAGGCAAGTCGGTTTGCATATCAAAGGCCAATTCCAAGTCCCTGTTAAGATAACTCGGGCCTAAAATATTTTGCCCCGGAGTAACCTGCCTCGGGATTGTTCTCTCAACTCCCTTCTAACATTGTAATTGCTTTCATTTCTCTTTTCTCAGTTTGTCAAACATTCTCTCTAGCAAATCAATTATATATGAAAATGAGTAACTGTAACGCATTCTACAGATTGAATCACACAATATTAAACAAAGTCTTCAAGGTTGAACACAAGGCAGTGCTGTAATTAACAATTGAAATGTAACCGATATACATAAGATAATATTACATATGGTTTTTCCTCTCTTGTAATATCGCCCAAAGTGCAGATAGGCGGTATTGTTTTGACAGCAACGATATACAAAAGCTCTAAGAAAAACTACTCGGACATCCAAACACATTAATAGAACAAATGACCTGAGAACAATACAATGCTAATAAGAACGTGAATGAGAGATCTATTATTATAGGAAATGAAATCAAGCTACGGGAGAGGTATCGCTGGGTACTGTTCTTCTTCATGCCTCTCATGTCATTTTGTTTTATTTTACAGATGGCCAATCTGCTGATTTTCAGTTATTTTTACTTGACAGAATTGGATATAAATATAAAGAGAGAAAAAAAAATTAAACATGTTGAATATAGGTGGGATAACTTGCAATTTATTTAATGTTCATGATAACACTATATTGTAAATAATATATGTATAAACTGAGCTACAATATACATGTAAATTAAATTTATATTATTTTAATTTAAAGGCTTTTCTGCATTGAGTCCGATGAAATGAAATCTTACTTTTTTATTTAGTTTTATTATTGCATTCAATCCAATGTGAAAGCATGGGAAATACAAAGCAAGTTGGCAATGCCATCACTTTTATAATGCTCGATGAAAAGGAAATATAAGAAACATAACCAATAAAAAAAAACACACTAAAAAAATAATTTAAGTAATTTGATAAACGAAATTGACAAAAATAATACAACTTTGTTAAGAAGACATTTTTTAAAAAGCGCTTTTCAGAAATGATCAGAATATTGATTTTTATAAACTTCAAATTTGATAATTAAAACTTAATAATTAGTGAAAATTCAATTTATTTATGATGTGATAGTCAGTTGATATTATACTGGATACTTAATAAAATTAAACGAATTCTCTAGAATTCGGTTAATTTTTTTTTTAACAGGAATAAAACCCTTCATAAACGGAAACCGAACAATTCTCAGTATACACTAATATAATCTAGAGTTTATGATGATAATATATAATAAAATGCCAAGTCCTTTAGAGCAGGCAATATAAGAGTGCGCACATCATTATTAACATCGCCATTGCAAGAATACATAACGAATGATAGAATAGTTATTGTATTTATAAACAAAAAGGAATTATTACGAAATTTGCATATTATGACATCTTATTTTCGTTAAAAAAAAATGTTCCTAAAAAAGAAAAGATTAATCGACAAAATTTGCATTTGAGACTGACCTCTTGAAAGAATTTATAGCCTTCCACATTTGTACTATTTTATTGTGTTAAACGTTTTCTCCCTTAGCTCTCCCTGTCACCGAATAAATCATAAATACGGAATTTTCTTTACTAACTTTCTTTCAGACTAAACTGTATTTTATGATGATCATTGTTTAAAAAAAAGTAAAAGAACTTTGAATTTATGTGAAATAGGGCAGACGCGTGAGTTAAAAAAGAATAAAACTATTTTCAGTTACGCTAACTTAATAGGAGAGAGTATGCTAGAAGAGCGCTGATAGTCCTCAATTACTATGATGATGGTTCCTGCTTCAAATGCAGTTGTTACAGAATAAATTATTTAATCTATTAACAGTCATGGATGGAACCAGTGTACATAAATACAGAAACAGGCACATACAGACTTAAGTGGATTATATTGTAGTATACGAGGGTGGTCTGAAAAGTTTCCGACCTAACCAAAATACAGGACATTTTTTCTGAATTTTTTTTATTATTTCTCAACCTAGTCAGTCTCCTTGTAACTCTACACACTTCTCCCTGCGTTGCTTCTATCTCTGTAACCCTTCCAAAAAGTAATCGGCGTTTTTCTCTGCAAAATAATTGTTCACGAAGGTGATTACCTCTTCATTTGACGAAAATCTCTGTCCTCCGAGCGCGATTTTTAGATGAGGGAACAAAAAGAATTCGCTTGGGGCTAGATCTGGTGAGTAAGGTGGATGGTCAAGCAATTCAAACCGTAATTCGTGGATTTTAGCCATGGCAACCGCTGAGGTGTGAGACTGTGCGTTGTCTTGGTGAAACAGGATTTTCTTTTTCTACAAATGGTTCCGTTTTCCCGCAAGTTGTACCTTCAGCTTATCAGATAATGATGCGCAGTATGCTCCGATAATGGGTTTTCCTTTTTGAAGATAATCGATTAAAATAACTCCATTACTATCCCCAAAACAACAGTCACCATCACTTTTCCAGCCGAGAAAACAGTTTTTGCTTTTTTTAGAGCCGATTCCCCTTTGCAGTCCACTGTTTGGACTGTATTTTTGTTTCGGGCGTTTAATGGCGTATCCAAGGCCGTTCTATAACAATTAATCAGTGCCAAAACTCGGATTTATTGCGCCTGAACTTCGCCAACAGAGCGTTGAAAATGTTCATTCTAACACATTTTTGGTCTATAGTGAACAAACGCTGCACGAAACGTGCGGACAGCTACCTCATATCTAAATGTTGATTTAATATGTAACAAACAAGCTCTTTTGACATGTTCATAACCTCTGCTATCTCTCTCACTTAAATTCGGAGATCGTCGAGCACCATTTGGTGAACTTTGGCGATGTTCGGCAGAAACTTTCCAGACCGCCCACGTACACTTTTATAATATTATATTTTAGCAGATCGTTATTTGTATTTAATTCAGAAGTGTTTTTTTATGAACGGAATAAATGAAACCCTTAGAGATTTTATATACTACTTAGGGCTCGTCCAGCTCCTATAAAGCCAAATCACTTCACATTTGTTAGACTTATCATACCTTTATACTGTACGATCTAAAGAAGAATCGTAAATTCAGTTTACGTAATTCGATGGTCTAATAAGTGGATAAAAAAATTCATTTTAGGTCTTTCAATGTCCGAAAATTTATTAATGGATTGAATCGGTCAGTGGGTGCAGTAAAAAATAACGCAAAATAAGGAAAACTTAATTTAATGCGCCAACGTTTCAGCCTAAGATGTAGGCCATCTTCGGGCTATGAGAGAAACTGAAAATAATGATAAAAACTTTGCACTACCAAGAATATAACAGAATTGATAAGAATGTAGAGAAATACGAGGGTAAGATAAATTATGAAATATCCCGTGCGAGTGAGGTACATTATGTAATAACTGGTGAGACATAATAACAATTGAAAATATAGTTAAATTACAGGTAATGATATAAACAAAATTAAAATAACAGTAAAGAATGATTTTTGTACCTCATTGATTGGGTTGGAAAATATAATAATTACAATGTGATCAGTGAAATTACAATAGATAATACGTATTGAAAAGTTATATAAATATAAATTTATGTTAAAACAAATTTTGATTTTTTGTTTATAAAAGAATTTTATAGGAAGTCAGGAGAAAATATTGAAGGTGCCAAAATAATGCTGGTAATTTGATAAGTAATAATATTGATAAAATTTAATAATGAATGTGTACATTTTATTTTATTTTTTTATTATTAGTATTATTATTATTATTTGTTTTATTTTTTTTTTACTTTATTTTATTATCATTTCCGCATTAATTTCTTTCTCTTACCGCATGTATATATTTTTCCGCATGTATATATTTATTTATTTTATTTTGTTTATATTATTGTTTTGTTATGGAATGACTGTAAGCTACACAGCACTATTACTTATTGCCCATAAGTGGCAGATTGTAATATTTCAATAAAGTGTTAATATAATAATATAAAAAAAAAACATTTATTATAGGAAACAAAAAGTTAGCAACATGTAGCATACATTTTTATTATACAGGTATAAAATTATGAAAAAGTAACTGAATAAAGTGATTTATGATTCTTCTTAAGATGGTACAACACAGTGTGGCAATATAATCGTGACAATTCTAACAAATGACTGTAAAACATATGTCACAAGTTTTCTTTCCTCACAAGTAAATGTAGCTTATTTAGTTAGAGAAGAGTTGGTCGACTGTATCTTCTAATTTAAGGAAGAAATAGTTGGGGGTGCAGTCAATGAAAACATCAAAATAAGCATAACTTATTTATTATGTGCCGACGTTTCGGCCTACAATGTAGGCCATCTTCAGGGCTAAGAGAAAAAACAGAAATATATAAAAACGTAGCAGTAACAAGAATATATAAAGTGGTACAGGAGTGGAAATAAAAATAGTGACTAGATATGATGAAATATTGAATAGATATAAGATAAATAAGAAAGCATATAAGACAGATTACAGAATAATAAACTTAAAATAGTGATAGATAAAAATAAAATTGTAGATGATGAACAGAAATTGTAATAGTGACAGATAAAATAATACAAGAATAAGAATATAAAATAGAAAAAATACATGTCAAGAAGGGATAAAATGTAAACAATAATATAAAGGGAAAGAAAAATGAGGAGGTAAACGGAAAGATACAAAATAAGAAGATTAAAATATAGAAAAAGGGGGGTTGAGTATGAAGGATTTAGAAAAAAAACTAGTTTAATTATATATATGGATAAGAAACGAGACATGAGGGGTTACATAGGTAAAGTGTAATAATACAAGCATAAATAGAAAGAAAAGCTTGATAAATTTCAAAAATTAAACATTGAAAATAGTGGTATTATATCTATGAACTATGAAGAATGAAAAGAAAAAGAAAATAAGTAAGGGAAGTTAATATGTAACTGTATACAATTAGAAAGAAGTGGCATAAATGCAAAATAAGATGAGAATATAATATAAACATATAGAAAATAGGTGAAGAAATACAGTAGATGAAAAATATGAGGCTAAATAAGAATGAACTCTATACTATTAACATATGATGGATGCCAAAAGTAGGTGTGAGAACAGGTGCGAAGAAAGGTGGATGTGAAAAGGATGGAGATAAGATAAATATGTACTAAGATATGTACTAACCGAATAAAACAAGTTGCAGGTTAGGGAGCTCAGAGACAAGTAAGAAAGAAAACCGTTACACCGGGCAGGCGGAAGCGATAAAGGCGGTCTCTGACGGCCAAAAAAATAATGACAAAGAAGGGGGAAGGAAAAATGTAAAATCAGTGGATATAAGAGACCGTAAATAATGTAAATGGCGTGAAAAAATAAAAATTAAAATTAATTCAAAAAGGAAAATTGCAGATGCAGTGGATATAAGTGACCGTAAATAATGTAAATTGAGAGAAAAATAAAAATTAAAAGTCAATGGTCAAAATGTAATTAAAAAAAAGAATGGCATAATAAATTAAGAATGTAAGGTTATTTTAGTAAATTAAAAATATGTTAGGGATAAGTGATGGGAGTCGGTCTTGGCATTAACGGTAGAGGAATCTAAATTGATGTGAATGGTTTCTGAGAGGACGCTTTTATGGTCTTCCCAAAATCCACAAACCCAACAACCCCCTCCGTCCTATTACAGCTAACGTCAATTCACCATCTACAAAACTTAGCAATTTCTTACTTTCATCCTTACAAGTCCTCAGCCGTAACAACCCATATGATATCCAAAACTCCTTTCATCTACGTGATCTTTTAACATCCCTCACCATTCCTGATCATTACATCCTCACTTCCTTCGATGTCGAAAGTCTTTTTACCAACATACCCTTAGATAAAGCCCTTGTCATTATAGATAACAACTGGTCACTCATAGAACCCCATACCTCTCTCAACCGGTCCTCATATCTCCAATCCCTTAAACTCTGCTGCGAATCTGGCTATCTCACTTTCCATGGACAGTTCTTTAACCAAATTTCTGGACTGGCCATGGGAAATCCCCTCGCTCCTGACCTCTCCAATATTGTCCTAAATGACCTTCTAGACTCCATCCTACCCCAGTTCCGTGACGATGTCATTTTCATTAAAAAATATGTGGACGACCTCCTCCTTACCGTAAATCCTAACATCATTCCAGGTTTATTATCATCCTTCAATGCATACCATCCCCGCCTACATTTCACTGTTGAACTTGAACATAACAAATCCCTACCTTTCCTTGACCTCCGTATCATTAGAAATCCCGATCACACCTTATCCACTGATTGGTATACGAAACCCACCTATTCTGGCAGACTCCTCAATTATTACTCCCAACATCCGCACCACCAAATAATCAATGTCGCCAAAAATATCATCCACCGTGGCCTATCCCTCTCCGACGCTTGCTTCCATAACACCAACACCCAACGCATCAAAGCAATCCTATTAAAAAACAATTTTCCTCCCCATGTTATCAATAAACTCATCCATCACCATTATAACCCACCCACCCGCACCCGTTCTCCACATCCGCCTTCTATCCCTATATACAGCTCCTTGCCATATATACCCTCCCTCTCTAATAACATTCAAAAATCCCTACGTTCCGCGATCCCCAATTTACGCATCGCCTTTAAATCCCACAACAAACTCTCCAATATTTATACCCGTGTTAAAGATCCCATTCCACTAAAACATCACTCTCAGGTCGTCTTCGCATTCCTTGTTCTACTCCTAACTGCAACTCTTCCTACATCGGCGAAACCAAAAACCTACTTAAAGACCGCATTACCCAACACAAATACTCCATTTCCTCCCACAACCCAACCGCTTCTAAACTCTCCGAACACGCCCTATCATTTAACCACATTTTTGACTTCGAAAACACGTCGATCCTAGCCTCCGTTCCTAATTATAATAAACGCATCCTCTCAGAAACCATTCACATCAATTTAGATTCCTCTGCCGTTAATGCCAAGACCGACTTCCATCACCTATCCCTAACCTACGCCCATATTTTTAATTTACTAAAATAACCTTACATTCTTAATTTATTATGCCATTCTTTTTTTTAATTACATTTTGACCATTGACTTTTAATTTTTATTTTTCTCTCAATTTACATTATTTACGGTCACTTATATCCACTGCATCTGCAATTTTCCTTTTTGAATTAATTTTAATTTTTATTTTTTCACGCCATTTACATTATTTACGGTCTCTTATATCCACTGATTTTACATTTTTCCTTCCCCCTTCTTTGTCATTATTTTTTTGGCCGTCAGAGACCGCCTTTATCGCTTCCGCCTGCCCGGTGTAACGGTTTTCTTTCTTACTTGTCTCTGAGCTCCCTAACCTGCAACTTGTTTTATTCGGTTAGTACATATCTTAGTACATATTTATCTTATCTCCATCCTTTTCACATCCACCTTTCTTCGCACCTGTTCTCACACCTACTTTTGGCATCCATCATATGTTAATAGTATAGAGTTCATTCTTATTTAGCCTCATATTTTTCATCTACTGTATTTCTTCACCTATTTTCTATATGTTTATATTATATTCTCATCTTATTTTGCATTTATGCCACTTCTTTCTAATTGTATACAGTTACATATTAACTTCCCTTACTTATTTTCTTTTTCTTTTCATTCTTCATAGTTCATAGATATAATACCACTATTTTCAATGTTTAATTTTTGAAATTTATCAAGCTTTTCTTTCTATTTATGCTTGTATTATTACACTTTACCTATGTAACCCCTCATGTCTCGTTTCTTATCCATATATATAATTAAACTAGTTTTTTTTCTAAATCCTTCATACTCAACCCCCCTTTTTCTATATTTTAATCTTCTTATTTTGTATCTTTCCGTTTACCTCCTCATTTTTCTTTCCCTTTATATTATTGTTTACATTTTATCCCTTCTTGACATGTATTTTTTCTATTTTATATTCTTATTCTTGTATTATTTTATCTGTCACTATTACAATTTCTGTTCATCATCTACAATTTTATTTTTATCTATCACTATTTTAAGTTTATTATTCTGTAATCTGTCTTACATGCTTTCTTATTTATCTTATATCTATTCACTATTTCATCATATCTAGTCACTATTTTTATTTCCACTCCTGTACCACTTTATATATTCTTGTTACTGCTACGTTTTTATATATTTCTGTTTTTTCTCTTAGCCCTGAAGATGGCCTACATTGTAGGCCGAAACGTCGGCACATAATAAATAAGTTATGCTTATTTTGATGTTTTCATTGACTGCACCCCCAACTATTTCTTCCTTAAAGTAGCTTATTTAGTGTTACCACTCCTGCATAACCTAGCTATTTATAAACTATTTTACATATTTATATTTTCTTTTACTATTTTCTTTTTATAAAAGTTTTTACCTGAGCTCCATTTTATTTTTTAGTTATAACGGGAATAGTGCGCCTCCCTTGATATCAGAGACCCACCGCGATACCACCGCTACTACGACCATTCCCGCCCTAATCCCGGCCTCAAAGAAGGAAAGGGCGCAGGGATGAAGGACATTCCTATGCGCCCCACGAACCCGAGGGAGGGGGGCCCCAGAAAGAGTTCAATTAGTGGGGGGCCTCGACCAGCACCCCTTTACAATGTCCTTCTTAATTGTTTTCAAAATTTATTATCTCTCTCTTCTTAGTCTCTTTCGGCTACATTATCTCTTCTAATCTATCCCCCGTTACCTCTGCACCGCTATAAGGCATGCCCCCATTTTAGTATTTAATTTGAGAGCATATTTTCCTCGCGGTAATAAAAAAAGTCCCATTAAGCAAAGAGCATCTTTCTAAATGCATGAAAAATACAAAGCTCTTGGCTTTATTTAACAGAATCCTCTTCTGTTAAATAAAGCCGAGAGATTTATTTAACAGAAGAGGATTCTTTAAAGCTAAAACACGGTTTTGGAATTTTTATCTAAATCTTCTGTTAAACTTATTACTGTTTTAATCTACATTCGATTTTTTTTCGTAGTTATCCACTGTTTGAAATATATCAGGAGGTAAAGATATCAGTTCCACAGACTGTCGCTTCGAGGTGAAGTTACAATTCTTAGGGAATATTTCATTAGTTGGTGGGAAATGATTCAGTTACTAAGTAATATTAAGTATGAAAGGTATTATAATAAGAGTGGATATTAATTTATATTAAAATCGACATAGAATAAAAAAAAATATATAAATTTAAAGATGTTACACGTATATTTCAATATTTTAAAATTATTTCTAATACGAAATCTTCACTTTCTAATTGAAATTACTCACTTTTTAAAAGGGAAATAGTAATCAAAAGTGATGTGAAATGTCAATAACGATAATTAGGGCTAGAGAAGAACTCAGCACTTCTTCCAAGTTATAAATCGGCTTCCTTAATGCTGGAGATCACTTATCCAATTTATTTTCAGTCTTCTAATGATCATCCCAACCAAAGCCACACCACTTCTCCATTATTGTGTCCTTTAAGGTTAATGTGAAATAGTGATTAAAAAGAAAACTTACGATTGTTTGTTGTAAGTCTTTATGTAGGTTTACAAAAGTTATGGTCTTAAATCTTTGAACAAATTTTTTAATAATTTTTTTTTCTGAAATATGGATCTGTTATGAATTCTTCTATATGGGTTTAATCGGGTATTTTGATATATATTTAGTTTTTTGTAAAAGTATAAATTCATGAGATTTGTAAAATATTCATTAATTACTGTATACAGGTTCTCCCCATTTAATCCTTTAGTCGAGGAGGAAACGCAGGGGGTATATGTCCAAGAAATATAGTAAACCATATTACATTACAATGTATTAATACGAATACCACTTTTTCAATTATTTTTAAGACGAATTTAATCATCTGTGGTCAAGACAACTAAATTTAAATGTTGTAGTCTAAAAAATAACATATGAGAACGTTCTAAATAGTGAGGAAATATAAAGTAATGTTGCAGAGTTAACCGAAAAGCATCGGCCATCGCCCCCTTTCATATACAGATTGAACAAGCGCTATTCTTTATTACGTTAATATAAAATCTTGTAAATTTCAGTTAAAACGATTAAAAACCAGCATATCTATTTTTGCAGCTATTGCGGCTATTTATTAACAATGAAGGAGTGGACTAGGGAATTAGCCAATTTGCCGACTATTCCCTCCTCTGGTCCCAAAGCTATTATAAATTTCAAAACAAGGGGGCCCCGGTGTCACCCAGCCCTGACACACCATGACAGCGTAGCTGCTGACCTATTTCTAGTTGCTAGCCCGACCGTGTAATGGATAACTCACAACTTGGATTACTTCTCTTAATGGAGCTTCTCAATGTTCTGAAAATTTAATATAAAAAAGTAGATATAATCGTTATTATTTCAAAGTATGATTTTACAAAAATATGAAATTTCACATAATAAAAAAAAATACCACTACAACCCATGATTGGTACAGTACATGGTAACGACTGTACTGTTTCTAAACAGTTTACGAAGGTGAGTTGAGTTGGCTCAGATTAGGCTCTACCACTAGGAGCTGAGCGTTACTTACGAGAATATAAAAATCCGACAGTTTCCATCTTTGATTTTTAATATAATCAATAATTTATCTCCCACAGCCGTATTTGAGCTCAGGACCTTTCAGACGGTAACGCAGCGCTCTACAATATGAGTTACCAAGAATAGCTAATAAGTTATTAAAAAGATGTCGTTTTTTCATTGTGATTCCATGTTTCTTTATTATATAAAACAATGACTACAAGTATGAAATAAATTATATTCACTTTTTTTTTTTATTTGATTGAAGTTATTTCAATTGTTTGTTCTTTGGCTTTTTATTTCTGGCTATATTTTTTATGTCTTATTCTTCTTTCATTGCTTTTTCTTTGTGGTTTCACCTTCTTTTCTTTTACCTTTAATTCTTTATTTTCTATACCCGACAGAACTTAGAGCGTGGGATGCTCCAGATGTATAAATATCTAATGCAGACAACGCGTGGCGTCCTTGTACATCCATTAAATAACAAATCAGATGTCCAATAACCGATTCTGGATAACGTTAAAATATTTCTGTTCATCGTCAAGTATAATCATGAAAAAGTAATAGTTTCTTCTATTAAAATAGATTCAGAGTTCAAATTGATTCGTTAAAATTTCAAAATTTTCGAGGTTAAAATATTATAATTTCTTGGTAAATATAAACAAGGCTGTTGATCTTCAATAAGAGTCCTATATCAATTAATATATATATTTTTTATATTATAACACTTTATTCAGACATTACAATCTGCCACTTATGGGCAATAAGTAATGGTGCTATGTAGCTACAACCATTCCATAACAAAACAAAAAAGTGGTATAAACAAAATAAAATAAGTGAATGTAAAAAATATATCCATATGCAAACATATATACATGCGGTAATAATAGGAAAATAATGCAAAAATGATAAAAAATAAAGTACACATTTAAACCCTATATTAATATAACATTATTAAATATAAAATAATTCATGTTTTTTATTAAAGAGTTATATTTTTTTAAATATTCGTTTCATATATGGCCAAAAAATGAAGAGTGTAAGAAACAAAATTTTATGGGAATGACTAAAAACGCAGCAATTTATCAGGGGAATCTGTATCAGTCGAACTGAACTTACCCGTTGAAATAAAAAAATAACATAAAATTCCTTATGGCTGAGCACTCGTACATTCTAAACAAATTCTTTTCCTAAGTGATTTTCGTTTTTTCACCTTTTATCCTTATACTTTCCGAGCCCAATAAAAGTTCCATTAATCTATTAAGTTATTTTAATGAGACCGCAATTACAGAAGTTGCGAGCTAGAAGCAATAGTGGAGAGCGTAAATAAAACTAACAATTCTTATCTTGTAATTAATAAAGTATAAAATTATAATTAAAAAATTATTAATATTTTTAAAGCACAAGAAATAGTCGAAATTTATTATTTTCTAAAAATATCTTGAATCCAGAAGTAAGAAACTAATATCATTGTTCCAAAATTAATGTAATTTTGCTGCAGAGAATGTGTTATAGCTCTGTTACTTATTTTTATCAGTAATATTTTGGCTGGCCAGCCTGCACTACATGGCATGGAGTCACTAATGTTCAACCGTTCTGCAAGTGCTCTCCTAATAGCTAATGTCTCCGGAGCCTATGATGAAAAGAAGAAGGGCATCAAGAGAGAATAACTCCAAAATTTAAAAATTTTCTTTTTCTTATTTTTCGCTAGCTCAGTCAAGTTAGTTCCCGAAACTTCAAGTTCAGAACCGGACTAAAACCATGAGGAATAAGCCGGAATTGTGTTGTGTCACAAAATTTCTTTATTAAACAAGCGATAAATGTGAAAATGTTTCGAAATTATGGAGTTAACCACTTTTGATCCTGAAAGCCTCATGTGATTAGATATTCAACTTTGCCATTTGTATGTAAAGCAGAGGAGGAAAGCATCAGGATTGCGTTTAGTTGCTGCATCAGATATTAAATTTAACTACCTACCATAATTGTATAATACCGTATTTATGTTAGTAAGTAAGGTAATAACTATAGGATAAATACTAAGGAATGTAAACAGAAGAACGAATTTTTTTTTATAACTGGATTTAGACTAATATACTTAAGTGCGTTTAAGATACGAAAATAAAAAAGTTAAAAATGGATAATAATTATTAGCATTCAGGACCTTTCAAAAAGTGATGATTCTGAAAAGAAACAGATCCGAGGAGGTACGACCGCCGGAAATAAACTGGACAAGAGAGGATCTAGCGGAGCGGAAGGCGTCCGCGCCACGGCCAATTGGAACGACTTAGCGGCCCATTTAGCTTATATAGGCTCCACTCCTGGGCGGTGGTGGGGGGCTTAACTGCTCCACTGGCAGCCAAAACTACTTCATCCATCTATATATCCACAATTAATGATGTACAAGTACAGAAAAACTATTTCGTATATCCGTTTTAAGAAATATAAATATGTAACTGTTCCTCAACAATCCCTAAAGCGGTTATTAATTCAACTACAGTTTCTAAACCAACGGTTGTGCAAGGGAGTGTTTGAATGATGTCACCCACAACCGATAGATCTTCCCAGATCCTAATTTACACTGGCACATAGTAATTGGATTATCGACGAGTACAGCTGTTAATGCGGGAAAATATTAATAGTAGGAGGGGACATTTATTAAGGAAGGAGAAGGCACTCCTGGCTGCATAATTTAAGGCGACGGTTTGCTACCTCAAATCTATCCAATTATTTAGAAGTGCCGCAAATAAAATTAAGATCGCCATCCTAACAGCCAACGACCGAAAAAGATAAGAGTCGGGAAGAAGAACATTAATTGGATCTTAAAATAACTCAGGGAGGTTCTTGGCTTCAGTAAATGGTAGAGACTGTACTGCTTCTGAGCCAAATGTGGTGGTGGTAGGTGATTTGGCTTAGATCATGCTCACCCGCAAAGTTTTTCCATGAACTATGATTACTAACTTCATAGAGGCTGGTTAAGCCCTAGAAGAGTCTTTAGATTCCACAGTAAGCAGGTCAAATAATTTACTGATCTGCCCCGCCTCTAGTTGTAGTGATAGTTGATAGACAGTACATTGTAAGATTATTTTTAACGTTAGGTTTTTGACGAAAACAGGTTCTTCGAAAGTTAAATATTGTTTTTTCTTTATTATTTTTTTATTATTCACCAATATTTGAACTTTTCTAAATTCAAATGATTATAAGACTGGCTGAGCAGTTAACATAATAAATCATGATTGAATAATTGGTCTTACCTAATTTAGAATGTTATGTTACTCTTTCATAATACGTATCATCAAGTAGAGATACTAGGTGAAATTATATAAAATAGCCAGAAGCAATAACCTAAATATTTACACCTTCTCCTCTTTCCTTCCATTATTAACAATAAAACTTTTACATTCAATGTATTACATTTATCAATTATTCTATTTATTAATTACTAGATGTGTTTGGTCTCTTGCAAGGCCACCGCGGGATTGATTATATAAATGGATGTATAAACCTGATACCCCTCGCGTTTATATTGTATCATCAGCTTACAAACATCCAGTACTCATAGGAGATAAGGTTACAAACAAAGACAGTTCTAGAAATGTTTCAATAATAAAATAATAGCGAGAAAATGTTGTAATAAAAAACTTGCCTCATAAAGTTCATCCAAAATCGAATTTAATAATTATAACCATCTTAAAAATTAGATGTTAGATGTCCTTAAAGGTAAAAGGGATGTGAGAAAAGGATTGGCGTGTACCGAGGAAAAAAGGAAAGAACAATCAAAAAGAATGAAGAAGAAAAGGTGGGGTATGAAAAGAAGTGAAAATAATGATATCTGACGTGGTCTCTAAGGCAGTTCCGTGAAAAAAAAATATCTGTAATTATTAACTATTCATATCAATCAATCAATTCTACAATGGTGGAACGCTAAAAGTACAAATGTTTTTTTTTTTATATACATATATAAAAGGTGCAAAATGATCTATGGGATGGAAGTCAGATTAGCATGATGGGACGTTTCGATCCACATTGTAGGTCTTCTTCACGGCTTTTAGTGAGGTCAACAGTTGACAAACTGTGTTGGGTGATTTTCTTACTAATAGATTTTCTTCCTCTTATTTAGTATTTTCTTTGGGGTTTTCCAATGAAACAAGTACTAGGTTCTAACTAATATTAGTTTCTATTATAATGTCTTGGTTTTTAGATTAATTTTCTCTTATTCACATTAATAATTAATTATTTTTATAACTATTTATATATTATTTTATTCATAACAAATATTGGTTTAAATACATAAATATTGGTTTGATGAAAAAAAAACCTATGTATTTTATGTGTTTATTATGAATCAATAAGTAATAGTCTTATCTTAATCCCTTCCTCTCTACCACTTTAAGCAGTGTGAGAAGCCTGCTTATAGAGCTAGATCCGTATATCTCGATGCTGAACCAACAACTTTCTCCTTCTCCAGTCCAGGCCTCTCCTGCCGAAGACCTCCTTAACCCCGTTCTCCCAGGTTCTTCTAGGCCTTCCCCGAGGTCTTCTACCTTCCACTTTAGTCTCGTATGTGGCTTTAGCCAAACGATCGTCAGCCATAAAGGAGAAATGTTGGAACCATCTCATCCTATGTTCCTCAACGATGTCTGCTGCTGGTCGTATGCCCAGATTGGTTCTTATCGTTGCGTTCCTCATCCTATCTTTTCTCGTTTTCCCTACAACTCTTCTTAGATATAAATAATATTCAGCTTCCTTTATCATTACTTTTAAACCGTTATCTGCCACGCTCTTGAGTTTTTTAGAATGAATAGATCGTTATCAAAGCTGGACTGGTATATTCCACAGTCATATGCTCATCAAACAATAACTTCCATCCTGAACAGTTTTCACTTTTCTCGCGGTAACTGAAAACTTCTGAGAGATCCCAGGAAGACTTCTGAGAGATCGCAGATGTCAATTATACCAATAAAGCAATATGCATACAAAAGAAAGGCAACGCGAAATGGTATGGCTAATGTAATAATACGAATTAACAAAAACAATTGATGTTCATATGATGATGGTTAAACTTCCGATTTCGGTCGTGGCGATCTGTCAGATCACTTGCTTCATATCCAATCATATGCCCTCCAAAAGGTACCCACACAGATCAGGCACTGCCTGGGAGGCACTCATCCAGGTCATCCAAAAAAGCATCCCAGTAGCAGCTTTGAATAAAAGAATTGTTGCCAACACAAAGGGAAGGGGAAAGAATAATATACCTCTGCGACCTGTCAGTCACACCAACCTAGTCATGACCTCTTCTACATGTTGGACTATAATATTTCAACAAATTAAGTTGTCATCTTTGTTGCTATTTCCCTGGGGATTCTTTTCTACTCTTTAGCCCAGTTTGTAACAGATAAGGTGAGTGACGTACTTTATTCCTGATTAATTGAGTCAAATACACTTGTTCGTGTATTAGCTGGAGATAAATGTTATTTGTAATAAGTTAATACAACAAAAATGAGTAGGGTGGCTCACATCCGCCTGTAGGAGACACATTATTTTATTAGTTAGTCCTTTAGGATCTGGTGAGCCTCCTAAGGCTCACGCAATCTCTTTAAAGTGGTTACCAAAAGTAGAGGGATAAACCTGGCGGTTGAGGGTGATCTAAGACAAATCACCTCCCTACACAACTGTTTTCCTAAGCTGTATACTCTCTACCATATACTGACCCTAATATTCTGCATGGGTCGTAGTGGTACACATTTTTTTTTTATTTAACCTAAATGATGAATACAATTTAACAGATATTAAGCCATGAATCTATGTTTTCTCTTAACAGCTGAAAAAAAAAATAAAATAGTTGGATATTGCAACATAAGTCCATACGCCTTTGCAACAAAAATATGTTCTTTATTCTGCTACTTAAGAATAAGGAGGTAAGACAGCAGCTTGAAGCTGATACTGCCCGTTGCTATGCCGCTCTTACTGTAGTCCAAAAGTCAGTCCATTTCCCCGGGGAACATTCCACCTTCGGAGTCGCCTCAAGTTACCTCAAGAAGCGTTAACGGAACTTGTAAAGGTAACGGTAAAGGGGGTGTAACCGTCAGTTTGCGCAGTTGCGGCTTCCTTTAGTGGCCGCAAATCGGCTTGGCATAGCCCCCCGGCGTCTCCCCTATACGTGATCTGGATTCGGTCTCCGGTCGTTAGGGCCTTCTCCCGCTGTTAGTAGAGAAAAACGAGTAAGTGGTGATTTTGTGGACCGTTAATTCCTAATTGAATAGCTGTCGTAATGTGGGCAAAACGGTCTCTGAGGAATATTGCGCTACCTCCAAGTGAAACGGATAAACTTTTTTTTGTAGGACTCAACGAGCCTACACTTCACCCATTAAGCTGGATAACTTCATCTCTAGGAGATTTGAATAAGCCACATCGCTCGAGAAGTAAAATAAAAGATAAAAACTTTGACACAATTTCTACTTGCATTACTAAAACCATAATTATGTTAACTATATATAATAAAATACAAAAATAATTTTGTTCTGGGATCAGGTCCCTTAAGAATAACATATGTGTACATAATATTATCACTAAAATAGAGCCAAAAACTCAAAAAGAAACACTATTATTTATTATAATGCAATTGGGAAAAACCGCAATGCAAAGCCTTATGTTTCAAAAAATACACCTACTTACCAGTCGACGTTTCGCCTATTCAGGCATTATCAAGACACCAAAATCAAAAAGGGGTTATGTGAATCGCATCTCGAAGAAAAAAGTGCAATACATCCCAACGATCAACAGCCCAAACAGGCTCTAAACATGAGACAGCACCCTACCACCAAGACGTTCAACATACAACTCCATATATTTACAATACAATACCACAGTTGTATGTTGAACGTCTTGGTGGTAGGGTGCTGTCTCATGTTTAGAGCCTGTTTGGGCTGTTGATCGTTGGGATGTATTGCACTTTTTTCTTCGAGATGCGATTCACATAACCCCTTTTTGATTTTGGTGTCTTGATAATGCCTGAATAGGCGAAACGTCGACTGGTAAGTAGGTGTATTTTTTGAAACATAAGGCTTTGCATTGTGGTTTTTCCCAATTGCATTATAATACATAATATTATATTATACAACGAAATATATGTTAAAATGAATTCAGAATCATGAAAACGGAAGAATAACAATACAATTGGATATACATGAAAACTCAATTGTATTTTAATCTTCCCAATGTATGTCACAACGTTCATTTCATGTCTCTTTCTGACCCCTTTCTTTTTCTATTATATTTTAAATAGAGTTTATTTATATTATTTCTCGAATAAATTAATCATTTGCAATTGTAAAAACCATAATCTTTTTTAATTAAATAATTGGTTTTCTCTTTATTTTTTTATTCACACCTGTCAAGTACAAACAGCTGACAATCAGCAGATAGGCCAAAATAACACAGAATGACATGAAAGGCATTAAGAATGACAGGACACAGCGGTTTCTCTCCCGTGGCTTGATTTAATTCAAATTAAATAATTTATTTATTAAAAAGTTCTGTACATGGTACTGCCAGTTGAGGTAGTTAATTTGTTCGAGATTGCGCTCCAACAACGTTTTTCGCCCGATTTATGTATGTACAGAGGTTGGGTCCCGTAGGGTCTCTAAATTCTTCTGAGTAGATTCATGGATGTGCACGCCCGATGTTTAAACCACGACCTAGAGGTTAGTAATACAGCTGATATTATGTACCAAAGGTAGACAAAATTACATTGTGAATACTGGTTGGCGGAGGGCATTTGTCCGGAAAGTAGGCCCTCCCGATTTTTTTTCCAAAACTTCATAACCACCTAAAGATTTAAACCCCGCCCATAACAATAGAAAAACAGATTCATGTGAAATTATCTCAGAGATGACGTGAAATAACACTGTATCAGGTAGGGAATGAAGTTATTATATTTTAAGTAAGTAGGTGTTTTAGTGTAGCAATTGTCAATATCCTGAAGTCTAATGACATCGAATGTTACTGAGCTTTCGAAATGAGCACGAATGGAAGAAGTCATCTTTGGGAGAATCCAATTTCAACATTATAATAACAATATTTTTTTCAGAAACTATACAAATAACATTTGGCACATATTGTATTTTCGATCTTCTTTTGAAAACCTTCCCTAAGGGATTCTCGTGGAAGCGTGTATGGAGAAACCCTTTCAAGGAACTCCTAACGTAGTTCATCCGCTGTGATCGACATCTGCTCCAGAGACGTTTCAGTCTCCTTGTCGGATTCTATGGTAATGTGTCTGTCAGTAATGATTGTGCCAGTAAGTTTGGATAATCAGCAAGTGATTCATGAAGTTTTTTTGTAGTTTTTCTTGATTGCGTCAGTCACGAGTGGTATGTTGACATCATTACACAAAGATCTCAACATTCCACTCATTATAGCATTGTTTTAAATATCTTTCAAATTTATTGGTGAAAAATCAGAATTATAAAACATCGAAGAGCTCTTTACTACCATTATTTTATTAATTTTGATATTGATATGAAAATAGAAATTTGAAGGCCAAGTTTATTAACTTTATTTGCTAAATATAATTACTTTGTCATCTCTAGCGATGAAAATGGGAGATAATTAAAAGTAATAAATCAAAAACTTAAAAGCTAATTAATCACCAATTAGTCCAATATCGAATCGGAGAAAATAGGTAGATTGGATAATAGGGAATGCTTCTCGAGCTTTTAGATTTTAATCCGAATTTCATATAATTAGGCACGTTTTATAACAGAAAGATATTTTCACTCAATTAGCAGGATTAATAGCTTCTCCGCTCTGAAATCGCGGGCCGAAATTTCTTAATTAATTTCAGATATGACTAATTAAGACAGTCCTTAATCCACTAAATGGCACCAACTTTCCGCGACCATAGATTAAATTCCACTGGCCAACTCTTGAAAAGGATTTAATCCATATTCCATGGGGTTGGCCTCGTTGTTTTTTACCTGTAATTGTCAATCGATATATGTATGTATGTCTATTTACACACACACACACGCAATATTCAATTATTCATATATTTTTTCACCTGTTAAGAGGATACAGATATTCATGGCTTAATATATTTTAAATATTATATATCTTTTAGGTTAGATAAAAATAAAAATGTGTACCACTACGACCCATGCAGAATATTAGGGTCAGTACATGGTAGAGACTATACTGCTTAGGAAAACAGTTCTGCAGGGAGGTGATTTGTCTTAGATCACCCTCAACCACCAGGTTTATCCCCCTACTTTTGGTTCCCACTTTATAGATATTGCGTGCTTTAGGAGGGTCACCAGATCCTAAAGGACGAATCTCCGGCTGTTAACTAGTAAAATAATGTGTCTGCCACAGGTGGATTTGGAAACCGGGACGTTCTGCAAGGTAAAACAGCTCTTCCACTGTGCCACCGCGCCCCTTTTTAGTTGTATTAACTTATTTCAAATAATATTTATCTCCAGCTAATAAACAAACATGTGTTTGACTCAATATATTAGGAATAAAGTACGTCATTCACCCTATCTGTTATAAACTAAGCTAAAAAGTAGGAAAGGATCCCTAGGGAACTAGCAACAAAGATGAAAACTTAATTTGCTAAAATATTATAGCCCGACATGTAGAAGAGGTCACGACTGGATTGGTGCCTCTGTCGATGTGTGCCATTAACTTAAGTTGTACTGTCTATCACTAGTATAGGTTATAGAGAGACTAGAATATCTACCTTTGTGCTTATCTAATTTTATTTGTGTTCGGTATCTACGCTGCTTATTTCGTTATCTACATTGTCGATGTACCTTTTTATGTTGTTTATTTCTGAATCGTATTATTATAAATAAAATAAAATATAGTTTTTATTCTGGAATTCCATCAGGAGATCAAATCTTGAATGCACCTCAAAGAAAAAACTTATCATAATTCCCAGTAATATTTTTTCTCACTCGGCTTCGCCCTTTGAATAAAAATAATTAACTCCCGTAAAATAATAAGCTCCCATAAACATGTTGCTGAGGGAATATTGTTATTCTTTTGTCCATAAACAAATAATTATTATTATCATACTTTTACTTTCTCAATAAATCACATAGAAAACATGTGATTCCTTTTCAAAAGGAAGGTCAACATCGTAATTAAGAAAACAGACAGTTCGTATAATAGATGAGTGGCCAATTTTATTTTGTATTCTTTATTTAGATTATATGAATCATCAATATTTTTTTTGGGGGTGGGGAACGCAAGTTAGCTTTGAAATTAATGATTTATGAATAGGTAAGCTATGTAGGACTAATAATGACTACCTCTACTAGTCAAGTCCAAGTTTTCTGTAACATATCTTTTGTAGTATTTTGTTCTATTTTTCAATTGTCATATCATTAAATGCTAAGAGTCTAAAGAAGCACCATTAATTCAGTTTATTCAGGCACCCTTTTTCCAATTGTATTTTTGTATTAATTTTTGTTATCTGTTACTGACTGTTTGTTTTGTTTAATAAACTTTCAGACATTTGAATGTTTAAACAAAGATTACTTCATATTTACTAGAATAAGATTTAGAATATAGAATTGAATAAATTGAATTCATGATGCACCTTAAGATTCTTGGAATATAATGATGTGACAGTTGATAAGATAAAGCAAAAGACTATAAAATATATGTTATAAAAAGCATGTTCTCCACTAGTTACTTTATTAGGTTAATTTATTACTCAGGTATAACCTATCTATTTATAAACTATTTTTTGTATATATATATATATATATATATATATATATATATATATATGTGTGTGTGTGTGTGTGTGTGTGTGTGTGTGTGTGTGCGTGTGTGTGTGTTTAATATAAAATTTCTCAAATGAAACATATTTGCCGATGTTCAAGAAAGTGCAAGAGAGTGTAATTACCAATTCTTTGCTCCTTTGCTCATTTTCTATTCCTTCCTCTGTGCCTGAATATTCACTAATCCTGAATGCCCCTTTTCTCGGCCTAATGGAGGCTAGCCAGGCTTGTATCCGGACCCTACGCACCACGATTAATATACTCCACTAAGCTAGGTGATGATATAATATAATCAAGTTATGAATAATATGACTAAAAATATTTTTTTTTTATTATTATTAAGCTATGAAATAAATTAATATTTACTTTGAGCGTCAGGCTATTCAGCCTAATTTTTAACTGAATATTTTATATATTAAAGAAACAAAAGTATTTTTATTATTAATTTTATGCTCTCTTCAAGTATTTAGGAGTGGACATAGATAGCAAGAGGACTCTTGCCATGGTGAACTACGTATTTTGGAGCCCAAAAGTTTCGCTAGAAACCAAAAGAGGTTTTTTAACTTCTTTTTTGAAGGTATAACCCTTTATGGCTCGGAATTGTGGGTGGTTGGACATAGAGATGCAAAAAGGATGCAATCGTAGGAATGGATTTTTGGAGAGGAAGTTGTCCAGAATGAAAAAATCTGCCATTCAAGATTTCGTTAAGATGGATAAAACGATAATGCACAACATTATCATTTGTTCTTCTTCTTTCTTTCTTTCTTTTCTTCTTTGTCAATCTTCTTTTCAGACGCCTTGGAGGTTTATCAGAAATAGTATGGGAAATAAGTTGAGAGACTAGCGGATTCAAGTGTGTATGGAACTTGTCATGGAAGGATAGGTATCTAGTTTGGGCCAAATCAGCAACATATGAGATATTAAGATCATGATGTATGAGTTTGTTTGTGAAATGATAAGGAGCATTGAGAATTTTGTGAAGGATTTTGGATTGTAAGGATTGGATACGAGATGAATTTGATGGTTTAGTAGAGTCCCAAAGATCAACTCCGTACATCCAAATAGGTCTGATAACTGTCATGTAAATGAGTGTTTTGTAATTAAAGGGAGCTTAGAGCGTTTGTACGGTAAATGTTGAAGTAGGCGAAACCGTCGAGCAGTTTCTTGTCTTTTCAGTCTTGTATGAGATTGTCATTTAATAATAAAACGTGATTTTCTAGCAAAAAGCATTCATATCCTTCAAACTAGGTGGCACTTAGCCGCTTACAAGAACATAATTCGTCACTAATCTAATAATGTGACCGTCCAAAGTTTTGCATAATGGTGCCAAATCAGAATTATATTGAGTAAGTTAATATCCTCTAGTTGGATTAATTAAAAGTTGGTTGGTCAAGTTCTTAGGACCGGAGCAGTTAGCAGTTAGTTAACTAGGCGTATTAAGAGCTCTCAGCGTGATTGTTCCTTCTTAAGTTGACACTACTCTCTTACTTTGCCTTTAACTCTTGAGATCAATGGGGGAGGAGGAATATGGCAATCCTCGTCATTTCTTATCTACCATTGCTATCAAATAAAGTGCGATTATTAAGCCATAAGGATTTTCCCCATAAATGATGTTCAGATATTCCAATATAGTTGTGGACCATGATTTGTAGAAATTTGTGCCTACTAGCCGCCTACTGTACATCACTTCTCTGTTTCGGAAACTATTAAGTGATGATTTGGATCTCCCGTTTTTTTATCAATCTATTTAAATATAAATAATTTATGGCGTACATTCATGTTGTTTACAACAAATGATCAATGTCGTTGAATGCAAGACTCAGGCATTACTGCACCGTTATATGACTTACTATGTTCCTAAGAATGAAACTTGAAGAATGAAAGACGGGAAAGAAATTGACTGAAGAAAGAAGGGAGCAGCAAGGAAGAAATACAAAAAAGACAGTTAAAAGGACATGGTTCTTTGTAGGACAATACGAAAAAAAAATTATATTTTGAAAACCTGCTATAAATTTAGTTCGCTATTAAATTTAAGTAATCCTTAAAATACTAAAAGATATAGGCAAAGAGAGGTACTCTCTGTGAATTTAGTACATGGCCAAGCTGTTCTTTCCCTTAGTTACCAAAAAAGCTCAACAAAGTTACCAAATCGTGTAATCTCAGTTTAGTGTAGTATTTGGGCTCAGAGCGTATAAGCGAAATCCATAAATCCTTGCTAAACGCGACCCTTACTTCTTATAAATTCAGAGACTTTTATTAAATTAAAATTTTTGCTATTTCTTATTCCGTGACTTTTTCCCTGACAAATGCGTTGTCTGGTACGTATATGAGTATGTTAATTTTTAAGTTTAAGAACACATAATTTTCCTACATTACGTAATAGGTTGTAATTCATATTTCGAAATTAAAATTGAACATAAGATTTATAAAAATACTACAAGTTTATTTTTATAGGTTTCAAAAGTTTTTTATATTGCATACTACTCTTTATGAAATGTAATCATTTGCTCATAAAAATATTTTTGGTTTGGTAATCCGTGACTTCTACCAAATCACTTTTACGTCAAATATTAGTTTTCCAAACCGAACAAAGATTAAACGCATATTTATAATGATATATGATTAACATACACTGATAAAAAAGATAAGATTTTTTAATTCTAAGCAAATATTTTTTTTCACTTTTGAAATAATTTCTTTGGCCATACTATTTATATTGAAGCTTTTTGAACAAAGCGATTCAGGTTGATCTCAGACAAGTCACCTCTCTGCACCTTTGTTTTACAAACAGTTCAGTCTCTACCTGGGTACCGAACTTGGGTTCTAGGGATATAGGATTTTTTTCCTATACGATTCTTGCAATCCACCATTCTTAAACCGCATTTTGAAGATAATAATTACAATAAATTTGTTTCGCGATCACTAATGACAATAATTTCAAATTAACTGCGGTAGAGGAACTTCGCAAGTATCAGGAACTAGCGGCTGAACTAAAAGAGTTCTATCGTATGGAAAGCATGGTGGTATAATGATTTCAACAAATGGGTTCGTCCCTAAATCCACTGTGGAGGACACTAAGAGTCTGGGACTTTGACGATTTAAGGAATACTCATGAAGTAGTATCGTAAAAAGATTTCTGAACGTTTGAAGAGGGAACAAAAAAACTAATAAATGAAGATGGTTGGAATTGTCCCCAAACTCTGTTTTTAACCCACAAATGCGCGAAAAATAGAAGTTAATAATAATAATAACCATCTATTTTTGAATTGAATATCTTTGTGACAAATGACGAATTTTATAATATACATTTCATTTAACTACATTTTTTCGTATTATTTTTCAATTACCCGGATCGCCTGAGCATCGACCAGAAAGCCCCACCGACCTAGGAATCACTAGTTATAAGCTTTCGGGCTTGGCCTGTCAATTATGAATCCCAAAGCGATACTAACTTGGCACTTCCACCATCAACTAGTTGTAACGCTTCAATTAGCCAGCTCTCCGGGCGGGGAGCGAACTTCAACTATTGCAAATCATTATGATATTACCCGGTTTCCTCTATTGCTAAATATTTATTGATAATGCTAAATTACAAACCAAATATGGAGAAATTAACAGGGTACCATACTTTAAAAAATCTATGAGAAGTTATTTCTGAAAAATATTCAAAACCTTTTACAATAAGATAAGGAAAATCTAAAGAATGAGGGAAGGAAGATAATTAGTAAAATTCTAGGACCAAGATGGACAGAAAAAGGGTATAGATTACAAACTAAATCTAAAACGTTTTAAAACCTTTAGAAATTTACTTACGATACTGCTTCTTGAGCATTCCTTAAAACATCAAACTGAAGACCTCAATACAGTAACGGAGTCTCCGTACCCTCCACAATCGATTTAAGGACCAACACATTTGTTGAAATCATTATACCACCATGCTTTCCATACGATAGAGCTCTTTTAGTTCAGCCGCTAGTTCCTGATACTTGCGAAGTTCCTCTCCTACAGTTGAACTGACTTTATTGTCATTAGTGGTTGCAATATAAATTTATATAAATTTGGAATATTCTAACACAGAGATAGACATGAGGAAAAGACGTCTTAAATTCTATGGACACATAATCAGGTTCCCGGACCATAGACTTTCAAAAAAATAGTAAAATACGTAACATCGCTCATTAATGGAAAGGGATGGACCCAATATCAATATTAAGAAAGACTTGGAATTTGCCAAAACTATTAATGAACACATTAACACAAGAAAAATTTTTAAACTTAAAGTTGAAAAATGGGAGGTTTAGCCTGAGACAAAAGCACAAAGAACTGAAGCAGAATGGAGCGAAGAAAGAAAAGCTGAATTCTCGAAAGCAATGGAAACTTGGTGGGCAAATAAGACGAACAAGAAGACCCAAGAGTGAACCATCTTTACTTAGCGTCTTCCAATTTGGGTGCTTTACGATTAGCAATAATAATATAGTGATAATGTTCAACAGATAGTCACCCCAAACGGAAGCAACAACTATAAATTGTCTTCTTGTTCCAGTTATCAAGAATACATTATCCTCAAAACTCTTTATTGCAGAGTCCTTAAGGGGCCTTTTTTTCTTCGAGATGCGATTCACATAACCCCTTTTTGATTTTGGTGTCTTGATAATGCCTGAATAGGCGAAACGTCGACTGGTAAGTAGGTGTATTTTTTGAAACATAAGGCTTTGCATTGTGGTTTTTCCCAATTGCATTATAATTAATTTTTTTTTCTGAGACTTTACAAACCTCAGAAAATCGAATAAAGAAATTGTGCAAATCGTATGTATTTTTATAGTTGTATTTGTATTACAAATACGTATACAACCACCTATATTTAAAAAATATGTGTGTACTTTATTCTTCACACAACTTATTGTAAGTTTTGTTTTTAGTTGTATTCAGTAAGGCTGTGTTGGGATGGACAAAATATCAATATTTGGATATTTAGCACAGCGTTTATATTGCATTGGTAAAGGAAGAACAGCCATTAAAGATGTCACTGTATGAAGGTTTCGTCATAAATATTTAATTTCATTTTACAGGACAATCCTTTCTATTTAGTTTTGATGCCATATATACAACCAAAATATTTGAAACAATCTTCATAAATTAATGTTTCTTGCTTCTGTTTTGAATGATTCATTGCAAAAACAGTACAAGCAGTAAATCTCCTGTGCTGAAATAAATATTCCAATTCAAGCTAATTGCGTATTCAACACGATCTGTGTAAGAAGCAACAAGGTTTTATTTTATCTTTAATGGTCTGATTAATTATGTTGCTAGGCATGAAAAATTCCACGTAACCCGGCTTCACGGAACGGTGAAACTTAAATGTTGCTTCATCCATTATTTCATCATCCATGCAATCGATCCCTCTCAAATAGAAAGCAGTAATGTTTATGGCTTGAAATGTTGTTAATTTGTAATAAAAACGATCAATTTTTAATTATTAATCAATCACAGAGGTCACTTGTGGTCTAATGATTAACATAAAAACTGAGTATGCCCATGATTACAGGTTAGTAGCCCGACAGGTGACCTTAGAATTTTTAAGGGTGTGAAAAATACTTAGTTATATGGAGACTTTCTTCAGAAGAGACGTATAATGGAGCTCCCAAGCCATTACTTTGTTACTTACTCGTTGAAGGAATCGTTATGGCTCGATAGGAAAAATTGGGACTGTAGCATCCAATTAGCCATAACATTATATGGATAAACAAGGATGAATTTAAAGATAAACATTAAACTACAGTTAATCATTATCTAGCCTCAGTGGTGTAATAAAGTGCACATAAATTTGTTGTAGATATTTTTCATAAAATCCAACTACCTGTCTTAAATTATTAAGAACATATTGGAAACATATTGAACTAATATCAATAACATTAATCAATTAAGCAAAAGAAATAGTATTAGAAATTCTTTAGTTTTAATCAGATGATAAATTGACTGTTGAATTCATAAGAATATTTATTATTTTTAATCTGAAAATTTATGGAATATTTAGGTGTAGGCAAATCTAAATCAATTTCGGGCAGTTTATGAAATATATAAACCAAGGCTTTTTTATACTTCTTTACGGATGTGAAACGTGACCGCTAATGCTGAGAGATGAACAACGTCTTAAGGAATTCGAAAATAAAGCATATTGCAGAATATTCGGTGTGTAATATTATTAGATTACACAACGCGGAATCACGAAGCTTGCGCCCGGGTAATATTATTCAAGTGATTGCGTCACGAAGATTAAGATGGGCTTGTAAAGTTGGCTGAGTATCGAACGAATTCCTATACAGTTAATAAGCGCTGTGCCAACTGGGATGCGTATGAGGGATAGACCGAGGCATAGGTGGGAAGATTAAGTTAAGAGTGAACTGGTGGGTTTGGGTTTGGGTAGTGCCTCGCGGAAAGAGGTTTGTAAGCAGAGATTGGTGATATCGGTATTTATGTATTCTTTTGTACTATACGAGATGCCTACAATCAAACATAATGACTTTTTATGCTCATACTATTTTTATATGCAATATTATGGGGATTGTCCATAATGATTCTATAATATCCTTTTTACGAACATTATTTTACGAATTTCATATTTAAAAAAAATAATATATGGGGGATATAACTATAAAGGATTAAGAAATAAGAGAATATATAGAGCCAGCTCATCCTTTAGCGAACCCATATTCAGCTGTCTCGACCAAGAGAGGCAAACACAGCCCAGATAAATGGACACAGGCAAACCCGCTCTTCTCTCCTTTATGAATACCACAGCCATTTTTGCTCTTGTCAGTGAGTAATTTGAGTCTAGGTCGAAATTTCATCAACACCGGAAAGATAATGAATTCAGAACAAAAACATTTAAATATAAAACTACAGAATGTACTTTCAAATAAAAATAAAAACGCAAACCGACTTAGAGCTTTCATGAATAGCGTCAGTTAACAATAACATAATACATTACACAGGTCTGCAAAAAGAAACTTTTAAAAAAAAATGTTTGATTTGATCGTTTAATCATTATCACTTTTTTGCGATGATTTCAAAAATGGCATTGGTTTTTTTTTCTATCACATAAGGCTTACCTACAAAATAAAGTTGATATTTTTAGAAGAAGGACAAAAAACGGAAAATTTTGGATTTGTTATTACTTTAACATGAAGTAAAATAAAAAACGACAACGATACTTAGCTAAAATGAGCATAAAAGTGATGCGCATGTGTTGTAAAGTTATTACAAGTCTTTGTAAAAACGAATTCTTTTTCCATCAAAGCTTATTTTGTCTTTGTTCTTGTGAATTTTCCTTTTTTAACATCCAACAGTAGTCTGCCATCATGTTGAGATTCCATCGACCTTGGTATCTGCGCTCCATTTCTTTTATATCTTGATGGAAACGTTCTTCTTGTTCCTCACTTACAGCCCCAAGAAGGAAATGAACTTTGACACTCATGTTGCAGCCCAAAATTTTGTAGTTTGTAACAATTCAGCAACCAAAGTTTTGTAATTTGGGTCTTTTTCTGTTTCTAAGAAACCCTGTTTTATCCAATTTAAATAAATTCCAGGCATTTTTGGCTTCCATTTCCATTTTAGTGACAATGCTTTCATATTTTAAAAGTTTTCAGATGTCAGGCCCAACAAAGACTCCCTCTTTCAGCTTAGCATCCGATATACCAGGAAACGGTTCACAACGATGCATGAAACACTCTCCTTCTTTGGGTAATGCTTTCACAAACTGTTTCATTAGCCGCACATTGATATGAAGTGGTGGAAGTAAGATCTTTTTAAGATCCACTAAACTTTTTCTTTCAACATTTTTAAATCCAGGAATAAGATCCTTCTGTTTGACATAGTGTTGTATCCTGTCATGGCTATCCCATTCACAGAGGAAACATGGAGACTTTGTTGACCTAGTAACATGGAAATAACTTTCAAATCCCCATAAATGGTCCACATATGGTCGGAGTAGCTTCTTAAGAACCCATATTCAGCTTTCGTAGCATTCGTTGAAACTGAGTTTCCAACAGGCACAGAAACATATCGGTTACCATTGTGAAGAAGTGCAGCTTTCAAATTCCTTTTTGATGAATCGTCTCCATTCCTCTGGTTCAGACTTAACTATAAAACTAAATCACCCTCTTATGTAAAAAAAAGGACAAATTCTTTTTCTCTAAATCGGTGCCAGTAAAATGAAACACCGGTGGCTAACCAATGTAAGTTTAGTCCCTAAAACCTCCGCTGAATCGTTTGGGGGACCCAGATCTCGTACTAAATCGTTCAAGTCCGATTCAGAGGAAAGTTTAGGGTCAATGGTGCCTGGATCGTAGTTGTCCTCACTATTGCTGCTACTATGTGACATTCAGTCTATATCTTCTAAAATAATGTCCAAGCTATCCGGAGGTGAAGGAATATGCAAGTCAGGTCCATGTATGCAGAACAGGTCGAATACCCGAAGGTATGGTGGTTGGGTGTGAAATGTCTTTCATGTTTTTTAAATTGAAACTTTGCACTGAACAAAAACAAAAATAACAGTCATCACTGATTTTTAGGCTCTCTCCAAATCATGGATACTCCAAAACGAAATGATTTCTTCTTACCTATAAACCATTGTCTCAGTTCTTCAACAAACACAGAACGCACTATATGGGGATCCCAAGATTTATGTAGAATGAAATTCGTGATGTTTCTAGGGGTGACGGAAACCCACTGTACTGACGAATCGGATTTTTATAAGGATTTATAAGGACGAATCGGAGGGGTAGATAAAGATTTACAAAAAATGGGCATTACCAACGAGGATGCTCTGGAAAGCAAATGGATACTTAGGTTCATCTGGCAATTAAACTTCCAGAATGGTAAATTTAACATAGAAAATATTTCAGAATTAGATAAAAACTTTTGTTATTATTATTATAACTTATGTACGATAAATTTTAAACCATTTTTATGTCGCATTATAATTGAACTGTAAAGAAGTAAACAATTTCATTAAAACTACTCATATTTTATCCACGTAAATCTCAATATCATGCTCAGGTCATATTAAAATTACAACATCACTTTATATTGTTTTAAAAGCGGAGTAATTACATTGAAACTTTTCATCTTGCACAAACGTTGACCTGAAGCAATAGTTTCAGCAATGTATAGAAACCAATGTATAGTTTTTTTTTTTAATTCAAAATATCTGCAGAATCGCAATTACATTTCTTTGTAGCAGTTTTATTATTTGCTTCTAAGATTTTATTATTTTTTGATTGTATAATTTACGAGGATGCCAATCATAATCAACATTTTTTTTCATTACGCCATACTTTCATGACCTGATATCTTCATTATATATGATCATACTTAAAGTTCTATATGTTTTTACTTCATATTTTGGTAAAGTAGGTTAAGTGGTAGAGCGCTCAGTTACCATGCCGAAAATCCTGGTTCAAATCCCACTGCAGGCGAGTCTTTTATTTAGGCTGTTAGCAGCCGGAGATGTGGATCATATAGGATCTAGGACCCTCCTGGGGCTCACCCAGCCTCTTAAATGGGTACCCCAAAAAGGTGTAAAATCTGATAGTTGAGCTTGATCTAGGACACATCACCTTACTGCGCAAGCGTTGTCCATTAAACAGTAATGTTTCAAACATGTACTGAACCCCAGACCCTTCACGGGTTGTAGTGGTACAGTTTGTTTTTCGTTTTCATTTCAATCATGGAACGTAATTCGTTTATGAAAACTATTCATGTTCTTTCTTTTTATTTTATTGATTATTTAAATATTTTTATTTTAAAGAGAAAAAATTTGTCCAACTGAGCTACCAGGGCTTATAACCAGGCCAGACAAATACATTCTCTTCACCGATCCTACATCCCCAGCACTCGCAATGTTTGCGATGTACATATGGGGAAGAAGGTTTATTGAACATTACTTTAATTGGGATCTGGTTGGCGTCCCTCAATTTTACATTTATATTTTTTTTATTGTGATTATTTAAATATTTTTATTTTTTTAGATTAATTTATTGATATTTACAACTGTAATAATATTATAACAAGTGAATCTGCTAATGTGAACAAATGACCTGAACAAAAAAACACTTGTGGAGAAACTACCCATTGGTAGCACTCCATATTTTTATTTTGAAGAGAAAATACTTATCCTGGCCGCATGCACACCCCAAAAATTGCGAGTGCTGGGGATGTAGGATCGGTGAAGAGAATGTATTTGTCTGGCCTGGTTACGAGCCTCGGTAGCTTACATGGTAGAGTACCGCGCTAAAGATGCAGAGGACCCGGGTACGAATCCTGGCCAGGACAAATCTAGTTTCTTCAAAATAAAAATATTCATGTTTTTGTTTAATTTTTTTCCAACAGAAATTTATTTTTTTAATATATCTCCTTTATTTTTAAATAATATTTTTATATTAATTATTTTAGTTACTTTAAAAAGGTCCACTTATAAAATTAACATTTTTTTTCAACTGTAAAGGACTTGTACAATAAAAAAATAATCTTTAGATATGATTAATAATTTTTCTGTTGTTAATAGAGTAGACAGATTTTGGAATCAATTGTTTTCATTTGAAAAGCCTTTTCGTTACAAATCCACCTACACGTTTAATTATGACTATATAGTTCTTTTGAAAGTTTGATACATTTTTCAGAACGTCCTGATGATGGCGTTTGGCTTCAAAGCGAATGACGGCTACATCAACTCAGCTCTTGAAACTTAAACTCGGCTGTTGAAGTTGAAGCTCCCATTTACCTACCTCGCTTACGATATGAATAGTCCTTCCTAACTCAATCGAAAATTCATTCTCTTTACAACATGTGTCTTAGGAGAAGTTGTCTAAATGCTTAAAATTATTATGAATGAATTGAAATTAAATTATGCCTCCAACGAACTGAACTTTATTACCATCCCGGTTAGTCCTCATGAGTAAATTGAAAGATTTCAAAACCTTTTTGAAAATGTTAATTAAACTTAATTTTATTACAAAAAAATTATTTTTTAAATTTACAAAAATACAAATAAGAGCAAACGTTAATAATGTTGTAGTTATAACATATTAAAAACCTAAGCGACTACAATCCCGAAGGATCTTGGGTGCTGCAGATGGTAGAGTCTGTAGATTTTCTCTGTTAATTAGACAACGATTGATTGCTATTACGGGTGTCTATTCTACAAACTCTGTATGAATCCTAATCATGAGGATCTATAGACCACAACAAATTAAATACAAGGAAGAAATAGTTGGGGGTGCAGTCAATGAAAACATCAAAATAAGGATAACTTATTTATTATGTGCCGACGTTTCGGCCTACAATGTAGGCCATCTTCAGGGCGAATAAAACAACTTGCAGGTTAGGCCGCTCAGAGACAAGTCTCTTGACTTGTCTCTGAGCGGCCTAACCTGCAAGTTGTTTTATTCGCCCTGAAGATGGCCTACATTGTAGGCCGAAACGTCGGCACATAATAAATAAGTTATCCTTATTTTGATGTTTTCATTGACTGCACCCCCAACTATTTCTTCCTTGAATTAGAAGATACAGTCGACCAACTCTTCTCTAACATAAAACAAATTAAATAATTTATATATCACAGCTGGCTTCAAACCCGGAATCTTTATACGAAAGATGATAATATTTGGATGGTCATCAGCCTTTCCCCTACTTACAAATAATGTGACATACTTCATGAATTCAGTAATTTTTTATTAGATATATCAACAAGTAATGAATCATCCATCACAAGAAACAAGTTATTCTTTTCAACATTTTGATAGCAGTCATTTATACGTCCTATTAAAATTGTAAGCGGCAACACTGGAATTTTCAACAGCCCAAAAGGATTGAATGTCCTGATAAGATTTCTTTGGACGAAAGAAAATACGACATTCCTAAACAAACCTTTTAAGAAATACTTCAAAGGCTATCTTTGCTCATAGTCGGCAACATTTCGGGGAATTCATTTTTCTCAACGAAAGAGAAAACTATATATATAAAACTATATATATATATATATATATATATATATATATATATATATATATATAGTAGTTAAATGTGGAGACCAAATTTGTAATAAACAATTCTAAGAAACATTAGGCAGGTGCAGTTGCCTTACTGGTAAACAATACTAGGTATTAATGCCAGCAATAAAAATGATATATAGGACCTCTGATTAGGAGGAGCCTCTCGCTCTCCTGTTTTTAGAATCTATTAGTATAATAGAGTATCGAAGTTATTTAACTATATATATATATATATATAGTTAAGCAGTAATCATCTTATCATCATAGTAATCATCTTGCATAATAAAAAATTAAACAAAATTCTAGAAATAAAGGTACAAACATATATGATCACGGCTCATAAAATATTACGCGGAACGCAGGGGAAGAGAGGAGGTGTGGGGTAGGAAAGGAAACTACTGGAAAATTTAAGAGGTAAAAGAAAACCAGAGGAATTGCAACAAGGTTAACCTCAAAGTGCTCTACCAGCTTAGAACAACTAGCTAAAACAATCAAGCCGTCTTTTACGCAATAACAAGTCTTTTAAAGTGAATCAAGCCAATGAAATTCGTTAGAAAATGTATGTATGTGTCGTTTATAATTACATATTTAATTACAATGTGTTAAATTGGCCCTTTAGCAATAAATAGTTGAATTTGAATACATTTTTTAATTTTTCATTTTATTTCAATTAATTGCGAACAGGGATCGATTGAGAATAAATAATAGTCCTCTTCATAATAAATTTAAACTTAAAAGTCAATTGTTTTCATGGAAATAAAGTATTTAAACGCATTATTACTCAAATGTATAAGTATAATATTCATTAATTTTAAAAATTAAATTTATAATTGTATTGATTCTACACTTTTGATTATCCAGGCGAGGGTCATATTATCAAGAGATATTACTGTTTATTCACCATTTAAAAAAAAAAAAATTTGTATCAAGGTGATGCCAGTAGTAGAGGTGCGGTTCGAAATAAATACAAAAATAGTGAAATATAGTGTGCTGATATTTCTACTAGTAGAGCGACCTGTGGTCTAGTGATAAGAATAACAACTAAGTCCAAGATCGCGGGTTCGTAAACCCGCAGTTGGTCCTAGGATTTTTTAAAAGGATTAAAAAATCTTTGGTTATGCCGTTCTACGGAAGGAACGTTAAACGGGGGTCCCGAGCCTATACATTGTCAGCCACTCGTTAAATATCCCTATCCTAACTAAACCTGGATAGACAAAATTTATAGCTCCCACTGTAGCAATGTCCGACAAGCCATAGCAGCATAAAGTTCCGTTAAATAAATAAGCAATTTTTCTACTGCTTTAGGTTAAATATTTCTATCAGGGAATGTAGGATCGATAAACAGTTAAATCACGCTTTTTTGTTAACTTTCAGCTCATTGCCGTCAGCTAAAGTTTTGATGAAATTTACTACAAGAACGGTGATTTTATCAGATATCAAGATAATTTTTATCATATATATTATGATATCTATATTTCTAAAAAACTTGTATTATATATATTATAATATCTCACCTCCTTGCAGAACCGTTGTCCATGAAACAGTACAGTCACTGCCATGCACTGAACCCTAGACCCGTTCACGAGCTGTAGTGGTACAGGTTTTTTTTATTATAATATCAATTTATTATGTGACCGGAGCTTATGACGAAAACGATAAATCTCGTCCCCAGGCGGCAATGTGTTAAAATATAATATAGGAAATTTAACCTGTACCATTATTATCCATGAAGGATATTGGTTTCAATGTATCGTAGGGGCCCTATTGTTTCTATTTAAGAATTGCTATATTGGCTTTACTGCCCAAGCTATGATCTCAGGGAAAAGTCAGATCCTTTGATCTGAATATAATTAAATACTAAAATGGGATGCCACCCTGAGATCGTTATACTTAATATGTAATAATTGTATGTTATTAATAATTAAGAGACTCATATAGTTTTCTCCAAAGGTTAACGTGGTTGACTGACCAGGAGTTGTTTATTAAATAAGAATAATTATAGAAGAACATTATATTTTATTTGTGCTGATCATGGTTACAGACTTATAAATCTTAAAAACAACATACAATGAAAACGGGAAGCTATAGGTGACTTATGATACATGGGGCCTCATTCTCCATTCTCCTCCTTACGTCTTGACTTGGCTGCTGCGTACAGTTAGCTGCTGACTGTCCCCTCTCTTCAAAGTAAAGTCGTGAACCCTAAGGACCATTTTACTCTACCTGGCCTAGGCCCCTTATTGTCACCTATAGCAGAATACCTGCTGATATAGATAGAGCCATATCCAGCTTTATTAGGAAAATAAATAAATATTAGAAAGAGAATTTAGAAAATGGATGAAACGACGGTTAAAAATACAAGTGGAAATAGGTAACGACAGTAATCGATATACATTGCTTCAAGAGATAAGGAAGAGGAAGAACTACGGAGGAAGTCGAGGGAAGAATACAAAGGCTAGTGCTCGGAGCGGAGTCCCATCCTGGCCAGGCCTACCTACACCACGGCCTACCTCAGGAAGAAACCTAGATGCGCTCCTTTTACATAAAGATAACATTTAATAAGTGTTTTATTGAAGACTGGCAATCTGAACCATTAACACTAATATCTCACTGTTTATATTAGTAATGTCCAATATATGTATAAATTATATTTGTTTTAATGATTGATGTATGTATGTGATTCCTTATTCACCATACATCCATTATTACATTACTGTTCATTCTATCACGGTATTAAGTTTGACTGATTAGTAAATTGGTAATAATATAACCAACCTCTAGAAAAAGAATCCAATCTAAACATCTATGGACATTTGTTTTATTAATCCACTTGTTGAAATTTACAACTGTATTACAGAAAGTAAATGGCAGAAATTATGTATATTGACATGGATAAAAACAAGTAGAGAAACTACTCACTGGTTGTACTCAAATATGAAATTCAACTAAGAAGGTCTTCTATTCTTCTTTTTTTCAGGCGGCTCGGAGGATTATCAGGAATTAAATAATTAGCTAGGTTTGAAACTAATGCGTTTGACAAAGGATTAAAGTTTGTCATGAAAAGATTGATATCTGAATCGGTCCAAACCAGCAACAAATGGGACAATAAGGTCATTATAGATTACTTTCTGCGAAAGAAAGTATGAAATTTATGGATATTAGATAATAAATAACAAGATAAATAATTATCTCCCATAATTACTCATGGCATCCCAAAATAAATAAATAAATAAGGATAAATAGCATCTTTATGGAGAGAACGTATAATCATTAGAATGGCAAATATCTGTTAAGAAAACAAAATAAATTCATTGTAACTACAAAGAATCGATTCATGAATGTTCACAGAATAAAGTATGGATCTGTCTCAGCCTACCTACAAATGAGCTATCCAGATCCTTTCTATATTGAATTACAGCCAACTTTACGTTAATAGAAGTATTAAACCTGGCATTTATTTTTTCGAAAGAATCTCAGTAATACTTGTTGATGATTCGTTATGTCCTTCTTTTTCGAAAAGTTATTCTGAGATAGCTCTTGTTAAAGTAATTTCTGTTTGATTGAATAGTTCTTATTATTATCATTGGGTAATGTTAATTATCTAAACTAACAGTAAAACTATAAAAATATGTTTCCAGTCTAATACAGTTTCCGATAGGAACTATGGACCTACATTGGAAGCGCCAGAGACGGCAGGTAGACTCGTGGGCTATAGATATTGCCAGCTGGAGTGGAGGCTGGCCCGGGCGAAGCATATTGTGCCACCTCACTGCCAATTGTGTACCTCCAAAGCGTTTCACAAAGCTCTAGCCAATCAACCAGATCCACCTCGCGGGTTCCAGTTCGGCCCGACCCTCTACAACAGTCTCACTCAGCCAATAGGAATTAATATCCGCCAATATCAAATCGATTAGCCTTGAGGATTCCTTTTAAAGATGAAATTGTCTACTCAATTACAGTTTAATTTCTATAATTAACAGGAAATCTCAATAAAAGTGTCCGAAAACAAGTCTTTAATTAAAAAAACATGGTGGTTCTAAAAAAAAAACAATAATACTGCAGCTCACCAACGATCGTTCGATAAGTCACCTAAGGTCGAGGGGGAAATCATTCGACACTGAGTGCACTGAACAAAAACAAAAATAACAGTCATCACTGATTTTTAGGCTCTCTCCAAATCATGGATACTCCAAAACGAAATGATTTCTTCTTACCTATAAACCATTGTCTCAGTTCTTCAACAAACACAGAACGCACTATATGGGGATCCCAAGATTTATGTAGAATGAAATTCGTGATATTTCTAGGGGTGACGGAAACCCACTGTACTGACGAATCGGATTTTTATAAGGATTTATAAGGACGAATCGGAGGGGTAGATAAAGATTTACAAAAAATGGGCATTACCAACGAGGATGCTCTGGAAAGCAAATGGATACTTAGGTTCATCTGGCAATTAAACTTCCAGAATGGTAAATTTAACATAGAAAATATTTCAGAATTAGATAAAAACTTTTGTTATTATTATTATAACTTATGTACGATAAATTTTAAACCATTTTTATGTCGCATTATAATTGAACTGTAAAGAAGTAAACAATTTCATTAAAACTACTCATATTTTATCCACGTAAATCTCAATATCATGCTCAGGTCATATTAAAATTACAACATCACTTTATATTGTTTTAAAAGCGGAGTAATTACATTGAAACTTTTCATCTTGCACAAACGTTGACCTGAAGCAATAGTTTCAGCAATGTATAGAAACCAATGTATAGTTTTTTTTTTTAATTCAAAATATCTGCAGAATCGCAATTACATTTCTTTGTAGCAGTTTTATTATTTGCTTCTAAGATTTTATTATTTTTTGATTGTATAATTTACGAGGATGCCAATCATAATCAACATTTTTTTTCATTATGCTCATACTTTCATGATCTGATATCTTCATCATATATGATCATGCTTAAAGTTCTATATGTTTTTACTTCATATTATGGTAAGGTAGGTTAAGTGGTAGAGCACTCAGTTACCATGCCGAAAATCCTGGTTCAAATCCCTCCGCAGGCGAGACTTTTATTTAGTCTGTTAGCAGCCGGAGATGTGGATCATATAGGATCTAGGACCCTCCTGGGGCTCACCCAGCCTCTTAAATGGGTGCTCTAAAAAGGGGTAAAATCTGATAGTTGAACTTGATCTAGGACACATCACGTTACTGCGCAAGCGTTGTCCATTAAACAGTAATGTTTCTAACATGTACTGAACCCCAGACCCTTCACGGGTTGTAGTGGTACAGTTTGTTTTTCGTTTTCATTTCAATCATGGAACGTAATTCGTTTATGAAAACTATTCATGTTCTTTCTTTTTATTTTATTGATTATTTAAATATTTTTATTTTAAAGAGAAAAGATTTGTCCAACTGAGCTACCAGGGCTTATAACCAGGCCAGACAAATACATTCTCTTCACCGATCCTACATCCCCAGCACTCGCAATGTTTGCGATGTACATATGGGGAAGAAGGTTTATTGAACATTACTTTAATTGGGATCTGGTTGGCGTCCCTCAATTTTACATTTATATTTTTTTTATTGTGATTATTTAAATATTTTTATTTTTTTAGATTAATTTATTGATATTTACAACTGTAATAATATTATAACAAGTGAATCTGCTAATGTGAACAAATGACCTGAACAAAAAAACACTTGTGGAGAAACTACCCATTGGTAGCACTCCATATTTTTATTTTGAAGAGAAAATACTTATCCTGGCCGCATGCACACCCCAAAAATTGCGAGTGCTGGGGATGTAGGATCGGTGAAGAGAATGTATTTGTCTGGCCTGGTTACGAGCCTCGGTAGCTTACATGGTAGAGTACCGCGCTAAAGATGCAGAGGACCCGGGTACGAATCCTGGCCAGGACAAATCTAGTTTCTTCAAAATAAAAATATTCATGTTTTTGTTTAATTTTTTTCCAACAGAAATTTATTTTTTTAATATATCTCCTTTATTTTTAAATAATATTTTTATATTAATTATTTTAGTTACTTTAAAAAGGTCCACTTATAAAATTAACATTTTTTTTCAACTGTAAAGGACTTGTACAATAAAAAAATAATCTTTAGATATGATTAATAATTTTTCTGTTGTTAATAGAGTAGACAGATTTTGGAATCAATTGTTTTCATTTGAAAAGCCTTTTCGTTACAAATCCACCTACACGTTTAATTATGACTATATAGTTCTTTTGAAAGTTTGATACATTTTTCAGAACGTCCTGATGATGGCGTTTGGCTTCAAAGCGAATGACGGCTACATCAACTCAGCTCTTGAAACTTAAACTCGGCTGTTGAAGTTGAAGCTCCCATTTACCTACCTCGCTTACGATATGAATAGTCCTTCCTAACTCAATCGAAAATTCATTCTCTTTACAACATGTGTCTTAGGAGAAGTTGTCTAAATGCTTAAAATTATTATGAATGAATTGAAATTAAATTATGCCTCCAACGAACTGAACTTTATTACCATCCCGGTTAGTCCTCATGAGTAAATTGAAAGATTTCAAAACCTTTTTGAAAATGTTAATTAAACTTAATTTTATTACAAAAAAATTATTTTTTAAATTTACAAAAATACAAATAAGAGCAAACGTTAATAATGTTGTAGTTATAACATATTAAAAACCTAAGCGACTACAATCCCGAAGGATCTTGGGTGCTGCAGATGGTAGAGTCTGTAGATTTTCTCTGTTAATTAGACAACGATTGATTGCTATTACGGGTGTCTATTCTACAAACTCTGTATGAATCCTAATCATGAGGATCTATAGACCACAACAAATTAAATAATTTATATATCACAGCTGGCTTCAAACCCGGAATCTTTATACGAAAGATGATAATATTTGGATGGTCATCAGCCTTTCCCCTACTTACAAATAATGTGACATACTTCATGAATTCAGTAATTTTTTATTAGATATATCAACAAGTAATGAATCATCCATCACAAGAAACAAGTTATTCTTTTCAACATTTTGATAGCAGTCATTTATACGTCCTATTAAAATTGTAAGCGGCAACACTGGAATTTTCAACAGCCCAAAAGGATTGAATGTCCTGATAAGATTTCTTTGGACGAAAGAAAATACGACATTCCTAAACAAACCTTTTAAGAAATACTTCAAAGGCTATCTTTGCTCATAGTCGGCAACATTTCGGGGAATTCATTTTTCTCAACGAAAGAGAAAACTATATATATAAAACTATATATATATATATATATATATATATATATATATATATATATATATATATATATAGTAGTTAAATGTGGAGACCAAATTTGTAATAAACAATTCTAAGAAACATTAGGCAGGTGCAGTTGCCTTACTGGTAAACAATACTAGGTATTAATGCCAGCAATAAAAATGATATATAGGACCTCTGATTAGGAGGAGCCTCTCGCTCTCCTGTTTTTAGAATCTATTAGTATAATAGAGTATCGAAGTTATTTAACTATATATATATATATATATAGTTAAGCAGTAATCATCTTATCATCATAGTAATCATCTTGCATAATAAAAAATTAAACAAAATTCTAGAAATAAAGGTACAAACATATATGATCACGGCTCATAAAATATTACGCGGAACGCAGGGGAAGAGAGGAGGTGTGGGGTAGGAAAGGAAACTACTGGAAAATTTAAGAGGTAAAAGAAAACCAGAGGAATTGCAACAAGGTTAACCTCAAAGTGCTCTACCAGCTTAGAACAACTAGCTAAAACAATCAAGCCGTCTTTTACGCAATAACAAGTCTTTTAAAGTGAATCAAGCCAATGAAATTCGTTAGAAAATGTATGTATGTGTCGTTTATAATTACATATTTAATTACAATGTGTTAAATTGGCCCTTTAGCAATAAATAGTTGAATTTGAATACATTTTTTAATTTTTCATTTTATTTCAATTAATTGCGAACAGGGATCGATTGAGAATAAATAATAGTCCTCTTCATAATAAATTTAAACTTAAAAGTCAATTGTTTTCATGGAAATAAAGTATTTAAACGCATTATTACTCAAATGTATAAGTATAATATTCATTAATTTTAAAAATTAAATTTATAATTGTATTGATTCTACACTTTTGATTATCCAGGCGAGGGTCATATTATCAAGAGATATTACTGTTTATTCACCATTTAAAAAAAAAAAAATTTGTATCAAGGTGATGCCAGTAGTAGAGGTGCGGTTCGAAATAAATACAAAAATAGTGAAATATAGTGTGCTGATATTTCTACTAGTAGAGCGACCTGTGGTCTAGTGATAAGAATAACAACTAAGTCCAAGATCGCGGGTTCGTAAACCCGCAGTTGGTCCTAGGATTTTTTAAAAGGATTAAAAAATCTTTGGTTATGCCGTTCTACGGAAGGAACGTTAAACGGGGGTCCCGAGCCTATACATTGTCAGCCACTCGTTAAATATCCCTATCCTAACTAAACCTGGATAGACAAAATTTATAGCTCCCACTGTAGCAATGTCCGACAAGCCATAGCAGCATAAAGTTCCGTTAAATAAATAAGCAATTTTTCTACTGCTTTAGGTTAAATATTTCTATCAGGGAATGTAGGATCGATAAACAGTTAAATCACGCTTTTTTGTTAACTTTCAGCTCATTGCCGTCAGCTAAAGTTTTGATGAAATTTACTACAAGAACGGTGATTTTATCAGATATCAAGATAATTTTTATCATATATATTATGATATCTATATTTCTAAAAAACTTGTATTATATATATTATAATATCTCACCTCCTTGCAGAACCGTTGTCCATGAAACAGTACAGTCACTGCCATGCACTGAACCCTAGACCCGTTCACGAGCTGTAGTGGTACAGGTTTTTTTTATTATAATATCAATTTATTATGTGACCGGAGCTTATGACGAAAACGATAAATCTCGTCCCCAGGCGGCAATGTGTTAAAATATAATATAGGAAATTTAACCTGTACCATTATTATCCATGAAGGATATTGGTTTCAATGTATCGTAGGGGCCCTATTGTTTCTATTTAAGAATTGCTATATTGGCTTTACTGCCCAAGCTATGATCTCAGGGAAAAGTCAGATCCTTTGATCTGAATATAATTAAATACTAAAATGGGATGCCACCCTGAGATCGTTATACTTAATATGTAATAATTGTATGTTATTAATAATTAAGAGACTCATATAGTTTTCTCCAAAGGTTAACGTGGTTGACTGACCAGGAGTTGTTTATTAAATAAGAATAATTATAGAAGAACATTATATTTTATTTGTGCTGATCATGGTTACAGACTTATAAATCTTAAAAACAACATACAATGAAAACGGGAAGCTATAGGTGACTTATGATACATGGGGCCTCATTCTCCATTCTCCTCCTTACGTCTTGACTTGGCTGCTGCGTACAGTTAGCTGCTGACTGTCCCCTCTCTTCAAAGTAAAGTCGTGAACCCTAAGGACCATTTTACTCTACCTGGCCTAGGCCCCTTATTGTCACCTATAGCAGAATACCTGCTGATATAGATAGAGCCATATCCAGCTTTATTAGGAAAATAAATAAATATTAGAAAGAGAATTTAGAAAATGGATGAAACGACGGTTAAAAATACAAGTGGAAATAGGTAACGACAGTAATCGATATACATTGCTTCAAGAGATAAGGAAGAGGAAGAACTACGGAGGAAGTCGAGGGAAGAATACAAAGGCTAGTGCTCGGAGCGGAGTCCCATCCTGGCCAGGCCTACCTACACCACGGCCTACCTCAGGAAGAAACCTAGATGCGCTCCTTTTACATAAAGATAACATTTAATAAGTGTTTTATTGAAGACTGGCAATCTGAACCATTAACACTAATATCTCACTGTTTATATTAGTAATGTCCAATATATGTATAAATTATATTTGTTTTAATGATTGATGTATGTATGTGATTCCTTATTCACCATACATCCATTATTACATTACTGTTCATTCTATCACGGTATTAAGTTTGACTGATTAGTAAATTGGTAATAATATAACCAACCTCTAGAAAAAGAATCCAATCTAAACATCTATGGACATTTGTTTTATTAATCCACTTGTTGAAATTTACAACTGTATTACAGAAAGTAAATGGCAGAAATTATGTATATTGACATGGATAAAAACAAGTAGAGAAACTACTCACTGGTTGTACTCAAATATGAAATTCAACTAAGAAGGTCTTCTATTCTTCTTTTTTTCAGGCGGCTCGGAGGATTATCAGGAATTAAATAATTAGCTAGGTTTGAAACTAATGCGTTTGACAAAGGATTAAAGTTTGTCATGAAAAGATTGATATCTGAATCGGTCCAAACCAGCAACAAATGGGACAATAAGGTCATTATAGATTACTTTCTGCGAAAGAAAGTATGAAATTTATGGATATTAGATAATAAATAACAAGATAAATAATTATCTCCCATAATTACTCATGGCATCCCAAAATAAATAAATAAATAAGGATAAATAGCATCTTTATGGAGAGAACGTATAATCATTAGAATGGCAAATATCTGTTAAGAAAACAAAATAAATTCATTGTAACTACAAAGAATCGATTCATGAATGTTCACAGAATAAAGTATGGATCTGTCTCAGCCTACCTACAAATGAGCTATCCAGATCCTTTCTATATTGAATTACAGCCAACTTTACGTTAATAGAAGTATTAAACCTGGCATTTATTTTTTCGAAAGAATCTCAGTAATACTTGTTGATGATTCGTTATGTCCTTCTTTTTCGAAAAGTTATTCTGAGATAGCTCTTGTTAAAGTAATTTCTGTTTGATTGAATAGTTCTTATTATTATCATTGGGTAATGTTAATTATCTAAACTAACAGTAAAACTATAAAAATATGTTTCCAGTCTAATACAGTTTCCGATAGGAACTATGGACCTACATTGGAAGCGCCAGAGACGGCAGGTAGACTCGTGGGCTATAGATATTGCCAGCTGGAGTGGAGGCTGGCCCGGGCGAAGCATATTGTGCCACCTCACTGCCAATTGTGTACCTCCAAAGCGTTTCACAAAGCTCTAGCCAATCAACCAGATCCACCTCGCGGGTTCCAGTTCGGCCCGACCCTCTACAACAGTCTCACTCAGCCAATAGGAATTAATATCCGCCAATATCAAATCGATTAGCCTTGAGGATTCCTTTTAAAGATGAAATTGTCTACTCAATTACAGTTTAATTTCTATAATTAACAGGAAATCTCAATAAAAGTGTCCGAAAACAAGTCTTTAATTAAAAAAACATGGTGGTTCTAAAAAAAAAACAATAATACTGCAGCTCACCAACGATCGTTCGATAAGTCACCTAAGGTCGAGGGGGAAATCATTCGACACTGAGTGCACTGAACAAAAACAAAAATAACAGTCATCACTGATTTTTAGGCTCTCTCCAAATCATGGATACTCCAAAACGAAATGATTTCTTCTTACCTATAAACCATTGTCTCAGTTCTTCAACAAACACAGAACGCACTATATGGGGATCCCAAGATTTATGTAGAATGAAATTCGTGATATTTCTAGGGGTGACGGAAACCCACTGTACTGACGAATCGGATTTTTATAAGGATTTATAAGGACGAATCGGAGGGGTAGATAAAGATTTACAAAAAATGGGCATTACCAACGAGGATGCTCTGGAAAGCAAATGGATACTTAGGTTCATCTGGCAATTAAACTTCCAGAATGGTAAATTTAACATAGAAAATATTTCAGAATTAGATAAAAACTTTTGTTATTATTATTATAACTTATGTACGATAAATTTTAAACCATTTTTATGTCGCATTATAATTGAACTGTAAAGAAGTAAACAATTTCATTAAAACTACTCATATTTTATCCACGTAAATCTCAATATCATGCTCAGGTCATATTAAAATTACAACATCACTTTATATTGTTTTAAAAGCGGAGTAATTACATTGAAACTTTTCATCTTGCACAAACGTTGACCTGAAGCAATAGTTTCAGCAATGTATAGAAACCAATGTATAGTTTTTTTTTTTAATTCAAAATATCTGCAGAATCGCAATTACATTTCTTTGTAGCAGTTTTATTATTTGCTTCTAAGATTTTATTATTTTTTGATTGTATAATTTACGAGGATGCCAATCATAATCAACATTTTTTTTCATTATGCTCATACTTTCATGATCTGATATCTTCATCATATATGATCATGCTTAAAGTTCTATATGTTTTTACTTCATATTATGGTAAGGTAGGTTAAGTGGTAGAGCACTCAGTTACCATGCCGAAAATCCTGGTTCAAATCCCTCCGCAGGCGAGACTTTTATTTAGTCTGTTAGCAGCCGGAGATGTGGATCATATAGGATCTAGGACCCTCCTGGGGCTCACCCAGCCTCTTAAATGGGTGCTCTAAAAAGGGGTAAAATCTGATAGTTGAACTTGATCTAGGACACATCACGTTACTGCGCAAGCGTTGTCCATTAAACAGTAATGTTTCTAACATGTACTGAACCCCAGACCCTTCACGGGTTGTAGTGGTACAGTTTGTTTTTCGTTTTCATTTCAATCATGGAACGTAATTCGTTTATGAAAACTATTCATGTTCTTTCTTTTTATTTTATTGATTATTTAAATATTTTTATTTTAAAGAGAAAAGATTTGTCCAACTGAGCTACCAGGGCTTATAACCAGGCCAGACAAATACATTCTCTTCACCGATCCTACATCCCCAGCACTCGCAATGTTTGCGATGTACATATGGGGAAGAAGGTTTATTGAACATTACTTTAATTGGGATCTGGTTGGCGTCCCTCAATTTTACATTTATATTTTTTTTATTGTGATTATTTAAATATTTTTATTTTTTTAGATTAATTTATTGATATTTACAACTGTAATAATATTATAACAAGTGAATCTGCTAATGTGAACAAATGACCTGAACAAAAAAACACTTGTGGAGAAACTACCCATTGGTAGCACTCCATATTTTTATTTTGAAGAGAAAATACTTATCCTGGCCGCATGCACACCCCAAAAATTGCGAGTGCTGGGGATGTAGGATCGGTGAAGAGAATGTATTTGTCTGGCCTGGTTACGAGCCTCGGTAGCTTACATGGTAGAGTACCGCGCTAAAGATGCAGAGGACCCGGGTACGAATCCTGGCCAGGACAAATCTAGTTTCTTCAAAATAAAAATATTCATGTTTTTGTTTAATTTTTTTCCAACAGAAATTTATTTTTTTAATATATCTCCTTTATTTTTAAATAATATTTTTATATTAATTATTTTAGTTACTTTAAAAAGGTCCACTTATAAAATTAACATTTTTTTTCAACTGTAAAGGACTTGTACAATAAAAAAATAATCTTTAGATATGATTAATAATTTTTCTGTTGTTAATAGAGTAGACAGATTTTGGAATCAATTGTTTTCATTTGAAAAGCCTTTTCGTTACAAATCCACCTACACGTTTAATTATGACTATATAGTTCTTTTGAAAGTTTGATACATTTTTCAGAACGTCCTGATGATGGCGTTTGGCTTCAAAGCGAATGACGGCTACATCAACTCAGCTCTTGAAACTTAAACTCGGCTGTTGAAGTTGAAGCTCCCATTTACCTACCTCGCTTACGATATGAATAGTCCTTCCTAACTCAATCGAAAATTCATTCTCTTTACAACATGTGTCTTAGGAGAAGTTGTCTAAATGCTTAAAATTATTATGAATGAATTGAAATTAAATTATGCCTCCAACGAACTGAACTTTATTACCATCCCGGTTAGTCCTCATGAGTAAATTGAAAGATTTCAAAACCTTTTTGAAAATGTTAATTAAACTTAATTTTATTACAAAAAAATTATTTTTTAAATTTACAAAAATACAAATAAGAGCAAACGTTAATAATGTTGTAGTTATAACATATTAAAAACCTAAGCGACTACAATCCCGAAGGATCTTGGGTGCTGCAGATGGTAGAGTCTGTAGATTTTCTCTGTTAATTAGACAACGATTGATTGCTATTACGGGTGTCTATTCTACAAACTCTGTATGAATCCTAATCATGAGGATCTATAGACCACAACAAATTAAATAATTTATATATCACAGCTGGCTTCAAACCCGGAATCTTTATACGAAAGATGATAATATTTGGATGGTCATCAGCCTTTCCCCTACTTACAAATAATGTGACATACTTCATGAATTCAGTAATTTTTTATTAGATATATCAACAAGTAATGAATCATCCATCACAAGAAACAAGTTATTCTTTTCAACATTTTGATAGCAGTCATTTATACGTCCTATTAAAATTGTAAGCGGCAACACTGGAATTTTCAACAGCCCAAAAGGATTGAATGTCCTGATAAGATTTCTTTGGACGAAAGAAAATACGACATTCCTAAACAAACCTTTTAAGAAATACTTCAAAGGCTATCTTTGCTCATAGTCGGCAACATTTCGGGGAATTCATTTTTCTCAACGAAAGAGAAAACTATATATATAAAACTATATATATATATATATATATATATATATATATATATATATATATATATATATAGTAGTTAAATGTGGAGACCAAATTTGTAATAAACAATTCTAAGAAACATTAGGCAGGTGCAGTTGCCTTACTGGTAAACAATACTAGGTATTAATGCCAGCAATAAAAATGATATATAGGACCTCTGATTAGGAGGAGCCTCTCGCTCTCCTGTTTTTAGAATCTATTAGTATAATAGAGTATCGAAGTTATTTAACTATATATATATATATATATAGTTAAGCAGTAATCATCTTATCATCATAGTAATCATCTTGCATAATAAAAAATTAAACAAAATTCTAGAAATAAAGGTACAAACATATATGATCACGGCTCATAAAATATTACGCGGAACGCAGGGGAAGAGAGGAGGTGTGGGGTAGGAAAGGAAACTACTGGAAAATTTAAGAGGTAAAAGAAAACCAGAGGAATTGCAACAAGGTTAACCTCAAAGTGCTCTACCAGCTTAGAACAACTAGCTAAAACAATCAAGCCGTCTTTTACGCAATAACAAGTCTTTTAAAGTGAATCAAGCCAATGAAATTCGTTAGAAAATGTATGTATGTGTCGTTTATAATTACATATTTAATTACAATGTGTTAAATTGGCCCTTTAGCAATAAATAGTTGAATTTGAATACATTTTTTAATTTTTCATTTTATTTCAATTAATTGCGAACAGGGATCGATTGAGAATAAATAATAGTCCTCTTCATAATAAATTTAAACTTAAAAGTCAATTGTTTTCATGGAAATAAAGTATTTAAACGCATTATTACTCAAATGTATAAGTATAATATTCATTAATTTTAAAAATTAAATTTATAATTGTATTGATTCTACACTTTTGATTATCCAGGCGAGGGTCATATTATCAAGAGATATTACTGTTTATTCACCATTTAAAAAAAAAAAAATTTGTATCAAGGTGATGCCAGTAGTAGAGGTGCGGTTCGAAATAAATACAAAAATAGTGAAATATAGTGTGCTGATATTTCTACTAGTAGAGCGACCTGTGGTCTAGTGATAAGAATAACAACTAAGTCCAAGATCGCGGGTTCGTAAACCCGCAGTTGGTCCTAGGATTTTTTAAAAGGATTAAAAAATCTTTGGTTATGCCGTTCTACGGAAGGAACGTTAAACGGGGGTCCCGAGCCTATACATTGTCAGCCACTCGTTAAATATCCCTATCCTAACTAAACCTGGATAGACAAAATTTATAGCTCCCACTGTAGCAATGTCCGACAAGCCATAGCAGCATAAAGTTCCGTTAAATAAATAAGCAATTTTTCTACTGCTTTAGGTTAAATATTTCTATCAGGGAATGTAGGATCGATAAACAGTTAAATCACGCTTTTTTGTTAACTTTCAGCTCATTGCCGTCAGCTAAAGTTTTGATGAAATTTACTACAAGAACGGTGATTTTATCAGATATCAAGATAATTTTTATCATATATATTATGATATCTATATTTCTAAAAAACTTGTATTATATATATTATAATATCTCACCTCCTTGCAGAACCGTTGTCCATGAAACAGTACAGTCACTGCCATGCACTGAACCCTAGACCCGTTCACGAGCTGTAGTGGTACAGGTTTTTTTTATTATAATATCAATTTATTATGTGACCGGAGCTTATGACGAAAACGATAAATCTCGTCCCCAGGCGGCAATGTGTTAAAATATAATATAGGAAATTTAACCTGTACCATTATTATCCATGAAGGATATTGGTTTCAATGTATCGTAGGGGCCCTATTGTTTCTATTTAAGAATTGCTATATTGGCTTTACTGCCCAAGCTATGATCTCAGGGAAAAGTCAGATCCTTTGATCTGAATATAATTAAATACTAAAATGGGATGCCACCCTGAGATCGTTATACTTAATATGTAATAATTGTATGTTATTAATAATTAAGAGACTCATATAGTTTTCTCCAAAGGTTAACGTGGTTGACTGACCAGGAGTTGTTTATTAAATAAGAATAATTATAGAAGAACATTATATTTTATTTGTGCTGATCATGGTTACAGACTTATAAATCTTAAAAACAACATACAATGAAAACGGGAAGCTATAGGTGACTTATGATACATGGGGCCTCATTCTCCATTCTCCTCCTTACGTCTTGACTTGGCTGCTGCGTACAGTTAGCTGCTGACTGTCCCCTCTCTTCAAAGTAAAGTCGTGAACCCTAAGGACCATTTTACTCTACCTGGCCTAGGCCCCTTATTGTCACCTATAGCAGAATACCTGCTGATATAGATAGAGCCATATCCAGCTTTATTAGGAAAATAAATAAATATTAGAAAGAGAATTTAGAAAATGGATGAAACGACGGTTAAAAATACAAGTGGAAATAGGTAACGACAGTAATCGATATACATTGCTTCAAGAGATAAGGAAGAGGAAGAACTACGGAGGAAGTCGAGGGAAGAATACAAAGGCTAGTGCTCGGAGCGGAGTCCCATCCTGGCCAGGCCTACCTACACCACGGCCTACCTCAGGAAGAAACCTAGATGCGCTCCTTTTACATAAAGATAACATTTAATAAGTGTTTTATTGAAGACTGGCAATCTGAACCATTAACACTAATATCTCACTGTTTATATTAGTAATGTCCAATATATGTATAAATTATATTTGTTTTAATGATTGATGTATGTATGTGATTCCTTATTCACCATACATCCATTATTACATTACTGTTCATTCTATCACGGTATTAAGTTTGACTGATTAGTAAATTGGTAATAATATAACCAACCTCTAGAAAAAGAATCCAATCTAAACATCTATGGACATTTGTTTTATTAATCCACTTGTTGAAATTTACAACTGTATTACAGAAAGTAAATGGCAGAAATTATGTATATTGACATGGATAAAAACAAGTAGAGAAACTACTCACTGGTTGTACTCAAATATGAAATTCAACTAAGAAGGTCTTCTATTCTTCTTTTTTTCAGGCGGCTCGGAGGATTATCAGGAATTAAATAATTAGCTAGGTTTGAAACTAATGCGTTTGACAAAGGATTAAAGTTTGTCATGAAAAGATTGATATCTGAATCGGTCCAAACCAGCAACAAATGGGACAATAAGGTCATTATAGATTACTTTCTGCGAAAGAAAGTATGAAATTTATGGATATTAGATAATAAATAACAAGATAAATAATTATCTCCCATAATTACTCATGGCATCCCAAAATAAATAAATAAATAAGGATAAATAGCATCTTTATGGAGAGAACGTATAATCATTAGAATGGCAAATATCTGTTAAGAAAACAAAATAAATTCATTGTAACTACAAAGAATCGATTCATGAATGTTCACAGAATAAAGTATGGATCTGTCTCAGCCTACCTACAAATGAGCTATCCAGATCCTTTCTATATTGAATTACAGCCAACTTTACGTTAATAGAAGTATTAAACCTGGCATTTATTTTTTCGAAAGAATCTCAGTAATACTTGTTGATGATTCGTTATGTCCTTCTTTTTCGAAAAGTTATTCTGAGATAGCTCTTGTTAAAGTAATTTCTGTTTGATTGAATAGTTCTTATTATTATCATTGGGTAATGTTAATTATCTAAACTAACAGTAAAACTATAAAAATATGTTTCCAGTCTAATACAGTTTCCGATAGGAACTATGGACCTACATTGGAAGCGCCAGAGACGGCAGGTAGACTCGTGGGCTATAGATATTGCCAGCTGGAGTGGAGGCTGGCCCGGGCGAAGCATATTGTGCCACCTCACTGCCAATTGTGTACCTCCAAAGCGTTTCACAAAGCTCTAGCCAATCAACCAGATCCACCTCGCGGGTTCCAGTTCGGCCCGACCCTCTACAACAGTCTCACTCAGCCAATAGGAATTAATATCCGCCAATATCAAATCGATTAGCCTTGAGGATTCCTTTTAAAGATGAAATTGTCTACTCAATTACAGTTTAATTTCTATAATTAACAGGAAATCTCAATAAAAGTGTCCGAAAACAAGTCTTTAATTAAAAAAACATGGTGGTTCTAAAAAAAAAACAATAATACTGCAGCTCACCAACGATCGTTCGATAAGTCACCTAAGGTCGAGGGGGAAATCATTCGACACTGAGTGGAATTTTTTTATTTGTATGTGAATACATCTTTATGATTGCTTCGATGTCCCACTATTAAAAATTAAAAAGAACAAATGATAACCGAATTAGGGGATACGATTGGGTGATAAAGCTACATGTCTACCATCTCCATCCAAAATTCAATTATACCACTGGATAGCTAAAAGATAAAAAATGCATCACGATAAGTGAGGGCTTTGGCCGATCGCGCGCGGTGGACCGAGCGCTCAAGATTTCCATTCAGTATAACTTCTGACTCGGAGAAGCTACGTTTGTTAAATTTTCAACCGCCAGCTCCGAAATTTACCGATTGTACATAAAAGTAGTTTTTTTTCGGTTAAGGACTAACGGCGTTTTGTTAATGGATATTTCTCGAAACATACTTTTTCACACCTCTACTTTTATACTGGGTAGTTTCTTATTAAAATGCCAGTTTAATAAGTAAAATTTATTAAGGAAAACCACTTTGTGATATCGAAACATTTTTTTCTTCAAAATTATCTTCTCATTTTCTTTTTAAATTTTCCGAATTTTATGATGAAAGAAAGCATTTTATAATGCGTTTTCGACTTAACAGTAATTTTCAAAAACTTTACGCTTAAAGAACTTGTCAGAATTTCGTAACAGATAGAAATCTGTTGGAGGAATGTCCGGCAAAACAGGTGGGCGTGAGATGAATTCGATACCAATCTCGTTTAATTTCTCAACTGTTCGTGAAACATGAGGTCTGGAGTTGTCCTAAGAATAAGTATATGTACCTTCCGATTAACCAACGTAGGTTAATACCTGCAGTACAATGACATGGCTGTGATGGTTTCACCTTCGGGCAGAAAAGAGAAATTGATTCATGATTTATTAATGAATTAATTTACGTCACTAGCTGAAAATTTCTCAAACCGACGACAAATTCTCCGTTCGTTACATTACCCTTCCTCAAACACCGTTTCATGCAGTTTGGAGCTTCGAACATCTGTAATACTAAGCTCAAAAAAAGTTACACATAAATCGCATATTTTCATGGGGTTTTTTTATGGCAAACTAAAGGATGTACGTTCAACTGTAGTGATAGTAACTGCTATCAAAAGGGAGGATTCATAACAACTCACCACATTATAAATTCAAGTCTGAATCAGTCAATTATATTGTCTATTTCAAAGTTATAAGTATGATTATATTGGGTAGTAACGGATGAAATGTCAGTTTCGATTGTTTCGTTTATTTTCAGTTTTCATTAGGGATTTCATTAGTTTCATTAGGGGGTCTTTCGCGGAAATTCATATAATTTTTCTCTACGAATTTAAACTTGGCCATAGCGTCACGAAGGCGTTCCGAAAATTATTATTGTTTGCGGTGAAGATACAGTGAGCGAAAGAACAATCTTCGTTTGAAAAAATTCGTTCTGGGGATTTTGAACTTACCAACAAAGGACGTGGTAGGCCGAAGACTAAGTTGAACAACGAATAGTTGAAAGAGCTCGTTGAAGCGGGCCCTTCCCAAACCATTCGTGAATTGTGTTCACAATTTGGAGCAAGTGCCATGACCGTTTCCAGAAAACTTAGTGCTTAGAGCTTGGTAAGACAAAAAAGCTGGAAATATGGGTACCACATGAAATAACCAAGGTCCAGCAACTCACCCGATTTTATTTTTTCAAGGGGCTGAATATAGAGATCCATCCTCATCCACCATATTCTCCGGACATTTTTCCAACTGATTTCAACTTTTTCTGTTGTTTGGATAATGTTTTTAGAAATAAAAAATTTGACAACGAAAATGCCCTGAAATCAGTCTTCCAAGACTTGCTTCCTTGACACCTAACTTCCACAAAGTGAGGATGGAAATGCTTGTTTCACATTCGGAGAAGGGTATTGAAAGTGGAGGATTCTGTTTTGATTAATACAAGTATTGTTTAATAATTTTTTCCTAACTATTTAAATTTATACCTTCACTAGCATTTCATATGTTACAAGCCAATATGTTCTTGATACATTAAAAATGTAAAGAATGATTTCATTGTTTCATTATTGAATAGAGTTGTTGGTATATCAGTATCTAATCCAAACATATTCAGTTGTGAGGCAGAGTACATTCCTTGAAAAGCAAACTGTTTATTTTTCTTTTACTCACGGAATTCATTACAAAATATTTACATACATTAAAAGATAGCATAGCCGACATAGAATATATACATATTAGTTCGCGTCTGTGCCCGTAAAGTTTTAGGAATACTAAGTTGTAGCTATTCTAGAAGTAATTTTTTTTCTTTCAGAATGGAATTCAATAGTTTCCATATTGTTTTTATACGTTTTTTTTCGTTTTATATTTGTATCAACATCAGTCAAGTAAAAATCATCAGCAGATTAGCAATAAAAAAATAATGCAGAATGCATTGAGAGGCATGAAGAAGAACAGTTGCCAGCGGTACCTTTCATTATTGTCGTGATGGGTATGCATTAATGCCAGTCTATTCAAACGCTCTTCTGTCATCCTGCTGCGCAGATATTACTTTAATCGGCGTAAGGTGGAGAAAGATCGCTCGGCAGCGCTGGTAGTCATTGGAAACGTGCACAGGAATAGTTCTAAGAGAGTTCTAATATTTGGTAGCACCGTTTCTGTTTTGTAAGCATATGCTAGAAATATTGCGATACTTCTCTTATCTGAGCCAAATGTTTAGCTCTCCCTTCAACGCTAACAAACAAGGAAGGTCTTCTTTATATACTTCAGCGCCTTGCAAAACATGATCTATATCTTCCTGCCAGAAATGGGCAAGAGTTCACTCATGTTCTTTCTGTTATTTTATTCATATATTTTAACAACTATGATCATGTTATTTGCCTCTAAGTATGTACTGTAACGGATTCTCCACAGTAGGTACACAAAAAAAAACGTCTTGGGGGGGACGTGACCCCCTTAAATCCGCCCTCGCATATGTCCAAACTGGTTTTATTAAGTAAATGTATTTTATTTTGTCTTGAGAGGAAAATAATCTGATGTGGGGTATAGATAGTCTGGGGTGCAGTAAAAAACCTACTAAATAAGACAAAGTTGTTTATTGTAAGTGCCGACGTTTCGACCTACGTTCTAGGCCATCTTCAGGGCTGATATGAAGGCAGAGCCACTATTAATTACATGCTATTAATATCAGCCTTCTATTGGCCCTGAAGATGACCTACAACGTAGGTCGAAACGTCGGCACTTACAATAAATAACTTTGTCTTATATAGAGGGTTTTTTTTTTTTTAGTATACCCCCTGACTATCAATATCTCACAGTAATTTTGTATTGTTTCTAATTTGGTATTTTTTTCTGAATAGGGAATACATTAAGTTCAGTTTACTATTCGGTGATTGGCGTTTTTTCTTGGTATGAGGACCCCATGTTATTCTCCTATCAAATGTTGGTGCAAGGTATTGACCTTAGTCAGTGGAATGGGTGAGTTATTAAGGTAAATGGAAGGGCACGTGTTTTCTACACTTAACAATTTAATTAATAAACTGTTGTGTCATCCTCTCAACTACTTACTGTCTCCAGTAATTTAAATTGGTCAGTGGGTTCCATTTAGCCATTCTCATGTTCCTTCAAAGCTTAATAACTTTAATCCTTCATAATCTCTACTACTGTATAAGACAATATTCGGATGATACAAGGCTCGCTTTTCGTTATTACACCGATATATCTTCGAGGAGAAGTAATATCCTAGGCCCTATAATCCAGAATAGGGTTGGCCGACTGGAGCTGGGGGTTATGGCCAGGTATCGAGACATCAAAGCCTCTATCATGGCGCAATCATAATTGCTAATGCCCGTAATCAGATTCTCTTTAACTGCGGTTCGTGATCTAGGACAGTTTGTGAGTTTTATTGAGGTTCCTAAGCTTTTATTATTGTGAGCTTACTATCTTCTACTGCTAAGGTTAATCGGTTTTGTAACAATACTAACATATTTTGTTTAAAATAGGAATTTAAACAATGTTGTAGAAACGTCTTTAGTTGGCATTCAAACTGCCAAAGTTGTAGATACACAATTGATGGAGTACAGATTTTCTCAGGTCTCTTGAGATTGTCTCCAGATCGTACAAGGTGGATGTACGATGTCTGATAACACAATAAATAGTTTATCTGACACAATCGGTCCCAAACCCGGGATAGTAATATGGTCTAAATATCCCGCTACCATTTGCCTACATATTACATTTTATCATTAAATAGCTATTATAAAGCATAGGTCAAAATTAAAAATAATGCGTAGTTCAATTTAAATACATAATTTATCAACAAACTAAGAACTCTTATTCCAAACATTCACTGGCACAAACTATACAATGAACAGTTACATGTGGGGTCACCTGCGATTTAGTGGTTAACATAACAACCTACTAAGCCCAAGATCGCGGGTTCGTAGCCCGGAAGAGGTCCTAGGATTTTTTAAACAGAGTCAAAATTCCTTGGTAAAGCCGTCCTTCCTAAGGGACGTAAAACAGAGTTCCAGAGGCTGAACGATGTCAGACAATCTTTAATATTGGAGTTGTAAAATTTAAACATTATAATTTTTTTCATAGAACTAATTTCTATTTTCTCGAACGATTTATTTATTTTTGGAAACCTTTTAGAGATCGTTCAATGCATACAATTCGACTAAGTACACTCGTAACACTGAAATACTGGGCATTATTCATCAAAAACTGCTTAAGATGGATAACAAATTGATTGATTTGTTTCGAAAAGGGTTTTTTGTTAATGGACATATTTAATAAATATATACTAAATGCTATAGATATTTTATTGTTATCAATGGTTGTGAAAGGAGGTAATTTGGCGGAGATTAGACTCAACCGCCAGAATTTTACCTGCTAATTAAGGATTATCATTTTACAGAGGCTGTGGGAGCCCCAGAAGGGTAGATTACTGGTAGTTAAAAGGAATCATACACAAGATGTATTACCCTAATAATAGTTTCCTCCTACCAATAGCATAATATATAAAAACTAATTTAAATTATTTTTGTGGCAGTATTGCAGTTAAAATTAGCATTTTTAATACATGCACAAAAATTATATTTTTTTCTTATGATAATCTATTTTTTATTTTTTGCCTCTGTCAGAAATATTTTTTCTCTATAATCAATGCGTCTATGAGGATAGTAATGTTGAAACAGAACTTCACGAACTTTAATTTGAATTAAAATTAGAATAAACTTGAATAATAAAATATTTCGCCGTAGCTGATTTTTAAAGAGGCGTTTTTAATAAAATATAAATAATTCATACGATTAAATAAAATATTATATAGGCTGTATTTAATTGCTTTCACTTCGAAGTTCGACAAAAATTATCTGTCAAATGCAGTTCGGTACAAGCCACAGAGAATGTAATATACCAGTTGTGATCTCAATCTAGAAACCAACTATGCCGGTATTGATTGGGAAGATATTTATTGGGGCCTGTAACAGGATACAAAGGGCGATATTGAATAGGGAATTAGAATCGTTATTCGAGGATAAGCTTAAGGAAAAAATTAGGATTTATTTGACTCAAAAGTAGGATTTAGGACTACTACAGTAAAGTAATACGATGACTTATTAAAGATCTTCAAGATTTTCTCAGAAATGGGTAATTAATTGTTTATTTATTTAACGTTATTTAACTTTATGGTTAATCATACGATGCTACAGGAGGCATCATTAACCAGTATCAGACATCATACATGATAGACTTCTTCGAAAGTCGGTATAACCAAAATTTAAAAAATAATAATTTCTACCTTAAACTCCTTAATGCGTCTTATAAAGTATTTGTGTGTAAAGAATAATTTACTTTTCAGTTTTCGTTAGTAAGACAGGTATTCAACGTGATTTGAAGAAAAATAGGGCATAAATTAAATTACAATTTTTAATTATAATTGATTCTATTATTATTCTTTTAAGATCAGGTCACCGTACACTGCATTGTTCTGGTGGATTAATGGAGACAAAAATATAGAGGGAATTTCACCATCAAACTAGAATATTCAAATTTAAAAAAAATAAAAGCTATAAAAAGAAGCAATTGTAAAGAACTAGTGAATCCTATTGAAAAACAGCATATATCAATTAATTAATCAATTACTGTTATGTTTATGTTTTATTGTTACTTAATTAAACAAAGTCGTAAGGAAGAAAACTATGAAATATTTATTTCGTTTTTTATTCCGTAATGACCTAAACTGCATTATTCCTAGTTTTCGTTTTAGAGAGAAAGGTTTATTCTTATTAACTCTAATTAAAAATATATGATTGTGCAATCATTGCTCAATAAATTTAGATTCGATAATCAGCATAACATTTCCTTGATTTGGAAATTATAACAATCAATCAAATGTATACATAATACATGATGAAGCATACACCTCCATGTTGAGAATCAAATTAACGTTTTGATATTGACAAGAGTGGAATTTTAAAATACACTTATTTATAAAAGTGTTTGAATGGGAAAGTAAATTATTGATTAATATTAACCTTCAATACAGGGAAGTAAAAAGTTCAAGTTCAATCCAGTTGGAATATAATCTGTTTTAGCAATTTCTCTGTTTGACGATACAGATTAATTTATTTTAATCACCAATTAGTCTTTATTTATTATAATTAGTTTAATTCAATATGCTAATTTATGAAATATTTTAGTACAGCATGAAATATATCGAAGCATAAAATACATCTAGTTTGAATAATAAAATTTTTATTGCATAATACTCGTTCGTAGCTCTATGACGATTATAGTAAAACAAATTATTACCTATCTCCTTGCAAATTAATTTATTTGGATCCGCTTTAATAGAAAATAGTTTTTATATAGATATTAATTTTAATTTATCATTTCACTCCAAACAATTTAATGCCCTTTTTATCGATTCTCATCAAAATTTAACAACCGCTTAAATCTAGAATGAGTTCGATTTTCATATTAACGATTTCACTTTTATAATATTATCATTAAACCTTTTTTATTTCGGTTCAAATAGATTGGTGGATAAATAACTAATTAATAAGATCTTCGTATTTAGTGTGAAATAATAATTTTTGTTGAATAATTACGATAGTTGACAGTGTGAAAAAAATTAAAAGTTATTTTTGTAAGGATTACAAGAAGTATATGCTCAGTAGCAGCATCGGCGCTGCATTTGGTGATATCGACATAGGAGGGAATGTGCTTCATTATGTACTTAAATTTAAATAATTTGGGTCTATGATAATTAGAATACTAAATCCAAGAGAAAATAAAGGCTTGGTTAAAAGGGAGGAAATGCTAGTGTTTTTTTGTTCCCGACATTACTCATCCAGCGCATTTTGTTCTCAATCCTCCAGATTAACCTTTGAATAATACCTTTGAAGCATGAACAATATCTTGAGATATTCGAAAAAAAAGTATTACGTAGAATAGTCGAGCGAAAAAACGGCTGGCTCCAGTGGCGGACGCATGCAAGGAGTTAATATATTAAAGTTTTACCATCATGAAGGATAAAATAATCCTTTAAAGTTTTAGTGCGTAGTAAGGAACGAATTACATTACAATTTTTTGTTTATCCATTTATAATCACTTTTATACTGTTATGGCGGATCGGATGATGCTACAACGATAGCCCAAAATTTTGCCTATCCAGGTCGAATTAGGATAGGGATCTTTAACCCATACATTGAGTAGTCTCAATAGTTCCATTTTACGTTTTTTCCGAAGAATGGTGTAACTAAGGTATCCGCGATCATGGAAACGTTAGGCTTTTATGCTAACCACTACACCATAGGTGCCCCTAAGTAAATTTTATATTTAATTATTTAAAATGAGATTGGATAGAAAAGATAAATTTTCTCAATACGCTCTTGGAGAATCATAGTAGTGATAATAAATGAAGGTGGAAACTACACTGTAAGAGTATAACATATGTTATATAAGAATAATGATTATAATATAAGTCGTTTAAAGTATTAAAATTATTATAAAATACTCTCAAAATAGAATAAAATTATTATTAACAATGTCGTACTATTAGATAATGTGGCTAAGTTATTAATTTCATATTGCAAATTAGTAGCTAGAATAGCTCGATTTATTTTTCAATTCGATGTTCACTTAACATCACATCTATGTGATTCAGATCCGTTAGATACGTTAAATAATGTAGTTTTTCTATTGTTTTAAAGTTATCTCAATCTTCAGCAGTAGAACTTATTGCTGTGAATTTTTCTGGGACATTTTCTTTCCTCAGCAGCTAAAAAAAAACCCGAGAACAATTTAGCGAAAACTCCGGGCAAAGATTCTGCTTTCATAAACTAGAGAGGATCCTACTTAACCACCAGAGCGTGGGATAAACCTCAGGGCACTTTAATTTTTTTTTAAATATAAATTTATTTATTTACACTTTATTTTTATAAATTTGTTCACTCTTTGTCAAAATTTTTTACTAATTATTCTATTGTTTGAAATAGAATAGTTAATAGAATATATAGAATAAATAGAATATTTTTGTTTCGATAAACCAGAGTAAAATTAGCTACAATATGGTAATGCTAACTACAACAAAATTGTTTTTATTTATGCCTATGTACAATATAATGTTTTATCATACATATTTAGTTAAGCAGTTATATACTCCCGAAACTTCAGGGTTAGAATCGGACTAAATCATGATAAATAACTCGTTAAAGTATCTAGTTAGACAAAATATCAGGATTGAACTATCGAAAAATGTGAAAAAGTCAATTTTTGAAGTTTTGGAGTTTTCCGATTTTGATCCTGTAACACACAATCACAGAGCCAAAAGCCTATCGGGAAGTGAATAACTACAAATCATTATTACTAATAAATAATTAAGAAAAGATGTATAATAGCAATCAGCCTTATGTATAATCTCTCAGCACAGCACATATGTTTAAAAGATAATCTTTTCGTATGATTTGTATGAGAACACCATTCTTGTGACAGTTTGCAACTATCTATCATGTTAGTGAATAACAATGTAGATGTGGTACTACAGTCTATATCTATATTAACCAAAAAACTATATCAAACACAATAATATATTATATTTAGAGATCTGTATATCAGAAGATATCGAAGTATACAATAATTCAATATATAAATAATCTACACATAGATGTTTGGTTGATTCTTCATATTTTTTTCGAAGATTTCTATAGTAGTTCTGAAATTTTGAATTTCCCAATAATTAAGCCGTTAATAATTATCTGAATCTTTCGACCACCAGCATCAGGCACGACTTCCAACACCGACGACAAATTGAAAACAAAATTGAGCCTGAAGGGTTAGAAGATTTTTAATTTCTTAATTTTAGCTTTTACACCTACTCTCGGAACGAGCATCGATCGACCTGTCCTCTCCATTAAATATTTCATAAGCTTTTAGATTAAATCAAAGGGCGCTGAGTTGTTAATTTAATTGGAACGACTCGTATTAATTATGGACTTAATTCTAGATTTAACTGATATTTATGCCACTTTGAAATTTGTAATTATAAATAAACCATTTAAAAAAAAATACTATTATACTATATACAAGGGTGAAACCCTATCGGACAGGGTTGTTATTAATTGCTTCCATTTTCATAGCAGATCCCTTAAATTCTGACCTCCTTGATCAAAAAGGAGGTTCACTTCAGAATGAAGTTTTAATTTATGATTTTATAATTATTTTAAAAAGATTTAGTTGAATTCATCAACGCTAGTTCATCCTCTCGTATAATATTATACTTAATTTAATTTATGGATAATCGAAAGCAAACTTTCCAAAAACAGAAGCATTCATTTTTTTTTCGACATAACTGTAACAACTATTTTAGTTTACGATAAGATAATAAAGTTGGCATTTATTAAATTTGCATTGCTTATTGTCACATGGATGCTGATCATTGTACAAATAATGATAAAAATGGTGTTTTTATTTTAGATTAATTTATTGATATTTACAACTGTAATAATATTACAAGTAAATCTGCTAATCTGAACAAAAACAATTGTGGAGAAACTATCCTTCGGTACCACTCCAATAAAATTCGTAGGTCTCGAGGCCATCTTCTTTTCAGAAGCCTCGGAGGTTTATCAGGAATAGTATGGGAATCAAGATACGAGACTACCGGATTCAAGCGTGTATGGAGCTTGTCATGAAAGGATAGGTATCTAGTTTGGGCCAAATCAGCAACATATGGGATATTAAGATCATGATAGATTAATTTCTTTGCGACATAATAAGGAGCATTGAGAATTTTACAAAGGATTTTGGATTGTAAGGATTGGATACGAGATGAATTAGATGGTTTAGTAGAGCACCAAAGCTCAACTCCGTACGTCCAAATAGGTCTGATAACTGTAAAGTATATGAGTCTTTTGTAACTAATTGGGAGCTTAGAACGTTTGTCCAGTAAATGTTGAAGTAGGCGAAAGCGTCGCGCAGTTTTTTGTCTTTTCAGCATTATATGAGAGTGATTTAAAAAAACGCTTTTGATAATATTCTTAAAACCAATTAATTTACATTTATTATTTTTAATTTATAATATGAATCGTTCAGAATCAAAAACGGATGACTCCAAATTTTATAAATCAACTTTTTCATATTTTTCGCGAGTTTAGTCACTGCATTATGCTCCCGAATCTTTAAGCTTAGGAACCGGACTAACATTGTGAGAAACAAGGCTGCAAAGTGTCGTGTTTGAAAAAATTAAAAAGCCAACAAAACTGGCGAAAAATATATTTAAAAAAAATCAATATTTGAAATTTCGGAGTTATTCCATTATGATCTAATTTAAACACATTATTTAACCAAATATAAAAGAGAAATATTTTTAAACTTTTTTATTAAAAATAATTTAGTACAGAAATACGTTTTTGCAAATTGAGTGAGTCAATAAAGATCAGGTCAATACAATTATCAAACTCTAGTTATGTAATGTAATTAAGTTTTAGGTTATTTTATTTTTCTGTGAATTATTAGATCGAAATGGACGAAACCATTAACAATTAAATATTTTAATTTACACTATGTTGATCAAATGATTAGCTACGTAATCTATCCTTTTGGGTTTTCGCTCCATGCACTTTCTACGAAAATACCATTTCTTTATTTACTTGGAGATATAGTGGGGGGGGGGAGGGTAGTAAAAGGGCTTTTAGCGGAGAAGACTTTAGTTGTGCTTCATAAAAATCGTCTGAGACGTCTTTTATCTTTACTCTAAGGTAGAAATAGTTCTTAAAGCAAGAATACCTAGAGATTTTAATATCAGTCGTTAAAGAGTTCAACGCTTGCTTGACAATAAAAGGAAAAAAAATAAGCAACTAAATCTGTCAATGAGATAATCGTGGCAAAGCTAGAAATGAAGAAAATATATTTTCTCCTATTTAAGAAAAATATGACAAATTATTTTATATCACTACCACCTGCGACATTTCATATGATATGTTCGAATTTATTATTTGTAAAATTGAAAGTAGGATCAATAGTTTGTTGTTTACCATGCTCATGTTTACAGATTGAGGTGTTATTTAGTATAAATAAAATTGAAGGACAATTGTTTATTGTGCCATCAAATATGAACGGTGGGAACAAGTGATTTTCTTTTAATGTTTTTGTATGACTTTGAAACTTTGACACTCGGCAGTCCAAGCTCAAAGAATCATTGCCACCGCGTTTGGGGAAGATTGTAATTGTAAAGAAGGGATTTCCATCGATTCCAATTTCGAAATTTCTCTAGTCCAATGCTCATTTTGGGACTTTGATTTTTTTTTATTTCTGGGATTAAATATTTTAAGAACCGTTAAGAAAATGTATGTATTGTGTGTTGGGTAAATATTTTGAATAAAAATATTTTATTTTAATCCAATACTTGAAAATGCGAGGATCTCCTTAATGATAAATCAACTCTCCTTTTATTTAGTATTCAGCGAAGAAAGCAGTACAGCAAAAAAATGTCTGTTTATTAAAAAAACCTGTGCCACTGCTGAAGTTCAAATCATTGTAGAGACTATACTGTTTCTTGGACAACGGTTGTGCTGGGAAGTGATTTGACAGATGTTTTCTCTTAATTCGGGTACCTACTTTGTAGAGGCTGGGTGAGCAAAAGGAGGGTCTTACAGCCCATAGGATCCATCTCCAGCTGCTAACAGATTAAATAAAAGTCTTGCCAGCAGCGGGATTTGAACCCAGGACCATCGGCATGGAAACTCAGCGCTCTACCACTGAGCTATCCCCGCCCTATTAATATTTAGAATATAATAATATTAACATGTTATAGTTAGAAAATAATATAGCAAACATTAGGCCCATATACTACTCCTGAAGCAGGACCTACATAGTTATAAGGGAGGGAGTAGGGACGGTTCAATTTAAAAAATGGTGCAAGTTGTGAAGTGTTGCGGAGGGCTAGATAAAGTTGAGGCCCAGATGTTCCTATCCAACTCGAATAACAAGGAAAATGGCCCGACTTAGCTTCACGATTCATTTTCCAAGGCTTAGCGATACTACCTCTTCTCAATGTCTCGAAACAATCTCTAACATATTTTAATATAGAGGAATTCATGTGGTCAAACGTGTATAAATATAAGAGTAAAAAAAAAAAAAACTGTACCACTCAGAACAATGAACGATCTTTGGTTCAGTAAGTGGTAAAGACTGCACTGTTTCCATAACAACGGTTGTACAAGTTATCTTATTATTCGACATAGCATTTATATTTCACTAATTTAAAGAAATTGGCACAAACATAACAACTATAATGAATTACTGAGAAAAAAATGTGTCCCCTCATTTGAAAAAAGGTAATAACTGAAAGGGGGAATATTAAAAACCGGGAAAGGCGAAAAAGAATTCGCTAAATTGTGGGCTATGAGTCGCTTCCTTTACAAAGGGAATAAAATTGAGTCTGCAATTTGTTTATTAAATTTTCTGTCATCCATCATTTGTAACTGTTTCGTTCGGGGCCTCTAGAATTTGTTCGTTTTAGGCGGGCTACTGCTATTATTTTATTATATCGTTTAGAAACTCTGTAAACGATATAACTATATTTTAATAATTTTTAAGTATCATTTATTAAAAATTCTAATGTATAAGTTTAATCCCCAAACATAAAATTAAAAAAAAATGAAATTAATATAAGGAATTCCCTTAGAGGAGGTTTTCTAAAGAAGATCGCATAGACGATAAATTATAAGTACTTTTTTGACCTTCTTATTAGTAATATTTAGATTGGAAATAGTCCATTTTAATGTTAGTAAATAATTTTATAGAATATCAGAAAGATTTCCTTTTTCTAAAATTTTTAATCTACATTCTTAATTTCGTTTCTCATTGGGCACAAATGGCTTTAAAGATAATATAATTTTGTACAAGAATATTTCTATTTTCTTTATATGATAGAATTAATTTTATCACTATTTCAAGGATGGATTCTGGTCTAACTGCACTAAACCTGAGCAAAGGTGCTGAATCATCAATTATTTCAGAAAAATTACGGTTGACGGAATTGAAGACAAAATCTTTACATGGGAGGTTCTATCACAAATTGACAAGGAGATGTCAGTTGACTGGCTAAAGACTTGCAAGATATTCTCCGAGACAGAGGGGTTTGTGTTCGCCATTCAAGACCAAGTTATCGCCACCAGACCATTTAGAAGGCATCTTCTAAACGACGCATCAACGCCGGATAAATGTCGACTATGATCGGCAACGCTGGAGTCAATGTAACATATCACTGGAGGATGCGGAGTGTCGGCTGGTACCGAGATCTCTAGAGGCATAACAATGTGATATAAATTTTGACGGTAGAAATACTACCTACTCGATAATAAGACGCCATATTATAAGTATTATCCTAATAGCCTTCCAAAAGGTCCCCTTAAGCTATATTGGGATAAATCCATTATAACAGACCATACTGTCAGACATCCTCCTTATAAAGATGAGAGATAGAAAAGTAACTATTATTGATATTGCGATCCCGAATGACAATAATGTCAGTTGTTCTGTGGGATAGAAACTTCACAAATATCAGGAACTAGCGGCTGCAATAAAAGAGCTCTACCTAATGGAAAGCGTGGTGGTATCGCCTATTATAATTTCCTATTTATGATTGGTTCCTAAATCCAAGAAAAAGAAAAAAAATAATAACTGGAGATGGTTGGAATTGCCCCTAACTCTATTTTGAGCTCGCAAATGCGTGAAGTCAATAACAAACAATAATAATTATATTATAATTTATTTTATCTTTATATTATATATTTTTTTTAATATTTTATTTGAAAAATAATAATTATGACAAATGCTTTATATATTCTAGAACGAAGTCCTTTTAGAATAATTATGCACAAAATAAAACATGAACTGTAATATCTTAAAGCATAATACGATTACAACTTAATTAATTCACGAAAATAAACTATGATTTAGATCCCAATAATGAATTAAAAGAAACAAAAAATATATACAGAAGATAAAAACAATCGTAAAGAAAGAAATTATTATTTCCACATATACAAATTTTATGGGAAAAACCATCAATTGAAAAAAGAAGATATACAATAGATATACAATAACTGATTTTACAACAATGTAACTGGAAGAGTCATCACCAAATTTGAAGAAGAACTAAATATATACATATATTAAAACTGATTCATCTATTAATTAACAAGTTCTAATTATAAAACTAATTAAATATAAACAATTTATATATTTAGCTTTTCCGTTGTTTTATTTTGTTCTATGGGGATGTACAATAAGGATATAGGATGATTAAATGTCTGAATATTATTAGAAGGATGAATAATAATTAGAAAATGGACATTTATACATCAAACTATTATAACAACTCGTTTCTGATTAACAGCTCGTGTTGCCCTATCATTGCCACCCTCTTATTCATTATTTTTAATGTAGTTTTAAAATAGTTTTAATAATAATTTTATGCCTCTTAATATGAATTTATGTGCCATCAATGTACTCAAATTGTTTATAAAAAAACAACAGTTGTTTTACATTACAGAACTTACTATTTCAAAAACCAAAAAATATATAGCAATCAAATCTCAAAAAAAACAAAAAACTTATTTATGGAAAATTAACTAACTATTTTGTAAGTTCATCGGTACAAAAATCGGAATGACAATGCTCAACTTGCAGTGTAGGATGCGATGAGGCTATTTAGTCCAATGTCCCCGTGCTCTTTCTTTCACAGCACATGGCTCACCCAGTATTAGCCGTCCATCGAATGTGAGGTCCATCACTGCTCTATTAGTTGTGGCTTAGGGCGGCTGTTCCAGTCACTAGCAACTTACTGATTAGCTCATCAGTCGGGTGGCAAGCCAACTAAATTTCCGTTGAGTAGCTCACTGCGTTGATGTGAAGCATTTCTAGGCTGACTGCGGGCGGTCCTAAACCCAAGCGATGGCAACTATACCAAGTGTGGCGGTTGTATAAAGTATTATCTCAAATAAAAATAATGACTTTTATCAATTGTTATTTTGATAATGGTTATTTTTAAATATTTTTGTTTTGAAGAGAAAAGATTTGTCCTGGCCGGGATTCGAACCCGTAATTTTAAAATATTTTCTGTTCAAAAGAAAAATATTTAAAAATAATGATTCTTTAAACCTTTTTTTGTTATAATTTATTAATTAGAATTTACAATTGTATTATAACAACACAACAAGTAAAAGGAAGGAATGATACATATTGGTATTAACAAAGACAAGTAAAGAAACTACCCAGTTATAGTACTCAAATAACAAGTTCAACATGCAAGGTCACGAGGCCATCTTCTTTTCAGGTTTGAAACTAATTAGTTTGAGTAGGAATAACGTTTGTCATAATATATTGTTATCGGATTCGGGCCAAATCAGCAACAAGTGGAACCTTAAGGTCATTATGGATTACTTTGTTAGTAACAAAGTAAGGAGCATAGAGGATTTTACGAAGGATTTTGGTTTGTCTAGTAAATGGTGAAGCATCCTGAAACGGCGAGGTATTTCTTGTCGTTTAAGTCTAGTATTTTATAAAACTAAAGTCTATGTTATCATCCTTATACGCTATTGATTCTGAAGACTATCTGTTATTTTCTATTAAATTGTGAATTTTTGAATAACATTCTTAACATGCAATTTTTCCCTAATCTGGATGTTAATAAATAATATATAAAAAATAAGCTTAAAAAATATTGTAAGAATTAATCAAAAACTTTGTTCATATCATTACAAGCTTCTATGCTAGTAATTTTTTAAAGGGAATAAAAAGTTCCGAGTTATGCCATCCATCGGAAGGGACGTAAAATGGGTTCTCGAGCCTGTACATTTTAAGGTAGTGGTTAAAAATCAATATCCTATTTATATCATAATAGGCAAAATTTGTGACTCTCACCGTATCATCGCCCGAATAGCTATAACTACATAAAAGGAATTTAAGTGAATAAATATCAAGTCTATCTAACACAATTTATATTTAAGAACTACGCACCGAGCGCACAAAAGCATTCAGTTTTAAAAAAAGTTTAATTGTAGTCAGAAACATACATATTGAATTTTGTTAGATTTTTGAGTTTTTGGATATAAATACTTTTTAGTTCTAATTTAAAATTTTACTATAAAAATAAATATAAGCTTTTAAAAACATTTATTGAAAACATTTCTAGTTTATAAGAAGAGATAATCGCCCTTCAAACAAAATACATATATGGAATTTGGGCAAGTATTTGTATGTTTAGTAATGCATTAACATATCTACATAATAAGAGCCACATACCGCTATAGCACCCTCTCGCTCTCGACAAATATTCAGAGACAACCTGAGCTTACATCAATTAGGCAATGAGGGCAATTGTAATTCGGCAAGAGCCAGAACAAACAAACTGCCTCCACACGAGCCTAATTCCACCCAGTTCTGCTTTGGACCGAATTAAAGTCGAACTCATTCCTCATAAATATTGAAATAATTCCATTTTCCACGTCACTCTATACCAACTTTTTTCTAACTTTTCTGAATCGAGACAGGCTGGCAAAAGGATAAGAGAAAAATTGAGTTCTGAGGCTTAAATTTAGAGCAATTTATCAGCACATAGCATTAAACATATATTCTAATGTGGGATATAGATGATCTGGGGGTGCAGACAATGTAAGACTAACTTATTTGTTATGCGTGCCGACGTTTTGCCCTACGTTGTAGGCCATCTCCAGGGCTAATAGAAGCTGGAGCCAATATGAGTCCCGTAGATACGGTCTTATTTTGCGTTACATTGACTGCACCCTCAGACTATCTCCCACATTAGATCTTCCAGTCAACTGTTTTCCTCACTATTATTAATATTCTAAAGTTCATATCACTTTCCGCGTAATGTATATTCGATACAATGAAATGAGCTGTTACAACATTTTTAATAACCTCGCACAAAAAAGGTTTCAGGAAAAATATATTGGACTGTATTCATTGTTATTGATATGACTTATTTCTTTATTTATCGGTTGCACTGAAAATGATGCTTACGAATCGCATGGGGATTTTCATGTAACCAGAGATGATTATTTTTCTGATTGAAGATAACTCTTCTTGTGAAGGTAGCTTCATCTGTCCATAAAATGTCTCCTGGAAAGTGCGGATTGTGATCAGCTTGATTTAAATGCCAATCTAAAAAATTTCTTCTTTGCCGTAAATCTTGCGGTACTAAATTTTGTACCCGTTGATAATGATATGGGTGACGTCCATGAGAGTTCTCCCTATTGTAGTTGGCGTAACATTTAATTCTGCTCCAGCTCTTCGTACACTGGCTTTCTTCATTTCCTACAGGAGCTAAAATACCATCAGGATGTGGTACGACTGCAAACGTACCAGTTTCTCTAAGACGTTGAAACTTAAAAACTTAAAAAGTTAAAGGTAGAATTACCAGGTAATCTTCTATTTGGGTATCGTATGGATTATTCACGACGGGCAGCATTGGCATTACCATAGCAAAAACCGTACACAAACACCTTATCGGCATATTCAGTATTAGTATAAATGGAAGGCATAATGAGTACTCTGCGAAAGCCTCAAACAAACTGATAAATGTTGTTGATAGTTCTATTCTTATTATTATTTGTTATTGATGTTCTATTCCAAACAGTATTAATCCTAAAGTCCATGGTTTACGTTTAGTTAGGAAGACATGGTCATATTAGTATTCTATCTAAATTTATCTCCTAAACAAAGCTTTTGCAAACATACCTTCGTACGAAATATTTTTTTGATTAAATCACTTTGAACATTTAATATGAATGCTAATGGTTTACATTTAATAAATAAAGTATTTGGAACAAATAAAATAAGTTTTATTTATTTACTATGCCTAATTTAATTTAATTCGTAACTATGAAATCTTTAGATGTGAATATCTTATAAGCAAAGCGTTTGCGAACATACCTTCACAGGAAATTGTTTTCTTGTTTTGAGGTCCATAGTTCAAATTTTCAGTTTAGCCATTTAAGCCTGAAACACCCTGTATGTGTATATATATATATATATATATATATATATATATATATATATATATATACAATTTTTTTTTTTCTGTTGGCTCTACAGACCTTGTAGATCTTTGGCCGCCTTTACCAGCCTTCTCCATCTCTGTCTATCCTGGGCCGCTGATTTCCAATCTGCTACTAGCAGCTCCTCAGCACCTTTGTTGACCCTGTCTATTCATCTGGTCTTTGGCCTCCCACGTGGTCTCTTGCCAACTATTGTGGCATTCATTGTTGCGTAGAGGCTTCCTGTCGGATTGCTTTGAGCTACATGCCCCGCCCATCTTAACCTTCTTGATTTCATATCCTGAGATATCGCCTGACCAGTTTCTGTGAGCAATTGTTTATTGGTTGAGGTTATTGTGGCGCCAAGATAATTAAAGTTATCCTCTTTCGGGAACGATTTGCGATCCACGCAGATGCTTTTTCTGGGGTGGACTTTACGGCTCACTGTCATGTATTTGGTTTTTTCCTCATTTACCTGTAAGCCGATTTGATCTGCTTCTCTCATCAGCGTCTTGGCGAGTCTCTCAGTATCCTTTTCATTTTTTCCGAGGATTACTATATCATCGGCGTAAGCAAGAATTTTATGCTCCACCTCGACGTGCACCCCGCCCTTCATTCTTGATGTTGTTCTTATTACCTTTTCGAGGGTTATGTTGAACAGTAAAGGCGAGAGTCTGTCTCCCTGCATTAGGCCGGTTCCAACTTCAAAAGCCTCAGACACATCTCCCTGTACCAGGACTCTGCATCGGGGGTCGCCTGCACACGCCTTAGTCAATCTCACTAGTTTACCGGATATACCCAGCTCAGTCATGATCTTCCATAGACAGTTTCTGTCGACGGAATCATATGCAGCTTTGAAATCGACAAATAATGCATGTACATCTCGGCCTACTTCCCACCGTTTTTCGAGTACCTTTTTCAGTATGAATATCTGGTCTAGCGTACTCCTCCCCTTTCTGAATTCTGCTTGCTGGTCACCTGCTATTTTTTCGTAATATGGGTATATCCGATTATGTAATATGTTGGTCATTATCTTATAGGCGATGGGAAGGAGCGGTATGCCTCTGTAATTCCCACACTCGTACATGGACCCCTTCTTTAGAATAGGGCATAATAGACCTGTTTTCCAAGCTTCGGGTATCTTCTCTTTATCCCATATCTTCTGGATTAGTTCTAATAGTTTGACTCTTACCGTTTCTCCCCCATCTTTGAACAACTCTGGTAGGTTGTCTAACCCAGGGGCCTTTCTTCTTTTAAGCCTGTCTATAGCTATTTCTAAATCCAGAATATCAGGTTTTTCAACCTCTTGTGGGTCAAGGTCCTCCTCGTTGTCCATATCCTCTTCGTCCGTGTGGCTCCCTTGGTTTAGCAGATTCTGGAAATGTTCTTTCCAGATGTTTAATACTTCTACCTTGGATGCCGTCAGTTTTCCATCTTTTCCTCGAATTTGAGTACTTCTCGCTCTAAATCCAGTCCTTTCCTTCCTAATATCTGCAAATAGTTCGCTTATATTTCCAGCCTGCCAATTATCCTCAATGTTTCTAAGTCTTTCCTTGAGGAATTCCCTTTTTGTTGTTCTTATTATTTTATTTTCTTTCGACCTGATGGCTGAGTATTTTTCCAATATAGCTGGATCAGCTTTGACTGAGTAAAGGACCTTCAATTTTCTTCTTTCCTCTACTGCTTTTTCGCATTCCTCCGTGAACCATATTTTGGGTTTCCTTTTTTCCTGAGTTCCTATGTGTACATATATATATATATATATATATATGTATATATATATATATATATATATACTACTGTGTCTATATATCAAAAAGTAAGGTGATATTGTCATTTGAAACTCCCGGGCATTCTCCATTGAATCCTCCAGTCAACTATTTTCCTCTCATTTTTAAAAGTATCCCTCTACGCTGAATGGCACAAAAGAGATAGCGAAAGAAGAAGACTTAAAAGTATTATATTGTTTGAATGACTAACACTAATTCTTATCTAAATTATTAAATTAAAATAGCTTTTTACAGATATGTACATTACTTTATTAATATATAATATAATTAATAATTAATTGCCAAACGAGAAAATTACAATTGTATGCATTGAACATTGTTATTGGTTGAATTACGTTTTCTTCATTCTAAAAATAAAAATAATCTAAAATTAATGTTCTAACAGAATTTTAGATTTACCGGACGGTATAATGTTTATTTAAAAAAATACATTAACGCGGAGAAGTCCATTAGACTGAATAACATTTTTTTTTTAGTTTTATTCCATTTCAAACTCGCAAACAATCAAGATCCATCGGGGCATAACGAAAAATATATATACAAAGCGAAACTACATGGAAAAGGAAAATGTGGGATCGGGGGTTATCAGAGCGGAAAAACAGAGGTAAAAAATGGATGAAAATGTTTTCCCGAAAATTTAAGACTGCTAACGTTGGCGGGAACTGTAAGGGCGAATAATGAGGCAATGCCAAGTCCTGTCTTCTTCTAAATTATCTCTGATTCCAAGTGACACTAGCCAGTTATTAAAGCTTGATTAACGCTATATATCACTTCTTGGAAAGGATTCGCAGTATTTTTGGAATTAGCAACTTTCGCAATATTTATCTCCTTTATTAAAATAAAATAAAGGAATGAACCTCTTTCGATCCGTATAATGCCGAAACACTTTGGGGCAAACACTCACATGAAATGCAAACAAATAAATTAAAAAAAAAACTGCACTCTATTCTAACCTAGGTAGTATACTATCTATAAAATGTACTAAACAAACAGTTACAGGAAGACTTGGTTGAGATCGCACTAAGCACCCAAGTTCTCCCTCGTGAGAGTACCAGTTTATAGAGGCTGGGTGAGCCTAAAAGGGCTTGCAACACACTCAGTGCCTTCTAGCTTTATATTAGCACAGCTGCTCAGCGCTCTACGCACTTAGGTATCACTCTCTTCCCTGAATAAATATATTTTTTATGAAACATCCTGTGCACTATGATTAAGGGAAATTGCCGTAGCTGTAATAAGCTTAAGAATTTCTTCCATATTTATTGAAAATAATTCATCAAACAAGAGAAAAATTTTCACTGCCGATGAAATGGCGGAAAATCGAGTTTGTTCCTTCATTCTTCTCATATTTCGAATTCCAATTACCTGAATAAACTCAATTTCCTACTTCAGAATCGATTCCTGAAATTATTCCCTCACTTATTAATAATCATCCCTGTTTATTAATTTAGTTAACTAATTTAAATTTTAACGAAGAACGTAATTTCACACTTAATTACCAGAAAACGGGCAGAGTTCTTCGGATGCTAACATATTTTTATGACCAAAACAAAATTTGCTCTCCTAGAAAAGGCATTAATCCAATAATCATTTATTTTTAAATAAATGCATTTAGTTATTCTTATCATTTTTCAGAGAAGTATTTCGAAACCAGTAGGTATCATTACAATATAAATTTTAAAAGAGTTAAATAAAAAATAACAAATTCTGGTGAAAATTATAATTATTATACTTCATCTTAATTTATATCTTGTATGTTATCAATAGTGCATTTATACATGATATTGAAAGCTTTGAAGAAAAACTAGTTATAATAAATCGATAATTAATTATGAAAAAATGTATATTTTATAATGTGCAAAAGTTTTTCTTTAACAATTAATTATTATTATATTTATTTTTAAAGAGAAAAGATAGGCCCTCGGCCGGGATTTGAATCCAGATCCTCTGTCTTTCCGTGACTGCGCCTATATCATTTGAGCCACCAAGGCAGCCTGCTGGCAGAGGACAAATCTTTTCTCTTATCCGATCCCATGTCCTCGTGTCCTCGCAATTTTTGCGATGAATACACTAGAACGAATGTTCTTTCAACATTAATTTAATTTTAGGATCTTATTATCCTCTGCCGGCAGGCGGCCTTGGTGGCTCAAATGGTAGGGCGCTGTCACGGAAAGGCAGAGGATCCGAGTTCGAATCCCGGCCAAGGGCCTATCTTTTCTCTTTAATAATAAAAAAATAGACCAATAATTATAAAAAATTATAAATAGTAATATGACGTAAGTCAATAGGGTTCAGTAGATATTAGGACTGTACAGGTTCTTAGACAACGGTTGTATAGGGAAGATTTGTCCTAGATCACGCTCAACCACCAGATTCCCCCCCCCCTATTTTGGGTACCCACTTTATAGAGACTCGTGAGCCCCAGGAGGGTCCTAGATCCCATAGGATCCACCTCCGAACAAATGAAATAGAAGTCCGCCGGCGAGGGGGATTTGAATCCAGGACCTTCGGCAAAGCTACCCAGTGCTCTACCACTGAGCCACATCGCTCCCAGTTTTTAATTAATTATTGTATAATTATTATATCAAGGAAACACATTTTTCTTTTAACGCAATCAATAATATGGTTATTCAACTAATACATGTTTATATAAATATGTAAATTTATATAAAAATATAAATAAATGTGCATATGTACATTCTTCCTATCTTCCCTCCTTCCCCCTTCAAATAAAATATCGTTTACCTACATAAGGTTCCAAGGAGCACGTTTGTTCATTACTTTTCAGATTCATTTTATTCGGCGAATCCTTGGTAAGGTGCTAAAACTGGGAAGCATAGGAAATGTCATTAGCGAGCTAAAGGTAAAACATTAATCTTGTTTCATTTAATTTCCCTTTCAAAAGCCTTTTCTCCCGTTTTAGCATTTATTTACATTAGTCATTTGGGTGTGTGATAATTCAGGTCTGCTCAAAGCCTTTGAAATTCCTTCCTAAATCTAAGCACGGCTTTGTGGAAGCACTTCGCTTAATGTCTATATTATAATTACGGACTCATTAGAAAGCTGTTATACTTAAGAAATGCTAATAGCGAGAAAAAATTTAATTGAATCTACAGGAAATTTTTATTTTATAAAAAAAAAGTATTGAAATAGATAATGATTTGTGTCCACTCAGTAAATAACAAAAATCGTATGAACATGCGCAGATAAAAACAACAATATTCATTTCTTTTTTAGACTGATTATTTTATGACAAGAAATAATGAACTACATTTTTATATTTTTACATATAAAAATACAAAATCAAAAAAATATACACTGCTCGACGAAGTTCTTTTTTCCTTATAAGGGCAGTTTGATTAGTATAACACCCCATTCAGTATATGCCGTCATCATTTAAAATAATACCGCTAATGAAATTTATACAATAAATGAATAATATTAATGGAGGAAAAGTAAATTTTTTTTTTTAAATTTATTTATTGATATTTACAACTGTATTACAATTATACAACAAGTAAATAGAATGCGTGTTACATAATGACATGAGAATGACCAGTAGAGAAACTACCCACTGGTAGTACTCAAAAAGTAAAAATAAATAAGTATTGAAGTCTGAGGTGAAATAATCATGAAAGAATTCGTATAAGAAATATTTTCAAAATATTATTCAGGATAATTAAGTAGATTATAATTTATGCTGAAATATTAACTGATTTATTTACACTAATATAATAATATGCATATATATTCCTATTCTACATATATATATATATATATATATATATATATATATATATATATATTCTACATATAATAATATACATATATTGTATTATAATATATTTACATATTCCAAGTCAATTTGACCCTTTTCCAAGTCAACTGTAACCTTTTACAAATCAAATGCTACCCTTTCCAAGTCACAAGCAACCCTTTCCAAGTCACAAGCAACCCTTTCCAATTCAAATGTAACCCTTTACAACTCAAGTGTCGCCTTTTTTATTTCAATTACCGATCAAGTGTAACCGTTTCCATTTCAATTGTCACTCTTGAGAATGTTTTGAAAATTTAACGTACTCAGGAATGGGTGAATCAAAGGCCTCAGAACTCAACGGGATAAATCATGACAGTATTTTTAATTTTCAAAACTATTACTGGCACAAAGCAGTAAACGAATGAAATTAATAGAATTTTCGAAAAACAATGATTTTTGTTAATAATCATAAATAATTATTCCTTTTTGAAGGAAACCATTAAAAAATTAAATAATGAAAATGCATTTTTTTTTGAGAAAGTAAAACTACGTCAACTGAAGTTATCAACAGTTGCTTATCGATTTTGCAAATTTTTTTTGCATTACAGTTTACATTTTTTGATTATTTACTTCTATAACGCTTATATATTATATATTACATATTATTATATATTATATATTACTTATATAAAATTATGAAATTCATATAAAACTATGAAGAAACTGTGAAGTTCAGATTAAATGTTTTTACTTTATTTAAATAAATTTTCTCATAAGCAAAAAATCAACTATTGGTTTTATGAATTATTTCCCTCATTTTTGTCCTAACAAGAGTTGTGAAGCAAAAGGTTGTGACGATTTTATTCTGGCGAGTTCTGAGGCCCTAAATTCGGTCGTTCTCCAGTACGGTAAATTTTCAAAACATTTTCAAGGGTGACGATTGGAATGGAAACGGTTACAATTGAAATAAAAAGGGTGACTTTTGGAGTGGAAAGGGTTAACCTTTGGAAAGGGTTTCAACTCATTTGGAAACGGTTACATTTGAATTGGAAAGCGTTGATTGTGACTTGGAAAGGGTAGCATTTGATTTGTAAAATGTTATAGTTGACTTGGAAAAGGTTCAAATAGACTTGGAAAAGCTATATAAAAATAGTGAATTCTTAGTGAATACAACGAGAATTTGTTTAATTCTAACATTTCAAAACTATTTCCGAACCAGCTACTTTTACAATAAAAAGTATTATAATTAATACACTTATACAAATGCATTATAATAAGGTAGATAATAAAACAATAATATATCATAAATAATAGGCTCAAATCATACAGTACTGTGCGAATTAATGTGAACACAGGTGATAAATTAGAAAAAATAAGAAATCTTCTTTAATGAGGAACAAATAATTATACAGAAATAATTACAATTAAGATTTTTTTAGGATGAGATGTGTGCTCCCTTAACTTGTATAACTTCTTTGACACGATTTGGCATAGAATCAACAAGTTTTTTTTACAATTTTCTGATATTTGCGTGTCTCTAAACCATGTCTGCATTATTGCCTCAATCAGCTTTGATTTTGTTATGCAATCAATCAAAGCATGGGCTATTAAGAAGGCGGATGAAAAACGGCTCTTGGTGTTCGAAAGGGGGATACTGAGGAGGATTTATGGGCCCATCATAGTAGGCGAGACATGGAGGAGACGTAAAAACATGGAACCGTACGAACTCTTTGAAGATAACGAGATCTCCAAAATCATAAAATTGGGAAGACTTCGATGGGCTGGCCACCTGGCCAGAATGGATGATGGCGAGATTCCGAAGAAAGTGGCCACAGAAGAGATCTTAGGAACAAGGAGAGTGGGACGACCGAACGTAAGATGGATGGGTGGTGTGACCGAAGACTCTAGGACTCTTCTCGGCGTGCGGGACTGGAGGACTGCTGCGCAGGGTAGAGCCAACTGGCGGAGGCTACTTGAGGCGGTCCGGACTCGGTGACGAGTTGTTGTGCCGGATAAACAAGAAGAAGAATCAATTTTTTTAAGTCTTGCTTTAACCATAGCCCACAGATTTTCGATTGGATTGAGATAAGGAGAGTTAACTGGCCAGTCAAGGATGTAATTTTGTTTTCTTTGAAATATTTCATCGTCACCTTGGACACATGACATGGGGCTGAATCTTGTTGGAAAACTGTTTGACCGTTAGCATCAACTTTTCTTAGCTCCGCTTCCAATCTTTGTTCTAGCAAGTCTTAGTAAGTTCATCATGTCTTCGATCTCACAGGAGATCCAGTACCTTTAAAAGAATAGCAGACCCAGAACATTTCATTTAATGAATGTTTGACAGTTATATCGAAATTTTTTGTTGTAAGTTTTTCGTTGTCGCTTTTTCTAACGAAACGAAATCGTTGTCCTTGTACCAAAAAATTGCTCTCATCTGAGAACAGCACTTTTCTCCAGCCTTCAACAGTCCAGCCTACATATTTTTTCGCCCAATCATACCGCTTTTTCATCATAGCAGCCGTCAATAACTGTTTTTTTTTTAGGTCTAATTGCTTTTCATCCACCTTCAATAAGATGTTTTCGTAAGGTGGAGTCACGAACAATCACCTATTAACCAGACAGCATGCGCTAAGTCTTGCTGAAGTTGTTGGCTGGTGCTTCTAGGGTTTAATTTACTTTGCCTTATGAGAAAAGCTTCATCTCTTGCTGTTGTCTTTCTTCTCCTTCCACAATTCCCTTTTCTGCTCACTTCAATCGTCCCAGTTACCCTTTGCTTCAAAATCTTATTAACAGCTCCCAAACTCACTCCACACTCCTTGGTTATATCTCTTTGTTCAATGATGCGTGTTTACTCAAAGTAACAATCTTAGTGCGTTTTATCAGAGAAATGTCCATCTTCAAAAGTAGGAAACAAAAAACTTTATTTAAGTTTACGTCTGCAAAAAAACTGTAGTTCTAAAAAATAGCAAAATTTAACGCGTCTGTTGTGTCTCGTAACTTACTGATTGGCAAAACCCGAACACAAAATAGCCGCCATTTTGACAAATAAGCGTGTTACCAACTGCGAAAAACAAAAAAATGTATTATTATCACGTGTTCACATTAATTCGCTTAATTAGTTTAAAAAGCCCAGGAGATTCCCAGGATTCTGATGCCATTAGGTCTATCCACAGCTGATTATAGAATAAATAATGTACTGATATAGCTAGCGTTCTACAGTTAAGTGTCTTACTCTATATACAGTTAAAAGTAAATAATAATAATACTGTATACTATTCATGTTTATTAATCAGTATTCGTATTATTCCTGGTATTATTCTTGTAAATAATAAAACTAATTTTTAATTATGTACAACACCACCATTATTTAACCTGTTTTCTTATTGAAATTTTTTTAAAGAAATCTAAAATAATCTATAATAATAATAATGAGCATTATTGATACAGATTTAATTAAAGGATTTCAACCTGTAAAATCCCTATTCTTGCTATTCTTGTAAAATTTCCCATTATTTTTATTCAGTGAAAACTGAACGGGAAGATGTATAAAATAATTTTATGGTAGAACATTGAGAAGGAGAATGAAATTTATTCATTAGAAAGAACTCGGAAATTGAAGAACTTATGCAAATATGTGGAATTAAACCTAAAAATATTACGGATTTACAAACCGAGAGGAATATTAACAGCCCGTTATACAAATCAGAGGATCATTATTCAATTAGTACATACCTTTTGGAGTAGCCTAACAATGGCAAGAAGTCATTAAAAAATTAGGGGTGTGGAACAGTTCTGTTGCTAATTAGGTGCTGAGGAAATGTGTTGAAGGCCCTACGAAACCGACTCTCACAGATAAATCATTTAACTTTTCATAAAACGACTTTATGTGATCTGCAGACTTCCTGGGTCCCACTCAGTCTCTATTAAGTGAATACCCTTAACTGGAGGAAAATCCTGGAGTTTGAGTGCGATCTTGGGCAAATCATCTCTCTGTATTGAGTTGGCTTATAAGTAGTAAATTGCTACCATGCAAGACCCTCCATGTGTTATATTGATACAGTTTTTTCTATATTTTTTAAATTCAAAAACTGAATTTAAATTATAAGTTCATTAAATGACGACAAACTATTTAAAATATGATGAAGTTTGTACAATTATAAAAAGCTTAAGTATGAACGGATATGAACACATACCATAATTAAATTCCTAATAAGTATTAAAATACTAAAAAGCGACATTATTTTCTGTTGCATTTTTAATTTTATAATTACGAAAACCAATAAATGTAATATTTATGTCGAAAATATTAAATTGACCACTACGTTAGGCAAAGCTAAAAATTTCTTAGATGCAGTTAAAAAAACTATTGTAAAGATCTTAGTGAACTCTGTACATTCTTAGAGCCCAGAAGGTAATTTATTATAACTCAACGCAATTATAATGTTTAATTTTCTGATACTCGGTAAATTTTGTTTTTCAAAACTTATCAACTTTGAACGGGCCGATAAACGGTTTGTACTTGTGTAGGGCAGAACCGGGAACCAATTAGGCCAACCCAGGCGGAAGATATTGTTAACAAGGGGAGTAGCGGAGCCTCTTTGTGAAGGCGAAATATTAATTTTAAGATAACACGCTCTGCTTTAGCGCATCTTCGAGCACAACTTGTGTATTTTCCGGTAACCATTTATGTAGCCTTTATATTTACTTAAAAACAGATAATGTCACAATTTATTTAGTTCAATAAACTCACCTGGAAAATAACTTTTCCTAAGAACTATATTAGCAACAAATAAATGATTATTTATTATTATTGCAATGATTCATCTTGTACAACGACTACTTATGATACATTTTGAATAAATCATTTTAATTTTTTGCCACTTTTTTTTTAAATTTTCATGATTTAATTATATTTCTGAGAGCTCAGTTTATAGAACTGTGAGACACTGAGATGTGCCTAGATGAACTATTTTTGGAGGAGCCAGTGGTCTATTTCTTAGCATAACAAACTACTAAGACCAAGATCGCGGGCTCGTAACAGGTCAGGTGGCCCTTCGGAATAGACGTTAAACGGGAGTCCCGATCCTGTACGATGTCAGGTACTCTTTAAAAACCCCAATCCTAACTAAATATGTATAGGCAAAATTAAGAGATCCCATGGTAGCATCGTCCGAATAGCCATAGATGAACTATTCATTCTGGTTACAGGAGATCAACCCCAGACCCGATACAGGTCTAATGACCTTCCTGGACTTCTAATAGTGGGTATCCTTAATTGAGAGAAAACGTGGCGGTTGAGCGTGATCTTGGCTAAATCAACTCCAAACTCGACCGTCGCCTTGGAAACGGTACAAATTCTACCTTTTACTAAATCCAAGCCCCTTCATAGGTTACAGTTTCGTAAGTTAACGTACGAAGAACTTTTCCTTTTACAATTTATTCCGATATGAAGGAATGTCTTAGTCGGGAATGATTCAGTGACAGTTCATAAATACTATTATCTTATCAGAGAAGAAATTAGTTGACTGGAACTTTTAATATCTGAGGATAAAGATAGTTGGGGTGCAGTCAAATTTTGTTCACGCATCATATTTTGTTACAAATTTCATTCAGTTTACTTATATTAACTCTCTAGGAGTCTATTATCATACATGTTATATTTTATCTGTATTAAACTAGGTTTTACATACTTGTATATCTCTCTTTTATATCTCACCTTGTTATGTTTATATTTTTTCATTTTGTAATTTTCTGTTTACCATCTGTTTTTTCTCTTTGTATTTTGTTTGCATTATCACCTGTCTGTAAATTTATTCTTTGAGTTTTTATTTCGTACATTATTATTCATATAATTCCTTTACTGTTTCGTTAAAGTTTTCTATTAATCTACATTATTATATTCCTGGTAATGTAATGTAATGTATTTTTATAATTATTTTGTTTTGTCTGTTTTCTCTCGTAGCCTTGAAGATGACCTACAAAGTAGCTCGAAACGTCGTCACACAATAAATAAGTATTCACTTATTTGGTGTTTTATTTGACTCTACCTCCAACTATTTCTATCCTTATATTATAACATCATTGAAAAACAAATATAGGTTATAAACTGGCAGAAGAGTGACAGAAATGTAATTTTTACTAAAACGAAAAATCGACTGACCAATTATAATATCTGGAAATGGTTAAAATATCAGCGCTGATTTAAGTATGATTCTGTAGTGTTACTTTTTTCATTATGATTTTTAAATTATTAATTAAAATTTATAATTTTAAATTTTATAATTATATTTTTGTTAGTTTTTAATGTCTATTATTATTCCAATTTATTGTAAAAAAAAATTCTCTTCAACTTCAAAATATCCAGAATGATAATCAAATTTTAAAATTTCCGTGACAGTGTATTCATTTACTCACGCTAATGACATAAATTTGTTAGATATTCTTCAACAAAATTATTAAATTAATTTATGAATGGAAAATAAAGATGTATGGGTTAATTAGTGAGGATCATTTATTGCGAAAAATAAATAATGAATTTATTAATTAAATTCTTGATACTGACATCAATGTGGTTAACAGCAAAAAGTACATAGCATTATTAAAATGGAATCATCCATATGTCTGTCAACATTGAGTGTTCCGCATAAGGATTTGCTGAATTGAAAAAAAAAGGATTGTTTATGTTGTGTTTTTTTTGTTGTTGTTTTGGTCCCTATCCCTTATATTAAATTTAAAACAAATTTTCAGCCTCAGAACAATTCATTTCTTTAAACCTAAAAAAACCTGTAACACCACAACCCTTAAACGGGACTGGGGTTCGGTACAAGGTAGGGACTGTTTCATGGACAACGGATGTACAGGGAGGAGATTTACAACATTAAATCATCCTAAACTGTAATAAAATAAAAGAAACCAGTCTCAATTTATTATAACACCTCAAAAAATATAGATCACCTTGACTATACATCGTATAAGAAGGGTTGCAGAGTCCCAAAATGAAAGTTACAAATTTAAAATTATTTCATTTAAACGTTAATTCTTTTGGGTAAAACAAAATTATTGAAGTTAAGACATTATTATTTTAACTTCTCTACCTTGAATATTGAGCTATATCTTGTTTTTTATATGGCATGTATTTACCCCTCAATGCTCTTAACCCGATTGTTTAGCCGGGGACCTTTACTACCCGCCTGTAGGAACAAACCGATCTTTGCCTCTCAGATCGGAAATATACTTTACCACCAAAATCGAAGGAGAGGGGGAGCGACGCTTGGAGCGGCCCAGCACTTGCTGTTTGGCCGCCGAGCGGGACTGTTTACTAGACCTTGGCAGCTACGACCGCTTGCTTCTTTCAAGCCGATATTTTTATTGAGAACGTCCAGCGTCCAGGAGGTCTTGCAGCCTGTCACGCACCCGGAGCTCTGCTGAGACACCAGACAAAGTGATAAGTGGGCATAAATAACACACAAATCGTAAGTCCCATTTCATTATCATAAGGCCTCAAATCGCCGACTAATACTGCTGCTGATAATCAACAACTCATTGTGGTTATATGATACCAAAAGGACGACTCAAGCTAATTAATCGTATTAACCCTTCAAGCCGTGATCACTTAAAATCTTCATTATATCGTTCATATTTATTTGCTATATCTTGGCCATAATGCTAGCATGGAGCAATCTCTGTGAATGATTATTACCGCTCCTATTCAATGTTAGTTTTTAGTATTAGTAATTAATCATATTTGTTCATTAGATCGCTATTTTCGATGTTTAGTCTGTAAGTCCTTCTTGTATAGCTGCTACTATTAAGTTTGATCATTAATCACCTGTGTATTTGCTTAGTTAAGAGAAAGACATTCATAGGTCCTTAAAATTAATAAACGCTATGTTAATATCTGAGATTTCTTTCAAATTCCCGTGGTACTTCAATTTGCTTCCTATTAAATTTCATTCAGTCTAATCACGCCCTAACACCGATCATTAAAAAACTGTCTACACTGCTTGGCTTCTCACCCTCCCCTGTGATCTTGAGACACTATTAATTACTAATAAAACGTTAATTACCAACCTTATAAAATTATAAATCAATTATAAATTCTCGGCAAAAGGATGGACTATTCTTGGACAGAAGTTCACTTCACGAGTTGGAGCTTTTTAAGAATAGATACCTCTGGAACCTAGTGGAGTGGAAGGGCTACATCTTTAATTAAAAAGTTACTTCACGGCAAGAGCTCGAACTTCGCCTCTTTCAAGAAAAATTAAAAAATCAAGTTAGGTCTCAGCTCTACTTTCTGGTGTCCTTTGCTGGAAAAAATATTGTTTAAAAAAGTTAATAAAATGAAAATTACGCTTTTGAAAAATATAGGTGCTTTAGTGTTGTAAATTCTGCTGAAAGGTAGACGTAGCTCAAGGTGTAAGGCCTGAGTTCTAGGATGAAAATTCCGGGTTCAATTCCAATTCTGAAAGAAAAATTATTTTATCTGTTAAAGTCATGGATCAACCCTGTGGGATCTGTGTAAAGTGGGTACCTTTAATTGGTTGTATTTTTGATCAAATCAACTCTCTGAACAACCGTTGTCCAAGAAAACGTACATTCTCAATGTTATACTGAAACCAAGACCCTTCAAGAGTTGTACTGGTACAAGTTTTTCTGCTGTGAAGTGTAACATAAAGTTTAAATAGATTTTGACATTTAAATGACGTTATATTTTTTCAAAGGACATCTATTCCATGAATATCTGAACCAGCATGAATAAAATTGTGGAGATGTGAAGCAGTTAGTTGAGCATCGTTAGGAATGCCAGGAATGTAATGCCTTGGTTATATTCAGCTTCCCAGGCGCTGCTTGCTTACTTCACTTATACCAGTAACTTACCCCATTTTCTTCATAGGGAGTATTTACATTCCATCTGTACTCTTCATACTTAATGCCAACAATATCAGCTGATTAATGTTTTCAGAGCCTGATCCAGCAAACAAATTTTTATTTTATTTAGCTAAAGTCATTTCGAACGATAGGGATATATCCTAAATTTGTATCGTGCAATTTAGGTTTATGTTTGTTATTTTTACTGTCTCAGCCGTAAAATCGTCCCAAAATATGGAGTTGAATTGATTATTCATCGATTGAGGTGTGAATATGAAAAGAACAAGGATCGAATAAATTCACAATGCTAAGATATATTGAAAAAGGATTTTCGTTAGTTATTCAACATTGATTTTTTCCGTTTCTTACACTATTATTGTTTTCAATAAACATGTAAGTAAATCAGGCATTTTTTTTTTTGGATAAGCCATTAAAGATTATTGGTTTATAAGTTTAGCATTCACTTGTTGCTACTTCAGATTTTTATAACAGATTTAATCCTAGTTACAAGTTACATATACTTCCATTGAATGTATTATTATTATTATTATTATTATTTATATCAGCTTTAGGCTGATTTTTTTTTTTGGAGCATTTCTTTTTGAATCAAGTATTTTTTTTATATATAGATGTGTGCCAGTTAATTTTCCTCCATCTTCTATACAGTCTTTAAGACTTTCAGCGAGTTACTTAATAGAAGAAAAAAACTTTCCTGCTATTAATGGTTGATTGTAGAAAGGAAAATATATTATTAGAATTTCAATAGACGTCTAGAAAAAATTACTAGTCCTTACTCTTTACATCTGCAAGGGAAAAAAGTACCGCCTCATTAAACTAACAGCCGCAGCCATTTGATTGGGGGAAATTTACCAGAAATTCTATTGTTTATGTAAAGTCAGTAGATTACCCCTTCAAAGATGGAAACAATTGTAAAAGTAAATGAACATACAATAGATATAAATTATAAGACTATATATATATGGTATATATATTCAATTCACGATAAGATATACACCCATTCACTCAAATTCACGATAAGATATATAAATATATATATATATATTCAATTCACGAAAAGAGTTAATTATAGTACAATTTATTACATAAAAAACAAAAGATTAATTGAACATTGTTGGAGTCCATTATGTTGTTTATTTTTTTGTTTCGTGTCCCATCTGTTTAGACCCGAACGGCATAGTGTTAATTTAAAAAAATAAATTACAAACAGACAGCAAAACAATAATTATCTAAAATAAAAGACGAAACATCCGAGCTTGTTTTCATTCATAAATCATAGCCCAGAAACTGTGGTATCGGCCAAAAAGAAAAAAAAAACTGATGGCGATAGTTGTTCAAATTGAGAAATCCCTTCAAGATAGAGATATTAACATTAATTTTGATTGCTAGTTCTTTGTTACAGAAAATCATGTCTTTTGAAAATCATGTGATGGACTGTATTGAACATGAAACATAATATTTTATTGATATGTATATTTTCATAATATTTATTATGAATGAATAATTCATAATATTGTATAATATTTTCTCCTAAAATAATTTTCTCGACGTTCTACCATTATGAATACACTTATTTTAGTGAATATAAGAATAGTTCGGATATCAATGTGAATTATTATTATTATCAGTATCAAAGGTGCCTGCAATGTGGACTTAAACAACTAAAAACTTTGAGGATAGAATAAAACTCCCTTTGCCTTAAGCTGTCGCCCTGTGAGTTTAGGGCCGCCGCCCTTTGAAGTTTTACGACTGACCGGCATTGAATGAACGAGTCTGGGGTGAACGATCTACGCACCATTACTCTCCGACTTTTACCGTTATTATTCCTAGTCCTTTTAAAATATTTTTTTTTTATTTAAGACATCATCTTCATCATGCAGTAGTAGTTTTGCATATCAATCATGAATGTTTTAAGATCTTTTGAAACGTTAATCGAATCCGAGTTCGTTCAGCGTTCTACTGAGGTTCTAAGCTCATCTTTAAATTTATCAAAACGTAAGCATTATTAAAATTAAAAGCACTTATTTAGAGAAATATTGTTACCATTTAAGGAAAGCACTAGACAAATATAAACAATGAGGCGTGAACATAAATTAATAAAAAAAAATGTCGATAAAAGCAGATGAAAAGAATTTTTGAAAATTTGGTGGAGGTGAAACATTTTAATAATATTATCAACATACGTAACCTCCCAGACCAGAAAAAAAAGAACTAACAATAGTCGAACTTTATTGTAAATTCACTTCTCAGCAGTAATATGCTTGGATTCTCATTCTATAACGGGATGGAAGAAAGAATTAGCTGTAAGGAATAGAAATCTATTAACTTTTAAATTTTTTATGTGAATAAATGAGAGGAAGAAGTAAAATATTCCAGTTATTACATCTACATATGATGAGTATGATGAGTGAATTCTAATCCTATGTTTCGTCTGTAGTAATAATTATCCATATATATCGATTACACATATATTTATATATATATATATATATATACAGTTCCTGACCATATTAATGTGACCACCAAGAAAGATTATTTTCTTTTTGTTTTTTCCTAATTTTTTTATATAATATTTTCGCGTTTCTTAATTTTGATATTTGAAGTTATGGCAACACTGTTATAAGTTTTTTAAAGTATTTTTTTTTAGTACTGGCAGCATTGGTTTTAGCACAGTCATTTTGTTTTACGAGTGACGGCGTGCATAATTTGTGTTTGAAATTTATGTGGTTTATTGTTTCTTTTTCATTAAATACAAGTCGGATTCGGTAAGTTTATTATTGATTTATTATTTGTATCATATATTTTAACTATTTTGATAGTTTTTTTTCATCATTATGTAAAATAGGGTGAAAATAGGGTGACACCACAAAATATTTTAAAAAAATAAAGATTTATTTTCGAAACTATTTTTTTCAATTTCATATTATTATCAGATATCTAACATACCCATAAAACTAATATTTAAACTCGATTTACATCATTACGCATACAAAATGATAATGCAAGCATGTAACAAGAACGAATCTATCCAGTGGTCACATTAATATGGCCAGGAACTGTATAATAAACACGCATATTGATCCTGAACAAGTATTGTACATAATATTGAGACGCATTCTGCCGAAGACAGAAGAGACGGCACTTGTTGGAGCGGGATTTATGGAGGCACAACAGGTTAATAGATTGGAATGAGGTGATGAGGTGCATACACTCCATTGGCAGCTCTCAGCCTCCAATTAATCACACAAAGTACCTACTTATCGCCTCCCCATTGTGTCTCTTTTCTTCTATCCCTCGGCTCAGGACAATAGTTCCCCGAATAATTTACTGTCTCGAGGGCCTCCGGGTGACAAATCGTCTCGGTCCGAACAGAGTAGATAATGCAGTCCGCGTTATGAATATCAAAATATATTATTCTGAAACCAGTAATAGCAATAATACAGGCAGCAGATGCATAATATGTATATATCATTAGGCATTGCATACAAACGAATCACTCGTTTCTAAAATTAGTGATACACCGGCGTGTGCAATAAAACTAAGTCAAATAGAAACAGGATAAAATATCTGTACCCCGCAACTAAAGGAGACCACCTCACATTTTTGTGTATGTTCAGAAAACCAACTTTCCATATTTTATAACTATTAAAATTCGCTACTTCGTTAAATAAAATAGAAACGAGAAAATTGTTCAATTGTTTTTGGCATGGGTAAGTAATTGGAAGTAGGGATTTTAGTATTTATTTGTAACAATTCACCTGAAATCTTAACTATTTTGTGGTAATGGTCTCTATTACCTCTAGGGCATAGATTGCTTAGTAGAAAGAAGGTTATGATTATAGTATAACTGTTATGTGTTTTTCAATATAATATTTTCCAAAATACGTATCCATGTTAAAATAAGACTGCCATTTTATAAGACTATTAAACAAATTTCTATTAACTTTCGTTACTTTTTTCTTTGGTTTTGTAAAATGAAAATCAAATTCCAGCTTAAAAACTATGAAGGATACTATGAACATTTGCTTTTAAATAATGATATTGACATTTTTTTTATTTATTTTGCAACCTGGAAATCGTAGTTCCTAAGAACAGAAAATGATATTCAGCATAAGCCTCTGGATAGGTTTACTTGTAAAGTATGTATTATGATATTTATCTTTCCTTGGTTATTTTTATGTTTTTATCCTTACAACGTATATAACGTATTACGTATATATTTAATTTAATAAGTTAGAGAAGGATTGGTTGACTGTAACTTCTAATGTAAGGAAGAAATAGTTGGGGGTGCAGTCAATAAAAACACCTTAATTAGTGTATACTTATTTATTGTGTGCCGACGTTTCATATTTACATTTTTTACATTTCTAACTGTCATTCTACAAGATACCTACTCATTTCTTTCTACATATACTTGTATTATTACATTTTACTTATGTAACCTCTAGAAGTCTGGTATCATACCATTTATATCTATAATTAAACTAGTTTTTTCTAAATCCTTCATATTCCACCCCCTTTTCTACATTTTATCTTCTCATTTTGTATCTTTCTGTTTACCTCCTTATCTTTTTCCCTTTATATTATGTTTACATTTTATCCTTCCTATACATTTATTTTCTGTATTTTATATTCGTTTTCTTTAATTATTATATCTGTTACTATTTTAATTTCTGTTCATCATCTGTAATTTTATTATTATTTGTCACTACTTTAATTTTATTATATTCTGTAACCACTTTAATATTCGTCATCTTTAATTATCATATCTATTCACTCTTTCTTCATATCTAGTCACTATTTTAATTTCCATATTCTTGTTACTGCAACTTTTTTAATATTTTTTTTCTATTTTTTTCTCTCTCATAGTCCTGAAGATGGACTACAATGTAGGCCGAAACGTCGGCACATAATAAATAAGTATACACTAATTAAGGTGTTTTTATTGACTGCACCCCCAACTATTTCTTCCTTATATTAATTTAATGAGTATAGGAAACAACTGAGGTCAGCTGATTCATTTTTATATTATTTTTAGATCATGTTAACGAGAGGTGTAAAGATTTTTGATAACAGATATTCTGATAACAGCTAAAAAATAACATGTCTATTGAACTATTAAAGTCACAGCTTATTATAAACCACGTGTTTCCACGCAAGATTCCTGATATGCTAATGTCGATGCCTTGAAAGTATATAGCGTGGTATGATGCTATCTAAACTGTAACAATATTTCTTGTTTGCATATATGAATGGTTTATATAGACTTGGTTAAATGCCCGTAAGCATCTAATTACAAATTGTATACGCAGTAACATTGAATCGGATATTCAATTTGTATTTATTTACAATTATGTTAAATAATAATTCTTAATGTTTATTATCGCACGGAATAGTGGAGTTAAAATATGTTCAGCTTTGTATATATAACATCAGAATAAACGTGTATAAATAAAGTGTAAAGTGTATATATAAAGTCATTCTTAACAGAAGGAAAACCAGCAATAAAAGGCATACTAATAAAAAAATTAATTTATGTGAAAGACTGATGAAATTTCATTTACCCATGAATGTTATATAACCCTGCAATGGGAAAATATTTAACTTAATGTCAGAACTTCTTATATCCGTACTACCTAATAAAATAAGGTGCATTAGAAAGCTAATATACAAATACAACTAGAATCAAAGTAGTAATAATTACAATTATTTTTCAATTTCAATAACGTAACTTAGCTATTTTACTGCTAGAATCAACAGCAAAAAGAAGTTGTTTTTTTTTCGTAATCAAGAGATAAAAAATAATTTATAATACATAGTAAACAAAATATGAACATAAAATAGACAACCATAAAACACGAAAAATAAAAAAGATTATATTTAGGATTATATTATCTTTTTTAGGCCGATATGTTAAGAAAAAAAATATAACAAAAGAGGAAGTTCTATTCATTTTTGCTTATTTCCAAAAATCTAACTAGATAGTTAATTTGATAGTTTACATCTTAAAAAAATCTCGTAATAATAGATATTTTTATAATATGTGTTAAATTGCCAGAGGTCCAAGGTTTAGAACGCTCCGTTGTCATGAGGGGTTGTGCAGTCCTTCGGAAGTGACATTAAACGGAGCCCCGAGCCTTTACGATGTCAGGTACTCGTTAAAAAATCTCTATCCTAATTAAACCTGGATTGTAAAAATTTAGAGCTCCCGCTGTAGCATCGTTCGATTAGCCCTAGCAGCAGAAAGTGACGTTAAATGAACTAACAACATGTGTTGTGTTTTTAGTTAGTTAATTTTTTATTGTATTCACTATTTTAATTCTTAGCTTATTGGATACTAATGCTGTCGTCTAATGGCCTGGAGGTAATTTTGTAAAAATGTATGCATTTTTTTTTTTAACTAGCTGGTTTTGATGATCTATTATATATATATATATATATATATATATATATATATATATATATATATATATATATATACATTTCTTCTTATTATTATTATTCTTATAATAGTTTGCAACGCTATTTGACCAAAAATATCTTATTTTTTGTTTATTATAGTACTCATTTTATGACTTACATATTGAATTCTGGTCTTCCCGAGTAATGTGTAGGAGGTAATTTCTCAAAATATATATAATTATTTTTAAATAGCCGATGTCGATGATCTATCTTTGTTTTACCCTTATTCAACCAGGCATATCGTATTTTCCTGGAAATGAGGGAGGAAGTTTCTCAAAATGTATGTAATTGGTTTTAACATACGAATTGATCTCTTTTTTCACGCCCTTTTTCAAGCAAGCATATCTTATTTTTTACTTTTATTTATCTTATACTCTTTTTTTAGTTTTAGCTTATTGGATTCTAGCTATGGTTTCTCAAAATGTATGTAGTTTTTTTTTTTTTTTGTATGTATTGATCTATCTTTTCTACATCCTTATTCGACCAAACATATATTTTTATTTTTCGTTTATTATGGTATTTTTATTTATTTTTTCGCTATGAGAACATGTGTTTTAGTTCATATTTAATTGTATCATTCCAATTTTCCGTTTGGCCAGAAATATTTCTATTAATTTCTGTACAATATTGTTATTCTTAAGGGACCTGGTCCCAGAATAAAATTATTTTTCTATTATATTCTATTCTCTATTTTATGCCTTGCTTATTGTATTGTGGCCTTGTCGTGTACTATGTAAGAGGTAGTTTTCAAAATATATAAGTAATTATTTGATATATGTAATATATAAAATATTCCATTTTCCTTGGAACGAGGGAGGTAGTTTCTCAAAATATCTTCTGATGTTGTTTTATTAAATACGTATTGATCTCTCTGCTAATGCCTTTTTTCAAGCAAACATGTCATATTTTTTTTAGTTTTATTCAGCCTAATTCCTTCCACTCGAGAGTTTCTCTAAGTAGACGCATTTTTTTTTAATAGCCGGTTTTGATGATCTATCTTTTTCGAGCCTTCAGACAACTACACATGCTTTCATTTATTTATTTGCTTTGATTATTATTATATTTCTTATATACGACATCATAGAGTAAATTTCTGTATCGGATGAATCCTACGGATGGGTGGCAACTGGAGAAAGAAGACTCGGGGCAGAGCGAGCCATTGTGAGCGGAGATAACCACCTCAAATCGCCCCCCCCCAACAGTTTCCGGAATCCACCATTCATAAAAGAACACAATAATTTAGTGAGGCCTTTCAGGAGCTTCCTTCCCGAACGCTTAGCTTTTTCACCCTGGTCAGGGTTTACGGCCCCCTTATTCATCTCAGCTCTTTCTTCAAGAAGAAAAAAAATGAAAAGAAAAAAAGAGAGCTCTATTCAATACCATCTATTATTTTGCTTTTGAAGTATGATAAATTAATCATCTCACTTACAGGTTGCTATTTTGATTTATGAGCTCTTCTCGTATCATAGAAAAATATCATGATCAAAGTGTCTTTTGTCTTACTTTTGAAGTGCGAAGAATATTCATGGAGTTGATGATGCTTTAGGGAGTATTTAGTAGTGAATTATGTTAGACTTTAACACTACAACACCCAAAAGGCTTTTGGGTCAGTGCTTAATAAATTCGTACCGCATTTCTAAGCCTACAATTGTACAAGGAAGTGATTTGGGCCGTAAACCTAATTTTTTTTTGCTGTAAATGATTGTGGAAGGAACCCTATGGGATCTCCAAATAAAATTAGAAAAATCAGGGAGGCCGTGATAAAAAAAAAGTGTTAAGTTATGTTAAACAATAAGTTTACAGTCCAATGTAATATCAAGTACATTAAGTCACGTACTTTTAGTTTCGTACATTTAGTTTTTGATCTACCCTCAGATAGGTAAAGAAACTGACGCATAGACACCCTTTTAATTTGTTTTTAATATATTGTATTTCCAGACTCATGGGACATTATTTCGTTGGATAACTTTAATCGATATATCATCGTAATACATAAGTTCGAAATTACTCTTTTTATTTGATGGTAGGTACTAAATAATTGAGGAGGCCAGGACCCACCCAAGGTTGTAGAGCCATGGAGATAAATAGATATAGAAAAGTAATAAACTATTTCTCAATGTTACGCGTAAGAAAAACCAACAAATATTGAATAAACACCGTTACTATTTTAATAATTAAGTAAAAGTGATTTTTAAAAATATTTATTTATTCAAATTTGCAACAATATTATGATACAGAAAGCAATTGGGTTTAATGGTACATATTAGCATGAGACAAAGGAAAGTAGATAAACTATCCAATGATACTGAGATAAGAAATTTAACTTAGCAGGTAACAAGGCATTCTAATCAGACAGCTAGGACACTAAAAGTTTTGTTTTCCCTAAGTTGAATTAATAAAATAAAAATACAAAGTAATTAAGCATCAATTAAGAATTAAATTGAATAATTGTCTTGTCAACATTGATGGTACTTATGATTTCGATTTATAGCATTCTTATGTCTTAAGAGTTAGCATTCTTTTAGTACTTAAGAGGGCTAACATAACATTTGATTAGGTTTAAATAACATTGAAGACAGAAAGGAGACCTAACCGAGCAATTATTTATAATTTTAGCGGATTAGGGCCGGGGAACAGCAACAGACTAATTATAATGTAATTCATCGTGATATATGGAATTCAGTTTGGACGGGGGAGAGCGGATTGCGGTGGCCAGAGAGCTTGAGCCCGGATTGACGTTAAGTAATTTTGCGGTAGGCCCAGCTACAGCTCGTGGGGAAGAAACTAAGTCAGCTCAACTCTCTAACCATTTCTCTTCACCTGCTCCCTATCCCCATTTATTGTCATAATTGTTAATATTTGGTCAGAATAATAGTTGCTAAACAATTATTATACTACAAACAATTTAATAAATTATCTATATGGCTGAAGAACTAACTAAAAAAATCATTTAGCAAAGAAAATCACCATTTTAGGTGTTTTTAAGTTATACTGATAGGTACCAATTCAAACATTTGAATTATATGCCTATTTAGTCATACCACAGTAAATCCATACCTGATTTTTAGAACTTTGGTTTTATCTATCTGTGGAAGAAATTGATAATGAAATTCAGCCAAATAGACTTAATCCCTTAACAAACCTGTATCACTACAAACCATGAAGGTCTGGAATTCTGTAATAATAGTAGAAACTGTACCGCCAGACACCCCCCTTAATTTCGAGTACTTCTCCTAATTTGATTACAGAATTTTAAAAAAGATTGCCAGCGATCGGGATTTGGACCCAGGACCTTCGACATGGCAACTCTCATGTCATGGCAGAGCCACTCCACTCCATAAAACTCTGGCCTCCCTTCAAAGTGAATAAACTAATGTATAGGTTACAAATAAATTATAAAATAACAATTATTACAAATAAATTATTTTAAAGCACTTAATATCACTTGAAAAGATTTATTTTTTTATAGATGAATTGTCACCTTGAAAAGACAAGTTTTGGTTTGTTAAATGTATCTTATATAGGCGTTATATACCTGCATAAATGATAATTTTCTTGAAAATATTATTTATTTTTTCACCTACTGTATCAACTTTTGAGGGTTCCAGTGTATATATAATAAAGCAGATAGAAAGAAATTCAGTATAAATTACTAAATGTATTATAAATATACCATACAAGATAGCCCCGTAACTTAATGAAAAAAGTTCTTTGAGATGAGATGCGTTGATAGTATTAATTGGTCTTATTTCGAATTTGATTTTTAATAACTTTTTATATAAAATCTAAAATAAATTTTAATAAAATTGAGTTTGCTATAAAATAGAAGCTTTGGAGCAAGAACCATTTTGGATACATTTGTCTTATTTGTTGTAGAATCTGCGATTATATTTAATATTTAAAAATAATATAAATAAAGATAATGTGATAAGAAAAATAAAGAGAGTAAGAAATCGAAGGAAACCGTTGATATTGTATTAGAGGAGGCTTTAATCTATTAAAGCCTCCTCTAATACTATAGCCTACTATATCTATATGACTTTAGCTGGAATGTGCAACAAATACGGGAAGATGTGGAGAAGAAAATGGAAGGGATTTAGATCGATCCGGTAGAACCTTTATTTAGCCAGGGTCTATAATGAAATATACAGTTTATTACAACACTGCATTCTGTATGGGAATTGTTTTAGCAAAGGCTATGACGTGGGAGATCATTACATCATCAGTCCGCCATGACGAATATTCAAGGCTCAAGGAGTTTCTTTATCTGTTTTTCACGCGTGTTTTCGTGATCACCCCTCTCAACCTGTTATCATGAGATCCAGGTGTGACGTGTCGAGAGAAGTCACGCCAACAAGATGCGTGATGAGCCACACGTGGGACCGTAATATGGTATTTTGGTCCAATATAGAGCGCCGCATGCTCCAACACCTTGTTCAGCCAATCTGTTCCTCGTATACGATAAATATTTATAAATATCTGCGCTTATCCTACCCTGTACCGGTCAAGGACAAAGCAAGTCGAACTCCCTCCATTTTATCTGAAAGCACGTTACACTTTATTATAGTTTAATTATAGGGCTAAGTATATTTTATTACCGTTATAATTGGTAAGTTATTCCTTAACACGTGACCTTATTAAACGTTCTTTTTTAAATGTCTCACATAGGAGGCATGTTTCTTAATTCGATTTATTTAAATATCTTCATTCGATCCTGATATATTAAGCATAAAAATTATTAGTATATTTAAAAAAAAAAAACTGTACTACAATGACCCATCAAGGGTCTAGGGTTCAGTGCTTGGTAGAACCTGCAGTGTTTCTAGAACCGTTATGCAGGGAACGGATTTATCCATGATCACGCTCAACCACCAAGTTTTCCCCCTATCAAGGGTACCCAATTTATAGAGCTTATGTGGGCCCGAAAAGGTTTCGATATTCCACAGAATCCATTCATTCACATGTGCTCCAGCTAGTTATAACATTTTATGTGATTAAGTCAACTGATACGTTAATATATTTTTAAGAAGAATATAAAAAGGCACTTCTGAGATTCAGATCGCTATGGATTTACCATCAGTCATGGCCAGCCCCCTGCTAAATTATATATTAATGCATTTTTCTGATATATAAATGTATAAATACATTATCAATCCATCACTGCTGAGAGATCAAGGCCTAGGAGATAAAAAAATATAGTATTTTGGGGCCATATCTGAGCTTCTTAAAAAGAAGTTGAGTAGTCACACGGTCGATGAAGGGAAAAGAGTTTTTTTTTTTTGTTGCGATCTTTAGAAGTAAAATATTGAAAATTAATATTTTTGAAAAGCATAAAGATTTACGTATTTATCAAAATGCTTTTTGTGTAACAGGAATCTCGTTTAATGAATATTTCCTTTTTTTATCACAAACTCGCCCCCAGGCTAGTTTTATCATACACCTCCCCAGAAAAAGTAGAAAAAAATTTAAAAAGAAAAACAGTTTTGTTTGAGAATGAATCATGAGAAAAACACGATACTTTTTCTGGTTGCGTATACTTAGTTAACAAATAGTGGACGACTTATGAGAAAGGCATATAGATTTATTGAAATATTGAACATATGGATGGATGGATATATTGAAGACATTCTTATGAACTAACTAGTAGAGTTATTGACTATTGATAAACATTATAAATTATTGACTATGACTATATTTTACTTAGAGACTATTCTCTTGGATACTATAAACTAGCTACTATATCTCCTCTCTACTCTTCTACCTCCTACTTTCTTCCTAATCTTAGAGCAAGTATTTTTACATGTAAAAGAAGAGCTCAAGGAAGTTACCTCGCTGACAACCCGGAAGATATTTCATAATTTAGGTGTAAGGAACCCCCAAGTACACTCAATTCCTCTAGGTCATCAACTTAATCCAACTATTCATTAACTATATGCATTTAAGCAACTGATAAGGAATTAAATTATCTACAGAACAAAACTAACAAAATAATAATATTGTAAGAACAAATAAAGCATATTGATTTTTAGCCACTTCTCTGTGCATTGTGGTAGTGTACCGCGTATGTTCCTAAGGAAACATCTCTTCTTCTTAGCATTTAGTATTATTCATAAACGATATACAAGGCGGTAAATATCAGAAACTCATTAAAAATAAAATTCAATAGTCTATAATACTTAAATACTTAAAAACTTGGATAATATTTGGCCTTTTATTTTCTGCATTAATATTCCAGAAGAAATACATATATCTTTCTATAAGATATTCAATCCCGAATGGTAAAAGACCTATGGGAAGATTGGACATGAATTTTTTTAAGCATGTTCCGATGCCTATTTTTTCGAAACTATTTAATTTATATTCCCGTTTGAAACTTGATAGAACTTCACGGCGATCTTGCCGAACAAGATGTCACGCACACGGATGAACTAGAAGCTTAGAGATAGCGAAGGGAGTAATAACTAGTTCCATAAAGCAGTTCCTGATAAAGCAGTTCCATCAGTTAAGTTGGCAGTTACTTCAGTCCTATCGCTGCCCTTGAATGACTTTACGATTACCACCAGTGGGAAATGCAATCAAATAACTAATATTCCTAAAGGCCAATGCTAATACGGAATATATTTAATTAGATATCTGTAGGTATACTTATCACTCCCATAAGGACAAATCCTATCCTTAAACATATGTGGGAAAAAATAGATATAATATCAATTTAAAAAAAAAAAAAATTAAACTTTATTGATGTCATCATCTGATAAATTTTTTACCCCCTCTTCCCACATATCATGCAATAAAATCAACTTGTATAAAACATACTTTTTTTTTTTAACAAAAGATCGGCGAAGACTTAGATAGAAAAAACTTATAGTTGTGTCAGCCATTTCAACGGCTTTAGGCGTTGTTGGTTGTGATGGTGTCCCTAATGAAGTTGTTTACTGTTTGTTCTTTTAAAGTCACTTTTTGCTGCTATGGCTAATCAGACGATGCTACATTTTACAATTTTGCCTATCCAGGTTTAATTAGGATAGGAATTTTTAACGAGTACCTGACATCGTATGGGCTCGGGACCCCCGTTTAACGTCCCTTCCGAAGGAGAGTGTAACCGAGGATTTTACTCCCTTTAAAAACACCCATGGCCACCTGCCGGGCTACGAACCCACGATCTTGGGCTTAGTACTTTGTTATACTAACCTCTGGACCACAGGTTGCCCTCCGCATTCTAGTTATTTCCCCTTATTTATTTTTTTTCCTTTGAAATGTCATTTATAACATTTGTACAGAATTCAGTTTCATTTTAACAAGGTCACAGTGTACAGGAGAAGAGAACCCTTCAAAACACCTTTTTAGAAGAACAAAATATCAAAGTTTAAACCCAAGGGGCTAAGAAAAAAGAAAATCGAGGTAAAAAAAAACAAAAGATAAAAAGAAGGGTAACGGAGTATAGATTTATAAGTTCTTTGCTTAAATGACACATCGATGCCTGGAATAGTGAAATAAATATATTCACTATATATATTTTACTCTCTCTCTATTATAGTATATATATATATATATATATATATATATATATATATATATATATATATATATATATATATAGAGAGAGAGAGAGAGAGAGAGAGAGAGATTTTAATCATTAAATAGAAGCATGTCAACAATATTCACTTACAAGATCTTGATTCTTAGAGAAATCTAATTTTCCATTAACCGCCTTAGGAAGCGGGATAGTTGAGTGTGTGAGGGACTGTTTTACTAATAAGTAATTATTAACTTTATTAAATTTTATTGGTACATAAATTATTCAGTCCCTTATCAGTCATGGATTAATTCTATGGGAGATAAGAAAATAGCTAGGATTTTTAAAGGGAGGTAACTAGACAGTTGATGGTCATTATTCAAGCACTTAACCTAAGGCCCTCCCTACGTTACAGTGGGACATGCGTATTTTTCTTTTATTTAGTTTTTTTTAAACTGATTTTTCTCTCAATCCTTTTTAATCGTGCATTGAAAAATATCAATGAGGCCTGTCGATACATGAAAGGCATTATAAAACCATTTATCATCACCATCACTATCTGAAACATGTTTCATGCCACTGGCACTCGACATAATGAACTCAATGATCTCGCCTTGGAGCAGTGCTTCTTATTCTAAGACCACAACAGTCCGAAAATTGAAGTAAATACAGGAATAATTATACCAACTTTATAAAATCCTTTAAAATGTTTCAGGTCTATATAAATACATATAGAAAATTTATTATTTTATTTTATTTTATTGCTAGAGTTTATTTTCGGAATCTCATATTGAATTTATTTGCCTTCGAAAATAAAAACAACATTGTCTTAAAATATTATAATCAGAGCTAATCCAGGATAATTTAAACTGAAATATTTAGCTTTAATTGATATAAAAAATTTAAATTTTAAATAAAGTTAAACAAATCAAACGTAGTAAAAATTGAATGAAGGACGATTCCGATTTTTGATATTGGTTACGAGGCTTTAAAAAATAAATTTATATTCTTTTCCATGAACTATCTCTTGAGCCCGCTAAACGGTCCCTCCCTGTTTTGTATTGTATAACGTCAGCGGTCTCGAGCGGGTTCAATTGAAAAATGCCTTCAGCGGACTCAGCCCATTGTAACGCCTTAAAATACCGAAAGGTAACAAAAGGCTTTTATTTATATAGAAGTATTTGCAGGTATTTATTTGTAAATAGTATATATATATATATATATATATATATATATATATTCCATGACCAATTGAACGTTTGAAAAATCTTAATATATTCAATTTTTTATCAATAATTTTATGTCATCGTAAAAGAGCTTTATACTTTTAAATATTATTTACAATTTTTGGAAGACTAAATTGAAAAATAAATTATTAATAAAATGTGAATAAAAAATAAAGAATGGCCATTCCCGATTTTTTAGTTAGTTAACAGTTTTTATATATTTAGTTATATTTTTTTCCATGGCTAATTGAATGCTTGACGAGCATTATATTTTTTTAAACAATTTCACTTCACATTATTTGTGTTTTATACTCACAAAACCTGTTTAAAATGGAATATATGGGTAATAATATATATATATATATATATATATATATATATATATATATGAGCTTTAAAACTAATCTTTACTTTCACTTATTTGCAAAATAAAACGGATTGAACTAGAAGAACTAAACAGTATATATCAAAATATATCAATAAGAAGATAACAGAAAATCAATAAGTACTTGATGAACCATAGAAGAAATAATTTCATGTCATTTGCTTGATATTTTATTAGATAAAAATAATTTGGAAAAGTCAAATAAAATAAACATCGCAATTACTGTAAATCGAAAATGTGAAAAAAAGATTCTATATTAATTTGTAGTTAATAACTTTTATGAAAATCTAAAAATAATAAATATTAAGTAAAAAGCGCACATTAATAATAACCCATTCATTTAATATATAAATATTATATTATTACTATATTATTATTATATTATCATATAATATTATATTATTATAATGATAATATTATATTATATTATATTATTATATATCATAATATTATATTATCACTATATTATAGTGAATAATGTTCCTATAAAATTTTGTTTACCGGTATTCAGGTTCTTTTTTATTATTACTTATTTCTAATATAATTTGATAAAATTCATAAAGTTATATGCTGTACCGAACAGACCAGTCTCAAATTTCAAAAACTTAGACAATTTAATTTTATCTATACAGAATCATTTATGCAATGAAAGAAAAAAAATATACAAAAAAAAAACTTTCAACAGGAATTCAGGTTTTAATGGTTCAAAACGAGCGAAGCTGGAAAAACATTCTCTATGTGGGTGTGTGTAAAACGTTGGTGTAAATCAAATAAAAAAGTTATATGAATCTGAAATTAAGTATTAAAGGCATTTGTGTTTGTAGGATGTTACAGGAACTTTTCCAGTAACACCGATTTAATATTTACTTAACATCATTGGGTTTTCCAACTTTCTCAACAATTATTAGAATTAATTACAATTGTTTTAGTAAGAATAGATCCTATTTTTACAAGGAACGTTTCGACACTATTACTACCCACTGTTTGTTACTTTTCCATTATAAATGTCTTATACAAACGTTAAATTTCAATCAATAAATTCTTTCAGTAGCAACGTTTTATTCCTAAAATAGGCACTTTAATCGATTCCGTTCTCAAAAAACACATACAAATAATAGGTAGACTGTTTTTTTAATATTTCGCTATATAATTGGTTACCTAAACACATAACCAAAAAGTTATCATTACCATACTAGAAAGTTTATTGAGTGTATTGTTTGTGGAAAAATTCATGAAATCTCTTGCTATTATTTTGTACCGACTAAAGATATATACAGGGTGACCCATTTCAAGTGGATCAAGTGTTTAACCTTTAAACGAAAAAAAAAAATCAGAAAAACGATTCAGGTAAAAGTTGTAGTTATTCAGGCCTAGTTTGAAGAAATAAAAAAAAACATTTTTTGGTTTTTAGCTTTAAATGGTCAATATCGACCTTCAAAAAATGTAGTTTCCTCTTGATCTCCATTTATTTCTATTTTTCTGAAATGTACAATCCAAAACATGGAAAAAATGTATGTAACATTTTTTTCTATCTTTCATAGTTTAAGTAGAAAAAGCATTCAAACTTGACTACTTTAGTATACTTCCTTAACGAGGAAACGTAATGCAGCATTAAGTTAATTTATTTAAGAGTTTTTAGTCGAAACTCCTTATAACTTCCTTACTAATCAAGGTATTTCGAATATTTCAAAAAATGTCTGGACATTTAAAAACCCTCTGTGAAGACAGCATACTGAAGTAGTGAACTTCAGATACTTCTTCTACTTGACCTATGAAAGATAGAAAAAAATGTTACCTACATTTTTTTTTCATGTTTTGTATTGTACATTTCAGAAAAATAAAAATAAATGGGGGTCAAGAGGAAACTACATTTTTTGAAGGTCGATATTGACCACTTAAAGTGAAAAACCAAAAAATGTTTTTTTATTCCTTCAAACCAGGCCTGAATAACTACAACTTTTACCTGAATAATTTTTCTGAATTTTGTTTCGTTTAAAAGTTAAAAACATTTGATCCACTTGATATGGGGCACACTGTATATATATATATATATATATATATATATATATATATATATATGAGAATTGAAAATTTTCGCTGATGGTTGTAAATGGTTGGAGTATGCAGTCAACTTTAGGGCAAGACAAGAAACAGAACAACAGTACGCAATGCAGTACAAAAGAAAATACTAGAGTTTCGCAAGCAGAAATGATAGTAATGAAATACAATGAACAAAAGGTTAAATTATAGAAGAATTGGCGACAAATTAAAAAATAACACGTGCGGAATAGGTCCTTCTTTATCATCAAGGATTTCATTCCACTATTGTTAGTTTTTAATTTCTCATAAATTATTTCATAATTTAACATTTTCTTTATTATATTACATATTTTATTCCTTGGTACTTATTAATGAATTAATGGTTGATTTCTTAAATACTTAAATTATTTTTTTTATCATTCCGAGAATGCTGACAAGCGTGGTAAATGTCCAAACTCTCTAATAATGTGTCCCGAAATAACTAAACAATTTTAATACCATACTCCAGTCCTGAATAACATAAGCAGAACGCTTAGCATTCCTTCCCTTCAAGGCTTTCACAGAAATTTAATTTAAATTTTCATGCGTATTTCTTTATCTTTATTTTCCATGCAACCATAAACAATAGTTTATAAACCCCATTGAATTTGTGTTTTTTTTATCCCATTTCGTACTAAGTTACCAACATGTATTGTAGAATTATTGCATCTTTATGTAGGTAGACATTTAGATAGTGTGTATATATTGTTTTGTTTCAATGAAAATCTTAGAAACACCAAAATGGTATTTTTATTATTTTTTTATAATTATTGGTCAGCTATTTTGATTTTTAATTATTTTCATTATGAAGAGAATAGATATGTCATCTCCAGCCAGAGGTTCCGTGTTCGAATCCCAGCCGGGGGCATATCTTTTCTCTTTAAAATAAAGGTATTTTAATTATCTTGTTTTTGTAACTGGAGTACATCTTTCTTAGTCAATCATTCAAGTGAGTAAATTAAAACCTTTTTCCAGTCATATATGATTTTTCTTTATTTAAAAAGGTTTCAACAATTCTATGCTATTCTCAATTTACATTATTTATAAGTCCTTTAACGTTACTTAATTTTAAAAATATTCTCTAAAATTTTTTTTTATAAATTTGTACATTTTCAACCTTTTTGGTTGATTTTCATATAATTTAAAATATTTCTTACAAAGCTTAGAGTTACAGTGTACTCCATGGTCAATCAACAATTTGTTGATTGACCAAAACAAAAAAATATTAGAGAATATTTTAAAAATTAATTAACGTCTAAGGACTTATAAATAATGTAAATTGAGAATGACATAGAATTGTTGAAACGTTTTTAAATAAAGAAAAATAATATATGACTGGAAAAAGGTTTTAATTTACTCACTTGAATGATTGACTAAGAAAGGTATTTTTACTAGTAATTATTTATTCAATATGATTACTTTCAATATACACTCAATACTAATGAATATAAAGTTTGAAATTCTTTTAGGATTGATTCAAACTTTTTCAATTTATGTAATGAAACATTATGTCTATTAGGAATCTATTGTAGTGGTTACCATAAAAACCTACTATACCCAAGAACACCAGCGGTTCCTAAACCGGGTGTAGCTCTAGGATTTTTTAAAAAAGGAAGTAAAAAATCGTTGGTCATGCCGTCCTTCAAAAGGGACGTAAAAAGGGTTGCCAGAGCCTCTACAATGTCAAGTACTCGTTAAAGATATTCATCCTAATTTTATTTAGGCAAAATTTAGGGCTCCATATTCCACTAGGAATTTAGCTAAAAAATTGCTAAAGGAATTTAGCATCATCTGAATAGCCATAGCAGCATAAAATGACCTCAAATGACTAAACACTCATTTTATGATAAACGCAGTTTGAATTTTATATCAGGATAAATATATTTTTTGAATAATTATTTCAGAAATACTATATTTTTTTACATCTGTAGTAATTATTGTCTTTTAAGTATGCATTGAACCTCCACACAAGTAATAAAAAAAAACGATATATTATTACTAATAATCCGTAATTTTGTACCTTTCGCAAGCTAACTCCAATCATTTATAATATAGTTGTCACAAAAATAAATAATTTCATATATATCCGGATTAATATAAAGTATAATCATATATATATGAGATGATGATTATAGATGATTTTTCAATTAAGTTATTTGATATATTTAGCAATTTGGTTTACCCTAAATATTTTAATTCATAATATTAAAAATTTCATTACTTGATAAACACGTTTGATCATATCACATATAATAAAACCTTTTTAGAAATTTATTTTTAAAACCTCTGGAAACAAAACAAACTGAATAAAAGTCAATTATTCAAAGAAGATATTTCTTAAAGTTCCAACCCTTTTATTTCCACAAAAAAAAAAGAATGTACATCCCGTTTAAAAAGTTTTAATCCCCTGGCCCTGAATAAACAGAGATGGATTTTATGAACAGATTCACCAACTTCGGTTTTTATTTTTTTATTTATTTATTTTTTTTATCACTGATTATTTAAATACTGAATCAATGCTGCGCTATTAAATAGGACTATTATTGGAGAACGCATCCGTATTTATTGTTCACTTCATTGAGTTTAAAACGAAATATATATTTTAATTGTTAATACATTGTATAATCCATTATATTTTGAACACATTTAATCTTCTTAAGATATAATTTAAACATATGTGATATGTTTCACATTCTTTGATTGATTGATTTGACATTATATTTATTGCCAAATAAGAAATAATGATGATATCAATTATAGCTCACGAGTTTTAGATGTTTATTCGTTTCATTTTTAATATTTTCCAAAAATAGAAGTTATCGTTAGCTTTAGTTTAGAAAAGAGGATTTAATTATGGGAAATGAGTATTACTTGAGTAATTATATCATCTGGAAATGGACGTTTCAACAAACATATATCGCCAACCATTGTTCAAGAATGAACCCCAGACCATTCATGGGTTGTAATGGTACAGGGTTTTTTTTAATCACTATCCGCTCAGGTCTTTAAACACAGGAGATTTCGGTAAACCGGAAACCACGGCGGAAGTTAAAACCACTCATCTATAGCAACACTTCACTTTTCACTACACTTCAGTTTTTAAATATTTATAATGAAAACAAATCACCCGATACTGACCGGATAGCGGCCGGACGCGATAAATGTAATTGAAAGAGATAAATATTGTTGTGGACGGTGAGGACTTTAAAACTGAATTATAGAGAATGGCGTAACCTGATTGGTCGAGAACTCCGCAATCCACTACCTCCCACCACTTAGCTCCCACCAATCCATTATAGTATCAAATATTCTTTCATTATCAGTGAACTTTCATTTCATTTTATATAATATTTTTCTGCCTTATCAATATTTATTTTTTTACCACTAAAACCCGTGAAATGTTCAATACATGGCAGAGACTGTACTGTTTCTTGGACAAAAGTTGTCCTAGATTTGTCCTTATCAATATTTAATACTTTGATAAATAAATTAAAACGATATGAAATAATGAAACCAATAATCCACAACATATAAAATATATATGGATAATAAGAGTGAGGGAGTTGACTATTAATCAATATTTTTTATTAAATAGCATTCGTTAAACATCAATTTAACATTTAAGTACACTATTTTTCATTATGAAGTCCATTTTTTCAGGTTTTTATTTAATATTTAAGAATTTATTTACGGTTATGTTCTTAACACTTAGTACCAAGTAATGTTTTTAACACTGTGAAAAACATTTTATTATGAAATAATAATGATTCAAATTACTTAAAATAATAAATGACTTTTTTTAGATCCAAATGGACTTATACCGTTTTCAAAAAAGATCTCAAATAATATAATAAATAGTTATTGTATGTGTTAAAATGTGAACAAATACACCTTTTACTGCTTTAAGTAGTTTAAGAAAACACAACACAAAATTGCTAGTAATTACACTAAAAAATGACTTAGTCAATAATAATTGATTTAAGAGAGTATCGGACCAACAATAAAGTCTCTTTAAAACTGGAATTTCCATTACAAAAAAAAGTATAGAAAATATAATTATTTATATTTGTTATGATATATAATTATAAATTGTATATATTGTTTTTATAGTAGAAGTGAATAAAGAAAGAAACTAAGAAGGTAAAAGAATTCCTCAAATGTAATATTATAGTCAGAAATCTAATAGAGAATATCTATTATGAATATACCAGAAGAATAAAATAAAGAATAAAATAAAAAATAAAAGTACTATTTAAAGTGGTAAGTGTACAAGTGGAAATGCTAGTTTCCATAATTTAAAGAGTACTTATCGTCATAAGATATACAATATGTTTATATAAATATTAACTATTGTATAGTTATATTTACTTTTCTGCATTAATACAAACAACCTGATAAAATACAATTAATTCAAAATTACAAAAAAAATATCAAACCATTTGTTTCTTATAAAATATTACATTTATTAATAAATTTTGTAATGTCTAAACAGTCAGATCAATCATTGTAGCTTCATCCTCACACTACTTAGGCGGTAGGATGATGATGAGGATTTACGACGATGATATAATTTCATAAAATAGTGAAATATGAATTGATATTTAAAAGAACTTTGAAGAAGACTTGTACATTTATAACCCTGTCCCCCTAATTTTTGATAAATCAGAAAAAAATCTTAAGAAAATAACAAATTATATCAATTTACTGGAACTACAATCCTAAAAATAATCCGAATAAACAATAATTATCTAATAACTAAGGAGTTTACAATAAAATGCCAATATATCCAATATTTGAAACTTATTTTTAAAAAATTAAAATGAAAGCATCCCATGAATTAAAGACACTTTTTTAATAATAACGGCAATTTGTAACTATTATTGCATTATAACGAAATTTAAATCAATTGAACAATTTTCAGACAAATAATTTAAATTCATAGAAACATTATGTTTTATGACATGTAGATATATTAAATTTTAAAATAAAACCCCATGTTTATTGATGATTACGAATCGAACTAGAATCATTAGAATCATAAACCTAAAATTATGATTATAATTTAGTGAATATACAACCAATGATCACACTCAGACACAAGGTTTTTACACAACACCACTTTATGAAGGCACATCTCTCTGTATGTTGGAATGCTGATTTCTGAGTGCAATATTGGTAGGAAAGGAAATAACCAATAAATATAAACTTGTAAATGTGCTCGAAAATAGAGAAACATTAATTTTAATAAATAAAAAGGAAAGCATCATATATAGACTACTGTTACTCTATGGTGCTAAAACTCAGAGGCGAGTCCTGGCCTCCTCCATAGGCATAATGAAGGGGGTTATTGGGGTTGTAATCTCCCATTTCTTTGAAGAAATTTAAAAAAAAAATTGTAACAATTTAAAAAAAAAAAGGTTTTAAGGATTTTACTTTTTCAAAGTTATTATTGTGGTATTTCAGAAGTAAGGGTCAATAATGCCAAAAACACAACAAAGAAAGTGCAAACACAGTTATTTCAATGAATAAAAGGTACACTAAAATGACAAACCAAAACGCAATACTGTTTATTTACAATTAATTATATTATATCGACAGTAGTGGCATCTAGCGGTAACAATAAGATTGCAAATGTGAGAAGAAGAGTTTAGACAATTCTTAGAATCTAGAAGTAAAGTATGGATGGGTCTAGAAGTTCCCTATGCAATTAAATATAGTAAGTTATTGTAACCAACAAATAGGGTTACTTGTATTTAAAAGCTACTTCTTGATTGCCCTTCCAAAAATAACATTTATAAAAAATTATAATCTATTTATTTAATTTGAAGCTACCAATTTGATTTGTAGTATAATACATATTATACCTATATTACGAGACATCTATTTAAAGGGAGTAATATGTTGGAGTGGTTGACTGGTGGGTGTTAACCCCCCACATGAGTCAACTATAGTTATGCCAATGGTCTCCTCTACCAGCTTCTTCCAGTCGTCTCTGTTTTGCAGAGCCGCATCCAGCTCCTGACTCCCAGAATATCCCTTGGGCTCTCCCTCCACATCATCTCATCACCTCAGCTTCGGTGCCCCCTTCTTCTCGTGCTGTAGAGAGGTTTTATTAAAGCCTTTTTAAAAACGGCCTCATCTTCCATTCTAGCCACAGGACCAGCCCACCACAGTCTTCTAATTTGTAAGGAGTAAGTAACATCTGCTTCGCTGTGCATTGAGTACACTTTGTTGTTTGTTCACATTCGCCAGTTTCCATCAAGATAAACTCCACCTAAGATTCTTTGGAGGATTTTTCTTTCGAAGTCTAGGAGATCATGCTCAATCAGCTTGGTCATTGTCCAAAGGAGGGTATTGAGGTTAGATCATGGACCTATTCTGTTTTTGTGCTAACAATCGTATAAAGAGGTGAATTTACAAAGATTATAGTCTCTCCAATTGAGAGTAGCGACTTCATATATGCTTTATAGACCCTCAAGAGGGTCTAATGACCCGACAGGGTCGTTTCACGAATGTTTACAGAACAAATTTATCTGCTACATCTGGCGATGCCGAACTCGGGAAAATGACATTTGTAACACAGTGCTCTACATCACTAAGTTACTCAGTAACTCTACAGATACTCAGAATCTGGTATAAAAATAAAAACAAAACCTCTCTCATATTGTGCGGAAACACATGACAAATTTCGCTTCGCATACATCTCAATTCTTTGTAACAGCAAGAAAAAAAGAAACAAAAAAATCCAATGTGAGAGATCAAGAAATAAAGGTTTCGAATTTAGTAGGAATAACGGAATACTGGTCATTGTCCCGCAATGCCGCATTTTTTCCCTTTATTAAATCGCTTTCAATAAATTGTTTACCTTCTTTCTAGTTATTGTCATTTGTATTTATCGTAATTTAGAATTTTTGAGAGTCCCTGATGACCGTCAGTCGGAACATATCCTGGAAAGAAATGGAAGTAGTGAGGACTATATTGGACGTGCACCGCTCCTTCTTAAAATAGTGGAAGAAGTTATTTCATAACGATCTATTAAACGTATTATAGCGAAGTAATGTTTAATAAAAATGCTACCTTAATGACGTCGGTTTTTGGGTATAGATGAAGGTTGAGGTTGAGAACAGAAATACAAGTTTTGATGGTGAGGAGGTATCTTGATTTGTATTCACATTTTTTTTTACCAAATTATATTTTGGTATATTCTACAATGCCTTACTCGTCAACCACTTCTGATGTTGGTCTCGTTGATTACGTTCGAAATATAGAAAAAAAATATGCACAATGCTACTTTGTAATGCTAGAGTTAACGAACGGAGGACGACTTGTTAGAAAAATAAATTTATCGAATTATTGAACAGAAATAATGTGATATAAAAGAGATATATTTATGAACTATGTGAAATTGCTGTGGACTGTTGTTATGACTTATTGGTAATACTTCACCTAACTTAGACTGCTCTCTTACATACAATAACTAACAACTACATTTCTACTCTCTTCTCTCCTATTTCCTACTTTCTACCTTCTCTGTATCCTAATCTTAGAGCTGGCATACATCCATGTTAAGGAAGAGGGAATGACAAGGAAGTTTACATTGCTGATAACACGGGAGCATTTATGAAGCTTCCTTCTTACTAAACTATTTTATTAAACAATTTGCTTAAAGCCATTGACGGGTAACTCTAGTATAATAGTAGTGAACAACAAATTAAATGATGTTTTGTTTTTGAAAGTCACTTCGGCTCTCAAGGTGTATTCCCGGAGTTCTATTAAACTGAACATTTTCCATAAACGCCTCGATTCAAACCGCAAACAAAACTTCGCCTTCATTCCGTTTATTTTCTTAAGAGCTTAAAATTTGAAGCGGGAAACTCCGCAAGGGATGTTTTGAACAAATGGGGACTCTAAGGTAAGGAGAAGTAATTCTACTTAGATTGCTTTAGTGTTGGGGGATTGACTCGGAGTTGGATCGCCTTGTTTGGATGACAATTGAAACCAATTAGTTGAACCAATCCATATGCAAAATTAGTTTCAGAAACTTAGAAACTTCATGAATAATTGATGGAAAAGTATTATATCTAAATTCAATCTGGATACCTTGGCTCTTCCCATTAATATACAGAGTAAGCTCACTTAGTCCAGGCCTTCCGTTTTCCGGCCCATCTACCAGCTCCTCATTGCCATTGTAATTGCCTCTTAAAACTTCCATTTTTGTCGAATGATTTTAGTATTTTGATATGTTTATTAACACCATCTTATTATTACTGATGACACCCATATTTACATTGTAAATAATTTTGTAATTAAAATTGATTTCAATTTCAAAAAATATAATAAAAATGAAATCTTAAACTTGAAGTATTTAAAGACCATGGAAAAATTCCAACGAAAAGCCCTTAAGTCTCCAAACTAAAACAGAAATTGAAATTATCTGTCCAATATTTCGCCTATTCAGGCATCCTCAGGATATATAGAGAGAAAAAACACAAAAACAAAACAAAACATGAATAATGCACTCAAGAAGCATCCCACCACCTCTAAGGCTCAAATGCAACTAATGAACCGTAAGGAAGGTTACTCGACCCCTCGAGAATTTGAAAATTCAACATTCACTTATCAAACTACAAGTGGATCCACTGGTGTCTTGATATTGTTGGTTTTTGTTGTTTGTTTTTCATTGCAATTTTACTTTCAGTTTTTCATATGGTTTTTGTCTTATGTTTTGGTGTTGTTTACAATTATTTATTTTTTCCTGTTGTGCTTTTTGTAGTTTGATAAGTGAATGTTGAATTTTCAAATTCTCCCGTATTTATCAGCTGTTTTTATCTAACCTTATCCAGCTGGGGTCGAGTAACCTTCCTTATGATTCATTAGTTGCATTTGTGCCTTGGAGGTGGTGGGATGGTTCTTGGGTGCATTATTCGTGTTTTTTTCTCTCTATCTACCCTGAGGATGCCTGAATAGGCGAAATATTGGATAATTTCAATTTCTGTTTTAATTTGGAGACTTAAGGGCTTTTCGTTGGAATTTTTTACATGGTCTTAACATTTATGTAAGGTCTCTTTTTATTTTTCAATATTAAAGCATGTAGTCTACTACTCCGATTGATTCAGGATGATGTTGATTTTGAACCCTTATAATAATATTATATGTATAAATGCCATCCTCGGACTGTTTTGTTTTCTCTTTCGACGTCATATCCTAGTGTCATTGCATGGAGAGGATACTTACTCAGGTTTTTTTGGAAGCTTTCTTTTCACCTTCCTATATGGCAAAATGAAAAATTAAAATATAGTATTCATTAATATACTTTTAGTTTGTAATACTTAATAAAGTAAATCTCTATCTAAAGTTGTCAAGAAATATTTTTAGGGAGGGTGTATGGTTGCAGTAGTAAGCGGTGTAGCTCGGTGGTTGAACGCCAAGTTTCTTTGCTGAAGATCTCAAGTTCAAGTCTGGCTATGATCGATAAATTATTGAATATGTCAATATCCATATATTGACTCTATGGGAGGTGCAGACCTTACTTGGGCTCACCAATCCTCTATAAATCGAGTGCCATTAATTATGAAAAACCTGGTGATTGAGTGTGATCTCTGGCGAGTCACCTCCTTGCAGAATCATTGTCTTAGAAGAAGTAGCGTCTCTACCATATACTGAACCCAAGACCCTTCATGGGTACTAATAGTTATGTATATGATTAGATTATTTTTACCTTCATGAATCAACATATTTATGATTAATAAACTTTCGTCTAATAAATCGTTTAGAACTGTCCATTTATAGGTCATATGCACTAAGATGGATCCAACTACTGCCCCTCATAAACAGAACTTACTCGACCGCAGAAGATGAAGAGACTGGAGAACGACCACTTTTACCTTTACGAAGAAGGAAAAGGAGTTGGCTGAGAGACACATCTCGGATTATTCCTTAGCTGTTATTTCCAAGAGCTTTTGTTTAGCTCTGCTTCTGGGTCAATGGCTCTACCTCTCTCTACCTGTGTATGGTCAGTAGCCGCTTCCTCCATTTTCTTTTGTCTTCTTTTTTGTTTTCTCCATTCTTTCTTTTTCCACACTATCCTACGGATCAATGTCCAGGATGCTGGGAATAGCATTGTTCGCGTTGAAGGGTCGCATGATATCGCTTCGTTATCCTGTCAGCTGGTGACATGTCAGTTCTGAAAATAGACGAGGCGTCAAGTCTGATGCTTTGGTGAGAAACAAGTTCAGTTTAAAGCATAGGAAAGGTAGCGCTACATAAGTCCTTAACAATAAACTATGGTATTGAAACTAGATATCCTACCTTGAGTAATCTATAGAAAATTTCCCAATTCCAGTAGTGTGCAAGATGATACATCATCAGTAGAGTCCAACCAAGTATTTTTAAATATATAATTTTTAACCAACTTAAGATATTAAAATCAAATATATAAATAAACTAACATATTTGTTGAATCTTTACAACGTATATTTTAAAATTATACATTAATTAAAACCTAGTTGATCTTTTTTTCAAGCAAGTAGCAAAAAATTTAGCTCTTTAGTTATAAATTTTTATTTCTGCAGATAATATGCCTTAAATTATGGATTTTTTTTTTAATTTAGCACAGACTTACCAGTGTTACTATTGAATGATTTATCAACAATAAATAGTTCCTATATTAATAAATGATTAACATGTAGCCTCTCTATTTTATAGTTTATAATTATATGGATCCCCCTGTTTGTCAGGAAAAACAAGTTTAACTGACTCTCGGTTATGCATGCTTTCGAATGTGCGAGTAGGGTGAAATGAGAATGGTTTGCCTAAAGGTTTACCAGAGTTGTTCTCACCAGCAGGGGTTTGGAAATCTACCTTATCGCCATGTCTCCTTCTACTTCTTCGGTTGTTGCAAAGATCTGTCTCGCGTGAGCTTCTACAAAAGAGCGGTATACAAGAGCTTGTTTTTCAGGTTCATATGTAAAATATGTTTTTAGCTTTCTTTTCCTTTTACAGAATTTATTCGCATGCAAGATTTCCATTATTTATCAAAAGTCGTTTTTTTTCCCACTATGAATATTGAAGGGCCGAGTTGGATTTTTTTATCATGGCGTCTGTTTTTATTTGAAATGAAGTTCAGACTTGTTTTCCCGTCATGTTTTAAATATGGCATTACTACAGTTCATAATGCAATGTATTGCATATTAATTATATGCAATTATTATTTATAAAATAAAAATATAATTCCCAAAGTTTAAAAAAAATGTACAGATGATGGATTTGTTTAATTTTTATAGCAATAATTATGATTTTCCCTAATGTTTTTTTTCTCTAAATCAAAAACTGTTACCATATTTAATAGTTTCGAAGGGTATCGTATAATTATATTGTAATTGTAATATAATCTCATTAAATATAGTATTTCGTAAAAACAAGAGCCACCATTCATAAATTGCCTGAAAATCAAAAAGTGGAATGCAATCTTTCATCTCCACACTCCCTTATTAACTTATGTTTTCTGTATATTTTCAGAATTAATTTTGTTTTACTCAAATACTATATTTTTTATGATATTGATATAATTTCTGTACATAGTCTTGTTTCGTTTACCAATAAATTCCTTCTGAACTTATGTCCTCCTCCTTATTTCGATTCTAAGCTTATTCTTATCCGGACAAGTGTTTTAATAAAGTAGGCTGATATGTACTAATAAATAATTCTGTGTAGTAACCAAACATCAATCTTCCAAAAAAAAAATGTAGGATATATATATATATATATATATATATATATATATATATATATATATATATTTATTCATACCTTCTAAATCAATTCGTGTTCACAGCTTTTTACTGAATTTTCAATAAATATTCTCAGAAATAACCCTTTCCAGCCTTACCCAGCTTATTTTTGACCTTTTCGGGCGTTTTACTCTTAAAAACATTTTATAAATAATTTATTCCGTTATTCTCAATCGGCTTTTGCGGGTGAATGACTTTAGACTCTTTATAAAACCGATTGGGAGAGTAAATCAACACAAGCTTGTGTTCATTAACTAGGCCCACCAAAAGAGTCCTTGAACCATATCCTGTAAGTCGGTGTATTGTGAAAATATCATATTTTAGTTTGATTTCCTTGGAATACCATAGACTGTAATAATTTTCACTGATGTTGAAGAACTGTGTTGGGTGTAATACATCCCCGCTTTTGATTTACAACCCATGTCTCTCTCTCTCTCTCTCTCTCTCCCTCTCTCTCTCTCTCTCTCTCTCTCTCTCTCTCACTCTCTCTCTCTCTCACACTCTCTCTCTCTCTCTCTCTCTCTCTCTCTCTCTCACACACACTCTCTCTCTCTCTCTCTCTCTCTATATATATATATATATATATATATATATATATATATATATATATATATATTATAAATTATCAATAGTTCATGTTAAAGAATTTCTGCCATTAAATTCTGGTTTTATTGAATTGATATTATTAAAATGGTGTTAAACAACAGAATACAAGAAGCCATGATCTGGGATTTAGTAACCGGTAAACACAATATGTAATCAACGTTCATATATTCATATATATTCATATTATTTTCAGCAAGGTAGGAGGATGAATAATTTCCTCTATAGTAAATTCTTTCTTATGAACATAAAAATAAGTGAGCTATGACTATAATAATCTTTTTAAGTCTTTATTCTGGCACACAAAATACTGTATTTTCTTCAAATTGGTTATAACTTTACTTGAATAACATTTCAAAAGTATATCCTATAACATTAAGGTGGAAATTTCACCTACGCGAGGGATCCATTTACAGAAACTTGCTAACTTTGAAGTGTTTTACTAATGTACTCTAGAAAACCCACGACTCCTGCACAGGATTCTAAATTACCTACCGTTATGAATAAACTTTTAAATTGTCAACATTTTGATTTAAGTTATAATAAAAAAAAACTACTGACAAATTTGTGGAATACAGTAAAGCTTGTATTAAAAATGATTGAAAAATTATTAGAACGAATATTAATCATTTTCTTTTATTTTTATTTAAAAATATAAATGCATCATGTGATTTGCGGAATGATTTTATTTTATATAGGTACAGCTATAAACTTTTCCAAATTGTACAATATATATAATATATTTTCATTTAAATATTTTAATTTAATAATTTATAATGGTGATGGTGTAGCAGTTACGTTATATCGGAAGAAAATTATACCTTTTGGTATCACTTACCTGCTTAACCATTGAACTAAATAAATATTACGGTCCTTACGAAACTCTGATCCCCATTACCTTCGTGATTAATGTTGGTACTGTCTTCATTTTTACGCATTATGGTAGGCGTCGATGATCCGAACTAATATCGTCAGATATAGTTCGGTTAATCATAAGTTCGGATTGCCGTAATTCTCTTAAAGGGAGGAAACACCAATAAACACAATCACCGCGCTTATATAACAAAAAATCTTTATTTTATTGTGTAATAATTATATTAAAAAATTCCTTGTACTTAGTTTAATAATAAACGTCAATAAAAACATAGCCAGACACAAACAGTTGTAATATTAGTTTGCTCAAACTTTGACTTCTCCTTCATAGTAGCAAATTCAATTAGTTTTAAAAGTAGGGGGTGCAGATTGCGTTAAGAGTGATCTGGCGGATTTAGGGTTGAGTAGTGGTCTGTGGACAGAGTTTTTAAGCAGAGATTGGTGGCATCGGCATCGGCTAAGCCTTATGATTACATTAAAAAAATTATAAAATCCCATTTTGTATAGAAAAATATGAATGGTTTAATGTAGTTTACAAATCACTTGAATGAATATAAAAAATCGAATTTATAGTTTATACAAAAACCGAATAACGTGTATTCAGGAAAAATCATTAGTTTTCAACAGCAAAATATTGACTAACTATAACAGTAGGTACATTATTTTCATATAAATTTGTTATCATAATTAAATAATTTCAAGAGAAATAACAATAATGATTAGAAAATAATAATAATAGAGTTGGTTTTGAGGAAGAAGTTCCTGATGGTGTGAGGGTTGGTTTGAAGAGCACTTAAACTGCTAAGTTGGCTTTGGCGTCGGGAGCTTCCCTAACCGGCTAAATACGTTTTCTTAAAGTGTTGAGAGAATTAAGCCGTTCTTCCGCGGAAGGGTGCTGCTGTGAGACGTGCATCGAGCATCTCAGGCACGTTCTCGAGATTTCACTTACAACATTACTCAACTTGTTCATTTACGAAATGTAAGGACTTTGTATTTCATTCACGGTGACTTTCACTGGATCTTTATAGCCATTTACAAATGGTAATGGTTTTGGGTGGGCCACGATTTTTCTTGGTTTATTTCGGATATTCCTTATTACACTAAATCCATAGATATTATGGAGTAATTCATCACAATATTTACAATATTCACATTACATGCAAGTATGTATTGGAAAGTATTCAACTGATTTATGTATTAATACACACTCTTGAGCATGAGACCAACGTCTCACGTTGGTTGATAGATATATTATCTATAATAGTCAAAGAACATTAGAAAACAATATATATGTATATATGTATATATATATATATATATATATATATACTAATTATCTTACTTGTTATAGAAAATATATATTCGGGATTCTCGAGTTCCAGTTCCATTCAGTTCTTAAATTTATTTTGGCGACGTTTGATCACAACTATAATAATGTTTACATTTCATGAAGTATTGGAAGGTAACAGATTAATGGCTTAGTATCAATTCTTCAATAAATTCTAAGTACAACTCATCTAATTAACATGTTAATTTATATTTATTTTAGTGTGCTATTTAATGTATTTACTCTCATTAAAAGCTCCCTTTTTCACTGTTTCAATAAATAATAATTGTATCAGAATTAGAATTATGTATTCAAAACAGCTGTTGTCGTATACTGTAAACCTTCAATAATTAGATAAAGTATTCAACATCATGAATGAGATGAAAATAGTTGACTGGATGATCTAATGTAAAGGAGATAGTTGGGGGGTGCAGTCAATAAGTACGCAGAATAAGTGATGAACTTATATTATGTGCCGACGTTTCGACCTACAATGTAGGTCATCTTCAGGGCTAACAGAGAAACAAACAGAACAAAAAATATAAAAAATGTACAGTAACAATAATATGGTGACAAATAATGTAGAAAAATAAAATAGTGGCAGATATTCTGTGTACTTATTGACTGCACCCCCCAACTATCTCCTTTACATTATTCAACATCATATTTGGTCCTTGAGTTACTTTTCATACAATATATATATATATATCAAATATTTGCAGTGTCCAGATTATAAATTAGGTATGAAAATAATGTTGGTAGATCTTTTTTAAAAATAATAGCTTTTCTTTTCATATAACCTTCTTACAAATTTTTAGTACTAGAATTTTTTTAAAAATGTTTGGTGGTATTTTGATAATAATTTGGTCCTCGTGAAATTATACTTGTAGTTCTAACTACTAAATATAGTTAAATCAATACCCTAACAAACTTTAAAATCGGAGCTTAATAGGGTGAATTCCGTGCAAATATAACTTTGTATAATGTTATAATATTTATGTTTATTTGTCTTTATTTTATTTTAAGTTTATCTTGAATAATAATAGTTGATCTTATAAAATGCTGGCTCTCCAGTAAACCGTTCTCCCTACTTAAGATCATTTTTTTTTTGGGGGGGGGGGGGTGAGTGCGTTTAGTCTCTTTATAAATCTAAAAGGGGGAGTAAACTATAACAATCTTAGTGTGTTCATTCAATTTCTGTTAGGCCGTCCATGAAATATAAAGTTTACTTCAATTGTTTCAAATTTTTTGAAATATATATGTATCCTGCGTGTCAGTGGAATGTGAAAATATATTATTTGACTTAAAGTTAAATAATAAACCTGTAATAAATTTGACTGATGTCGAAGAACTGTGGACCATTTTCTTTCTCTCTTCTAAGTTTATATTTAAACGTATTAAGATTCTGAGTTTTTATTGTTGAAAATAATCAATTAATTTGAATGCATAAAGGATATATTGTTCTAGATAGCTGTCCTAAGACGTTTATATTGCAGAGCGTAGATAATACATTGGCCAGCTGACTGGAAGATGAGGCCCTAGTAGCTTATATCTTATGATTCGAGAGCACATGGCGCCTTCTATTTCTGCACCCCTTGCCCAGCCACTGCTAATACCCCCATCAACGGTAAATGGTAAATACTCATTGCCGATTCAATTAGTGCTCAGTGGAATCGGATCCTGGCTCTTTACTAATGACCTCGCTAAACACCTTCCCCACGTAGGTTAAAACGTTAACATTGTATTGTCCTCCGGCTTTAAGTTAACTACCCTGTTAGTTTTGTTCGGTTGGCAATACTGGCATGTAATAACATTTCAGTATTATTAATCATACAAAAATGTGTAAATTATACTTACCGGAACATAACATAACACAAAACAGGAAAAAGAATTCTAGAAATATAACATAATAATAAAACAAGCATATTACGATGAACAAGTATAATCGGTATTATTATTATTATCAAGTATCGACTGTCAAGTATTATCAAGTATCGTAACAAAATTTCCAACAAACAAACAAAAATAACACAATAATTAAATATAATATAATATATTATAACAGGTAAACAAAAAGTATAATAAAACAAAATCTACAAACGGTAATCAACAGGTAAAATACCAATAAATACTCCTACCGAAAATAAAATATAACAGAACAGCAAAATAAAATATAATGCCACCACATTGTGTACATCATCGCTGTCAAAACACTACCGCCTAAGTACACTTTGGGTGATTTTACAGAAGAGAAAAAAACCGCGCCGAATGTAGAATTGCCAATTTATAATCAATTTTTTATCTATACAATTTTGGAACTATTGCTATAAAGATTGAAGAGAAGTATCAAAAATCATACTCTGACATGTTGCTGGTGTTAATATGTCCGTCACCGTTAATAACTCACTTTCACTAAAAGTTGTAGATAGGCGGTATTGTTTTGACATCAACGATATTTGGGATAGGGGATGGCTCAGAGATAGAGCACTGAGTTACCATGCCGGAAATCCTGGTTCAAATCCTTCTGTATGCAAGACTTTTTTATATTCTATTTGCAGCCGGGGATGGATCATATGGGATCTAGGACCCTCCTGGGGCTCACACAGCCTCTATAAAATGTTATAAAAATAGGATACCCAAAATAATGGGAAAAAATCTGGCGGTTGAGCGTGATCTAGGACGTCACCTCCTTGCAGAACATTTGTCCATGACAGTACGGTCTCTACCATGTACTGAACCCTAGACCCATTCACGGGTTGTAGTGGTACAGGTTTTTTTTATACCGCATTATAATATAACCTTAAGAAAATGTATACATCGTGTTTATACAGCCCCGGTGAATATGTGGTTAAGTTGAATTTTCTCTAAAAGAAGTTTCTTGCGCTTAAAGTGGAATCGTGGTAATTTAGAAGTTAATAAGGAACAAAGTCAGTCATTGGCTTGAAATGGAGTTATTACTGTATTACAACTCCATTTCAAGCCCAAAACTATGAGAACGACACGAAACTTCCATCAAAACAGTTCTATCTGGACTAATTTCGACGTCCGGAAAAGTCAATTTTCAGGAAAGCTATTTTTTAAAAAAATCTATTACTTTAAGGTTTACTTATTTAAACTATAAAACTAACTTCAAGTAGCAAATTAAAAAAATCTTGATTAGATTTAATTTTTTATTATCAATCGACTCGTTCATCGTTAATATTAAAATATAATGTGTTCACCTTGGTCACCTGCAATGTAGTGGTTTGCAGAACAACCTTCTTTGCAAGGTCATGGGGTTCGTAGCCCGGCAGGTGGTCCTAGGATATTTTTAAAGGGAGTCAAAAGTCCTTGGTTATGCTGTCCTTCAGAAGGGATAGTAAGTAAAATAAGGGTCCCAAGGTTGTTGGCGTTAGGTACTCGTTAGACAGTATATCTGGATAGGCAAAGTTTAGGATTCCCACTGAAGAAATGTCCGATCAGCATTTGTAGCATAAGGTTGACAAAAACAAGTTTACTAAAATTTTTGAATTCTTAATATACAGTACATAAATACATCAGTGCTGACAATTTAATCTCTCAGCAAGAAATTAGATAAAAAAGGTTTTATTTGACTAAGGAAAATATATAATTGTTGCTTAATATAATCACAAATGAGGATAATTATGATAAAGAACAAATTTTAATGATTTATAATTTATTTGAAATCTGGAAAAATATTTTTGCTCCAAAAAAAAAAAATTTAATGATTTATTATTGAATATGTATAATTGTGCGATCCAACTCAACAATTAAAGTTTTTCTATTCAGAATTAAAAACTTAGTTTATTTTGAATAGTTAGTTAAGCCTAAACGTCTTAGTCAAAGGAGAAATTCATAGGCAATGGACTAAATAGAGATTTCGTATGAAATATAAGACGTATTAATGATGAGTAATTTTATTTTCAAGAGTTGTTATTATTAAGATGGTTGAATGATCTACATCTACTCTCCTGTTCCATGTTCACTATATACCATGAGATGCTTTGGAACGAGGACAGATCGGAGAAGAAACAGCTGATACTGCATCAAATCAAAGATGGAGAAGGAAGGGCCGATAGGGGGCGCAATTTGCTTAACTAGCTTTGGCTGTCCGGAGGGCAAGGCCATCTTCTCGGGTCCTCTGCGTAGCTCGCCGTGCTGCAGTTCTTATCAGCTTGTTAACTTTATCACTATTTTATTTTATTCAATTAGTTTATCACTTCTTAGTATAATGAAATAAATTATAAATATTTTATAATTATTGGTAATTTTTTATGAGTTATAAATATTTTTATTTTTTAAAGAGAAAAGATAGGCCCTCGCCTCCTTGCGTATTCATCGCTAAAATGGCGGGAGCACGCTAGGGCTATAGGATCCATAAGAGAGAAGGTTTGTTCTCGACCGGGAGGGGCCTTGGATAGCTCAATTGGCAGAGCGATGTCACGGTGAGACAAAGGTTCCGGGTTCAAATCCCGGTCGAGGGCCTATCTTTTCTCTTTAAAAAATAAAAAATAAAAATATTTATAAATATTTTAAATGGGCTACATGTTTCGTTACCGTTACGGATTATTTTAGCTGCCGCTTATTTATATTCGGAAAACTGCCATAATATGTTTATGCATTCCGAGAGATCTGTATCCGATGTTCTAAATATTTTTGTTTAGGATAATTATTTTAAGAGGTGTTGGTTTGTGTGTCGTCGAGAATACCAGTTGAAGCACTTAAATAAAGAAATGAAAGATTATAAATATTTATTATGAGGAATTCAAAAAGCATAACAAATGTGTAAAGAATTTATAGAACATTATTAATTATTCAAGTAGCGACCACGGCCCAAAAGTTTTTACGCGTCTCTTCAGTAATTTTTCTATTCGTTCACAGTGAAATATCAGTGTTGAAATTGGAACAGTACTTTGCTGTTATATTGTGTCTGAAGGTATCTCTTTCTAAAATGTCTGCTGGTCTTACGTTTGCTTTTTTGAAGTCCTTCCGAATATCACTTCTCGCCAGGGTGTGGGATTTTTTAAGTGAAGTTCAAACAAATGTCTAATGAGAAAAAAGTTAAAATAATGACGTTTATCATTCTTTTAGTCAATCGATTTTCTGGTAGTCGGCTGAGGTTACCAAAGAATTTCATTCGCCTTTTCTTGATATCAATTTCGATGTTTGAAAACTTAACATCTTAGCCTTTGAATAAAAGGCTATTGGAAGAATAAGAAGAACCCAAAGAAAAATTGATCGAGTTACTTGCGTATCGTCTTCCATTCCTGGCTAGAATTCGCCAATAATAATAACAATAATAATATATTAAATTTGTAAATAAAAAAAAAAGGATGAGCCAATCCAATTGACGTGATGGAATAAAAATAAAATAAAATCCAATAATTGGTTGCTTCACGATTTTTGAATATTTTAATTTTTCTGAGTGAATATCCTACGATTTATAAGCTCAAAACCGTTTTTAAAAAAATGTTGTTTTTATTGTTTGTAGCCTAAAACCGTCTTGGGTTTGTATTCCTCCTAGAATTTTCCTGATGATCTATATCTCTACTCTTCAAGTTGTTCTTTCCTGTTAAGGGTTAGTGTTTCACTTGCGCAATCGATCAAATATAATATATTAATACAATAATAATTTTTAATTGTTATTTTTATGGCGCTTTCATAGGGTCTAAGACTCAGTGATGAATTCGGCGCAGATAATGATACTGTAATTTTTAGTCCTCCGTATTATACATATCCCACATACTAGATCCAATCCAAATCTCCTGTTGCACTTTGTAATGTTGATATTGAAAAGCTACCCATTTTTCTGATGGTGGGTTGGCCCCATAGATCCAGCTAGGTCCATTTATGATTTTAAACATATTTAGTAATATACAGTAGTGGTAATCGCAAAAGAAATCGCACCATTTGAAAACAATGGATTATCTCCTTAAACCAATGTTGTTCTTACCTTTTGATAATTGTAAAATGTTTTGCAAAGGAAAAGAGAATGTAATTAGGCGTGAAAAACCCATACAAAAAATAAATAATATTCATAAAATTTTTAGGGTTAACGAGGAATTTAAGAAAACAATTGTTTTTACGAATTTATTTAGAAAAATTGTATAAAAACATTAGAAATATTTTTTTGAAACATTAATATAGACTAGTATTTTGTTGAACTGCTATTAGCCCTGATAACTGAACCGATCCTGTTTGGCATCGAGTCGATAATTTCTTTTACAATTTCGTCACTGACCCCCTCATTCCACACCTTTTCGATTGCCTGTTTTAGCTCACCTTTATTCTTAGGCATTGCAATATTAATTTGTTTTTTCATGATCATCCACAAGTTTTCTATAGGGCTATTGCTTTCTATTTAAATCAGGGCTATTGCCTGGCCATGGCAGCATGGGTAACTCGTTTTCTGTTAGAAACTGCTTTAGCTACCCACAAGCACAATGGTAAAGAGAATAAAAAATAATGTATCTTACAGCTAAAACATTCTTTTAAATAAATAAATAATTAACTTACTGATTTGGCACTATGGCATGGAGAAGAATCATCTTGAAAAGTGAAGTCTCCGCAGTGTGTAAGATGGAAATTCATTGAGGGAATCAAATTCTTTTCCAAATTTTTTAAGTACTTTTCTGTCCATCTAAGAAGTTTATTTTGCCAGTTCCAAAGTAGGAAAAACATCCCCAGATCATCACACTTGCCGGATGTTTCACTGTTTTTATAGTACAGGATTCGTCAAATCTTTCATTTAGTATGGAGCACCGTCAGAGCTGGAGATATTGAAGTTACTCTCATCTGAAAACATCACTTTCCTCCAGTCATCAGATGTGCAATTTTTAAAATTCTGCGCAGAAATTAGGTGAAATTGTTTCATCTTTTTGTTGTTGTTAATAAATGGCTATTTGGCTGGTTTTCTTGCCCGTAAACCTTTTTCTTTTAACCTTTTTCTTTTAATCTAGGTCTCTAGATATTTCGTTAGCAGTTTTGAAGCGATTTTCTAAAGATAATCTCATTATCATGCGATCTAAATTCTTATCTGTCTTCCTTTTCCTTCCAGTCCCTTTCTTTTACTCGGATTTTGGTTTATTATTCTTACCACAGTGGATTGATTGCACCTCACCCTCCTTGCTACCTTACGCAAAGAATATCCAGCTTCAGCAAACCTCACTATTTTAACTTTTTTCTCAATAGACATTTTTTTGAAACTCAGTCTATTGGACATAACAATAAGAAATACGTGCTTAATATTGGATACTCTAGCCAAAAGTATGTGTCACTGATTCCATCTCACTCTTATACTAGTAGATAAACCAATACAATCCCACTATTTGTTTATATATTTAGGATCAAAAAGGTAACAATCATTGCTTATGCAATTTCTATGACCACAGCTGTATATGTGTAGCAGCCGGATTGAACTTGGGACCTTTAGAACAGCAATTTAGCGCTCTACATAGCTTTATGCCCAACTCCCACTGGATATATAATATAAATAATATATTATATACAAGCAAATATAGATAAGATGTTACTTCATTCTTATTTTGTTTTTTTTCTTTTGATATTTTTTGGAATTATTAGTTGCTTCCATTTTTTTCTTCAGTTAATATTAGTAACGTATGATACAAACTTGGAAAAGAAGGTTTAGAACATAGGGTGTAATTTACTGACAGCTTTGCTTGCGAAAATTCTGTTGGTTCGGCGCCAAAAACTGACGTAGGGCCATATTAGTTAGTTCCCGCGAATTAAGTTTTTGACAGAAGGATAAAAATGGTGTGAGTTAAAGATTCTGTACAGTTATGCTTAGAAAAACTAGCCTTCAAATTACCACAGTATATTTAAGTTACTATTTTTAAACAAAATAAGAAAAACAAACATTAAATTATCGTGTGAGAGATTCAGTATGTACAGTAGAATAACAATTCAGTGTAATGTAATCGCTCACAGAATAAATTTTAACAGCATCCAAAAACATATCGTGATGTTGCAATTCCTTTTCAATTCATTGAAATATAATTTTGGAGATTTTAGTTGTTTTAAATGTGGTTATTTTCATAAGTGATTTAATTAATTACTTTTAATACACCATTTTTAAATGAACCTCATGAAAATGGTAACAAGTTACAAAACGTACCAAACTCAACTTAATATGTTACAATCTATATTATTCAATACATACAGTCCATTACCATTATATTCATCAGATTTTAAGATATTTGAATTATAAATTCTATAATGATTTACCAAACTCCAAATTTTTATTGCATCACTTTTTTATTCTTTAAGTCGTTCAAACACACCTATTGTTCGTTTTAACCTGCAGCCAGTCTTTATATTTCATGTACCATGACCTGAAGTTTCTTAGACAATAGCGTTAGCAACAGAAGTATAATCTTATGATAGGTCAAACTGATTATTTGTTATGAAGATTGCATTTTGAATCAAATGATAATCATAATTAATATTACCCAAAGAAATACAAAAACCTTTATATCTGTTCGTTTAGTTTATAATAATCGGATAATGGTAATGTGCTCAGCACATATTATAATTTGTACTATTTCTAAGTTTATGCAAGATGATCTGGGCGACATCATCCCCATTCGCCAGGTTTTCTCCTAACTAATGTTGCCGACTTTATAGAGCCTGGGTGAGGCCCAGGACAGTCTCCAGTAATTATAAATAAATGTAATTTTCCATTCTTCTTTATATATGAAACATTACAAGTCTGGTCCCAGATCCCCCCCACGAAAACAGTGAAATATTTTATTTTAAGGCTAAGGTGCCTTCCGAATCCTTTGAAATCGGCCCATGAGGGGGCTATTGAGCTGACCAGAGGAACTCTCTAGAGGAGACGAGGCAAACAGGAGCTCTATTGGGCCAGCATTGAGGCGAGATGGCCGGAAAAAGGAGGGGCCTTGGGTTGCCTCGGGACAAACACAGCCCTCGCCCCCAATCAGGATTCATTGTTCGGCATCACAAAGGCTCCTACTACTACACTCCCGATGTATCTACTGTATCACGGAATACCAGGCAGAGATGTGAGCTTTTTTTTTTAATATTGATAAAAAGTATATACTATCAAATCAAAGTGAAAGTGTCTGCAAAGCTGTTGGAACAAAGCTTTGTGTGGTTTTCTATATCGATAAAACAGACTGTCAATGCCTGCCAGACAAAGCATAGATCATCTTGATAGGACTGTTCGGTAGTTATTCCGCAGGTTGTTGCTTCGAGTTGAGTCACAACAAGTTTTAACTTTTCATTACTTTCCCTGTATGTTAGCATGTTAAAGAGAATATGATTGTAGAAAATGTGAATAATTGGGTAATCATTTCATCTTGAAATGAGCGTTTCACCAGGCATTCTCTATACTCGGAAATTATTAGCTGAAACTTTTATTTCTTGTAACCGAAGTCTACACATTATCCTTAATTACATTTTCATTTCCATACTTATGTTCAGGATAACTTCTATTGTTGAAATATGTAACAAATAAACTTTTAAAACTGGTAACTAAACTCGAAGCGACAGCCTGCGGAACAGATGCTGAGTTAACTCAATTAACTATTCAGTTAACTGTAACGCACGAAAACTCAATAAGTGGCTTAAAATATAAATTAGAATACAGTAGAATTCAAGAATTATAATAGGATTAGCAATGCCCTGAAGTTTATAGAATACTGGAAGAAACTAATCAATTTAGGTTTCGCGAATTCAAGCATCAACAGGACATATACCAATAGATAAGCCTCATCAAAATAGACTAAGCACATTTCATCATCAGTCCAAATAGAGGCATCAACCTTGCTTCTGCACAAGCAACTAAAGCAATCAGCTAATTTGATGAGTTTTGTTTGTGTTCCAAATCTCCATTTACTCAAATTAAAAAATATTTACTATATATATATATATATATATATATATATATACATACATATACAATACATAAATATATAGCATACATATATACAGAAAATAATTATAATACTTTTTCTATCCGAAGGTATTTTAAGTAAATACATATTATATATATTTTTTTAAGTTATGTATATATAATGAATGGAGATATCTCGGGAGTTGGTTGAGGAAAAACCTATATAAAAAGTATTTAATATATTACATGTCTATGGCAGTAAAATATACCTGCATGTTAAATTTTCATGGACTATATGTAGATGAAGCTGAAATTGGGCAATGATGTTTGGCTATGGTACGTCAATTAATATTTTATTGAATATCACTAAACTGCTATGAAACGGATGCGTTTATTAATATTGAAAGCTAAGTTATTGAAATAGTGTAACATAAATAACTCCCAGCATTTAATTATATTTATACAGCTTCCATTGGCGTTTAATGCCAGTGGCGCGGTTGGGAAAGGGGGCTGGGGCTTCCCGGACTCCTGCTTTGCCCTCATCCTTGGGGAAGAAGCTCAGTTCGGGGACCCCAGGCAAATTTTAAATAGGGCATGAATGTGTACATTTTATTTTATGTTATTATTAGTATTATTATTATTTATTTTATTTTATTATTATTATTTTTTACTTTATTTTATTATCATTTCCGCATTAATTTCTTTCTGTTACCGCATGTATATATTTATTTATTTTATTTTGTTTACATTATTGTTTTGATATGGAATGACTGTAAGCTACATAGCACTATTACTTATTGCCCACAAGTGGCAGATTGTAATATTTCAATAAAGTGTTAATATAAAAAAAAAAATTATGTTTATATTTAGGCCACCGTTTTTTTTATTTGTTATTTCTATTAACAACTATATCTCAAAATATTGCAAAAATTATTTTAACATTCTGAAGTCTAAAATTAGTTATTATAAAACAGAAAATCTTTTTAAACATTTCCTATTATTTGGGTAAGGCTAATGACTCTTCAATTGTAGGCAGATCAAATTGTAATATTGTCAACAAAAACAATTGTAACAAGTGGACATTTTGGGAGTATGAACATTATTTTTATATTATATTAAAACTAATTCTGTAATATGAAATTATTATATTAAATATAAATATATAATACTATATATTACATTATATATAATCATATAATATTATATACAGGGTGTCCTATTTCAAGTGGATCAAACGTTTTTAACTTCTAAACGAAACAAAATTCAGAAAAACGATTCAGGTAAAAGTTTTAGTTATTCAGGCCTAGTTTGAAAAAATAAAAAAGCATTTTTTGGTTTTTCACTTTAAGTGGTCAATATCGACCTTCAAAAAATGTAGTTTCCTCTTGACCTCCATTTATTTTTATTTTTCAGAAATGTACAATACAAATCATGGAAAAAATGTATGTAACATTTTTTTCTATCTTTCATAGGTCAAGTTGAAGGAGTATCTGAAGCTCACTACTTCAGTATGCTGTCTTCACGGAAGGTTTTTTTAAGTCCAGATATTTTCTGAAAGATTCAAAATACCTTGATGAGTAAGTTATTTCGACTAAAAACTCTTACATAAAATAACTTAATGCTACATTACGTTTCCTCGTAAAGGGGGTATACTAAAGTAGTCAACTTTCAATGCTTTTTCTACTTAAACTACGAAAGATAGAAAAAAATGTTACACACATTTTTTTCATGTTTTGGATTGTACATTTCAGAAATATAAAAAAAAATGGGGGTCAAGATGAAACTACATTTTTGAAGGTCGATATTGACCATTTTAAGTGATAAGCCAAAAAAGATTTTTTTATTTCTTCAAACTAGTCCTGAATAACTACAACTTTTATCTGAATCGTTTTTCTGAATTTTATTTCGTTTAAAAGTTAAAAACATTTGATCCACTTGAAATGGGACACTCTGTATATTCAAAAATATAAGTTTTTCATGTTAAATATTTTGTGAAACCTTGCTGTTTTTCTTTATGTACTAACATAGGATTTTTAATGCATTGTTGGTTATCCTACAGACACACAAATATTTCATTCACACTAAGCACTACTATATATAAACTAACTAACGATTAAAAGTCGCTAATGTTAGTTGGACTAACAATTATATTATTATTACTGTTTAGTTTTGTAGATAATGAAATTATCCTCCTAATAAATATTTATATGTCCCGCGAAATGTTAGTAATGAGATTGTGCACGAAATTTGACAAGGTTTCATGTAATTAAAAAAATAATTTATGAGCATTTGCACAAATTTTAATATGCTATTTTTTTAAAGATAATGGTTTCATTTAAATGTTTTTATATTTTGATGATTGAATTATCATTCAAAGAAATAAATAGGAAATTTACCTTAAGATTCGTTATTTTCGTTAATAAATGAATATTAAGAGATACTGAATTACAGGATAGTTCCATCGCAATTCTTAGAGAGTTTTTTTTCCGTTACATTCTATAGGAAAATAAAGGTTTTCCAATATTGGCTCGTGACCATGGGATGCCTGATTGGATATACTGGTGCCAGGGGCCGAAACCCTACAGAATAAAATAATGCTGAATTTTGTTTCCTTTAAAATACCCCTACAAATATTAAACTGTTTATTTTTATTGTACTTTTGACTTTTATAAATTTAAACACTTGGTAATCCTTTTTCAGACAAAAAATGTTTGTTTTTGGAAATAATTCAGTCTTTACTGAGATTTCAAAGTGTGTTTTTCACATAACTTTCAAACTCGACCGGAAAGGAGCCTAAACGGCCACAAAAATCAACGGTGGTTCTAGAGATTTCGAGAAAGAGGCTTGAACCTTGAAGACAAAGAAGGCTTTAGAAGAAATTCTACCCTTGACGATACCATAATAACGTTCACACTAACAAACTTTGTTCACAGGCAACAATTTTAAACTCAATATAATATTACTGTTATTAATACAAACTATTAATGCAAAACTTTTTTATTAATTAATAGTTTCTTACTATTTTAGATGGAATTAATTATAATCTACTTTAAACTTAATTTACTGGTCCAGTGTTTCAAAGCGATTGCGGTAATATTGGATTTCCAGATCCTCGCCAGTTTCTATTAAGTGGCGAATACACATACCTTGATTACAGATTACATAAACTTGATCTTGGCCAAATTGTTCTCCTGTTCAGCTGTTATCTTAGAAACATTACAGTATCCACCGTGTTTTGAACCAAGGACTCTTTTCAGTTATAATAGTGCAGATTACTAGGTTATTGGATAATTTCTCCTCCATAGTATTTACTTTCATAATAAAATCTGTTATCGAGAGATGTTATTGGTCCCTCAGAAACGTGTTCCTAGATAGATCTATTCCCCGAAGCCTCAAAATAAGGGTATATAAGACGATACTTCGTTCTGTAGTCTTGTATGATGAAGAAGCGTGGAGAAGAGTCTATCCAATCAGTATGAAAAATTATTGAATACTTGGAACTTGGAAGAGTAAGATCCTTAGAAGAGTATTGATCCAACCAAAGACGTAAATCGTATCCGTATCAAAAATAACCAAGAACGTAAGGATCTGGGCCACGTACATAGAATGGATAAAAAAATCTCCCAAAGCAGATCTTGGAAAGACGTCCAGATGTAGAAAGAGGAAGAGGCTGGCCTGGACTGCGATGGCTGGACGAAGTTGCGTCAGACCTTAGGCTCTTGCCTGTAAGAGTAGAGAGGAGAGTCGCGAAAGATCAGTCAGAGCGGAGGGAAATTGTCGAGGAGGCCATGGTCCTCCATGGACCATAGCACCTTGTGAAGAAGAATAAGTATTTACTTAACAAACACGTTTTTAGTAACATCAAATAGGACCTTTACCAAGGATGCCAACAATAGGCAAGAGAACTGTGACCATATTGACTAAATAAATTAAGAAGAAGATACGTACTAGCCACTGATAACAATTTGTAAGAGATCCAAGAGGCGTAGAAGAGGACATAAGGAACTAGGTGTTAAGTGAAGGAGCGGTCAATCCTTCTCTCGGCGGAAAGAAGTCCTGAAGAAGGCCCATAAGCCGAAATCTCTAGGGGAATTTACGGTTTTTAATAATCTACCAGAGGGCTCTTGTTTCACCCTTATAAACTTTTATCGTCCCTCACTTGATGAAAAAGGAAAAAAAAAACTCGAAGAAAGAAAAAGTTCTTCCAAAAAGTCGTAAAATCTATTTAATTTTTAAACCGGTATTATCTCCTATTCTGGCCAAATAATTACCAGATTCTCTTCTCGAGGATCGCTCGAGGAAAGTTTTCTTTTGATTGCGGGGGGGGGGGTGGGGGGCGCCGTGTTACAACTTCTGATTTAGGCTGTTCTCTAATTATTTCTTTATTCAGTTGTTAAACTGACTCAGGACTTTAAATTAAATCATTCATGTTACAGGACAAATTTGGGTGATAAATTAAATTAAGATTTCGTATTTTTCATTGGTAAACTCAGTCCAGTCTCTCTTCTTCTTTCGATGTCCTTGCGTTAAAACGCATTTAAGACCTTCTTTTCCCTTTCTATCTTATCAATATTATATCATTCTGTTTACTCATTGATCTAACGTCACTTTATGCTGCTATAGTTAATTGGACCATGTTACAGTGTACAAAGTCCTCAATTTTGTCTGTCTTTGAATAATCAGGAAAACCGTACAGGTTCGGTATCCCATTTTCTTTCCTTCCAGTGAACAGCATAACCAAGGATTTTTCAATCCCTTTAAAACCTTGGGCGGCTGCGAACTTGCGATCTTAACCATAGTAGGCTGTTATGCTAACTACACCACAGTTGGCCCAATTGCCTTTTTATTCTCCCATGCTTCTCGTTTCTGTCTCCAATCCTTTCAGCGCCATTTTTCTTCTTTACTCCCTCCTCAGAACCTTGATTTCTTCATCATTTTTAATGATTTTCATAATACCTCTTTGTCTTCTATAAACCAATTAAAGTGTATTTTGAAATTCTTGTCAAAAGTGTTGAAAATCCATAAAAAGAATTCTCTCTGGTCGACCATACATTTCTCTATTGTTTCTGAGTTTTCATATTCCAATTTGGACCCCCTAGTCTTTCTACGACTGCGGTGGATAGACAATTTGAATGCACTTAGACACTTTGACTTCTGGTGGTGAGAACATGGAGAAGATCCGCGGAAGTTCATTCAGAGTGGAGGAAAATGGTCTAGGAGGCCAAGGTCCTCCATGTACCATAGTGCGAAGAAGAACAACAGTTTTTCTGAGAATTTTCTTTTTCTTCTTTTTGATTAAATCATGTTTCTCGTAATATTTATTATTATTTTATTTTCCAGTCCTGCTATTTTGGTTAAAAATTCTATTTAACTTTGTCCTATGATTAAATACTTTTAAAGTTATTTCAATAGCAACATTCATCATTTTCGTGAAAACCTTTCCTCACTAGTCAAAAAAAATTCTAAGAATCTATTATTCTTTCCAATAATATATACTAAATATATATTCCAATCGTTCAAATAACATGAACAACTTAGCTAAGAATATGTAGTATATTTTTAGAATGTAATAGATCATTTTATTCAATTATTTACATAATAAGAATTTATTGGTAACGGCATGGCCATTTCTAGTGTACATTAGAATTCGTTGAAGGAAAGGAAGCATACGGAAAGCACTTGTCAAGAAATAGAGCTACTTGGGCAGTTAAATATAATGATGAACAGGAGGAAAACATGCATTGACATATCTCATAAATAGCATCGAACTTTATAAAAATTTCCCTATCCAGTTAAAGTTTAATATCTTTTTATTGCCTCTTTTTTGATCCTAATTAATTTATGAATATTTAATAGTAATAATGAATTATCAATTAATTAATTAAAAAATAATTATAGTTACCACAGCTGCTAGGTTTTTAGCAAAAGTTAGTGGAAAAGTTCAAAATGCATGATGTCAATGGGCCAGCGATTATAATCACAAGAGAAATAAAGCCAGAAAAATATGATATCCCCCCAATGACTACTTTAATATCTTTTCTCTTGGCTCTTTTACTATGCTATTCTCTGGCTAGATACAGAAGTTGTAAACCCATCTGGGTCAAAGTAGTCTTAAAGAGGAAAACTCTTAGGGAATCATACTTACAGAAGTGTTTTCTTTATTTTTGTTTATCGTTACTTTATGGCTACTAATATTGTTTATATGTATGCATATATTGTAGGTATAAATATATATTTATATAAAATTATTCATTTTCCTTTAAATAGTAACTTTAAACTTGTTGAATAATATCCATATATATCATGTGCTGAGGTCGCTCCTAGCTGGTTGGTGAGGAAAGATGATGATATAATAGTGTCCCATTAGTTACTATGACAGAGCTACTCCCAATGTTTCAAACAGTTGTTTATTGCTAAATAACTTTGTTTTAAATGTTATGATTAACATGTTTCCAACTACGTAATATTTGAAAGCGGCAATCCTTTCTCAAGGTTAAGGGTGTGATTCCTAAGAAAAAGACTTTTCCACAGCTTTTTTAATTTAGTCACATTGCATTTGTTATTCCCATGTTAGCCCTGATTCAGTGAAATTATCTTGATTACAAGTAAAATGAAAAGTGATAAGCCTCTCAAGTTATTGCAACTTTCCTCCTCCATAAATTGGGAGTAGCTCTGTGATAGTAATTAATGGGACACTATTATAACATCATCATTGTTCACCAACCAGCTAGGAGCGATCTCAGCACATGATATATATGGATTTTGAGGTAAGCCGACACATGATGTTAAGGCCGCTACACACGGTCAGTTCGGTGTGTCAGTTTGGTGTATTCACATCGACTGACCGTGTGTAGGCAAAATTGATGTGAGCTCACGTCAAAAAACTGAACTGACGGACTGATGAAAATTCACTGACGTCAGTCCGAATCGAGCGTGTGTACCGCTGCGTCAGTTCGGTGTGTCACATCAGTTATCTGAGGATGCCTACAGGTGTCGTTTGGATTCAATCGCTTTCCAGAACTCGTCAATACTCCTGGTCTGTGTGTTTATTATTTTAAGTGGTAATATGGTTAGTTGGGGCAAATATTTTCTTATAGAATTTATAGAACTGTTCAGAGGGGAGGGATGTTTATGTAAATAACACAAGCCACTGCACTATATTGATAACAATTCAATTCGAAAACTTGCAACAAATTGTGTGTAATATGTTAAATACATAACACAAAACACAATAAGAGGGACTGGAGCTTCAAAGGAATAGCAAATCGAACTGACACACCGAAGTGAGCGTGTGGATCCGAATGTTGCATTCAGTTAGATATGATCACATCGAACTGGCCGTGTGTAGTGGCCTTTATGTCCTTGGAACATCCTTTAAAAACACGGTATGTGTTTATTCTCTATCACATTGTTATCATAAAAAAATTCATTATCCTTGATGTTGATCAAGTTGTCGATTGGTGATTGGCTGTTGAGTGCACTTGTGTAGCTCCCTTAATCCCGGCCTTAAAGAAATAGATTAGAATGACAATTTTTTGGATAAGATATCGCTTAAAAAACTGAGGCATAACATAACAAGTATAAAATGACATGTTTTGACCCAATTACTCGTTTACGTCAAAAATCAAATATGATAGATAATACAAGTGTTTAAAAATGGTTTTGATAGGTTTCTTTATATTTGTATTTTAAAAAATAAAAAAGAAGAACCTAAATCTGAACACACAGTACATATAAAGAGTTATGCTTAGACTAATATCATGCACAGCCCACAGGTTTTCCTCCAGTATTTTACAGAGGCTGAGTAAGGCTGGATCGTGTCTAGATCCTTCTAGACAGGTAACAGAATCAATAACTAATGTATCACAACCGTTTTCGAATCCAGCAATCTCAGCTTAATAACTCGAAGCTTTGCACTCTAGGCTACCGCTCTCGATTGAATACTCAATCTGATATCTGATTCTTATTAATTACGATTTATTCGGCTGTCAAAAATATTATTCTTCGATCCCTTAGTGTGTTAAATACCGAAAATAAGATTTTACAGTCAACTTTGATAATCATTTAACACAAGAAATGCAGTTTAAGTTTAAGCACAAAATATATTTTTGTAACCTTCACAGCTTCTATATTAATTTTATATCAACATATGATCTATGACTTCCTGATCACAACTTTACAATATTATTTATAAAACACAACCAATTTTTCAAAAATTTCCACCTAACACATTTGTGAACTAAGGCTTCGAGATTTCCATTAGTTTATAAATATAATGGATTCTATCTGTAATGATTTGGGAAATAGCTTGCGGGGGTCTTGTTTCTTGTTAGCTAGGAGCTCTTCCCAATCAACTTGACCTTTCAAAACTTTTTCATCAATTCTTCTCCGGTGTCTTCCCCTAACAGAAAGTGTACTCTTACAACGGCGGAGTTATTTAGTATCAGTATTATAGTTTAGGCTATTTTTATTTATATTTGTCGGTAGTATAGTTATTATTATTTAATTTATATTTCTATAACAGTATCTATTGTTACTGTATAATAAATGCAGCAGAAACTATTAGAAATAGAAATAGAAATAGAAAAATAATTTTATTCTGGGACCATGTCCCTTTAGAATAACAGAGATGAACATAATTAAGAAAATATTTATCTGGCCAAAGGCCTACAACTGAGTAAAAACTTATTTACAAAATATCATGAAAGTAAATAACTAAACAGGTATGTTTAGTGTTATTTATTAAAGTGATGCAAAATTAAAATAAAATAAAAAACAGACAAATTTACAATAAAAAGAACTAGGCTTATGGGAAAAAAACAGTAAATACATGATAGCATCTGGTAACAGAAATAAAAATAAAAAAATGATTTCATTGCGAGTGAGGAATGTTTACAGTAGTTCATCAATCAATAAAGTTGAAAATATCTATCAATTATTTATTGGATATAAAGCACCTCATTGGGAATTTAGAAGATGTTGGAAAAGTTTAGATTTAAATGAGGTTAAAGAAGACGCATGACGGATATCGGGTGGGAGTGAGTTCCAAAGAGAGATAGAACGGGCGAGAAAGGAACGCTCAAAAGTTTTGGTTCTATGGGAACGGATATAAAAATCGGAAGGGCGAGATCTTGTGCCTTGGGATTGGATAGAGGATTTGAATTGTAGGAGACTATAGATGTAAGATGGATGTTGTGAGTTGATAGTTTGAAGTAAGAACCAAGGAAATAGAGCCTGCGGAAAGAAGGAAAAAGCCACTTTAACTCAACGTAACGAGGGGACACATGAGACCTCCTCGGGGCATCAAAGACAAATCGAAGCGAACAATTACATTATATTAGCATTATTTAGTTCTCATAATAATCATTGCGATTGTTAGAACTACACTGGCCCATCCTTCATCTATCTTTAAAAAATAATAATAATATGCTGTAAGGTATTGAGAAATATAAGATAATTAAGTTGTTGAGAATAATGTTTGGGGGAAAATATTCTCTTTTCAAACCTGAAACTTATATTTTAATATAACGAGTTTAATTATATTTAGTTTAGCAGAGTTTTAGAATCTTAAAAAGGCCCAACTAACTTGGAGTATATTCCAACATTCCAATTATAATATTATATGTATCAGGAATATTATGAGTTTAAAACGGTGTGTTCTGGTAAACCATAAAACTGTTTTTAGAAGTTCTACAAGAATCTTAATCTATATCTTAAGATACCTCCTAATATTTTATATCTTCTCGAATTGGTAATCCTTCCAAATTACAAGTATTATGTTACAGTATCCTCTAACCTTATATTTGAGGGGAAACCCTCTGGTATAGTGGTTAGTACAACCACAAGCTACTATACCTTAGATCGCGGGTTCGCAGCCGGAAGGTGGCTTAGGGATATTTTAAAGGGAAACAAATAATTCTTACTTATACCGTCCTTCGGAGGGCAGATAAAATGTCGGTCCCAAGACTGTACGGAGTCAGGTATTCGTCAAAGATCTTTATAATAATTATATCCGGCAAAAACTAGGTCTCCCATTCTAGCATCGTCCGATTAGTCTTAGCGGTATATAAAAAAAAATAAATAAAAACTATGCCAATACAATCCGTGAAGGGTCCGGGGTTCAGCACATTTTAGAGACTGTACTATTTCCTGGACAACGGTTGTGCACTGATTTGTCCTAGATTACGCTCTACCGCCACATTTTCCGCCTTATTTTCGGCACCCTCTTTATAGAGGCCCATGGAGGATTCCAGATCCGATTCGATCCATCTCCAGTCACTAATAGATTAAATAAATGTCTGCCAGCGAGCGGGATTTGAGCCCAGGACTTCGACATGAAAGCTCAACGATCTACCCCTGAGCCACTCCGCTCTCTACAAGCAGTGTAAAGTGACGTTAAATGAATAAATAACAATATTACATTTGAGTTCGACAATACTTTAGTCCTAACTGCAGTCCCTAAACATGATAAACTAATTTTCTAATAGAGCATATACATCTCTTCCCAACAGTAAAAAGATGGCCTTACAAGAACTATCTCTTATCTGCTCGATTTGTTAAAACTATTTGTGTATCACAATTCTTATTGTAAAACGTTATTTAGTCTAGCATCCCTGGTTCCATATTGTCCTACAAATTGCGTGGTAGGTTATCCCGGCCCTACGCTCAGAAATCGACGGCGAGTCCAATACTATACTGAACTAATTCCCAACTGTAGCAGGGCAGCGAATTGGTCTAGTTGAAGTCCACAATACCAATTGTATTATTGTTCATAATATGCACTTGCCAACACTGCCGGGCTTGATAAAGACGAAATAAACAATAGCCGATCGAATCTACTATCGGCATGTGTATTTTTTTTTTCTCGTCAACTTATAAATAAAATAAACTATTTTCTATGGACAATTATGAACAACAATAGAATAATAATGATATGAAAAATAAATATTTATATTAGATATTATATTTACAAAAGGTGAAAATTAAAATAAAACGAAAATTGTTCTTTTCTTTTATAAATTACTTTTTACTTTTACTTTTTTTTTATTTTATTTTTTATTTTGTTTTATATATACAAAACCCTTTTATTTGTCCAAGTTATCTTTTATTATTTATTTCTTTAACAAGTATACGTTTCGACCCTTTGTGGTCATTCTCAATACATGTTTTTTATTTTTTATATTTTATCATCATTCAGTAGTTGAATTCAATCCGTAAAAATCTATATAACATTCAAAAAAGCAAAACATTAACATTATAAAAATTTTTTTCATTAATATATATGGAATACATGAATCTTCTTAAAAATTATCCTATCAGTCACACTATCATACATGGCATCATCAAAAATTCACTGCATATAAATTACAAATATTACATTACTGCTATCCTCACAATAGTACACAGATAGACATACCTTATTTTTTTCCTTGTAGACTAATATTAAAATGCAGAAATTTTTTTTTTCTCATCAACTTATAAATAAAATAAACTATTTTCTATGGACAATTATGAACAACAATAAAATAATAATGATATGAAAAATAAATATTTATATTACATATTATATTTACAAAAGTTGAAAATTAAAATAAAACGAAAATTGTTCTTTTCTTTTATAAATTACTTTTTACTTTTACTTTTTTATAAATTGTTTTGTTTACGATTAATAAATAAGTACTCTTGATAATTCTAATGAACTATCTGGCTTTAATAAACAGGTTTTTTTTTGTTAAATCTCAAGATAATTATCTAAATTATTTGAAAAAATATTGTCCTACAGAATGTATGATTTGATCAAAGAGTCCCCTCCTTCCAACATGTATCGATAACGAGGTCATCAAAAATGATTACTAACCAGCTGATTTTTTTTTTTAACTTCGTTAATATTTATATAATTTAACAGTCAATGTCCTACAAATTGGGTGGTTACCAAGTTGCTCCAATACATATCTCCAAATAACATACATACAAATACACATTTGAAATTCGTAAAATTAAAAATCAATTTATTTTCGGTATTTTGCTATTAAATCACACCGGTACTCATGCGCAGAGCATTGTTTCATTTGGGCAGAGAACACACTAACATATTATGTAATTGGTTTGTTCATTTAACGTCACTTTATGCTGCTATGGCTAATCGGACGATGCTATAGGGGGAGCTTAAAATTTTGCCTATCTAGGTTTAATTAGGATAGGGATTTTTAACGAGTACCTGACCCCCGTTTAATGAAGGATGGCGTAACTAAGGATTTTTTACTCCCTTAAAAAATCCTAGGGCCACCTGCCGGGCTACGAACCCGCGATCTTGGGTTTAGTAGTTTATTACGCTAACCACTAGACCACAGGTGACCGTTACCTATTGTGTAATATTTTGGCCCTACAGTTAGTAATGATAAAAATGGTCTTTTGGTATTAACAATTTCTGAGCGTAGGACCGGGATAACGTATTACGCAATTAGAATTATATAAATATTAACTAAGTAAAAAAATTGATTTTTAATTTCACGAATTGAAAATATGCATTTAATTGGAGCACCTTGGTAACGTACCACCCGATTTGTAGGACATTGACTGTTAAATTATATAAATATTAACTAAGTAAAAAAAAAAATCAGCTGGTTAGTAATCAGTTTTGATGACCTCGTTATCGATACATGTTGGAAGGAGGGGACACCTTCATCACACCATACATTTTGTAGGACAAATATTTTTTCAAATAATTTAGAAAATTATCTTAAGCCTTAACAAAAAAAAAAAAAATCTAGTTAGTAATAAATTTTTGAGAATCATGAAATCGACATATTTATCCTTGCTACCGCTGTTAGCTACCACAATCGAGAATTTTCGCAAAGGAAATCGTTGGGCGTCTCATCAAAACGAAGCTATTCACGATGATTCAGTTTGATATTAATCAAGTGCAAAAATGTACCAGGGATCCTGGGCTAATTGCCAGAGTTTTCATTTTTTTTTATATGGAGTTATGTAACTATTATATTGTTTTTTTCTCCGTCCTGATAAAAAAATTGGTATATATATGCTTATAATCTCTCTGAACGCACCTCCGATTCCTGCATTATTCCATAACATCCACGGTCGACCACTTCCGAACAGATTTTTTTTTCTCTTCTTCTAGAGTCGTATCACCAGAAGGAATCGATGGGAGAAGACCGCAGATCTGCTAGGTGGTCCTCCGTCCCAACCTCTAACTGTTGGGAAAGAACTCTCCCCAACTCTGTTAACTTTTAGTTTGTCCCGCAGAGCTCGGCTGAGACAGATGACCCGTTCTATCCCATTTGCTTCGTATCCTTCATCAATTTTGATTGCCATATTGTTTGGAATCTTCCTCTTCCTTAAACTTTTTGCTCTCAGTAATCTTCTTAAATCGAAAGTCTCAAGTTTCCGCAAGTCCCTGTTAAAACCCTTTCTATCCATTTCGTGTTCGGTTTATTTATTATTGTCTCTGTTATTTATTATATCTGGATTGTGCGTATTTGAAAACTTGGCACTTATAATGATTGTATTCAAATGATTTCCAATACTGTTGGTATTATAATAATAATGACATTGTGACTAGAAATGTAATACTTCATGATGTATTAAATCCAGTCTTTAACTATAATAGTCTTAATGAGGCTTAGATTAACAGATTAAATAGAAGTCTTGTCAGCAGCGGGATTTGAACTCAGGGCCTTTCGCATGGCAACTCAGTGCTCTACCACTTTGTCTCTCCTTTCCTAATCACAACATGGAGGAGAAAATCAAAACTGGTAATGGTTTAGCTTATATGAACGGTAGTAGTTACCATTTTCCAAATGAAATTTTCATTCTTAGTTGTCAAATCAGTTTTTTGCAGCTCTTTTGAGAACAATTCTTCATGGCTTACTAACTTTTCCATGCCAACAACTCAATCACGAAATAATAGACAGTAAAATGTGTTTAAATATCTAATGTGAAAATAAAAAAAGCTAAACAATAGCCGATGAGGTCGAAGGGATTAGTTGACAGCTTTGAGACCCTGAACCCGAGACCCTGAGAAGGTTCTTAGCGCCTCCCGGAGAAAGCTAAATAAGATTAAGGGTCCTTCGGCTTTGTGTCCTTCCCGCCTTTGTAGGATCGAGGGACAATTCCCCGCCGTGTTTGTCCAATTGCCCGCCCTCACAAATCCTCAGTGGCCGCAGGTCCGACAAGGCGAGCTCATTACCTTCAGTGTTCCTGGTTAAATAGCACAAGAGCTAGTGCCAAGTACTAAGGCATGCATGGCTTAGCCTTAGTTGCCAGTAGTTGTGTCACAAGTATTTAACTATTGGCGGGGTCAACATGACAGTTTCGTAATTTTGCAACAAAGAAAAAGTTAGGAAGACTAAAAAAAATATCATCATCATTTGAAGCTTGCCGAATTAAAATGCAGAAAAAGAATATTAATTTAAAACTAAACTATAGCCCATGCCTTTATAACCATCCAAACTAAAAAGTAGTAATTTTTTTTCCCAAAGTTGGGTTTTTTCTAACCAAATATACGTATATAAAACATCTGAAAAAGAGAAAATAAATAATAAAAAACTTATAAAACGCGCGGAATTAAAGGGAGGCTATATGCAAATCCAGCTGCTTATGTTCCTCTTGAAATTATGATCGTTCTATTTGTGGACAGCACCAACTGCAATTCAAACTAGCATTGCCTTTTATGATGATGGCTGCAGGATAGAACACGAGGGCAAACTCATGCGAAAGTATTAAGCTAGAACAAACTTATTTTTTCTTATAAGTACTAATATTTATTAGTTTAAAAAGACGCTATTATTGAAACCAAAACTAATAAAAAGTGTAGAATATTTTTCAAGAAGTTTAAAATAAGAATGGAGAGATGTTCAAAAATTCATCTTGTTGTAGAAAAGAGTGGGGTGCTTGATGTTAATTGTTGTTTTAAATATCTGATTGATGTTGGTAAAAATAGTCATTATAAAAAATTTAAAAAAATAAAAACCGCACTTTTTCTTTTACAATGAAATAGTTTTTTTTCTATTCATCTCCCTTAGGTAGATTCAGTATCTTTCTGTGTACCATCTTCCCCGGAATTTTGTTTATCATTCCCTCCACCGTTATTTAAGAGGACACATGTCTCAATACTGGAGATACAAAAGTTTGTAAGCTATAATTTTTATTGTAAATACATCTAGAGGAACATGTGACAAATATGTAGGATATCTTTCACCTACTGTCAAACCATTACATAGTAGACAGTTTAAATTTTAAGCCAGTAAAATTGAATGTTTACATTTTTTTCTGAATGCTTCCTGTGTTGTTTATTTCATTATACTTAGGGGCTTTATATTATTATACTATTGCTAATATATTTATATCCTCTAATTTTATTTTGTATTCTGATTGTAGTGATGAGGGAATATACCATGTAATTGTAATTCGACATAACATTTTCTGCGTAATGTTGAATAAAAACAAAAGTACGTATTAAACCAAAATCTTCTGTACGATATGAACGATGCGATATATTAAAACCAATTCACATATTTCTTATTATAAGCTAATTCGGATAACCTCTTTCTACTCATTTTATCATTAAACCGGGACAATATGGCTGTGAGATGTGGATTCAGATCAAGAAAACAAACGAGCTCTTCTGGTTTGGGAGAAAAGATTCCTGAGACTTCTTTGGACTGATGAAAAAAGAGCTCAAGTGAAGGTCAGAAGCAATGTCGAACTAATGGAAATGTATTGGGATCTTGATCTGTGCTGAAAAGAAGAGCAAATAAGATGGTTGGGTCATGCAGAAAGAATGGAGTCAGTCCCCACAGGCTTCCTAAAGTAATGCTGAATTTTGCACCTGGAGGAATACTGAGAAGAGACAAACCTAGGCGTTGGTGGATAGATGACTTAGAGAATGATTTGAGAAAGTTTAGGAAGAAAAATGGGTGAGGAATGGGGAATTGTGGTGGCTGAGGCACTGGGGCTCTGCAAGGACTGTAACACCCAACTATCATTGAGTCTTATTCTACTCAAAAGTTTTCTTATTAAAAAAGTACAATAAAAAGCAATTTGTTTGAATAGTAACAAATCAGGACCAAATTATTGTGGTATTTTAGTCCAAACAATAAACTGAGTATGATACATTAAATACATTTATTTATTATTCTTGTATATTTATTCTCTTATTCAAGAGTTATCCAACTTGTTTATTCAAGAGTTATCCCAATGACATATACATTGGGCTAAAATGAAATCCAACTAAATCAATGCTTCTAAATATAAGCAGTAAATTACAATTCAGGCAAACGCGTTTAGCCAAAACTAGTAATATTCCCACTGATGTAAATCCATATTTAAATATACCGGGCAGAGTTGAAAGCCCTTGGTGGAAAATTCATTTATCATCACTAAACGACGACCCTCATCACTAAAAATACGACCCTCTGTAAATAATTGTATTAACTATTTCCAACCTCAGAACCTAATACTTCAGTTGACACCTGGAAAAATTTCCACACCGAGGTTTCAATTCAATGTTTAATTTTATACTGGTCGGTAAAGTGGCTTTTCAAATATCTAGGGTGTGAAACCTTATTAAATTTCTGCGTTAGGTAAAAACAGTTTCCACATTTTTAGTACTGGTGTTGAAGTTATTGTTAGTTTATTGAAACGTTTTGCTTTGGTTATCAAAAACCTTTTTCTGCCTAATTAGCTATATTAGTAACATTTGATGAATTTGATTTTTCTTTTATTCTTTATTTTTGCAGTTTCATTGTCAAGTAATTTATTTCTTATAGCCCAAGGAAAACATTTTGAGACATCTCCCTAAAAATATGAGGTTTTACGTTTCTAGATATGTATTAAATTTATTGCGTTTCTCCAAGATGGCGGAATCGAGTTTTTTTAGATTTATCTGGCAAAAACTACCATATTTGGAAATCACAGATAGGCCATTTCATCCTAAAACGAGAAAATCGAATAAATGTCTTGTAGATAATTAATTATGGCTGAAACATTAGGCCCGAAAGTGGACTTCTAAAAAAATATATTCCACAGACTGTACCTTGATTATTCATTTTCTTATGCAATAATAAGTAATTCCTTGTAAACTATCCAAAGTATTCAGCAAACATTCTTTGCTACTAATAATATTTCTAATTTTCGGCAACTATGATATTAGTTAAATAACTGTTTTGGGCATTGGTGATGGTTTTATCTGGGCTCCTTGAATGTATGTTAGCTTAGAGTCATCCCTTCCGCGTCACAGAACTTCTTATTTATCAGCAGTTCTGAGTTAAAAACGTTCTCATAAATTTGTTTTTACTTTTCTGGGATCCATTTCTGATGTCATAGATCTTTTCCAACCAGTTAGGAGTTACCGAGTTGTTATTCGCAAATAAATCAGTGTTTATGTTCTCCGTTCATTAATCTGCTGCTGAGAGGTTCAGGAATCTACAATATAATTATTCTCTTTACTATCTTAAAAAGTCATATAAAAAAAAAGTCTTAAAGTTCTTTTTGGGTCTTTTTCGCTTAATCCCCAAATCTATTTTATATTAAGAATAAAACACAAGTTATGAAAAAAATAACTTTGTTCTCATATTAGTCGGATATTTTTGAGTAGGCCTTCCATAAGTCATACATTTACTTTATGATTATGCTAATGCGTGAGTGTTATTTCATTCCTGTATGGCACTGCATAAATGAAGCATTCTTTTGTTTTCAGACATATCCCACAAAAAACTCACTGTTGTGGATATACTCGAAGTGCATTATATATATTCTTCTGTTGAAACAGGATTCATAAATTTCTAAAGTCATCCCATTTCCTCCTATTCTGATCTGGTTTCTGATGAGAGAATCTGCCCAAACATCCATTAAATAATTCTTCCAATCGTTAGCAGTTTCCACAGAAATACTTAATTCGTCTTTATAAAATAAGGTAGTTTTATAATTTTCGGTCCAAGCATGGATGAATGTCAAAGCCTTATTTGATGGAAGCTTAACCAGTAAACCTTTTCTAATGTCACTTTCCATTCGACAACTAACCTTGTGACTTATCCATCTGTAACCATACATCCTCTTGTATAACTTCATTCTGTGGCCATTACGGCATTATCTCCTTATATAATAGATTAGGCCTATTTCCTGCAGATAATTAATTGTAAAATCCAAATCTTTAAATTCTTCATATAACTTAAACAAAGCCATTATACCAGTTGCAATTACTACACATAGGCATATTTTTTATTAAATAGTTAATATATTCACATGTATATATTTCTTACCATAAATTTGTGATGCGGGGTTTAAACGAAAAAGACCCTTTTTTATTAATGATCATGAATATAAGGTATTGTATACCTTTGCCAAAAATCAAAATTTTATTTATTTATTGTTACGTTACCCTTAGTTAGTTAGTTATCCAGTTATATTGCATGAAGGCCTCTTTCTAAGGATGTCCATCTTTATGCCTACACCCATATGTAAGTATGCATATGGTGAGATATTGCTTTGGTAAACCTGAGAATGGACTAGAATTGCCACATTGCCCTTTGATTTTGAGAAAGAAAGATATTTTATACGTATAAATATTATGTAGATGAGAAAATGGCCCGGATGGAGTTCAAAAATAAAATCTTAAATAGTAAGCAACCATTTTTAAATGATTTTATTTGTAAAATGTCTTGTTTTATGAAATAGTTGAAAGTACAAATGATCTAGGTATCACTGAACTTAACGATGATAATAAAGCTTAAAATGAAAATAAAATCTATGTAAATACAAATACAAGTTATAAGTAATACAACTATATACTAACTATTATTTAAATTAAGTTATATGAAATTTTGTGCAGTCCATCATATGCTTTGATTAGTAAATAAGTTACAAATTTGAAATTTAAATATTTCAGACTATAATGGTTTAGAAGTCTTAAAGTCTTGAGTTTTCAGTTCTGCCGGTAGTTCTCACATTTATTTTTTGTTTTATAACTTTCGTTCCTGGCATACTGTTTCTGACATATGCGATTCGGAATGGACGGTGTAAGTAGTTCGAATCCGCTATTATCATTCAAGGTATAAGCTCCGAAGCAGGTGTCGCCTGTAAGATACTCGAATGAGCATGTATACTGAATGAGCAGCTAAACCCTGAACGTGAACATTCGCAAACTTTACCTGAAGCCTAGGTCCCTTATCAAAACACGGCCTGGCTAACTAGTTTGTTTTAAAATGAGAAATGGTTGTTGCTCAGTTAGTTGCGCTAACGGGAATAAAGCCTAAAATTATGGACTTGATAAAGCAAAGCTTCTTCTAGATTTTATAGACTTGATACAACTCTTTCTTAAACATTTGACTTAGCTAAAAAAACCTTTTCTTACCTGTGTTGGGCTTAAATTATTTGAAAAGTTCTACTCAGCAAGCACATTTGTCTTGATTTGTATTCTTTCATTTTTTATTATATATAAAAATTTAGAACTTCTTCTGAGCCATCGTCCGATTGCCCATAGCATCATAAAGTGATGTTAATTGAAATAAAGCAATAAAACATTTTATTTAAAAATATAACACAAGTTCTAATATTTTCAATAAGTACAAGGGCTCATTGATTGCTAGAAGAAAAACATAGAAAACAGCAGACTTTTTGACGCACATTGCTGGTATTCTTCAGGGCTATTGTATTAGGACCACACTTGGTATTTGCTTTGCTGTGTATATTTAGGATGACCTATATGTGCACAAGAGTTTGGAGTTTTTTCAAAAAAATAAAAGGAGTAAGTACATTTGAATTCAGGGAGCGGTTCTCCATTGCCCGGGTTCGACCTCAGCCAACCCCGAATTTTCCTTTGAAGCGAATTCCCTCCCTAGAATTCGCTCCCTCGCTGACCTGCTCAGTATTCAACACCGGCTTCAGGTAACATCTCTTCTGCGATAGCCCCGGCCTATCTTACCTAATGCATGCATGGAACCACCTCCTACCTGCTCTTCGCACAATTATATTATATAAATAACCTATATTTACTTAAGGGGTATCAATTCGGATCAATAACTAGTGAGAAAAGAAAGAAAAGATAGTCTGTGCTTGTATTTTTAATTAGATTTTCTACCTTATACATATTCATTCATATATTTCATGAAATGCGGCCAATTAAGTCATCATGAATATGTGATGAAGATAAATATTTTTTCATTTCTCATCTTTGAGGGAAATACATATTTTTAAATATAGAAAATGTACAAGTTAATGGTCAAGCTTTTTTTTTCATTTAGAAAACAGCTTACCAATGCAGCATAAAATTATTTTGACTTTTCTTCATTTGTTTGAATTCATTTATCTGCAGTGCTTTTATCAGTTTTACCAAGAGATTTAACAAAAATAAAAAATAATAATAATAGTAACGGATTCGATCCAAGGTTGAAAACAAATAAGTAATTAAACTGTCATTGTCGGTCTCGGACCCGAGCACTTAAGCTCAGTAGCGAATTGGTCCTACTACACTGATATTGAGTACTTCCGTTCCTTATTGAACTTGGTGTGTTAATAAAGGTCTTAACGTATATCGTAAGTAAACGAACGTTTTTGTATTTATTAATGTAATTAAAATAAATGTATGAAATTTCAAACAACTTTGATTCTGCATTGTCAATGCATAATTTATTATTCTTCAATTGTTAAAAGCGCTCAAGACAACTCCCCTTGAAAATATATTTTCCATCCTCAATATATAATAATAGTGCTTATTCTTTCTTTTTAGAAATGAGAGAGAATTTCCAAGTTCTCATTTTACTTTTTAGAATCTCTCTTTCTCTCATAATATTTATATTGGCAGATCATAAACATTTTTTTATCTATATATTTTTCGGAAATCCAGGCAATCTACTCCTAACGTCATGGGTTATATGACTTGACCAACATGATATAATTTGGACTACTATCGTCTAAAATGAAGTACTATTGCTTTCTTGAAAGGAGGGCGTCAGCGTATTAACAATTCGGTTGGTTTTTTTAGTAAGCTCAAGATTAAATGGCTTACATATTGTCGGAACTTTACATTTTATCGTTTTATATATTCATCTTTTTTCTTATGTATTCTCCTGTATGTGAGGTACTCCAATTATCATATTTTTGTATCCCTTGTAGTAGCTACGGCTAGAAGGCAACAATGACTCTGGCATCAAGTCGCAGGATTAACCACATTTATTCTGACTCTCAGTTATGCCCTGACTGCGACCACTATCAGTCAAAATGTAGTCGACTTAGGCCTCAACAGAGGATGCACGGAGGTGAATTCTTCTTGATGTGGCACATACAAATATTATCTTATCATTATGAAAAGCTTATTCTAAATTATAAACGAGATAATTAATATGAAAATATATGATAACACGGGTACGATCTGCCGCTTCAGAGAATTCATTAATTCAAAAATGTATTGCTTGTTAAATTATGTGACGTGATTCTTTGAGTATTACAATATTTCAAGGAATTATTTTTTAGACCTGCCATTGTACAGGTATTGTTGCTCCATTTGGATTTATGTATCGGATATCGTATTAGGATTTGTTATCCGGATTTCAATTCTCTTTACTTAATCCAGATTCTGAATAAGAATTATCTGGATTTATAAAACGCCAATTTATATTAGCCATTACATTTCTAGTATCTTCACAATAACAATGGACTGCAGTATAATAATAAATCCGTCAATTTAACCACTATCCTCTTGATAAACCTACTTCCACATGATCATTCTGGAGTAATGTCGACTTGAGATGACCCGGGGAGGGTCCATCTAACAAACATCCAAACCCTCACGAACTGCTTCATAACGCCTTATTAAGCTTTGCTTGACTCAGGCAAGTTACCGCGAAACTTGTATTCCGCATAATACTGAAGTCAACCACTGGCTTGGGGAAGTTTCATGTAGTCTATTTGTCTTCAAGACAATCTTTAACATTAAAAGCTCTCTTATCAAGGTATAATCATATTCTGGAAACCAGTTTCAGTCTGCTATATTACTCATTTTGAGATGCTCTATAGCTGAAATTCAATAATAACAATATCCTTTATTGTATATAATATGATATAATATATAATATGATTTTTTATTGTTTTTCAATCTGTATTAATTTTAATTCTTATCTAATATAATTTTTTAATATTGAAAATGGCATTTAAGTTGACGAAACGTCTGGTTTATGAAAGAATAAAATAAATTGACTGGAAGCTGGGTTTTTTTTCGAAGATAAAAATCTGTATTAATATAAAAATGTATATATTGAAAATAATTTATTTTTCTTCAGAATAGACATTTAATATTAATCACTGTTTTTTCATTTTTTTTATTACTATTTCCTTGGGACCTCCACCCTTGTTCTTCTGGTCTTGCCTAAGCTCTTTCTCACACTTTTTTTTTCTTTCCTGAAAAAAAAGCCCTGTAGGCCTAGTAACTTTTGTATTGCTTGTTCTTCTATCGACTTGACGAGTACGTCCCTTGGTCACCCCTTGGTCTGTAAGTTGATTACAGCTTTTTGAACTTAGGTTGCGGTATTTTTGACGGTGCTGTAGACCATAATATAAGTTGAGGTATCAGCAAAGGTGGACTTCTTCTGTCCATCAACTTTATTTTATATTTGACGTCCAGAAAACTCTATCTCCCCACCCCCTCTCTCTCTACCTATTTACCTACCCTTCCTTTTAAAAAGCATAGAGCCCCGTCATGACTGATGTTACTAGATGGGGTCTAAACCAAATTACTGGATTATTTTTCGTTCTATACTGGGCAGTTACATTCAATGATCATAGTTACATAATAATATGTTCAAATATAAAGATTGTAGTAATTTTAAAATAACTACATTAATAATATTTCTTCATATTTCTTCAGTTAATTTGAAAGAAATATACAATTGGTATGATTTCACCATTCTTTCAGTATGTTTCTGTTGGAATTATATTGATATTTTATAGGTATTGAAAAAAACTTGGAATTTTTGGTAGGACATGGACTAATTCTCACAGAGTTTACGCACCATAATTACCATCAAACTAAATAAACTGCTAACGTTTCGTCCATTCGGATATTAATAGGATAGTAAACATTTTTTTAATAAATAATGACAAAATCCCTACATAATATCTCACCTCATTTCTTTAAAAGAAAACATAAGAAGAAGAATTTGAGAAAAAACTCCAATCCCATAAAGACGTATTTTTCCAACGTATTGAAAAGACGTATAAATAACTATTATTGATTTGTCTTTTATTATTATTATTATTTTCGATTGATTGGGCAGCATAGTCTATTTAGGTGTAACCCTTGACCGACACCTGAAACTAGCCTACCACTGCAGGAAGAAACTCAGGTCAGTTAGGACCAAGTCTTACCGACTTAACCACCTGCTTACATCTCCTAACTTATCCCTCCGCCTCAAGCAGACCATCTACAAGAGCATCTTAAGACCGGCGCTCCTCTACGGAGCACCATTGTTAGGCAACGTCTCGCCTGCAACGGCGAAAAAGCTCCAACAGTTCCAGAATGGTGTACTGCAACGCATAGTAAACCACACGACATTACATAAAACCAAAACGGACCTCCTACACACTACTATCGACTTACCGACAGTTACAGACTTCATGAAGCGCAGACACATTAAATTTTTTGACAGTCTGAAATACAGTACAAACCATCTTTTCAGGACACTCACCCCAGCAGGACGGTCACAAAATGGCAAAATCAAGTTCAAAGTCTCAGCCTGAACTGATAAATAAATAAAATAAACAAATGAAAGGAAATGGACACGGCGAGCTCCATCACCGGAAAAATCTACAGTTAACAAATTAATGAAGAAATTAGAGCCTTCCATTTTCTCATCCTCCTCTTAAAATGTACGCGGTACAGTAAAAGAGATCCTCTCCAACCTAATCCTAAATATTATTATTATATATTTATAACATATTAAAAATATTCTGTTTTAATATAGCATACGTTTTTAGAAAGTAATATCTCGATAGGTTGAAAATCCTAAGTAATATCCGTCGTATTGGGATATATCCTGAGGGAATCAATGAAAGGAGCCCGAATTAAAGCCGGCAAAGTCCACCTCATCGGGTGAAGGCACGAATTGTCCACAGCCGGGCAAAAACTTTTTTCTAAGTAACAACTGAAAAACTCTGTCCTTCACCTCTTCTCGATATTATCCTCCAATATAACCAACGAATTGTTTTTCAAGAAGCTGTGGCTTCATTAAGATATTATTCAATAAATTATGTCGAATTCTTCTGAATATCCCGAAGTATTTTTTTTTAACTAACAAGCATTTAATAATCTATTTGGCTTATAATTATTTGAAAATTTCATTTTAATTAGTCAATACATTCAGTTATCATAATAAACCATAAATATCAAAGTAAACCAAGATTTTTTTTGACGGATTAAACTTCTACACATATCTCAAACATTTATTATTATTATTATTTAATTTTCATTTGCACCTGCGCAATTGCGCATCTAGCAAATTTGATTGAAGTGTCTTTCTCTTCGTTTTTCTCCGCGATCATCCAGTTATTTTGGAAAAAAAAATATATCAATTGTTGAGTAGGTCTCTTGGCCAATGTCTTTTTAATCTTTTTTATCAAGTCCAGGTAACAGGGACTAGGAAAGCGGAAGAACGAGTGGGTTTGGGTGATATTGTGTCGATGAGTGGAATGTTATGTATTTTTTATCAATATATGTTTTTATAGTGGGAATGTTCATGTCGTTGTATATAGTGTGATTCGAAATAAACTACGGTGCATTAATAATTTTTCTGAGAATTTTGGACTGTGTTTTTTGTATCTTGTGTGTGTGAACTTTTTTTGCTGAACCCCAAAGTTCTGCTCGATATGTCCAAATAGGTTTCAGTATACTGTTATAGATAAGTCGTTTGTTCCTCAAGTCAAGTGAAGATCTGTAGTCCAGAAGATATGATAGTTGTTTGTACCGTCTTGTCAGTTCTTGCCTTTTTAATTTTGTATGTACGTTCCATGTAAGTCTTTTGTCCATGTATAGTCCGAGATAACGTACATAATTTTTAGAAGGTACTTCGTCGTTGTCAATTTTGACTGCTTGCCACGAAGCTTTGCGTAGAGAGAAGCTTACATGGCTCGATTTTGAGGCGTTTATTTTGATTTACCATTTATAGAACCACTTTTCTAAATCAAATAAATGATTTTGAAGAGCTATAGATGCTAGGTTTGGGTCTCTATGAGAAGCAATAATGGCTGTATAGTCTGCGAAGGTATAGATGTTGGTGCAAGAGTGCTCGGGAATATCTGAGGTGTATACAGAATAGAGAATGGGGCTTACTTTTTGACTTTTTGGTTAGTTAAGTTTGCCATGCAATAATGAATAGACTCAATCCAAGGAAACTCTTGCAATTTGTAAAACACTAAAACTACGAAGCGGTCAAAATGTCCGGTTGCATCATTTATTTATAACATTTCCTCTTTAAGTATTATTTAAAATTTTACGATAATGTCATGATTTTTATTAAATATGTGTATACAATAATATTGTAAGTTATTTTATTCTTACGCTTAATTTTGACCGGTCATGAAAAATACTTGCTCTGTATTCCTGGAATTTTTATACATCTATAATTCCGGGAAATTCCCGGAATTAAAAAATTCTACGTTTTCAATTTATTATGCATACATTTGTGTATATGTAAAATATAAAATTTCAATTTAGTATTCTAGCAAGTTGCAACACCCATAAAATAAGCATTGAATATTTTTTTTGTGACGCATATTTTTACGAATATATTGAATGGAATATATTTTCTTTTCTTTAAAATTAAATTATCTTATGAATTTATAATTTTTTTCTTGAATTCTGCTATTTATTTTGTTTAATTAAAAAAACAAACCGGTCATTTGGTAATCTTTGTAGTTCTAGTGTTAAATTTACTATCAAATTAATGGTAATATAGGTACTTGTGTGTTAACGCAGCCTCAGTTATTTTTGTCTAATTGTTCGGATGCGCGAGTAGTTATATTTAGTAACAGTTATCTTTTATAACAGCTATCTCGCATAACGTTTTTAAATCTATTTATTGGGTTTAGATGTGGTAAGGGGAGATTAGGGGTGGTTTGTGTTAGAAATATAATGTATAATATAATCATCTGTTAGAAATATAAATGCTTGCGCATGCGAATAAAATTGCTCTTTACGCAAACATAACAGTGGCTGCGTAAACACACAAGTACCGTAATATATATATATCCGTGTTTCTATTAAAATTTATTTTAAGTATTTCTGTAAATTTTGGTTTCCAAACATTGGGATATAGGTAGGTCCTACTGAGTAATGGTTACAAATACCCTATTGTTCTACTGCATATATTTAAAATAATACCCGCTACCTTATTCTAGAATCATCGCTTGTAATGTAACCCTTCTATGCTCTGTTTTTTTAATTTTTCCACTATGTTGAGAATAGATAATAACTATTTTTTTTTGTTAATATCTGTACCTCAGAGGTAAACTATCATAAATGACATCTTTCAAACTTTACAGGAGAGCAGTTTTAATGTTAAATTTTCCTTTTTATTGTTGTTCACGGTTTTCAATGATAATTAGAGGTCATCATTGATCTTGATCTTGATGACCTCCACTTATTAATAAAAAGGAAAATTTAACATTAAAACTGCTCTCTTTTAAAGTTTGAAAATGTCAGTTCCGATAGTTTACCTCTGAGGTACAGATATTTTGCTTATGAATTAGTACCTCTGTGTTATTCTATAATTCAATCCCTTCTCTTGTAATTCTTATTTAATTTATATTTAAATAATGGCGTTATCTTATGATATTCTTTATTCCCCAACAACATTTCTATTTTTTATTTTATCTATTTAAGCTTTATAATATTTTATCAAAGAATTCTCCTATGTGATTAATAATCGTATTATTTCTCTGTACATTCCACCATCTCACACTATTTTAAATCCCATTAGGTCAAATGCATTAGTTTCTTTATTACTTATTGTGTTGATAATACTCTATAATATTCTATTGTATTACTTCTTTTTTTATTTAGTTCCCCATCTTTATTTTCATCACTTCTATACCTCGATGCCTATATATATTTTTTTTTCTTCACAATGTATCATATTTAATTTGTCTGTATCTCGTATACATAGCTGAAGAAGACCTGCAATATGGGTCGAAACGTTATGGCGTTGTTAATAGTTCTGCCTATTTTCTGAAAAAATTATTTGACATCATCCCGGACCATTTTCTTCCTCATATATATAAATGTAATTAATAAAATAAATTAATTTTTGAAGCAAAATTTCTTTTATTTTAAGTTCATTATTTTTTTCGAGAAATAAATAAAAATTTTGGTCTGCAAGGTATATTTTTAGGTTACGTAATTAATTTTGCTTTGAGATATGTTGAAACAGATGATATCTCGGATGGAATTATTTCTCTTGTTTTTTCTCGACATTAAATCATAACAGCAGATGTGGACACGTAAAAATGTTTGAAGTTTCTCTCAGTGACAAAGCAATAAAAACAGCCCCTTCATCGTTTAGACATGGACCGTAAACTGAAAAATAACAAGCTATCATGGACGAGCAACAGTTGTATTGATTTCAATCAACCCTGTTCCGAGGGTATTGGATCCTGATGGTAAAAAAATACATGTTAGAGACTGAACTGTTTTGAGTACAACGGTTATGCGGGAAGGTGATTTGTACGATATCACTCTCAACCACCAAGTTTCCCCACCAATTAAGAGACACTTCATAAATGCTGGATGGGACCTTGTAGAGGAAAACAATTTCTCATGAAACAGACTATTCTATTTACAGCACTTAAATGAATAATATTCTATTACAAAAATGTTTTAAAACTACATCATTGTAAAATGCCTTTTTATAACTTTCGATGAATATTTTTTCCGGTTGACTTTGACATAGCATTGGAGAATGTACATACCTAAGGGAAAAAAAAATATCGAAATTTCCAATATTTAATCTATTAATGAAATTTATCAAACTTCACAAATGTTTAACTATGAAATATTATACGTGTTTTTCGAACGCGGGTTAACTTTACTGGGGAGTACAGTTAGGGGTTACTATTCTTATGAACTACTGTTTTATCTTATTTTTTGTATAGTCTCATCTTGGAAGGAGGTATTTTTTTTTAACAGACGGCTTGGAATAGAATTAAAGTTAAAATAGTCGTGGGTAATAAATGTGAATAATAATCTATACATATTATAAAACAAAGTCCTCGGCCGCGGTTGTTCGCGGTAAACTCAATAACTACTGCATAGATTTTCATGCGGTTTTCACCAATAGATAGAGTGATTCACCAGGAAGCTTTAGGTATATACATTGTCGAGGTTTTGGGTAAATAGGTTGGAATATCGATGGGCTTCACCGAAGACGCTTCCTAATCCCGTGCAATTATCTAGCGTGCAAGATAATAAATTCGTATATAAAGGAATATTTGGTATTTTTATTTTTATAATTTCTCTATACTAAGTAGCTGAGATGGATTAGCTGAGATGGAAAGAAAGAAAATTAAGACTCCCAAAGAAGCCTAACCAATGATATTCACGTGATCTTTAGTGGCCAGTACCTGATAAAAAAAATTACATTACACAGACAAATTATGTAGGCATAATATACCTTATTACCCGAGCAAAGCTGGGGTGAGTCACGAGCTTAACATATTATAAAGTATCTAATAAAGTATAATAATATAATATAAAAATAAAGTATTATATAATAATATAATAAAGTTGAATAAAACAATGTAAATGGCAAATAACTGGAGTAGCACCACTATCCAATAAGACAGCGCTAATGGTGACAATAGTAGGTTTGGTGGTAAGCCACTACTGCGAACTAGATTATTTCTCTAATGCTATGTTTTAACAGAAACAGGCAGATCTGTGTCCATTGATAATGATACGCGCAGTTCAATCACTCCCTCACAATCTACTTAACTATACATTATTTAATTAATTTAACATATTTTTTCACTAATCAAGAAAAATAAACTTTTTTTAGAGATTTTACACTTCTCTTTGATCTTACATCTTATTACACTACATTTTACAGTTATGCCTACTTATTATTTTTTCTAATATACAGGAATGCCTTGATATAAGTCTTTTCCACAATTCCTTACATAAAGGCCAATAAGTGTATGTGGAATATTTACACATTACTACCGATTATCATACTACTTCTAGTAAAATAATTGAAGTATCGGCTGCTCACAGAGGTCTTTTCAGTTTCCACTGCCCAGTACCGACCGAGTTCTTTCCTCCATCACTGGCCAACTTCTCATATGAGCTCGAAGATTGAAATAGAACGCTAACCGTAATTTTTCAGCTATAAACGAATATTCGACCCAAAAATGGGCTAACTACCTAACTAGGAGATCCTACAAAACCTTAATGTGAGTGGGTTTCCTATATAGTGGTTTTCCTCCTCGCAGGCATTAACTTTTCGATGCTAGTTTATTTGTCAGATGCTATATTTGAAGACCAAATGCATAAATCAATGTCCCATAGAAATATTTTAGTAGTGACGAGCACAGTTCTCCCAATGCTTTATATCCTCCAGCAGATTAAAATATATATATATATATATATATATATATATATATATATATATCATGGGTCTCACCTTTATAACTAGTTAAAGCGGCTCTATTTAGAAAATAGTACCTAGATTCATTCTTATATCAACCCACAACTCACAACATCCATCATACATCTACACTCTTACAATTCAAATCCACTATCCATACTCGTTATTTATTTGATGGATATTAATTTTATTAATTATTAATATCTATTTATTTATGAATTGAAATGTGCATAAGGATAATTCATAATTTAGTATACCTTAGATAGAACTTAAAATTTTCGCAATAAATGAACATTTGAGCAGATTGCATGTATCATTACATTGTGTGTTTTCTTCAGTGAACTGCATATATCTGTAATAAACCTTTATTATTTGTTTTCCAACTTTTAAACTTGGTTCCTGCAGAACCAAAACATTCGGCCGTTCCACCACATTTTGGTACTCACTCCCATCTAATATCCACCATGCTTCATTATTATCCACATAAAACTCATGTTTTTCATCCAAACAGATGCTCTCTAATCAGTTATAATTAATAGCCCATAATCAGAACCAATGGGACACTTACTGCCAATTTTATTCAATTATAACGATATCATTTTTAATATATTTCAAGTTCAGTAATTTATGTATTTTTGTGTCCGCTTGTTATATTAGATTTTTTTTCATGACAAGATTATATCTTAGTTAAATTTATTTTCAAGTATTGTAATTATGTAAGTATTGTAGAATCATACTTTTAGGTTTCTACGGCCACTATTATTACAAAAGACTTTGTTGATTTCTTCTGGTTTAGACAGTGTTGATAACTTTTTCGCCAACGTTTCGCCTGCCATGCTGCTGACTTCTTCAGGGCTGAAATGAGAATCATTCTTTCTGTTCATGATTCTCATTCAGCCGTGAAGAAGTCAGCAGCATGGCTGGCGAAACTTTGGCGAAAAATTTATCAACACTGCCTAAACCAGAAGAAACAAACAGTCTTTTATTGTATGATTCTTATGATTTATTCTCTTGGCCAGATATTTTTTTTTTTAAACATCTGTTATCCTTATGGGAACTGGTCCCAGAGTAAAATTAGTTTTCTATTCTATCCTACATCTAAAATAATTCACTGTATATTTATTATTTTAACCAATTTAATTATTTTTCCATTATAACTATTGCTATAGAATCGATTACTTAGCTAACAGGATTTCAATGACATATCGCATAGCCTATTGAGACATACCGCTATTCCTTGCAGGCTAGCAAATGCTTAATAACCTTATCCGTAGCTCGGAAGAATTCTGCTGATACAAAATTGGCCCTTGATTTATTTTCCTCTGTAGCCGGAGATAGCAGCGATAAATCCCACCGGTGACAGTTTACAATTCATAGGAAGAATAGATTTAATTTATTCAGAATAGAGGGTGGGAGGCAGGGCTCTGGTATAGATTTTTTTTTTCATTTTGTTCCAGAGACGCCACTGTTTCAGGCTGATTTGTATTCAGTCCTACTGTTCGTCGTATTCATGGTCGAATTTATTCCACGAAATGTCAACCGGCGGAAAAATCCCTATTCATCCGAAGAGGGCTGTATCGTATAAACAAGGCACGGATATAGAATATCCTATAAATGCCGTAGAATATAACCAATCAAAGACATTTAAGCCTGCTTTACGATTTTCCACCTCGCGGTTTTTCCAATTCATCTCCTCGTTCCAATAGCAATAGTTTCTACGCTTGACAAAAAATAAACAATGAGTATACTAAAATTTAGAATACATTTGTATACTACAGAGGCTGTATCATAGTTGGATTATTTGGGTTACGTTGACTATTGATAAAAGTCAATGAATTTATTCATGGGTAGGTTTTTATTGTCACATATTATGAATTTATATGTCTTTCTTCGTTTCTTTCACATTCCTTGACTGAAATAGCTTATCAGTTAAAAATCGATCTGAAAAAAAATTTAAGTTTGGAGAAAATCAATTTTATTTGTGCACTAAATATCAGTAGTGCTTGATCCGAAATATATTTTTAACTAATACTTTAAATTACTAGATTTAATTAAATATTAGGTGCGAATTCAATGCGTCCTTCTTATGCTTTATTGTTTATGCTACTGACTCATTTACTATTTACAATTACTACCACCATTATTCCCTTTCCCTCGGGGTCTCCAGTTCCTCCAATTTCTTATTCTAATCCTTCTCAGATCATCCCTTAAGTCATACAACTCCTGGGTCTGCCCCTTTTTACGTTTTCCTCCTGGCCACTTTAGGCTGCCAGGACACCATTCTTCCTACGCAACCATGTTATTCAGCTCTTCATTACAGCACTGAGGAAATCAGGCTCTCCGTCCAGTCCCATTAGTTTGGCGTTGCTTCTTACCCTTCTTATCCACCTTTGCACATCTCTAAAGGGTCCAATGATCTTTCTGAGGACTCCTCTATCCCAAACGAGAAAAGCTGTTCTGTTTTCTTTGGCCAGAACGTCTCACACCCACACATTACTACTTAACTAATTATCTTTTTAAACAGCATAACTCTGGAAAGACTTTTGTATCGGCAAGCTTTCTGCAGGGCATAAAAACACCTGGTTCTTGCTGCATTCTCTCTTAATTAATAATAATATCCCGCTCGTTAATGTAGGATTCGGGTTCGAGACCGGCTTTATCAGATAAATTATTGCTTAGGCTGACTCGACCCTGATGAATCTCGAGACCTTTTAGGAGTTTAACGAACTCTCGACCAAATCCACTTCTTCTATAATGTGTGCTTAAAAATAGTTGTCCTTACCATGTGCTGAACCTAATAATACCCTTCATGTAGTGGTAGAATTAAGTCTACATATTCAATTAATTTCTAATAAATTGAATGCAATTAAGATTGTTTTTTAGTAACTGTTTTTTTTTTCGTATTTCTTAGAAAGAAGTCTTTAGAAATACATTCAACTATTACCGGTGGTAATAATTTCCAATTTATTCGTTAAAGAACATTGATATATTTATAGGAATAAGTTGGCTAAAATTATTTACAAGAAGGCTGGACCATGAAAATTTTATCCGAGCTGATGGAAGTATAAATATGTTAGAGGAGAGCGGGAAGGCGATCCATCAATAGTGTTTTTGGCCTGGGGTCGTGGCCTATAAGCTTCGGCGCTCCCTGCCCTAGTGAGGCCCTTGTTGGGTTTGCGGCCACTAGTTGCTGTGCCTATATAGAATGTATGTAATTATATTAACCAACTTCTTCATTTTGTGCTTTACTAAAGTGTTTTTCGAAACTCTGGTAGATGAGTTACATGATAAGGAATATATGATGAGTTCCTGATTCAGGAAATACTATGTTTTATAAATGTTATGATGATATTTTGTCTACTTGTTAGTTAGTGTTAGTTGCTCGTAGATCACTTAGACTTGTAATTTAATTTGAACTTCTGCATAGTAAAATACTAAGATTTAAGGCTTTCAATTATCGACTTCTTTCTTCCGGAATACATCGGTGATTGTCTCCTGGACGTATTTCAAGAGAAGACCTGCTGTACAGCGTCACGGCGAGTTCAGTACAGAACATTCTTATTCTTAGTTCTGGAAAAAGCGATGCAGAGCTACGAATAGTAGATGATGTTCGGGAGCCTGTCATCGAAGATGAAATAGAATCAGTCTTCAGTAGTACTTTATTAAGCAGAAGTACAAATTACATTACAAGCCCAAGTGATCTACAGGCAACTGACTCTAACTCTAGAAAAAATCTCTTAATTTTAGAGCTATATATATTTACAGATAGGAGATGTGAGAGGGATAAAGGTGAATGCACCCGACCAGAACCAGGAAGTAACCCTGTCTTCCTGGGGCTGTGAATTACTTAATAAGCAATGTCATAATGACAATATTTACAACATTTCCAGGGTCAGGAACCCATCATATGATCCTTATCAGACAACTATTTCCTAACAGAGATTTTCCCTGTTTCTTTATTAACATAAATGGTGTGAGGGCGAAACTAATAGTCTTCCGATATTTTAATAAGTATTCTTAATTATATATTTATAATTCGCTCTCAAAACCATTGCAATCTTATTTCCTCATGTGCTACTACGGAATCATAAGTTTTGCGTGATTTGCTGCCTCTTATTGATGCGTCTGTGTGAGCGATAGGTGTAGATAAACTGTGTCCTTTTACATTAGTTTTGTCATGTATATCCTGTGATGCCTTTGTTGGCTAAACGTTGACTGAAGATCGCGGGTTCGTAGCCCGGCAGGTGGCCCTAGGATTTTTTAAAGGGCGTAAAAAATCCTTAGTTACGCCGTCCTTCGGAAGGAACGTTAAACGGGGGTCCCGAGCCTGTATGATGTCAGGTACTCGTTAAAAATCTCTATCCTAATTAAAGCTGGATAGGCAAAATTTGAGCTCCCAATGTAACTTCGTCTGATTTGTCATAGCAGAAAAAAGTGACGTGAAATGAACAATCAAAGTTCTGTCAATAAATATTTATTATTATTCCATCCACACTTTTATGAATGGCTAATTCTCCATGCTATAATTATAGTTAATTTTCAAATAATAAAGGGCTACTTTATTTCTATTTGCTTCTCTGGGCAAAATCAAGTATTTGTGAGCGTATACGAGTAGTTACAAATAAGCTACAATTTTTCATTGATTGAGTGAATCATCTATTCTCTTTTATACATTTATGGACTCATTTTTAGACAAATTTCAATAATTTTTAACGATATGTTAGGCGTAGTAGAGTAAGTAATTCTTTAGTTTATAGTCAAATAATTTGACTGGCTTTTGGGACATTAGTTTGGGAAAAACAAGCTACAATTTTCCAAAAATCGAGTAAATCATATATCCTTATTAATATATTTTGATTAATTACATAAATGTTGTAGACTAAATAATTATGTTATTGATCAATACTTATCAATAAATTCCATTTAAAATCATTGATATGTAATATGTTATTGTCGAATACATTTTCAAAATTAATGTTTTCGTATCAATTCACTGGCAAAGTACAACAAAGTTATTCCACCTGCACTTCCTATTGCTATTGAAGTTGGGGATTCTGTTTAGGAAAAAAAAATTGTATTATCCAATTAGCTCGATGTGGCACTATTTGTTACGGTAGTTCATTAGTGGTCTGAAGCTGTTCAAGATTTCAATAAGAAAAGAAAAGGGCTAAATTTAAACTTTGTGATTTATTTAATATACAAAATTTCTCTATTCTCGATAGCGTTAATTAATTACGAAACCCTTTTTTTTTTTTTTTACAAGATCTAGTTAACTTTATTCATCAGTTTAGTTTTTCTTCTAGTTCAGTGATATTTTTTCGTAGACACTCTATTTCTACCTCCAAAGTGAAGTAAGATTGTAACCAGCGGTGAATCTCCCAACTCCTTGAAATAGTACAATTAGGGCTAACCTTGATAGTTCTTCGATAAAGTTGGAAAAGTTAATTTTCTGTTGAAATTGAAAAAGTTTCTGGAACTTCATCAGTTGAAGACAAACAAACGGCTGTGGTTTTTAATGAAGAACACCAGCTTATATTTCCCCCAAATAGAATAAATCCCAAGCTATTCAATTCCATCTGTCCCTCAACTTAGAGGATTTAATACAAACGGACTTTAATTTTTTTGATCTGAAAATTGGATGATGGAGTGCCGGCAATGAAAGAGGATTTTACAATTATACCAATTAGCTCACTGTGAGTGAGAGGGGCACTATCAGAATGAATAACGAAATGTTTTATTAACTTTTATATTAAAAATCTTATATATAAAGCTTTGTTGACCTTGATGTCATTGGATCAGTGAGAGAGGATCACCTCTGGTGTAGTGGTCAGTTGTCTCTAGTATATTTTAACGGGAGTAATTAATCCTAGGTTATGCCGTCCTTCGAAAGGAACATATAATGGAGGTCCCAAACCTGTATGGTTTGAGGAACTTGTTATTAAACCCGGATAGGCCAAATTCAGGACTCATACTGTCCATTAATCATAGTAGCACAAACTGACTTTCTAGAAATAAACATGTTACCTCTGGGGGACCTGAGAAGAGCCGGGAGGGGTGTGGGAGGGGGGAAACTGGATGAAGAAATAAACCCCACACATTTATCTATCACAATACAAACGCTAATATATTTAAATAAAAGTTACATATATCATTATGAAAATAAAACTCTAATTTCACATAAGAGTCACCCTCCATAATAATACTTAATAAGAACATATGAACGAGACTCATACACCTGATTCTCCATCAAAATCATAGTCCCAAAATCCACTAAAATAATACTAAAACCAGTTCCATTATATATAACACTCATCAAACCTCTTATATATAACAACAATCCTATACACTAATAATTACAAAGTCAACATTCCCCATTAGCAATCATAATCTTATAACCATTAATAACCTTAATAACTTACAATTAAACCTCCATCTATCCTCCATAACAGTATCCTTTATAATAATCATCCTATGCACTAATAATATTTACAATGTACTTATTACCTAATAACCGCTAATAAACAACCTAATTCTATTATAAAACATTTTCCAGAATTCCATATTACATGACAGTTACAACTCAATTATACACCATCGTTAATCCTTATCTCATATTCGCTAATTTGACAATTTCCAAATAAAACGAGATCTGTCATTTATAACAATAATCATAGGCACTAATTACAACTTAAACATTCGCCTCAGTATTCATTAGCTCATAACCATTAATACTTTTCCGAACAAAACTACATCTATCAATTACAACAACAATCCTACGCAGTAATTATATTTATAACGTACTCATTACCTCATAACCGCTAATAAACAACCGAATTCTATTATAAAACATTTTCCAGAATTCCATATTACATGACAGTTACAACTCAATTATCCACCATCGTTAATCCTTATCTCATAACTGCTAATAACATAATAACTCCCTTTAAAACCAGTTCACTCTTTTCCAACCACAACTCTATGTGCCTTAATACTTAAAGAAAGATTCCTATTTGCCTTATGGCACGATTCTCAACGAAATAATTTACTGGCTCTATCTTCAACTGACCACCCACTGGCCTCACCCCAAGTCTAGTCAGACTACAGTAAATAGAGGACATAATACCTTTCTCTGGCGTCTTGCTCCGGAACCAAGGCTTCTCGCTCGTCCCCGTCTTCTCGGCTCGGCCCCCTCCTGCGAATTTCCGCACCCGCCGTCGGCGGAGGTACTCTTCTGTTCTGGGCCACGAGAGGAAAAACCCTCGGGTACTTAAGCTTCCCCGAGCTGTCGTCAGCACTCTTCTTTCTTCGTCTGACAGGTGCTGCCCCTGGTGGTCATTATTTTCCCAAGAATCTAAATAATTATATTCAAAGTGTCCAAGAGCCGTATATTTTTCGTTGAGGATTGCTGATGCACTTCCTGCTGAGCTGGGATGCTTGGCTCAGCGCCTCCACAAACGGACGTTAACCTCTATTAAAAATTAACTTTTACTTAAATATTTTAAAAACTAAATGTTAAGGACCTACACGGCCTTTAACCAAAACCCTATACAAAGAACATGGATGTAATTAGTCACAAAGAGAAATACTTAGCAAATCTTATTTAGCAGATGATAACATTTACCTACATATTAATGTACAAAATCCTTACAACCTAAAGTATTTTTTTTTTAAAAACCTATTAATGAGAATAAGCAAATAAATGCTAATAATTTTCTATAATACGTAAAACTAACAATAAACTTTTGACTGCAAATGATAACATACTTCTTTTAATCACAAAGATGAGAGTTCAAAATTTGTTTACACAGATTACTTTCCTTATATACATATAAATTCGCTAACATTTTTAGTATTGAACAAAAGCTGTAATTAATGCACATTAACTAACTACCTTTACAAAAAAATATTCTCAGTCCGTTACAAACAGAAACATCAGTTAGTGGGCGTTAAATAAATTTACACTTATTTACAATTATATACTTTTATCAACTGTTCAATTTATTATATTTTATAGAGCAAAAGTATTTTTAATTTGGGAATGGAAGTTAAAAAGTGTGTGGCCTGTGAATCGAACATTTCAAATTTCACTTTTAGAAAATGTAGACTAGTAATTTATTAAAATAGTAAATTATCTAAACTTCAACTAAATTTTATTATAAAAATTAAATTTAGCAAACGTAGAATTTCATTTTCAATTCTAATGGAAGAAAATGTTACTTAAGCAATATCATCTAACAACTACTGTTCTGTAGTTCTGTTCTGTAACATCTTTAATTTAATATAGTTAAAATTAAAATACCATATTTTATTTAATCAAATCGATATGTAATATTACTGCAAAAACAAATAAACACACTATGCTCTTAGATTGTATACATTTTCTATTTTTTTTTTATAGAATTATTACATTTTTATAGTAAATTATGTAATTATCTCTAATAATTTAATTTACTATAACCTAAAATGCAATTTCTCAATATTTACTTATCATCATTCAATTTCTGCTAGTCATTTACCACTGTATATTGTTCAACAACGTTCAGCTTCGATAGGAAAGAGCTGCGATTTTCCAATCCTGTAAATTTTATTTTCGTTGTATTTCCTCTCTACGAAGCCACAGTTTCCCATTCCCCCAAATCCCCAAACAAAGTTTGTAACTTCGCGAAGATTCGTTCCGTCCTGGCGCACCGGAAATTGAATACGAAAGCCGTTTTCTCAGATCCTGAAATTTCCCACTTTATTATAACAATAGTACAATTGAATGCCAAGAATGATATATGGAGGCATGTATAATGATATGTAGAGAAACTAACCAGTGGTAATACTCAAATAACAATTTCAACATACAAGGTCACGAATACATCATCATTCATTGAGTGGGAATGAAGTTTTTCATGAAAAGACTGGTATCTGGTTCGGGCCAAATCAGAAACAATTGGGGAATTGAGTTCATTATGGATTACTTTAGTAGTAACAAATTAAGGAGAATAAGGATTTAAGGATATAACTACGAAGGAATGGATACGAGAGGAATTCGATGGCTTTCTGAAGCAACAAAGCTCTACACCGTAAGTCTGAACGGATCTTATAATAGTCATGAATATGCGGAGCTTATAGCGTTTGTCTAGTAATTGAATTCTTTTCGTTTCTGTCTAATATGAGGATTCCAAGTCAAACGTTTGTCAAGGTGTAGTCCTAAGTACCGCACCTATTCTACAGGAATCAGTGGGATGTTATTAAGTGATGCAGGAGGACAGGAAGCCATTGATTTACGACGGAGGGTAAAAGTGACGACGGGATTTGTAGAAAATTATTTTAACTCTCCAGTTTTGACACCACTTTTCTAGGTCAGTGATATAGGATTGAAGAGTATGGGGTGGTCTAACTGGATCATTGTTGACTGATAATGGATATGTGTCATCAGCATACGAGTTAGGATGGGTTGGGATGTAAGCTGTATAAACTGTGCAGAGGATTGAGCCAAGGAAACTTCCTTGAGCAACACCAGCAGATTGAGGAAAGTGGAATTGTAAAACATAGTAAGCAAAAGAAGTCCTGTAGTTCCATATTGATTTTAGAAATGATAAAAACGGATTTCTTATTTGAAACTCAGTATTTCAAATATCTATGTCTCAGCACAGTTATAATTTTAAAGTGTTTATTATGACGATTGTAAAAAAAAAAAAAAAAATTGATAATTTGTTGGATCCCTGGAGAGTGCCAGTCAGTATTCCCTCCGATGTTGCAGTGACCGGAGGGGATGGTAATAATCCCTTGGAGCTCTTCCTAATCCAGCTACTTGTAACTCTCCAAACTAGGTTGAATTATGGTTCGCCAACTTCCGGACCACAATTTATTGGCTCCTGCCCGCTCTCGTATCTCTGCATCAGTCCCTCATCCGTTCCAACACGTCAATGATTCCAATGTATCTTCTTCCGTCCAGCTCCGGTTTTTATTATGTCTGTTTCCCCAAAGCTTTAAAATACCTACTTAATTGGTTCCTTATCTAGAGATCGCACTGATCGATATGATAAAATAAACATTTTCAGTACTTTCAAGTCACCCGTGGTTACTTAATAATTCAAGTTTAAATGTTTTAAGTCAAAAACATATTTACGACAAATTTAGGAAAGGTTCGGAGGATCTTTGTTATTGCTGATCATTCAACGTCAGTTTTATGCTGCGATGGCAATCAAACGATGCTACAGTGGGAGTCCTATATTTTACCTATCCAAGTTTAATTAGGATAGGGATCTTTAACGAGTACCTGACATCGCACAGGCTTCGTAGGTTGTTAAGCTAACCACTAGGTTCGTTCAATAAATTTATAAACACTAATCAGTATTTATTTATTTATTGGGCAACAAAATTTTGCCTTAATTTTAAGTTATAGTCAGGGCTGAGAAAATAGTGTCTAAAAAAAATACATCGTCAATAGTGTAACGAAAAAAAACGTAGTGTAGAACAATGAAATGCTTGTACAGAATGAAAATATAAGAACGATAAAATAGTGAAATGTTGTGAACAGATCATTAAATTGTAAATTAAAAGAGTAAAGGACCATTCGAAAAAGATGAAGATGATAGGATATTAAAACAGATATTACACCAGAAACTAATTTGAGTTAATTTTTATTGTATCAAGTACACAATAAACGGTGTAGTTTGATAACTGCAAAAGATAAATTATTTTTTCTTTTAATAAAAGTGGATCGATCCTGGGTATTAGCATACCCTCGTGGTGCCCACTCCATCTCTATAAAAGTAGGTTTTTCTTCTATAGGACAATAAACCTGGCGGTAGGGCGTGATTTCGATTAATTCACTTCCCTCCACAACCATTAGTTTAAAAACAGAACGGTCTCTACCATGTACAGAACCTTCATTACTCGTTTTCTTATACAAGATATGTTTTGTTCATTATTTAGTGTTGTGTCTCATAATATCTAAAATCAGGTCTTGATTCACCAGCTGTATCGCTAGTTTCCTTTAATTTAATGTATATCCTTTAAGCTTTTCCAATAAGTAGATTATCACTTAGAAAAACAAGATAATAAAAATAACGATACAATTTATTCTAAAAAAAGTAAACTTTTCCCCTGCAATATAGGGGGGAAAGTTTATTTTTATTATCCTGTAAAAAAATTTGAACATAAACCTTTATGAATCAAAACATTGAACCCTAATTCAATTAATGAAAAGCCATAAAGAAATCAGACATTTCTTGGGATATATAATAAAAGATTTCCTCAAAGTAAACAATCTCTTTTCCCATTGGATGATAACAATATTTATTTTACATGGGATTATTTAATCACGATCATAAAATAAATGTAATAACGGAAAACCACATTTTCTACTTTCTTTTGCTAATTTATTTGGGTTTTTCGAAAACCAAATCAAACCATTTTAGCTTGATTAAAATGATCCGTGCTCATTGGGTTGGAATTTTCAACATCTTTTTCTGTTATATTTTTTTATTAATTATTTTAATTTTTAAATATTTTAATTTTGAAGTGAAAAGATTTGCCCTGGGCGGGAATCAAACCCGGGTTGTCCGCCTACCGTGGCAGTGCTCTAACCAATTGAGCTACAAGTGGTCGCCTCCCAGCCAGTTAAATCCGTTCTATAATATTTTTATAAGTTTTAAATATATTTTTATTTTTAAGATTAAGATTTACCCAGGCCGGGATCCGTTATTAAGATCTTGCTGACTTATGTCATTATATTAATATTATATTTTTTTACTATAATATCACTCCCTATACCAATAGTGCTCAATTGTTTAGAGCACTACCACGGGGAGGCGGACGACCCGGGTTCGAATCCCGACCAGGGCAAATCTTTTCTCTTCAAAATAAAAATATTTAAAAATTAAAACAATTAGTAAAAATATATAAATTATATAATGACGTAAGTCAACAAGATCCTGATTAAAGTAATATACAATGAACGTTCTTCCTCGTATATACATCGCAAAATTGCGAGAATACGGTGATATAGGATCAGTGAATAGAAGGTATTTGCCTGACTTGGAGGCGACCCCTGGTAGCTCAATTGGCTAGAACACTACCACGGAAAGGCGGACGACCCGGATTCGAATCCCGGCCAGGGCAAATATTTTCTCTTCCAAATAACAAGAATGTATTATTTTCTTTTTAAAAAAATAAATTAACATTTTTTATCTTATGTTAAAAATTTGTAATGATATTTTTTTGAATTCTAAAAAAAATAGCAACGGGCTTACATCATAATCACTGTATTAATTTAAATATTACACTACATTATGCTGACTAAAAATAAAAATTCTATACAATAATAAATGGTTTTTTTTTCTTAGCCCATTTTGGGTAGGAAGTTTGCTAGCCACAATGAGGAAAGAATGGAAGGGATCTCTTTTACTGTACGTTGTACAAGGGGCTCAACTGTTTCCTTTTGATTTTTTTTGTTGTTTCAATACTTCATTTATTTAAGAAATGTTTACACTACAATATATATATACATGAGTATATACAGCATAAATATAAATACTTCTTCTATCTAGGGGTATTTTAGATTAGATAAATGGATGAAGGCGTTTGAATGTTGGGCGAAGAGTGCTGGATTGGGTTCCAGCGAGGAGAAGACGCGGACGGCCCAGAAGCAGGTGGATGGAGGGAGTTCAGGAAGAGATTGCCGGTAGAGGTCTCCAGGAAGGGAATTGGATGGGCCGAGAGGTGTGGAGCTCTGACAGGTGGAGGCACCCATGTTGGAACGCCTATGATAATAATAATAATAAACAATAGATGAGTCCGCTGAAGGCGGGTTATCAATACCGGCACAAGGCCGCTGACATTATACCGACAATGCAAGGAGGGACCGCTTTACAGGTTAAGGGGAAGGGTCTTTTATTTTTTATACATCAAATAATATTTTATTTTTCAGTTGTGAAGCAGAACGGTTTCTTATTCATAACTAGAATTATTTAGAATAATTTTTCACCAAACCCGAAATATTTTGAAAATATAAATTCTGAAATCAAACTCTTGTTCGAATTACTTAAAGATTGTTACTCTTGTTCGAATTACTTAAAAAGTCGTTTTTACAGCGTACAGTCACTATTGTGCCTCTGGCCAGGAGCCACTGCTGTCACAAAATGAAAGGGCTTCATATAGAAATTATAGTTATATCCAATTTAAAATGTCTCTCGTTATGTGCTCGTTAACTGAAATATGCATTTTTAGTAGTTTGGCTGTTAGCATCTTAGTAGTACGGTTGTTAGCGTCTTAAACATGATTTTGTTTACGGATTGAGATTTCTAGTCTGATAAGACGCTGTACTACGAAATGCCAAGATACTCTGCGAGTCTTATGGTTTCTGTATCTTTGTCCCCAATCAGAGCAGAAAGTCGTAAGCTGCTTAGTGGTGAACCTTTGCTTCTACTTTCAGAACTGTTTTTGAATTCTTACCTCAGCTGAATTTTACGAAGTAATATTTAAAACGTTCTTTAATCCGTTCCCTTTTCAATTCCTGAATGTTATGGACCATTTTTTTTTTTTACAGCATTTTTAAAATTAGTTCCAACTTATGAAAATCAGATTTTAATTCCATACCATTAAATTTTATAACTGCTGTCAAATTCGTACCGTTTATTCTAGACAAAAGGTTCTTCTAATTCCAAGAGCTGAACAATAAGTAAGGGGTATTCGCTAGATTTTTTTTTAGTTTGGAAATTTTAGTGTTTATTTTTAGTTCCTTAATGTTCTCATAAATTATTTTTTTAATTTTAAATCGTATTTTTATATAATCTCACATTGAAAGATTGCTTAGGATTCTTAGTCTGTTTTTATGGGGATATGGGAATTTAACTTAATAATAGAGATTTATTGTACTAATAAAACCGCAGGTGTGCTAGATGCGTTTAGATGTGGGAATGAATTATTGCTCATATCTGTGAATGCCTCACAATTTGTTTTATTTATCACTTATAAGATAACATACCTTTATGTTAGTAATATTTATATTCATTGTCATCATATCATCATCATAATAATTTTATTACCGGTGCGTAGTGTGGGGTCACGCTTTGTTTTCTTTGTGATAATTTGGTTTAAGGTGAATGGGGTGTCGGCCCTGTCCCCCAAGTCAGGTGGAGGGATTGCCTCCTTTCTTAAAGCTAAAGTTCATTGTTTATTCTTTGAGTAAAAAAAAACATATTTGGAAAATTATTGAAATGTACTCAGGATATGTTGTAGATAAATATGAAAAATCCAATTTTATTATTGTTGATTAAATGGATAGGGTACCATTTATGTAGATTAGGATTTGGCTGATGAACAAGATCCGAAGGCATATACTTATTGGATCTTCTTACTCAATTATTTTCAAAAAGAACGAAGTCTTGTTACAAAAACAATACCTGTTAATATTTAAAAAGGACGTTTGAAGAATGAATTTATATTAGTTTGATTTTCATGGAAATAATATAAGTTTTTTCTAAACTCAAAATTATTTATTCCTATATATTTTTTATATTTTGTTTTCTTAAAATTAGTTCTAAAAAATAAGGTCACCTGTGGTCTAGTGGTTAGCGTAACAAACTACTAAGCCCAAGATCGCGGGTTCGTAGTCTGACAGGTGACCCTAGGATTTTTTAAAAGGGAGTAAAAAATCCTTAGTTACGCGGTCCTTCGGAAGGGACGTTAAACGGGGGGTCCCGAGCCTGTACGATGTCAGGTACTCGTTAAAAATCCCTATCCTAATTAAACCTGGATAGGCAAAATTTATAGCTCCCACTGTAGCACCGTCCGATTAGCCATAGCAGCAAAAAGTGACGTTAAATAAACAAACAAACAAACAAGTTCTAAAAAATTAATTTATTTACTGCTAAAAGATATCTAACATATAATTTACACTCATGTGAATCACAATTTGTTGATAGTTGATATTGGATTTTTTTTCTTCCCACAAAATTTTTATATTTATAAATATTAATTATGCATGTTTACGCTTTAGAATTATTGCCTACTGATTGCTGCTTTAATTTAATTTTTATAAGGAATATTCAATGAATTTTTATAGGAATTAATTCAAGATTTAATTTTTTAAATTTAAGTAACTAAATTCGAATAATATTTTCCTTTGAGGCCCTGTTGTCCATGTGTCTTGTTTTGTATTATTATTATTATCGAAAAGAAAGATATAATACGATGGTACCTTGAGAACTGAGTGAGGCTGAACAATAGAAAAAACTTCACTTCGTTGTTACAAACTTTTCTCTGGTTCGTAACCCGGCAGGTGGCCCTAGGATTTTTTTAAGGGAGTAAAAAATCCTTAGTTACGCTGTCCTTCGGAAGGGACGTTAAACTGGGGCCCCGGGCCTGTACGATGTCAGGTATTCGTTAAAAATCCCTATCCTAATTAAACCAGGATAGGCAAAATTTAAAGCTCCCACTGTAGCATCGTCCGATAAGCCATGGCAGCATAAAGTGACGTTAAATGAACAAACAAACAAACTTTTCTCAATTGTCTAAATGTTCTAGGATAGTAATGAAAGTGTTAATAAAGTATTATAAAAAAAGGCAAATGAACGGCTTTTTGTACTTAAAGTCGTCTTCTTGGGAGCTAATAATAATAATACAAATTTTTTTTTTCATTTTTAACCTAATAACAAAATACATAGTTTTTCTTTCTCTTAGTTCAAGCGGAATTCAGTAAAGAAAATATGTGAAAGAAATCCTTATCTCGATTTTTATAATTAGTTAACATCTTCGATTACTACATTTCTTTTTAAAATATGTTAGGTGTACTAGTTAGCGTGGAGTGGGATATTGGAAGCAGTTGTATTTGATTTTTTGAAACTTGAAAGAGCTAACAAACTTGGCTAATCACCGCGATATGACCCATGGAAAGCATTCTTAAGTATATGTACATGGAAGGCTGGATAAATAAAGCACATTAGCAGATGATATAAAGAAAGCAGACAAAGCAGCTACTTCACCGCCTCAACAGTAAGTTGCGGATAACGGACAAAGATCCGAGATGCGTCCTTTGATCAACGAGGCCATTTCTTCCTACCAACGTATCCTTTAATTAATACCAGGCCCTTTCTAAAGTGATGAAATTTTTCTAAAGTAGCCTGCGTTCTGAAGGGACAAAGCAGCGCTCTCTGTCCTTACTTCAAACCCGCCAGGAGTTTCCTCTCAGCATCGTCCCTTCTCTTTAAGGTAAAATATGTCTCGTTCTATCCAACATTATAAGGAAAATTAATAAAGAATGGATTAATGCAACGTGAAATGCAAAGCCCTAATGTTTCTTGTTCTAATTTACATTATAATGTGTCCAATAAAAGTGAGCCAAAACTAATAGAGAGACATAAATTATAAATACGATGCAATAGAGCATGTAAATTCCAGGGAAAAAAACCAACGTTTCGCCAAGTTAAGTGTCTTCAAGGAATATACCAATAGAAAAGTCACAGCAAATTAGCTTTAGTTGTTTCTGCTATTAAGCAAGCGATCTTTAATTGATGAGTCTGTTTGAACTGATGATGTGAGATATTAGTTCTTCTTTTATGAGGCTCATCTTTTAGTTTGTATCCTCTTGACGCTTGCATTGGCGAAACGTAAGTTAGTTAGTTTTTCCAGCATTTTTGGAACTACAAGGTTTGCTAATCTAACTGTAATTCTTAATTGCTATTCTAATTTATAATTTTGTTTGAATGATGGCGAAACTTGTATTTTTCAGGATGGGTTTCGTGTATTTAAATATTTTGTAAACATAAAAGATATTTCCTGTTAATTATGTAATTTTCCAACATATGATGATCTCAAAACATTCAATCTTAAGCTTTTTTTTAAGTAACTATTTTAAAATTAAGTTGCTGATCTTGGAGTGATGTGATATAAAAAAATAAAGACACTTTTTTTATCATCTATAAATATTCTCGTAAATACACTTCTTTAAACGCTAGAATGTAACAGTTAATACCCCCACATTTCTTGTGAAGACATTAACATATTCGCAAATCACTTAGAAAAACAGACAGTTTTTTTTTTTTGTCAGTTTTGACAGAAAAAGAGTTGAGTCCAATACATCAACTGGAACCGTTTTGATAGCAGATGGAGGGTGGAAAACTTCCAAGCTGTAAGGACGAGGAGTCATAATCGACAGGTTTATTTCCTTCAAAGCTTCTTCCCTTTCCCCTCCTCTCGTTATCAGCTCTAGCACCGGCCTCTTCAGTCTAATTGCGACCTCCTCAGCTCCCGAACATCCTCGAATTTCATTTCTTGTCAGCGTTTGTTACAATTCATTTTACTTCCTCACTCTTTATTCCTCCCAAGAAAGCTCAAAGGGAAGTTCAGAACGTTTGAAGCGTGAAGAAAGGGTGATTGAGCGGAAATGGATACAGAATATCTTGAATGTTTTGGTTATAAATATTGTATTATTGACTTTTAAGACTTGTCCATTTAATTGTTAATAAATTCAAAATAGTTAATGTTTTGAGGAAAACACCATTTAGGATAGAACAGAATAGAAAAGTAACTTTATTCTGGGACTAAGTCCTTTTAGAACAACCAATTTGAACAGTGAATGAAATATAATATATATATATATATATATATATGTCTGGCCGGTATGCTATATAATACAAATCATAAAGTATTTGTACCATGACAAGATATTATCAATTAAAAAGAATATGTATATCAATGAATAATAGCAGTAATGAGGAACACTATATTTATTTAGTCTTATATTTTCCATGGTCATCTCAATATAGTTATTGGCCTCGAGAATATTATGCTGTGCAGTTTATTTTTTCTTCAACTCTGTAAGAGGAAGGATCAACATGGTGATAATCTGAATAAAATATTTTTTTGAGGATGAGAAGGCTTCCCTAATACTTTAACAACATTGAAGTTTTGGCATACAAATGTAAAATAAATTCATTGTCCCTCATTTATCATATATCATCAGGAGGAAATTATAAACAATATAATTCAATGTATAATTACCTTATTAGTTATGTGAATCATCGAATACTTAATAATTAATAGGATCGTTCTAATTTTGTAAATATTATTTTACATAGTTATGGTTATATTTATTTATTATCAAGGGGGACGTCGTTTAATGCTCATCTATACAAATATATCTATTATTGAAACTAATTAAAACTTAAGAAATTTCGTTATCAAACTGTCCTGAAACAGTATATATCATATTTTCAATGTAGAGCTCCTTTATATTCCTCTTGACACACCAAAAAAAAAGGTCTAGGGTTCAGTTCATGGTAGAGACAGTACTGTTTCATGGACAACGGTTGAGCATGGAGGTGATTTGTCCAGGATCACGCTCAACCGCCAGATTTTCGGCCCTTATTACTTTATAGAGGCTGGGTGTGCCCAGGAGGGTCCTACATCCATAAGATCTATCTCCGGCTGCTAACAGATTAAATACATGTCTTGGCACCAGCAGGATTTGAACTCTGAACCCTTCGACTGAGCCGTTCTGCTATTAGCATACATAATAATAATAATAATAATAAAAATATTTATTTAAGAAATCATACAAATGCCATTTGGCACATATTTTATTTTTGGTGTTCTTCGGAAAACCTCCCCTAAGGGATTCTCTTGAAAGCGTGTATAGAGAAATCTTCCATCGAAGGCACTCCTAGCGTGATTCATCTCACTGTAGCAGATCCCTGCTCCAGAGACGTTTCAGTCTCCTTGTCGGATTATTTGGTAATGTGTATGTCAGTAATGATTGTACCAGTTAGTTTGGATGTCCAGCGAGTGAGTCATGAAATTTTTTGTAGTTGTTCTTGATTGTGTCAGCCACTAGTGGTATGTTGAGATCTTTGTGTAATGTTTTATTAGTGATGTAAAAGGGATTATGTGTAATATAACAAAGGAATTTCGATTGAAAAATTTGAATGGTCTCTAAGTGGGATTTTTTGCATGAGCCCCACACTTGCGAGGCGTAGGTCCATCTTGGTTTAATTAGCATGTTGTATATTATAATTTTGTTTGTTATTGATAGTTTATTTTTGTGGTGAAGTAGTCGTCTTAGAAGTGAGAGTCGGTGATTCAATTTTTTCTTCAAATTAATTACGTGTGATTTCCAAGTCAGTCTTCTGTCCATGGTAAAGCCCACGTATTTTGTCTGTGTTTGTCTGGGCAATGGTGTATTGTAAATTGTTAGCGAGGGGAAGTCTGAATGTCTAAGTGTAAATGTTACTTGGTTCGATTTTGGTACGCCACATATGGATCCAATTTTCTAATGAATTGAAGCGTGTCTGTAGGTGCTGAGAAGCTGTATTGGGGTTAGTGCTGGTCGAAAGTACGACAGTATCGTCCGCATATGTAGCAAGTAGTGTTTCTGGTGTCTGTGGGATATCGTAGGTGTATATAGAGTACAGAACTGGACCTAAAATACAGCCCTGCGGTACTCCAGCATTAATTCGGCAATAGTCGGAATGTTTACCATCCTGATTAACAATAAAGAACCTGTCTTCTAGATATGATTTTAAGATCAGATAATATGCCTGCGATAGAACTAATTTTAGTTTGTACAGGAGACCTAATATTTCTAAACCTATTTCTAATAATGGATAAAGCCCCTTAAACAATAGTTTTTCAAATATTTTGGAAAATGGTGGTAAAAGACTAATAGGTCTGAAGGACGTAACTAGGTTTAATGATTTTTTTGGCTTGGGGATCATTTTTACTGCTGAAAATTTCCATGCTAAAGGAAAATAAGTAAGTCGAAGAATAGAATTGTAGATAGCTGTCAGAAAAAAATAAGCCTTTCCTAGGAAGAAGTCGTACAATTTTAGGTGTAATAAGATCATAACCAAGTGATTTTCTGCGCGGTAATTTTTTTATATAAAATTCAACATCTGAAGGATTGATTTGTGGGAGTGGTAAAGACAGAGGAAGTGGCGAAGTCCGAATTTGTTGGACGTCACAGCTGTGCTGTGGGTCAAGTAGGTCGTTGTGTGGTTGAAATACGTCTGTGAGATGAGAGGCAAATAGGTCTCCTTTTTCTTTATCACTTCTGGCCCATGAGTTGTCAGATTTACGGAGGGGCGTCTTTGTATTATAGTAATGCAGAATCTTTCTAGTTTGTTGCCATAGAGTTTTATTACTTGTCTGTAAGTTAGTCAGATGAGTGTTGTAGGTGTCATTTTTGTATTGCTGTACTCGTTTTCTTAATTTATTAGACAGCTGGTTTAGTAGTTGTTTGTCACTAGGATGTCGAGATATTTTCCATTGGTTCAGTGCACGTCACTTTTCAATAATAAGGAACCTCATGTCGGGTGGTAAGTATTGTTTATTTCTAAATGTCTCATGCCTGTGAGATGATTGCCAAGCGGCAGTTTGTACAGTCTTTGTAAGCGTCTCAACAGCGTTGTCAATGCCATCTGCCTTAGCATACATAAATCAAAATATATATGCAATGATACTTTTTAGGAATGGCCTACCTAAACAATACATAAGAAGCGTTTTCGCCATACTTAATACTCGTACTTTAAGCTGAACATAAGCCTCATTGGAATTTAGATTCTTTTACCAATTCGATATTTCGTTATCATCATGATGTTCAGTTAATTGAATTAGCATTTTTTTTTATTAATAAAACCAAATGGCGGAGATAATCAAAATGGTTCAGTTGTTCTGATAAATGCTACTCTACTATACTCATGCACTAATCGACTGTTTAGAATTGTGTAGATAGATACAGTGTGTAAATGTCGTGTATTTATTCATGAAATGTGTAATATGACACTTAAATGAAGTTAAAACACCAACAGGAGGTTTCATAGTTTGAACAATGGCCAGGCAAGCCTGCTCCTCACAAAATTATTTGGCAGACAATAGGCGCTATAAACTTTCTCAGCTAACACCTTATCAAACGAGCTGAGAGAGGTCTCATCTGCTCCCTTATAGAATTCAAGCTCAAAGTATATTCCGAATATTTGTATTTATTTAATTATTACAAGTGACGGATAGTAAAATTTGGATATTAAATAAAAAGAATGTATAGTTGATACAGTTATCAATTTTCAATAATTATAAATTGCAAAAACACATTAATTTATGGTGAATTTATTACAAAAGGCTTGCTTGTAAGAAAAGACCACAAATAGCATGAAGCATACCAACCAGAATGGTTTGATAGTTTTTAAACAGCTTGATAATTAGTTATTTTATTAAAGTCGAATCCATAATTATCCTACTGTATTTTATAGGGAAAGTGGTTCAAATCCTTAAAACTTAAACCTTATAAACCTTATTTATAAGCATCTATTGTTTCAAATTTTATTAGGAACTAGTTCAAGATGTAAGGAATAAAAGTTTTTATTTCCTATCACAAAATTTCCGAATCTTTTTTATTTTATTCCGAGTCACATTTTAACTAAAATGATCATATCATTATTCAAAGATTTATTCATTTCAAATATCTATATTTTCATAGTTTATTATTCATTATTTCATAGTTATAGTTATAGTTATGTTAATTATTTGTAAAAAACGTTTTTTTATAAAAATGTATACTTTTTTAATACTGCGTTTTTTAATTTGAGTACTACCAGTGGGTAGTTTCTCTGCTTGTCATTCTCATGTTATTATGTATCACGTATCCTATTTACTTATTGTAATGCAGTTGTAAATATCAATAAATAAATTTTTTTTAAAAAGTATTTAAAAAAAATTAAACAATTAATATATGTATATAATGTACACACACACACACACACACACACACACACACACACACACACATATATATATATATATATAGCTATAATATATGTTATATAATTATTTAACGATTTAGGTACCAAATTAGTCAAATGTCTTATTATATTTTTTCGAATATTTAGTATTGGTATCATATATTACATTTTATTTTTTCCACATCATTCAAAAATCTTTCTTTTCTTTTGTTGCAGGTCAGTTTTCCATATTGAACAGCGTAAGATAATTGTGATTTTCAAAACACTTTTATGTACTTTGACGAATGCTAAATACTAGTGAGTCAATTTACCAAGTTTATCAAACAAATTCTTTTAGAAGTAGTGATCAAAAATATATAACTATGTACCGATTGTCGTTAAACATTTCAGAATGATGAAGACCTAATTATAATAACAAAAGTCATATTTATTGCCATTTAATATTTCCAATATTCATACAACCTATGAAGAGTTTTTAATGAATTCTTTTATTATTAAAATTTATATGTGATTTGGTGTTCCAACATTTATTCAATAATGAAAAACTGAGCCTCTATAGGACCTATGGTTAATTACATGGTTGAGACTGTGTTGTTTCTAAAACAGTGATTATGCAACTGCAAGGTTTTTCCACCAATTACTAGGAAGAGTAATCACCAGCTGGATCAGAAGATCCCACATTGACCGTTTGTGCCTGTTATTATTATGTCTGGCACAGCTGAATTCGAACACGAGGCCTTTAGTTCAGCATAACCGAGCTACCCCGATCTTTACACAATCGGCATTTATAATTTAATAATGATTTGCAAGTATGCGTTATTAATATATTTATATATATATATATATATATATATATATATATACACGTATATATATATATATATATAATAGATATGTCAGTGTGTGGTTAAGATTCCTCCAGTTATTTTTTATCATTTGTTGAATTCATATAATATAATATATTTATATTTATATATTATGTGTAAGTTTGAATACTGACGCCAAACTTAGTCATATGATAGACGTGAGATAACCTGCAGAGACAGATGTGAGCGAAGGTTATAATAGACATTATAGACTGCTATTGTAGAAATTAAGTATTGAGTGTAATTACTGAATATTGACTATTGTGTTGATTCAGGTATGTTATTAAAGATACCTGGAGTTATTTAGTTAGTTATAAATTTGTAAATATGTTCTTTTTAATTACAGTTCTGAACTGCATCCACAAGAGTTTTATTCTATCACCTCATTGGTTAAGTCGTTGAATTCACGACTTACATATGTTAAACTTTTAGATATCATAAATTATTGCTTTTTATGTAAGTACCTTCGATTTTATATAAACTATTCATACATACTACTGAATAAATTAGTTTAATCTTAGTTTAGGGGCAGAAATGTGATAGGTTTTATTTGATCGTATGTATGTCTTATAATTTAAATAAATAAGGTATATTTTAAATAAATAAAGCTTCGAGGGTGATGAGATTACCTGACCAGGATCTGTGCCTTAGCTATTTGATCCCTGGGGCCTGTCAGTATTGGAAAAGTGGTTAAGCTCGTTGCGGTGAACTGTTGAGCGGGCCCTGAGGGATTTCCTTAGCTTTGTGAGCGGGATTCCAACACGGCCATGGGAAGCCATTAAACAGAGCACTTCTCATAGCTCACAAATTATTCACTTCTCGGCTTTTTTCTTCTCCTGCCATGGTTGTTGGCCACTGAGAGGATCAGAAACTCGGGCAGGGGTGTTTGTAGGTCCAAACCGATGGCTTAGTGGCTGCCTTCTGCCTTCTGCTGTCTGGCTTATGGTGAATATTTAATCATACTCTGATTATGCTAAGCTACTCTAATTAACGTATTCAATTGTTCTTGAATTGTCAAATGTTCTTAGGCAATTTATTATGAAGTATCTGAAACAATGTTTGTTGGAATTAAATCTAATAATATTTATAGGCCTAAATTATACTTAAAAAAATGATTTATAATAAATGAATTATCAATAATAAACTTGAAAACTGAACAAAATTATGTTTTTTATTGATAAATTGAACTTAATGCCTTGTTTTTATGTTTTACATGTACATGTAAAAACAAAAAAAAGAGATTAAAATGAATACGGCATAATTATTCAAATCAAAATAATAACAAAAAAAGTTACTAATTCATTTACAGAACATTGATCCGATTTCAAATTTTTGAAAAATTAATTAATATATATTTTGCATAATAATAAAATTGCTAAAAAATTGTTTTTTTAAGGCCAAGTTTCGTCTCAATAAAGCATAAAATTTATATTGATAGCATATTTAAATTTATTTAATAAAAATACCAGTGTTCTAATAATTCTATGGAATAGAAAATTTGTAATAATTTTCAGAGATACTTTACTCTGAAAATGACAACACATTTGTACAGTTTATATTTTAATTGATAACTCATTATGCTTAAAAATAAAAAAAATGTGCTAAGCATGTTTTCCTCAAGTCTTTTAGTCAAAATAATTAACTAAAAGATATATTTAATTTTATTTTGTTTTGTGGCATTCTAGTATACACGTAACGAGGGTTTGGCTTAACGTTTCGTGTAAAAAAGTAACAAACTTAATTTATATAATGTATACAAAAAATGAAAAATAAAAAATCCGGGAGCGGAGTGGCTCGTGGTAGAGCACCGAGTTGCCATCCCGAAAATCCTGGTTCAAATCCCACTGCAGATAAGATTTTTATTTAGTCTGTATTTAGTCTGCAGAGAGATGGATCATGTATGATCTAGGAACCTCCTGGGGCTTCCCCAGCCTCTATAAAGTGAGTACCCAAAATAAGTGGGAAAAATCTGGCGGTTGAGTGTGATCTCGGATAAATTACCTTCCTGCCCAACCGTTGTCCTTTTAACAGTACAGTCGAACATGCACTTAACCCCAGACCCGTTCAAGAGTTGTAGTGGTACAGGTTTTTTTATATTAAAAATAATTGTTTGAAATAAAACTACATCTGCTTATACTTCAGCTTAGTAAATATACATACAGTAAACATATACATATTTAGTAAAACTCTAATTTTACGGAAAACTGATATCAACGTGGGAATTTTTTTAGAGAGAAAAATAAGTGCAGTGAAGAATACACCAAATAAGTCAAGACTTATATTTTACGTATGCCAACGTTGGGAATTTTTTTTTTCATTTTTCTCGTTCAGATAACAATTTATAGTTGAATTTCTTCATTGCTTATATTTGACCATTTTTTATACTAGTTACTATGTCAGTATTGTAAGGCAATTAAGTTCTTTTAATAACCAAAGTTAGAAGTATTTTAGTGGAAGAAAAGTTGAAAATTGTACTTTAATTTTTGTATTGTGCTTTTTTCTTCTATTTGTTTGTTTTTTGCATATCAGGGGAATACTTATATTTGAAAGCACAAATAACTGTATTTTATAGAAAATATATCGAAAATAGTAGATAAAATTCGTAATGTTTATTAAATTAAGCGATAAATAAAATTTTTTGGTGACTATCATCCATTTCACTGTTTCTGTCGAAGGTTTCTTAATTCATAGGAACAACTGTTGATAGATTCCACATTAATTTTTAAACGCATTACTGAGAACCATTCTATTAACTGAGAGCCTTGAAACAATTAAATATTCCACAGTGTAACCAGAGAAATGTATTTATAATGTTTATTTTTATTCTCCAGGGCTTTATAATGAGTAAAAATTTTATCTTTTGTATTTTAAAAGTAGAAGACAAACGAGGAAAAATGAATCAATTATAAAACTGGAAAAGAAGTCCAATTTCCGGCATTGTCCTCCGGGGGGGGGGAAGAAATTTAGTACACGAAACTTTTTAGGACGACAATTGGAATGAAACGCTCTGGGAGTTGCTTTTGAATTTCAACGAAGCGGGGAGGATAAGATTGAGAAAGTGCCCCCAATGACACGGAATGATACTCGATGAAGAGGGCTCGTTAACTTCGCCCACTTTTTATATTTAGGATGATCCATCTCTTACAAAATTAGTCAATGACGATTCTTAAATGTCAAAGTTCCACTTCGAAACGGAGATCATTTAATATATACATAAATATATACATATTCGAATATACACATATTTATGTATACGTGTGTGTGTGTGTGTGTGTGTGAGAGAGAGAGAGAGAGAGAGAGAGAGAGAGAGAGAGAGAGAGAGAGAGAGAGAGAGAGAGAGAGAGAGAGAGAGAGAGAGAGAGAGAGAGAGAGAGAGAGAGAGAGAGAGAGAGAGAGAGAGAGAGAGAGAGAGAGAGAGAGAGAGTAGAAAAGAATATAAAATAAACTTTATTCTTGGACCAGGTCCGTGTAGAACTTAAATAACAAACATAATATATAGAACAAATAGAGAAACATAATATATATGGCCAGAATGCTACATAATTATGCAAAATATAAAGTATTTGAAAAGTGACAAAAAAAAGAAATAACTAAAAAATACGAATCATTACAGGATATTAACCAATTATAGATAATAAATATATTAATTAAAACAGTTAATAAATAAAATAAATGAATGAGCTGGCATGCAATAGTTTCTTTACATCCAGTCCCTGGTCATATTAATGTGACCACTGGATAGATTCGTTCTTGTTACATGTTTGCATTATCTTTTTGTATGCGTAATGATGTAAATTGAGTTTAAATATTAGTTTTATGGGTAAGTTAGTTATCTGATAATAATATGAAATTGAAAAAAATAGTTTCGAAAATAAATCTTTATTTTTTTTAAATATTTTGTGGTGTCACCCTATTTACACCTTATTTTACATATTGATAAAAAAAAACTATCAAAATAGTTAAAATATATATAATAATACAATAATAACCTTACCGAATCCGACTTGTATTTAATGAAAAAGAAACAATAAATCCACAAAAATTTCAAACAAATTATGCACACCGTCACTCGTAAAACAAAATAGCTATATTTAGTACTTTAAAAAACTTATAACAGTGTTGCCATTACTTCAAACACCAATTTATTATGACACGCGAAATTATTATATCAAAAAAATTAGGAAAAAACAAAAATAAAATAAATTTCTTGGTGGTCAAATTAATATGGCCAAGGACTGTAGTGCATATCTTCGTTACAGAAGCAACAAAATCGATTATTCAAGTTATTTTAAGCAAATGACTGACCTGCTTAGAGCAACGTTTTGGGAGGTCAGGAGACGTTGGAAAAGCAAGGATTTAAATGAAGTCAGTGAAGAAGACTGGCGGATGTTAGGAGGGATTGAGTTCCATACTGTGGTGGAGGGGGCGTTAAAGGAACGCTCGAATGCTTTTGTTCTCTGCGAACGAATATAGAGATCGGAAAGGTGAGATCTTGTTTTAAGGTGCTGGACTGAGAATTGAGAGGCTGTAGATACAGAGGTGTTGAGAGCTAATTGATTGGTATAAGAAAGCACTGAGGAAATATTGTCTGCAAATGGGAGGGAAGAGCCACTTTAACTCCTCATAATGTGGATGTACTAATATAGCATGGATTAGCAATTCGACTGAGGCCTGAGCACTTTATAGGGTTGCCCAATATGTTTTTAAATAATTTTCTATTTGATAAATTCTGAACTGTGTAGGCAAAAATTTATAATGTTAACTTTATTTTAACATATTCTTTAAAGGAGGATGGGGAAAAAAACTGATGGCAGGAAGTGCTTGTGGTTCGAATACAATAAGCTACGATCTACCGAATATATTTAGTAAAAAATTTCAAAACTATTTTACCGACTGTAGATTATTTACAGTTGCTGACCCTAGTGATCCTTATCATACGATATATATATATATATATATATATATATATATATATATATATATATATATATATATATATATATATATATATATGGTCAGTACCGATGGCAGCTTCGTCTACTTAGGGACAGAAATTAATACACAAAATGACATATCTCAGAGGATAAGAAGAAGAATTAATTCTGCTTACAGGTGCTATTATAAAGAAGCAACTAACTAGCAAGTTCCTCTCTGGGCAGACAAAGCTGCTGATCTACAAAACCCTGATTCGACCGGTACTCACATATGGCTCAGAGGCCTTGGCTCTAGCAAAGGCAGAAGAGAAAAGGCTCTTAACTTTCGAAAGGACAATCCTGAGGGAGATTTTGGGACCGATAAAAATTGGCGGAATATGGAGACGACGATACAACAGAGAGATATACGACCTCTATAAGGCCTCGGATGTTGGCAGGACAATCAATTATAGCCGACTACGATGGGCAGGTCTCATGGCACGAATGGAGGACATTCGGATTCCTAAGAAGATCAGTTTACTGGTAATAGGCCTGGATGATTCGCTGAGCTAACGTTTTATGTTTTTTGAGTAGTATATTCCATTAAATAATTAAAATTAACGCGAATAATGCAAAATAATGACCCGAAAGTTCGAGAAATCCAGAACCTAAATATTAACAACACAATCTCTTCATTCAATAGGATAGTCCATATCTCTAGTCTCCATTGCCGAGTTAATTCTATTAATCGATTAAATATATGGTAAAATATATTCGAAGAAACATAATATATGTAAGAAATTTAAGATCATACATCTCCTATTATACCTCACTAGTACATATATTAAAAAAATGTTTAATTTTTTTTTTTTAATTTATCAATTCATAAGAAAATAGTAACAAACGGATTAACGTCACACTTTAGAATAGTATTTTCTTTTTTTAAATCTATCGACCAAAGGCCATTGCTCTGATGTTTGTGGTGTAGTAATGTACCCTATATACTTTATTAATTTTGTTCCGATTTAATGCATTAAAATTGAGTATTTTTTATGAAGATTTTAATATCATTTATGTTTAAATAGGAAAATTGGTATTAAATAATAATAATAGGCTATTGGTAATAAATAATAAACATTTTGAAAAAATGAATATTATATATATATATATATATATATATATATATATAAGACTAAATATATAAATTACTTAGGTACTTGGCATACAGTTGAAATTTTTAAATTAATAGAAAGCTTAGACCTTGGGTCTAAAATTAATTTGGCCGTGAGTATTATTGATGAAGGCACCGCTAACGACGTTAAGCAAGAGTAAAGGGCTTCAACTTTAGCAGGTTCTAGACAAGTCTGTCTCTCTTCAGATTAACCTTCTGAGAGCTTATTCCTAAGAATTTGTAAGAATCGAGTGTATTTAAATTTAGCATTATATATTGTAAATGATCTACAATTAAATATGAAAATTAAATTTATTTCTGGCAATACAACAATAAAACATTTGCTTCTTCTACTATATAAAAAACAAATAAAGTTGATAGATTAAAATATTATTTCAAGGAATAACAAAATTAGGCAAGCGGCCAGGTACCAAAAAAGAGCTTTGGGTTGCAATAAATTGTATGGAACTGCATTTTTGTTATGTTGTAAGGGCATGTCTGTGTAGTCTAAATCCAAGTTTGCAACCGAAAAAACTGATGTCAAAACTTTTGGTGGCCGAAAACCTCGGGGAGATTGGGTAGCTCCCCCCCCCCCCCGCATAGTAGTGCCTAACAGTACTACCATTATTTTTTGTATAGATAATTTACAAGTAAATATTTATACTTTAAAATAAACAAGCTGTTATGGATGGTTTCGTGTCGTACAAGGCCATTTTCTTAAAACACCCACTTTCCCCGATTTTCCTTTTTTTTTAATTAACAAGATAAGTATATCATCTACAGGCCTCGTTATGTGCTTAAATTAAAGCTAATTAAATTTACTACAACACCATTTTAGTTGGCTTTAATCGTAGGATCACTCCTTTCACAGTCCGGTGTTCTTTACGAAAGTCGGCCAAAACTTAAAATTTGGACTTTTTGGAAAAAAATACCAATTTTCAAAGGGGTGTAACTCAGAATTAACTATTGGAGCTACAGGGCAGTGGTTGAATTAAATTTTTAGAAAATTTAATCTAGATTAAAATGATCACTTATGTTTTTTTATCAAAAACTCACCGATTAGGAGATAAAGGCCAAGAACTATATTAATTCCGAAAATTTCAAGGTTCTTCGGCCACAAAAAGTTTTCCTATCCGTTTTTTCGGTAGAAAACTTGGATGTACACTACTCAGGCATGCCCTTACAACACATCAAAAATGCAGCTCTCTTCAATTTATTGCGACCTTCAAACACCTGGCCGCTGGCCTAAATCCTGATCGGAATGAAATATGCTTGAGTGCTATGCCTTTAAAGTCAGTTGTTATTACTTAAACTATCTGTAACTTTATAATTATAACTATTCATTAATCCCGGAATAGTTTAAAACTTTTTGTTCGTAGTAAAATTGCATATTAAAAGTTTTTTATATAACTAAGAAATTTAATTCAATAATTATATGAAAGTAATGCTTAAGAAAAGTTAGTTGTTATTTAACATAACCGAGGTCATTCTGTGAAAATCAATATGTGATGAATATAACAGAAAATTATTCTTTTGATAGAAACTTATCTCTATTAATAAAAAATATTCATCACTCTTTAATATTGCTCTGTTTCATTTATTTACCCTCTTCGATGTTATATTCATATTTCATTTATAATTTAATAGAATAAAATTGTTTATATTCCATTTATATTTTATAATATTTAATAAAAATTGTTTTTGAAATTTTGCTTTTAAATTTTAACCTCGCTGGGGCTTTGCACAATGCAAACATACGGGCTAAGATGGAAGTGTTTTCAGTTCACGTGGAGACCCTTCCATCACACGACGGCTCATATTGTCAACTCAGATCCTCCCGACATCTATTATCCCTTGGAGCTGAGTTAGTCTTGCGATGTATCGATTTATTTCCTCGTCGAACGGAGGTTATAACTGATTTGAAATGGTGAAGTGAGGATAATGCATTTTTTCAACTAGTGGAACGTTGTTAAAATATTCACTTAACTATGTATTGCATGATGCTCTTGCATTTACACTGTTATCATGGTTTTAATTCGATTTTCTTAAATTCTCAAAGCTCTTCCAGCGTAATATCATAATTGTCGGAAATAGAAAGGCCTCTGAAACTAGATTGTCTTGCCTAGAATTGGAAGAGTGTATTGGAATCCTCCGGCACGGTCTCCATAATTACAGTGCTCCAACGTCCCGTTGAGTTTAATATTACTAAGATCAGCAGGATACCTTGCTCAGTTATTATTATTGTTACGATTTAATGAATCATCTAGAATGAATGAGGGTAATAAATTCTATGTATGTCTGAATCTCGAAATTCTTATAGCTAGATTGAGATTCAAATAATTAAGCAAAGGGAGAATGAACGTCTTAAGGTATTCAAAAATAACAGGAATCAGCCCAAAGGAAAATCCAAGGTAGTTAGTTCATTTCAATAGACTGGCCCCATACAAAGGAAACCATGGCCCGAGAGAAGACCAGCAGGTCAGGTACCTAAACCACGTGGAGACAAATAATGACTCAGTTGCACATACTAAGGTACCAGGTTTCCGTACAACAACTCAGACAATCTACATATCTTCTCGTTAACAGTGGATTGAGTTGCTGGAACACCAAGGACCAAGTGTCGGGAAGTCACTCGACCACACGCACGAAGGCCGACTTCTGTTCCTAGCGTTCTAAGGACTATGCTGTGGGGCAGAGCACTATTAGGGGGGGGAGTGTTACGGTCACAGAGAGAAAGATGGGCGGCATTAACATCTTAAGCCCGTCGGCGGGAGAGGTTAAGATTGGATTAGAACCTTCTCGAAGATACTAGAACGGCCTCCCCCACTCCCGTTCTGTCTAGAACGTTGGACCCTGCCTATATATACCGGGTCATTGCCACCTGGAGTCAGTCAGGAAGTAAACCAGGCAGTGTGATGAACTAGTAATAAGTGAACTGTGACAGTTTGTTAGTGTAATAAACTGTTTCCCTTTGTTACTGTGTGTCAGTTTGTTATATTTGGAGATTCTTACGGTCGGTGGACTTTAATTAGTTAACTGTAAGTGTCAATTTGTTGGTATAAGCTCTAGCGTAATTTTATTGCATTTGTACAAATTTATGTACATAATACGTAAATAGTTAAGCTATTTAGAATTAGTAATATCTTATATTATTGTAGTAATTAAATAGGAGTTAGCTCTAGATAATAAATATTTAGAATATTGTTATTGTAAATTTATATTAGTCTAATAATTTAATTGATAGTAACTCCATTATATTCTTTTTGTCACTTTGTTAATAATTCACAACCAGTAGCCCGTAACAATATATATATATATATAAATCGTCTTACTAATACCATGTTATTACAATTTATGCGACAGGATCAGGGATTGCTAAACCGACATTATGCTGAAGTACTGATCTACCTGCATTATTAGATGCGTTATATATTAGATTACACTTAGGTACCTAATTACTAAATATCTAAAATTAAATAAATAACCGCAAGATTGTTTTGAATTTTGAAATTAAATTATATTAAAATATAAATATGGAAGTATTGATATATCTGATACCTTAGTATCTGTTAGTTTTCTTTTTAAATATCAGTTTGAGTTACTTCATCATACAAGATTTTTTTTCTATATAATTGTGAAATTTTTATTTATCTCAATACTTAATATTTTCACACATATTTAGAGAGCATCGTAAGAAGACAGTGTGATAGCAGTAGTCGATTTTTTTTTCCAATTAGTAACTAAAAACAAAAACAAATATTTTTTCAACAGGAATAAACTAAAATCTCTCTTGTCAGATTCTTATTATTATATAGATCCTTAAACTTCCGATCAAAGAGTGATGGCTAATGTAGAATGTATAAATGGTTGATAGTAGGACAATATGGTATTAAAATTGAACTAATAATTATGTATAATTAATTTTTACAACTTATTATTACCGTCATTTTTTGAGAGTTACAAATCAAAACAAAAGCCTATTTTGTGTATTTCACGGTTTTATTTTTTAATATATTCGTTCATTTCTTATATTTAGTTTGGACATATATTACTATGACCTATATACACACGATCAAACTTGGGCTTTAGAGTCTTTCTTTGGTAAGGACTTTTAGGATTACAATTTACTTTTTTCAAAGAATAGTTATAATTGTTGTTTATGTTTTAACTAATACAAAACGTACAATCTAAAACGCATTCATTTTGTCATTCTTATTGCCATGTAGTAGATTTTGCAAATTTAATTTTCTTTTCTTGTCTACAATACGTTTTTCAAAATGATATTGAGTAATTGCCAGTATCATACTTCTTTGCGCATTTTTAGTGAATTATTTTTTACCATACCAGGACAATTTCGAAGCTGATATTCTTTCAATTGTTTCAATCATGGAAAATAAATATTATAATTTGAACTCTTTTTTTTTTAACTGTTGTTAAAAATTTAAACGCGTTAAAATACACAAAATACTTGTGACACTTTTTAACAAGAATATGTAACAGAAATTCTATTTTACCAAAAAATAATGAAGAATTATATAAATGTAAATTTCATTTTTTATCATAAGCAGAAAAACTATTCATTCTGTCATTAGCTGAGGATTGCCTCTATGAGATCTGAAAGTCAGTACAAGTTTATGATACAAGTTTCTATTCAAGTAACAGAAAAGACAAAAGAAATATCGGGGCAAGGAGTTCCACCTGATTCGGCTTCATCATAATAGAAGCTTCCATTTCAATTTCTACCCTTCCAAGATTTTTGCGATTGATTCTGTCTCCACGTGCTTCTCATTGCATTTGTCCTTAACCTTAAAAGTATCTCAGCAATTCTTGAGACTATTGTTGGGTTTTATTCCCATCGAATTCATTTTCTACTCTTCAATCGTTTAAATATTAATCTAAACGATAACAATAGTAATGATATCAAAGCTCTGAAATATTTAATTGAGAAGAGCTTCATTGTTTCCAGTGTTACTATTGGAATTATGAATATTGTCCTGATTCCTTTGATGGAATGACAACAATTTTCTTAAGATTATCCTCCCACCTACACTTCCGTCTACCCATCGGATATTTATCTATTGGCGTAGCGCTCATTAACTTTTAAGGGATTAGTTTGCTACTAGGGCCGAAAAATTTGCTTTATCTTCAGAAAGATTAATTTTCGATTATATTAACAGGATACATGTTGTGCAGTACTGCTTTGTGTAACCTTCTAAATTCTATAGACTCGTCCTCATTGGGACTGAATATTCTACACACTTTATATTATATTCCTTTATATTATATTTGTACCTGCGCAGTATTGCACCCAACCAATTCGATATTACCGTTTTTTTTCCTCGATTTGCAGAAATATGAAATTTTTGATAACTGATTATCTTAATCTTAATATTTTCTGAGGAAGTGCAGATCTCCTCTCTGCCACCTAGACTGAGACAGAACAAGAGGATTTTGGTGTTGTGTTGGCGAGTGAAATGTTGTATATTTGGTGAGAATATATGATCTTACAGTTCATGTCGTGTATCGTGTGATTCGAAATAAACTATGGAGCATCACGATATTTCTTAGGATTTCGGGTTGTATTGTTGAAACGTTTTTCACTACGAAAATTCTAGGCAAATTGTATGTATAGATATGTATAAAGGTTCGTTTCTTCTGGCATGGATCCTAAATGTGTACCAAATATAAAATAAATGTATTCAGAAAACATTTTATTCTGATCGATCTGATAGATCTAGGTATGCCCTGTAATATTTAAGTATCGAAGAATTACTTGTCTGGTGACTTAAATCTCCATCAATCTCTGAAAATTGCGTAATGTAGAGTTTATAGAAAGATTATAACATGAACAGATTTAAAAAATTTTCCCATAGGAATATGTAATATCAACTCCCACAGTTGATGATTCATTATAAATATAGTCATCCAGGCAATAAAATATTTTTAAAAAAGGAAAACAAAACATGCATGGTGTGAGTGATGGTATTATTGTGGGCTATGGAACTGTCCGCAAGCCTTGGCTTCGTTTGATTGTATTTGTTTTAATCGTGCCTGTTAAACAAACGTGTAACTGTGCGGGACATGATTAAATTAAAGTAGATATGAACATTATATGACTTCCTAATTTTCACTTTGGTTATCGGATCGTCGAGGTACTGTTTTGTGAAAAATTATTGATTTTGAGTTATTTTTCTATATGATAGCAGTTCCTCACCTAGGAGTACGTAGTGTAATCCTTTATATTGGCCGTTTTACCGAAAATGAAATGTGATTGTAATTAAATTAAAAATAACTCTTGATCATGCCTGATCCTTCCTTGGTTCCAATATATTGAGGGATTGGAAAAGCGGTTAGTTATAGGGAACTCTGACCTAGCCTCTCTAATAATTATCATTCTATAATTAAAATACAGTTGACTGAACTGATGAAGCTACTTTTACCAATGAAGAGCTTTATGTATGTCTACGAGGGGTGATCAAAAAGTTCCAGGACTGTTGAGATTGCGCGGCAATGGAGTGTCATAGAGCAGTGCGGTTGGCAGCATTGTTTAGCGTGACTCTTCCTGAGCTCAGCTGTTTATTCAGTTTGTTGATAACCTTCTTCATTGCAAAGTTACTGCTGTTTTCGTAAAAAAAAGTTTTTTGTGTTCGGCGATTTTGTGAAATGAATGTAAAGGAAGAGCAACGCGTTTGCGTAAAGTTTTGTGTGACGTTGGGTAAAATGTTTACTGAAACTTTTCAAATGTTGCAAGTGGCTTTCGGTGATGAATGTCTGAGTCGGTCAAGGTGTCATGAGTGGTACAAAAGGTTCAAGGAAGGCCGGACATCGTGTGAAGATGATTCTCGTTCAGGGCGCCCATCAACTTCGACTGACGACGATCATGTTGCAAGATTGAACAGTCTCGTGCGTTCTAATCGTCGACTAACCATTCGTGAGATGGCTGAAGAATTGAACATTTCATTTGGTTCGTGTCAACAGATTTTAACAGAAAATTTGCAGATGAGAAGGGTGGCTGCAAAGTTTGTTCCGAGACTGTTGACTGAGCCGCAGAAAGAACACAGAGTTCAAGTTTGTCAGGAACTTCTTGAAATGGCAAATGCCAATGAAAACTTCTTAAAACAAAACTCGTATATTCATTCGATTGTATGTAGATATTATTAAATGGCACGAAGAATTTAGTTGTCATATTTTAGCAATTAGACTCAATTTATCGAAGTTGAGATAGATCAATATTCATCAAAGCGTTGTATACTACCTTTTTCCTCTTTGTTGAAGATTTTTATAATTAAAACTCAGCGTAGCTAGTTTTCTTAATATTCAGTAGCTTGAATAGAAAGAGAGCAACAGGAATACAAAATTTCCAAGAAAACTTGAGAACCGTTTTCATAAATAATTAGCTCTGAATAGAGAAGTAGCAGTGATAATAAATTGTCAACATTCACAAAGAAAACTTGCTCCGATTGTTGGCATATTAAACAAAATTTTAACTCGATTTATATTCTCTTTTCTTTTAAACTACAATCTAATAAGCTACTTATATTTTTTTAAACCTTCAAAAAGGCAGTAAAGATTCGTAAAAGCATAAAGTATTTATTACTGACTATTTTAAAACCCTGGACATAATTAATTAAAAAATATTTTTTTCTAATAAAATAGATTAGATGAATAGATTATTTATCCAACCTGTAATCAGCTATATTTTTATTTGTCTGACATTTTTTTAATTGGTGGCATTCATTGAATTTAACTTAGTAATGGGATACTATTTGACAAATATTTAATACGTATAAACCCCTTATTTTTGTGGTCATAATTTCATCTATGATCTATTGTTTAATAATGCAATCTTAGTTACACAAATAAATTATATTCAGAGAAGGGTTGTTTCGGGTATTGTTTTTCTTAATGCTTATTAGTCACTTTTTGGACTGTTTCGATTGTTTTTTTTTTCTTTTCTTCCATAACTCTTTCAATCGTTTCTTTTGTTTTTTCTTTCTTCCTTCTGTCCAAATCGCGCCTGTTTTTTTATGTTTTTTTTGGCTTGAAAGCAGTGAGTATTTTAAAATCTACTTAAATTATTAATTCGTATCATATATTTTTTATCTCTTATATTTAATTTATCTTGCCTCCGGGAATTCGGTGCTAAGGCAGCATTAACATATTTTACTGATTATGCATAAATGTTAATGTTGCTTATAATCACCTTTTAGCTTTCTTACTTCAACGAAGCACTTTACCAGCTTCGTCTTAGCTTTCTTCCAGGAACCTTCTTCTGCCGCCAATAATATTTTGTATTAATCCTCTAAGAAGCTATTAAATTATTTGTAATTAGGTCGTTAGTATTAATTTGTTCTTAACTCATATTTCGTTACTTACTTATTTATATTCAAAAATTTTAATTTTGTTTTCGATTTTCACTTTATTTTTCTTAACAACCGGAGGATTATTAAATAGCTGTTTGTCACTTGAGTAAACTTTTATCTACTTGGCAAATTTCTTATTCTTTATCGTTTGTAATCAAGTCTAGCTACTTAGCCAGTGTTATGCTGATGTTTTCGTTTCACCTAAACTTACTTAAAAAAGTTTTGAAATAAATGAGTTCTTCTTAATAGATCAGTAATATATCAATTGACAACGTGTTTCTTATTTTATATTTATATTGATGCGATTTATTTAGTGAGAGATGTATAAAATCACCTAATTATAAAACATACTGCCCAATTGTGATAGCCTGCTGTACTTCTAGAACTCTTGTCAAACTCTATAAAATATTACTCCTTTTCTTGTTTGAACTGTTCTTGTACATTTAATTTAAGTTATGTTCACTATTACATGCGAATATATAATATATAATACATTACATAGAAAATCATAAGGTATTAAATTGTGGATTCAAATTGCTATGTCAATTTGATAATGAGGCCAACCAATTCACTGGATTCCTTCTAAGGATTATTAATTACTTAACTCCCACCTGTTATTTAAATCTAATTAGTAGTATTTAATTGGTATTATTATTATTTCAGAGTCATTATATTATAAGTGTTCTAGCAAAAAAGAACCAAACGGTTGATCCTGTCCTTGAGAAGCAAAAAAAAATCTTGTTAGTCAGAAAAAAATAATTCTAGTTAGGTCCATGTACTTTTATTGTTATGTTATTATTTTTAATGTACAGGGTGTGGTAGCATAACTTCCTTTTTTTTAATAATAATTGTATGAATCATAACATTAAATCCTCCTTTAAACTTTCAAACTTCAATACCTTCAGATCTAAGACTTTCAGACCTTCAAACCTTAATACCTTCGACCCTTAAAACTTTCAGACCTTCAAACTTTTAAACCTTAATACCTTCGAAACCTAAAACTTAAATACCTTCAAATCTAAAACTTTCAAACCTCCAAACATTCAAACATTAATCCCTTCAAAACCTAAAACCTTCAGACCTTCAAACTTTCAAACCTTAATACCTTCAAAACCTAAAACCTTCGAACATTCCATTTTCAAACATTCATAACTTCTATCTTTCAAACCTTCAAGCCTTTGAACTTACAAACCTTTAACCTGAAAATCATAGATCTAAAACGTATTTCTTGTAATGCATTAAAAGGGTGAGTCGGCATAACTTCCTTTTTTTTTTTTTTAAACTCAGCAATTGTGTGACTCTGAACATTTTTATTCGTTTGTTATAATGTAGGCACATGCCTAAAGTTTTTTTTGTAGTTGGTTTTGAAGAAAAATTCCGATAGGTGACGAAAACCTCCATGGGGAATTCTACATGCACTGAACCAATTTAAACCAACCAATTTCTGGCGTTTTTCATGACTCTTGCCAGGATATCAGGTGTTGTTATCAATTTTTCCTGGATGCGGGTATTCAATTCTTGTAGATCCTTGGACGATTCAAATTATAACAGGATTATAAAGAAACATTAGATAAAGATCACAAAATTATAAATCAGGAGAATGTGGTGGCCACTCCAAACCCCCTTAATTGAGATGAGGCGCTCTGGTAAATGTTCCCTCAAACAAAGCCATCGATGATAGCGACTCAGCTGTGCCGGGTAAAAAAACTATAGAGTTCCGCTCTCGAACCAGACCACTCGTTAGGTGATACGTTAGCAGAGCGCTCTCCGCTACATCAACTAACAGTGCTGCTCATTTTAAAAAAGGATGCTGCCGCACCTTGTATTAAACAATGGAACGATGGTCGTTATCTGCAAGCTGTTTACAACAAAAATGGTTAAGGTTTTGCCATATGTCAAGGATGCTTTATAAAAAACTTATTAATATGACAATTATATTGTCATCAGAACCTCGCCGTTCGTTTGATGGCATATTTATTTGTGAATGGGCTCAATTTCTTCATAGTTCATATACGTTAATATCATATTTGTATTGAGAATATTGTGAATTTTGAAAGTTTTAAAAGGTTTGTCTCTGCATTCTTATGAACATTGAAATCGAAGGTTAAACAATAAAATTATTTCATTAAATTATGACCGGTATTTTCTTTCCATTAGAAAGGCCAGTTAACTTAATGTTTTATTCAATTACTAGAGCTGTTGCTATAAATCGAGCCCTGGAGGATAAAGTTAAATAAAAGTAAGCGCTCTGCCTAAGCTAGACACTAACGGCGGTGTTATCTATCACGTGGAAGGTCACGTGGGGTCGTTAAAACACATGTAATCCGCTCCTAAGTTAGGAGTGGATAAGCCACAATGTTTGATGTCGGTCTTTGCAACTTTAACCCCCAATTCCATTCCCAGTATTACTAACTCTCGACTCACTTTCACCTATGCGTATTATGTATGTAATAGTATGCTCCACCTATGCTCCAATGTAATAGTTTATGGGAGTGTGGTTGCTCAGTGGTAGAACGCTGCCGAAAGTCCTTGGTTCGAATCCGGCTAACATACAATATATTTAATCAGTTAAAACCCGTGGGTGGACCCTGCGGGATTTAATGACCGTCATTTGGCTCTAAGTAAAGTAGGAACTCTTATTGGGGGAAAACGTGGAGATAGGACAAATCACTTCCCTGCACAACTGTTGTCCTACATGCAGTACAGTCTCTACCCCATACTGAACCGAAGACCCTCACGGGTTGTACTAGTGTAGTTCTTTTCCCAGAACAGTACTACTTACTAATGCATCAAAATAGTCGTCGTTTAGGATATATTCTATTTTTTTTACTTTTTTTTTATTTAGCCTTAGTATTATATATTAAGCCTTGGATGGTGTAAACTGATATTGGCAGGAAATAAATAATTAAAAAAATAAGAAACACAATAGATTCATAGTTCAAAACAAATTCGTATTGCACTATAGAGAACTACAAATGAGGGGTTTGGCACCAAAAGCAGATCGCTGGAGTTGCAAAAGTTACTGTTTCGTTTCTTTAGTCAAGGAATGTCATGCTCACTGAACTTCAGGTTCGAAACTAGACTAAAAACATGAGAAATAACGTTTTATTTTTAGACAACAATTCATGACTGAACTATTGAAAACTGAGGAAGAGTAGATTTCACAAATTTTTAAGGTAATATTTTCGCGTTCATTTTTGCCTTATTTAATAAAAGTTGTGAAATAAATTGATTTATTTGTTATTAAAAAAATAAAATGATTGAAATATAAATAGTTATTAAAACTTGAATAAAATATACCTAGTCTGTCCTCTTGCAGTCCACCTGGAGATAAAATCTTGTATGCACCTCATAGAATAAATTTATTATTCCCAGCAATATTTTTTTCTAAAAATGGTTGTTATACATATCATTTAATCCCCTCGCTTTCGGTTGGGTGTAAACCTATTGCTGGATCATTAATATTTATTTAATAATGGGTCATTTTTGCCTTATTTAATAAAAGTTGTGAAATATATTGATTTATTTGTTATTAAAAAAATTAAAATGATTGAAATATAAATAGTTATTAAAACTTGAATAAAATATACCTAGTCTGTCCTCTTGCAGTCCACCTGGAGATAAAATCTTGTATGCACCTCATAGAATAAATTTATTATTCCCAGCCATATTTTTTTCTAAAAATGGTTGTTATACATATCATTTAATCCCCTCGCTTTCGGTTGGGTGTAAACCTATTGCTGGGTCAGTAATATTTATTAGTCCCTAGGTACATAAATAACTATTTGTAATTACGCATACATTCGAAGCATTTTAAGGTACTATTAAAAACTGTTTTTAAACTCTTAATAGGCGTTTAAATAAATTTATTTCAATCGACATCCGTATATTTCTTAAAACATTGAAGTTTATTGTGAATAACGAGAAAAGTATACCCCAGTCCCAGCCGGAGATAGAGGATATGTACGAAGGAAGGTGAAGCTCTAATATGATGGGAGAGTGGCGCTGCATTTACATTAATTCAGAATATCATCATTGCTAACCTCTAGCGTAGTCCCGTTCCCTCCTCCCACATTAATGTTCTCAAACTCCGCATTTGTTTCAATTAATAAAATTAAATTAGTGTAATACTAATTATCTATTTATATGCTAGGATTTCAATACCGGTTAATTGACTAAGATTATCTATTTAGTATACGATAAAAATTGCAGGATAGCTAACCGATAAAAATGAAAAAAATAAATACAGACGGTTTTGATCATTATTAGTGTTGAAAATTTCTATTAAAAACTATTATTGGCATCACCTTATTAGGTCGAGAGACAAGAGTTGAAAATTTTATCTAGAAAAAAGTATTATGTTTCTGTTCCATGATAATGAACCAAACTACTTCATATTTTCTATGCACCAAATATGGCGATATCATATTATTTAGTCAAATTAGAAGTGCCGATGAAATACTGTGAACTTAAGCGAAACCTTCAAAATATTTCATGACCATTCATGTTGTTACTAAGTATACTCACATTATGTTAAATCGATTATCTTAATCGATCTGATTAAGATGTACCAAATGCATTTTTATCGTCCAATTTTTAGTTATTTTATCCTGGATTGCTAGGCACCAGATATTTTGTGATATAGAGGATTTGAGTGCATGATAAAAAAGGTACTGAATATTGATTTAAATTTAATTTTCTACTAGCTAGCCTATTTAATTTTATATTTACGCCTAAGCCTATTTTAATTGTATTATTTAATTTTCTAAATAGCCTATCGGCTTTGGACTAATGTTTAAAGATTATAAACTATTCTAAACTCCCCCTTCACCCTACATTATTTCAAAAACAGTATATGCACATAACTACCTGGGTTATCAATCTAGATTATCAACATAAATTGTGAAGTCATGAGTCCATTTCTTCACTATTCTTAAAACAAAAATGTTGCATTCATTTCAATCGTTGTGTTGCTGAGTAAAGGTTCCCGAAGTCAAAAAATCATGTTCGTATTGTTTTAACTGGTTAATATAATTTTTTTCAAATATACTTATAATGCGTATTCATTCTTCCATAATTTTCTCATATTTTTGTACATTTTGGTTTAATGCCGGTGAACTATATTTCTTATGATATTAATATAATATTTTCATTTAATAATTACATAGTTTTGATATGGTTTAGAAAGTTCTCGACATTACTAAGCTCGCGTCTTTTGTCCCGAAATTTAAAAATCAGAATTTATAAAACCATAATCCTTCCAACTCTTCTTTACGGAAGTGAAACATGGCAGCTAATGCTGAAGGATGAATATCGTCTTAAGGTATTCGAAAATAAGCGTAAAATATTTGATCCAAAAAAGGACCACTGCAGAATTTAGGAGATTACACAACGCGGAATTGCTAAGCATACACCCTATTAATATTATTATTAGTAACGAACGAATTCCTAAAATGCTAATTAGCGCTGTGCCGACTGGGAAGCGTCTGAGGGTTATACCGAGGCGTAAGTGGGAGGATTGTGTTTAGAGTGATTTGGTGAATTTGGGTTCGGTTTGTGGTCCGTGGACGGAACTATGTAGGCAGAGACTGGTTGTATCGGCATCGAGCTTTCTGGTTCGCTAAAAAGCCTTATTTTTATGAAAAAGTTCTATGGGTGGATATTGACAAGGGATCTATGACATCACTCAACCTGACCCCCATTAAGCTCTTGCACTGTTGTTATCCTGTTCATTAGTCGTACGAGTGCACTCGACAAGTACAATGGCTTGTGTTCAGGAACAAGCAGGGAGCGGGAGGGGTTGGATGGGACTACACGGGAGCAACCGCCATCCTCGGCAAGATAGAGCCGATTAGATGGAAATTGAATCCAGGCCACAACAATGGCTCCATACCTCGTTCCCGAGCAATTTCCCAACCAGCCACTCAAAAGGAGAGTCGGTTCGATGTGTAAATCATGAACGGATCGATTCCACAGAGGTGGTATTGAAATCAGTCTACAATATTGATATATACCTATTTATTCGTTATGCCAAGTGTAACTACAGTCAACACAGCAACTAAAACAGTAGGGTCCACAAGTGAACACCCCTCCGCCTGATATATGAGGCATCTTATGTCAAACTTCTTCAAGCCCAATTTTTGAAATTTAAGTAAATCCTAATTTCTAAGAAAATAAATGGATTTTCCCGGCCAACTATAATATTGATAAATGGGTTCTATCCTAAAATACTAGAGTTCTTGTTGTCATGCCACCTGAATCTAGGTTTTCCATAATATGATATTTTGTGTTGGACTTGTTGGAGTTCAGCATAACGATAACTTCAAACTCATTGAAATACGTTGAAAAATATCTTTTTAATCCTTGTTGCTTTTTTAACATTGCTTCTGGTGGTACGCAATGAGTCTTTACTCACTTAAACTGCAACTTGTGAGCTCCAAACTGTAGACCTAAGGATTTGCCGGGGTTTAGAATAATAGGTAATTTTTTTTGTTTTTTAAGCTGATTTTAATGGGTTTTGAAAAACATCATTTTAGACGTAGAGAGGAGAAAGCAAAAAAAAAAAAAAACGGGGTTTGTAGATATAGTTTTACTTTTTATATCGAAGGAAACCAAGTATCTCAATATGTAGAGCGCTGAGTTCCTGAGCTGCAGGTCCCAAGTTGTATTCCTAGAGTTTTTCAAGATGGCAGACTACACGCATAAAGATCAATTTTTTTCGGGAGGAGCTCTTGTGATATGACATGTGAGGAGTCAAAGTGAAACCTCTACTAATGTCACCATCCGATTCTCATGGATCGTTAAATTTCCTTTCTTGAGAGGTCTATAGTTCAATTTCCATCGCTCGTTTGTCTAAGCTACACTAACCGTTCTCTGATATTGTCAAAGCTGGCCAAAACCGTTGTTTTAAGGTCGTCGTTTCGCAATATTCATAATAAAATTATGTTATTTAATGTGAAAGAAAAAACTTCGTTAAAAACAGAATTTGATGCGACGTGAACGTCTCTATACAGCTCACGCAGCACATTGTTCCCAATCGCAGCTTTTGGCTAATTCCTAGCATTGGAAAGAAAATCCTAATGGGCTCTCATGTTTGTACTGTTCTGATCTGGGTAATATACAGTGTAACTTGGTTGAGCGTGAAATAGCTCGACTTTTGAAATGTATCTGAAAACTAAAATATGACTTTTCAGTCATTATGTGACATTGTGATGGCTAGAAATAACGGTATTTAATGCAATAAGGGTCTTTGCACTCGTTGTGATGCACAAGTAAGAAGTAAAAATATAAGTAGAAATACTATTATTAAAGTTTTTTAAAGAGAGATAGAGTAACTTTGGGTAATATGGCCCACCATAAAATATAAAATATGGCTTTTTTGGAAATGAAATAAAATTTTATTGAGATCAATCAGTTTTAGTTAAATCAGTTCTTTGAACTTAATACTAATCAACAAATATAAATTTAAGGTTATTCACTATCAAACAAAATTAAAGTAAATGCTTTTTAAATTTTGACGTATCTTACAAAATTAACCGTGGTAGGGTCATATAAGGCCTAGAGCCATATTGGCCAAAAATTTAGTGACATCACCCTCCATAACAAATAGAATAAAAAAATAGAAGAAATAAACTTGGCTTTATTTTGCAGAACAAAATTCGCAGACAAAAACGTCCATTAAACCCATATTTCACCTCTGGTATTTGTAGAATAGAGATCCTCACAATACAAACATATTGCATCATCAACATTGCTTCTATCTGGACTTTCGTCAAGACTGTCGTTGCGAAAAAGGTTCGTTTTCTTCTTTGGAGCTAGACATTTCTACCTGCTTCGATCTTGGTGTAGTCATTTTTCCTTTGCCATTTCCTTTTTTTTTCCTTTATTCAATTTCTTTTTCATTTGGTCTTGTTTCTTTTTTATAGTGTCTTGCAATTGATTTTTGTACGGGGATGAAGAAAGCAATGTCGGTTTAGCAACCTTTCTGCTTCGGTTAATAGTTTTCTTAGGTGCTAATTGTGGTATCAGGGACAATTGAAATGGCGTTATTAAGTCTCTTGATGTGATGACCACATAATGGGACCTGCAACTTGTTCCTGAGAAATTGGCTTTCGTGGAGCCATCACCTACTGAAAAAGAAAATGATGACGTGTAGAAAAATTCACGTTAGGTGTGGTCAATATGGCACAGGAAGCCATAATGGCCGTAGACACGTTTTTTACGAATAAAATTCTAACCTAAAAACTAGTAAACTGTATGCTTTAAAAATATCGCCATACTGTTCATTAAAAGTTACAAAACTGTCCACTAGCAATATGAAAATAATTATTGTTTAAAGAACAAGAATGAGTGAAACTTGCCAAAAAATTACATCAAATAAGCGATCGTCGCACGCGCAGGGCACACGTTCACTTGCCGCAACTCAGGGATCGACTGAGCGGCAACCTTGTGGCGAATACCTACATCGCTTGTGTTGTTTGGTTTCCTATAAATTAAGCCAGGTCATATTGGCCGAGTAGGCCATAATGCCCAAAACTACTCTACTGTTACTCTGTTTTTTCAATTTACGATTTTTTAATATAAGTGTTTTAAACTGTGTCGTATTTGAACATTTATCCTGTGAATAGAATGTCCAGCAGATTTTATGTAGTGTTTTGTATCATAAAAAAAAAAAACAGAGATCGCCTAGATGTTTTCATTATCCGAGTTGTATAATGTAACCTGATAAAATTTTAATAACTAACTTGAATTTGAAATAACCGACTTTAGCAATTAAGAGATTTCCCTCTTAAATAAATGTGTCGAGTTCTCGCTAACTGGATTAGTTGGGAGTGATGGCGAGCTCCAAGAACCTCCGTAACTTGGTAGATGAAAAAAAATTCAGGTTACTCTAAAATTAAAATTTGTAGGAGTTAGAAAGGGCGCTAAGTCGGAAATATTGCGACGAGGAAATAGGCAACTTTGAGCTTTAGAGTCGAGGCTAATGTGGAATTTGGCCAGAGCAAGATTTAAAGTTGAAACTTTGTTATTAGGCCCGGGCTTACTCATTTTGTCTCCTTGCCTCTTCCCTCTTGTCCCCGAGCTCTAATAACTTCCTTAATCAACTAATTAATTGGAATATTTCACGCTTTCGGCAATTTTAATTATTATATGTCATACATATGAATTTCAATGTACGCCCGTTTGACGTACAGTACATTAACAAAAAAGTACATTTCAACCAGCATTCGGAATGAGAAATAGGGTAGCGAGTGGTAGCAAATCTGAGGGTTGAGCGTGATCCAGGACAAATCACCTCCCTGCACAACAGTTGTCCATGAAACAGTACTGTCTCTACCATGTACTGAACCCACGGGTTGTAGTGCTACAGTTTTTTTTTTCTTTTTTATTCTGAATAAATAAGCAAAATATCTCATTGAAAATATTTAGTATCAAGAGAGAATTACTCACAATCAGTGTAAAGCGAATGTTTCTGTGCTTATAATGATACTTTCCTCGGTAGGACAATACTTTTGATTGTTAAAAATAACTACTTTAAAAAACTTAAAGTGAAAAGGAAAAAAAATTATGTAGCGTAGTGGTTAGTGAAATAGCCTACTGTACCTGTTATACAAGAATTACTGAATCATAATATAAAAGATTACGGGTTCGCAGCTCTGCGGGTGGTACAATATAACAACAAGCATAAGAAAATGAGGTGTAAATTGACAATATACTGCTACTATGTGTGTATTAACACAATAATTTTATAATTTATTAGTGAATAACAAAATATTCTATGAACGAAAATGATTTTTTTTTAATAGTTTATAACAGTGAAAGTCACAAGAAAAAAAACATTCTTTAAAGCCAAGTATCTAAATTATACAAAAATTATTCTGATACCATTTTCAATGATTTTTTATTCATCTTTGTAAAAAATTAATTTATAAATGACTGAGAAAATTCTTCCCAAAATCAATACCTCACAAGGTCGCTCATTTAATCTTAGGTCTTTTGAAAGAATATGCCAGAAGAAATGTAAAAATAAAATTTAAATGGTGTTAAAACTGTTTTCCATCGGTTTTGCTATTAGGCTTGTATTGTTTATGCTAGATATAAACTGTTGTTCGAAAATCCATTAATTATTGGTTTTTCATTAAATTCCTTTTTTTTTCCAAAAATAAATTAAAAAATATGCCAAACTTATTTTATTGAACCATCGTTGGATGGATGGGAAAAATGATAGGAAAGAAAGAGGAAATAACTAGATAAAACATTGCAGTACCAAGGGAGCATAAAATAATTTATGTACAGAATTGATAATAATTAATGAAATAAAGCAAATACAGAAGGAGTATTAAAAATTCTGTACATAAATTATGTTATGCTCCCTTGGTACTACAATGTTTTATCTGGTTATTTTCTGTTTCTTTCCCAGCCCTGAAGATGGCCTACATCATAGGCCGAAAGGTTGGCACAATAAGATAAGTTTCGCTTATTTTTAACTGCACCCCTGACCAATTCAACCCATTAGAATAATTCCGTTAACTATTTTCCACTCAAAAATAGAATAAGTCGTTTCAAGAACATCCGCAAGCTTAATAACTATTTTCCCATGATCTTTGATGCCATTGTCAATGAGAAAATGGAGTTAACAACTTTTTGTATAAAGTTGTCGATTTATTTCCATTATAAGACTGGAGTAGGCTTTGGGCCTTGCTGATGTTACCGCATGTTTGTTTGTTGAAAGTGAGCAAAAACAATATCGGCCACAGTGGGAACAAATAGAGCAGTAAATAGCAAGTCCCGGGGAGATATTTTTAAAAGTCCTTAGGAAAACAGAGCCATGTTGTTTCACAACTTGTTTACAATAGTTCTCAAGGTGTAGCTCCTGCCTCACTCATTAGTTCCACTAGCCGGTCATTTAGTTGACCCCACGGACCAAGGGATAAGTTCTCTCAAAATGAAAAACTAATATTAAGGTGTCAAAAAGTTGACAAAAATCTCGTTTTATAATTATAATTGGTTCTACAAAAAATGTTAATTGACATAAACAAATAAATATTACAAATCTAAATTGGCTATTTATGAATAAGGCCTTCTTCTCTCACAAGCGCGAAATATTTTTAGGATGGGCTGTGACAGTATGTAAATAAATTATATTTATTAAGAGGAATTCCCAGAGAGTTCTCCTATAATTATTTTTTAATAAAATATATAACGCTTTGAAACTCGGGATATTTTTTCGTCATTAGTGTGTGTCTGCCTACGGTGAATGGACACACCTCGAAATTTCAATTGCTTTTTTAAATGAAAATATATGTTACGAAACACGTATGTAACTTATCATATGAACGAGATATGTAATTGGAAATATTATAACAATTATGCAAACCCAGACCTCTAGGTTCCATTTATATCTCCTCCTCATATTTATTGCCTACTTAAATTTCCTTACAGTATAAAAATAAATACGGAAAGCAAGCTGGCTGTCAGGGACGGATGGGTTACAATGATACACTGCCTCTCTATCATTTATCAACATGAAAGGCTTTTGTGAGGAGGTTTTGTTGTGCTGTCTTGGTCTCCCAATATTTACTCTTCCAAGCACACTCCTATCTATTATTTATTTATTTTTTTATGTATAGGAGTCTCTTTATATTGTGGATAAACGAGGCTCTCTCTCTCTCTGTCTCTCTCTCTCTCTCTCTCTCTCTCTCTCTCTCTCTCTCTCTCTCTCTCTATATATATATATATATATATATATATATATATATATATATATATATATATATATATATGTATATATATATATATATATACAAATATATATATATATATATATATATATATATATATATATATATATATATATATATATAAAGGCGGCAAAAAATCCTTGGTTATGTCGTCCTTTGGAAGGGGAATGTGCAGTATGATGGTCAGGAGCATGTGCAGTGTCAGGAACTCTGCCCACTTAAAGATCCCTATTCTAATTATTTCTGTATAGGCAAACTTCCTCCATAGCATTTTCTGCTTAACCGTAGTTCCATAAACTGACTTTAAATAAATAAACAATAACAACTAACTAGACAAATATCCTATGTTTCCAATTAACTGTGACTGAATTATTTAAAATAAGTTCTATAAGTTCTTTGTGGCTCAGACCATAAAATTCCTCAGTGTCCAATCCTTAGAATTCAAAATTCTTTTGCAAATAACACATTGTCTAGAAATATTTATTATTTATTATTAATTTTTATATGTTTACCCACCTGTATTTATTACTTGACATTTATTATTTTAGTGATAAATTGTTGGTGACTTTAATTAAATAAAATGTTTACCTCATGGAACGGTCATGTTCAGGTGGCTAGTTATTATTATTAAAACGGCGCTACAACCTGGTTGCAGGCCTTAGCCTCCTCCCACCGTTTCCTCCAAACGTCACGGACTTGTGCAAACACCACCCACTCCCTAACTCCAAGGATGTTTCGAGCATCAACTGCCACATCATCCAATCACCTCCCTCTTCTTCTTATTTCATTTATCGGGATAGACAGGAATACTTTTGGCATTTCTCCATCTTCCATCCTGGCAAAATGCCCTGCATACCTTAAGCCCTTCAATAATGAATTATTCTTTCGACGTCAGGATCTAGTATCTACAGCACAGTTGTTGGTTCGAGTGTCGCTTCCATTCATCACCAACTTTTAAACCTCCAAAAATACGACGAAGAAGGTAGTTAGTAAGCTGTAAAATTATCATAAGTTAATTATTTTTAGAGAATATATATTTTACAAATATAAACAGATAAAAGTAGACAATGTTGTAGATAAATTGGGTATTTGAATATTGTCAAAACTTCAACTTTTATTATGGAAGGCCAAACATTGTAAAAATTATATAAAGCCTCAAAATGTACGGGTTAGGGGCGACCCCAGAATGCTTTGAAAATGTATTTTTATCAAGAATAAAGTCATGTTACAGTATTAGAATTATGTTCTTATTGACTGATACCACAATGATACCATAGCACCTCAAACCTTTCAATAAAGTAGAGATATGTGAGGACCCCACCGTACCATTTATGTCCTCCCAGCTCACCGTACCATTGGAGGGTTATGATGTCAAGCAGATGGGGGAACGGAACAGACCTTTGAAGGAAAAAAATGGGGGTGGGGTGCAAAGAAGAAGGAAAGGCGTGGGTTTTATAAGTCAGTATGCTTCTGAATGGCATAGGGTAGAAAGCTGTTGAAATATATAAATCTTTTCAGCTCGTAATATTGATGCTTTCGTAATATTTAGGATCTAATAAGGTAAAGTGCAGTAATAATAGTTGGTAACACTAATTAGTTTTCAAAAAAATATCCAAGTTTATGTAATGGTCGGTTCTGTTTTGGGACTGAAGCTCACAATTGGGTTGAAATTGTATGTCAGACGTTTCCGAATAAGGATGTAATGGCATTGCGTTAAGTATTGACTTAGGAAGAATTATTATCACATAATGATTCGAGTACGAGGCCGGGCATGATGAAAGAGGCACTTAGCAACTTAATACCGTTAGCTGGGAAAATTTGCTGAAGTAGCTTCTAAATCAAGCGCTGGCTGGCCAGGGTCCAGCGCCCTCTGTTCCCCGATCACCTGGGCCTTGCTGCTCCATGGAAATGGCTTCTCCGCGGGGAAATAAAATCTACACAACTTTCCTTCTCCTGCCTTGCCAATGTTATGCGAATTTCAGACAGAAAATACATGATTTTGTATGTGATAAATGGAAATTTATTTTTTTTAAATTATTCATAATAATATATTTTAATTTTAAAATTGTATAAAACATAATACCATTAATATAAAAATTAATACACAATACTCGATAGTGTAAAAAGCCTTCTTATGGAGTTTTTTCAAACGATCTTTGAGTTATGTGAGATGTTTTGTCAAATCTATTCATTTTGTTCATGCTTGCGCACAATATTTATTTTAAAAAATCTTCGAAATGTAAAAAAATGTTATTTCTTATTTTTCTTTGTGAAATTCGTTTTTGTATTATATTTCGGAGATATTGATGTATCGTGTTTTGTTTTTGAATTTTATTTGATAGCAATAAATACATACCACATTGAAGGCACCCACTGCCATAGGGGTCTCCTAGACAGCTCCCCACTCCACGTTTGGAGAGCAGAGCTAGGCATCTGGACATCCCTGCTATTTTTTCTCAGACGAGGCATTGTCGAGACCATCGGAGGCTGAATATGAAATTAATTAGAACAAAAATTAGTATTAAAAAGATATTTTAGAAAATCTGCAAGTTTTTACAATTCCAAGTAATTATAATTCAAAATGTCTAGAGTGTCCATTCAAATGAATTTTCATCTTGAACTACCATTTGAATAATTGAATAAACATGAGGAATATTTCGGGAAATGTAACGTTTTAGAAATATTAAATAATTACACAGATGTAAACCGGTTCTATGATTTTTTTTATTAAAAAAATAATTGAGTGGCGGCAAGAAATTAACGGAGAAAAAAAATTGACTCTGAAAACCGAAATTTTTCTGTTTTGGTGGAATGGAATGGAATTTTAATTATATTATAATTGCCCAGAAATCTGAGGGTTATTTTAATGAGTAACTTAGTTAGCCACGAGAATAGCGTTTGGGAATTCTAAAAAATTCAATATGGTATATTCCTGGTGTTACTCTTCCGATTTCGATAGTTAACCTGGAAGTGCTACAATTTTTTTTTCTTGGTCAATTATTGAAAAGTAAAACAAAAAATCAATAATGTGTTTCATATTAAACTTTTAACAGTGTCTCTACTTTTAAACAAACTTTTGAAAGCTTATATAACACTAATAACGGTTTTGAAACCTAATATATGTAACACTAAACGGCCATTGGCATGGTAATTGACAAGACTCATAGTTTGTATTTTGGAACGAACTATTTTCCTTATTAGCCACTCCGATTGTCCTCATCTTGATAAACTCTAATCTGTGGACGGATTGAGCTTTCTACGAGTGAACATTTGCCTTTGACTCAATTTTAAATTTCAATCAGATTTTAATTTGGCCCTTCCGAAAGCTAGAATTTCAAATTAGAACCTTTATGAAAGCCCCTTTACCACTCGGCCGGATTCCACGGTAGATTAAAAGGAACCAAATTAATAGCACTTTAGGAGGGGAAATTAAAGGAAATTTTATTGCCACTCTTTCCACTTATTACTGCTACCTGGAATTAGATTTGGTTGAGACATTCGTTCTGTGAGAGCAGCCATCTATTATTATTTTAATTATTATTACAATGCTTAGCACTGATGTTTTATTAAGAGCAGGGTAATATATCTGTGTAACCATAATGTAATAGTTAACAAGGGAATTGCTGTCATTAAATCCCTTCGTCCGTAGACTTCATTCCCTCGTGCCATAATCGCTTCTCAGGACTGACCCTTAATAACATACAACCAACAAGGGCATCATTAGCTCTAGCACATTCACATTTTAATAAAATGAAATAAAGGACCCGTTACTAACTATATTTTTTTTATCGTCTACTGTTAACTTAAATCCATCAAGTTATTTTTTTATCTCGAGGTAACTAATTTTACCTCATATTTATTTGTATTATAGTATTATCGAATATTAACTTGCACTTTCTTGTATTAATATTATTCTATTAAATTCATGAAATATGTATTTAAATGAAAATATGAAAATAAGCATAAATAAAAATACGCAAAATTTGCTATAGTAGCATTCATAACAAAGCTTGGAACTCTTAACTAAAAGGTATTCTATCTAGTGGAGGAATCAGTCACAAGTTTTAACTTTTCAATCGTTTTCCGAAAATTCCAGTTATTATTATGTTAAGTATGGAATGTGGGAGTGGATTGGCTCAGTGGTAGAGCACTGAATTGCTATGCCGAAAATCCTGGTTCAAATATTTTTTGAAATCCACCGCCGGTGGCAAATTCTTTTAGCAACATTTATTTAGTCTTTTAGCGGCTGCTAATTGCTGAAATAGGATTTAGGATCCTCCTGGGACTCACTCAGCCTCTATAAAGTGGGTACCCAAAATATGGGGGAAAATCTGGCGGTTGAGTGTGATCTAGGACAAACCACCTCTCTGTATAACTGCTGTCCATGGTATCAGTTCCACAGGTTATCGCTTCCAGTTAAATAAAAATATAATTGTGAGTTTCAGTATGAAAAAAGTGTAGTTATATAAAAGGTATACATTTTGGTAATCATTTCAGTAAGAAATAAATGTAGCGACTAACTTTTCGAACTACAGAAGATATGTGTTTGTTGAAATATTGATTTAGTATACACATTTCCCAGGATTATATTCTCTTATCCATTCTAAAGCTCATAGTAATTTTTAATTTTGGAAAATGTTAAAAGTGGAATGAAAGAAAAGTAAAATTTTGTTGTGTCTCAACTCAAAGCGACAACCAGTAGAACAGATACCCAGGTGTCTTATATATACATCGTTACTGCATGATAATTTCTTTTGATATCAAACAGAACTATTTTCACTTCGATACAATTTAATCGGTTAGTCAATAATTATTCGAACCGGACATCGTAAAATGTAAACCAAAATACGCACATTTTAGTTCAACAGTCTTGAAATGGCCATAACTAATTAACTAATTAATCAACTAAATTAATCATCCTCTATACTATTTTAGAAATTCCAGGATTTGTTGGAATTGCCTTCATTTTTATTTGATTTATAATTTAACATTACCGTAGGATAGAGCAATTCAGTGCGTAGATCGCAGAGTTGCTGAGCTTAATGTCACGAGTTCGAATCCGGCTGTGGCTGATAAATTAGTTAACATGTTAACAGCCTCAGATCGACCGCGTGGGGGCAAAGGGCTCATTCAGTCTCTACGGGTGCCGTTATTTGGGGCGAAAATCTAGCGGTGGACCATGATCTCAGATATAATACCTTCTTTCACAACCGTTATCTTAGAAACAGTACAGTCTCTAATATAACAGGTTATGAATCTAAGGCTCTTCATGTGTTGCAGTGTTAACAGGTTTCTTTAAATTACAGAGGGTAACGATGAAAAAAACTTTTGTACTGAAAATACGTTATTCCTATTGTTTTAGGGTGCTGAATCCAAATATGATATGATTGCTACTTTTGCAGTGCCGACATTACTAGTCACAATTCAAAAAAACAGGAAGGTAATAAGCTACCCTAACCTTTCCTCCGCCATCCGACCAATAGGGCACGGTGTAGACTTACCAGCCCCTGAGCCACCATATAATTTAAATTCTATACCAACGGAAGTATTTTCTGATGTACAATCGGAGTTGGATGAACAAGATGATGAAGAATTCCAATGTTTTACAGAAAATGTACAGCCTAAACTGTTGACTCAAATCGAACTTTAAGACTTGGCTGGAAATCTTGGCTTAACGACAGAAAAAGCTGAATCGCTTGCCTCTAGACTAAAAGAAAAGAACTTGTTGGCTTATGATGTAACGTAGTGTTGCATTAATTCCCCCGTATACCGTTTAGGGGTTTAGATAGGCGTTTATACTACATAATACAAAGCGTATTTCTGGAATACTATGCGTGATACAAAAAAACTAAGGCCAGATTGAGATTCAGCTCATAAAAATCTATAAGGATCAACTATTAAAGTTAAAAAAGTTTTCAAAGAATTTTTTTTGGTTGTGTTGTTATCCTTATCGTTATCGTACACCAATCGTTGTTATCGTATACCTTATCGTTATGATCTGTTTTTTTTCAATCACATTAAACTCATTAGGTCATTAAAGATAATTTATATTTTATTAAACAGATTAATAGAACAGAAATTATTTATTAATATCTGTCGGAGAAAACTAAAGCCACTAGAATGGTTGTAGTTGTAATTAGTATTATTTTCCCTTCAATACAACTTAAAATTCTACTAAAAAAATAAAACCACGATAATAAAAATCTGATTGTTTTGATTTTTAGTAATTTTAATAAAATATCCTGATTTTATAATTAATAATAATGACAGCTCTTTTTGTAAAGCGTATTATTATTTATTTAATATTTTTTTCTAATTGCATATATAATTATTTTAAAAAAAAATAGACTTCATAAAATTTTCTCATAGAAGTGAAATAAAATAGTTTATTGAAGATATGTTTTTGTTCCTATATGATATTTTTTCAGTTAAAGCTCTAACATATTTATTATCTTTAATTAAGTAAAATGAATGTGTAATTATTCTGTTTATCACGGTATGATCCGGATTATTTTACCAGAGGTAATGAAGGAAGGATTAATTGTAGAAGTTATGTTATAGCGGGAGGTGCTAAATTAATATTCGAAATGGAGGTCACAGGCCTATAATTTTGTAGAGAGCGCTCTGACGTTGAAGAGGGCTCCGTTCCGAGTAGGAGCTTATTTTACATAATGGACTGCGTTCCAACCCTCCCCTCCCCGATGTGGGCGTTACGAGAAGGTTAGGGCGGTCAATTTATTTTTTCCTAACAAACGTTTTTTCAGTGTTAAAATATATATTTATATACATACGCGCACACAATAACAAACAACTATGGTATATGGGGAGCTACGTATGTATTGAAAACCGGTTACTTAACCTTTTAACAGCTATGATGGAATAAGCTGACCCTACTGGGGACCAATCAGCCTCTATAATGTCCCTTTATTAGGAAAAAATCTGGCGTTTGAGTGTGATCTCTGTCAACCACTATCTTGGAGTTGCGAGCGGCATGTGGCCGGACTAAGTGATACATTAGAATAGGATTGTCGCTCGTTGTCCAGGATATACAACGCACAAGATTCTGAAGTAAAATATCTAAAGTCTAAAATTGATCATTCTTTGGCTCTTTGATTCTGGAGCAACAAAAGCCGAGTTTTCTATATTAAGATTCAGTTTCATGAAAATGTCTTTCTCGCAGTCTGATATAGATCACAGATGGAATTGTTCGTTTATATAATGAAACGCGTATTACCGAAAGTGCCACACCTAGCACCCGCCCTAACAACCAAGATGCACTTATTATTTTAAGTTGGAATTTAAAAAAAAAGAAAGGAGAAAACTATGCAATTTATTGCTTATAATTCAAAAGGGTCTAATTATACATTTGGTATTTTCTGCCAGATCCATGGTACTAACTTTGGGCAAAGGAGCGCTCACCTCCCCTGTTGTGATAAAAGTTTAGCGTAAACAATTACATATTTATTGATTTTCATTTATTTAATGCTTGATGATGATTTTTTAAAATAAAAATGCTGTACCAGTAGACCAGTCTCAAATTAAAAACAATTGTACAAATTTAAATATATCTGTGGAGAATCATAATTTACAATGGAAGAAAAAATGTATAAAAAGCTTCTAACAGAGAGAAAAAAAATAAAATAATAATAAAATAAACAAAAATTATAACTATACATTCTTAGTAACTTAAATACACATATATAGAAATATCAATGAAATGAAAGAAATTGATATCCTACAATAATAAATGTTTGGTTCGTTTACGTACATACCACTTTGTACTATTTTTTGTATAGTTCCCAATATTTTTTATAAGCGGGTTTTTATTGTTATTACACTTAAAAAAATTGTTTACATGGTTTGTTGATAAATATATTAATGTAAGGTATGCATAATTTTAACTTTAGTGTCATATGCATAATTTTCAGCAATTCTAAGACATTTGTTTTGGAATATTTGTAATTTTTTGTAATTAGTTTTAGACATGATACTAAATCTTGGGTATGCGTATATTAGTATAGGTCGTAAGCAGGCTTTATATAATAATAACTAATTATCTGAGCTTAATTTAGAATTTCTATTAAAGTAAGGATATATATAGTACACAGAGCTCTGTTAGCGTATTTATTGATAAAAATTAGACTTTTAATAGCGGAAATATAAATAAATCAATTTGGCGTAACATTTCGCTTGTCTGAATATTTACGATTATTCTTATAACGTAATCGTTAAATGAAATTACGACTAGTCGGAGATCAGGAGGTATAATTCAGTAATTATAGTAATTAAAAGAACAGCAAAGGTTGGGAATGATGTAATGTTCCCCGAGAGTTACATGTTTGAGAAACTCTGAGGATACTTACTAAGAAATTCTGCAAGTCTAGACATAATGTGCACGAAGCAGAAACGATCTCATTACTACTTGAGAAAGTTCAATTTCGGCTCACTGATGAAACCTGCTGATCCTTTCTCTTTCTTTTGGTCCTGAAGAATCTAAATATGGTACTTTACATCATTTAAGTCCGTTTCATTTGACAATGTATACATATTGTTATGGGCTACTAGGTGTTAAAATGAATTAAACTATTCCTAAATTCAAGATACTAATATTTATTAACAAAGTGAGAAAAAGAATACAATGAAGTGACAAACAAATAAATTAATAGACTAATATAAATTTACAATAACAATATTCTGAATATTTATTATAACTTAGGCCTATTTAATTACTAAAATTATATAAGATATTACTACTACGAAATAGCTTAACTATTTACATAAATTTGTACAAATACAATAAAATTACGCTAGAGCTTATAACTACAAATTAACACTTAAAGTTCACTAATTGAAGTCCACCGACCGTAAGAATCTCCAAATATAACAAACTGACACACAGTAATAAACAGAAACGGCTTATTACACTCACAAGACTGTCACAGTTCACTGATACACTTATTACACTGGCCGGTTCAACAATGACTGACTGCCGCTTCGCGGCGTGGGGGTATTTATATCAAGGTCGAACCTTCTAGACGCACCGCTCTAGGATGTTCGAGATGGTTCTAATCCAATCTTAATCTCTTCCGGCAACATCAAAAACTAAAAAAAGTAGTTTATTTCGGTTCTAAGGGTCTCAACAATTTTAAAATAATGAATTTACGTTTACATGTCGAAGTTTAAATAAAGTGATGTATGAATTTGCGATATTAAAATATGTAATATCAAAACAAAATCGTAACTAATAACAAATAATGAACCCTAACGGCGAAGATAAATGAAGGTTTCGAAAATAACCGATACTGGAATTATACACCCTATTATTATAAGCAATATCCATATAACTATACCATAAATTCAATAATTTTGATTTCATATTCATAGCTATTTATTAGGAAAGGGGTTAGCTCAGTTTGTAGAGCTCTGAAATGCTGTGCGGAAGGGTTCGAATCTGCCTGTGGCGGGTGAAGTAATCAATTTTAAGCAGCCATAGTCGGCCCCCCAAAGGACCTGCAGTTTCCCTATTAAGATCTGATCTCACTCAGTCTCTATTAAGTAGATAACCCTAATTACGGAGTCAATCTGGAAGTGTTCCGTGATCATGGCCCAACCACATCCCTGCCGAACTGTTGGCTTGGAAGCGGTTCATCTCTATTCTACTCTCAACCTTTCATGAGTTGTAGTGCTACAGGTTTTATTGAATTATTCATCTCTCTATTTTCTTTCTGCCAGCTAATTTGATATTACTCAACTCAATAGAATCATGAGGTCAATTAATGTGTATAACAACCAAATAGTAATATAATGCTGATAAGCATAGTAATAACATAGCAGAAAGTTACCTCAAGCAGAACTGGTTACTTTTTTACTCTTTATTTAATAAAGAAAAGAAGAGAACTTAGCGAAAATGCAGTCTTGGATTAAATTACTCAGTACGCGTTACTTCTAAGTCAGTACGTTTTGTCAATCCCGTCTCACATTTATCTTCATGTGTTTTTTTAAAATTTTATTGAGTACAAGTTTCTTAACTTTAATTTAGTCTCCTTAGAATGAGTACTTCGTTATGCAATAAGCTACTTTTTTGAAAGTTTTTCCTTTTTTTTAGAAAGAATAAACGTAAATACATTTTGTCCACGGCACTTTTGAGGAGTTATAGTGCTTCAAATCTATTGTTATTTTTTTTCTATCCCAACTTAGACTCGAAGCTTAGTTATTTGATTTAAGCTGATAACTCTTATCCCAAAACCCAATCCTCCAATTTTAGCGAAGTGCCTAAAAGAAGATTCGGCGCTTAAAAGGCTTCAGAGCTATCGATGAACCTTTGGGAATAACATTTTCCTGCAACTATTGAGCAATTCTATCCATTACTCGACTAAAACTGGTGTAGAATGCCCCAATTTCCCCCTCTAGTGAGGGAAAACCACTTTCCCTCACTAGTGAGGAAATGTAACAGCCACCTAGACCGAATATGGCCATCCAACCAAATATTATTAATTATGGCAACAACTGTACAATAAATATAACTTTAAATTATTAATAAACACTACTAATTGTATAGTTGTCAAGGTATAATAATATATATTTATTTTATTTTTGTATGTGTTATCAGAATATTATTTTCTAAATAATAATAAATAAATGTTTCAATGAATAAACCGCCCCAGAGTTATAATTTGCATAGTTAGTAATAGAAAATTGTAAGAGATAGCGCTAGTGTAGTTTTAACAAATCTAAAGTTTCACCTTTAATTTCTTAATTTTTAAATGGTTGCAGGAAAAATGTAATATTTAACACGTGAGAAAAGTGCTTATAACACCTTCATTTAATTACAGCACGAGCCGAAGACAGGTCAAGTGGAAGTTTCCTCACTTTTCAGATAAATAACTACTTTTTTTAAATATACTTTGTCAAGTTTACCATTAAATACATAATGTATACAAATGATATCTATCTAGCTGCTTATTAATAAAAATCAATATTAATTGGTTTTGGTTTTGAAGAAAAAAACAGTCTATGTATTAACTAGCAGAATTTCATGCTTACATTAAACTGTATATGTTAAGTTTTAAAATTTTGCGATCACTAACATTTCGCGCAAATTTTATTAATAAATGATATTTGCATTGGACTCCAGTAATAAAACGATTTATAAATATTAAAAATAAATAAATATTTTTATTCTAAAAATGGAACAAAAGGAAAAACTTGGAAATAATTGTGTACTCAAAATTCACTGCCGTAGGAGTTGAAAGGGCTTTATTAAAAGAGACTTTTGATCATGAGCAGCCGGCTGGGTTCTGCTTTATAAAATCAAGCTCCCCTCTTTGTGGGCTTACGATAGGTAGTGGCAGAAATAGCACCTGAAAAACATTGAACTTAATAAAATAAGATAATTCTGGTTTTATTGTCCAAATATATTAAATTTACCATATATTTCAACTAGTGCGGACTCAAATGTTTACTACTAAAAGAGTTAATGCCCACCCCGCTTAGGTCAACCGGAACTAAGCTATTTCGAAACACGGCAATGGCTCTGCACATACTTCTCGTATCAAAAAAAAAATAATCAGAACTAGGAGTGACTGTTTTGCCTCATCAGATGAGGAGTTAACGTATGTTGAAGAAATGGCACCATCAGATTATGGTTTGTTTAAATTAATGCCTTATTCCTTGAAAGGCCGAATCTTTAATAATTACGTTTGAGTTTGATGTGACGAATTCTTTGCCTCAAAACCAAAGATTTGGTATCGGCATCCAATCCAATTACCGACATAAAAATGAGTGAAAATATTTCAAAACCATTGGCATTACATTAAAAAGTAGTATTAAATAATTTTAGAGAGTGGCTAAGTTGTAGAGCACTGAGTTGGCATGTCGAAGGTCCTGGGTTCAAATTCCGCTCGCGAATAAACTTTTATCTAATATGTTAGCGGCCGGAGAAGATTCCAATGGGATCTAGGACCCTCATAGGGGCCTTAGTTTACTACCCCTCTAGTTCGTCGCCCTAAATGGTTTAAGCTGTGTGGCTTGTAGTATTTAGCGTAATGTGCACAGTGTAGCTAACAGATACAACATAAGTAATAATGTTAAGTTCTCCTGAATGTTTTTATTTTTTATTTTATTTATTATTGTAAAATTGAATATTTGTACCTGACAAGAACAAATGCATCTTGCAGATACGACTCGTGTATTCATGCTTTAATGGTTTCTTTCAACACTTTCATTTTAATATATATGATAAAATAGAGATAATATATAATAAATATTCTGAACAACTGTATTTCGTTCTAGATAGTTTTTTTACAAAATCTCAATGGTTTTTTTGAAAAATTTGATTTGAACAAACCTGAAGATCTCATGAAAATTCAAGCCCTCCTAGAAGTCAGTGATTCAGAGTGAAATTTTCTAAAAACTAATGTATTTTATATTGATTAAATAATCTTTTTTCGTTAATTTTTCATTTTTCATGTTCCAAATCCGAAGTTTTTCTGTATTGATGGCCTCATTTTCTTTTAGGTTATTTGTATTAACAAGCCTCTTTAATGAATATAAATCTTAATTTTGAGTTGTATGTGCACCTTTTTACTTTGGAAAATCCAATAAGTTCGATTCAATAAAATGTTCCCTATTAACTAATTGTTTTTCACACAGATATGAGGCGGGCATTGGCGATCCTTTTGAGAACGCGTGCAGTGGAGTGTTATTAAGGGCATTCAGCTGATAAGAGATATTTATAAAAATGAAAACATTGCATCCCATACTACTCAATCTCATATCTCTGAACTTGGTGTCAAAACTGGAGGATTGCAATAAATTCCCACAAATCGCATCAAATCACCTTTACCCTCTGTCGTAAACCAACGACTTCTTGTCCTCCTGTATCGTTTAATAAAATCCCACTGATTCCTGTAGAAAAAGTACTTAGGACTACACCCTGACAAACACCTAACTTGAAATCCTCATACTAGACGGAATCAAGAAACAGCTCGCCGTTTCAGGCTACTTCAACATTTACTAGACAAACGCTCTAAGCTCCCAATTAGTTACAAAAGACTCATGTATATGACAATCATTATACCCACCTGGACTTACGCAATAGAGCTTTGGGGCTCCACTAAGCCATCGAATTCCTCTCGTATTCAATGCTTACGATCCAAAATGTTTCGTAAAATCCATAATCACCTTAATGTTCTGTTTGCTGCTGATTTGGCCCGAATCCAATATCAATCTTTTCATGACAAACTTCATTTCCACTGAAACCCACTAGTTTCAAACCTCGCAACCTCTTCAATTCCTGATAATCATAGGAGGCGTCTGAAAAGAAGATGGCCTTGTGACCTTCTAAGTTGAACTTTTTATTTGAGAACTACCACTCGGTAGTTTCTCGACTTGCCTTTATCTCGGGACTATTACTTGTTTATCTTTGATTATGTCTTGTTGTTTATCTTTCATTAAATTTACTTGATGTATTCAGTTTACAGTTGTAAATTTCAATAAATACATTTAAAAAATATATAGATGAAGATTATCTGATTTAAATGGTATTTAAATGGTAAATTCAATAAGAGATCTGATAAAATGTTGCAGTGAAGTCCTAACGGGCGAGACAGGAAAAGGCCTAAGGGAAGGCAATTACTGGACTTTTTAATTTAACTTGAAGCTTTTTAGCGGCGGCTCAATGAGATCACTTTCCATGGTTCTCTCGCGGTGTCTGTAGCTTTAAACGATGCTCAGTAATACTACTTAAAAATAAAAAGACGTGTTTGCGTTTCCAGTAAAATTATTTTATAACTATCGTTGATTTCTATGTATTAGAATAATACTAATTGAAAACTTCCAATAGAATTCATCGGTATTTTTCTTTGTTTTTGTATTTTTTGTTACTTCAAATTTAATTTTAAACGAGACATTTTAAGATGTCTGCCAATCACTTCGGTCCCTAACAAGTCTTTTCCAATGTCCCACCCAGGTGAAGATGTGCCTCCACATCACCTAGCCATCTCGTACGGGGCCTTCCCTTGGGTCTTCTACTACCGAGCTTCCCAAACAACAGCCTTCTGGGTACCCTTGTCTCAGGCATCCTCATCACATGGCCCAACCATCTCAATCTACCTCTTTTTACAAAAGAAACTAAGTCTGGCTCTCCATGTTACCTGGTCGTAGATGGGTCCATAAATCCGCCGGAGTATTTTCCTCTCCCAGACATTCACCCTTCTTTTATTTAATGAGATCTTGGCCCTTTTTGACAACTGTCCAGTTTTAAGAGTCTTTTGTATTGGACAGTAACAACAATTACCAGCGACAAGTCTTGCTCCTCTATCTGCTTGTTGTTTGTTACTATTGTGCCCAGGTATTTAAAATTTTGAGTTTCCTTAAAGCTGAACTCCATAAACGGGGCTTGTTCTTCTACCAGTACGTTCCTTCTTCAGGTATTCATGTACATGGTCTTGGCTTCGTTTATATACAAAACCACTTTTTTCTCCTGCTTGGTTGAATTCCTGGAAGACACCTGCTAGCGTTGCTTTACTCCTGATTTAATTATGTTTAATATAGGATGTATGGATATGCTTGTAAGTAATTTGGGGTTAAGAATTAATTTTTAATTGTTTATATAAATATATATATATATATATATATATATATATATATATATTTTTTTTTTTTTTTTTTCCTTATAGACAATGTATATTGACAACACGTGTAGTGAAGTGTCAGAGGAAGATACTCTATTCTCCGAAATAAGTTGGACGGAATCACAATACATAAAAAGACGTATTCTACAAAAAATAGAGAGAAAGTCCGCACCGGGCTCGGCCGGGAGCTCTCCCAATAAAATAGGAAAAGCCAACAACTTTAAAAAGACACCCACACAAAACAATGCGGCATCAGAGCCTCCTAAAACTCACAGTAAAACTACTGCAGCCCAAAACTCAAGAAACAGCCTGGAAAATAGACCAACAGTCTCAACTAGCAGTAATTCTACTACAAATAATTCAGCTCCTAAACAGGAAACCATAAATCAGGGATTCGTCGAATCCGGAACCACCACCAATCTTCATATAAAAAATAAATAACTTCTATGCCTTCGGCCAAGAAATTACGGAATTGATTGGCCAGGCAAACTAAGTTGTTATTCCAGAGGGAACGACATCAAAATAAACACTACAAACAAAGAAATATCCAAAAAAACTAATGGCTAATCTGACTGTAAAAAAATACGATTTTCTCTAGTATCAACTGAGACAAAATAAATCATTCAGAGTGGTGTTGAGATGGTTGCACTCATCCACCCTTACGTCAGCAATTAAGAATTACCTAGAAGTAGGTCACAACGTGAGAAATGTTTCATGCGTGTTGCATCCCACAGAGAAATATCCGCTACCATTACTCTTCGTGATTTTAGAACCAGCAAGCAATAATGAGGCAATTATTCAAGTCTTAATACTTGTATATTGTACCGTTCAATTCGGACAGCCTAAACCAAAAACAAGAATAGTACAATGCACTAAATGCCAAAACTTGGGAAATACTCAGAGGTGTTGCCACCACGAAGCCAGGTTCAGGCCCACACTCAACTGACACTTGCCAAAAATCTAAAGTCCAATTCTTTATACAGTTTGTGCAACTGATATCCCGACACATCCTGATACTATCCTTCCACGTATGCTGATGTTTATTATCAGTCAATACCAATCCAGTTATTGCATCCCTAAGCCTCCAATCCTATATCACTGATCTTGAAGAATGGTTTCTAAACTGGAGAATTAAAATAAATTCTCGAAAATCGCATCAAATCACTTTTACCTTACGTCGTAAACCAATAAGTCCTGCCCTTCAGTATCCTTCAATAATATCCCTCTGGTGCCTGTAGAACAGATCCGATACTTAGGGTTGCACCTAGACAAACGATTAACCTGGAATCCTCATACAAGACTGAAAAGACAAGGAACCGCTCGACGTTTCAGACTAATACAAGACTAAGACAAACGCTCTAAGCATCCAATTAACTACAAAAGAATCATCTACATGACCATCATACGACCTATTTGGATTTACGGAGTAGAGCTTTGGGGCTTCACTAAGCCATCGAATTCCTCTCGTATGCAATCCCTAAAATACAAAATCCTTCGTAAAATCCTCCATGCTCCTTATTTTGTTAAGAATAAAGTCATACATAACGACCTTAATGTCCCATTTGTTGCTGATTTAGCCCGAATCCAGTATCTATCCTTTCATAACAAACTTGATTCCCACTCAAACCCTCAAGTTTTAACCTAGCTTCCTCTTCAATTCCCGACAATCTTCTGAGGCTTCTCTAAAGAAGATTCCCACGTGACCTTCTTAGTTGAACTTGTGACTACTACCAGTGGGTAATTTCTCTACTTGTCATTATGTATCACTTTGCCTATTTGTTTGTTGTATTATTGTAATACAGTTGTAAATATCAATAAATAAAAAAAAGATTGATTAAACCTGTCAATAGCTAAAATTTTTCATAATTTTCAAGAGATGTGCAGCCGTAACTATTGAAAAGAGGAAAGTATAGCAATTCTATAATTAAAAATATTTTTACAATATAAAATATATTTAGCTATTATAAAAAAATGAAGTAATGATAATCGGAGATGGTGAATAAATTGATAAGGATATATTTGTTTGTAAGGAACCTTTTACGAGATTCTGTATCAAATTAGTTAGATTAACTCATATCCCACTAAAAAAAAAATAATCTCACCATGAGAGATGCACTTTTACAGTTGTTTATTCTCATTATGATTAATGTAGATACCAGTAGGGTGGTAATGGCTCTTGTACCTTGAATGATGTGAGCCTAAGTTTACATAAAAAAAAAAAATACTGGAAAATTGCGTATTTCCATGATCAAATTTGATTCCATACTAAAAAAATTTCTTTTAAATAATAGTGATGGTAAATATTATCAAAAATGAGATGATTAATAACAGTATAATATTAATAATAATAAGATGCTATAGTAAAAACATTGAATAATTAGATTTTATAACAACATTTAATTCCCTCTGTTTCTGATAGGTCTACCTAAAAGGTTCCCTATGTTTGTTGTATATTTTTTTTATCACTCATACCCTTATATGACTGCATATATGTAGTATATAGAATATACTACATATTATGTTATTATTTACCATATTTAGCCCTGAAGAAGACCTGCAAAGTGGGTGGGAACGTCGGTTTTAAAAATAAACAGTTCTTCTTACTAAACATAATTTTTTCTGACCTATGCCCGGACCATTTTCTTTCTCATAAATACATATATAAGGGAGCGGAGTGACTCAGTGATAGAGTACTGAGTTGCCATGCCAGAAATCCTAGTTCATATCTCCCTGCGGTTAACTAATGTTATTCAACATAAATCTTAGAACGTCATGGTTCGATTATATTTGAATATTTTGATAGATTCAATTCCTAAACTTTTGTATCGGAGGTAATGATGTAAATTTAAACATTGGTGAGCGACGTTTCTTTGCGGGTCTCAAGCTGAAATATTCCGGCTAATTTTCTTTTTTTATTTTAAATAACATGTTCGTGTTCATTCGTAAAATATCCCAAGTAAAGTCGGATGCCTTAAATGCTTTTAGTACCATTGGAAGATACATATCACTAAAAAATAAAAAACCTGTTGGCAAGAGCCGACACTCGAAGGAGGCTTGTAAAAACCTTTTTATTTACGTTTTATGGAGCCATTTTAGCCCGTGCTTTGCTCCAATCCCTTTCATCGTAAGTAACCTCCGAGTATGTTCCTTTGAGTTAAGGCAATAGGAGCTGATTGTAACCTTACCTTAGGGCCCAGATCTGCTCTCAGATAAAAGACACATCGCTCCGGCCGGCAGGACTTTATTGGACGATAAAGGTTGCTCTGAACAGCCTTTTGATGTCCCGGATTCATTTTATTCTACTTCTTGACTCTTTATTTACGCCATAAATAAACTGCAGGGCTCGGGTCCAGCGGCACAGCTGATGGAGACATCTTGTGATTTTATATTACGAGATAGTAATCAGGTGGAAATATATAGCATTCCCTTCTATAATCTACATCTTTGGCATTTTATAAAACTGAGAGTCTTATTATTGTAATTATAACTTCTAGAAATAGTTTGTTTATTAATTTTTTTACATTCTTATAATTTTTTCCTTTTTTCAAAACTGGATTTATTTGAATTTCATCTTCAAGAAAAAATAAAATCAGCTTCCAGTCATAATTCTTTTATTGTTTTATATAATGAAACGTTTCGACATCATTGTGTCATTTTCAATCATTTGTTCCTATGCATTCCACAACTGGAAAGTCAGTCTTTTTTTTAAAAATTATTTTTAAGGAGGTATTTTATTCTCCATAGTCAAACTTATATTCCATTACATTTAATGTAATGGAATATATTTTATTTTTTCTTGAAGATGTAATTTTTTTACATTTTTTGTAGGTTAATTTATTGATACTTACAACTGTAATAACACTATATTACAACAAGTAAATCTGCTATATGAACAAATTACATGCAAACAAATACTTTTGGAGAAACTACCCATCGGTAACACTCCAATAAAGTTCTATAGTAGAAGGTCTCTAGGCCATCTTCTTTTCAGACGCCTCGGAGGGTTATTAGCAATAGTATGGGAAGCAAGTTGAGAGACTTTGGGCCAAATCAGCAACATATGGGATATTAAGATCATGATGGATGAGTTTATTTGTGACATTGTAAGGAGCATTGAGGATTTTACGAAGGATTTTGGATTTTAAGGATTGGATACGAGATGAATTGGATGGTTTAGTAGAGCCCCAAAGCTCAACTCCGTTTATCCAAATAAGTCTGATAACTGTCATGTAAATGAACCTTTTTTAATTAATTGGGAGCTTAAAGCGTTTGTCCAGTAAATGTTGAAGTAGGCGAAAACGTCGAGCAGTTTCTCGTCTTTTCAGTCTTGTGGGAGGATGTTTATTAATTTAACATCACTTTTTGCTGCTATCTAATCGGACGATGATACAGTGGTATTCCTTAGTTTAGACTATCCAGGTATACTTAGGATATTTGACGAGTACATGACACAGAACAGACTTGGGGTTCTCTTTTTACGTCCCTTCCATAGGACGTTATAAACAAAGATTTATTACTCCATTAAAAAAATCCTTGGACCACTTGCAGGTCACATTTTTAAAGGTTGCGGTCATTCTCATTTTTTAATAAAACAAAACAATGTTTCAAATTATTTATTAACTGTTTGTTTTTCCTTCGTTTTCGCACACTAGGGACCACGTGCCAATTTTATTTCCTTCTCATTTGTTGTTTTCTTATCCTCCAATATTTTCTCATCCTTTCACAATGTCTCTTTTTTCTTTCTTCCGACCACTTCGTGCCTATTCTCTTATTGCTTGTACCCTGGAATCCCAAGTTCAACACTATCCTTCTGAAGACATCGCTCTATGTTGCTGCTTTTATTTGTTTCATATCAATGATATATTTTCATATGATAGTATCCCTCTAATACTATTCTATATCATTCTTCCTCCTAGAGCACCAGTAAATGTCACCAGGCTTAACTAAGATTTTAATTATGTCTTGATGTATTTATAAATTATTCAATTCATCAACCGCTAATAGTGGATCATGTGAGCTCTATAGACCATCCTGTAACTTACCTATCCTCTATAAAAAGTATTTATCTTTTAATGTTATTAATGTCATTAAATGTGAGCTATTATAAAATAAAAATATCCTTATAATTTAAATAAATAGATATCGTTGTAAATCCTCCAAAATAAAAGTATCCTTATAAAGGGATTAAATAGTTTTCATTGAGAATTAAATAGTTTTCATATTGTTACACAATTGTTACATTTTGTTATTGTGCCACAGAGAGGACGGAACAGACGATTTGCGGCTTAAGCCGTCGGTGGGAAAAGTTAAAATTGGATTAGGACCTTCTCAGCATAGTAGAACCGCTTCTGCTCTCCCTGGAAAAGATTAAGAAGATTCTAGAACAAGCTTCTAGTTCCGTGTTCTAGAACGTTCAGCCTTGCCTATTTAAATACCTTCCTCGCCTCGAGCGAGTCAGTCTTAGAGTAGAAGATCTGTGATAAGTGAGTGTCAGTGTGATAAACTAGTCGGTATTGAACCGGCCAGTGTAATAAGTGTATCAGTGAACTGTGACAGTCTCGCGAGTGTAACCTGTCATACTTGGAGAATCTTACGGTCGGTGGACTAGTGAACTGTAAGTGTTAATAATTAGTTATAAATTGTAGTGTAGTTTTATAATATTCAAACAAATTTATGTAAATAGTTGTCATTTAGAATTAGTAATATCTTATATTATTGTAATAATTAAATAGGAGTTAGGCCTAGATTATAATATTTAGAATATTGTTATTGTAAATTTATATTAGTTTAATAATTTACTTGTTAATTGTATTCTTTTTATCAATTTTGTTAATAAATCTTTAATTTAGGAGTAGTTTAATTCATTTTAATACCCAGTAGCCCGTAACAATATTATATTTCTACAAAATATGTATTTTCTCCGGAAGATTACATATTATGTTGAGGGTCAGTTAGTGAATATAAATATCTCTACTTGGGTTTCCATTATTTTTATCAGCAGATGTAAAAAAAAACAACAAAAAAAACCATGGAATGGACTATAATCTAATCTAAAGTAGGACAATTTAGAAATTAGTTAAATATTACCATTTTTTCAATAGTTTAAGAATTCGTATATCGTCCTTTGAATATAGCATATTAAGAATTGCCATATCACCAGAAGTGGTATTTAAGTTAAACGTTTTAAAATATTTTATCAATATTTATAATTAAATATGACGCAAACTTTTCAAATTTAGAATTTTAGATGAATGCACTAATTTGAATTAATTGCTAGATTTAAAATAGGCAAACCGAACATAACGGAATGTGTACTAATTAAAAATTAAGGTCGGGAAAAGGTCCTTAGTAATTAGGCCTAAAGCGCTGGAGAATTGCTGGCTTTGAAGTGCCTTTATGATCACATTCTTTCACTAAAGCTCTTCCTTAATGGTTACTGTCCTTTTCTCTTTTATTTTCTTCTTCTTTGCTTTTTTTAAATATTTTTTTCCGTACTTCTGTTTTTTAATTCACCCCCTGCTGGCAACCGTTAGGAAACAATTTTAAAAAATTAAATTAACTCTTGCTGAGTATAGTTCTGAAGAAGGACTGCTTAAAAAACTTAAGCGGTTTCTTAGATAGACTTTGTAACCTAATTAGGGCTAATTCTGTTTCAGCTTTTCCAAGTATGGACTTGAAAAATGATTCCTTATCACTAATTACGGAATAAAACAAAATATATAAAAATAAAACAATACCATCTTTCTTCTAAAATGGATTCACCGCTTCAAGAAAAGTGTCACTTCCAATTAAACAATTATAACTTAAGTCTAGAATGCTATGTAAATTGGTATATAAGCCTTATAAATCCAATTTTAAAATATTTTTGGTACATTGTAGGGTACAGAGACATTTATTAAATTTCCATATTTTCTTCAAAGTGCTACTGTAATTTATTATTAGTATTCAAAAATAGAAATTATACTATTTAAATGTTCAAATTTAAGATAATATTCAATAATACGATTGTTATTTGTATATAATAATAAATAAAATGCTAATACATTTATAAAATAAACAGGATTTTGTTTTGTTTTTCTCTCTCTCTTCATACATATGTAATCTGTTTACGAAACTCTACTACTAGCTTAGAAAATACTGAAGCCACCATAATTAATGTATAACATGTTGCAGAAGACAAGCAAAATTATTAATCATGACTTGATATATTGAATGATGGAGGGATCATTAGTGATTTTTCATATTTTCACACCTCTACGGTATATTGATTAAAACATACAATGTTGTAAAACCCATTCTATAAGCCACATTGTTTGGTAAAATATACTGCTAACAATCAAACAAATTGTTTACTGGAGACATTAACATTTAAATTTATCATTTCTGCTCATTTTCTTTAATTTTATTAAATCTGTCTTATTTTATTATATCTGTCATTATTTTCATTCTCTTTTCATTATCATTAATTTTGTTATATCTGTATTTATCTTAATTTTATTATATCTGTCACTATTTTAATTTCTTTTCATTATTATTATTTTTTTTAAATCTGTCTATATCTTAATTTTATTATATTCTGTCACTTTTTTAATATTCGTTATCTTTCATCTTCATATCTGCCACTATTTTCATTTTCTACATTACTTGTCACCACATTATTGTTACTGTACATTTTTATATTTTTTGTTCTGTTTGTTTCTCTCTCATAGCCCTGAAGATGACCTACACTGTAGGTCGTAACGTCGGCACACAATTATAAGTTTATTACTTATTCAGTGTTTTTTTGACTGCACCCCCCAACTATCTCCTTTACGAAAACATTTATAGTACTCCATAAATCTCAAACGGAAATTTTTGAATATAAACGAAAATAAATCCACAATCTCACCACACCCACAGTGGTTGAAGAGGGATAGATTATGATAATGATCTATTAAATTGTTGAAAAAATATTAAATTGTGGAAAAATCTATGATACGCATGAAATTGCGTGCATTATTAATTTAATCATTTTAATTTTTAATAAAAATATTTTTTTTTATAATTTACAAGATACTATTAGATATCTTTTTTTTTATTAATTGTTTTAATTATTAAATATTTTTATTTTGTAGAGGAAAGATTTGCCCTCGGCAGGGATTCGAACCCGGATCGTCCGTCTCCCCGTTGCAGCGCTCTTGCCATTTGAGCTACCATTGGTCACCTCTCTCCTAGGACAAATCCGTTCTCTTCACCGATCCCATACCCCTATGTTCTCGCAATTTTGCGATGTAAACAAGGGGAAGAATGTTCATTGAAGATAAAGTAAATTATGATCTTGTTGACTTACGTCATTATATTATTAATATTTCTTTATTAATTGTTTTAATTTTTAAATATTTTTTTATTTTTTGGCAGATGAGGCGGACGACCGGGGTTCGAATCCCTCTGGTGGCAAATATTTTCTCTTCAAAGTAAAAATATTTATAAATTAAAACAATTAATAAAAACATATTTAAAAAATGATAAACAATATAAAAAAGTAAATCAACAAGATTCTAATATACGTAATGTTCAATGAACATTCTTCCCCTTGTATACATCGCAAATTGCGAGAACACGGGGATATGGGATCAGTGAAGAGAACGGATGACCCAGGTTCGAATCCCTGCCGGGGGCGAATCTTATCTCTTCAAAATATAAATACTAGATATCTTGTTTGTTTTTAGTTTTTATTGGTTATTTCACTTAAGGTTTAATTGAGGATAGCAATAATTTCTAAGATTTGTTTTGCCGAAGATTTCTTGTTCAAATCCGTTTCACTAACTTCTTGTTCCAGGGTGTCCTCTAAGTTCTGTTTAGTTTCTAATTTCCTGGCACTAACTTTTCTATTTGTTGCGGGGTAGAAAATAAACTCACTGATGTCGAAGTTAGCTTGATTGAGCCTCTGTTGTCTTCTGTTTTCCTGGCTATTTATTGGCTATCTTCCTTCAGCTCTCTGTAAAATAAAACACAATTCAATAATAAATAAACGGTTACATAGGTCTCTTAATAAATTAGTTACTGTTATTAATAAACACTGCATAAAACTCATTATGCAGACTTTACTACTGAAATAAGGACCAGGTCCCTTAAGAATAAAAGATGTCTACAAAATTTAATTCAAAGAATTAATGAAACATTAAATGATTTATAAACAAAAAGGTATATTTGTTATTATAAAGGGATTTAGTCCCAGAATAAAGTTACTTTTCTATTATATATTCTGGTAAAGGAAAAAAAAAACTAAAATAAGAAGGGTTAGGCTAAGAGAAAAAATAAATAAAAGAACCTAACATAAATTTTATAATCACTAAAATAGAGCCAAAAACTCAAAAAGAAACACTATTATTTATTATAATGCAATTGGGAAAAACCACAATGCAAAGCCTTATGTTTCAAAAAATACACCTACTTACCAGTCGACGTTTCGCCTATTCAGGCATTATCAAGACACCAAAATCAAAAAGGGGTTATGTGAATCGCATCTCGAAGAAAAAAGTGCAATACATCCCAACGATCAACAGCCCAAACAGGCTCCAAACATGAGACAGCACCCTACCACCAAGACGTTCAACATACAACCTTGTAAGTTGTATGTTGAACGTCTTGGTGGTAGGGTGCTGTCTCATGTTTGGAGGCTGTTTGGGCTGTTGATCGTTGGGATGTATTGCACTTTTTTCTTCGAGATGCGATTCACATAACCCCTTTTTGATATTGGTGTCTTGATAATGCCTGAATAGGCGAAACGTCGACTGGTAAGAAGGTGTATTTTTTGAAACATAAGGCTTTGCATTGTGGTTTTTCCCAATTGCATTATAATAAATTTTATAATAGTAATTCATCTATTACCTCTGAGGTATATGAGCTATTAATTATAGCAGATTAATGATTATGTTTAAAATTATGGAGAAATAGGAAATGCTTCGATTGGAATAAGGCAGGAGCATGACGGATATCAAGTGGGAGTGTTCTCAGTGTGGTGCAACGGTGGAACAATTATGACAATAAGTAGTGGTTTTTAATTGAAAAGAAAACATACATGAGATATATGCTACTTATTTTTTGCAGATATACTGTATAAAATAAAAGTAGAAACAAAATTAAAAAATAAATTTATATAAATTGTTTTACACAATTGTTGATGTTGAAAAAATTGTCGAATATTTTCCTAAAATCTTTTAATTTAATTGTTTATTTTAGTTTATCTTATTCAAACAAATTATTAGCATAAAAATAGAACACAAAAGGACCTGATGTAAGGTCTCTTTTGTACTTCTAGCGTTACTAGTTTCTGACAAAAGATAAGTTTTTTCCGAAGTATTTTCTTTTCTTAAACATTCTGATAATAGAAGTAGTTGTTAGAACATGATTATTATATATATATATATATATATATATATATATATATATATATATATATATAATAAATTCTTTATTTATTATTATTATTATTAATAATTATTAATATATGTTAATATATTTTACATTTATATGTATATACTTATTCTTCGCAATAACGGGAAATCCAAACATTATTTTCTCTGGATTAGATATCAAATTTTGTGGTGATGGAACAGTACGAAACATTATTTGAGATTAATTCATTATGTTCCTGTCTTATAAATTATGTTGCGCGATTTGCATCTCACTTAAACGGCCCATCAGTTACACCCCAGCCTCACTGATATAGCTGTTAATTATCATTAACTGTTGTTGAAAGGGATTTAATTGTTTCGCTCAAATTCTCAGCGAGTTTTTCTATTGTGTTTCGATAATTCTATAACCAATACCAGTTTCTATTTAGGTTGTATCCTACTTTTTTTTATATTATATTCCGGTCTGTTTCTATCATTGTGCTTTGTTCTTGAAACTAAAACACTCCAATAAAAATTCTGATCCCATGTACGTTTACTTAAATTTTAGTATTGAATGCCCCAAGACTAAATTAATGTTAAAATCTGTGAGTGCCGCATAAAGCATTACTAAATTACCATGTATTACGAATAGACAAAATATGTATTGAAAAAAATCTCGAAGGTTTTTTTTTTTTAGCACGACATCTATATCTCTTTTATGATGTGCAGTGAGGTAAAAAGAAGTTAATAATTTAGAATTAATTATCACATCCGATTTATCAATGATATCGAAAATTGAAAATGTTATTTCTGTTTATAGGCAACTGTCCTTGATAAAAAACTGGACATTTCCGATTCATTGTTCGTTGCTGAAATTTATTACTTTATTTCCATTCCCAGTATGGATTTAGCGAATTTAGGAATAATTAGATTATATTTATTATGTTTTGATTTTTCTGTAGGCTTTTTAGATCTTCAAGTAAACTATGGTTTCCAGCTATATTTATCTAAAATTTAGTAAGTTTTTCGTATTTAGATATAAATACTATAGAAACGAATTTGAAATGTTATTTTGATTTAAAATTTGTTAAAAATTGATTATGACCTTCATGATGATCATACAAATATAATGACCAAAAAGGAATCAGCACAAGTTGTTATTGTGATCCTAAATACAAAATTCAATATTACAATATTTTTGTTAAGTTGACGAAACAAGTCTTCAGGGTTTTTTTATAACCGCAGTTATTTTTATTTTAAAACTCTCAATCACCCCAGCTGTTCAAGCACGAGGTCTAGAAAGGATCATCTTAAAAAATGTTGCGGGCTAATTATTTGGGTTCTTCTGCAAATCTTCTGCTGATGAAGTGAATGGCAAAACATAATCCAGATTTGTATTTACTATTTGTGCTTTGTTAAGACGGTTACCTTTCAGTACTTACATGATACAGACTTCTATAAACCAGAGGTTTTCCCCTTATTGTAATCTTTATATCGATGTCTGTCATCCCATGTAAATATTCAACAATTAGGTTTTTTTGTTTAATGAAATATTTTTTGGTAGAGTAGGATCAGCTTGAGAGTATGATTTTAGACACAATGTTCGTTAGGTATCATTTTGTGTAAGCTTTGGAACCCCCTCAAAAAAACATATCGACTATATGTTACTATTACCTAAAATAGTAGTCATGGTGTGGATTTATTTGTTCTAGGACGACCTGATGTGATGTTGGGAAAATGTCATCGAAGTACAGTTAGTTCGTTGGAAATGATGCATAATTTCCGAAGCTCTATTTTGCTAATTGTTTTTCCTCAAATAGAACAACAATGATGAACCATTACAATTGGCCATTAAACAGCTACCAACTTACTATAGCCAGGCTGAGGTGTTTACCATGTGAAAGTGAAAATATTAATGGAGACAATGGATTTCCATTATTAGATATCTCCAATTTATTTGTTAGGAAATTTTTAAACTACCTAAATGTTATTCCCACAGTTAACAAAAAAAATGTGTTAGTAAGTTATGGCTATAAAAATATTTAAATTCCTAGGAAGACTTTTAAATATGGTCTCTACCTATCAGCTCGGTCCAAGTGGCCCTTAATTCATTCTACATTTTCTATCAGTATCTATATTTGTTTTCTCTAGAATTCATATGGTCTATTGCGAGTTTTAAGTTTTAGTAAAACACTAAATCATGTAATTGTAGTGTTTTTTTTTAATAAAAAAATAAAATATATTCTTCACATTAACATTTCATCGACTTTGTTAATAACTGGCGCCAGAACGGGGTCTTTGAAGGCATCTGCATCTCTCAGTAGGTCGCATCACTGTTTTAATAAGAACTGGAAGGACTTGCTGCTTATCTGGTTCCACAGTAAGTCGGCTCCCTTATCTAAACTATCCGTAACTTTCTAGTTCTTGGATGATCTCAGTTATCTGTCATCACCATAACTGGTCTCGCCGACAATGGGAAGCCAAATAAAAACAACATGGCAATCATGCATGATGGTAGATACATAAGTTAATGTATATTAGTATAAATTACTATAATTAATGTCAGATAATTATTTCTGTTAAAATTGTTATTTACTTCTGATATTTTTTATCACAAGCATACCAAAATATTGCCCCTAAATTAATAAAAAAAAGATTTAAGATATTTTTTAATTATAGCATGACATATGCTGCATAATTAATGATTAAATAAAAATTGAAAATATTTAAACACATTTGATATTATTCATGATTTATAGACATCGTTATTGTATTATTGCTTATTTTAAAAGAGAAGATGAAGAGAAACAAGGAAGAAGAATAGTAAATATGTTAGAGAAGCAATTAGTTGACTGGAACATTTAATGTAAGGATAGAAATAGTTGGGGGTGCAGTCAAATGAAACACCAAATAATTGCATACTTATTTATTGTGTGCCGACGTTTCGACCTACATTGTAGGTCTTATCTTCAGGGCTGTGAGAGAAAACAGACAAAACATTATTTTTTGTTTCAAAAGAGAATGTTTTGTCTGTTTTCTCTCTTGCCCTGAAGATGACCTACAATTTAGGTCGAAACGTCGGCACACAATAAATAAGTATGCACTTATTATGGTGTTTTAATTGACTGCACCCCCAACTATCTCAATCCTTACAATTGTAAATATGAATTACAAACAGACTTTTTAATTAGTAGATCTTTGTTTAGCCATGCAGATTCCGTTCCAATCAACAGCAATTACATTTTTCATGTTATGGTTCAAGCATCTGTTAACTCTTACATTTGTTAGCGTAAAAAATATATAATTACAGATTACTGCAATAAAGGTACTTTTAATTATTAGGACAAGCCCATTGCTCCCCTGACCTGGGGCTCTACATTAGCATAAAATAGATGCCTAAGATGCGGCCGCTTTGAATTCAGGCTGTTTCTTATTTGCTTCAATTAGTTTCTCTTTTTTCCCTCTCTGTTTTTTCTCTTTTCCACGTGTTTACCTTTTCCTTAAACCCTCTTCACATTTCGCAAACAGCCATCTCTTCTAACATCTTGAACTTCATCTCTGTTTGTATTTCGAGTTTCAGCTGCGGTTAAAATGTATATTTAACTTTATATAAAGTACACCTTAAGTTTGTCAATGTTTGATAAATTTAGTAACAATTAGAATGTGTTAGTAAGGAATTTTGATGTTTTAATATCCACTTTTAGAATGTTTTGACACATTGTTTTTCTCAATATAAGCATGTGGAGTTACTTTATTTTATCTATTTATACTAGCTTATTTGTCATATTCATTCATTATTACAGCATGTTTTAAAAAAGCCAAATATTTTTCCTATTATTTATATCTGTATCCAACTCCAACTCGTTTCAGTGTATAAATTCTTATAAATCTTATTAATTTTTCAATACATTTTATGCGTTATAAAATTTAGTATCTTATAGTAAATAATGCATTGTAACTACAAAAAATTCGATGTTCTGAATCCTGGTTCAAATCCTGAATCCGGTCCTGATAGAAAAGTTAACAGCCACGGATGGATCTACAGATCTTTACCTCTAAAGTAGATACCCTTAATTAGAGGAAAACAAGGTGCTTGAGCGTAATCTCGAACAAATCACCTCCCTGCCAAAGTTTTGTCTTAAAAAGTTCAATCCTATGACCTACATGGATTACAATGCTATTGTTTTTTTTATACAAATATTCTCAAGCTTATGAATTCAATAAACATTCAAAAGTATACATCAGCACAGCTATTTATTATTCATCAACACCAGAACACAGAAAAACAAATCGCAGAGAAAAATTTCCACGTCGCTCACTAGCGCCCCGTCGCACAGTGGATCGAGCGTTAGGGAGGACTGGACATTCATTAATATCTCCGCTTCTGGTTCTCCTAGAATAAGGCTATTATATTACTTATTCTGGTTCTACTAGAATAAGGTACGGTTTTAAAGCTTTTTGAATAGACTATTTAATTATATGATGAACAGGATTAGATCTTTTAGGGGAAACATGTAAAAATTCTCGATTTGATATTTCGATGTTAGATAATTTATTATCTATCATTGTACCATTTATTGTACCTATATATTACGAGAATAGGTACAATACAGTATTCTATGGAAAGACAGATACATAGGTATTAAATAAAGTTAAACGAAGGAAAAAGTAACAAATCAATTTAATCATTGAACAAAATTAATATAATAATTGATAATTACTTTTGTTAGTCAATACACTAGGTATAATTGATGCACAAACATTATAATAAATGTAGGTGCCTATATAAAATTGTTTTATTTAAACAACTATCACAATTAAACCAAAATTAACAACTTAATTTTAATTAGGATTTGTTTTTCTATATTCTAAGTAACAATAAGTGATTGTGCTTCTGGTAATAAATCACGTTTAATGTTTATTATTTTCGGTCTAAGAGTCTAAACTAAAGGATCCGAATTTTCATCAGATTTGAATCTTTTTTTCATGGTAAAAGCGAACATATCCTCTGAACATTTTCTAAAACTTTCCGTTTGTCTCCGTCTTTGTCATTCGGATAATTGTTTGAATGACTGAGAACGAGAAGGTATACTTGCTGCTGTTGATGATGACGATGAAGGTTTGTCCTGGCTAACATCTTCAGGAACAATGAAATCCAAATTCAACCAGTTTTCATGCTTCTCCAGAAAATAATTGATATTCCTGTGGGACAAAAGCCAGCGAGAGTACAAGCTACCACTGAATATTCTTAATTTTTCCTGTAAGCAGAACTTTGCGGTATTTGAAATTTGTTCCAGTCCAAACGAATTAATCCATGCTTTCAATGCCATGTCATAATCTTCAAAACTTATATGATTAAATTTAAAAAACTGAAAAACTTGACGATTTGTTGTAGGAACCATTGCACCTATATCGTTCAAATACCACACACAAACTGACGCCAATATCTACAGAAACTATTTTAAATTAATTTTCAAGACCCAGAAAAGGAAAGAAAAAATCATTTTCTCGGAAAATAGCACCTAGTAGCAGAATCCGACTAATGGAAAAAAAACTTCAAACATTCTAGTTATTTACTGTGAAGGTAGTTTTTTGGGCGATTTTCGCAATTAATTTTTTTAGTTTTATCCCCCAATTTTCACCAAAAATCCCAGACGTTTGAAATAATCCCAAGTTTTATTTGCCTAAAATATCTTATTATGGGTGAGTTGTTTTCCAGTAGGTGCACGATTAATTTAAGGCATTATCTCAAACAGTGGATTGCTTTAAAAATATGAAACTTTTTAGAAAAATTTATGTTTCAATTCAGATTTTGTCATTTCATTTGATTTCACAATTAATTTATCTATGAATTTTGTTGAGGAGAAGTAACAAGTATAATTTAAGATCAAAATAAAGGACAAATTTAGTTATTAGAGAATTGGCCCAATGTCCAACAAATGCGTTGATTCGTTCCACTGTGCGTCGATAAGCAAAATGCCTCTATCGATGGAAAAATAAATATTTGTCATCAAAGAGGCAAGTGTTGATCCAAAGCCTCAAGTTTGGTCCGAGGAGGAGTTTACCTTGAGAGGGTTCCTGTTAATTTTGGTTACAAAGTTTTGTCCGAAATTGTTATGTTTAAGTTGAGGGACTGGGCTTATATATTCTTATCGAAAATAAATCGATTAACCTTATAAGCATTTGCTTAAATAATAACATAGTTTATTAGTTGGGTACTTGTTATATTCCAGACAGTAAATAATTAAGAAATACATAAACTTTGCTTGACAAAAACTGAGAACTGTTGCTATAATTACTTTTTTAGAACATGAGAATGATAATTTAGATGGAAAATATTAATAAGCTTTAAACTTATTTATAAACGAACTGATGGAATGATACCAACATAAATATTGATGAAAATATATCTGCAGCCCCTGTGAATAATTAACCACTTATTCATATTAGATTTCTGTCAGAGTTAACTGTTATCGTGTTTTTGGCTTGGAATGGAGTTGCAGTATGGTATGAGTAACTCAATTTCAGAGAAATTTATGACTTAGCCCCTCATTTTTTTTAGATACTTTGACTTAACCTCTTATTCCCCAGAGGCGTAGATTTATGGGTAATTAAGCCTAGAAGACCTGCGATAATGTGGTTCGAAGCGTTGTTTTATAATGAATAGTTGATTCCTGTTTTAGGATTACTTATTTACCTCTACGCGGATCATTTTCTTCTCCATACATACAAGATAAACTAATAATTATTCTAATTTAAATATATAGTTTGAAGATTAATTTTTAAACTTCGGATATTTTGAAAAATAAAATGGTGACTATTAAATGGTGAAAGTATTGTAACTCGTAACTGAATGTAATTAAGCAAAGCTAAAACAGTGTACATTGTATTATCCCTAATTAAGTAATTACATCTTAATTATTATTATTAGTAATTGTATACTAGAATGGAAGATGAGGCTAGAATGGAAGAAGACCTCTGAAGAACCGATTAATTGCGATAGTATAATGCTTGTTTATTTTATTAAATAATATAAAGTATTATACAAGTAAATTCATAAATTTAAATATATATTTAAGATATTTAAGTCAATTTATGAAGAAATTGAATTTGGTGAGACTCTTGAATTTGTTTCAATAAAACATAAATTAATTTTAGATTTATAATAGAATTTATTTATAATAGAAGCCTACTTTAAAAACAAACTTCTTTTTATCTTTATTACAAATGCTTTGTCAACTTGCATCCGAGTAATCAGAAACATGCATCCGAGTACAACAGAAAATATTTGAATTTATTTATATAAACAAACTGACATTTTACACCCCATTATGGAGAATATTAAGTATTACAGATATTTCAATTATAATTTTTTAATCAGTGATCAAACTGTTCTGAACCAGAAAAATATTCTTTATTATGTATCTTATTTTATAATTAATGTACTATAAAAAATATTTTACAGTATTTTTAGATGAGAAAATGCCTTTTGTATACTAATTTTGAAAAGATGAAGTAATATTGGTTTATCAATTTTATATTTAAATCTGTGAGTTATTGGTTTAATAGTAAAGGCAAAATGAGAATTTTATACAGTGTATTAATATAGCAAAAGATATAGGTAATATACAATATATAATTAGTTAAATAGCTTCTAAATGCCGACAACATCTCCCCATAGACACTTCGGCAGGGGTGGCCATGACTCCTTAATCTGCTTGAGTAGTTACACCGGATTCTACTTCGAGGAAAGTTAGTTTGATTTGTGAGCACCTAAGTCTTATCTCTCTTGGCCTCAAGGCATTTTAGGTCCAATGCTTCTCTCTACCAGTCTCTATTGTATATTTGTATACACTGTATATACAATACAATATTGTTTACAATTTTATATACAGTATTACAATATTAAAATTCATCCATCTTGATTTATGTCTATGATAAATTTATCAAACTTAATATATATATATATATATATATATATATATATATATGTGTGTGTGTGTGTGTGTGTGTTTGTGGGTTTTTTTTTTTTTTTTTTATTTTTTTTTTTACGGGTGTAGGTGGAAATCTTCAAAAGACACGGATAGGCCTGTACCTATCCGTAGTGTGCGATTTTTACCCACTAAAACCACCTCCCTACACCTGTTTCCCACCCTCCACGGGACCGCCGTCAGGCATTACTTCATGGAGGGGGAGTGGCTGTGTGCCGCCTCATTGTGCTAGGCTACCTCTGTTCTAGGCACTCCTCTCCTTCTCTTCCTTCCTCAGCTTCTTGATGACCTCTGTGGCCAGGCGTTGGCCAGCTGTCCAGTACTCCTGTGAAAGCAGCATCAGGCTAACGATATTGTCGGCTGTCGCTCCTGAGCCACAGACTCCTTGAAAATCATTCCGTTCTTCTTGAAAACGGGGACAGCTGAAGAATATATGTTCCACCGTCTCCTCTATTGTTAGGCAGCTTGGATATTCTGCTGTATTGTCCAGCTTAAACCGTAATTGTTATGCTCTGAAGCAGCCATGTCCTGTAAGCATCTGGGTTAGGTAGTAGTCTACTTCCCCGTGGCTCCTATCCACCCAGGGTTCGATGCGAGGAACCAGCCTATGGGTCCTCCTCCCGTTCGTGGCCATATCCCAGCGTTGTGTTTGTGTGTGTGTGTGTGAGTGTGTGTGTGTGTATGTGTTTGTGTGTTGTATATTTGTGTATATAATATTTTAACCAAATTTTTAGTTTGTTCATTAATGCCACTTTTTGCTGTTATGGCTAATCGGACGATTCTACAGTGGGAGCTCTAAATTTTGCCTATCCAGGCTTAATCAGGATTTTACCGAGTACCTGATATTGTACAGGCTCGGGACCCCCGTTTAACGTCCCTTCCGAAGGACGGCGAAACTAAGGATTTTTTACTCCCTGTAATAAATCCTAGGGCCACCTGCCAGGTTACGAACCCGCGATCTTGGGCTTAGTAGTTTGTTATGCTAACCACTAGACCACATGAGACCTTCCAATTTTTTTTATTTTTTTTTTAGTTGTTTCTTCATTTTAGGAAAACGTAATGAGTAATTTTGAAAGTATTGGAAATATTGTAGCGTACCATAATAAATATAATTTATAATTATAAATAAATTATAAATTATAAGCGTAACATACATTTTTAAAATACATAATAAATAAAACTGAAAAAAATAATTTCAGTTGAAATACAAATATAATTATTTTATGTTTCATCTTGTTTACCAAATCTTCGGATTTCCATGCAGAAAAAAAAATAAAATGATCTTTTTATAGAGTTGACATGCTTCAGGATTTTAACTTTAACAAGAACTAAACTATTTAAACTCAACCGCTGACCCATAATGTATGGAAGCGGTGGCCTACTTCCCAATCTTCGTGTGCCTCTGGTCCACCAGGTTGGGGGAATCCCTACACCAATCTTTCGGTCACATTTCTCTTTGAGGGGTGATAAACATTCAGTTGTCCCGAATATACGGAGCTTACTAGGTCAAAGAATTAAAGTAGGTAATATTCGATTCAAAGAACTAACAAGAACAATATGCCGCTAAAAAGCTGAAAGGCAGAGCGGAGGAAGATGAAGAAGTTAGTTACCATACTACGAAGTTGAGAGACTATCATCATCAACAACTTCGGTTAAACAACTAAAAGTAACTGACTTTGTAACTTTTATGAAAATGGAAGGATCGTTTGTTCTCTTAGAATAACTCTTTTATCTAAAGAAGTTTGTTTTTAAAGTAGGCTTCTATTATAAATAAATTGATCTAAAATTTATTTATGTTTTATTGAAACAAATTCAAGAGTCTCACCAAATTCAATTTCTTCGTAAATTGACTTAAATACATTAAATATATATTTAAATTTATCAATTTACTTGTATAATTCTTTATATTATTTAATAAAATAAATAAGCATTATACTATCGGAATTAATCGGTTCTTCGGAAGTCTTTTTCCATTCTAGCCTCATCTTCCATTCTAGCCGCATGACCAACCCATCGCAGTCTTCTAATATTTAATGAGTAAACAACATTTGTTCCGTTGTACATTGAGTGTACTTCGTTGTTTGTTCTCCTTTGCCAGTTTCCATCTAGATAAACTCCAACGAAGATTCTCCGGAGGATTTTTCTAGGAGTAGATTTGTATATAAAAAATATGATTTTTTAAATTATTATAATTACAAAATTTAATAAATAATAGCTTTTGGCCAGGTACTATCGCCAATAACTAAAGGGTTAGTGGGCTTATGTATTAACCCCTGCTAATCGTGTCAGGAAGTTTTGATATCCCGCATCATGAAGCCGAATTCCAACTGGTTGCCAAGTCTCATAGAGGCAAGTTGTGCATTGCTCTGCTCAGGACCTATCTAATTGGGCAATCGCTCGTTAGGGCGGCCATGTTGCAAGATATGTTCAAATATAGAAGCAACAGGTCTCGAAATTTAGCCAATCTGCTTGAACTAAGCGTTTCCGACCGCACATCAATAGTTGATAACCATAACTCAATAGTGAGGCGTAACATATCCAGTAATCCGCAACAAACACAACTTATGTGTGAGTATATAGTATATATATATATATATATATATATATATATATATATATATATATATCTATATATATACAGTCCCTGGCCATATTAATGTGACCACTGGATAGATTCGTTCTTGTTACATGTTTGCATTATCTTTTTGTATGCGTAATGATGTAAATCGAGTTTAAATATTAGTTTTATGGGTAAGTTAGTTATCTGATAATAATATGAAATTGAAAAAAATAGTTTTGAAAATAAATCTTTAATTTGTTTTTAAATATTTTGTGGTGTCACCCTTTTTACACCCTATTTTACATATAGATGAAAAAACTATCAAAATAGTTAAAATATATGATACAAATAATAAATCAATAATAAACTTACCGAATCCGACTTGTATTTAATGAAAAAGAAACCATAAATCCACAAAATTTCAAACACAAATTATGCACGCCGACACTCGTAAATAAAATGGCTGTACTAAAACCAATGCTACCATTTACTAAAAAAAAAAATACTTTAAAAAATTTATAACACTGTTGCCATTACTTAAAACAGCAATTTATTAAGACACGCGAAAGTATATAAAAAAAATTAGGAAAAATAACATCTTACATTTCAATGTAATATATCAACAACGATTCCGTTTTCTTTTTTAGTTCTCCAGTGGCTTTAAACTCCCAGACAGCCACAACCCTTATACTTGGTATACTGTATATTTTAGAATTCCTCTGGTTATTTTATTACTTATATGTATTACAGCAGTTATATAACGTATGTAAAATATTCTATACTCGTAATAGAATTAGGAATTTCAAAGGATATTTCCGAAAAGCAATACATGCACAGACCGAGCCGTACATTAATCATCACTTATGGGGGATATAACATGTGGCTTTTCGCGAGAATGATCGCCTATATATTGATAGGTTGGGGGAAATGAGAAAGTGATTTCTGATTGGCCGGTTGGAAGAGGGCGAGCGATTATTGGTCGATGAGAATGATCTAGAGCCTATTAGAGCCTTCCTCAGCCGCTACACATTTCACTTCCCGCGCTCTTATCAATCTCGTCCCAGCAAAAATCATCCATCAGCTTTTCTTTTTTCTCCAGATTTCCCATAGGAGCTATGGAAGATTTATAAGCACCAATAATCTTAATATATACTGCCAAATTATATTTACTTTATCGTATATCCTCTTCTTGTATACTCTGTTTTTATATTAGCTTCTTTTATTTAATTATCTAAACTAATGGCGTGCCAGAATCGGAACTAAAGATAGATTGCTAAGCAAAACATAACAAAGATAATTGTCGATAATTTGTATTCTTTTAAACAATGAAGTTCGGTCTTGTTCAAAAACCTCCAAAACATCACCAAAACTGGGAAAAAATAAATTATGAGTAAAAAAAAAAATGATGAACTGTTTAATAAATATCAATATGAATTAATGATAAAATTGAATATTATTATTTTATGTCGAAAAAGTACATTGTTCAAGATGCTAGTATTTTATTTAATTAATCATTATTATTAATAATAATTTATATATTTTTTTAGTATGATTTTATTTTGTATTCTCTCCGTTTTGTACTCTACATTATTTCTTTATTATAAATGGTTTATCTTTTATTAAATTTTTACTCACTTAGTCATAGTTTCATTGTATTACAAATAACTTAATAGTGTTACAAATAATATAGTTCTATTTTTCTAATATATGATTATTTGTTTTATGAGTTATTTCAACACTTATTTTTGGCATTACCTTCTACAGAATAATTTTATAAGATAACGAAATACAGAGTAAAAATTGATGCGAATGATATATTTTTATTTTGGGATCCTGTAAATAAATTTTAATTACTGTCATCTAGTTCGTGTGGGGATTTAATTTATAAGTTTTTTTTGTTTTGTGTTTTATTTATTTATTGTTATTTACAACTGTCTTACAATGATACAACAATTAAATAGGCTAAGTGATACATAAGGACATGAGATTATGACAAGCAGTGAAACTACCCACTTGTAGTACTCAAATAACTAATAGGAATTGAAGAGGAAGCTAGGTTTGAAACTTGAGGGTTTGAGTGGGAATGAAGTTTGTTATGAAAGAATAGATACCGGGTTCGGGCCAAATCAGCAACAAATGGGACATTAAGGTCGTTATGGATGAATTTATTCTTAACAAAATAAGGAGCATTGGTAAGGTAAAAGTGATTTGATTCGAATTTTCAGAATTTATTTTAATTCTCCAGTTTGGCACCATTCTTCAAGGTCAATCATATGGGATTGGAAGCTTTGGGATGCAATAACTGGATTCGTGTTGACTGATAATACACATGTGTCATCAGCATACGTGGTAGGGATACTATAAGGATGAGTTGGAATGTCAGCTGTTCAAACTTTATGAAGGATTGAATTGGAAAGTTAAATCTAAACAATAAAGTTAATTTCTGATTAGTAGGTATTTGTAAGAAAAAATTGATTTAATATCTCAAGTAAGGACTTACCTCAAGTATGTAATTTCAATTTCGAAAAACAATACACTGTTAAGATTACTCATACTGTAATAGTAACCCCAATAATTTGATTTTCGTCCACAAGTTAACAATATCATAAAAATCTTACTTTTTTTTAATACTTTCGTTAACCACGGACCTCACATTAAGTTAAGAAAATGTGTATTGATCGCCATTAAGCATTTTAGCCAACTTGTGTTTTCATGATCAGTAGGAATTTAATCTATTTCCACTCAAATAATACATGTGCATAAGTTACAAGCATACTTTATAATTTCTGTTTTGATTTTCCATTCATTTCTATGTTACAATAATGCGACAAAATAGTTATAATAACTGATGATATTTGAAATACCTTTTTAAATAATTTGTTTAATGGATCCTGATTAATGCTTGAAAGAACGTGAATAAGAAAATGTAGCAATTGCATCTTCTTCCGTTTAATTTTCAATTCAAGTTGGGATATTGCTAACTTTGTAGTATATACTTTATCTAGAATTGTTATTATTTTATATTTAATAACTACATTAATATATAATGCAGTATAATTTCTAATAAATATTAACGTTTTTTATAGTGAAAATAATATTAAAATGCGTAGTTTAGAATAAATACTTCTAATTATTTTTTGATATTCAAAAAACAATACCATAATTGAAGTAATGAGATATTAAAGATCTTAATGAAATAAAATATTGTAATAAATGCAATCGGAATTCTTCAAAAACAAACCCTTATGTTTCAAAATGATTTGAAAAAGATTTTCCGGTAACGCTGTCCAATTTAGACGTCATGAGAACATGTACGAGTACATACCTCACATCAACTCATTAATTTGAGCAATCTCATCCCAAGACGTTCAATAATTTTTTTTTTAAGTTGGAATTTTTCATATTTATTTCCTTACGTAAAGATGCGTATTAAATATTATAAATTAATTGAGATATCCTGATTGACGTGATACAACACTTTAATTAATTCAAATATCCTGATTGACGTGGTACAACACTTTTTCGTTCCCTTTTTTCAGCGAAAGTTGGAGAACGAGGCTTAATTCCTCTAACTTTCTTTTTTCTCTCAAAGCCGCTCGGGGCCGCCAGCGATGCAGAACTAACTGGCACAAAGGGCAAACTCAAGCCAATGCTGGAATGCTTTGATCTGCTAGGTCGATACAAGTCACATTCAATACTTGTCACAATAAAGCACTCAATTTAATACAAGTCGCAAATTGAACAGACGCTGCGACTGCCCCGGCCTGCTTCATCTCAACAAGGACAGACTCAGGAGGGATACTTTGCAGACCTTCCTGTATTATATTAAGTCCTTTGCCTCAGGTCTCTTGAAATTCTTCCTTTTCTTCTAATTTTCTATAATTCAATACCTATTTCTTCTTAGGTTTCATTCTCCATTTCAAATTATTGCGTTAGAATTTGGTATACATATTTTTTTCTTATATACAATATCTGTAGCTGGATTGAGGTATATAGATGGTTGAGGCTCGCAATACATGAGTGGCGCGGTTTCCGATATGTAAATAACTCCTACCTGAGTCTCTCGTAACCTTAATAGTATTGAGATCAAATATTGAACAAGTTAGTAATAGTTCATTATTAAATATTACATTGTTAATCACACTTTTGTTAATTAATTAACAATCCTTGTAAACAGGTGAAATAGTCAAATAAATAAGGTTCGATATAATCTTTCATTTAAGTTTTTTTTTGCGATAATGAATTAGTATTTCATAACGTCAAAATAATGTTCATTTAGGGTTGATACTAAATGCAAAGTAAAGAAGGAATCACATGTGGTGCAGTACAAGGTCGCGGATTTGCAGCAGGTGTCCCCAGGATTTTTAACACATCCTTTGTAAACTTAAATGGGGTTCCGAGCCTGTGCTGTGTCAATTATTTGTTAAATACCCCTATCCAGATTTTACTTCAATAAGCAAAATTTAGGTCTCCCGCTGTAGCATTGTCCAGTTAGCCATTGCGGCATGAAAAGGCGTTAAATGAATAAATAAACAAACATTGTAAAGTAAATGTATCAGAAGGCAAAACTTAATTTATTGTAAATAGCTTGGAAGGTTTGCATAATGTTAATAAAAATAAACCCACCACAGATTGTTCCAAAGTTTTATTATAAACCTCAGTTCATATTAAAGGATCCTGTATATTAACAGAAATATTCCTAAATGTTTTTCATTTTTTTGAAGTCTTTATTTTTTGAATTCAATAAATCCATTCCATTTTGAGAAATTACTTCAAATATATTTAATTAATGATAAAATAAATTCCCGCGGGGCAATGTAGAGTGCATTGAGATTTTAAAATGGTTATTTTATTTCTATTTTAACTAATTTCGAAAGGTAACGATTAAAACATATATATAGATCTTTGTAAAAAAATATATTGTAATTGCGAAATTGTTCCATCACAATGCCTCGAAAAAATGAGACCTAACAGCACATTACAGGTTATTTATTAATAGTTTAGTTATTATTAACACATTTAGTTATTTTTTAATGGTCATTTTGTTTACTTGGAGAATTGCCGGATTGAGAATTGCCTAAAACGATAATAGGATTACACACACACGTAATGATACTAATGAACAGATTTTCTGATTTTTATAATATAAGCCAATAAAGATTTTCAGTATAAATATTACTTTATTAGGCCATACATATGGTATATATATATATATATATATATATATATATATATATATATATATATATATATATATATTTCCATATTACATACCATATTCCAGGAACTGTTAATTTTTTGATACAATAAAAAAGTATCATCGGTAAGAGTATAACATTTTTTAGTTTAAAATTTTGTTTGAATTATACTTTTATAAATATAACTTCAATTTGAACAGTTCTTTAACACTAAATTAATTTATAAACTATAAAAGTATATTGGGGAACTTTTTATACGGCGCATGTTTCGTCCCGCAGCGCCGAACGGTCTTGCGGTATAGTAGATACTGTGCGCCTGCCCTTCTCCTTAAAGAAACCGTTCCTATGGTCATGAACAATTATTTATTTTTTTGTTTATACATTTATAAATTAAACCATTTTATATAAAATTAGAGTATAAATATTATGAAATATAAATGTATATAAAACTTGTTGTTTCAAGTATATCACTTATTTTCTATGTACAGCCATTTTTATGGCACTAAAGATTTTCAGCAGTATAAATATTAATTTGTTAGGGCGTACCATTTATATTCCAGCAACCATTAATTCTTTCATACAATAAATAAGTTTCATTACGAAGCGCAAACAGTTTAGTGATGGTATGCAATTATTCAAACTATATATATACATACTTTACTTTACATTTTCCCTTCACCACGCAGAATCCCTACGTGAAGGACGTTTATTGCTCTGCATGTTCCGTACATCTATAGTACATTACATACAACTGAATTTTCTTATTTTTTCCAGTGTTTTACGTTTTTCGTTTTAATTATAAATAAAACTTAACTCTAAATTGAAAATACAACATTAAATGAAAACTTAAACAAAAAACTATTGAACATAGCAATCATTAAACCAGTTTAAACTAAAGTATTAACACTGATTATAAGAACAAATAGGGAAACTAAAATTAGTAAATTAGCACAAAATTACTACAAATAAGGTAATTTAAGGGAAAAAAATATTGTATCTAGCATACATTAAATTAGTTGAACCATATTATCTGAAATGGTTATGAACCATATTGTATTATCGCAAATTAAATAGCAAATATGAAAATGAAAAAAAGTAAATAAACACAAAAATATTATAAGCAAAGTGATTAAAAGAGAAACAAGACTAACAATTCTTTTTTCACCTTCTTTTTGATTTCGTGTAGTAATGAATAACCACACTTCTTCAGCAAATTCCTTGAATTGCTGAAAATACTTGCAGTATAATTCTATAATATACTATGTGTAATTAAGTTTGTTCGAAATCATTGATGAAATGAAACAGGTAGAAACGGAGGATATAATATAATATTTTAGTCTCAGTTCCGTTGAAACCAATAATCCGTACTGAGTAAGCATAATATAAAATGTAAATTCAATTTCCGGCCGTAGTCGCCGGTGCGTAATCATGCATTATTTGATTTTTAATCTATAGAGGATATGAAACACTCCTGGAAAAATCTTCTTTTTTTTTTACTTCACCTTTGAAGAAAATATAAATTGAGAGAAAAAATTGAAACACGAGAAACGAAAAGTGGACACTTGTGTTTTCTTTTGAGGTCAAAATAAGCAAATCTCTACTCAAATATTCGTGTGGTTTGTGCTTTGTGTTTTTTAATGTTTTTTACGTGGGCAGGTGAAATCTTCAAAAGATGCGGATAGGCCCATACCTAAGCTTGATTATTCTTCTTCAAGAAGGCACCAGTCTTTACTGATTCTCTGTCCTTGTCCTTTCCTCTTCTTTCAGCCTTTTGAGGACCATTATGGCGAATTTTTTTCACGGCTGCTCACTATTCATCCGACTTTAGTGTACAACTCACTAAATTTTCAGCAATTCCACAAGAAGCGGTTACATTAAAAAAATAAATTTTTTGATGTTTCCTCGACCGCCATACACGTTGAGCATTCAGCACTGTCATAGGGTTTGAATCTGTACTGGTAGGTTCTATGCAAGTTAGGTAAAAATCCACCTTACCGTGCCTACGGTCATACCACGAACATATGTTAGACACCAACCTGTAGGTCCACTTTCCGGTATTAGCCGTATTCCAACGCTGTTGCCAACGGACGATGGTGGTTTTCCTCTCTTCGTCTCTTGATCCTCGAGAACTACGATTTTACCATCTGTTTCTTTCTTCGACAAACATCTCGACCAGAGGCCTGCGTTCAATTACAGACACAGCTTCGTAGGGAAACCGAAAAGCACTTGTTACCCTCAATAAACTTCTTCGATACACTGAGTGTGTGAGTGTGGGAGTAGGGAGGTGTATGTGGGCGGGTGAGTTTAGCATGAAGACGAACGGAATTAAAATGTATTACAGCATTTTTTATATAAAACTTTACTTACCAGAATACTCATTTCGTTTTGGTGTTTATCATATAGCTTTTTTTGGAAAGCAAACGACGATATTGAGTAACATCATGGCATCAACCAATTTATGCTAATAAATTATTTTAATTTAGGCTTAAGTACTGATTGTTACATTTCATCTTCTGAAGGATCTTTTTTTTTTATTGAGAATAAATAACTGTATTTCGTTGCAAGAGTTAGAAAATAAAAACAGATCATGCCAACTAGGAAAGAATTCGATGATTTATACAAAAAGCGTATTAGTTTTTTGTATAAATAGTGGCTGTGGAAACTTGAAAGAGTATTTAATTCTATGATTATTCATGATAGAAATATAAAGAGTTTGGCTATGAAATAATAAAAAGAATCTAACGATTTTATAAAATATTATTTAAATTAAATAATAATTCATGGAAACTTTTCGAAATTTCACGGATATTAAGATTGTGTTTTTTTTTAGCTGATCCAACTATTGAAAAGCAAAAGTAGTTTAGTTGTTTAGATTTATTTTATTATATCGTTATTACTATGTGATTCAGTTTAAATTTTATTTTTTTTCTAATTTAATTGGCTTCTCTCACACATACATACTCTCACTCATTCACTTACTCAGCTACTTGATTTATTTTTTATCATTAGTAAAAATTAATTTATTAGGAATCACTTGAAATTATATACATGACATGATAAGAAAAAAAAACTTATTATATTATAGAGTAAAATAGTTGACTGTAAGATTGTAATGAAATATAAATTGGACTGAGGATGCAGTCAAATGCCGAAGTTTCGGCCTACAGTGTAGGCCATCTTCAGGGCAAATAGAAGGAGAAACGGCTGTGTGAACTATCAAATACCAATATTTGGTCAGATCATATATTTCCTATATCTTATTTCTTAGTTTATTTCATGATTTTGCAAGTTACGTTTGTTAATTTTTCAAATATGATTTTTTCATTGAAATGTTGTATACGATAAATAATCATCATACAAATGCATATCCATGTATTTATCTATATATATATATATATATATATATATATATATATATATATATATATATATATATATATATATCGCCTTATCTCCCTTGATCCTTACCGTTTAGTACGAATAGTGAAACTTATTCGATACACAAGATATACTGAGTTAAAACAAGAGGATGTAATATTTGAGTAAGGTTATTGGAGTGGCTCATTGGGCGATTGCTATTGTATTACAGATGATGGGCAAGATAACATCAGAAAGCAATGTTCATCCATCTTTAGTAATGTAGCTCCTATCATACTGTCACATCCATCTCATCATCGTATATTGATAATGACGGATACTGTAGCCCATTGGAAGCTAAATGTAGCGGCGAGAAGTCACGTGCATTGACCCTAAGGGTCCTACAATAGTTTCCGTAGCAGTTTAGTTTTTAGTTAATTATTAGGAGACCCTTTACCATTCCAGCATGTAAACGGTGTATGAAAATATATTTTATTCGGCTGAAGTAATATGTCGTTGAAACAAATGCTAAGTGTCGAAAATTAAAAAAAAAAAAAACACTTTTGAGGAGATTGAAAACGCTGTTTTAAGGTTCATTCAAAATGAGCTTCTTGCATATGGAATATCAGACGCATTCAATCCTTTCAATCCAAAGTCCTGAGAACTATTGACAATGCTCCTTATTATGTCTCCAACAAAACCCTCCATAATGATCTCAACATTCCTTTCGTCCTCGATCTCATCCCTACTAAATTTTCAAATTTCACCAAAACCTTGCCTGTCATCCCAACCCCCTGGCTCAGTCATTATCCAGATCCACGCTTCCATATAACCCACCTAAACCGGCAATGGCCTCGAGACCTGATATAATAATGTTATTTAGAGTACTGGCACTGGCCAGATTCTCCACCCACAACCTGTGTGTGTGTGAAGCGTCCTTATCCAGCTTCCATTGGCGTTTAATGCCAGTGACGCGGCTGGGAAAGGGGGCTGAGGCCTCCCGGACTCCTGCTTTGCCCTCATACATGAGGAAGAAGCTCAGTTCGAGGACCCCAGGCAAATTGTAAATAGAGTATGAATGTGTATAGTGTATTTCTTTTATGTTTTATTTATTATTATTATATTTTTTTATTAGACATATATTTTTTTTTACTTCATTTTTGTATATATTTTTTCGCTTGTATATATTTATTTATACATATATTTCGTTTATATCATTGTTTTTTTATGGAATGATTGTAAGCTACATAGCACCATTACTTATTGCCCACAAGAGGCAGATTGTAATGCTTCAATAAAGTGTTTTCTTTTCTCTGTTGCATATGTGTATTATATTATATCAATTATTGATTCCAAAGCAATCGCACTAGATCGAAAACGAATCGCTAGTTTGTATCAAGTATCAAAATAGTTTAGAAGCATTCAATACTTTACTAACAAAAAAAAGAAAACATATTTACAAAATGTTCACTTCGTGTACCACAACTAATCACTCTACATGGTAACATATAACCTCTATGTAAAACCTTTTGATTCTTATTCAATTAATTTTGAAAAGACTTACAGATTAAATATCATGAGGTTTAGTGCAATAGTTTGTTATAATAAAAAAAAATTGCCACTACTACCCATGAAAGGTCTTCAGTTCAGTACACGGTAGAGAATATAATGTCCCTACAGTTGTGTACTGTCTCTAAGGCCAACAATTGCGCAAGGAGGTGATCAGGCTGAAATATCACTTAATAGTCAGATTTCCCCTCTAATTGAGGATACCCCAATTATAGAGGCTGGATAAGTCTAGAGGAGGATCAATCTACTTGAACTTTTACAGATCAAATAATGTATCTTTCAAAGCTAGATTTTAACAAGTGGCTCTCAGTGGTGTATACAATCAGCTACCTCGCTTCTAAATTATTTTCAAGTTAAAGAGGAAAACAGTTGACCTAAGATATTTTGATAGTCCATACAACCGTATCTCCCTATATTTGCCCTGCAGACGTTGAAAACTGAAACGTTGGTCCTATTTAAGAATAAGCTATTCTTATTCTTGGTGTTCTCATTGACTGCATCCCCTGACCAATGCTACCCTTCATTATTTTCAATTTAATTTAATATATTGTTGTTGTTACTAGAGATGGATCATGCGCTCACTGCTGCAGATTTACCTCTTATATTTCCAATTGAATTATTATTTTATTATATATCGTAAATACTATTATTCCTTTATGAAAAAGAAAAAATCTTATAAACTAATATAATAAATTAGGAAAAAACTACTTATGAATTTATTGTTGAATATTATCCTTTGAATAAAGTTTATCAGTTTTTATATCCAAGTTATCATTGCTGTCTGTTGGTGTGAGTAAAATGTTTATATCAAAAGTTATGACATCGGGAAAGAGCGCCCTAATCGGATTAGGAGATGAAAGATGGCTCCTCAAAGCCGGGCCTAACACCGGGCGGATGTGCTCGGCTAGGGCTTTGCAAACCTGGCTACTCGAGCTCTCTAATGAACCAGTTTCGATAAAAACCGTTTAGCTTTCCTTAAAAGGATTTCTTTGTCTGTGTCTCTGAAAGTTGAAATATGTAACAATATAGAACACCCTTTCATGAGAACATATATCAAACATTATAATATACATTATATAATAATATACATACATATATATAGTATATATATATATATATATATATATATATATATATAGACTCGAAACGAGTCTAGTAATATAGTAACATAGTTTACAGGAGTATATTGCAGTAGGTAAGTAGGACCGCCAAAACTAAAAACTCATCGATAAATTGCCTACATATGTACATTATTCTAATCCTTTCAGTTTTAATTTCTCGCTGCTGCCGTAGGTTATACTAAGTAATCATTTTCAATAACATTACATACTAACCTTTACTGACACGAACAACAATAAACTTCTGTCCGTCTCGTTTGTTAATCAGTGCCAATGTATATTTCACGGCTGTGCTGATCCGTTTGTGATGAAATTTGATATGGATAATTTTAAGCCTGGGGAAGGACATAGGCTACTTTTTATCAACACTCCACACAGGCGAAGTTTATATAAAACTGTAACCTGATTGACTAACTCACCCAGCCGTCAACACACAGCAGAGACCACTGAACCTAGCATCTTGAAATTTGCAGATAGGCTCTTTGTATAGATTAAATGAGCTCTAAGAAAAGGAGTTTGGATAATTTCAGTCCCAAGGGTTTCCCCCTTAATATAATAGGTGTTCAAAGATTGTGAGGAATCCGTCAGTTTTGAAGTTAGACATCTGAAATTTTGGAAGAACGAGTAATTTATAGTTTAAAAAAAATTAAATTATTTATTTAAAATGATCTGTCATGAAACTTTATGTGGCAGACTAAATTCCACGCGAGCGAAGCCGTGGGCAAAAGCTAATATATACACACACACACACACACACACATATATATATATATATATATATATATATATATATATATATATATTATTAAACAATAAGGCAATACTTTGTTCTACAGTAAACTAAAAAAGACTAACCTGAGAAATATTTCTGTTTATCGTCAAATCGAACGTTGAATGAAGAGATACAAACAGACCTTCTTTTATGAACTAACTAAATCGACAATTTACATTACATATATATTTATATATATAGACTAACGTTATCTACTGCGCAAAAATGAATAGGAATATTCCTAATTTTATAGTATATACTTTACCTAGCATTTATATTATTATATATTAATTAACTGATTAATATTTAATCTAGTATGATTTATAATAAATATTGATGCTTTTTATATTAAAAATAATATTAAAATGCTAGACCAAGTAAATACAACAACTATTTTTTATAATTATTGGTCAACTGTTTTGATTTTTAAATATTTTTATTTTAAAGAGAAAAGATATGCCCCCGGCCGGGTTCGAGCCCGGATCCTCTGTCTTCCGGATCTCTGTCAAGACAAAGGATCCGGGTTCGAATCCCGGCCGAGGGCATATCTTTTCTCTTTATAATAAATACCACAAAATTTGTGATATCTCCATTCATTTTTGTGCATTTTATATAAGGTCAACTAATATTATTGAAGTTAAGTAAATACACAAACAATTTACTTCCGATACGATTTGAAAAATGGGAATTATTACTATAACTTAAATTAAATAAATCATTTTCATTTTTATAAACCTGCAATGTAAATTATAAGTATTCTATTATCAACATGATATGCTTAGACCTTGAGGCAAGTTGGACATTATGAATGGAAATGGAAGAGGTATCCACAGAGAAAGATGACATCGGGACGACATTTGTACCACCAAACAGGGAGTGATAAAAGCGAACCCGGCAAGCTCAGAGAATTCTATTTATTGTTAAATAGGTCGTTATAACAAAGTTTTACAAACACACATTCTTTTATGAACTGACTAGATTGATTATTAACTAAGGACTAATGTATATAAATTATGAGCTGACATTGGCATTGTTTGACTAATCCCTTAATTGTGCTCTTAACTGCCTGCGCTATACAATACTCCAATCTGATTATCTTATTTCTCTCTCTCTCTTTCTTCCAATACTTTATAAGTAGAACATATAGATGTAATAGAGTAGGCCATGTGAAGGAAGTTTACATTGCTGACCAAAAAGAGCAAGGAAACCCTGTTCACAACTTGGGTCTCAAGTGTTGATATTAGCTAACAATACTTGTTAATAAAAACATGTTACTATTTTCGTTAGATTATATATCTAGTTATATTAATTCCTATGATATTAGGTTGTTTATTATAAAATGTCCGTTTTTATTATTTCTTTTTTTTTAGATTAATTTATTTATATTTACACCTGTAATAATATATAACAAGTAAATCTGCCAATATAAACAAATGACATGAAAAAAAAAAACACTTTTGGAGAAAATACTGATCGGTAGCACTCCAATAAAGTTCTATAGTAGAAGGTCTCGAGGCCAGCTTCTTTTCAGACACCTCGCAGGGTAATCAGGAATAGTAGGAAAGCAAGTTGAGAGACTAGCGGATTCAAGTGAGTATGGAGCTTGTCATGGAAGGATATGTATCTAGTTCGGGCCAAATCAGCAACATATGGGATTTAAGATCATGATGGATGGGTTTGTTTGTGACATAATAAGGAGCATTTAGAATTTTTTAAAGGATTGTGGGTTCTAAGGATTGGATACGAGATGAATTGGATGGTTTAGTAGAGCCCCAAAGCTCAACTCCGTATGTCCAAATAGGTCTGATAACTGCCATGTAAATGAGTCTTTTGTAGTTAATTAGGATCTTAGAGCTTTGGTCCTGTAAATGCTGAAGTAGCCGAAAACGTCGAGCAGTTTCTTGTCTTTTTAGTCTTGTATGACGATTCCAAGTTTATCCAGATGGAGTCCTAGGTATTATTATTTCTAAGCTTCAAAGTGGAATTAGTGGTCTTGATAGTATTTACTATCATTCCAATTGAGCGAACATTGTTTAGTCTGCCATCAAATATAATCACGGAAACACGTGATCTTCCTATATTTCTTAAGAAGAGTTTACACTTGGATACTCGGGAGCCCAAACTGCAAGAAACATTACCACCGCGTTTGAGTAAATGTGTAAGAAAGGGACTAATCCCCACTTGTTGGAGAAATTTTTTAACCAAAAATATAATCGGTATCTGTTGATTGTCTGAAGGGACCTTTACTATTACACTTACACAACACCATAACTCAAATTTCAAGGTAGACGGTGAAGAGAATAAACCAGGAGGGTTACGAAGTCCTCTCTCACCCACCATATTCGTAGGACACATTTACATCTCTTTAGAAGTTTGGACAAATTTTTTCTCAGTGATTCTCAATTCTAAAATGCATTTTCAGACTTTGTTGAAGAACAAAACACTGTATTTTCCAGTTCTGGGATTAAATATTTGAAAGCACGTGAGGAAGCTGTATACAAAATGTGGTTAACTATTTTGAAAAAAATGTTTAGATTTCATAAAGTTGTTTAACTAAATAACCTTTCCTTTGAAAACGGAAATTTAATGTAAAACGACCCAATATTTAGAATCCTAAATCTTTCCACATATTTTTTTTCTCATTATTATGACTTTATACTGATTGGTTTCTGAACCCGACATATGAGGGGTGTGAATGCAAAACTCACATTCTCTCTACTTTTCATAACTTTCGGTAAAACGATAAAAGCCAATTATCAATACATGAGATAAATAATTAAGAATTTTAAAATTTAAAGAGAATATCAACAACAACCTCTTCTCTTAAAAATTGACTCATTTATAATAGAATCGGTTTTTTATCATTTCACCGAAAGTTAAGAAAAGTGGAGAATGTGAGTTTTGCATCTACTTCCATTCATGCGGGGGGTGCTAGCGAATTGTTTCCTTATTTTTAAATTTTACTTACAAATCGAGCTATAACCTCGTGTGATTTTTTAATCCTTAAATTTTCTTCATTTTAAATAGTAGGTAGAGGTGACATAATACTCCTGTTATATTTCGGAGATCTGGGAGGGACACAGAGTGTTGAAGTTCCACAAAGTTAGTTAACTCGGACGAGAGCTTTCTCCCTTCTCCCTCCTCCCGACCTTCCGAGTTGGGAGAATAGAGAGGAAGGAAATGAAGGGGAAATGAGAGGGCAAAAATATGTCCCGCGAAGGAAACGGAGTTGTGACCAAACAAAACAAAAAGTCTTCCTAATGAATCAACTTTTTGTTTTTTGTTCTAAAGTCACAAAATTTATCAGACACATGTTGAAAAATATCTTATAAAACAATATACCGATATATTATCATCAATAAAATACCAAATCGAGACGATAATTAATGAATAATAAATATATTTTTTAAATATTTTATTTGAAAAGGAAAGATATGGCCAGGACCGGGACTCGAACCCGGGACCTTCACTTCTCCGTGGTGACGCCTCAACCATCTCGGCCATCCATATCCCCTTGCCGTGAAGCGAAGCCAGGATGGCCGAGATGGTTGAGGCGTCACTACGAAGAGGTGAAGGTCCCGGGTTCGAGTTCCGGTCCTGGCCATATCTTTTCTTTTCAAATAAAATATTAAAAAAATTATATCATATAAAAATAAAATAAACTATAATAAATATATTTATGTTTTCCAAAAAGATTTTTTATGTTCGGTTTAACATAAAAATGCGAAGTTTGTAAGTTTTATTATAAATTTTTATTCTTTAAAAAGAAAGTGAAAATAGTTCATATCTCATATAAATATCATACTTGCTCGAATCTATTATTTCAGTTTATTTCCTTTAAAAGATAATTATTTTTATCACACCTTGTATATTGTATTAAATTATAAGTTGGAGTTTTCAATTAAATAAACTTAAATTTTTCTATTGTCATCATTAAGATGGAAAAACTATTGAGAAGCCATAGATTTTTCAGTCAATATAACTAAAAAATAATGATAGTTTTTAAAATGCCAATTGACACATCCAAAAATAAAGCATTAAATCTCTAATGTTTCGTATCCTGTTAACGTTTCACCAATCCAATAATTCAAGAAACGGAATTATATTAGGCTTGTAATAAAACCCATATGAAAGAAGTTCATATGCAGCACACGTCACATCAACGATTCGTCTATCAGAGAATCCAAACTTAAAAAAAAAAGGTTTTAAGTATTTGTTGACAGTGTCAGAGTTTGATTGATGAGCGGGTTTGGTTTCAGAATTGTTATAAGCATGATATTATTTATTTCAGAACGATCCTCGTGCTGATGTCTTAATTGGCGTAATGTTCAACACTTATTTTTTCCCAGTATTTTAGAGACTAGGAGCTTTGTTTTTGGACCTATCAAACTACATTCTGATCATAAATTTTAACAAGAAATCTGTTATATAATAACGAAAATGCTATACTATGTAATTATCATAATTTTATATAAGGTTCTATGATAAAAGGTAATGATTTCTACAGTAATTATATTTTATAGTTACCGTTTTTTATATTTATAGCCTGGTCTTATTTATTTGTAATAAATGGTCAGTTTTTTAACCATTCCTTAACATCTATAGTACATTAAAGAATACAGTCAACTTATCAAATTAATAAATTCATACTATTCTTAATAAATAAAATTAACTGGTAAATGTTGTTTTCAATTCAACGGTCATTATTATAATATATTTTATTTATTTATCATTGTTATACACTCAATACTTCAATCTTTTTTTAAGAATTAGAAAAATATTGTTTTGTTATAATTCATACAGTTGATACACAAATGTCATAATACATACAAATTATATACAGGTTTTGTACATTTATATACATTTCATTGTAATAATTTTGAATTTATTAAAGGCATAATATTGAATAATTCCGTTACTAAAATGTAACATTTGATCCTTAACAAGATAAAAACATTTCGTTTATAAATTTAACAATATACCATAATGTACATAAGTATATATATAAGATGTATATATATATATATATATATATATATATATATATATATATATATATATATATATATATATATTTACACACATATATACGCTTTCATTCGACGGCGCACATATCACCCGCAGCGCTGAACGGTCTTGCGTTATAGTAGATACTTCGCGCCGTCTCTGGTCTTCAAAGAAAAACCTATGGGCATGAAAAATTTTAAATTTTTGTTTGAGTTATACTTTTACAAATATGATTTTAAATTGAACTGTTGCTTTACATCAAATTAATTTATAAATTTTATGAAATATAAAATTATATTGGGTAAATTGTTCACTCAAGCAACTCATAAGTTAATTTGGACTTACCGGTTGACTTACTGTAAGTAAGGATTGATAATTTGGAGTTACTTCACACAATAGTAGTACTGATACAACTTGAACTCCATGAACAAGGATTAGCTTAAAAATACTTTTTGTTTTGCAATTTTATGAAAGTGAGAAATGATATATTTTATAAATATTTTATTTTAAAAGAAAAGATATGACCAGTACCGGGACTCGAACCCGGGTTTTTCATTACGGATAGGTGCAAAACCCGGGTTCGAGTTCCGGTCCTGGCCATATCTTTTCTTTTCAAATAAAATATTTTAAAAAATTATATCATATAGCAATTAAATAAATTATGATGTATTTTATATTATGTCACACCGTTTTATTAATATTTTATATTACATGAATAAATAGATATTCAACTAAAACTTTTATCTGACTATTTTTACCTAACCCATTTACGACCATGGCTAGAATAAGTTCTAAATTTTGATTTTTTTTTTCACAGAAATATGTTTAGGTTAGTTTAATTAAAATAAAAATTTAAAAAATTTGTTTTTGTTCAACCATAATGGAGGTAGGAAATGTTGTGCTCATGCAACATTGGCCGGTAGAGTATAATATATATATATATATATATATATATATATATATATATATATACATACTTTTTTATTTTTATTTTTTTTTTAGAGATAGGTAAGGTGATACGTTTATAAATGATAAAGTAATACTGTGTCGTGAAAACTTGTATTACAATCGTTTGAGTAATAAACTCCTTCAAAGAAATAAAAAATTACAATTTTCACATTAATTTCACAAAAACATCACCATTTTCATTTTTTATTTGTAGAATGATTTAAAACATTCTGAGTGTAATTTAACATTACATCTCTCACACCTATAAAAATAGTTTGGCTTTTACACACTCAACACCTTTACCTTGTCTCATCCCTCACGATCAAATGTTCGATTTTGTCCTTTCTCACTTCATCTAACACCGTGTTCACAGCGGGTCTTCCTCTTCTCCGTTGTTCATTGATAGATTTGGATATCGGGCCTTCGTTCTAACGAATGTTCGAATGACCCATCGAAGGACCGATTGGTTTAGAACAATGTTGGTTTGCGAGAAGTAGTTCACGCAGGTAGAAGAATGGTGTCCCCTGTGGTCAAGGTGACTGGAGAGATAAGAAAAGGCGGGACCCTAAATGATATAGGACCCTCCTGGGACTTCCTCAACCTCTATAAAGTGGGCACCCGAAATACGGGCGACAAATCTGGCGATTGAGCGTAATCTAGGGCAAATCACCTACCTGAACAACTTTTGTCTAAGAAACAGACCATGTACTGCACCACAGACACTTCATGAGTAGTAGTGGTACTGGTTAATGGGAGTTTCGCGTTTGTGACCGAGAAGAGAACCTATGAGAGCTGCAGAACTTCTCAAGGCTCACTTAGCCTTCAAAATGTGGGTATCCTTAATGGAGGGAAATTTTGATGATTGAGTTTGATCTCGGCCAATCAACCGATTGACTTGAGACTTTAGAAAAAAAAGACCTTTTATAGGTTGTAATGTGTTAGGTTTTTTTCATCTAAAAGTCTTCTTAACAGCAAATTAATTTGAGTCAAAAGATAATAGTTATTATGGTGATGTGCTGTGGATGGCTTGAAAGGATAATTGAGAAGAGCAGCAGGGATATAGGAGGTTTAGCCGAGCCGACGAGGACTGGCCATTGTAGCGCCGGCCATTGTTTATAATTGTCACCAATCTACTTGCCGGCTGATTGATCGTGTTCAAACTTAGTCACGAGCTCCTCTGCTCCATTGTTCCTCACAGCAGGACCTTTGTTCCACCCTCCTCAGCACTGGAACAATAACGGCCCACTGCCAGTGAACGCCTTGCTTAGTCCTCTCCAAGTCCTTCTTTACTAATGCTGGTCAAGATAATACGAAAAAGTTATCAGAGCTTCCTCGAGTCCATTTCGGTAATTACAATCTTTATGATTTGATATTTTATTCAAAGAAGATTCTTCAGCTATTTAATTTGTTTACTGACGTCGGATTTCTATATATCTGGCTCATTAATAAACATTTGTTTAAAGTGGGGACCCACCACCACTTTTTTATGGGATATTTCATGGGGATTCCCGTTCGGTTATAGTGAACTTTATATAAGATTGATAATGATAATGAAAACAAAAGGTGTGTAAATTAAAGAATATACTGACGATAACAGAAATATCATATTAAGGATTTGATGGGACATACTGTGAATGGCATGTTGCCTTCTTATGAGTGGTTGCGGTTCTCTCTCTCTCTCTCGCCTAGCCCTGGCACTTTCTCGCTGAGTGTTCTACTCCATGGTGTTTGTTGTTGAGCACATTGTATGTTCCTAATCGTTGGCCTAGGATGTGATAGAGGACTCCGCCTGTGTTACAAGGAGGTAGAGCAGACTGTAAGGAGTAAGGACATTAGTTGTTTTAGATTGAACAAATATATTTTTAATGGGATGCTCCTACCCATGGGTTAGCAATTATTGAATATAGTTTCCCAGATTCTTGGTATCATTTGATAATTAATTTACTTCTTATGTCCTAAAAATTTCAATTTCCTTCCAAAAGCATTTGGGTGTTAACCAATAAATAATTATTAGTAAAGGTCGATACCAAAAATTTATTTTTATTTTTATTGATAACATTGATGTTGGATTAAGGAAATAATCTCAAATAAAAACCTTCACTACCGCAGCCCTTGAATGTTCTCGACTACATGGTAGGACTTCGGTAGTGCAGAGAGGAGACTTTTCTGAGGTCAGGCTCATTGAGGATTTCCACTTTATTGAGGCCATGTAAACCCCAAGAGGATCTTTAGATCCCAAAAGTAAATAACAAAGTCAGTAATCCACGTCCTTATACACCATTAGTGTGGTCATCCCTTCTCCATTCTTTGGGCTTGGGGGATGTTAGTCTACTCTCATTGAGCATCACTTGTTCTGGGTGGAGTCTCCATTTATTCAATGATACTTTCATTTGGTCTTGAGTTATGAGGTAGCGCTGCCTAAATGTGTTTTCCGGAAATTCCTTTAAGTTAATTTATCCTTCGTTTAATTCTGGATTCTAAATGTGCACGCGCCCGTTCCACTGACCTAATTTAATTATGAGCTCCTCAGAGAAGCCTGTAGTTCTTTTCCTTTGGTCCTCTGCCTTGGTTCCCTGGAAGCCATCAGTAACCTCGTCAATTATATTGACAGCTTCCTCACCAGTGGTTTTTTTTTCCAATTTTCAACTCTTTCAACTGATAATGTTATTAGTCCTACTGGTAATTTCAGATTGCCATCTAAGGGATACAGATTTTATCCACTCTTTATGAAAAATGTAACTAAATATACTTTGTAATTGTTTTAGTTAATAAATAAAGAACGTATTGTTATAAATCAACGTTTGGGAAACTTTAGCACGTGAATTATTTTACTATATCATAAAAACATTTGAATTATAACCATGAGAATCTCAATATTTAAAAAAAATCCTTTATTTAAAACCCAGGATCGATTATGTCGCATGATTCCCCGGAAAAAGGAAAAGTAGTATCAAATATAGAGGATGTTTTAGGGTAAAGTAGCCAAACTGAAAATTTTAACTCAGAATCTCAAAATAAACAAAAAATTACAATGGAGGTATTTCTTCAAACGCTTTGTTTAGGAGATATCCACACCTAAAGAAATTCAAATAAGTCTTATTTTATTTGTTCCAATTACTTTATTCATAAAATGTAAACACTAACTTTCATTTTAAATGTTGTTCAAAACGATTTTCTTGAGCACTAAGAAAGGATGGGCATCTTTCTTGAACATCAGAAGTGGATATGTGTCAATAAGCCTGTCTAAATGCTCAAGGTAATCACTTTGAACAACATTTAGCATGAACGTTAATGTGTTGCAAACAAAGTAGTTCGAGCAAATATTTTATTTATTATATGCGTTCAAACATGGGTTGCCTCAACCTGTCAGAGCAGAGCTCCACACCTCTCGGTCCATCCAATCCCCTTCCTGAAGACCTCTACCGGCCATCTCTTCCTGGACTCCATCCATCCACCTGCTTCCGCGTCTTCTTCTCCCTGCTTGAACCCAATCCAGCTCACTTCGGCCAACATTCAAACGTCATTCTTTTCACATGGCCGTACCATCTTAGGCGACGTGACCCAACCCTTTCATTTTCTGATATATTCGCATTCATCCTCTGTCTAATTTCTTTCCAAGACTTCCAGTTTTTGAGACTATAACCACCTTAATTACTCATAGTTCCCTAACGTACGTCATATCTTCACCATCACTGTTTCGAGTGTTTTATTTATATTCTAAATATTTTGAGAAATATTCATTAACCAATGAAGCTGCTCTATTAAATAAAAATATTAACAATTCATAAGTACGTAAGAAGGTAAATAAGTATTCCAATGTTATAAAGAATATAATACTCAGGAGAGACGAAATATAGAAACGTGAAGGTTTTGTGAAGATCGATGAAGAGGCAGGCCCCAGAGCGCTGATATATAAAGCCTTTGCAGATAGTGGGATCAATTTCAGCAGGGGATGACTTACTATCTCCGATTCCTCTTCGTTTTAGTCTTATATATTGACTTATTTATCTACGCTCTTTATTGCCTTTTTTATTTCTTTTTATATCTGTGTTTGAGCACGGCTTTGTCTATTTTTATTTATGGAATTGTCTAACAACACACACAAAAAAAAATATAACAGTTGTATAAAATTTAACAACTATATATCTGTTCACTAATATATCTTTCTAAAAGGATCGGCTATGCAAAATATCCTGTATCACTACAACCCTTGAAGCCTCTCCGGTTCAGTATGCGGTAGAGACTGCACTGTATTTTAAGACGGTGGTTGTGCAGGGAGGTTATTTGTTCTAGATAACACTCAATTGTCATTATGAGTACTCACTTTATACAGCTGGATGAGCCCCAAAAGGGTCCCCAGACCCCACAGGGTCCATCTCCCACTCTTAGTTAATTAACTAAATCATCTGCCACAGGCGGCTTTGAACTTGGGACTCTCGGCACGGCAGCTCAGCGCTCTATCACTCAACTACCCATTTTGACATTATAATGTTTTATGTATTATGGAAAATGCCAGAAACTAGGATGCCAAGAAGCCTATAGGGAAAAATTGGAGGAAAACGATGTTCCGGTGGTTGGATGATGTCGAAGAAGACCTCAAGTTGCTTGGAGAAAGGAGTTGAAGTGAGCGAGCACAGGACAGGAATGTCTGGCCAGCTTAAGATCCTTGAGGAATCCCAGACAATCTCTGACAAATCAACTACCTGTCTTAGAAATAGAACATTCTCTACAATGCATGGATCGTATGAGCCTTCATAGCTATTAGTGGCAAAGGCTATATGCTCGTTTACATATTGGCTCATTCTTAATTAATAGTCTAATTGTTTTAATATTGATATGCAGCTGGTATTTATCAAATATATTGATGACCAAAAATTTATTTGTTATTCAAGATTAACAATTCAGCTATAATATATATAACTACAACTTGGAATTCATTTTGATGCGTTATAGCCCTTTCGATTATTTCATGTTTAATGTTGTTGATTGATTATCAATGACAATGATTCATCATTGAAAATAACAAGGAAAAAAGCTTAACAAACCACATTTTTTTCAAAAAAACGATCTTATTTTTTTTTTTTTTTTGGAACATAAATAAATGATAAAGTAGAATTAGAGACGGAATAGGAGAAGTTAAACCTTCGAAAACTGGCCATTTTTTCTAATCCTCGGATATGATTAGCATATTCCAGAATATCCAGAAAGAAGTACTTGATTTATGTTTAAATTACATTAATGGACTAAGGATAAGATCACTTCATTAAAATATGTATAATAGTTTAGAATTAATTTTGTCTTCAACGATTGCTCATTTTCTTACAACTATTAAGTAAAAACGGACCAGACGTTAAACAAAGAATAGATTGGAAGTTAGTTTAGTTTACTTGAATTCCGTTATTTGTATTGGCCAGTTTAGCTTTAGTGTATCGCCCTTAGGATGTCAATATTTGTTGAATATAAGGCGAACAAATTTTTAGATTTACAATAAAAACATTAGTAACAGAGTAATGGAATGAATACAAGAAGCACTTACCACATTGTATGTTGTTGACAGACCAATATTCTTTGGTTTACAGCGATATATTATTTCTTAAGGAATGTATTATTAATAATAACATACATAACATTCCACTTATCGACACAATATCACCCAAACCCACTCGTTCTTCCGCTTTCCTACTCCCTGTTACCTGGACTTAATAAAAAAATATTAAAAAGACATTGGCCAAGAGACCTACTGAAAAATTGATATTTCATTCCAAAACTCGATGTTCCTGTACAATAGCAAAGAGAAAAACATCTGGATCAAATTTGCTGGATGCGCAATTACGCAGGTGCAAATGAAAATTAAATAATAATAATTAACAATAACATTATAAAACACCTCGAGACAATGAAACTTAAGAGAAACTTAATTGTTTGCAAATAGCCTAAACATTGAGTTTGGTCCGAAATTAATGAATTTAAGATGAGGAACTTTATCAACTGACAATAAATTGTTTAAAATTACAGCTGCAAACAAAGTGGACATCTTATTCTAGCAAAAGTTTACTTAAAGAATGAGAGTTCACCTTCAACTCTTGCAAAATACTTAAGTATTATAATTCAGTATTCTAGCGGAAAATAAGAGTAAGGGGTTCGTGTTCCTGGAACCCGTCCTGGAAAAGGTAATCGAACTTTTAATTTTATATAAAAAGTATAGCTTTAAATTCCATTCAAATATTTTTAAGCTGAATATTTTAAAAAAAGTTAACTGCATAATATTTTAGTCTGCTTAAAAATTAAATTCCTTTTTCAATGTTATTTCTAATGTCCTTCAAGAGACTAAAAAGCTTATTCTTACTGGAATGCCATCCAATAATTATTGTAGTTCATTTCCCCTAATTTGTTTATATTTATTAATTAAAAATTTATGTCCACGAATGATTTCTTACCAAAGATGTTTGAGTGTTATAAAATTTAATTATTAATCGAAATCAAATCCTGAATGTAATTATCAATATTTTAAGCGTTGTTATTGTTTTAATATGATTCTTAAATATAATTTCAGATTAATAATCTAAAACAAATAAAATTATTGACTGCTAAAGTTATTCCTTGCACTATATAGATTATAACATTCACTAATTAATAATTTAATGGATATGCAGAATAATATGAACGTGAACGGCAAGTTTGTGTCCAGATCTTCTAGCATCGATGTCTTCCAGCCTTCAGATGAGGGCAAAGTTCTTCCTACCCGAAAACTTTTCTTTTTTCTTATTGTTCCACCCTCCACTTTCCTTGAGCGATATGTTAGTCTATTCTAATTGGCTATATATTTTTCGAGGACGTAGCTTTCCCGTGTGTTTCTACAAAACATTCTAACTGAGTCTAACACTTCCTGGATCCTAGAACTGTTGTCGACTTCAGAAACGGAATACCTTCTCAAAGTGGCCAATATTTTTTTTTATTTAGTTCTCACTTTGCATTTCTACAATTAGTGGTATTGATAAACCTTTAAAATAATCATTCTCTCTACTTATTTTCGAAGTAATGGGAGTGATAAAAGGTTGTGAAGGAAGGGAAGCATATAATTCCTCCTTATTGGCCTTCAAGTGTCTCAATGCCGTTACAAACGCTGTAAAAACTTAATGGTCGAATATAAGAGCCTTTCAGCTTAATTATACGAATTCAAAATTGTTCCGAGCCTCTGTAAGTCTTTGTTTATTATGTTGCTTCCTTATTATTAGCTAATTACGTTTACAGTCTGCATATTATTTGTGAACTTTATTTATTAAACTGTATATCATTACTGGGTACATTTTTAGATGGCAGTATTTAAATTATTAGTATACTATCTGGATGATTACATTATTAAATTTGGAAAAACAAATCGTTGTCTTCTTTTAGTTAATACAGCAATGCCTCAATTTAATAAAAATGTTTATATATTCTAATTTATAATATATTCATGCATATGAAATTTACATAACAGTCTTATGATAGAATCTTTGCATCCGTCTTTCGTATACTTGGAAGCATGGATACCCAATGGACGGTAAAACAGAAAAGTACCATATTTTTTTCCTTAAGCTGTAACCTTCAGTCCCTCAGAGTCTACACGTAGAAAGGGATTACAAATTAATTTGATTTTTTTCAAGTATTTATTTTAGTAATTATTAATAATTACTAAAATATTATATACTAATTACTAGGATTAAAATAATTAAAATTAATTACTAGGATTTTATTTGTAGTTGATTTAATTTAAATTTAAAGAGAAATGACTAATAATGATTTCCCTTGCTCGTAGAACCAACACTATTTACGAAACCAACTATAAATATTTAATATTCTTTGCCAATTAAGGTGTCAGTAGTCCAAAAGCACATGTTACCCTAAATAAGAGCCTGAACTACAACCCGTGAGGAGTCATTGGTTCAGTACATGGTAGAGACTGTACCGTTTCTTGGAAACTGTTGTGCAAGTGGTGATATTTCCTAGATCATGCTCAACGGCCAGGTTTCCCCTCAACTAAGGGTACCCACTTTATAGATGCTGGGTGAGAACGAGGAGGGTTTTCAGATCCAATAGGGTCCATCCACGACTGTTATCAGATTTGATACCAATTCATCTGCCACAGCCAGATTTGAGCCCTAAACTTCAGCATAATAAGTCTACTCCCTGGGCATTCAGTAGCCATGCTCAATCTAACCATTACATAATCATAATTATTTTTAGGTACCTAATGTTATTTATGCCAACTTATGTATGTAGACCTTCTCCTGATCTTGATTTTAGATAATTGTCTTAATTAAATCTTGGCTTTGACAAATTCCTGAGCAGTTTCATCATATTTTTTTATACATTTGAGTATTTAATTTTCCAAATGTAATTAATTAGTACATTTGCTTTCTACTAATATATTAAGTACATATTTTCACTAAAAATATATTATCTATATAATAATAATAAAATATTTATTTGGGAATAAGCTGTTATGTAATTATTTTATGTCTTATCTTATTTTGTGAACCTTCCCTTTAGGATTCCCGTGGAAACTTTGATGGAGAAAGCACTCATTGAAGGCACTCCAAGCGTGCTTCGTTTCTCTTGTATATCTCTGCTCTGCGTATATAATTCAGGAATTACAAATTTAAACTAAAAATATCAATTTAAAAAAAAATAGTTTAGGAGAAATAATGAGAGGAACGAAACATAAAAACGTCCATGTTTCGATCTTATGTGAACGAAAGGGGAAAAAATACAATCTCAAGACCTTTTACTCCTTAAAATTCTACAGTGTTGGATTTTTTTTTGTACTAATTCTCAGCTTATTTTTTTTTCTTATTTATCACTCTTCAGATCGTTTACACTCCTGTATGTTTGCCAAATCAACTTCGAAGTTCCCATTCTGGCAAGAAATGATCAGTTGTATTTTTTCAAGAATATTCCGTATTTTTATCCTAGTTGGAGTTCATGAGGACTTTGCAGAGCAACGAACTCTTGTGCAGGCCCTTAAAAAGGCCGTTGCCGAAGAAGACGATGGTGGCCTCCGACACAGATGACTTGGACCTACCTTTGCCACCTGAGCCTCAAGTGGCTACGGTTACAATTATCGGCTAATAGCTAATATTGGTTGGCGACCCAATACCTACTCCACGCATGCGCAATGTTCCAGGCCAATACCATCTTCACAAACAGTAATAGCATAGGATCCCATTATATCGGGCTTACCAAAATACAGAAGGTCTGTTGTTTACTAAACCTTTGACTTACATGTACAATCTTTTGTAATTATCTAAAAGAAATGTAATGTTTTCTTTTCAATTTTATTTGTTCAAAAGTTAAGTTAAAAGTAAATTTTAAACCACCGCATTTATTTTAAGGTTATAACCTGCCACCATACCGTCAAAATAAATGTGTTTATCTGTATCTGTAAAAACAAAACCAAAAAAACTCTAACACTACCACCCATGAAGGGTTTTGGGTTCACTAAACAGTAGAGACCGTACTGTTTCTATGGCAACGATTGCACTTAAAGGTTATTTGCGCACAATCACGCTCAACCGCCAGCTTTGCTGCAAATAATGACACCTACCCTCTTTATATGAGCTGTGTAAGCCCTCGAAGAAACTGAATATACCACAGGGTCTAGCCCTGGCTGATATCAGAACAAATAATTCATCTGCCACTTCAATCTCACGTATGGCTAAGGAAATTAATATTAATAAGAAATTAATTTTTTGCTTTTTAGCACAGGAGCCACGCGGTCCTATACCACAAGCTATTTCATTAATAGCAGTTTTTGATCCATTAGAGCTCAAATCTTAATATGTTATGTATACGTATGAAGTATATAGAAGTTGATTACTGCTTCCAAAAACTTTAAAACTTTAACTTGGATTCTTCATACAAGACTGAAAATTCAAGAAACTGCCCACCGTTTCCGGCTACTTCAGAATTCACTAGATAGACGTTATAAGCTTCCTATTAATTACAAAAGACGCATATACATGATTATTATAAGACCTATTTGTACTTACAGAGTCATAGAATTACACCCGTATCCAAAATCCTTCGTAAAATTCCTAATGCTCCTTACTTCGCTACGAATAAAGTCAGTCATTATTACTTAAATGCCTCAATTTTTGCTTATTTGATACGAACAAGATATCAGTCCTTTCATGACAAACTTTGTTCCCACTAAACCCGCTAGTTCATATAGAATTTAGTTGAGGAGGTGAGTTGCAAAACTCGTTTGTTCCACAGGAACACGTTTTTCAGGAAACTCAAAAAACTTACCTCGTCTCGTAGAGTGGCCAGATAAAAATTTTTTTTTTGCTTTCTAAAGGTACAGCTTCCCTGTGGAAGTGAGCTTGGAATGAAATCAACTACAGATTTAATGATAACAAAAAAAAAGTAACTAAGTATGAAATGGGAAAGTGTTTTTCAAAAAAATGGAACGAACGAGTTTTGCACCTCACCTACTCAGTTGAAGTATTAAAATGTTCAACTGTTATTTAAGCCGTATTCGGAATTCAATAAGATAAATAAGAAATATTTGCTAAGTGTAAGTGATATATAATTGCGTAATGTAGTGGTAGCGATTTCATGCCCTAATTCGATCGAGATTGACCGGAGCCATGTTGTAGGTTTCTACAAGGCCTACAATACAATGGGACCTTGTTAGGATTGTAAATGTATTTCTGTAAGAAGGAGGGAATTGATGGAGCCATCTCATTGTAAAGGGAGATGTCCCGAGGAAGGATGTAGCCGATAAATCTCTACAACGGCCAGGAACGAGGTCTTGCGAGTAGCCAACATCGGGTCTCTTTACATCCCATATGGTCGAAATGGTCTTATAGGGCTCCTTTGTTTTCATTTTATTCTCTTTTTCTCTTAGAAAAAAGGCTGTAAGATTGCTTTGTTGACTACACTCCTTCCCGATCCGAGTAACACATACATTTCCACTTATTTTTCTTGGGCCCGATTTTTTGTTCGAAAAGAAAAACTCTAATGAACGGCTTGGATTGGCCCATGAAAGTCTCACCAATGAATTATAAATAAAATTTATAGTTCATTGGCTTATAAATACTTTTTTTAAATCTATTTTTTAGAGATATAACAAGTAAATAGAATGAATGATATGTAATGGCAGGAGATAAGGACAAAAGTTAGTACTGGAATAACGAATTCAACTATTAAGATCACGAGGACAACTTCTTTTCAGAAGATTCGGAAGATTATCATAAATTGAAAAGATAAGTTTGTAACTAATGGGTTCGAGTGGCAATTATGTTTGTAAAGAAAGGATTGATGTCGGGTTCGTTAGTAACTCCCAAAATATTTGTAATTAGTAAAAGAGACAATATTTTAGATATTAGGTAAAAGTTTGACCTCCACAATTATTATTCTAATGCGGGATTTTCTTACTTCTTGGGACTTCTTATTCTCTACAGCTTATTTGTTTTATTTTACGAAATTGTTAATTCAGATTCGTAATGATTGTAAAATGCTTAAAAAAAAATATCACTTTTTTTTTCTATAGACACCTTCCATACTACTGTGTATTATGTGCCTTGTTATTACTTTTTACAAAATTTTGAAGAAATTGTTATAACTTATTTTTATTTTGAAGAAAAAAGATTTGTCCAGGCCGGGATCATTTCTCTTCAAAATAACAATATTTAAAAATTATCATCATCATAAGAATAATAAATATAAAATAAAGATTGTTTTCGTTTCTTTCATGTACGAGTATTTTGAACGAATTAAAAACCAAAAAACCGCGGAACCAAACTGTTAAAGAAACAATAAAAAAAAATTCTCTCAACCTTTTTTGTATTAATTTAATTAATTTGCTCTTAAAGCAAAAATAAAAAAAAAAAATGGGACCATTTTTTTTTAGTTTTATTTATCAATAAGTAATTTTTCAAAGCAATAAAAGTAATACTGGTGAAAACACCGGAAATGTTTTTATAATTGATTTTGGTTTTCAAAGTTTTTATTGTTTCGTTTACCTGTACTGTATTAAATGTTTCCCTATTTATTTCATACCGAACAGAATATTATTTTCAGTCCATGAATTTTCGTAGTTTTCTCGTTTTAGAGAAAAATAATATTCTTCCATTATAACAAGGAGCGGAGTGGCTCAGTGGTACAGTGCTGAGTTGAGTGCCGGTTATAATGCTGCTCTAATTTATAATAATTTACTTGATCTTTTAACAGTCGGGGATAGATTATGTGGGTTCTATAGACCCTCCTCACACCGAGGTTCAATAAAGTGGGTGGTTCCCTGAATATGGGGGAAAATCTGGCGGTTGAACATGATCTCGGATCACATTACGTTTGACTCACTGCACAGCCGTTGTCTTTGACAGTACAGTCTCTAATACGTATTCAACACAAGATCCTTCATGGGATGTATTGGTGTAGGTTTTTTTTATTTTTGTGTTGCAAAAAAAACTTGATTTTTTTAAATAACGATATAGCTATTAAACTAATCTTAAATTTTGATTTATTTAATGTAAAAACATATTTAGAATTTAAATGCGAAATAAATGTAGGTTGGTTTAAATTATACTTTTTATGTTCGTATGGTAATATTTCAAGTTTACTATATAAAGTGAAGGTTAGTATAAAGTGAAGATGATATTGTCTAAGGAATTCTTAAGGTTATATTGAAATTCTCCAGTTCCTGGAAACAGTTCAAACACCCAATTCAATTCGATATGAGAACCTTTTGGTGGTTTACTAATTTCTAGTTCATTATGAACTGTAGTACAAGTTCTCAAATTATTCAACATCCAAATATTTGTTCGAGCAAAACAAGAACATTGTTTGTTCCCAACCTCGCTTGAGGCATTTATGGAGTAGTTCATAGTCGCCTGTAATTGTTAGAGAAGAGGATTCTATTTTAATAGCGACTTGATGTTTAAATTTTCATTAAAATTTAATTAAATATGTATAAAATTATTCAATTGCATATATCGCTACTTTAGTATTACAAGGTTGTATGTTACAAAATTGAAAAATCAGAGTTATTGATACCAAATGGTTCTGTGGGTCGAAAACTTAGATATTAAAATAGATCTGAAACATAGATCTTCAAAACGTCTATAAATCGCGACCAATCATGCAAAGACCAAAAATAAAAATGTGTATATCGTGATGATTTTAAATCGGAGTCACATAGTCATTTGGTCCACTTAGAACTTTATTATTCTCTGAAATATACAACTTCGTAAGCACATGGGTTTATGTTATCGGATGCACCTAAGCAATTCGTTAAATCTCCGAATTTTTATCTTCAGTACAACCGAAATGAGTAATCCACTATGAAGGGGGAAAGGGGAAAAAATGTTTTAATGCTTATTCCTTTTGATTAATAATCGATTTCAGGTATGCGACTTATTCTACACTGGATCACAAGGAATACGCCTGAAACTCATATATAATTTTCAAAAGAATGCAACAGAAACGAATAATTTTCAAAATAGTTCGCAAGGAAAACATGAAAATAAGTATACTCCAGATAAAGCAGCAGATCTGATAAGTCCATCGGAGGTGATTTATCTATTAAAAAATGTATAATATGTATCTAATGTTTATCGGGCAATATTTTGCAATGAGTATAACTTTTCTTTCAATAAACCGTCGAATGAACTATGTGATCTGTTTGCAGAAGCAGATCTAGGAAAAAAAGAAAAAAATTTAAGCGAAGAAAATAACAGTATATTAGAGGAGCATCTAATTGATAAGAGATGCACTGACGAGCTGGTAATGGCATTCATAACTCAATATATAAAATTTTAAATAGGGCAATAAAAGATTTGTCCTTAATCTTTGGCATTGCTTTTCTCATTTTCATATCTGTGTAGCATAGAACTTTGTAATACTATTTTGATAAATTTCGCCAAATATCACAAACCCTACTTGCACACATAATGATATGTAGTATATATTGTTACATATACGATTTATGTTTTTCTACCGAAATTTAAAAATCAGAATTTATAAAGACATCATCCTTCCAACTCTTGTTTACGGATGTGAAACTTGGCCTAACTAATGACGAAGGATTTACAGCGTCTGAAGGTATTCGTAAATAATGTGTTGCGTAGAATATTCGGTCCAAAAAACGATGAGACCATTGAAGGATGCTGGAGATTGCATTACGCGGCATTTCGAAGCATGCACCCGGTTAATATTATTCAGGTATAATATCACAAAGATTAAGATGGGCTTGTAAAGTGAATGGGCTTATTAATGAACGAATTCCTAAGTTTTAAATAAGCGCTGTGTCGACTGGGAGGTGTTTGAAGAATAGACTGAAGTGTAGGTGGGAAGATTGCGTTAAGAGTGATATGAGGAATTTGGATTTGGGTAATGGTCTGTAGACAGAGGTTTGTAAGAAGAGATTGCTGGTAGCGGTATTGAGTCTTAGGGTTCTCAAAGGTTTATTATTATTGTTATTATTATTATGAATTATGTTTCAGAAACCAACACAAACGTTTCTCTACCTGAATAAAAGCTCATATATGTTTATTAATTCATTTTTTTAAAATTATTAATTTCTATTTTTATTAAGTTAAGGTATGGAGTAGAATACCCGGTCCGATAACAATAAGTCTACTAGATAATGTAGCTGATCACATACGTGCGATTCGAGAGTACATAACCGTTTGATGTAATCAAATAGAAAGAATTCCTAATAAGCGATGAGCAGACAGATGAACGTTCGAGGAATAGGACAAGGCATAGATGAGGGTATCGAGCTTAGAGAGTTCTCACGGATTTGTGTACGGAAGTTTTTAAACAGACATAAGCGGTATTGACATTGATTCTTTTATTATTACCAATTAAATTTTAGTTATTGTAAAGTGACTTTAATGATGGATCAGAATAATAAAAAATATTTTATTGGACCTTAAACAGATGTTGTTTTGACTGCTTTAGCCCGGATTGGCCGAATGGTAATGTTCCTCCCATTTGCCGGGCCATTAGGAGCCTCTTTTATATTCTAACATAAAAAAAACAAAAAAAAAACAGAAATGCTTAACCTGTTTTCGTCCTTAATGCGTGTAATCTCAGTGTAAATCTTCACTACCCCACCCCCGCCCCTACGAAATTAGTCCCCGCAGATATGTCTCCTTTCGGGGTTGCTTCCGCTTTTATTTTTGTCCCTGTCCTGAGATGCTCATGATAATTTTTATTTTATTGGGTAATGATCGTTACCATGATATTACTTGCTAAAATTCTCTTTACGAATTTTATGTTTTTACTTAATGTAATGTCGCCAGGAACATTTGAATTTGTCATTAGTGTTATTCTTATTGTTCTATTGTAACTTTACAAAGGGAACGAATATATTAATATGAAATTTTAGTACTAATTAAATCATGGTTTTATTTTTTATTCAAATAATGCAGTTACGTAATAAAACAAAACAAAAAAAAATGTTAATTTGTCTAAAGTATTCTTGGTGAAACCTGAGTTAAGACTTAAAAATAAACTTGGCTCTAACTCTCAGTTACACTCCCATATAAGTTTCTCAAATAATCTTCGAACTAGCGTTTTTAAATATTGTATCAATGCTATATTTGGATAAAAACACTAATGTCAGGTCGTCATCCCATTATTATTTTACTCTACTTTACTACATATGTAATATGAAATATGTCAAATGTTATATTATATTAATCTAGTCTGATGACCTCTCCCATTATGTCCGTGTATAAATAGATACTCAAAAGTGTTTCCTCACGATACACGAGCGTTTTTAGTGTTACATTCGAACGGGTTTACCCCTTCTCATTCCATTAGAGCGTATTCTTTCTCTTATATTACAATATTTTATCAGTATAATAGACTTATAAAAAATATTTTTAAATTATTCAAAAAAATTTTTACATTTTGGATCTGGAGAATAATTGGAGGGAGACTTACTGCTGGTTGGCCACACTCATTGAAATACCGGTTCAATATATCTATAAATTTCAGTATCTATAAAAAATGTTGTTTATACATCCTAATAAGTATGTGAACGATACAAAGGCGCGATCAATGGCTCGATGATGTTCTGCCAGATATCATATACCATTGAGCTCAAGTGGTAATCAACAAGAATTTTGAACCTAAAAAAAATGGTAATTCCCATATTGATTTGTAAATATTCTAGGCATACAGTGGAACTCGTTGGAGTGATAAAACTGGTCCCGCAGGGCCTGGGGGAGAAATCTCTGGCAAGACGTGGCAGCCATGGCGTCCCTTATTTACGACTTCTCATCTTTGCTAATAGTCCCAATATGGCCCTTATGCATTTTATCTCCCTATATCGCACTAAATTTCGGACCTTTCCCTATGATTCTACTTTATGAAGTGTAAAGATCCTTGGAAATATTTATCGTTCATGCATGGGCAGGGAGCCAATTTACGCATAAGTCATAATAAATGGAGTAAAATAAGGAATTGTTTAAATTGGGTTTTATAAAATATTCTGTGTAATAAACGTGTAAATAAAATTAAGATAGCATTAATAATTTTTTAGAACGTTGGCTTGACATTCATCTAAAATTCTTCTTGACATTCTTATATCTAAAAAATATAGAAATAAAACTACATATAGATATAATTTTTTTATTATTTTATTGTGATTATTTAAATATTTTTTGTTTTCAAGAGAAAAGATTTTTACTGGCAGGGATTAGCTTCATAAATGTGTACCAATGACAATACAATAATTTATTAAGTTTATCTCATTATCCTCAGGACATTCAGAATTACCATATTTTCATATCCAAAAGCACATTGGTACTGTACATAAGTGGCTTAATCCTTGAGACAAGCATATGACTTCAGGCAGAATCAAGTGGAGAGTTTCGAATATATTGCAAAAATAAAGAAAGCAATAATATGTTTTAAACATAACCTTTTATAAAATAGAAATTGAATATTAGTAAAAAAAAAACACGCGTTTATAACCTTAAAAAAAACACTTCTACCACAACACTACAACACTACAACCCGTGAAGGGTCTGGGGTTCAGTACATGGTAGAGACAGTACTGTTTCATGGACAACGGTTGTGCAGGGAGGTGATTTGTCCTAGATCACGCTCAACCGCCAGTTTTCCCCGTTTTTTGGGTACCCACTTTGAGAGGCTGGATGAGCCCCAGGAGCGTCCTAGATATGATCTATTTCCGGCTGCGGACAGACTAAATTAAAGTCTTACCTGCAGCGGGGTTTGAACAAGGTTTTTCGGCATGGCAACTCAATGCTCTACCACTGAGCCACTCCACTCCCTGCTTTTATAACCACTCGAATCAAAAATTAGAAAATTATATAATTTTAAATAAGTTTAACGTAAGAAAACTGTGTCGAACAAAAATAATCACTATATCGTAAAAAGGCATGTGATGCTTCTATGATATTTTATAATACCTCTAGATTTACCAATATGAGTCCATAAAATATTTACAACAATTAACATCGAGGATTCAAAGGTTTTTATGATAAAATTAATTTTTTGTTCATCTCTTTTTTATTATTTTATACTTCATTAGTTTTGTTTCCTATAAAAGTGTGTTTATAAATTATTACTTATTCATCGTAAAATCAGTAGGCAGTAAGGAAAAAAAAAAGTTTATTCTAGCTTAATAATCTCGCATGAGTTGTAACTAACTATCTAGCAGCCACTGTACTATTGTATAAGGCAACGCCATTTTGAATTGCAGTTGATGGTATCCACAAATAGAACGATCATAATTTCTAGAGAAGCATAAGCAGCTGGATTTGCATATAGCCTCCCTTTAATTACCCAGAAACGGCTGCCCTTTCTTGGTTAGCATAATAATACATTTTGTATTCATCTAACCCAACATGTAGTCACATCTAGAAGGGATTGGAAAAATTCAATCTGCAAAGCTTCAAGTCTCTAAAGTACATGTAATAATAAGCCATTTCAAGCATCATTGAAGCATATACCAACAACTTCCATCAATGAATATCAAACATAGCACATTTTGTATCAACATATCTTCATATCTTCATATCTTCAATCCAAGACTTCCAAGCATGTACTATTTTTATAATGGTTACAAAGCAACATCCGGGACGGCATAGAGTTATTTTGCAGCTTCTGAAATAATTTAGCAATTTGGGTTGTTTATTTAAGATGTGCTGTATTCTACCTGATAGGATTTTTTTCTGTATGGGCTGAATTTGCGAAAATGTTTAGTTTTTCCATGAAATTCAGAGATTTAATGGTATTATTATTTTTTTTTATGGCATTATAGTAATTTTTTTTTATTTTTACTATAATGAAAATGTCTTTGAACCCATCCTCTTGGAGTGCGCCAAGCTTTTTAATGTGGTCGCTTTTAAAAAGGAGAAAAACTGGTGGTACAGTGTGATCTCGACCCAAACACTTCCTTACTCTACTGCAGACTTAGGATAAGTACAGTCCCCATCATGTATTGAACCCTTCGTGGGTTTTAGTGAAATAGTGTTGATTTTAAGATTGTTATGAGCATTTTTTAAGATATCCTACAAAGCTCTGAAAACGCTGTAGTTGATAGATCTATAGAGAGTTTATGATAATGTTGCACTTCTTAATGTCATTAGAAATCTCTAAATCTCATGATTTGAATTATACCATTGGACTGAATCACTTTTATCATAAAAAGGTTAGTTTTTGTAGCTAATTCGGAAAAATTAAAAAAATATTAATAAATGAAAGGCGCATGTTAAATGTGACCAACGTGGGCTGTGGACATTAAAATATCAGTTACAACTTCATTTGAGGCAGATATATAAGTATACATTTAGCTACCGCATAAAAGAAAGATAAATCAAAGTTTAACAAACAAAGTTTATAGAAAAAAAAATTAAACGTAAACACAAGTATTAAAGAGTTTAAATTAGCTAAAATACTCTATATATTTTAAACAAGTTTTATGTATGAAATATTGTTCGCAATCACCTGCTATATGTGGCACTATTTGGAACAGTACGAGTACCAAAGTATATAGGGTAACTGGCATTGAACAGGCAGCTTAAGTGTCCTTTAGGATCGGTACCTTTACCCTTAAGATATAGGACAGGGCAGTAGTAAGCAAGAAGCGGGCAACTCAACATGTAACGTATAAAAGAAGGGTCCTTCTTTCTTTGTTAGTAGAAATAAGTTTTAACTTGTTTATTGCGTGGTATACTATAAATATAATGTAATGTAATTCAATTGGATGAAAAATGATCTTAACTAAACAACTCCTGGTCAATCAACCACGTCAACCTCTGGAGAAGAGAGGGAGATTCATTAATGATACAGAATTACCATATCTCAAATATAACGATCTCAGGGTGGCATCCTATTTTACTATTTAAATATAACTCAGATCAAAGGATCTGGATTTTCCTTGAGATCATTGCTTGGGCAGTGACGCAATAGTATACCTGAGTCCGTAATAGCTGCGATGGCAACCAACCCTAAATTTTTAAATTATTTTTATGTTCTAACAATATAAAATTTTCTTAATATTCTTAATAGATGATTGAAGCTTGAAAATAATGTTCTATTGTTATACAATATGGTGCAAAAGATAATTTTAATATATAATATTATATAAATCGCGCCTTTAATTTAATCAAGCAATAGAACCGGCACGTGTGAAAATTATTCAGTCCACAACGATTGTAAGCGCTCAGTGTGTGTCTCTCTGGACCGCATCGCTCGCGCATAAAGGGTATTTTTGAATACCCGTTACCACGATACCCTGAAGATCCTGAAGATTGGCCTAATGCCCTAGGATGGTTTAGTTATGGAGATATAAGAAAGGGACGGCGATAAAATGCACTATTGACTAGGCTCCATTCATTAAATTGCTTGATCTAGGAGGCCATAGAGGCAACTAACGCAGATGCACGGGCTGAGGGATAGCCTATTTCCTGCCTCACCACTAGATATTCCAAGATTACGAGAACTATCTCTCTTCCTTAGCTATAACCATCCCAGCCCTAGCTAACCAGATAAAATACATGAATGCAAATCGAGAAGGGGAGATATATGCTTCCTATGCCTGTCAGGAATGATGAATGTTAATCATATCTCAGAGCTATAGAACAAACAAAACTTTGTTTATACCTTATCCTTTTATTATTGGATATAAATACCAATTTGGACTAATCCATATTGAATCATTCAGGTCATGAAATCAATTTTCTTAAATTTCCATGTCTTGTTATATTATATTATAATTAATAAGTTAACTAAAGTTTTATTCGGTACATAATATTAAATGGGTTGATCAATTAGTGAATAATTTTACGAATTTAACTTAATTATTATAGTAAATCCTTAATGGAATAAATGTGAGGCCCAGTGATTATTATGTATCAAAATACCAGACTTCATAAAATTACCATATTTATGAATATGAAGTGTTGTCATTAACACTGAATGATGAACAATGTTTTAAAATATTAAATATTTTATATTATTGACAGTATATAAGGGTGCTATATATGACACTATGTCGGGCGGCCAAGCTAAGATTGAGCAACCTCAATAGTTCAAATAAATCAAAGGTTAAAGACAAGGGGGTTAATAAAGGTTGTGATTTGGAAACGAATACAGTACTAAGGAAAAGTTCGTTAGAAACTATCCCTGAAGGGATAGGAGAAACCTCCGCAGATAAGGAAGAAATATTTTCAAATACCAAATTAAAATCTGAAAAGAATAGAACTAAAAATTCAAATTCAGGAAGCCACATAATGGAAAGCTATTTCCAAAATAAAAATAATTCAGAAACAGTAGGTTCGAATAAAGTTGGCTATACAAATGAAACAATTAATTCAAATCAATCAAACATTTCAGAACAGACAATTAAAAAATCCAGCTTTAACACTCTCAACGTTTGCATCTTTAACGTGAGAAAGTTGTTAAGAGAGGAAAGACTAAAGGAATTTGAAACGACTTTAAATAAAATAAAACTGGAGATATGATTGGTTTTTGTGAAGTAAGAAGGAAGGGTCCAAAAATAATAGAACTTTAAATCAGGTAATATATGTACGTACACATTATGTTAACAATAAAAACGATAAAATAAGGAACGTTAGGAGTATCTAAATAAATATGGTAAGGGTGATTGTAAATTTTCCTTAGGATCGGTACCTAAGCCCTTGAGAAATTGGGGCAGAGTCGTAGGTTAGAAGCGGGCGACTCAACATTTAGACTGTCACATGCAGCGAAAGGGTCCCCCTTTTCTTTCTTTGTAAGTAGAAATATAATTTAACTTGTAGCTATAATCAAAGAATCTTTATTTACTAAACCACTCCTAGTTACTCGACGTTTGTAAAAAAGTGGGATATGTTTTAAGTCATTAATGACACAGCATTACTATACCTCAGTGGTAACAATCTCAGGGTGCCATCCGATTTTATTGTTTAAAATATTATACCGATCAAAGGATCTTATTTTTAGTGGTGGTTTTGTAGTGGTTGGAAGATTGTAAGCATTATTTATCGTATTAATAATGAAAGGAATTTTCTAACATCTGCATTATCATTTTTCCATTTCATCTATGATATTCTAGATATAATATTCTAATATTATTAATGATTAAATCTAACTAATAAAAAAATTAACTGTGGTCATTCACCAGTATTTTACTAGTGTCTAGAGAAAACATGTCGATCATCAATCTGTCTATCTATAACTTAAGAGACCTTTAATTCCTGATCCTGATATTTGCTGGTGACCTAAATCACGCCGCAGGTTTGAATAATGCCCTTTCAAGTTTATATAAAATAAAAGGAAACAAGAGCAACATCACGGCGAATTCATTCAGAATGGTCTATCGAGCCGTTCGCAAGCCATAAGTAAGCAATCGTAGAATGCGAAATGCAAGGACATTCGGAGAGACTTATTGCAGGATACTCCTCGAAATGTACTCGACGAGAGATTTCCTTCCAGGATCCAATAAAACGGTCTCAAGTCACGGAGCATTTGCTATTATTTCTCACGTTTGACATCCCATTTATTGCCCCTTAACTTATGTCATTTTATCATTCTTTATATTTTTATTTCTTTTATAAACTGCTTATTAAACATATAAATTTAAACTGTTTCTGTTATTATTTTGTCACAAAAAAGTATATATTATTTTGCTTTGAAGTGTTTTTTATTCCGCCTCTTGTGTATTTAGGTATTCACTAAAAAAGTAAGATATAATATATTTACCATATTACAACATTTAATATAAATCACTAACAAGGGAGTGTACTCTCAATAATATATTATTTATATGTTGTAATGAGTAGACTAAATTTTTAAAAATATATTTAATTTTATTTGATAGAGGGGTATCCCATGTCTCCTACATAAATTATATGTATGATGGAATGAATTTACCAAGTCCATCAGTATAACAGTAAAACACTATCTATCTGTTTTCAACAAAACTCTATATTTAGATGGAAAGGATGCGTTGCTACCAAAAAAGTTTCATTTTATACTAGGAAAAGTGACCACTATGGTATTTTGCTATTACTACATGTTGTGTAGTGTAGCTTTATTTACCGCATAATAGGGATCTGAATATGTTTTGTTTAATTTCTTTTCATCCAATTTTATGGAATTTATGGAATATCGACATTTCTCTCTCTCTCTCTCTCTGTATATATATATACATATATATAGTATCGCATAAATTCATCTTGATAAACCGTACTGTCAAAATTGAAATTTGGAAAACGATGTTTAGCCAATTAAAAATAAACTATTAAAAATTAATATCCATGAGTCCTTTAATGTGAATAGATTTCAGTCATTGTTTATTCGACTATGAATCCCATCCTTAATTATTTAACTAGTTATCTGTTAGGCGAAATATTTATCTCTAGTTCTTATTTGTTAAGTCTTTTCACATTTTACTCGTTCGATAGTGATTTTCTTCCGTCCTTTTATTTATTTATTTTTTTAGTATTTCCTTTGTTAGCTCTTTATATTTTTTTGTTATTTTCTTCATCATCATTATCGAACTCCTCTACAAGCTACGACAGGACCCTCGCCTCCTCAAATAGCTTTCGCCAGTCCATTCGATTGAGTGGTCCTCTCCTCCTTTACTCGGAACACCAAGCGCGGTTCTTCAAATCTTTTTTTGCAGCATCAGCCCTTCGTAATTTGGGTCAACCTCTCCATCCTATTCTTTGTAGTTTCTCGCCCAAGTGTTTCCTCGGAATTTTCCACAGAGTTTTTCATTCGATAAAACAAACGTATAAACAGTCTCGCTCATCATTTTTAGAACTAAGGATGTTTCCGATCCCTAAATAGCTGCCCGACTAATTCCAAGTATACATTTTTTTTATATTTGTCTTTGTTGCTCTTGAAAATAACTGTTTCGAATTCTACCAGGTGGGACCTACATGTTAAGCAGCCAACGAGTTATTAGAGGAAAGCTTGTTACACCTCCTGCGGTTAGCAGAATTGATATCAAGACCTACCGACACAAATTGGAGAGAAAACGAAAAAAAAGACGACCTGGAAAGAAGTTGGAAGACATGGTGAAGAAGGATTTCGAGAAGAGAGGACTCCGGTGGAACTGGAGAGCTCAGTGCGGCAAGAGCTGGAAAAGGCTGTACAGAATTCCTCGTCACACTGCATAAGTTGTTTAAGAGGACATGATATGATAATGATGAAAAACAGTAAATATAGAATTGTTATTAAAAGGAAGTCTATCGAGTTGTACTATTTTTTAACCTATACTCGTTATTTTATATTATCTCTTATATATAATTCTTATATAATTTTTAATTTATATAATTTAGAAATCATCTAGCTTTATATGATAATTTAATAATATAAAGAGCAATCAACTACTCCCCTCATATAATAAATTCTTCTTTGTAATGATGTTATGAACTAACAACAACTTAAGGATAACCGACTCCCGTTACAGAAACGTTGGGCGAAATATAAAAAGCTTTGGGAGTAAAACTGGACCGTTGCGAGTGTCGAAGCCATTGGACTCCGATTAGTATTCATGGACCTGACTGGACCAAACGGTTAATCAGTTTATGAATTAGAACGGGTCGAAAAAAAATTTGTTTAAATCGTCAACGGTTTGATCCTATCCCTCATCTCCCACATCGAGGGTAAATTGGAAGCATGTACGTTGGCATCCATCTTTAGTTTTCCAAAACCGTCTAATATACTCTCAATTTCAATATTAATAACTATTCGTAATCACCTTAGTTGTTACTGTTTTTTTTCTATTGTTGAACTGAGGGAAACCTAAAATATAATCCTTCGCGATCTTCTATTTGTTTTCTAAAACTATCTTGTAAATACTTTAAGCTTTAAACGCGCAGCAGTATTGGGTTCTTTGAACCAACGAAATCTTATTCAGAGGGAAATAAAAATGTTAATAGCGGTAAATTCTTGACTTTGGCTAAAAAATCATTCGCTCCTAGATTTTTTGGTGTACATAAAATTAGAGACTCTTAGCTCCATACCTGGCATTGACAAGGCCTAATGGTTTAGGAAAAATAAAGTAGGAAGTGAAGTATACAGTAGAATGAGGAAGAGTTCTTCAAAAAGAGGAATTGTAAAGCACGCTCAGCGTTTAGTATAATTTAGGCTGTATCTCGACAGTTTTTATGTCTTTACATAAAAAATGTCGAGATACAGCCACCTAATACCTTCCTTTAGATTAAAGGAATATATTGCTTAATAAATCCATCTAACAATATTGAGCCCTAAGACGACTTGGCGGCCATGCCAAGATGTATATGAGACGATTTCTTCAGAGCTGGTCTCCAAACTTGGTGGTTGGTTGCCTTAGTGTACGGAGTTGGAAATAAATAAACTATTAAAAATTAATATCCATGAGTCCTTTAATACAACGATTAATCCAACATAAACGATTAATGTTTAAGCATCTATCTTACGGGCAGACTAAGCCTTTTTTCTAAATCGATTATTTATAATTCTTGATCATATCCTTATTTGAAGATTTATATTTATCTGAAAAAGGTATTTAGTCGACTTCAATTAGGAGATTAAACAAGCCAAGAGAAAATCGAGAATCATTTAGTAGATCAAACCTTTGAAGGGTCATCGTGAAACCTTTTATATTTGGTTTAAAATTACAATATTTGCTTTAAAACTTCAAAAGCTCTTCATTTTCAAAGGTTGTAGCACTTCATATGATTATGTTATATTATTCGTCATTGCCTGATTTGTAGATTCCTTAAAAAAAAAATTTAGTATTTAATTTTTTTTTTTTAAATAATCGGTAATTAGGGTAATTACGATTATCACTCACTAACCCCAATAAACTGGGAAGGTTTAAATCGAAATGTTGGCCATTTTCAATTAAAGCATAAAACTAATCGGCGGTGAACCCCCAGCCCCCCCCCCCCGGCCGTAAACTGGACCTGCCAGGACGAGTTACTTCCGGTCGGAGGAACATCCCCTGGCTCTTCGAGTACTCTCTAATTGCTCGCTCCGGTAGCCGTTGCACGTCGTCCCTGCGCAGGATCTATATTGTACTGTCCGGTCCGGATATATTGGTCATATCAGCTAATAAAATTGTTTGAATCAATTTGGTATTTGTTATGACCAATTTCAATTTATCACTTTGATAATTGATAATTAAAATGGTTATCCTTTAATTACATGAAAAAAAGTAAAACAAATAAAACTCTCAAAGGTTTGATCGACTTCTTAAAAATTAACATATACTCGTATCCATAACATATCCACGAATCGGGCAGCAAGTACCACGCGAATATCACTTAAATCTTCTTCACACTCTCTCATCTTCCTGGACTGTTCCTCTCGTTCTTCCTTAGTACATTTTCTGCCGCGTCTCTCCTTCCTTCCTGCAAAAACCCCAACTTCTTTTAGTTTTTTTCCGAAAAGCTCTCTATCCAAGCAGCCCTTATCTTTGATGTTTAGCCTATCCAGCTCCTCTTTTATTTGTTTCACATATCCACCTGTACCCTTAAAGTTTAAGGCTTTATGAACGATTTTTTTGTTCAGCCTCTTAGTGCTCATTCCTCTAGGACAACGGTTGTACGGGGAGGTGACCTTCGATATCACTCTCGATCTCTCGATTTAACCCCAATTAAGAGTACCCACTTTATAGGGGCTAGGTGAGCCTCAAGAGAATCTGTAGGTTAAATATTTAATCCCACATTGGCCATGTGACCGTAGAACCTCAGTCTCCTGGTCCTGATGACTGTTTCAAGATGTTCCAAATTTCTGTATATTTCTTCGTTGGATATTCGCCTCTTGTGCTACTTTGGGTCCATCAATCCTCCTCAGAATTTTTCTTTCAATCTTCAGGACCTTTTCCAGACTCGGAAGGCTGATTTTCCATACCATACAATATACTGGTCTTGCTACTGTACAGTAGTGCCTTATTTTTGCATTGGAGAACAAATTTTTCTTGCTGTACATGTTTCCAGTGGCAAAGTTCAGTCTTTCCAGTTTGGCTATTCTTTATTCCACGGATGCTCTATCTGTTCCGTTGTTACATATTACCTCTCCTAGGTATTTATACTTTTTTTATATTTTGTGTTGAATATTTCCGTGCTATAGCTGGCATTTGTTGTCATAACCTCTGTATTTTCATCCGAAATCTGTAGTCCCGTTTTATCCGTTATTTCTTCCAGGGTATTAAAAAACATAAAAAATGTTTGCAAATCAATTTTTTTATATATTATTTCAAAACTTCTGAAAATAATGTTTATAATCATTGAATCCAATTACCGCCCTATCTGTTTGGTTTTTTGAGAATAAACTTTTTTATTTAAGACCATGCACATTTTCCATATTTAATTATTATCATTAATATAAAAACAATTCAAACATGTAAAACATTTTCCGTAATCGTGCCTCATAGAATATGCAGATATTTTTGTTAGATTCCTCCCCCCCCCCTCGACAGAATATAAATCGGTGAATGGTTAATGAGGGTAAATTAATCTGCTCATTGAAGCTGGCCACTCTGCTCCACCCTCCCTTCCTCCCTCATCACTCTCCCCGAGTCCCTCTTTTATTGCGGGCTTTGAATCGACTTAATTTCGTATCGGATTACAAATTCCATTAATGATGATTATTTCCTAGATCAATATTTACTTGGCCGGAAGTTTAAAACTTGTCTGATTGCTGTGTTTGGGGTAATAATATGTCTTGAAAATCCTATTGATGTCAGAGTAATCGTTTTAGGGTAATTACACAAATTATTATTTCTCTTAACGTCCGTACTTTATTATAAATATGATTTTTTCGAGAGGGAGGTTGTGTGTGTTACCAAATTACTAATCAGTCAAATTAATACCTTAATTAAACCATCAATATAGTATTCATAAATATATAGTGCATCTGGTATAAGGGAGCACCTGAAGAATTATAATGAATACACATTATTAATACAATTTCTTATATAAAATACTATCATTGAGAAATGATGATTAACGATTCAGATATATACAAAGGATTGCAATCAAATACACACAGACAAATTAAAACTTATCTGGTAAAATAGGGTTATGTCTAGAATTCTTTGTGAGGTCTTCCTCGGGTCTGGCTGGTTCTCTCTTTCACGCCAGCTTCCTCATCTTCGGCTACCACCCTTTGATCTTCCTTCCAGAAGTCAACTTCGATTCCTGCTTCCCTGGAGTCCTTTCAGAGAGTGCCTTTTTTTTTCTAAAAGCGGAATATTGGACCCCCTCTTTCGTATCTCATGAGCCTCCCTGGCACAATATTACTATCAACTAGAGTGAATTATAATAAAAAGAACTAATGACAGAATAAGACTAATGAGATTAAAAACTGAAAAGATTAATAATTGTTACAAAAATCATCACTATCAATGAAACATTTTAATTTAACCACAAAGAAGAAATTTTATTTATAACTTATGTCTATTTCATACCTTTCATGTGATGAAATACTTGCCGCTTTCCTAAAATCCCGCACCAATGATTAATGTCCTGATAACATTCCAGTAAAACTAGTAAAATCCTGTCTTCCCACCCTTATACCCATACTCTATCACATCTATAACTTCTCCTTGCGAAATTCCACATTCCCTTCTTCTTGGAAAACGGCCCTGGTCCGACCATTAAACAAAATTTCGAACCCTTCCTCACCTCAAGACTTCCGCCCTATCTCCCTTCTTTCTAACCTTTCAGAACCGTTAGAACGCCTAGTACAGAACCAACTTTCAAACTTCCTGGAAGAACGTTCCCTCATTAATCCTCTCCAATCTGGCTTTCGGTCTGGACATTCAACTCAATCCGCTCTCCTGAAAATAATCCATGACCTCCAGACTTCCATCGAACACCAAAAACTAACTATCCTTATCCTTCTAGACTTCACTAAAGCATTTGACACAGTTGACCATAACATCCTACTTACCAAACTTCAAAATCTTCCTTTATGCAGTACCTTGCACTGGTTCAAATCCTTCCTCTCAAACTGATCACAGTTTGTTGTCGTTCCAGGCCAACCTCCATCCAAAAGACTCTCTCCCTCTCCTGTGGTGTCCCTCAGGGTTCATCTCTGTCCCCTACTCTATTTTCAATTTATATAAATGACCTTCCTCACCTCATCCATCATTCCAAATACCATATCTGCGCCGATGATTTTCAAATATACCTGTCGTTTCCCCCATCCAACCTATTACTAGCCACAAAAAAATTACAAGAAGATCTGAACCGAATAAGTCAATGGGCAGTGACTAACAAGTTGAGGCTGAATGCGGAGAAGACAAATGCGATGGTAATAGGTTCCAATCACCTCCTTAAAAAAGTTCCTCATTCCCCAATCCTGTACTTCAATAATGTTCCCGCCAAATTTTTCCTAACAGTGAAAAACCTCGAAATAACTTTAGACCAATCCCTCTCCTGGAAAAGTCATATTGCCAATATATCTCGCCGTACTTATTCTACCCTGAAGGGATTAAACTACACCCGTCACCTATTTCCATTTGAAACTCGTAGACTCCTAGTTACCTCTTCAGGATTCCCCCACTTCGACTACTGCTGCGCCGTATATGGGGGTGTCTCTGTGGAGCTCGAGGCCAAAATAAAACGTTTGATGAATTGCTTTGTACGCTTTGTCTTCGGGATCTCCATGGACACCCCTGTCTCCCGATTTTATGAAGAGTTGAGGTGGTTGTATCCTTCCTATCGCCGTAAGTATTTCCTTGCACCCTTCCTCTATCAAGTTATCCAATCCCGCCGTCCACTATACATACATGAGCTCCTCAAATTTAAATCCTCCATCCATTCCCGTGATACCCGTTCACACCCTTCCGATTTGTATATAAAGGTTCATTGAACCGCTGCTTTCAACAGATCGTTCCTGATTCGGTCCTGTTCCCTGTGTATGATTCTATCCCTTCTTCCATCCGCTGTTCCAAGACCCTTCGTACCTTCAGATCCCGATTTTTTTCTATCCCTCCAGTTCCGCGAAGTTCAAACATAAAATTATCGATAGAATATTATTTATTTTGTTTATTCATTTTTATTTTTATTTTTAACGTGAAGTATTGTGAAATCTTCATTTTTTCATTATCATAAGAAGCTATTTTTTTATTTATTATTATTTAATCAGCTTTATAGATTGACTTTTCTACTTGTTTTTTTTTTTGTACTCTAAGGCTCTAAAGCCCACAATAATGTACAGTTACGTTATTCTAATGGGACTTGTCCCAGAATAAATAAAGAATTTATTATTATTATTTTTTTTTAATTGAAGTGTCATGATTATTAACATTATCGCAAACATGCAAATTAATATGTAAAGTTTTACATTAAATAGGAGAGTAGAAAAGTTGTTTAAACATTATTTTTTCAGTATGAAATATTGTATTAAATTGTTATTATTAATGGCTTTTGATGATAATTTTACATTTCGTAAATACAATATATATGAATATAACATTTTATTATTATACTTAGTTAACTATTTAAATAATTAAATAGTAAATTTAGTTACTTAAAGGATTTTCTCAATAAAGTTGTTGAAATATTCATTGCCTTCCTCGGGGCATGAGGTTGAGTGGCTAGCCTAGAGAAGGAATTTTAATTTCAATCTTATCTCAAGCCGTTTGCATACTCTCTCTTTGGATTAAATTATAAATTCAGGATTTTAAGTTTATGATGTTCATAAATCGCGAGATGGGAAATTTGTAGCCGGTGCTTCTATCGAACAGCATAGTGTTCTCTGAGGATATGTGGAAAAGTCGTCTAAGTCCTGTTTATTTCACTGTTCAAACGGTGCTTGATACCAGTCTATATTATAGTAAATGAAATCTTTCGTAATATTATGCATCTTATTTGTTTATTTCTCCTTAATTATAGTTAATTATTTTTGGAGTGGCTGGCCAGACTTTTATTTGTTCTTTTAGCAACCAGAGATGAATTTCATGGGATATAGGGCTATATATAGTGCCTCTATATAGTGGAAACCCCAAAAAAGGGGGCTAATATGGCGGTTGAGCTATAGGACAAATCACTAACCTGTACAACCTTTGTACAAGAAATTCTACAGTCTCTACCATGTATTGAACCCCAGCTCTTCACAGGTTGTAGTGGTGCAGGTTTTTTTAAAGATTACATTGCTAATTGAAATATCGTATTTATTTAGAAAACAGCAAACTATTGCAGAGTGAGGCAATTTCATTAACACCTGTATGAGAATTATGGAAGATTTGGAGATGTCATATGCATGTGTGTGTGTATATATATAAGTATATATTAAGTGAAAATGAAAATTTTATACAAACATTAATTAATAAAAATGCTAATAACGTCTCTCGAAGCTCTGTAAATAAATAAAAAAAACTGGTTATACTAAAATTCGTTTATGAAATTTATTTTGACTTTGAAGAAAGAAGAGTACACAGAAATAGTGGAAGACAAATAAATGCTCACAATTCCATTTTACGCTAAATATATCTGAGGTACGATTTTTGTTCGCCTCTGATCTCTCTATTTCTATACTTTTGGTAGACAATAACCTTAACATGGAGAGAGAAGATAGGTCTCAGTAAAGAAGCAGTGATGATGGGCCCGATACGATGATGAAGGATAGCCTCAGCTCCATCAAGATCTACCGCCCGCAACCCGCCCGGGATAACTCAGCCTTTCTTTTATTCAAAGGCTTCTTCTACATACTCTCCCCCACCCTGCTATAGTAATATGATTTTAGTTAGGGCAATGTTTACCCTTCACTTAAATTTAGTTACTTTTTTGTACATATGTTCTCTTAACAAAACGATTGATTGATGCTCGTTAGTATTACTATTTTTTAACGAAGAACTTATGTTTTCCTTGTAACATCCTATGTACATTAGATTCTATTTAATTCGAATTTTGAGATTTGAACCCAACAGACATAAAGAGTTGTTTTCTAGTAGGAATAGAATAAATTTACTTTGGACCATCTTCTTTCTTACCATTTTTTATCTCTACTTGTATATTTCCATTTCTATTTTCTGCTATGGCTAACCGGACGATGCTACAATGGGAATCCTAAATTTCGCCAATCCCGATATAATTAGGAAAGGAATCTTAAACGAGTACCTTCACCGCGCAGGCTCGAGGCCGCCATGTCCTCTGAAGGATAACATTATCAAGAATGTTTTACTATTTATAAAAAATCCCTAATACCAGAGGCCGGACTACGAACCCGCAATCTTGGGTATAATATTGTTATGCTAACCACTACACCTATCTTTGTTTTGTTTTTTAAATCTGTCAATAGTTCACTTCTGCTTTTGATGACAGTCCAAAGTTTCTTGCACAAAAGTTAACTATCTTCTATATTCAGTTTGAACTGTTAACATAGTGATCTACAACTGTGTAGAATTTGAGAGATAACCCTCATGAAGCATCCCACTTGCTACGTGCCACAAGAGAGATTCCGCCCTCCGTTATAACAACAAAAAGACAAGTCAGGATTTATATGGGCGCCGGATTTATCACCAGCCTGTAATTGTTCCGGCATTCTCTTCAGTAGAAAATATAGACCTTGAGCGTAAAATATTATGAAAATATAAGTCCTGTCATAAAATGAGTAAATAACATGATTTAATATGTTATTATTTGATACATCAATATTTTTATGGATGATACTATTACCTGCGGATCCTATCTTAGACTATGTAGACACCTGAAAAGAGGCGGATGGGGACAAGGTATGGTCGAGGGCACACCTGGGATAACTTGGTAAAGAAATAAACGTCCTTATTTAAAAAGAAAAACTCTACTATATTAAAACAAGAATAAATCTTCAAGAAAAAAATAAAATCAGCTTCCAGTCATAATTCTTTTATTGTTTTATATAATGAAACGTTTCGACATCATTGTGTCATTTTCAATCATTTGTTCCTATGCATTCTACAACTTTAAAATAAATTAACAATAATTACAATAATATAAAATTTGTTTACATAAATGTCCAAAAAATAATTTACTATGAGTATAAATACCTGGAAAGTCAGTCTTTTTTTTTTTTTTAAATTATTTTTAAGGAGGTCTTTTATTCTCCATAGTCAAACTTACACTCCATTACATTAAAAACCAAACCCTGTTCCTTGAACCATCTAATCCTTTATTCTTATTTTTATCAGTTATTAGACTTTAGTACAATTATAACTAATTATGTTCTAAAAAGTACATTAATAAAGTAAAATTAAACTTAAAAATATAAGTATTCTTATGATCTATTATTATTTTTTAATTTCAAAATTATGGATGAGTATAACTTGCTAATTTCTCCTGCCTCTTTTCTATCGTTTACAGCATTTTCTAATTTTTCATTTATAAATAGAGCCTCTAAATTTTTTCTTTTTATAGTATTATCTTCTCTATGTAGAATTTTAGGCTTATCGAAGTCAAAAGTGTGCAATTCCTTTTTACAATGTGCTGATAATGCTGTACTTGTTTTAGCTTTAGGTTTAATGTTATTTTGATGGTGATATATTCTGTTTTTTAAGTGTGTACTTGTTTGTCCAATGTATATTCCATCACAATTATTACAAGTAAGTTGGTATATTAAATTTTTGTTTTCCATAATTGGTATCTTATCCTTTTGACTTTTTATAATGTTTTTGATTGGGTTTCTTGTTTTGTGTGCTATCTTCATTTCTGGTATGTCATAAATTTTAAAAGTTGGTTCGATTTTTTCTGATAAGCCTCTGATATAGGTTATACTATTATATTTAATTTTATTATGTTTTAATTCTATATCTTGTGCTTCTGTTTCTATATTAATTTTATCATTGTCTATAAGTGGATCTATGTTATTAGTTTCTTTTACAAAAAAATTAGTTATTTTGGATTGAGAAGGTTTAATTTTTATTGCATTATTTTGGCTATGTATTTTTGAAAAGTTAGTAGATTCTTTAACATTTAATTTATTTTTTATATTTATAGGTAAGTGATTATCTTTTATATTTAAATTGATTTGTTTATGCCATAAATCTTTTATTAGTTTGATTGGAAAACCATTGTTAAGAAGGATTTTGAATATTTTGTTTTTCGTTTCTTTTAAAAATTCTACATCTGTTAATTTTATTGATCTATTAATTAGATTTAATGCTATGTTTTTTATTTGATGTCTCGGGTGATTTGAATAATAATTAAGTAATTTACTAGAGGTGATATCTTTTTTATACCATTTTGTTTTAAGGTTATTATTTTGTTTTCTTATGATAGTAAGGTCTAAAAAATTTATTGAGTTATTATTTTCAGAATTTAGGTATAGAATTATGAATTATAATAATATGAATATAGAATGAGAATTATTTTTTGAATTATGACTGGAAGCTGATTTTATTTTTTTCTTGAAGATCAAATTCAAATAAATCCAGTTTTGAAAAAAAGGAAAAAATTATAAGAATGAACAAGAATAAATTAAAATTCCAATCAGCTACTATCAATAAGAGTTATTCCAAAAGCTTATTCCAAAAACATCAACGAAAATAATCACTAATAAAAAGAATAACTATAATTTAGAATAAGTATCAACATCCCATCCGTTTTGTGATCCGAACGTTACAAAATAGAAAAATACGTTAGAAAATGAAAAAAAGAGTATTAACTTTTTATACTAGGATGGCTGCATAATCAACCGAACTACTATCCGGCTACACCCCGAATCTAGCCAGACTATAGAAAAATATAGATTCGTACCTTGACAGCTCATCTTTCTTCCGGTCGGATCACAACCTTTTTCTAACGCTCATTTCTGCTAGCACAAACACATTCTTTCCGTAAGGTGCTGCGCCCTAGAGGACAAATTTGGCTAATTCCCGGCTAAGTTTACAGAACTTGGTGAGGTAAATGATTTGTAAGCACATCTCTACCACAGATGAGAACCTAAAAAATATAATTTTTCCTAAGTAATTTCGTTCATTTTTATTTTTAGTTTATTACAATACAAATAATATAATTATAATTTATTTAATTGTTATATGATATATTTTTTTAAATATTTTATTTGAAAAGAAATGATATGGCCAGGACCGAACTCGGGTTTTTCACCTCTCCTTTTTTTCCTCTCCGTTTTTCGCCTCAACCATCTCGACCACCCTGGCACGTTTCTCAGCCAGCCCTATCAATTCTTTTCACCGATCCTATATCTCCGTGTTCTCACAACACCTGTCGTTAACCTGTCGGGTTGAGAACCCCCATCTTTGGCATAGGAGATTGTTATACTAACTATTACAGACCCATTTTTATTGTCTTAACAGTAATCCATGTAATGGCTGTACGGGATAAACTATTTGACATAGTACATAATTATCTTCCTTATTTGAAAAGATTTATTTATATAAAAGTTAATTTATTAATCCTTTACATAAACTAATGTATTGGAAAAAACTAAATAAATGTTGACAAAATACGTAGAAAGGATATGCGATGTATACACGGGGAGAATGTTAATTGAACATTACTTTATTTTTGGATCTTGTTGACTTTAAGTCATTAATATTATTATAATTTATTTAATTGTTATATGATATAATTTTTTAAAATATTTTATTCGAAAAGTAAAGATATGGCCAGGACCGGGACTCGAACCCGTCCGTCTCCGTGGTGACGTCTCAACCATCTCGGCCACCCTGGCACGTTTTTCGGCCAGCCCTATGACCTGGGTTCGAATCCCGGTCCTGGCTGTATCTTTTCTTTTCAAATAAAACAGATAATATAATGATTGAGGATACCCCCCTGAAACACACAGTAAATAATGCAAAAAAGCGATATGTATATGATAGTCAGGTTTTTGCCTAAAATTTGAATAAATGAAGCAGCGTTGACCTGGCGTGGTGCAGCGAGAGCCGGTGTTGCACAAACAGCGGACGGATAAAGACAGGAGGAAGAGCAACACATTAATTAAATTTTATTGTCCTCGCCAGGGCCCCGATATCTCATTGCCCCAGGGCCTTATCTCTTCGGCCATGCCCCCAACGGGCCCCCGGCTTCATTATTAATTATAGATAATAAGAAATTAATATCGTCCTTTAGGGGGTTAGATTAAATATCTGCTATTAATAGTTAAATGGTAACAGAAATTATATTAATTTACCTTTGCTTTATAAGAATATGTATGTTTTTAGAATTTAGTCACATAATAATGTAGTGAACTATAGTTGTGTGTGTGTAGTTAATTACACAGGCCAACAAAAAAAACCTTTTTGAAAACTTTTTTAATTTTAATAGCTGATCTTGATAGATTTTTATGTGCTGAATCCAAATCTGCTCGTAGTTTTTATGTATCACCCTTAGTTTCCAAGCAAAATGTATTTTATTATATAGTCTAATACCCATTTACAGTATATAGGGAAATCAATGAAACACTGTAGAATCGTAAAAATGGTTTGTATTTACAGTAAAATACTTGGAATAGTAATTTTATGTGATGATACAAGGTTCACTTGTCAACTGGAATTGGTTTATATTTTCTTTCCCTTTTTTCCTTGAAGCTTCTTGTGTAGCTTTTCCTGCGATGAATAGCTTGCTGAACTTCCCGGTGAAGTGACCAACAGTAATCCCCCATCATGTTGGTATTCCAGCGGCCCTGGTAACGTTTTTCCATCACTTTAACGTCCTGGTGAAAACGCTCACCTTGCTCCTCACTAACATCTCCTAAATTTTCCGGGAAGTAATCGAGGTGGCTGCTCAAAAAGTGAACTTTCAGGCTCATCAAACATCCTAACTGTTCAAATTTTTTTAACATGTTAGCAACAATAGCCTTATATTCTGGGTCTTTTTCATTTCCCAAAAACTTGGTGACAACTTGCTTGAATGAAACCCATGCTTCCTTTTCATTTGAGGTCATTGTGGATTCAAAGTTAACGTCAAACATCATTTTTCTAATATCAGGCCCGGTAAAGACGCCTTCTTTCAGTTTAGCTTCTGAAAGGTGTGGAAACTTCTGACAGAGATATTTGAAACAAAGCCCATCTTTAGGCAAAGCCTTTACAAACTGTTTCATGAGACCTAACTTAATATGTAGTGGTGGTAGGAGCACGTTTTTTGGATCTACAAGGTTTTTGCGTAAAATGTTCTTCTCGCCAGGCTTTAAAGACTCCCTAGCAGGCCAGTTCTTTCTGCACCAATGTTGATTCCGAGCTCTACTGTCCCATTCACACAAGAAACATGGAAATTTGGTAAAACCCCCTTGCTGACCAAGGAGCATGCACGTAACTTTCAAATCACCACATATCATCCAACCGTGTGCAGAATAACCTATTTTATTTAACACTATTTCTAGATTTTCGTAACTCTCTTTCATATGTACAGAATGACCGACAGGTACAGAGGCATACATGTTACCGTTGTGTGCTAAAACTGCCTTCAAACTATTTTTGGATGAATCAATAAACAACCTCCAATCTTCTGTTTTGTATTCAATTCCAAACTCATTCATTAAACCATGAATGTCTGAGCAGTACACCAAATCACCCTCTTGTTCAAAATACTTCGAAAATTGTTGTTCTCTCTTCCTATACACATGAATGCTGGTTCCAGCCGCCAGCAAGTTCTTTTCTTTTAGCCTAGAGCCAAGCAGTTCAGCTTTTTCTTTTGTTAAGCCCAGATCCCTAACTAAGTCATTAAGCTCGACCTGAGTGAACAATTTAGGCTCTACATTTTCTGTAACACATTGAAATTCTTCATCGTGTTCATCTAACTCCGACTGTACATCAGAAAATACTTCTGTTTCAATAGAATTTAAGTCCTCTGGTGGTTCCGGGATTGGCAAATCTACACCGTGCCCTACTGGTCGGATGGCGGACGGAAGGTTAGGGTAGCTTATTACCTTCTTGTTCTTAGAGTTATGACCAGTAATATCTACACTGCAAAAGTAACAGTCATCGGAATGATTTTTTGGTTCCCTCCATATCATGGGAACAGCAAATTTAAAGTGTTTTTTCTCTTTTTTTTACCATTTCCTGAGGTCTTCAACACATACATAACATACCTTATGCGGTGCCCAAGGTTTATCCTGGTCTCCAAGTTTGGTTCCAAAGTATGCTAGATAAACCTTTTTCACAAAGTCTGTAATGTTTCTTTGGTGCTTTTTAATAACAAACTCACCACAAATATAACAAAAACTGTCAGCAGAGTTTTTACAGCCGCGATGAGACATTGCACTGAGCACATGTACAGGAAACGTAAAAGTGAGGTTATGTTGAAAATAAACAAAACATCAGCTGTTTAGCATGTGTTTCAGCAGTGCTGCCAACATCATCTTTGTTCATTAGACCTATTTTTTCATGTTATCTTAACTATGAAAAAGCTGTTAAATTCTAAAAATATTTCTTTATTTCATGAATTTAACTATAAAATGTGAATAAATGGTGGGTGATACAACTTTTTAAGCATCATATTTGGATTCAGCAACCTAAACAACATAAGAATAAGGTATTTTCATTAAAAAAGTTTTTTCATCGTTGGCCTGTGTTATACATAAAGGGGTGGGTCGGTTTAAAGAATGTTTGTCAGATTGTAATTATTTGTAAGACTCTCCCAATTCGTGTCAACAATGAACAACTATACTGTGCATTACAGGTATTGATGAAGTATAAATTACTTTGTTCATTGTAATTTTTTTTCAATGCTGTCCATAATAATTTTATCGAGACAAGATGCAAATCAGATTACGCAATATCTCTGTTAACAACTTTTTTGATACATACGCCTCTAGTCGAATGATTTCACAATGGAGTTTGATGAAGAGATACATTTAAAAAATTGTACCACTGCGATAGTAGAGACTATACTGTTTTTTTGACAATGGTTGAGTGTTTCCGATATCACATAACCAAGTATTTTTTACTCCCTTTTAAAAAATCCTAGAGTAACCAGTCGGGTTGAGAACCCCCATCTTTGGCATAGGAGATTGTTAAACTAGCCACTACAGAACAAGTGACCCACCTTTTATTTTCTTAACACTAATCCATGCAATGGCTGTACGGGATAAATTATTTGACTAAGTACATAATTATCTTCTATATTTGAAAAGTTAATATAAAAGTTAATTTATTAATCATTTAAATAAACTAATGTATTGGCAAAAACTAAGTAAATGTTGACAAAATAGGTTGAAAGGATATAACAAAATTTAACGAGGTGTACATAATATATAAAGGAGCTTAAGGTTGATAGGGAGCTGAGAGGCTACAGCCCTCACCGGCAACTTGTCACGTCTGGCAAACACACTAAGGTCACCTCAGACTTTCTTATTCCTAAACGATAACGATGACAAGCGAACCATCTTTTTTTTCTATTTTTAGCTAGAAACAATATAATCTTATTTATAAACTGTATATAGATATGTTTAATATACATATCTATATACAGTATAATTTAATTGTTTAATATTCATTCTCAAAAACATAATGAAATGCACTTATATACTTCCAGGAACAACACATAAAAAAAAAGGTTAAGTTGGGATGAAATGACTCGCACGATAACTAGGTTAACACTGACTTTGTTGCCATCTTGAACCTCTATTTATAGAATTTAATAACTGTTTACAATGCCAGCTTGATATTAGCGACTATGCGATCATCGTCTTGTCTTAACACACACACACACACACACATATATATATATATATATATATATATATATATATATATATATATATATATATATATATGATTGTATTACACAAGTATTTTTCTAAAAAGAAAGTTACGGGTTTGTTCCCCCCAAGAGATGCCATTTAATAAATGCTGTTTTAAGGGAATAAAAATGTTTTATTAATTCTGTTGATTTTGGGATGTCTTTATTCACAACAATTACTCAACTTAATATATATATTTATGTCCTAACTTATTTAATATTGCATGATTTTCCGGATGTTGCTTGCTTGTTTACTATTCCCCATTTCCACACCACTATCAGACCTTTCTATCGATTTTGATTTTCAGTGATGTTAATATTAAAGAAGAATATGGTTGTTACCTTGTGTCTTATATGTGTCCGATATTGACAGCCACGGTGAATAAGTGGTTAAGTCTAATTTTCCTACAAAATGAGTTTCTTGTACTTAAGTAAGCGAAATCGAAATATTTTCGTAGTGAATGGCGGGCTAAGTAAGACATTAGCTCGAAAAGGAATTATTTGTTATATTACAACTCCATTTCTAGCCAAAAACTTTGAGAATGATACGATTCCGGTTATCTGAAAGCAGTTAACTCTCTCTGGACAATATCCGACTTAGCCACTTATTCACCAAGGCCGTTGATATATATTTATGTTAATATGTTTAATTGATGAATTTACATAATGTTTAATAAATGTTTTATTTATGTTCCTTCTTGCTGACATGTTAACAATTCGTCAACCATAATGAGTAAAAGATGCACCTTTTTTGTTGATTAGTTACAGTTAAGTTAATATAAAAGAAGAGATTTTTTAAATTTAATGACCCATTGACTTTTTACTTACTGCCACATGAAAATCTCTTCTCAAGCAACAAGACTAAGCTACCTTTCCCTTGTTGAACTTTGGTTCATATAGCCACACCTCAAGTAACCTTTATGTTTTTTTTTACTTTTTCCTTTCCGGGATGTTTTTAAGCCCGGAGGACATAGTAGAGATAGGAAAATGAACGTTGTAGAGGATGCTGGATAAAGAGAGCGTAGAGGCATTGAACGGGGAACAATGGACAGAAGAAAGTAAGACTGAGCGATAGTAAGAGATGGAAAGAGAGAGGTGAGATAGGGGTGGGACAAATCGCCTTCATAAATATCCCCTATCTAGTCTCTATAAATAGCGGGGAGGGGGGCAGCGCTCTTATCAGTTTAATTGTCCTGCTTCGTCACTCCTGGGAGGGGGGGTTAAGGGTACCCGTAGCGGTACCATTACCAGTACCAGCGGCCATGACGCCCAGTCACCCAAAGTAGAAAAGTTTCCTCTGTCATTAGCGGATCTTCATCAAACTATTCCATTTATCTTCCTTCCTATTCATCTTATTTATTTTGCCTGAATTTCTATGTTAAAGCCTGTCTACATTCAATATATGTATTATATAATATATTGATTATAAATAGAAACCATGTATATATCTGTACTTGCCGGAGCGAGTGAAGATGAGGTGGCTGGGATAAGACCTCCATGCATTCCATGAGGATGAACAGTTGTGTTTTTGTCGCATTCCTCCTACTACTTAATGTTCTAGTCTACCTATTTAATATTCAATGCGAATTATAGTAAATTTATTATTCTTTCAGATTATTTATTATTCAGAAAAAAAAGAATTTTGTAAAAAGTTCATTTATTACTTTACTCATGATAAAGAAAAACATTTATGTCTTCGTAATGATATATCAGGCCTACATTCAAAATTCAAGAAACAGTTATCCGTAAGCGGTACAATGATAAATAAAATGGTTAGAGATTCGGTCATTGAAAAAAAAAACGCTAATAAAAAACTGTTTTCCGATATTTCGGAATTTATGTTTTATTATGTTTTCGAAATTTTAAAGACTGAGAAAAATACTATAAAAGCAACATTGCTAAACTACAACAGTGACATAGCCTAAATTATCATTCTTATTATTTTGGCTATACGGTCCTCAAGAATTCGAGCCTCCACCACCATAGCTGACCAATCCCTGCACTATCCTCCTCCAGTTTTGTACCCTCAGCAGTTGCAAGTCCTCTTCGACATCATCTAGCCATCTCACATTCGAGGGTATGTCCTCTGCATCGATTGCCTTCTGATTTCTCATTGAGTATTCCATTTGGTATCCTGTGGTCTGGCATTTTGTCTACATGTCCCATCCATTTCATTCTGGCTTTCCTTTATCAACGCCACCATGTCCGGCTTCCCATATAGCTCCATCATCTCCTCATTCTTTTTTCTTCTCCTAAACCAATTTTGGCTACACAGCCACATATTCTTTTTAATATTTTCCTTTCCTATCTGTTGACCATCAGTTCCGATATTTTCGGTAAAGGGGCAAGTCTCGCACCCACACATGACTGTCGGTCTTAATCTGGTTTTGTATAGTTGGATTTTCATTCTTTTATAGAGAGATTTGAACTGAAACACTCTTCTAGTGAGGACTAACTCCTACTATACTGGCCTGTATATCACTCTCTATTTTGCTATCAACTGTAACCACAATTCTCAGAGATGGTGAAATATTTAATAATAATATGTACTAATTTATATTAATTGTTTCTCATTTATTTGTAGTTTTCATATGAAAACTAAAATTAAATGATAAAAAATCGGCAATATATAAATATGATGTATAATATGTGAAGGAAATATCTCTCTCTGTTATATATAAAGTTTTCAATGGTGTAATATTTTATCTGCGTTCCCTAGCACTAAACTACTTTTAATTTAGTCTTTGGTCGTACTCGAATGGTTAAATTAGTTTTTGATCCAGATTTATGAATATTAAGTGTTTCAGACCTTTACAGTTTTCCCTAAATTATAAATAAGATACGTTTTTTTTTATGGTTACATATTAGCTTAAAGTATATGAAAGTTTTCACTGATTCACTCTCATTTTATTTTTATATTTCATTTCAATAGCTTTTCATAAAACGTCTATCTTCATTGAATATACCGAAGACAGTAAAAGAGGTGACAACCAACTCAACTTTCTATCTAGGAAATAGTTTTGAAGCAAAATAGTTTTTCAATCAAAGTTTATTGCAAGTATTATTTCCCTATAGGATAAAACAGTTAATGAGAAATTGGTTTACTTTTAGGGCACATTTTAAACACTTCTTTAATTCTTTTTTTTTATTTTCAAACCAGAAAGAAATGTTTTTTCGACAATAACTATAATAATGTAATATGCAGCTATATATGCATTTATTCTAGTAATGCAATACCCATGTCCTATCACAATACTATCTCAATTTTTTCATTTATAATAAATAATATAGTTTTACTAATAATAATAATTGTATAAATTGAAAATGAGTAAAATACAAGGCATTAAATTAGCGGTTGAGGTAAGTTAAATGATACCTGCCTCAGACCAGACTGTTTGCGATGTTGATTAACCGTCTTCGATTAACAGGGTATATTAAATATTAACTAGAGCACTTGATTAAACGTAAGTAATTAACTGGAGATATTGATGAATCTGTAATCTATATCGCGAGTTTCGAGCTAAGTGGACTTTGTGTGTGGATATATTATTTCTATATTTTATGGAGAATATTTTCTTTCAATAATTACAATCAATACTTCTTCATGTGCCGTATCATTATCGTCTGACATCGGCGATCAGCATAGAGATTTAACTAAATAATTATTTTGTTTCGGCGGTATTGTTTTTACACAATTATCAGCAATGTTAAACTTTAATTTCAGTCTATTATGTTAAAATAGAAAGCATATTACTACAAGTAGTTGGTATTCATTTTAGTTTGGCTAATTCAGTTCTATCACTTGCTTATTGATTTCTATTCTAGTGTTTACCATCCTTATCACCATTTTATATTATCAATTTACTACAGGATACTAAAAAAAATCATAAAATGTAAGTACAACGATTAGTAAAACAAACCAGTCAAAATAAGCTCAGGGATGGTCCATTGAAAATTTCTTGTACTGTCTAAGGGAACTTAGAAAAATAATTTAAATAAATGTCATCAGGACTTATGGAGAAAGCAGGGAGAAAATAAAACTGACCATTAAGTGCTTACACTCATTTAAAGCAAGCTTTTGTGGAAAGAGAAAAGTGTAAAAAAAATAAATTAAGAAACTGGTTTTCATTTCTATGACCACATTCATACATATGCTGAGCAACTTTAGTGAATACTAGACTATTACCTCCAACAAAGGAGATTAGAAGAATAGAATGAATTAGTAAGAGAGGCAGGATCGGAAAACACATAAATAGTTGCAAGATTAGACTAAACCAACTGAAATTTCACTAGAGGAAAACAGGTTATGCTGCCTTCTTTGGACATGTAAAAGAAATCGATCGCCAGAGTTGTCAATGTGGTGAGAGTAGAAGGAAGAAGGGCAGGATGAAGGCCCAGAAACACATTGTAATGTGAAGTGAGGAATGCTTTTGAAAGAAGAGGCATCTATTGGAGCAGGCGGAGTCAGCTGGTCCAGGAACGAACCACATGGGTACAGGATACTTTACTGACGGGATACTCAACACTAATAAAGAGTAGAAGATTAAGAAGAAAATAATTTTCCGACATATATTAAACAAATACTTTAGAATGAATTAGTGCATTCGCTAGATAAATTTATATTAAAACTATTTTCCCCTTTCCTAACTCCTTGGTTTATTTAACCATATTTTTTCAAATAGGAGGAAACTTTACCCAAATAAATAGAATCCAGAACAGGCAAAACTGTCCAAGGTAAACAAGAAACTATTCAGATCGGAGAGACAATCACATTAATCACTTGCAATCTGATAATGATAATTTCTGGAATCATTTGCCGAATTGGGACTCATGCAAAAATCAACAGTGTTGTTGCGCGGGAGAGAATGTTTGATGAGCGTTGATTAGAGCTGATGATGTTCGTTCCAACTGCCTCCTGCTAATCATCATCATCCCCTCCGCCATAATTAACCAAAGTCATTTACATAGATTATTGTCCCTCTATTTGATTTGTTACTTTTCTATACTCGTACGTAAAGGCTTCATTCATGGAAATAACATGCCGTGACCTGTTTAGATTCGGGAATCATCCCGTCGTGATCTGACATAGAAAATGTAGTGCCTAGAGACAGATATATAAAAATCATGAGCCAGGCAGAATTATGGTTCATTATGACGTTATAAATTAAATTAGGGTTTACTGAGTTCCAACACTCCTTCGGAGGTACGAAACCGAGTCTGGTTGTGCTTTGCGGCAACCAATTATCGAATTAATTGTATCAATTAATCAAAAGATAAAAATAAATAAATATACCCGGTTTCTTTCTAAGAAATTATATTTCAAAAATACGGAAGTATAGAATAATAGCAAGATGGAGGGAGTTAATTAAATAGTCGCGAGTTATAAATGTGATTCTCTAGTTTTATTTCAATTGCGTGCTTTCAATCATAGTGTGCTAAATGTTAAGAACCCTAAGGAGGGCGAGATGAAAAAGATCTTACTTAAGACCAGAATTACATTACGATTTGATGATAACTGGTGGGTCAACATTAAAACTAAACTCCATACGGTAGCAGACGGGCAAAAAACCGAAAAAATCTACGAAAACTAGTTAATGTCTTCATAGGCGCCGCTATTTTAATATTCATTGTATAATTCATAGGTGCCATTAAACGAAAGTGATAAACGTTATAGAAAATAATGCTCTTTATATTTGAATTCACTTGAGATGATTATGTAGAATTTTTGATAATTTTAAATATTCTTAATATGCTTACTTGTTTTGGCAGAGTCAAAAGATGAGGTACAGCATGAATCTATAACTAACGGATCAGTATAACTAAAGTCTAATGTTTAATCGAATCGCAAGAAATAGTGAGCTAAGTACGACATGAACTTGGTGATGTAGTGTTTTAATACCATTAGCTTTAATTAATTAAAGAAAATCAACATTGATTTTTTAAAAACTTAATTTTTAAAGTAGTAAGAGGAAGGAAGACTCTAAAACATTGTGATTATCAATATCGACTGCAATAATCCAACATTTCCGTTTTTTATCTTATATTTGTGTTTATATATTTATAATTACATTATAAATAACATTATAATAACATTATAATGTGTTTATATCCATCCCGTTAAAGATGTGCTAAGAGGAATAAGGCATAGCGTAGCAGATGGTTCTGAAGGACAAAGGGATGCGAGAGACAGCCAATAAGAGGGCGGAAGGAGGCGTCTTCGCTAACCATTGGCTGGGAGGTTAATAAAGCCACACCCACACCTGATTTACTATTCCTATTGCCTATCCTCCAGCTGGGGTCGTGCTATAATATCTTCATTACCCCATATGAAGGGAGGGGTGTGAGGAATGATGGAAGGGAATGACTACCTTATTATCGCCATCAATTTCATTGCCTACTTTATTAGTTCTTAAAACTAATAAAAAGATAATATTAATTAGTTGCGAAATTGAAACAATCTTTGTTCATTGTTGTTAATTGTTAATAATATTGAATACCTTAAGAACAGAAAGAGCCAGGACGACCTAAATAAACAACATATTTATTTTTATAATGCCGTCCGGTACGATACATAGCACTAATAAGCCCAATACGCGGGTGCGTAGACCGGCAGGTGGCTCTGGATTTTTTAAAGGGAGTAAACAATTCTTGGTTATGCTGCCCTTCGGAAGGGACGTTAAGTGGAAGGTCCAAGCCTGAACGATGTCACGTACTCGTTAAAAATCTCTATCCTAATTAGACCTGGATAGGCAAACTTAGAGCTCCCGCATTAGCTTTGTCCGTTTAGTTATGCTAAATGAACAAACCACGTGTTGATACTTTATCGTATATTCCGCTTCCCTAAGTATAAGAAATTCATTTTAACGAAAATTTGACTGTAACACTTATTCGCCGGAACTGTAGATATGCAGATTGTAAAATTAATGACGGTGACATTATGTTTTATTATCTTCATAGATCTCATTTCACTCTTATTATGTTTTAATACATCAATTATTTTGTAATTATCCTGTTTCATGCCTACCATTTCTGTTTATACAACTGTCCTTCGGCACTGCAGATAACCCGTAGATTGCCTAATTTTCCACATTACTCAAGACATATACGATCAACCCTTTCCTGATCAATAATAATAAAATAGTATATCGCACTCTGTTACCTTACAGATACTTTTTGTTCTAGTAATTTTTTTTTTAAATCCTTAGAATGACCCAATTAGACGGTTTACCTTCGGTCTAAGTAAACTCAGTGAGCTGATAGAGTGTAAAAATTTAATATTTTTCGGAGCTATCAGAAGGGAAGTAGTGTTTGCCGAGGCTGCCCTTGATAAGCCGGGCCTCTCATCCCTTGTTAGCGATAAAGGCCTCTCCTCTGAGGAATCTGCTAGTTCCAGATCCTATCCGCTCCCGGCGCCACTATCGCCGCTTCCCTCGACGGCCTCCTATCGCGATGTCAACCATCCCTTTATTGTTTATGGAACCGCATTTTCTGCTTCTTCAGCTAGCTTCATTTACTTCATCATTTTGTAGTTTGCCTTGTACTGCATCTGGGAAGGGAACCTCATAAATATAATATGTAACGTCCTTTCACTTAATTATGTATACAGCAGATTCCTATTCTTGGAATACAAATTCCTATTTCCCAAAACATTGCGGTAACCTCGCTAAGCTGGATAACTCAACACAGGTATAAAAATAGAATAAACACAGGTAATATATCCGAAGAGTGTCTACAAATAACAAGAATAAGAGAAGAGTTAGAAGTGGAGCCATTGGGACACATATTTGAGAAAATAAAGCTTAAATGGTATAGCCATGTTTGCAGAATGGAACAATAAGACAGCTCAGAAACTTCTATGAAGAACGAACAAAAGGTAAATTACCTAAGACAAAATCTCGACTGTCTAAGATTTATGTCGGATTATAATAAATTTCTCTATCTCTACCTATTATGTCCCTTGAAGGACTCTGGCCTCCAATAATTGTGCTCCACTCAGAGTGATCCTTCACAGTTCTCCATCTTCTCACTCCCAGAAGCTTTAGATCAGCCTGGACATCTCCGAGCCAACGGTTTGGTTGGAAATACTACCAAGGACGAAAATGAAAGGACCCTACTTGGACGGTAAAAGATGAAGAGGAACAATTTTTACTCCTTTTTGTACTTTAAAGTATACTTTAGAGTTAAATCGACCACTTTTCTTTTTTTATAAGAAATTAGGATCATCCCTATTGTTTTGTTATTGTCATGGAATCTCCCTGTCTTGCCTTTTCATTTAACAAGCATAAATATCATTATAATTAATTACAATTTTTGATCGACCCTTTAAGTTCTGGATTTCCTCCTGGAACTCAACCAACCTTTGTACAGTAGGTACCCTTAATTGGGCGCAAGCTTGGCTTTGAGTGTGATCACGGCTAAGTTCCCTCTTTGCACAACGGTTGCCTTAGAACCAGTATCCTTCATGGGTTATAATGATACAGGCATTTTCACCAAAATCTTGAAGATGAGTAAGGTTCTCCGATTTTACCTTAAATCAAGTATGTTATCATATTTCGAATTTTTAAACAAGTTTTGATTATTGATCAAGAATGAAGTTTTGCAACTAGATAATAAATAAAATAAAAATTTGACTTCTTAAGACTAATGGGCTTTCAGTTATGCGTTATACGAACATCAAAATTGATATTTCCGTTGATAAGCGAATATCAAATGTGGTTTGCATATTGATATTAATAATGTAAATACATGTTTCCACTGTGAGAATGACTGATCTACAACACAGTCACCTCCTCTTTTCCTCATTCCTTTGAAAACACCGCCACCCCATTTTCAATGCATGAACTCGTTGAAAGAGTAGTGTCACGTCTGTATCCAGCGGTGAGTGATATGACGTTTCATACTTGCTCTTCTGTTGAATAGTGAAGAATGTCCCAGTGCAGGAAATAGTAACGTCGTTTTGTATAAATTTGATTGTAACTTTATGTATTCGAATGTACTATAGGTTCTTAGGAAAAATTTAGTTGTATTAGGAAAAACTTTAGCGATTACGTTTAAAGTACAGGCAATAAGATCAACATTCAACCGAAAATGATTATGAAAAAAAATTAAACTGTAACAATAAATTCACCTATGAACTAGAAACATGGCGAAAACACAATGTGTTAGACACAAACTCTGAGAGCGAAGGGTAATAGTTTCAAAGATTTAGTCAACATAGTGCAATAAGTTGTTTATTTACAATACCTGATTGTTCTTTGTTAAGGATTAATTACTTTCCTATTCATTATAACAAATAATAATATAAATAAGGGCGATTTGTGGTTTGCTTTTCAGCATAACAAACTACTAAGGTCAAGATCGCGGGGTCGTAGATCGGCAGGTGGCCCAAGGATGTTTTACAGGGAATGAAAAATCCTTGGTTATGCCGTATTTCCGAAGGGACGTTAAAAGGGGGTCCCGAGACAGTAGGATGTCAGGTACTCGTTAAAAATCCCCATCAAAATTAAACCAGGCAAACTTTGGGGCTCCCAATGTAGCATCGTCTCCAACATAAAGTGACGTTAAATGAACAAAAAAAAAAAATTGATTTGGGGTAAACGTACCAGTAGTAGCATTAAGTGCTACAAGTCGAGATTTTATGAACTAAAAAATGCAATCGTCGCTATATTTCATTCATATAACTAGAGCAACCATTCGTATTAACTAGAGCAACCATTCATATTAACTAGGGCAACCATTATATTTTTGACTGCACCCCCAGATTATCTATATCCCATATTAGATCTTCCAGTCAACTATTTTCCTCTCTATCATAATGTAGATATTGCCTTATGTTTCTCAATTATATGGCATTGCGGGGAAATCTTAATGGTCTATTGGTAAGTTAAGATTTACTCTTAATGTTACTTTGATGACGCTTGTCTCCTCATGTGTCATAAATATCTTTTATCTACAATATAATTATAGTTTATATGCAACAACGATTTTGTACAATAATTTGAATTTGATTATTTCAATGCAAAAATACACAATATTTTTTTTTTACAATCTTTAAAAATATTTTAATCTTTTTTTTTTACAAGGCATTAAAATATGAACTTCCATTTGCCCTAAAACACCAGAGAATATTCTTCTTTATAATATCTCTTTCACGAATTTGCTATTTCCTACTATTTTTGATAATAAACTCCAAAATACATGATTAATTTTCTTAGATCGAATCTCCTCAACAAGTTACGTTACAATTACAACCAATAATTACTCAAGAATAGATATAAATTAAATAGGATGTAATTGATAACTCAAGAGAAAGAAAGAGTTAGAACTCCCGAAAATCATTTCATTATTTCTTCACAGATTTTCTGCTTATTCTCATAGTTCGGGTTTTTCACCGATTTTTCGGTTTTTTTTTTTTAAATCGGTTGAATTATTTCAATCAGTAATGGAAAAATGCAAGTGAATATAGTGTGACTTGAAGGTTTTTTTGGTCCAACTCCTTCTGTCGTCAATTTGTCGTTTTTACAAAATGACAGGGGTATTATCTTGTAAAAGTATTGCTTCTTTTTTTACAAATAAACATCCTATTGAGATCACACTGTACAATATTGGCCTAGTTTATATTGATAAATAAATCAATGCTCGTAAATGACTTTGTTAGTTTTGAAACAGGCCATCGAATTTTGTAGTGTTAATCCCGTCACGAGTATGAGAGGCTTAGTGTACAATAGCGCTAGGGGATCACAGAGAGCGGACCAGACGACTACATAGATTAATACTATCTGTTCTATATGTACCTCTATTTATATCACGCTTTACAATATCACCATAGATCATATTCGTAAATAACGATAATTTTGACTACAATTTTCTTTTCCAAGGCTGGCTGACAAACTGGACAATATTCTTTTAATTTCTGTTTTGAGTGAAAGAGGGAAGCATGGGCTTAATATATTAATGTAGAATGACAGGTTGCCACAGCTTGTTATCTTTGCTTGATCCATGGCATCACGCCATGTCCAGGTACTTGAGCTGGGTACCTAATCTTCCTTATATGTTAGTTATTAGACAAGCGGTTTCGCCGCCCATATTTGGGCCTACGATTCCCAGCGATTCTGCTAAATTTAGGCGACTTGTAAGTCTAAGACTAGATCTGAAGGTCTGACAGTCAAGCACTAGTCTGGTAGGTGTTGATTGGGCTTCGAAGAGTCAAAAGAGTTCAGATAATTTCTCATTCATTGAACTCCTGTTATTCCTCTAACACTGATATACTTGTAAAAAATATTATAGCTTTGAAAGAGCAAGCCCAATACAGAGTTTACAGTTCTACTGATCATCAAATCCTTACTGATTTTTAAATTAAAGTTTGGGGCCTGTTTTTTCAGATAATTTATTTATTATGTTAGCATCCGTGAAACAGCAGAATAACTACCTCTTCAGTTATTGCAAATAAATTGAATTCGCGCATACCATACAGATATGGCGCAATAAAGAAATTACCGACAATGTGAGAACTTCGTTAGTAATCTCGTTACTAAAGTAGCTAAGGAATTTGAAATCAAGAGAGAAACTACTCACCTGTACCACTCGCAGGCAGATCATGAAGTCTTCGGTCTTTTTGTGTAAATCCTCTTCAGTTGACTCTAAAAAATTATACAGTAAATATTCATTGGTTATTTAGATTAATGTGTAAATAAAACCAACAACTAGCACTTTTATAAAGCAATTCACTAAAGGTATTTTATTATACTTACAAATTGATGAAATATAACACAACTGTATTAACTGAACATCAAGAGCCTGTAAATATTTATTATTATAAACAGTTGTTAAATACAATCAATATATAAATGTATTAATATTTCATGTAAGGATCATGAATTCTTAACATTATTTTGTTTTTCTAGGTAAGCTGATACTGCTTTCAAGGCATCCATTACTTGTTATGTGATACTCTGGAACTACATTAAAGGTATTTTTCTTAATATTAAGAATTATAATGTGGATTTGCATTCGTGTTTTGTTATATCGATAATAAGGCTAATTTTTTTAAAATTTCTATTTGTTGTAAATTTACATCTATCAACTGCCACTACAGAATATAGCAACAATTTCTTATTTGTTTCAAGATTAAATGAAATCATAAGTGATTTATGATTTTTTCGCGTGCTTTGCATGAACTGCTATGATAGATACTGAAGTTAATTCCCAAAAATTATTGTTAATTAATTGAGAGAAATTCAATTCTTTATTGCCTTTTTGGAAAATAAGGAAGTAAATAAATTGATTGTACAATATATAATTGCTCTCCTGTTGGCGCGCGACCTGCTTAAACCTTTATCTCCGCCTTTTCTGATGAGAGCATCCTTCATAGAAATTCCAGCATTCTTCACATCGTCCTTCCGGCCACTATCCCTTCTAAAGAAGTAATATCTATTCGTTAATTTCTTAATTAATAAATTTATTTATTATATCATGTGTTATGTACTACTACATTTTATCTCGTCTGGTATTTAGCAAGTGATCGAATTGGTTTTAGTAGGGTTTATTTGCTTGTTCAGATATACGCTAGTGAAAGGCGCAATTTGAAGACTCTCTCACTTTCAATCCCTAATTCTCTTTAGACATGTCTCGTATCTCTGTTCCATCTTGTGAATGTAAACCGAAATACACAGCGTGGTAGAGATCGGTCTGGATTCTTTCTCCACTTCTCTATTTTACAAAACCATATTTCAACTCATTCAATATCTTTGAATGAATTCTTCTTCTTCAAAAAGTAGTTATTATCATTGGGTGTTGGCGATTTTAATAACCAACTTTATTTTAATGATGAGCCTGACATGGTCAGTTTAATTAAGCGATCCAGATTAAAATGAGCTGGACACATGGCGAGGATGAGCGGGGAGGAAATCCCAAAGCGTTTGCTGACGGAGTTCATCCACGGACGGTGGAGAGGAGGCCAACCAAGACTGCGGTGAATTGACGTGTGGCTTAGGACTCCAGGAATCTGGGAGTCCGCAACTGGATGGCAGCAACACTCAACAGGGACTACTGGCAGGAACTGATTGAGGAGGCCTAGACGCGTCAACGTGTTGTTGTGCCGTACCAATAATAATAAAAATCTTATTTTACTGACAGCAACATTAATCAAATCTAAAGATGGGGTTTCTTTGTATATTTTCGTTTCTGACTTGCACCCATGAAACTCTTCTCATAAGTCGATAACACCTCATCTGGAATACTTGTAGGCACTTATATGAAGTAAGAGCCCATGTCTCTGATAACACAGTAGTGAACATCTGAGCACAATGATTCCAGTCTTCAGGTTCAAATTTAGGTTGCATAGCACCTTTTTGCGTTGGTTAAAGTTACTGCTCGATGTTCATACTATACATGATTTGATTTTGAGCTAATTATTACCCATTTTATATCATATATATAATTTCAATATATTATAATTATCAATATATTATAATTTCTGGTCAATACTATCCATTTATTTAATTTTAAATTAAGTTTGTTGACTTCTTTGTTTAAATACGAGGGCTATTCAGAAACTAAGGAACGTTTTGGAATTAAAAAAAAATAAGTACAATAAAATAAGTACAAGAAAACATTAGTGACAGTTACCTGGAGCTCCTCATCGGCGTCAAAAACTGTGTTGCTGGCCAAGTCTTCATTTTCGGGAAGTGAAAATCATTTGGAGCAAGATCAGGACTGCAGGGGGGATGAGGAAAACATCCCGATGAACGAATTCAGGAGTTCTTGCGTACGGTTTTGCCGTGTGAGGTCGGGCATTGCCATGCAAAAGCAAAATTTTGGATAACAATTTTCCTCGACGCTTGTTTTGGACATTTCTCCTAATGGTTTGCAATTTTTGGCAGTACCGCTAAGAGTTTATTGTTGCACCACGCTCGAGAAAATGAACATTGCCTGTTGCCAGAACATTGTTCGGTTAGGGGTTAATCCTCTCTTTTTGTACTACATCCTTTTGAATTTTGCAAGCAAATTTATGGATACGGCTATCCGGTCGAGTCATAAACGATAAAAGCTACGAAAAGTCCTTCTGGAAAAGCCGGGACTTAGTGCACAATCTGGCTTTAGCGAAGCGGTATTATTATGTGCTGGCTAAGAAGAGCCCTGAGCTATAACTTAGTCTACTCCTAAAGAGGCCTTAAGTGCTAAACCTACTTAAAGCTTCCCCCTTCTATGGTAAATCTAACACCTTCTACGAAATTCGCCCCAACTCTATTAAATTTAAATTATACAAATATATCTTAAAGTCGCTCATTAATTCAATAATATAATTCCTACAAAGCTGATATCGCTCCTCTATTTTAGGGAATATCTGGTTCCCCGTATTTTGCATGATAAACACCAATAAAACAAAGAAGAAGCTACTTTGATTACTGTTGTACAGTCCAAAGTATTTTTATGCCAAGCCAATTTGGTTTTATACTACCAGACGAGAACATTTTTACTTAAAACTTAAATGCCTAATAGTATTGCCTTATAAGTACCTTTCTTCGCCAATACTTGAAAACAAATAGCTAACTTATTATAAACTCACTTTTCTCTCTTCTTCATTATAACAGAACACTCAACCTAAATGCCACATCCCCTGCTTTAGATGATTCATAATGAATGAATTCATAGCTTGTATTCCTTTTTTTTTTAATTTGCTGTACACATCTGTCTGTGATGAACCCCTAATTACAGACTTAACTTTCTTAATAAAATGCAATGTAATAATTTATTTATATTACAATTGTGTGGTTCTAAATTTATTTATATCTTTCATACATTATTTTTTATTACGATCAATGAAAAAATAAACTTTATGCTGAGACTAAGTCCTTTAATAATATATTCCAACAAAAATTTATAGTCATAGCTGACCGAAACCTCTGGGTAATATTGAATTATTAAACTGCAGTATTAATTATCAGCAGCAAATCCAAAAACAAAAAATAAATAAATAGATTATTCAAGTATAAATACAGAAACGGTACTAATAAATAGTATATATATATATATATATATATATATATATATATATATATATATATATATATATATATCTGCAGCCCTGGTGAATAAGTGGTTAATTCGGATTTTGTCCAGAGAAAGTTACCTACTTTCAGATAACCGGAATCGTATCATTCTCGTAGTTATTGCTTGAAATGGATTTGTAATATAAACAATAACTCATTTTCAAGCCAATCCCGTACTTCCGATTACTTAAGTACAAGAAACTCATTTTGGAGGAAATTACATTTACATATATATACTAAAGTGAACTACTAAGAGCCATTTTAGGTATTTTGAGACGTAAAACCTGAAATTAAAATTTTGGTACAAGAAAAGGCTTCCAGGTTCATTGGAAATAAATGGCTAGAATCAATCATCACCAGAGTTATCCTTGAAAAAACAAAACATAATTAAGATTAGATTTTATTTTAATAAAAATTATAGTTCAAATAAAGGTTTTTATCGTCAAACACTAGTAGAATCGAACAGATTTTGCTCATATAATTTGAATGCCGATGCCAATTTTCTTATTAATAATTATTTTTGTTATTCTAATATATGTAAGTATTAATATTATTTTGTTTAAACCAACAATCAACCATTGCTAACAGATCGATAGTGAACATATATCGATGTATCGTGAAAAGCTGAACCATAGAGGAGGCGAAAGGCGGTAAATACGACTGTCAAAAGTTGATTTAGGTTCCTCTTGTCAGCTACAAATCCGCTCGACCCCCTCGCTCTGTTTTTCATCCTGAAGTTGTCCCGGATATCTGATCCTGGGGCCCTTGGGCGCACTTCCGCCGCATTTATAATGACATCCGTAAATAAAAGTGGTCCTTAGGGAAGGAATGGTAAGATAGGCCACTGGATTGGTTCCACGGCCTACCTTGGTCTTCCTTTGTTAACTTGTATTGCTAGTGGATTGGCCGGCTCTTAATGAAGTTCCGATTGCATCAACTCTCACTTGCTTCCTGAAGTGCGTCCTAAATATCAAGGATAATAAACACACACACAAATATATATACATATAATAACAATATATGTATACATATCAAGGATCGAGGGATACAAAAAAATGTTGAAAAAAAACATTAAGTAGTAAAGAACAAATGACTGAATACATATCAGTTATTCTTTACCGAGGGAGATGTCAATATACTTCTAAAACGTGTTGTCCTGCTTCCGATGGATGGCACGAAATGACGCTGCAAATGGTACTTGAAAAAACGAACACAAGTCATGAGTAAAAGTCTCCTTTTCTTCGTTCTACGTGAGATAATAATTTCAGATCTTTTTATTATTGAATATATCTATAAAAAGTTGACTATACACGGTTTTATGTACAAACAAATAATCTAAGATTGTCTTTGTAGTAAAGAAAAATGCTCTATCAGTGTTGAAGAAGATTGAGAGTCCATTGAATAATTGAAAATAAACATGATTCCAAATGATAGGTGACTTTTATCAAGAAATGAAAGCATTTAATTATTAAATATATAAAAAAAAAGAGAAAAGCTGAGCTTCGATTTGCTTTATAAATACATAAAATGGTTTTCACAAACATACATTTAAAACATAGACTGCCTCTGACACAGACATGTTGAATAAAGTGCGAGCATGTGAGGCTATGATTCTGTTTCAGTCTTTTCCCCTCTGCATTTGCCAATGTATTTGAAAAACAAACTGTAATATGAGAGCCCATCAAAAGTTTTTGCTTCAGTACATAATAGCGACTGTTTTGAGAAAGGTGATATTTTTGTCGAGGTCACGCACAAGTCCAACGATATTAAGACTGTCCACATAATAGAGGTTTGGTAGGCCCCACGAGTTCAACTTAATAGTAGTAGGAGAGGTGGCTGAGTGAACTGTTTAGGAACTGTGGAAAATATATGTCGGCCTATACACATCGAAAAGCCAAATCCAAATACAGAAAATGTATACAGTTGGAAAAGGCTTCTCAGGACCAATGAAGTGACACAAGAAAAACAAAAAACACCATATGACCGAGCAATGCAGTGCCAAAAGCAACCAGTTTATGTGACTTCGAGTCGAACAACATCGTTAAGTGGCCTTTATATGGTGTATACCTGAATCGATTTCAAATTCTATCACGGATTTGGTCAGGAGTATCCTACAGTTAAGTAGATACGAGATGAGTGCCAGAGATTGGCCCAACATCAGTTGCCGACACTAGTCGCCTACGTAAAATAGTTTTGTGAAAGTGTTCCTGATCAGCGTTGTTTTATACTTATCACCGCCATTAATGAATAATAATATGTAATGTAAAAAAATAATATATGTCACGTAAACGTAATCACATACAACACACAGCCGTGTCCATGACACAGCCACACCCCATTTAAAAAAAATGTCTTTAACGTTCGTAAATAAATGGGGAAGGGACATTGTTAAACTTATCAAGGAATTTCTTTAGCAAGGAAGTTGTACACTGTAAGAACCGGCATTGCCTCACGCCTAATGTAGTTTGCTATAATAAGTAGAGTTAAAGTAGGAATACAAACAAAGTTTAGTGTGACTGAGCCCGGAAGGAAGCCAATGTCCCTACCGTTGGATTATTCCCAATTAGTATTCCCACTGCCCTTCTAGTTTATTTTTAACTGGCTAACAACCGTCTCGCATTTCAATTTGATTCTTTTAACGAACATCTTAATGCTAATGAACAAAATTAATCAATTTACAGCCCGATTCAAAAGTTGGTACCTGCTCTTCATATACAAACTCTTACATTCGCTCAACATTTTTGTTCATTTCCCGTTTATTTATAGGTGAATATCTACACCTGCAATATACGAGTTTCAGTCACTGTAGTTAAACCTTGACATATGACTCCATCACAAGCCCTGAAGAAGACCTGCGATGTGGGTGAAATGTTGGCTTTCAAATAAACAATTCTCCCTACATAAGGTAAATTTGTAAGCTCCACCCGGACTAATTCCTTGCTCGTGAATATCTTCAGTTTGTCTAATATATATATGGATTGATTTATTTTTGTATGTGAAATATCTGTATCAATTGTCTGAAATCACTTTCTATTCATAATTAAATATTAATGTCTTAAAAATTCTTAAGTGATATATCTTGAGTTTAAAAAATCGAACAATAAATTTTCGATTATTTTTGAAAATATAAGGGTGCTTATTTACTATTTTTTAACAAGGTACTATACTTGCCTCGAATTTCAGGTGCCCTTCTCTTTTTAATACTAATTGATGTAGCCAAAAAGAAACATTGACTGTATTGATAATATATAATCGGAAATACTTCTGGAAAATGTCCGTATAAGGTTTGCTTATGATACCACCAGATTGGAACAGATAATCCGAGATTAAAAAATTCTCATTGTCTGATCCAGCTTAGTTACTAAACAATAGTATTCGCCCAAGTGACGGGTCTTTCGGATTCATCTACATAGCTTTGGCAAAGATGTTGATTCTCTATACTCTCTATGCAGGCAGGAAACTTCTAGAAGGAACTTCTCCCGAAGAGAAAGGGGCATGCATTTGTTCACTAAAAGCAAGCATTTTCTAGGGCATAAGTATAATTGTCTGTATTTCCAGGATTTTATATAACCTGTAAGGGGACAATGCGACAACATCAAGAGCTGATTGTCAGGGAAATGATGGAAGGGCGGAATTGAAGAAATTATTGAAAGAAAGAACATAATCATCTCTCTACTTATGTTTTGTGTCTTGTGATGCAAAGTGTAGCAAAAAGAAAGATGGGGGTATTGGGAAAAAACCTCTAGGGTATTTGGCTAAGTACATGGTAGAGACTGTACTTTTTTTAGGACAACGGATGTGAAGGGAGATGATTAGACCCCGAGATCACCATCGACCGCCAAGTTTTTCCCTTACTATAAAGTTCCCAGTTTACAGAGGATAGGTGAACCCTAAAAGAGTCTGTAGATCCTCCAGGGACCATCTGTGGCTGTTTAAAAATTAATTAATTTATGTACCTTCGATAAATTAAGTCATGCCATTTGAATCCGCTACCTTTAGCATAGCAATTTAGCACTCTACACACTTCCTGCAACTATTATATTAAATTAACAAGCATTAATTAAATGATTGTAAACCACTATTTCTATATATACTACACTCTACTGTTGAATTTTGTGAGATAAACAGCGTGTTCATGATGTTGAACTAAGGTTCTATATTTGTTTTATCAGCTTCGAAATAAAAAAACTCACTAATGTTGTTTTTTAATATTAAATAACAAAAATATTTTATGGCTAATGAGTTAGAAGAATGAAGCTGTACATGGGGCGTAGCGATGGTTGTAAAGTAAACGTGGGGGTTGCAATGACACGTGTTTGGGGCTCTTTTGAATATCAAGTGAGCCCTGCTTTCAATCGGATTTGCATAATGAGATCGTAAATATCGTTTGAACCTGCTATGGGATGATGGCACCCGGTTTGTACCTCATCCCTGTTTAAAATTAGTTATATTCTTGATGTTTTGTGGTAATTGTAATCAAGTGTACTACTACATTATTGTATTGTGTCAGTATATATATATATATATATATATATATATATATATATATATATCTGTGTAATTCAAAGTTTAAACATCCCAATGTCTGAAATTTTATTAAACATAACAAAAAGTCAGTAACAAATAAAAAAATACAATTAGAAAAAAAAATAATACCTGAATAAACTGAATTGATGATGTTTCATTTGCTCTTTGTGCAAACACATATTTATTTTTATAATGCCACCCGGTACGATACATACCTATATGTATATGCACGCGTTAAAAAGAACCAACATAATATCAGTATTAACAGTATATTCCTGTAGAAGGTATCTCTTTAATCAATATTACTGCTATCTATCTATTTATCTTTTACATTAATATATTTATGACCCATTAATAATATCTTCTTTATTTTTTTTTTTTTTTAAGAAAAACACTTTATTGAAGCATTAAAATTTGCCTGTTGAGGGCAATAAGTAATGGTGCTATGTAGCTTACAATCATTCAATACAAAATCAATGATATAAACGAAATAAATGCATAAATAAATATATACAAGCGAAAAAATATATACAAAAATAAAGTTAAAAATATATATATATATATATATATATATATATATATATATAATAAAAAAATAATAAAAAAATAATAATAATAAATAAAACATAAAAGAAATATACTGTACACATTCATACTCTACCATATTTACAATTTGCCTGGGGTCCCCGAACTGAGCTTCTTCCTCATAAATGAGGGCAAAGCAGGAGTCCGGGAGGCCCCCACCCCTTTCCCAGCCGCGTCACTGGCATTAAACGCCAATGGAAGCTGGTTAAGGGCGCTTCACACACACACACAGGTCGTGAGTGGAGAATCTGGCCAGTGCCAGTACTCCAAATAACAATATTATATCAGGCCTCGGGGCCATTGCCGGTTTACGGCGGGGCGGATTATATGGATGTGTGGAACTGGATAATGACTGAGCCAGGGGGTTGGGATGACGGGCAAGGTTTTGGTGAAAGTTTGAAAATTAAGTAGGGATGAGATCGAGGACGAAAGGAATGTTGAGATCATTATGGAGGGTTTTGTTGGAAACATAATAAGGAGCATTGACAATAGTTCTCAGGACTTTGGATTGAAAGGATTGAATGCGTCTGATATTCGATTTTTTCGCGGTCCCCCACAGTTCCAGTCCATAGGTCCAAATAGGTTTGATGATGGTCTTGTATATTAGTAGTTTATTGTCTATTGAAAGATGGGAGGTCCTACATAGTAATCTGTATAGTTGGCTGAATCGTCTGTTAAGTTCTTGTCTTTTGAGTCTGGTATGAGGATTCCATGTAAGTCTTTTTTCTAGGAGAAAGCCAAGGTATCGTACTGTGTCGGAAATGGGTAGGACGGTTTCATTGAATTGGACAGAAGGACATGCTCCCCGGCGAAGTGTAAAAGTCACGTGTTTGCATTTTTCCTCGTTGACTTTGATCCGCCATTGGTTACACCAAATTTCAATGAGTGAAAGGTGCCTTTGGAGGTTCGAGGAAGCCATTTCGGGATCTGGATGAGATGATAGGATGGCTGTGTCGTCTGCGAACGTTGCAAGGAAGGTTTCAGGAGTAGTTGGGATATCAGCGGTGTACAATATGTATAGGATAGGACCCAAGATGCTGCCCTGGGGGATTCCAGCTTGAATTGGGTAAAGATTGGAGTATTCGTTACCACAGCGTACTTGGAAGTAACGATCAGAGAGGTAGGATCGAAGGACTAGGAATAACGATTGAGGTAACTGGATTTTGAGCTTGAACAGCAAACCGGCATGCCATACCCGGTCGAAAGCTTGTGCTACGTCCATAAATGCACCTGTGCAGTATTGTTTGTTTTCAAGAGCAGAGTATATGTGATCGACAACTCGGAGACCCTGCTGGACCGTCGAGTGCCTGGGACGGAATCCAAACTGGTGTGAAGGAATATCTTTGGATTCAATTATGGGTAGGATTCGTTTCAGGAGGATTTTTTCGAAAATTTTGGAAAGAATAGGAAGCCGGCTGATGGGGGTCGGTATGATGATGTGGCATTGGGTGGCTTGCCAGGTTTAGGGAATAGGATGATGACGGAGTGTTTCCACAGCAAAGGGAAGTGAGTTGTACGAAGGATACAGTTATATAGATAGGTAAGGAAAATAATCCCTTTTTGAGGAAGATGTTGAAGGATCTGGGTGGTTAGAAGGTCATGTCCAGGAGATTTGCGGACTTTTAACTTTTGTAAGAGGAATTTGACCTCAGAGGGATTTACCGCTTTAGGAGGTAAGGATAGAGGGATGGGTGAAGAGAGGAATTCATTAATATTGGAAATGTGCGTAGAGTGGATATCAGGATGTGGAATAAATGTATTTGAAAGTTAATAATATCAAGAATATTAGTGTGATTATTAGAATATTAACATGATTATATTAAAGAGCCTAAAAAATTCCTAATCCAAATCATCTTCGTTGACTGAAACATTGTTTGCAATGCTTTATTATTTTCGAAAACCGCAATTTATAGTTCTTATTAATACTGCTATATTGGCTTCCCTCCAAGCAATAGAAATCTCAAGGAAAAGTCAGATCCTTCGATGTATAAATAATAAAATGGGATGCCACCCTGAGATCGTTGTACTTAATACATAGTAAATCTAAATCATTAATTAATAAGAAACATACCACTTTCTTCTTCTAAGGTTGGCTGACCAGGAGTTGGTTATTAAATAAATATCCTTTTTCATTTAATTGAATAACCTTATATTTATAGTTTGCTGATCATAGTTACAAATTAATTTATAAAACCTCTTTCAAGGAAGAAAAAGGCCCTTTTGCTAGATGTGACAGTCCTACATGTCGACCTGCAGTAGTACATGTAAAGGTACCGACCCCTAAGGGACACTTAAACTACCTTACCCCATTTACTTAGGTACTCCTGATATTCCATGTAGTGTCATGTATAGCAGTACATTTCGCTTTTTTTTTTGGAGGTTTTGACATAGTATTTCTAAAATTCAATAAAATCAAATCATTTCTTTAACGAACTTTTTCATAATATTTCGAGTTACGATGGTCAATGGAAAATAGTAGGCTCGCTAATCAGTATTTTTTGAGCACCAAGCTAAATTCTTGTTTCTGAAGAATTATAACAAAAACATTTTATTGATTTCTCTCATTCTTTGACAAATTATTATAAGAAAAATTTCTCCTTTCGAAATATTCTTATAAATAGTCCATGTATTTTTTAAATATTAAATATTTTTGCTCAAAGTATATAGTACAAAATAAGAATTAGTCCAAATATATATATATATATATATATATATAAAGATCTGATTTTTATATATATATATATATATATATATATATATATATATATATATATATATATATATATATATAAAGATCTGATTTTTAGCACTCGATAAAACCAGTTAGATTCCCTTAGCTTCTGTTAGATTTATTTCTTAGAACCAGAAAGACCTATTTATTTTATTTTATTTTTATGTATGTAATTGTTTTCTCTTTAAAAGACATTTATTGCGATTATTCTTTGTTTTTTATCAAATCTTCAATATCCAATATCCGGAAAAATCGATATGTAATTTAACTGATAGAATCGACATATTAAATTTTATTTCAAAATTCATTATTCATAAATAATTGTACATATTTCGACCATTATCATTTAAAATTTTCAAAACTAAAATCCTAATTTATAATGGCACCATAGCGATATGAAATTCGTCAAATTGAATTGAATAATTATGCACTACAATGTACTCGTGTATCATAGTAAAGTATATAAATGTCAGAAGGAAAACCGAAATTAAAATAATCATATTTAATGATACTAAATATTATGATCATACTAAAAATGTATAGATTAAAATGATTTATTTCAACATTGTTGTAGCGGGGGCTACTCTTAGCTCAATGGAGAGGAAGGTTTTTCGACCGACGCACCATCAGAACCCGGAGGGACTCCATGGGCGGTGACAAATCGGGTTCTTAGCCTGGCTATTGTCCACCGAAGCCCAGGAAGCCCTTCCATTGACCAGTCATTAGGCCTGATATTAAACAGCCTGAAAAACTACAAGAGGGATCATCATCATCACTCCTGTCGGCTGACGGCCGCACATCCCCCGCAGCAAGTCCCTTAATTGGCTTGATTAATTAATTTAGCCCACATCCTTCCTCTTCGTAAACAGATACACTTCTGACAGCGACCTACTACTCGTTATCGTATCTCATATACTAAATATATACATACGACGAATAAACGATATAATATTGATTAATTGGAATTACTAATGCAGGAACATATTATTAAAACTATGTTACTGTATTGGTCCAATTTTTGAGATAGTATCTCCTTTATTGTAATTCTAAATTGAAGTATTTAAAATATCGACATGACGTTCCAATAAAGTTCCAATCACAATTTATAAAAAATCACAAATCAATTTCACTTGAAATGTGTGCACCTTGTATATCAAGGTGACCGTCCACTGAGGTAAACGATGAGGAAGTTTGTTCAGAAGATTACCCAAACTTGTTTATGTTTGGCTTGGTAGCCTAACGGAGTAAACTCACCTATGCGTAGGAGTGACGGACCTGTTAACTAGAATGGTGAATCGTGTTATGGTTTTCCTAAAATGTCGAATACAATTAAGTAAATAATAATCTATATAATCCATAATCTGTGTATCTAGACAGATCCGTGGATCGAAATATAAATGTAAATCGGTTGGGTGGGACTCTTGCAGATCGGTCACAAAGGGATAGGTACCCTGCAATTGCATCTTGTAAACTTCTTGATCCTGTAGCAACTATGTCTATTAGAATACCTCATCGAACTGCTAATGATTTTGCTTCACATAGTTATATATACCTGTAAAAGCCATACACAGAACTTCTCTTCACAGTCAACTAATTTCTTCTCTGCCAGTAAATCGTTCGAACTGAATATGATGTAAATAGGGTTGCCCCTATTTTTAACCCTGGTGTTACCCTGAAGGAGTAGTAGTATGGCAGTATTTATAGTATGCAATGATTCCAGGAATGCTGAGTTGGAATGGATTTGAAGGGTTCAAATCAGGCAGCGGCAGATGAATTATATTATATATTGATATACAATAGCCCTGTGTAAATTGATATATAATATAATTAAACCCTTTGGGATCTGCAGACCCACCCGAGGCTCTCCCAACCTCGATAAATAATAATCAGTTCCCATCCTTGCTACATGGCCTGCCCAGCGCAGCCTACCAATGAGTATACTTCCCTGTTTGTGCGTCTTCTCCAAACTAAACCATCCTTTGCTGGCGTCTGAGTATCTTTCTCTTAAATGTTTGGAGGTCCCTTTCATCAGATTTAGTAATTACCCAAGTTTCTGATGCGTAGGTTAGCACTGATCGAATAAGCGACTTATATAATCTCGTTTTTGTAGATCTTGATAATGAACTACTTCCTAAGTGCCGACGCAGTCCAAAATAGCACCCATTGATCGATGCTGTTCGCCTGTTTATTTCTGCCGAGACGTCATTGATGAAATTGATTTGAGATCCGAGGTATACAAACTCATCAACCTGTTCGAAAGATTAATTGCCAATTTGGAGAAAACTTTCGTTAATACCTCTTAGTTAACCAGCAGTCACATATTTGGTTTTGTTAGTATTGACAACTCCCAGTTTCCTAGCAGCATCATCAAGGGCAAGAAAGGCCTCTTCCACAACAGCTCTTTATCTCCCAATAATGTCGTTATCATCAGTATATCCCAGGATCTGTATATGGTTAAAGATGGTCCCACTGGTCTGAATCTTAGATTCTCTGATAGCTTTTTCCAGACCAATATTGAAGAGTAGACAAGCCAGAGAATCTCCTTGTCGAACGCCAATGTAAGAGGTGAATCCCTCGGACAGTTCTCCCTGAATTCACACCATACATTCGGTATTGCTCATTGTAAGTTTTACAAGACGGATAAGCTTAACAGAAAAATTGAGTTCTTTCATTGCCTGATACAGGGCCTCAGGTTGAATGCTGTAATAAGCAGATCTAAAATCAACGAATATAAGGTGCGTCTGTAACTGGTATTCCCTTCCGTGCTCAAGTATGGTTCGTAGGGCGAAAATCTGGTCTGTTGTAGGTTTATATTTACGAAAGCCGCACTGATATTTCCCCAGAACTCTCTCAACATGCGGTAGTAATCGTTGATAAAGTATGCTTGAGAAAATCTTGTAGGCGCATGGCAGTAGAGATATACCTCGATAGTTACTACATTCAAGAAGACCTCCTTTCTCGTGAATAGGACATATAACTGTCTTGCTCCATGCTTCAGGAATGATTTTTTCTGTCCAAATCGTAACAAGAAGATTTTATAAAGCTTGGAAGAGCTGATCTACCCCTTTCTTGAATAGCTCGGCAGAAAGTCTGTCAAAGCCTGGTGCTTTGTTGTTTTTAAGCCTATTAAAAGCCTCACACAGTTCCTCTTCGTCTGGGGGTTCAATGTCATCTTCAGGAGTTCGACTAAGGTCCACATCTTCCCGATGATCTTACTGTACCCTATTTCCATAGAGCAAGAGACTGAAGTACTTATTCCATCTTCGTAGCACTTGGTTTTTATCACTTAACAGAGATCCATCTGAGTCTTTACAAGTTGAGATTCGAGACTTGAACGGCTTTCGACCGTTGCTCTCTTTTTCATAAAATTGTCGGCATTCATTGATGCTCCTCAGTCTTTCTATTTCTTCTAACTCTCTGTTTTCCCAGTTTCTTGTTTTTGCGTCGATGGATAAGCTTTTCTTCTCGTCGGCACTGGCTGATACTCGGGTACGTTTCTTCTCAAGCATGAGTGTGTAGACGTTGTTCTTTTGTACAGTAGCCTGGCTACATTCCTCCTCAAACCATGGCAACCTATTCTGTACTTGGTTGGGGCAAATTACTTCTTCCGCTGCATCACGGATAATATTTTCAATGTTTGACCGCATTTCATCGACATCCTCATCCTCTGTAGATAGCGTGTTAAAGAAATTTTCATTAATTTACGTAATCTTGGGAAACTTCGGGTTCTTCAAGTTTTTTTGGGTTGAACTTTTTTACATCTTTGTCCTCGCCTTGTTTTCACAATTGAGATTCTGGCTCTAACTTTAGCCAGAGTTAGAACGTGGTCCGAGTCCACATTAGCTCCGCGAAAAGTTCTGACATCCAGATGATTCGATCTATGTCTAGCACTTATTAGAAAGTGGTCAGTCTGGTTGACTGTATTTCCATCAGGGGGGTCCAGGTACCAAGACGAATTATTTTGTAGGGAAATATACTGCTGTCAACTACAAGGTTGTGTGATGCACAAAAATTAATCAGACCTATAACCATTGTCGTTGCAGACATCATTCAGACTATGTTTACCAATAGTCGGGTAGAAGATTGCTTCCTTACCAATCTTCACATTGAAATTGCCTGCGATTATTATTACGCCTGAACGAGGACACGCCTTAATAGTTCTTTCTACCAGGTCATTGCATTGCTCATCTGATGTTTCCGTTGGAGCATGGCAGAACAATGTATAATTAAAGAATTTCCCTTTTACTCTTATGGAGTATTCGGGGGCTTACAGGTTTGAAATCAATGACGAGTTGCCTGAGTTTCTTTCCAACATCAAACCCAGTTCTAAAGTGGTGTGATCTATTGTCACAACTGTGATATAAAGTGTGACTTTTCTTTTCGATAGATCCCTGTCCAGTCCATTGGATTGAGTGCAGTAATGTCAATGCCGTAGCGGTCGATTTCATCTAGGAGCAGTTTAGTTGCTTCCGGTGAATATTGAGGTAAAATGTTCCTCGATCCAAAGGTGAAGTCCAGATGACGGGTGCTATGTTGTTTCCTTGTAGAGTCCGCCTTCTAGTTGTTGAGGTTTAAGAGGATCTGATTATCAGCCAGTTGCCTCCTGGTCAGGGGGAGGGGCTGCCTCCTTAGAGCATCCTGACGCACTCCCCCATCCGGGGCGGCTACCTAGGGAAGGTGATCCTAGGATAAGTACTGTCATTGACCTTGGTCTGTAATGTTGGGGTGAGTGGAGTGTGCTTGTTAGCATCATATTACCGCATTTTGGGGGGGGGGGGGGTACGCTCTGAACCAACTTCACTCTATATTTACCTTAAGGTTCATGTTATATAAAGTATTCAGGAACTGAAAAAAAAATTAACCTCTTTATGTATGTAGGTAAAACCATTCCATATAAAGATGATTTGTTCGTTATTTTCGTTTGCGATTGAAAGCTTATGTTAATTAGTGTAGATATTGTTTTTTTGCGTCTGGTTTGTGCCTGAACAACGAGTCAGTACACGAGCCTACTGAACATCCCCAGTATGCCCCAGGTCCTTCTTCCATAGTCACACTGAATAAATCAGGTGGAACATAGCAATGGCCTCTCTGCCCCATGTGAATAAATTTGTGTCACTAACCTTTGGCAGCCATTCCAGCTCCTATTTGATAAATGAATAAATAAATAAATGACTTTATTTTATTTATTTATTTTTGTGCTGGTATGTTGTTTCGAAATTTCGATTTTCACCGTCGTTTATAGTTTCGGTGGATGAGAATTATACAATATGATTTTCAGAACTCATGAATTTTATCCTGAGATTTTTTAAAGGTTAGATTGATACTTATAGTTTAAAGGAATTACTATGGTCTTGCTACATCCAGAATAAACGGTCACAGAGCATTTTTTATATATCAGCCAATTCTAGAGATTTATTTCTTAAGGTTTTGAGGTCACAGTGATCTAACATCTTGTAGCGATTGTTGAAATTTTGTATACACTGCATCATTTCTTATCCTTTGGACTGTTTGGATATCCCCTAAAAAGGCACATTTAACCGTAAAAACAAAAATAAAAACGAATCATATAATAATTGAACGGTTGAACGAGCATAAAAAATAGCAACCTTAAAGAGTGTTTTTTTTTTGTTTTTTTTGTTTAGAACGGAGTGCCTCAATAAGCGAATGCGAGGACTTCATGAAATTATAAAAAATAATATTACTTAATATTTTAGACAAGAGATCAGATATTTCAGAAGTGTTTCTACTTATAAGAAAAAAGAGTTTATAAACATACTAGTTTCCGTGTTTTTAAACAGCTAATAATAGAAATGGGTAATATGATAAAGCGGGGAAGAAAAAAGGGAGAGTAAAAACGAGAAAATATGAAAATTGGTTTGAAAAGCAAGCAGGGGCCTAAGGGTCGGTGAAGAAGGGCAGAGATAAGGAAACCTAAATGTTATTTTAATTTAATTGTTTTCTTTTTCGCATTTTCCCACCTCATTTAATATTTTCATCCGACACTTTAACAATAGGCGACTTTTACCTCCTTCAGTTTATTCTGCTTACCTTAGATATATTAGATATTATTTTGTAGATTAATTAAGCAGTTATTTTTTTAATAATTAATAATTAACACTTTCATTTTGATATGATTAATATATATATATATATATATATATATATATATATATATATATATATATATATATATATACATATATATATATATATATATATATATATATATATATATATATATACATATATATATATATATATATATATATATATATATATATATAGAGAGAGAGAGAGAGAGAGAGAGAGAGAGAGAGAGAGTGAGAGAGGGAGAGAGAGAGAGAGAGAGAGAGAGAGAGAGAGAGAGAGAGAGAACTCCCTGAAACACATCAGCAAAAGAAATATAGTTTGCAACTAACCAATGTTCATTACAATTGTCCGGAAAAGAAAAAAAAATGATTTATTCCTGACACAAGAAAATGAATTCATAATATTAAATTCTTCACTGTTGAGCGCCGCACTCTGATCGACATTGTGACTTTATGTGAGGTATTCTGAGTTCCTCGAGTTGGACTGTCCATATCTTAAAGGGGTAATCAACGGGGTAATGGTGAATAAATTGTGTTCCCGGATTGTAACTACCTTACAGGGTCCTTCGTATCTCGCATTCGTTTTATTTCGAGCTGTACGTAAGCACCGATAGACCACTGTTCCCAACGCCACTGGTCCTGTACGATATCTCACGTGCCGCTGAGTGGCCTTTGCCACCCTCGATTGCTTATCGCGGATCAGTTTGTTGCGCACTTTATCTCAACGAGTTTTCCACTCCTCGCGCATCCGGTGAATCTCCATACTAATCTTCTAATTGGTTGTTATTTGCTGTTAACGAATCCCCGCGGTCGTGACGCTGCTGCCCGAACACAATTTCCGGAGTTAGCACTGTTGCTGTATGGATGGTATTGTTATATGCGATGATCGCTCTGGGCATTGCTTCGTTAGGGTCTATATTCTGGCCTAATTTAATTAGACGAAGGTGCTCCCCTAATGTATTATGTAAGCGCTCCACAGCACCTCTGCCCTTAATGTGTTGGGGGGGGAGTATTCAAAGGCCAAGTAATCTCTAGTATTTTATTCTCTTCGAGAATTAACGCGTTATAACAGTCAGAAGCAATTTCGTCCGGAAACAGCTGATAAACTTGTAAAAGAAGCCGCGCTCACTAATCAAGACATTGTCCCCATTTACATCAAAACTGATATCAAAAAATGGTTATACTTGGATACCATAGCTGCATGACAAAGTATGTGGGACAATGTAGACAATAACAAATTAAAAGAAATAAAGACAAATACGAACAACTGGAAGACCTCAGTGAGATCAACGCGAAGCGAAGAAACTGTTCCTACAAGATTAAGAATTGGCCACTCACGACTGACTCATATTTATCTGATTACAAAGACCCACAACCTATATGCAATAGATACCAGACACCCATCACAATAAAACACATTATAGAAGAATACCCAGACTACAGTAAACTGAATGTTGAAATACAATCTCCATAGATCTCTTAAACAATCACTAAATGACTGTGAAGATACCATAAATAGACTACTAAAGTTTCTGAAGGAATCAAATCTACTGAAAACATTATAATATAACCACTAAAATGTAAGTTAGTCACATTTAAAAATGGGTACTACGAATATGTCTATAAAGAAAATTACTTCATAATATTAAATTCATATTTATTATTTATAATTAATATATGATAATTTAAATAATTTAAGCTCGTACTTCACTTTATTTAGGTTATCTCTATGTATATATTTATAACTATATTAGAGAAATACTATCAAATTCTTATTTCATAATTTAATCATTAACAAGTGCGTTTGTGCGTGTGTGTGTACATATATACAAATAAGAAAATGGCGTAAAAAACCGTGCAGTTAAAGCGCCTTACCGAAAAACCCTAATCCTAACCCTAATTACGTCCGATGCTCCGTATGTCGCCGCAGAAGACTTCTTCCGTCTTATGGAGAAGAACTATTATCCCTACTTCCGGGAATTTGTCTACAGGTGGAAGGAGGAGGTTGGGCCTGCACATTTCACCCTTAGCCGGAGCCGGCCACCCGGCGAGTCACCAGATGAGGAGCCTGCCCCCAGGAGAAGAGAGATGGAGGAGACCGGACGGATGCCGACTGGCAGGATGCGGACCGGACGGATGCGGCGGACCAGGAAGGCAGGACAGCGCACCATTGCAAAATTGTTCCTGTTGTCTTCTCCTCAATCGGGTAGGCCGTCGCTAGCTTACTAAAAGAGTCGATCATAGTCATCCACGTCGGCCCCTCACTGGAATATATATCGACCTGTACAGATCGAAGAGGCTCAATCATTGTTGGGGTAATTGCTTGTTTCGCTATCGGAGGTTGACGATCATATTTGGCCCGCTGGCATAGTGAACACTGCTCGATATAATCTTGCATGGTGTGTCCCATTCCTCACCTTAAGAACTCGCATCGTTTCCTCCACTCCACTGTGGTTAGTTTTGCCCACATGGTGATCGGCTACGATTTGTCGTTGAGCAGTGGTGTCGGTGAACGTGTCAACCTGCCGCAGGCATCGAATTATTGGGTAGCCTACCCCTATCCTTTCCGGTCACCATAACCGCTAGATTTTTTCCATGACGACCCGATTTCCAACGTATACTTTTCGTCCGTTGCTGCTGGCTACGAATTATTTCCGTCGACAACCCCTCATGCTCACTAGCACTCTTTTCGATCCCAGTACTCTGCTTCGTTTTAATGACTAATTGTCGTTTCTTATTATTAAATGATATCATCAGATTCGGGTAATTCAACCGGACGATCTGTAGACCCTGCACTATCTTCTGAAGTTTGTCTGATCAACGGAATATCCAGGCCTCACTCTGCCCAATCGCGGAGATCACGTAAAGCGAACGGTTCATCAGGTGTTCCTTCGTTATCGATTGCGTTGATACACAATTCCCGAGACAACCAATCCGCGACCGCATTTTCCACGCTCTTCTTGTGGATTACCCGAAAGCTGTATACCACTAGACGTTCCTTCCAACGAGAAATCCGTGCCGATGACTCCTTCCGTGTTCCCAAGTTGTTCCTTAATAATGTCCCTCATGGCTTATGGATACCGCCTGTCCTTAACATATATATATATATATATATATATATATATATATATATATATATATATATATATATATATGTCGTCGGATCGTACTGAAGGTCTCTCCTGCCTGTTCTTGAGGTATATCTCGGGCACTCCCTTGCGACGTACATTTTTCTTCAGCACTCGTAGCATCTTTTGAGGTTACACTGGGCTGCTACGAGACCTGGCTTGTTACACTCATAGCAGCGTCGCTCATAGCGCTCTTGTTTTCTTCTCCTTTCTTCTGGGGTTCGATTGCATCTCCTTCCGAAAGGTCTGCCGCCATGGGTGGACTCTCATGTTGGACTCCGTCCAATCTCCATCTGGCCTCTCTAACCACGCTTCGTTTCGTTCATGAGCGTCGATCAGCTCATGTGCGCACTTCACGAAATCCCGATTTCGAGGTAATGAGCTCGGGCGATCAATATAATGATTAAGCTGGACCTTCATTCTGTCCCATTCAGGACTCTTCTTGAGATACGACCCGCAAGTGACTCCTCTAGTTCTCTTTCCTTGAAGCGATGAGTGCTTCCCTTATATGAAATGGTCTAGGTCACCTATTACACCATTAAAGGGTTCTAACTTAATACTTCGTGTATAAACGAAGAATTTTGAGTGCAAATCTTTACCAGCTCAAACCGAGTCGTCTCGGTGGCCTTCTTCAGTTGTGCCTCCAAGTTCGTCCTCTCCACCGATGCCTGGGCCAATAGGTACCCCACTTTCTTCATTTTTTCCTGGTCTGGGATGTTTTTCTGGTTTCCAAATTTTCCGAAAAAGAAAACTTATTTTTTTCTTCAAACACGCGAACTTATTTTTGAAAAAGTCCCGGCTTTCGGCACCAGTTATGATTAGACTGGACACTTACTTAAAAAAAAAGGGAAAATAAGGACATAGATACACTCGCGCTATTAGAAGTAAACTGACTTTATTTTATCTTTCTCTGAGTATTCATACATTCCCTTGTTAACACATAGACTATCAACATAACTAATCCTAAGAGTTTATTTTTATATTTAAAATCTCCTTATATATATATATATATATATATATATATATATATATATATATATATATATATATATATATATAAGTTATGTGTGTGTGTATATATATATATATATATATATATATATATATATAAGTTATGTGTGTGTGTATATATATATATATATATATATATATATACATATACTATGACATTTATCCGGTTCTTTTTTATATAAACTAATTTTTATTTTAAAATTCAATCAACATCGTAGAATTTATATTTTAATTATTTTTGTCCTGGTAATTTTTCCTTGCAAACTATTTTAAAACGCAATAAAAATTAATATGTATTTTTAATATTTCTTGCTAACGTATTCTAATTAATTATGTATTATTACTTTTACTATTTTTTATCAATATCAACTCTATTTAAATGTGATTATCCTACAAATATAATAAATATAAAAAGACTTCCGACCAGCATAAGTAGTTCATATATTCAATATTTTTTATAATTAAATATACTGCATATATATTTAGTAAATTTTTAATACCGCCATTGTATTAGCAATCTTTCTGTGATAATTTTAAAATTTTAGCGATCTTTATTTACTATGTATATTAAGATCCAAATCTCAAGACAATTAAAATCGTTAAATTAAATTAAAGAAAATATTTTGAGCTGAATTCTTTAGTATCCTCTATAGATATTTTTATTAAATAAACTATTCTAAGACTTTTAAAATAATATTAAAGAAAACCAATGAAGTAATTATGAAGTAGATACATTAAATTCAGATACGTTAAAAATGAACACAGGTATTTTTGAGAACTTTAATTAACATTAATGTGGTATTTTCTGATGTGTACATCGGCTAATATATATATATATATATATATATATATATATATATATATATATATATATATATATATCAAAATATTAAAACTAAACGCGATAATTATGACATACTCAGCCTTTATTGTCACGCTAGTAAAAGGTAAAAACTTCATCTAATTTAGATGATCCATGCATGGAATTGAAAATAAATTTCAAAAGAAGCATCGAGGCAAATAATGAAAGCATTAGTTGGGTGGGGAAGTTGATATAAACCGCAGTTGGCAGATATTGCAGCAAGCTGCAGCAACTTATTGCATCTCATTAAAGTGCAATTACTGCAGGGATCAACTCCCCAGCTCAACCCCCCCTCCCTCTTCTACTTCTCCACTTCGGCTCCTTTATTACACCCAACTTCGCTTTAGTGAGCTTATCAGAGCTAATTTTGCAATCTTAAATATGTGACTTGGTTAAACTTTCCGGATTGATAATGCACGGGCTCATATATATTATTATATTAAGCAATACCTTTAGTTCTCGATTGATGTAAGGCACTAAAATATCATTTTTATGCGTTTCTTTGCTAACTATTCTTGATACGACACGCACGACGTGACACTCTAAAACACACTAATCTTGATTAATAATAACGAAGAAATCTAATGATACACATGTCATTTTTCGGAAAAAAATTGAGCAAACAATGTTTAAAGATTGCATCTGATAAAACTTGAAAACGTATACACTTTTTTATTTCATTATCCTTACTTTATCACCACTATCATTTCCTAATTTATATCAGTAGTAAATTGGATAAGGGTGCATTCATGATCCTAAAGGCTCCAGGAAGAAGACCGAGCCTGGAAATCTATGAAGAAATGGCCAAATTCATGATATCAGGTTAGAGTAGGAACCACTGTGAAAGGATCACCATTGGAACTTAATAGCCAATCTCAGCTATCAATTTGAGGTGAATAACGACGTGGCAGCAGACATAAAAAAGAGTAGAGTCCTTTCAAACAGAATATTCTTCGGGTTAACACACCTCTTCAGAAGTCATCTTCTCACTCGGAGAACAAATATGGGATTGTAAACCACCATGATACGCCCTGCCTTGTTATTCGAATCGTGCACTTGGCAGTCTCCAAGGATTGTAGTCTCTTGGCAGCAAAGGCTCTTTTTATTTGAGAGAAAAACCAATGAAAGTAGGCGAGACTTGGAAATCGAAGGATACCAGGACTTGGAGTTCTACGCACTGAAACGAGAACCGTATATCATGAAATCCATGCGCACAGGGAGGCTTAGATGGGCGGGTATGTCGTCAGGAGGAACGATGAAAGCGTCAAAAAAAATATAATGACTGATTAACTACACAAGATAAAGAGGTGAAAGCTGCTTGTAGATGTCCTGACTCAATAATTGGGTTGATGCGCCACTGATGATCATGATTAATAGCCGTATTCTTATGCTCAATATTGATCATGAATTGTTTTTTAGGCTGTCGAATTTATTGTTTAAATAATTATACCATAATTTTGGCCGTGGTTATTCATTATATAGATATTAAAAAGGTTTTCTTTCATATTACATGTATATTTAGGAAATATATAGTTTCCTAGCTTTTGCCTGCGGCTTCGCTCGCCTGGAATTTGGTCTGCCACATAAAGTTTCGTTACAGATCATTTTAAATAGATAATTTAATTTTTTTTAACTATAAGTTCCTCGTACATCCAAAATTTCATATGTCTAACTTCAAAACTGACGGATTCCATACAATCTTTGAACCCCTATTATATTAGGGGGACCCTTGATGATGGAATAATACAAATTTCATTCTTAAATTACACAAAGAGCCTATCTGCAAATTTCAAGTTCCTGATTTGCCTTTAATTATGTACTTGTAATGGATTCTCAACAGTACCTAAAAAACTGTCTGGGGGCGGGACGTGCCTCCGTACCCTCCCCTAAATCTGCCCTTGCTGTAGCCTATATGCTATTCTGATGTTTAACCTACATTACTGTAAAGTTTCGTCCAAATCCGTTAAGTAGTTTTTGCGTGAAAGAGAAATATTTTTTTTTTTTTTTTTTTTATTTAGCGAACGCTGAATTACCAACATCATTCCAAGGCCCAGAATCACATAGCCATTCCATTGTCCCGAGTTCTATCATGTTCTTAAATGAATGTTAATTTTTTTTTCTCTTTGTACTCTTAAGTATACCTGTTAAATATAAAAACTTGACCATTAGCAGATTGACTATGGTTAAATAAAAAATGGAATGAGAGGCATGGAGAAGAAGTGAAACTCACCCACAGGTAGTATCACAATTTATTTTCGTGTGACAACAGAATCCATAAATTTTTAATTTAAGAATTTATTTCTATCATCGGCATTCATTGTTAGTAATGTCTCCCCAGATAGCGCAATGCAATTTGAGATTTCTGTCAATAGAGTCTTCTCGACCAAGTTACTTTTACTCCAATCAATTCCTCAATTCCTCAGCCATGAAGCCATCCTGGTAGTTATATAGAGTTCAACCCGCATAGTGGCCTTCTAGATCCTATCTCCTTCGGCCTTCTCTTCTGTTTTCCGAAGGGAGTATTCGGCAGCGAGGTTCCACCATTAGAGTATTAGATAATAAAGATAAGGACAAGTTATGATGGTTTAGCTATATCTATCTGTTGTTTCTTGTGGTGGTGGTTGTCCCTAGAATATTTTTATTTTTTTCCTCGTTTATACTATTAGAAATCTCACTTTTGGAATCTTCGGGTATTGGCACTGTTGAGATCCATGCGCATGCGTTATCTAGACGGTTTTGAAATACACTTATCATTTCTGGTATTAAAAACCTATTAAAAAAATTTTTTTTGGAAAATAGATGTACCCAATTTTGAAGCAAAGCACCTCATAGCATCCAATAATATTCGCAAATAATAAATATTGAGGTATTATTTATTGTATTCTTAATAATATAATAATATTTATATATTAACATAAAAATGAAAAGATTTAATTATAAAATATTGTGATCCGGTTAATATAAACCATTGGAGTTATTGCCATGGGCAAATAGGGGAGAGGACAATTGCATCCATCGATAGTGTCCTCATTCCATCATAAAACGCCTCAATGAAAACTCTCGTTCCATTCTTCTTCCCTCGATCGGCCAACAAAGGCTCCACAAAACCTATCCCGAAATGGATGAATTTAGGCCATGTCGAGGGCTATGCCGGGGGAATGCCTTGGACTAGTGAAAAAGAATTTTTTAATAAAACAGCCCCCGAGAGCGGCTCGACGTAATCACAACTATATTAGCTTGGCCCTAATTGCAAGTCCGCTTCTCTTCTTTAATCCTCCTGTCATTTGCCAAACTCTCGGATAAATATTGGTTCAGCGCGCCTTTCTAATTTAATTCCATCTATCTTAGTCATTATTGGTCCTAGCTAGGCTTTCACTGCTCTCAAACTATATTAAAAACAAACAATTTCATTTAGGAAATTACTACAAATTCTATTTTACATATCCCGATCGTAAAATGCACATAGTTATTAACCATGTAACCAAATATTTTTTAGGAAGTCTTCGTATTGTGTTGTTAAACCAACTTTTTATATAAATATAGAAACCGTTTATAATATCAGACTAGCCCATCTAAGCCTCTATATGCGCATGATTCTCATTGTGTCCGGTTCGTCTGTCAGTGTGTGGAGCTACAAGTTACTCCTCGGTTTCCAGTTCTCACCTACTTTACTGGACCATAAATTCGGCGTAAAATTTTCCTTTTAAGGAGCCTCTGTTCGTCGGATTTAGATGTGATCAAGTCTCCTATCCATACTAGATAGAGGAAATCAGTGTCATATACAATCTCATCTTTGTTCTCCAAGTGAGATGATGACTTCTGTAAAGATATCTTAAAGCAGTTTGAAATTTCTGTTTGCAAGTACTATTTTCCTCTTATCTCCGCTGCCACGTCGTTGATTACGTTAGCCTGTGTGCTGAGATAGACAAATTCTTCAACCTTTTCAAAACTGTACGTTCATATGGACATCCTTTCCTTTCCTGTGGTTGACATTCTGACCTGATATCATGAATTTTGTCTTTTCATCAGCGATTTCCAAGCATAGTGCCCTTGCTGGAGCTTCTAGGGTCATGAATGCATAATTGACTGTCCTGACAAGATCTTCCCACAATTCCAATGTTAGAGGCATAGATGTTATCGATATATGATTTGGACAATCCTATTGAAAATAGTGCCAGTCTTATACCAGTATGCCAGATTCCCTTACCACCCATTCCAGTGCAAGATTAAAGAGGACCTCTTTTGGAATCAAACTGATCTGAGAGTCCTCCAGAGATGCTCACCATAAGTTAGATAGATTCAGGTTCACTTGGAAAAATACTCCACCAACATCCGATTTTCGATTACTCATTTTCAGTGGACTTACCTTTATGCTGCTTGTAACAATAATGATTATTATAATTATAAAGTTATTTGTGATATAAAGCCTTCATGGAAGTAATTGTACATTTATGATGTTGCCCTCGTATCTCTGGAAGGGGTGTTGTTATTTTTAGTCATTTTTAACGCCACTATTAAGGTTGATTCTTTTTACTATTAATCCATTTAAAAAAAAAGTATTAGGTCGTTCAACGAAACTAATTACTGTTATCTAATTAAGTAGATATAGGATACTGGGTTTTACGTTAAGATAAATATTGGTTTGCCACTTAGATTTTAAAGAAAAAAAAAGCCTTATTTCAAATAAAATCTTATTATAGTTCTTCAAATGACAAATACAGTTGCTAAAACTAGACGGGGGATACAGAAAAGTATATTTGGAGAGTTGTGCAATAAAGATAGCTCATAGAGCTGCCTGGATAAAGGTTAACGTATTCCAACAGCCTGGATCCATCTCCAATAAGGATCCAGTCGGACCATTCCATTATCCTGCAGGACATCTTGGTCCTTATCCTCCTCCATGCTACGGGGCCCTTGGATTGTGTCCTGGCTTGATCTATTCCATGGAGCCTTTAGCAATCGCTGTTTTACCTCGTTGGCCCGAGGGTAGCCTATATCGGGAATATTCTCCCATCCTGAATTGGTTTTGTACCCTCCCGACCTGATTTAATACACGGAGCAATGTTTACAAATGCAGCGTTCTTGTGACGATAACGCATTCATTTGTTCAAAAGCTGGAATAAAGCAAATAATTTCAATGTTTATAGAATTCTTTTTACATTTTATTTTCAAGACATGTATTTTAATAAGAAAAACACATTAAAAAACCGCAAGGTATTGATTACTTTAAGTGAGTTAGTCCTTAAAAACTTAAATTTTCTTGCACTAATAACATGACATTTATTATATTTTGTAATTAAAGCATCTCCCATGTAACTTTCTTTTTTTTTTATCTTCTAGATTTATTTGCAATCTTGTTATTGAATTATTTATATCTTTATTAATTGTATTTCTTTTTTGCCATTTATGTCTACAAAATCTGTCATATAGTCTTTGGTACCGCACTTTTTATATTGTCGTTCTGTTTTGTTTTATGCCCAGCCCTTAAAGGGTAAACAAATATGTCATAAATTATATAAGTTATACATTTTACACATTTAAATATTTCACATTTTTCATATATATATATATATATATATATATATATATATATATGAGTATATATATATACTCATTAAAGCCATTGTCTTCTGTGATTTTTTCTTTCGTAATCACACCTATTATTTTTTTTTTAATTTCGATATATTCTTTCATAAGCCCTAAATGCTAAATTATTCATAATTTTAGCATGGTTCAAAGATTGTAATTTTAATTCGATTTAGGATCACTATTTGAAACGCCTAATCATAGAGTATTTAATGACATGAGGGTGTCCACATCAATTTTTTCTCTTTGAAAATTTGATTTAAAAAGAAATAATAAAAATGACAATATTCATAAAATATCAGGTCTTTCATTTGCACATGAGAACCTCTCGGCAGATTTTGATGGCACTTGGTTCAAGTGCTTCTCATCGGCTGACTAAATACACCGTTTGTTTTTTCCCCCGCCATTGGATACACAACAATATTGTTTGCTTAATCGGAAGCTTATCCAAAGGAGTAGGTGTGTAGTTTAGTCGATTTTTATACACACTTTGTTTGCTTACTAAAAATACTTCTCGAGATAATTCTTTCTAATGTTTCTTACAGCATTCATTCTTAATAGAACGTAATACCTATTCTCCTAGAATAAAAATAAATAATTCGTTGCTGAATTAAATCATTTTCCTTTTATTTTTAATTATTGGGTTGCTTGCCAACTGTGCCATGCTAAGTGTTGCACCGACGAAAGAGGAAATAATCTATTTGAAATAATGAAATATAAATAAGTAGTCATTCAAAGTATTGTTTAGTTATTAGATTTTTTTAAAGATAACCACAGGCTGAGGTACGATTGTTCTACTTGCCATGTCTTCATAAAAAGTATAATTTTTTCCTTTAAACCGATATACTTCTCTGAGATAGGCCAGATTAAAAATTTTATATGGCTTTGTAACATACAAGTTCGATAAAGGAGTTGCACCATTATTCAAACGTGGTAGCAAGTCTTTACATGTTTTTTGTAATATCAACGTAATTCAGTTACTCATTCGTTGGAATAACAGTTCATTTTAACGAAGCCATGGTCTTGTTAAAATCGATATAATTTTTTCTTCATTTGTAAAATCATTCATTCAATCATTTCAGCAATGCATGTGTTTTTATATATGTCCTCAGGGAGCGGAGTGGCTCAGTGGTAGAGCACTGAGTAGCCATGCCGGAAATCCTGGTTCAAATCCCGCTGCAGGCAGTTACTTTTATTTAATCTGTTTGCGGCGGGAGATGGATCATATAGGATCTAGGACCCTCCTTGGGCTAACCCAGCCTCTATAAAATATTATAAAAATAGGGTACCCAAATTAAGGGGGAAAAACTTGGCGGTTGAGCGTGACCTAGGACAAGTCACCTCCGTGCAGCACCGTTGTCCATGAAACAGTACAGTCTCTACCATGTACTGAACCCCAGACTCATTGTCGGGTCGTAGTGGTTACAGGTTTTTATATATGTCATTTAGATTCGTTCAATAAAAATAAAAATATATTTTGGTGATGTTTTGAGACTTTATTATTTGCACATCCATGCCTTGTAAAATTATACCTACATTACATTATTGTTGATAAAATATGAAATCAATATTTTATTTTATTTTATGTTTAAATTATATGTAATATAAGAATTATTTTACAATATAATGTACCTACCTCAGAGACAGACTAATTAATATAGAAACAACCGAACACCTTTTTTTTTTTTCATTTTTTGTTCCCACAAAAGGAAGAGCACTAATTGCCTGAGAGGATTACGGCCAGAGAGTAAAAAATTGGAGGAGCTTATGAATCCCATTCTTAGCTAATGGAAACTTGCAAACTTGAAATAATTAAACATAGTTGGCATTATAATTCCATTTATTTATATATTCTTTATTATGTAAAATTAGATTATTCTTATAGTTAAAATTATAATCAGTATAAAGCTCTCCTTTATTAGATTCTCCTAAGTTAATCTTCAATAATAATTGTTGATCTTATATATATATTTTACATTTTCTACCCCTAAATTTAGCCCATAAATATTGAAAAACGATTATTTTGAAAAAAAAAAACAAATGTGTTTTATTTCGAGGCCTTATAATGAAATAAAATTAATTATAATAATTTATTTAATTGTTATATGATATAATTTTTTAAAATATTTTGTTTGACAAGAAAAGATATGGCCAGGACCGGAACTCGAACCCGGGTATTTCATCTCTCCATGGAGAAGGAAAAATACCCAGGTTCGAGTCCCGGTCCTGGCCATATCTTTTCTTTCCAAATAAAATATTTAAAAAAATTAATTATATTTAGATCGGTGGAGCTCGCTTTGAATGTCACCAAATATTTAAATAAAAGAACTAAAATAAGCATCAAATGGTAAGGATGGGCCATTCCAACCTAGGGGTAATCAATTTTATATCTGTGCCATTTAGTAGCCTTTTGGGCTAATAAAACTCCTAAAATAATTTCGAATATTTATTACAGAAATATTCTTTACAAAAAAAAAATATTCCAATTACAATAAAAAATAGAATAATCGTATCTATCATTATAATGAGTGTAGTAAGAACTTCATTGTTTTTATGCGATCGCAATTGTTAAACAATATAATAAAATATGTAATATTGTATGTAATATAATATTTAAGATCTTTTAAAACGTGATTTATTTCAGTAATAGTAAATAATTAAATTACACGTAAATTCAACAGTAAGTTAAGCTAACATTTGTCTATAATCAATGAAGAAGGTTTTTTTAAGATAAATAATAACACAGATGATATATTGATAAAATAACACAAGGTTGCTCAAGTAACCTTACAAACATAAAACTGTATACGAAAATACACACCATAAAAAATAAATGAATAATCATGTTGTGTTATAGGAACTTTTATTTCGCAATCACAATTGTTAAGGAATTGGCCGCCGTTTCTATCTTTTAAAAAATCGATCCCTTCTCCTTCGGAGCATCCATATCATTAGTGATTTGACAAGCTAATTTGCTAGTTCCTATATATAGAAAGGTAGATCTGGCTCTGTGGATTAAAATTATAAATTATAGATCTGCATATTCTGTTATTTCTTCATAGATCACTCTCATTGTCTTCATTTGATATTATGGACCCTTCCTCTGCCTCTGAAATTAAAACATCATAACTTCACCTCCATCTTCCGATTCCTCCTTTTGGCGATGAACTTCTCGAACCTCTTCAAACGTTCTAAATAATCGTATTCGGTCCATTGTGAGTAAATGATTTTAAAACGAATTAAAACTAAAAAGCAGTGTTACCTTCACATTGCTCTTGTACCTAATGGACACCTGAAAAGGGTTGGGTGGAAAACAAGGGACAATCGTGGGCACCTAGAGGAAAGCTTGAGACCCCAAAAGAGATTAAAAAAAAAACTAAAACGCTGCTATATTAAAACAATAATAAAATAAAGATATACACTTAACATCTATTTATAAGAATAACCCTAATGGGAACTAATAAAAATAATAACTACATTTTAAAACAAGATTCACTCTCTTATACTTTTTGGATCGAAACGTTACAAGCAAAAAGAAAAAGGGAGACGAAAAAATAAAATGTCATACTTGGTTGGCTCTATAATCAACCGAACTACTATCTGGCTACACCCCGAATCTAGCCAGACTACAGAAGAATAGAGATTCCTGCCTTGAAAGTTCATCTTCCTTCCGGTCGGATCACGACCCTTCTCGCAGGGAGTGCCAATCTTCGAACTCAGACTTATTGGAAAAAAAAACGCTCTAAAAATGTTAATTCCTGCTAGCGTAACTATGTTCAATGCTCTCCGTAATGTGGTGTACCCTAATGGCCAGGTTTGGCTGATTTCTTTCTACCCCAATATACAAATCCTGACAAATTTCTGGTGCAGGGATCAGCTACAGAGCTTGGACGTGGGAAATTATTCGTGAAATCATTTCCCACACTCCATCTCAACCACAGATGAGAACCTTAACAATATGATTTCTTACTTTAATTACAAATTTCATTTGTTTTTATATTTAGTTTATTACAATTACCACGTTTGCGGATGACACACGTCTCTTATCATTCACCACTGATCCAGGTATAGCAACCCATGCTCTTCAATTCCATATCACTGACCTTGAAAAATGGTGTCAAAACTGGAGGATTAAAATAAATTCCCACAAACACCATCAAATCACCTTTACGCTCCGTCGTAAACCAACGACTCCCTGCCCTCCTGTATCGTTTAATAACGATACAGGAAAGGAATCCCACTGATTTCTGTCGAACAGGTCCGGTACTTAGGACTACATTTTGACAAACGCTTGACTTGGAATAATCATAATAGACTGAAACGACAAGAAACAGCTCGCCATTTCAGGCTACTTCAATATTTACTAGGTAAACACTCTAAGCTCCCAATTAATTACAAAAGACTCATTTACATGGCAATCATTACACCCGTCTGGACTTACGGAATAAAGCTTTGGGACTCCACTTAGCCATTCAATCCCTCTTGTATTTAATCCTTACCATCCAAAATCCTTCGTAAAATCCTCAATTCTCCTCATTTTGTTACGAACATTATAATCTGTGTGAGTGTGTATGTGGAAGAAATGTTTATTAAAAAGCCAACGTTTCGACCCGCATTGCAGGTGTTCTTCAGGGCTGTCGAAGCGAGGGGGGTTAATTAACATTTCTGCCTACTGAAGAGAAATTTTGACCTCTTCTACATTATCAAGCACAATTTCCCAATGGCGCTTGCCAGAGTAATGACGCTTTATGACCACAAATTTATAATTAATTAATTATTATACTTTGGAAAATATCCGAAATTGATCTATCTATTATTCCACTGTTTCTGTTAGGCATTACCTTATCCTTAGTAAGGTTAATGGCATCAAAAACAATTGAATCCTCCATATATAGGAAACCAATAAAAAGGGAAAAAAACTGACTAAGGCGTGGTATCGGGGGAATTGACAGGACAGATCCCAGCAGAGGCGGGGGCGATAGCTTGCCTTAACGCTATTGGAAATCGACAACCGATTACGATGGCTCGGGCAATCTTCAACCTCCTGCGCCCGGTATTAGCGACTAAATAACTCCTCCCGCCAGGATCAACGCTTTAAACTGAATTTCATCAATATTGAAAAATCTGTATTTTCATTATATTTTTGTCTTATTTATGAACACTATATATAGGAAATGTGTAAAATTAATTAAAACTCCCTATCCGTTAATATGAAGAATTAAAATTTAAATTAATCGAAAACATTATTATTTTGTATAAGGTGAAGCAGATATGTTGTAGGTTCATTTAAAATCACTTTGTGACGAAGTGACTAATCAGAAGTTGGTACAGTGGGAGTCTTAAATTTGAATATCTAGTTGTAATATGGACACATGATTCGAGGTTTATTGAGGCTGGGTGAGCACCAGGTTACTCCGGTTACTCCAGATCCCACAGCAGGATTTGAACCAGGGACCTTTGGCACGGCAAACCAACGCTCTACTACCCCCCTCCCTTCTTTATAATTATTACACCCAATAATCAATTAGAGGATATGAGAAAGAAAGTATAAAGTGTTTTATCTTCATTAAAAAAAAAAATCTGAAAACTAATTGTTTTCGTTCTCTCTACAGCATTGTGGAAAAAAGTGTGATTCTCGTAGAGATATATCGTAGGTTTTTCCTGGCAATGCAACCCATATGTGCCTTAGGTGGCCTGTAGGATGGTAAGAAAGTGAGGTATAAGGTAGCAATGATAAGCGTGTGAAGTCTTTAGAAGAGCTAATTGATTCTTTGCGTTTAAATTATTGCGCGGTTTTAAGTATTTCATAATTATTTAAACTGTAACACTTACAATATAAACTGATTATATGATATATATGTATATATATATATATATATATATATATATATATATATATATATATTAAATATTCTAGAGGAGGATGGAGATAGTTGGGGTGCAGTAAAAAAAAAAAAATATTCTAATTGATTTTGGGATGCTAGTGTAATCATTTGAGATAAGTACTCAAATTTTTATTTCTAACTTTAGTCTTATTTGTATTCTTTTCCAGAGGTCTGTAGTGCGTTTACCAATTTACTAATTATTTAAACCATCAATATATTAATCATAAGCATATAGTGCATCTGGGTTAAGTAAGCACCAAATGAATTATAATAAATATACTTTATTCATACAACATGCAATACGGTTAATTTAATATATACATTGAGAAGTACACTTATTCAGATGTAATAGTGGACTGCCATAAAATACATAACATGACTTAAATAACGACTTATCTGTGAAACAGGGGCAGATTTCGTCCATAGGTAGTTCTTCGGCCTAGCCGCCTCCGGACCTTCTGCGACCAGCATCGTCCAGCTTCCGTCTTCTGCGTCTTCGCTCCTTCCTCTTCGGGAAGTGTTCAGAGATTGCCTTTTCAAAGGTGAAATCTTATACTTTCCCTTTTTGTTATCTCTTCACATACCCTGACCATGTGGGCAAACCATTCTACCTGAGCGATATATTGCTTTTCATATGGGCATTTGCTTTTTCTGCAAAAACACAGTTCTTTTCATAACCCCACCCGGTGCGATACGTAGCCAAATATATATATATATATATATATATATATATATATATATATATATATATATATATATATAGATAGAACACTTACTTTGTATTTCAAGAATACACCCTTGACGATTCAATCATCTTGAAAGGCCTCAACTTGATTATTGTTATGACGTCAGGAGTAGAAATTTTGTAGCTACTGTAGAGTTGTTGGTTTTAAGAGTCGCTTCCAATCATTACCAACCATTACAGCTCCAAAAATACGAAGGAGAACCTTTCTTTCAAAACCAGTGGGTCCTTTTCTGAAGCTCTTGAAGCTGTCCAGTTTCTACTGCTGGAGTCCTTTGTATGTATGGAATTCTGCATCCAATATTTTCAAGCTTATTTTATTTTCTTAGTCATTGTTTCTGTATTGATACTATATCTATTCCTTATTTATATATATGCATATATTAAATCACAAACAAACCTTCCACACACACATATAAATTAATTTTTAGGGAAGCTAGCTTTTATAATTTGTAAATATTTCCCTATAACATCCTAAATAACTGTGGTTCACATTTCATTCTGTTCTGAAACCAAATAAAACAAGTCAAATTAATAAACACATACCGCTGTCACATCCGGGTCTGATATTTCCTTTTATGAATTCAACAATATTAAAAATTCCCCTTTAGATTAAATTACAAAAATTTCCATAAAAATACTGAAAACAATTTTGCCTCGTGTTGGTTAGGTTTTATTCATGTGTTAAAAGAGTGCCTCACATTACATTAAATTGTACCCTCGATTACTTAAATGAAGTAAAAATCATGAGTTATGTCGTCCTTCGGAAAAGGCGTAAAATGGGGCCCCGTGTTTGTAAGGTAGCAGGTACTCCTTAAAGATTCCCACCCTAATTATACCTGGATAGATAAAAATTAGGACTACTGCTGCAGTATTGTTTGATTAAATTATTGCTCGGTTTAAAGTATTTCATAATTCTTTAAACTGTAACATTTTAACACTTACAATATAAACTGATTATATGATATATATATATATAATAATATATATATATATATATATATATATATATATATATATATATATATATATATATATATATGTATACAGCTATGTTTTATAATATTAAATATTCTCGTGGAGGCATGGTTGCAATACCTTAAATGTATAAAAAAAAAACTCAATGATTGTTTCCACTACATGTCATCAGAGGTTAGAAGTCAATGTTTTAGCTAACTGTCTACGAACTGAATAAGAGAGTGACGCAAAATCGTGTAAGAGAAAAGGCTCGTTAGGGCATCCAAAATATAAAACTTAAATATGTATATAAAACTTAAAAGGAATTTAAATTAAGGTTTTTACAATAAGACGGTTAAATGTAATCCATCGACATTCAGCTACCCCTACTTTCCCAATTTCTCACTGGTTATAAGGATGTAGGATTTCTCCTTCTCCAAGTGTTAGAAACTTGATGATGAGGTCAAGACCTTCTGCTAGGCATTGAAGGTATTGTTGAAGAGATCTCTGGTGAGGCCCTCCTGGCCGTGGAGGAGTTTCCTGGCCTGAATTGGAGTGGGGCTGGAAGGTTGGAGTGGGGCCTATAAACGCAGGACAAAACCAGCCCCAGGCCTCTTAGCTTGAATATTTTTATATGGTGGAGAATGCTGGAATTTTCAGCTCTAGTGTCAACAGTGAATATATATCAACTTCTTTTTTTTTTTTTTTTGTTTAAGGACTTAGAGCTAATCATTGGGATAAATCAAATTGCTTTTCTCAAATATTTTTTATTCTCAAGGAAAAATACAAGTTGAAAATAAACCAAAAAATTATTGAATGTCCTAGTTAATGAAATCATGTTTTGTGGCTAGTGGAAGTCAAACTTTTCATTTAAACTATAAAGAAAGCATATAATGTTTCTCTTTACTCTTTACTACAGTATATTGGACACTCTTAATTCAATATCTTCTTCCAATATATTATTTTTTTTTACCAAAATCTCTTCCATATACTTAAAGATCTGAATACTTTTACGATACCTTCAAGGAAAAGATTGACCATTATTATCTCTGAACTAACTTCAGATATATATATTTTTTCATTTACTAGACTTGAATAAATCTATTTGATTAAACCTTAATTTATATTGAAACTATCTTATTTGGGCCTTTATTGTATTCTTCAGGCACAATAAAAAAACAAAGTGTAATTTTTTTTCTGTAAAAGTTTCTCATTCTGTAATAACCTTACAGAAACATTATGCAATGGAGTTAACTCGAGAAGGTTGGAGTGTATAATATTGGCTGCTTCATGTGAACTACAGGTTCAGCTCTTTGTACTGTGTATTTTGCCACTAGCACATCACAATCACGTCTCACGCATTATACACATTGAATGTCATCATAATATTGAATCGCTTTATAGATTTCAATTTAGTAGAAATCCGCCTGGCATTGACATTGGTTGCTCCAAAAGTTTTAGAGTTAGAAATCATCCATAAATAATTAGTAAACTTAAAACAATCAGTTAAATAAAAACATAACCTGTGACATAAATAATAATGAAAACATAAACATTAAATTGTGATGAGTTTCCCTTCCAGGCACCTCGATCCATTTAACGGACGTGCTTTGCATCACTTATTAGATCTGATAGTTATTTTCGTTCTTTTTATAGTGGCTAAGAAGAATGTTTGTAACGAAACATTCCATTAACGAGTATTTATTTATGAGGTGAATGTTTAAACAAATTTTATAGACCTAAAGAGGGGGATATTGCCCATTCTAAATAAAATTTATTCTTGGTTACTTTTAATCATAAGACAAATATGCTGCTTTTAACTTAATCATCTTAAAGCATGCTCTTCAATTATGCTCCCGATTTCCAATCGTGCCAGAAGTACATTAAAAATATTTACGTTATTGAATAAGTTTTCTATCTGTCAATTTCATTAAAAAGAAATGCAGAGAAGTCTTAGATATGGACAATTATTAAAAATAATCAATGCTAATTAATTATTACGAATTCCCTTGTAGGCATAAGAACTTACTTCTTATGACTACAAGAGAAATAAAACGGGTTTCTACAAAAATGGCGGATTTTCGTTTAACAATTTACTGATGCTTAAGATCAATACCCGAATTTAATTACCGTAAATCCACATTCTGAATCTCAGATCTGAAAATATAAGGGTTTTGTGATGGAATGAAATCTAGCATACGTTTATAACTTCAGAATCGTTTAAATAAACGTTTACACTTAAGGAACTTGTCCAAATTTCTGATCAGATGGAAAGCTGCTGGATGTAAGTCCGGTGAATAAAGTGGGTGTGTGTGGGTGGACTTCTGTTCGTAATGCTTCTCGTTTAGTTTCTTCATTACCTCGTCGAGAAACATGAGGTCTGGCCTTGTGTAAGAGTAAAGATTAATCAATCCAAGTTGTTTTTTTAATAAGTTTTTGTAACATGGCGTCAATATCCATGCAATAAGACATGGGTGTGACGGTTTCACATCTCTGATTACAAAGAAGGAATGAATTGTTTAATAACTAACAGTTTATTTATGATTTAATCTGTGTCAACAGCTGGCTGTTTTGAAACAAGCGGTGAACAGTCGGTTACTTAAGGTCACCTGTGGTCTAGTGGTTAGCGTAACAATCTACTAAGCCCAAGATCGCGGGCTCGTAGCCCGGCAGGTGGCCCTAGGATTTTTTTTAAGGGAGTAAAAAATCCTTAGTTACGCCGTCTTTCGGAAGGGACGTTAAACGGGGGTCCCGAGCCTGTATGATGTCTCCTAATTAAACCTAATTAAAATCCCTATCCTAATTAAACCTGGATAGACAAAATTTAGAGCTCTCACTGTAGCATCATCCGATTAGCCATAGCAGCATAAAGTGACGTTAAATGAACTAACTAACTAAAACGTCGGTTACTTACAAAACCCCTTAATTTTGGTAATGGTGGTAATGTTTCATGCAGCTTGAGTTGTTGAGTTTCCTTAAAAAGAATACACGAAAATCATGTTTTTCCTTGGTTATATTTGAATGCTAACAAAACAATCTTCGTTAATTTCTAGTGAGAGTATATATTATTTTAAAAAATAATAGGGGATTAATAACAGCTCATTACAACCTGTAAACATAAATGTAATAAACATCAGAATTCCACTTTGAAAATTACAAAGGATAAAAGTGGAAATTTCATTAATATCATAGAGCGTTATTTTATTAATCATTGGAACCGTCAATAATGGTATTTTTTATTATGTATTAAATATTACTTTTTTAAATGGGGTGTCCTTTTTATTATTAATTTGCACTAAATAGAGTGAAAAAATCAATGGAAAAATAATAAAATACTTCTGACATATAACGATTCCATATTCAATGATAGAGGCTACGATCGTAAATCAGGAATGGCAGTAGGCAGGTGAGTATCTGTTTATTTCCGTATACATCTTGTAATGCAGGAAAAGGTGAAGTGTTTGAGCAATAAAAGCCAGATGCAGGAAGGTGTGAAGAGCTATGAAACAGGAATGTGGTGTGTGGTGCTAGCAAGTTGCGAGGGAGTCCTCTTGGCTCTTGTCTACGGTCCCTTTTATCCTTCTCTTTACGGCTCTACATATTTTCACCGTGGTTAGTGTTTTTTCCAGCTTTCCGGCTCCTAATCTATCCTACCTGGTAATTTTATCGATGAGCTTCTTTATATAATAAAAATGCTACTTCCTAAAATTCTAATAGTATATATATCGAATGATTTGGCATTCGTTGCAGTTATTTCTTGAATTATATTTCATAAATATCCTTAGTGATCTCATGTTATTGTTTTTTACTAACCCCTGCAACTTCTCCACTACACCACCCATGAAAGTTAATCATCGGTCCAGTGCATGGTAGAGAATGTATTATTTCTTGGAGAATAGTTAGGCAGGGAAGTGATTGGTCCTCAACGCCTGCTTTACATACTCAGCTCCAAACAGTCAGTAGACCCCACACGTTTTAACTGATAACATAATTTATCTGCCAAAGGTGGATTTGAAGCCGGACCTTCAGCATAGACTTAGATCTCTTTACATTGAGCTACCCCAATCCATTTTTATATATACTTATATGATATTTGTTGTTTGTTACAAATGGCATCATGGGGCATGATTACTCATAACTCGGGGGGGGGGGGTGGAGAGAAAGACCTGTGGTATAGTGTTTAGCATAACAAATCATTAAGCCCAAGATCGAGGGTTCGTAATTGGCAGTTAGCCCTAGGATTTTTTAAAAAGAATAAAAACTCCTTGGTTATGCAGTTTTTCGGAAGGGGGTCCCTAGCTTGTACGATGTCGAGTACTCGTTAAAAATTCCTATCATAATTAAATCTGGATAGGTAAAATTTAGAGCTCCAACCATATCATCGACAGATTAGCCATAGTGGCATAAAGTAAAGTTAAAAATAACAAACAAATAAATAAACTACAAATAAATCATTTGTCGAGGCAGAAACAGGGTCTTTGGGAGATCCCAGCTTTTCATTAAATATTTGATTTGAGTACGCTCAAGTAAATTTATCTTCAAATTGACATCCATAAAGAAAAATCAATAGGAAAAGGTTATATTGATACAAATATTTTGTTCGAAATCTTATACAACTATAAATAAAACAAGAATTCCATCCATATAATAATCAATCAACATATTTAACAACAAACAAAAGTTATAGAAATGAAAATGATCAATCAATCTGTTCAACGCAACCAACGGATCAAAATCGTGGTTTTCGGATAAACTCTTTAATAAAATATTGAGAAGGAGAAAGATAATATTGAGGGAAATAAGAGAGGGAGTCGAAATTGGAATTCCTAAAATAAGTTGTGCTTTTATGGAAAGTAATTCAAGCGAAACCTCCGAGTTCTTCGAAATGACCAGGCATTTAGTAAAAATAAACTGAGTCCTAGAATGTTCTCATTCGTTAGCACATCGCAATCACACGAAAATTTTTGATTGGTCAAAATCATTAAACCAGCTGGTAACAGTATTCTGTGCAGTGCAGCAATTGTATTTAAGTTAAATATATATTACTATGTTGTTTCAACATGAATTTTTTCAGCATAAACATTTCAATCAACTCACCTTCCATATTTAAAGCTTTTTTTAAAGCTTGCAGATTATTACACTGCTGAGCAAAATAATTATTGATAAGCTAGTCTTCGTTCAGATTAGTAACTCTAAGGAGTTGTTTTAGTTTCATTAAATTCCTAAAATTGTAATAGCCCAAACAAGATTGCAACCTGTTTATTGCGATTGTTGCTCTGCGTTTGATTAAGGACGAAAGCAAACACTGATTAGAGATATTTGATTGGTCAGAAGCGGTGCTGGCACAAGGGCCTGAGGACCAATGAGGGATTGCTAAATCAAATTGCTTCTAAAATAGATCTGCCAGGCAATCATTGCAGGAAAAACACTTAGCTTTGGTCAGCACAATATTTAAATAGGTAGCTTATTGAAATTGATAGTGTATAGCTCTCTACCCGAGCTCGGTGGCATCCAATTTAAAATAATATAAATGATCCTAAAATTTTGAGGAAGAGGTCGTTTTCATTTTGTAAGTTGAAATCATGTAATCCACCCGTTATTATAAAGTATAATAAAAGATATTGATTTAAAAGAAAGCGTAAATGTCATTTAGTAAATCGAAAAATAAAAATAGTGAAACCACAATTTAAAAACCATTGAAACAACTTCATAAGAGTATTTTTCAAAATAATTTATTAGAAATTCTAGAGTTTTCACAATATTTAAAAAAATCTGTAGTAAATTCGACATTAGCAACATCGAAAATCCAAGAAACTATCATTAATTTGCTGAAATCCCTCGAATTTATAAAAATTGTTAAATCTTTTTAAATAAAGAAACATTTTTTAATATATAGAAAAAGGATATTGCTAATTTTGTAGTATATACTTCACCTAGCATAGTATAGGTGGTGGCCTATGCACTTTAGGGGCTGATGTGGACTCTATTGATTCACTAGCTAGATTTGTCAGGGGCTGAAATCTGTCGGGTGAATAGAACGGAGAATCTTCAGTAAACTCAGTAGATGACTTTGACCGGGAATTGTCATTTGATGGCCCTGCCTTGGGTTCCTTATGTTCATTAGGAGCAGTGTCGACTTTACGCCTTCTATTAGGTTTAGGCTTAGTTGGGCTATTTCTGGTAGTTGATTCTAGGGATCGGTTTCTCTTTGCATTTCCTTTATTATCTGCTTTGCTAAAAATTTGGTGGTAAAATTTCATTTTGGTATGTTATATTTACTGGAGCAGATAGGAGTAAAGAAAAAAATTGGTAGAATAGAGAGGGGGGCAACTCAATAAAAATAAAGATCGTATGAGAGCTGATCTGAATATAGCACAATTCAGCCTCATTCGGTGCCAGAGGCCGTACTGATAACTGATAGACAGTCATACCTTACGCTGTGGGCGAGATGGACCTGCCGCGACTTGCACAAATATAACTAACTCCCGTCTCTTGAATCTGTAAATTTTCTAATTACTAAAGTCAAGTTTTAAGTCTGCAATTAACTACGAAACTTCACATTTCACTTCACTTGAACACTATGACTATGCAAAAAGCCATCTATGTACGATAAATGTTAATGTATATAAAAAGAAGTATCAGAGAGAGGATTCTGCTCACTCCAGCACGTGCTGTGAACTCGCTTGGCAAAGTATTGTAAATATAACAAAATTAGTGGTATCGCTATTCAGCAGTTTAGTTGACCAATTGATTTCACACATAAAATAAATTAAATTCGATATAACGATACGATATAAGCATACATTTTACATCAAAATCATTAATTAAATATTGTATTTTCCATTAAACAAAGATATACAATATAATAGTAATAAATAAATTCATAACTGGAAAGTTTATGGTTGAAATGTTAAAGTTATTTCGGATTTGGAAAGGGTTACATTGGAATTGAGAAATTTTCATTTGGTTAGGAAAAGGTCAGAATTGACTTGGAATAGATTTTTAATTCACGGTGACAGTTTATATTCCGGTATTATTGTTTAAGAAACAATATTATTTTAAATTTAATTTCATTTTAATTTTTTTATGTTCATTTTGATTTTCCTTATTGCCATTTTGTATTTATTAAAACGAAATATCCCTCTATGTTCATAAATGGTTGGCCTGAGCACTCGTACTTTATCGCAGATGTCACGTGCCTAGTGCCGCCCAAGCCAGTCAGTTATCAGAGCAAGTGTGGTCAGGAGGAAGCAGTTGCTCCGTATTACACAGTGCAATCGCTGCTTCCTTCCTGAGCCTCTTCTCAGCTCACGTGTCCGTACCATGTACTATAAGAGGGGGCACAAGGACGAGAAGTGGACACACTTCACTAGCGCTGACTCTCCAATCGTGGTAACCTATATATAAATAATGTAGATTATTCCACTGCTATTAACTATATTGTTTGGGCACCATCTCTTGTCTGTCTCTTCTTCAATTTTGGGGCAATCCTACAAAACATGAGGACGCATCCGTCCCTGCACCAAGTGCCACGGAGAGAAGAAAGACAGGTACCGGGAATGGTGCCGATCCTGTTATGTATACTCATGATAACCCGCTGCCTCCGGCAAACTCATTCTTCTCAGGACAGATTCATTTTTTTAATACTAAAACTATACTATAATGCCTGAACAATTACAACAAAGCTTCAATACTCTTTCAAGTTTCCACGGCCACTTTTTGTACAAAGAACTTCAATAGTTATAAGATGGTTTAATATAAATCCATGATTCAGCAAATGCATTTTAAAGTGCAGTTTATAAATAACAGAAAGGAAAATAGAATGGGTAACATTTTATAAAAGTATTTCAAATTTATTTATCTTCAGGAGCGTGTGATTATAACAATTTTCCTCTTCCTAGCCTGTCTTTAAAGTGATCTGTCATTCTTTGTTAAAAAAAACAACATAACAACAACTCCATTTTGAATGAAACAAGGGGAGAGGGTGTGGACAGGAGGTGACAGTTAGAAATAGTGTTGTTCCTTTTCGTTTTATCATCCTCTAAAATATTTATCCTCCACGCCTCTCAACACATAGCGGAGATACGACGGCCTTGTTGTATCAAATTGTGTTTCTGTCCCAGGGCGTGTGTAAAATTTATTGTTGTTGTGATAGCTTTCAGCCGAACAAACATAAAACATAAAGTTGCACGTGCATAACAGTTATTACTTTATATTTTGTAACATATCCTACATCGTTACATATGTTATTACACTTTCCTAAACCAGAATTATTCGTGTGTACTTTTTAATCGCCTAGTTTTTCCTAAATGCGTTTTGATATATAATTTTTATTTAATTTACTGATTATTTAACTCTATATCGATATGTATTATTGAATGCATGGATTTATTTACTGTTATATTAATCAATGGTTCAAAATGCGGGAGATGATCCTAAAACCAATATTTTTTAGCAAAATTAAAGAAGTTGTAACAATGGAAACCACTTAATAAAGAAATGAAAAGGAGTGGCTCAAAGTTTCATATTCTCACCTGATCCTCCACTAAAAGTATGTTTGTTTGTTTATTTAACACCACTTTATTTTCAATCCCTTTTAAAAATCCTAGAGCCATCTGCCGGGCTACGAATCAGCGATCTTGGGCTTACTAGGTTGTTTTGCACCTGCACACTAGACCACTGGTCACCCGCTAAAGGTATATTACAACTCTGTTCCGCTAAGTTTTATTTGTGTTTTCCGTTATCCTTAACCTAACCAATTAAACCTTTCCAATCTTGTCGGGTTTTAGATATCTGTTGGTCGTCATATTCCTGGAAAAAAAATAGAAGATTACACATTGGCTTGAAGATCAGCGGAGAAAGTTAGTGCTTGTATCTGATTTTCTTTGAAAAGTGCAATTTCAAGACATGGAAATGCTTTCTTTTTCTCATCTCAAACGAATCTTAAAAACGCTGAGAAGTTCTGAAAGCATTCTGGAGGACAGTGTGCGATTCGATTAAATAAAGATATCCATTTTGTTTTTATTTTTTAGCTGGTCTGGGGTTCAATACATGGTAGAAACTATACGGTTTCAAGGGTCGTGCAGGGAGGCGATTAGTCCTAGATCACACTCAACCACCCGACCCCCACCTTATTTTGGTAAATACTTTACAGAGGCTGGTTGAGCCCCAGGAGGGTCCTAGATCCAATGGGATTCATCTCCAGCTGCTAACAGATTAAATAAAAGTCTTGCAAGCACCGAGGTTTTAACCAGAACTTTCGGCATGGCAACTCAGTGCTCTACCATTGAGCCATTCCGCCCCCTTAAGATATCTATTACTCTTCTAATATTTTGGATTTTTTTTTTAATGGGTTTTATTTGATTGAGGCGTAAAAACGATCTCATTTTAGTGGACGAGCAGATAATAATTCATAATTTTTATAACAAAAGGACAAGAAAGAGAGAAAAAATTGAATCCTCGAAAGAAGAACACGGAGCGAATAGCATAATTTTAATCATCTTCTAAATTAAAACGAATATTTTTAAATCCCTTTAAACGTTCTCCCCCAACTGATTTTTTTTTCTCTTACTTGCCTCTCTCGGAAGCCAATGAGACGTAATCGGAAAAATGAGGAATTGAGAAGGTTGGGTTTGAATTGTGGTTTATGAAATGAAGTAGCTAATTTCTTAATTATGATGAGCTTTTAGTTTCTCCTTAATTATTTACATCACGCATCCAGTCAGGTATTTTAGCCATTGCAACTGGATTAGAATGCTACCTGTTTACCCAAATAATATCACATATTTTTAAAATTGTATCGTTTCTTCTGTACTCGAGTGTAATTTAATTTACATTTTTTATAATGTTACGGGCTACTGGGTATTAAAATGAATTAAAATACTGCTAAATTAAAAATACTAATATTTATTAACAAAAGTGATAAAATAATACAATTAAATTATTAACTATTAAATTATTAGACTAATATATGTAAATTTACAATAACAATACTTTAAATATTTATTATAACCTAGGCCTATTTAATGATTACAATAATATAAGATATTACTAATATTAAATAGCTTAACTATTTACATAAGCTTGTACACATACCATTAAATTACAACTACTTCTTAACTAATTAACTACTACCAATTAACACTTACAGTTCACTAATTAATTAAAGTCCACCGACTGTAAGATTCTCCATATACAACAAACTGACACACATTAATACACAGGAACGGTTTATTACACTCGCGAGACTGTCACAGTTCCAGATACACTTATTACACTGGCCGGTTCAACACTGAATAGTTTATCAGACTGACACTAACTTATTATAGGTCATCACAGTGACTGTTCTACTCTCAGACTGACTCGCTCGAGGCGAGATGGGTATTTAAATAGGCAAGGCCGAACATTCTAGAACACGGAAGTAGGGGAAGACTGTTTTGGGAATGTCGAGAGCTTTCTTGATCTTTTCCGACAAAAGGAGGCGTTCGAGAAGGTTCTAACCCAATCTTAACTTCTACCGCCGACTGCTTGTTTCCGTCTTCCTCTCTGTGACCGTAACGATAATAATACCAGATAAGTGGCCAAAAAATCATCACTTTTGTACAATATGAATCTATAGAGTTGGAGTTAACATTCTGTTATGAATCAATCCATTTTTTAATTTTTCGCCCTTGAGCCTTAAAAAAACAGTGATATCAGTATAATTTTTAAAGTGTATCATACGTATGGTATGATAAGTTGGTATTTTGGAAAGCAGCGCAACTCAGCCTGCAGAGCACTGAGTTGCTGTGCCTGAAAGTCTCGGATCCAACTGTGACAGATAAATTATCCATAGATTAACAGCCATGAATGGACTCGGTCTAACTGTGAACTTTACAGCCTCTCATTGAACTCAATCCATAAATTGGATGCTCTTAATTGGTGATAAAACCTGAGTGTGGATTCAACCAATTCACCTTCCTTCACAACCGTTATCTGTGTATATTCACTAACCAAATGTAGTGAACCAAATACTTTTCTTGGATTGTTATGGTCCAGGTTTATTTCACTTTTTTTCCTATTGGTATCACGTTATAACTTCTTAATTATCTTTCTTCTTCTGGAGTTTTCTCTTTAAGGTTTAAGGAGGTTTCTTCTAAGATATTCATCTGTCTGTCACGTTTCTTTAGATGCTTTGTCCAGCTTTGGACGACCTTCTCTGTTCTTCTTCGTCCTAAAACCCTTCTAGATTTTTCAATGCACTTCTTTCTACCACGAAAGACTCTGTAATGTAATGTTAACATTTACAAATCGTGCGTTGTTTAGACCATGATGCGGTATTTTTCCATAAATAGTCAAATATTTGCTTGGTCAATCGATGCATTCTTTACACTAGTATCAGAGTACTCTTCCGCATAATATTTCTGATTCTTTCCACATTAGAAAGAATGTAGATTTATCTGTTGCTTTGCGATTCCCGTTCGTCTTCAATCTCAACGGCACCCATGATTTTTCTTATAATTCTTCTTTCCAGCACTTCCAGTTTTTGAGACTAAACTAGAGAAGAGGCATTCCGTTTTTACGATAGTTTTGCATTGACTTATTTTGGCCTTCCAGGAGATGCATTTCTTGTTGTAGTTATTCTCATATTACCCTTTTCGTTTTTAAGAATTCGATCTCCAACAGCTACTTTCTCAATCCATTATCCTTATAGTCTCTCCCAGATACCTGTTTTTTTTTTTCAACCCAACATATCTCTATACTAAGGAAATTGGCTGCATTTTGAAAGTTTCTCGACTTTGTAATTTTTATTGTTCCAAGTGTTCCTTTTTCCCTCATGATTTCCATCTTTTCCATCCCTCAGGATAGTTCAACGAAGTCTTCGTTCCACCTTATTTCTCTTTTTTCACTTTACTAATGTCAGTGTCTTTTTTCGACGTCATCGACACTTGTGCAAAGTTCCGGCCAGTTTTCCTTTTTCAAACTGCGAACTTCATATCTGAAATTACTAATTAGGCCGTTATTAATGTGTAATTTTGTTATTTTGGTTTTAATGACCAAATGGACTATGATTTAGTTATTCAGGAAAATTATCCTGGTATTGATAAACAACTGAATAGTGTTGAGAAAGCATGGAACTAGAGCTATTTATATAAATTGAGACGGAGCAAGGAGCATTAGCCTGAGTTGGAAGGGAGTTATACAAAACAAAACAAAGCCTTGAACCGCAGGACCACTTCAGACATCGGTGAGATCGCTTCCCGACCGCGAACTCCCTCCATCAAGGCCCGATCCTTCGCATCCCGCAACTATTCAGGTCGTCAAAGGTACTCGCAATATAATTCACAAGTCGTGAGGAGTTTGGAATTCACTGTCCAATGAGTTTAATAGTACTTACGTTTGTATTCAGTCATGGTCATCAATAGGCTCTACAATCCTTCAATGGGTCCTGCTCTCCAGTTACATTACAAGAGTCTTTAACTATATCTAATTTTTGTTTTCAAAGGATCTGCCAATAAAAAGGATGGCTGAATAAAAACTATTTGTTCCAAGTTTATCTTATATTTTTGGTTAAATCGATAGACCATGAAGTTCTTTAGCTAAAATAGTTGCATAGGATAGCACGGGGCAAGAATCTATAAAATATAACACTATAAAAGGAATGTTTTATAAATTTATCGAACAACTGGAATAAAAATAAATAGCAATCAAGCTAAAAATTAGAAAATAGAAAAATTATATTGAAAAATATTTTTGACATCCTTAGTAAGTGAAAAATTAAAAATAAAATATTAATTATTCATAAATACTGTTCCGGACTTATAAATATATAAAAATGCATTAGCCTACATAATTTCTTTAAATTAGCCTTCTTTTTTTTTTAGTTTGGATAATTTTTCTTACGCGAAAAATTCTAACTTTTCCCTTACAAAATAAAACATAAGCTAAAGCTGAGATTAAAGCGTTGAATCAGGTGTTCATTTTAAACAATAAATGTGCCTTCTTTATTTAATTACGTTCTCATATAAAGTTTATAAAAACAATAAATCAAAAATAAGATGTTGAGAATGGTTTTCCCTCAGCCGACCTCGGCTTTAAAGGGAATATAGCAATCCATTTTAGAGGTATCCATGCTTTATTTCGCTAATTGTTGGGACTTTTTTTTTTTTTAGTTTTTAATTACTTTAATTTATTCAATTGTTATTGTTATCTTTGCAGATAGATTGACTTATAACTATACATAGTTATATATATTTTAGGTTGATTCATAAAGCTTATATTTTTAACAATTGATAATGACTAATGTCGAAACGTTGAAGAAATAATAAATAATGAAGTATGACTGGATATTGGTTTTTAATTCTTAATTATATTTAAGGGAAGTGATATTTAAAATTCACATAGGTTCATTTAATTAATATTTATAGCTAATTACAATCTTTCAGAACTTTGAAATATAAATATTCCATCCCTTGAAGTGTCTAGTTCCAATACCTAACGAACGGGTAAAATATTCTGGAGAGCATTGTTAATGAATGCAATATAGCGGCGATGTAAAAGTATTTTAGTCTAAATTTCAATAAACTCTATTTAGTAAAATGGTAAATACCTTATTTACAATTAGTTTTAAATCTTATAAGCGTTGAATATCAGTTAAAATGCTAAGCTATTTACCCTATTGATGGATTAACAGGAATCTGGATGAAGGGATTAACATAACAATAGAGATAGCGAAACTTGGAGTGCGTCGAGGTTCCAATTAACTGAGTAAATGCAAAGTAACTTAGAGTTAACTTAATTTCACAGCTTATGAGCGTAACCTAATCGGCACACATTACCCTTCAAACGTTTAGGCGCCAGCAGAGTTTAGTTACAAAAGGCATTTCTCAAGCTACACGACAACGTTATGTATTTGACAGGATTTTTCACTCTACGTATACTCGGTATTTAAAAAATCTGAATACATATTCTTGTCCGTGTGAAAAATTAAGATTTGTTTAGTAAAAAATTTAGATTTGTTTGATTATTTCTTAATATCTCAATGTGCAATGATTCATTTTTTGCATCCCTTCTATTATTTTTTTTCTGCTCATCTTTTCAATGGTAACGTATAAATATTGAAAGAAAAAATATTGATATGTATCGTATAGATATTACTCGCGTGTATTGAACTACTGTTTCGATTTTTTTTTTTTTTAAACTGTTAGGTTGCGTCTTGACGTGTTTAATTTTCTAAACCTTCAATTGAGGAACAGATGTATCCCTTTCCTGCCAGATTAATTGAAAATACCTAATTATTTATTATTATATTGGCACTACAGCCCATAAGCGAGTCCTTGGCCTCCTCTAACATCAATCGCCGTGCTCTTCTGTCGCTTGCTGTTGTTATCCAGTTTTCTTCTCAATATTCTCTATGCAATATGTCCATCTTAGTCTTGGCCTACCGACCGCTGGACATCCCTCCAACTGTCCTGTCAGCACCATCCTTGGAGTGGCACTTATTTGCGTCCTCGTGACAAGGCCTGCCCACTGAAGACGATTTAATTCTATCACTGTAGTGATATATCGTTGAGCATGTCATAAACGTCTTCATTTGATCTCCGTCGCCATTTCCCTCTAATATTAACTGGACCGAATTTCGGAGTACTTTTCTTTAGAAAATTTCTAACTTTTTATCTTCCGACTTTGGATATACCGTATTATCGATATTAATATTTGAATATTGGAAACAAAGTTTTAAATGATACCTTTATCACAATCCTAACATACCTAACCGAATATTGGACCCTCTACTGCAAACAGAAGAATCAAATCCAACCCTTGAAAATGAGATATCTCAAAATAGTCGAGGGGAAAACCAGACGGTGTAGGTTGAGGAGCATGACCATACAATCCGATTTGGACACCAGCAGCAGGCGTCATTGAGAAGCACAAGCTGGGGTGGAACTGTGATGTCTCCTCTATGAGGGAATCGGTTGGCTAAAACTACCTGGCCAACGAGGACTTCAGAAAAACTCGGGGAAGACCCTAGAGAAAGTGGTATGACAGGGTTGAAGAAATTTCGGTCAGATTGTGTCTGTAGTTGGTTTACGAGCCAAGAAATGGTATCAAGCATATCTTCCGCCTAATCGATCAAAAGGAAGTGATTAAGTAAGTATACCGAAGAAACGATACATTTTGCCAATCAAGCAGGTAAAGAAAAAAAATGAAAAAAAAACGGCACTCAAACCCAAGAACACAAGTAACTAAATAAAACATGAATGAGGGATCTGTTATCAAGGGAAATAAATAGATAAATGTGCACGAATGGGTATTGTTCTTCTTTATGGTATTTTGTTTTTATTATACTAGTATGCAATTTATTTATTGTTGTTTCGTATTTGTAATTTGACAGATGTGAATGAATATGTAAAGAGAAAAAAGAGTTTTAAAAAAATATCAAACAAGTCTGTATGTTTGTTTAGTTTCAGTCCTTTTTAATTGGATTTTTATTTTTATCATCCTTTTATTTATTTGTTGTGTTAAGTTTAATGTAGTTTTTAAGTTGGTTGTTCTTTTGACGTCACTTTTTGCAGCTATGGCTAATATGACGATGCTACATTGGGAGCTTTAAATTTTGCCTACTAAGGTTCAATTGGAATAGGGATTTTTAAAGAGTACCTGACTTCGAACAGGCTCGGAACCCCCGTTAATGTCCCTTTCGAAGGACGGCGTAACTAAGGTTTTTTCAAACAATAATCGATGTTTTTCATTTATATTTTGGATTACTTCACTTCAGATCACAGATCGTCATAAATAAAATTAGCAAACATCATTTAATAGTACGCTATAGTGGGCTGAAACTTTGGATATCTTTTAGTTAAAGAAAATCAATTCCTATTAAATTTAAAATATATTAAATCGAATTTCTGAACCAGTAGGAAGTCAAATTAGTATTTTATATAAGTAGAGATTAAATTAGTCCTCCACAAATTTCTGAATCCTGAAAAAGATTTTTTTCACTCCGAACTACCCCAAATATTCTCCACAACGTTTTAGAGCAGTTTATTGAAACCACGTTTGAAGGTCACATGTGGTCTAGTGGTTAGCGTAACAAACTCACCAAACCAACATACCCAAGATCGCGGGTTCTTAGTCCGGCAGGTGGTTCTAGGATTTTTTTAAGGGAGTAAAAAATCCTTAGTTACGCCGTCCTTCGTAAGGGACGTTAAACGGGGGTCCCGAGCCTGTACGATGTCAGGTACTCGTTAAAAATCCCTATCCTAATTAAACCTGGATAGACAAAATATTGAGCTCCCACTGTAGCATCGTCCGATTAGCCATAGCAGCATTAAGTGATGTTAAATGAACTAACTAATTAACCACGTAACCTCGTGACAACTAGTTGTTTGGTTGACTCTTCCCAGGGAAGGTGGGCCTGAGGTGTGTGCTGTACGTGACCTTAATGTCAGAATAATTGATTAGTGTACTGTTCTGTTTTGTGTAGCCGAGTACTGAACTCGGGAATCCGGAGGCTCGCTAATCCCCACTAGCCAGGCAAAAAAAAAATCGATCAACTTTTTTTTATTAGTTAAAATTCTGTTCTTTTTAGTATTTAAGTTATTTTATTATCTGTTTTGATTCTTGTGTATGTGCATCATAGATATAAATATAAATATATATACATATAAATATATCATGTTTCATTTTGAGCTTACTTGTTTATATTACAAGTATTTCGTATGATGATATAATTTATAGCATTTATACTATAATTGACGTTTATTATCTTAATTCTTTACACAGGATCCCATACTGTGCAAAAACAAATTAATTTTTCTCTTAAACTTATTTTAATTATTTTTAAAACCTTTTTTAATATGTAATCATTCTTTTCGAGCATCGGAGTACTGTTTTTGTAGTTTCTATCTATGGATCTTTAGCATTGTCTTATTGGGTTCCCATTTTCTTTATGGCTGAGATACAGGGTTTCAATTTTGATTTTTTTTTTCTACGCAATTTCTAGTAGATTTATTCCGGTACCAAAATGACTATAAATTCTTCTATTATTATTCGATGAGCTATAGAATTAACTGGAGATACTTAAGCGGAGTTAACAGAATTACTCAATATTCCCGATGAAATTATTCACTCAAATATAGAGAAGTGGTAGGAGAGAGGAGGGTGAATGAGGATTGGAGTGGGATGCATATTCATAGATGCAAATAGCCTGAGATAGCGAGATAGGAACTGACTCCTAGAGTTGTGTGTAGGGCGAGGCACTGGGGAGCAATGCAGGTAACCACCCAGCACCGAATAAGTATTTCAACTGCTTTTGCTGGACGAAAAAAAAATTCTAGAATATTATCTGAGGTGCTGTGCTCTTCTCAATTCAGTGGAACAGGTAGATCTAAAAGTACTAAAAGAATCGTGGCGACATCTAATACATATATATATATATATATATATATATATATATATATATACAGAGAGAGAGAGAGAGAGAGAGAGAGAGAGAGGGGGGGGGGGGAGGGGGTCGTTAAAGATGGTATACCATATATACTTATATAAAGTTTAGCTTTCAGTTCTATACGTTAAACAATGTCTGACGACATGTTCGAGATTATTTTGTTCTCATAACAATTATCGTACATGTGTCAATTTTATATTTGATTAAAGCTTATTATTCACTGTTAGGACATGATAATGAGAATAATATAGTACCGAAATGTCGCCAAAATAATGTGTAATGAATAGACTAGGGTTCAAGAACTAGGGTTATCCAAAAAACAATGCAGGAATATCGTTCTAAAGGAAAAAAAAATGATTATTCCTAATGATTTTATTAACTTTTATTTTATTAATTTCTTTACATTTCTACCTACACAACTCTTCCATACCCTCTGTATGAAGAATTAGGGATCCTTAGAATTTATAAATTCAGACAACGCATTTCCTATTGCCTTTGTCAATAATTTTTTTTTTGTTTGAAAATAGCGACCGAGGTGTCTAGAAACATTGTAATTAGTAGGTGAAAGGTCGACTGAGTCGGGTGGGTGTGGCAGAGTCTCATAGCCAAGCTCCAACAATTTTCGTGGAACCAAACGTGAGCTATGTGACCGAGCGTTGTCTTGCAACAGAATGGGCCCTTTTGATTGAATTAAGATGGTTTCATACTGATGCATTAGTTCATTTTGGTTAAAATATGATTCAGAAGTGAAGGTTTCGCCAAGGATTCAAGAGGCTATAACCACGTATTTTTTTTTATGATTGGAGCTTTGAAAAATGCTGCTTCTCTCTTCTTTTCTGTTGTGCTACTCGTACTGAGCTAACTCGCTCCCTTAATATAAGTTATAAGGTCAACCAATAATTATTCATCATATTTAATAATATTAGAATTTACAAAAATTTAAAACTTGATATAGAAATTCATTTTGACGAAACGCCATCTCCTCTGCTTAAGAGAAAAGTGCAAATTAACAAATAATTGTGAAAATACGACTCAAACTTTCCTTTTGATAGTATACAATTTTTTCAGCAGCATCCTTGGACCGCGTTGAGCCAAATGGACTCCTGGCACGCTTCGTTATAGTTTATATCCCACCTCTCAGGCCAAACAGAGTAAGAGGGTTATGAAATGACAAGGGATAAAAATTCGGTCACTCTAAGAAAATTGTAATAAGAAAAAAATAAAAAAAACAATCAGTTATAAACTGAATAAATATTGTTGATAAACATATAAGATGTGGCGTAAAAAACGCATTTTTGTTTAACATTTTGGTGGAATGGTCAATTATTGATTAATCACCTTTATAAGTACATCGAAAGCTAGATTTCTAAAAAAAAAAGTCTTACTTCTCTGCTGTTGTTTGATTGAATGCGGCATGTAATATTATTCTTCGAATTCAATAATTTGATAGTAAATAAATACACGAAAGTGAAAAATTATTGATTTATTAGACGTCTTATATGCTCCAGATTACTCCGGGCTTGCTCTACAAACTCCGTAAATTCCTACCCCCTGCATATTTTCTCACCCTTCAATCATATCTCACAAATAGAGCTTTCCAAGTAAACCATAATAATGTCTATTCATCCCTCTTTTCCCAATCTGCTGGTGTTCCTCAAGGTAGTATCCTTGGCCCAATCATTTATATAGTTAATACAGCTGACATCCCAACTCATACTCATACTATCGTTACCACGTATGCTGATGATGCATGACTATTATCAGTCAACATCAATCCAGTTATTGCATCCCAAAGCCTCCAATCCCATATCACTGATCTTGAAGAATGGTGTCAAAACTGGAGAATTAAAATAAATTCTCAAAAATTGTATCAAATCACTTGTACCTTACGTCGTAAACCAATGACTTCCTGTCCTTCAGTATCCTTAAATAATATTCCGATGGTGCCTGTAGAACAGATCCGATACTTAGGGTTGCACCTCGACAAACGATTAACCTGGAATCCTCATACAAGGCTGCTTCAACACTTACTAGACAAACGCTCTAAGCTCCCAATTAACTACAAAAGACTCATCTACATTACTATTATTTGACCTATTTGGACTTACGGAGTAGAGCTTTGGGACTCCACTTCCTCTCGTATCCAATCCTTACAATCCAAAATCCTTCGTAAAATCCTCAATACTCCTTGTTTTGTTAAGAATAAAGTCATCCATAACGACCTTACTGTCCCTTTTGTTGCTGATTTGGCCCGAACCTGGTATCTATCCCTTCATAACAAACCTTATTACCACTCAAAACTTCTAGTTTCAAACCTAGCTTCCTCTTCAATTCCCGATAATCCGCCGAGGCGTCTGAAAAAAAGATGGTCACTTGACCTTCTTAGTTGAATTTTGGTTTGAGTACTACCAGTGGGTAGTTTCTCTACTTGTCATTATCATGTTATTTTGGATCACTCATCCTATTTACTTATTTATGTATTATTGTAATACAGTTGTAAATATCAAAGAATAAATTTTTTAAACAATTCTAGAATCAGTCGTATACCATCCAACTAGATAGTAACAACAATATTCCAATAAGTAACGTTGTATAAATCTAAACATAAACTTATGTTGTTCTTAATAAAATAATTTATTGACCTTTTTATAAGCTTCATTTGGGAAAGTAACTGTTACGAATATTTCCTGTTAAAGCTGTGGTTTCCAAAATTGTTTGTACCAGGCTTGTTAAAATGAAAGCCTGCAACACCCTCTAATAAAATAAATTGTAAGGCCGTGTTAAGGAAAACAGCAAGTATTACACTGGAAAAAAACACTTATTTTTACTGTCACAAGATGAAAAATTATAAGTTTTTGTTGATGATGAAGAAGTGCTGAAAAGAAAATTTTTATCTTAAATTTTTAACTGGTCTCACTCATCCCAGGCTGGGAATCTCTGTAATATATAATTCCTAGCAAAAGAAATGTATAAAAATATATAAATAATTAAACTATTATACTATGAACATAAATATATACACTTAACTTTTTATACTATTGCTCAATATATTTGCAAGAGAAGCAAAGACAATCGGTTTCAATTATGACTAGTGCTATTGACAGCGGTTGATCCTACTTCAGGACCTTTTTCAATAAAAAGCCGATTCCGGACACATATTGGTCCTTGGCAGCTGTACCTATCTCCCTTTCCGAACAATATATTAATATCAAATCCCTAGAAGCCTTTGTTATTTATGTAAGGTTTAGTCCATCTAATATGCATATATCTATTGTATTCCTAAATTAGATGAGTTTATATAGTTAAGATTTAAAAAAAAAGAAGAAGTTATTGGAATGAGAAAGAAATCTTTGTATTTGAAAGAGCCCTTGATAAATCTAACAAAAACTTCTCTTCTTATAAATAAAGTAATTACTACTTAATCGTGCTTTTAGCAACCATCATTTTGAAAATATAACAATTACCGGTGTGTACTTGTTAAATAGTTCCCGAAGAATTTAGCTAACGTATATCATTAACCATTCCGATCAGCTGCTAGAGAAATACTACCAAATTCTTATTTCATAATTTAATCATTAACAAGTACGTGTGTGCGTGTGTATGTACATATATATATATATATATATATATATATATATATATATATATATATATATATATATATATATAAAATGGCGCAAAAAACCGTGCAGTTAAAGCGCCTCACCGAAAACCCTAACGCTAGTTTAATTTCCCATTAAAGGAATCGCATTCGTAATCAATTTAAGTTGATTTTTTTAAATTTAAATAAGCACTTTATTAGTTTTGGAATAAAAGTTGGTTTTAAAAATCCTTAATCTAGGAGCTATTAAATTATAAATCGGTCAAAAATCACGTTTATCAAATTTATTTAATTAATTATATTTGTTGTACAAGCTACTGGATAATTAATGTTAGATTTGAATTAATTATTTTTTTTAATTTATACGAAAATAAACGGGTTGTGATTTTACTTTCGAGAATGCCTGTTCATTAAAAAATATCAATAAAATAAAAAATGATAAATAATTAAAATCCATCCATTAAAATTAGTTTCCTTAATTTTTTAATTTTATTAAATCAGTGGACTATTAGGTTATTGTTGAATATTCCATCACAGCCACCTTTTGAATATTTATAGAAATAATAAAAAATAATATAAGCATGACAAAGCCAAAGCAGTGACAAAGCCATAAAATCTGAAATACAAAAACATGTACGCAGATAATAGTTGTGTCCAATTATAATTACATCTGAGTTAAACAGTATTAAGCTAATTAAATAAATATGCGGAAGATGAAATATGTGGCAGTTCGATAACATTATGTCATATTTTCCAATAACCTTCCGCTGAGAATGAAAACACCGACTTGTGTTGCGAATGAGAAAGGTTAAAAACCCTTCCTGTAAAGACCTTATTAAAGCAGCCTATTCACACTCAAGTCCATTGGCACCGTGTTCCTTTTGTCAAACCACAATATTTTCTTTTTTATCCTTCCAACATTTGATCCTTTTAAATTAGTTCACCCGTCATTTTGATTCGGGTTATTGTGCATATCTACCCGATACCTTTTTATTCATCTGTTTTTTTCTCCTAAACATCCATTCAATGCTGTTTTGAGTTTCACAACTATCCGAAGTTCGAATCAATAAATACTATCATTAGAAATATCTTAGTATTACTATCAGAATAATTAGGAAAACTGTTTAATTTTTTAGAGCTTACTAGTTTTTGATTGGTAATTAGTGTAAACGTTATTTTCTATGAAACGTTTAAAAGCTTCTTGCACCCATGGAAGTTATGATATTCCTCCATCATTGTTAAATATTTCTGATGTACAAAACTATTTCCAACCATGTGTTGTTTTTTTATTTTTGGAAAGTATTTGATTGAAATACTGTTTGAATTTTTTTATCATTATTACCGTAACTTCACTCAACCAAGATATTCATTCTACCTTTTAACGTAATGATATCATAATCGTTGCTTAAAGTTTCAAAAATATTTATTCTCGAAGGATAAATTCAAAATAAACGGAAGATAAATGAAGGGGGGATGTAATTTGTCCGTGATTTGGAAGCCACTTGTGTTACTCCGCTCGTCCGAGTTTTCGGAGGAGTGCTTATTGGACTAAGTCCTGCCGCCCAATCCTATCACTCCCTCACTCTTCTCTAACTTGGTTTATTAAGCTCTCTCTCTCTCTCTCTCTCTCTCTCTCTCTCTCTCTCTCTCTCTCTCTCTCTCTCTCTCTCTCTCTCTCTCTCTCTCACACACTCTCTCTCTCTCTCTCTCTCTCTCATTCTCTCTCCCTTATGGGCTTAATATAAAGAATACCCCAGTACTACTGAGGTCTCTCGCCAACGGCTGGACTCATTACTCACCTCATCGTACTCCTGACATCTGCTCCCTAACATAATAATAACACTCGGGGTTTCGCTCTGCCATCTTATTCTTGTCCAAATGGCCTTGGAAATATTTTCATTTTGTTGTTTTGGTCCATTTAATAAATGCTTATTAGTTATTTCACTTCCTAATGGAACGAAATTACTTTTGTCAGTGAGATATATAATAATAAGTGTAATGCATAAGGTTGTCGACCATATGGAATCGTCAGACTCTCCTCAGTCACATCCCTTTACTAAAAAAAGGATACCCTAATTGAAGTAAGCCTCACTGGCAGTTGAGCGTGCTCCTGTCCAAATCATTAGCTACGTCACAGTCATCATTACCACAGTAATTAGTAGCCATAGGTCGACACTATGAGATTATCGTACCCTCCTGGAACTCAACAAGAATCCATTAAGTTGGCTTCCTTATTGAAGTAGGCTATTTACCTGCCTGCACTGCACATCCATTGCCTTAGAAAAAAACAGTAATAACCGTATTCTGCATCCTATTACTTTGTTCAGTTTCAAGATTGAGAGAACTGAGTGTCCGTTATACTTATTATCTATAACCAATGGCGCATAAGACCTAAGATTACAATGGAGTTCATATGGAAGGTTAGATTAGGGGAAGTTCTTCTTTTACGAAACAACTTAGTCACTACTTAGGTTACATGTTTCTTTTTACGTTAGTGCAGATTTGGCATACTTACATTTGTTTTTCTTAAAGTTATGGTCTAAATTTATATGTGAGTGCGTATTTTACTTTTACTATTCCGTGGCTTAAGATTTGTGGGTTCCACTTTCTAATATAATGAATTTATTCCAATACTATATCTATTCTGGGAGGATAATAGTCTTTGTTTAAAGGAAACACCTCATTTCGTCACTGCCATTTCCAACTATGGCATTGAATGTGAAAATCGGTACTTTTGAGAATTAAAAAAAAACAGTTTCAAGGTTCAATATAAATTAGTGTCTATAGTCAAACCAATGACATTCGTTTTACATTTTTTTCGTGACTGATAGATGCCTCTATATGAATTTTATACCAATTATCAATCCTAAAGTTACTGCTTTAAGTCGAAAACGAAAACTGTGTTTTTTTTCACATTCGTACTTTTCGATGGCAGGGACGATGTGTACTATCGGCTTTTGAAGATAATATCCGTTCATAATATTATCATAATACTAAAAAAATTTCTTTTAATTAACCTAAGTCGACTCTACCTTATTTTCGTTTTCTATTTGGTCCTCACTTTTTTCCATCTTATTGTTTCTTCTACATTTTTTTAACACCTCATTAGCATTGCATTTCGAAATTATTCTTTCTCACTTTTTTATCTTTCATCCAATTTATGGCCCTCCTTCCAATTAGCATCATGGAGGTCCCTTTCATGACGATCCTCAGTTTTTCAGGGAATTCTCTTCAAGACACATAGAGGGTTATTTCTTTCATTCAAACCGCAAATCATTGTTCCAGTAAATCCGTATTAAATTAATTGAAATATTTTAAACAATTAAAGGCTTTTAAAATAAGTTTTTAATATACATCTAGATATTTTTCTTTTACTTTTAGTTACCCCTGCCCTAACTAATGAGCAGCATTTTTTAATTATTTCTCATTATATTAGAAGATATTTGCTCTTTTTATTTATATTTTCTTCAAAATAATACAGCATTTAATTCTTTATTTGGTATTTCACATTGAAAGTACTGTGATGATAGATAATTGAGTAGTCATCTGTTTAAATCAGTATCCTGGTCATATATATATATAATAGGATTAAATATATAAATATATAAATTAACAAGATCTATCATATATATATATATATATATATATATATATATATATATATATATATATGATAGATCTTGTTAATTTTTAAAAAATAACTAAATCGTACCAGTTTTAGCAATGGGACTTCATGTTAAGTTTTAGCACTCTAGACCCGAAAGCAGATGCAACCCAACAAAATTACTTGGCCATTAAGCTACTCCAAGTACAACATCCACTTTTCAACTCACTCTCTCTTCAATTGTAATAACAACTTCACACCCATAATAATAATCTCTATACATAAAAGAGATTGGCGTTAGTTACTGACCTAATAACTCAAGAACGCCTGGACCGATTTCGACGATTCGCACCAATTAGGACTGGTCTCCGGCCAAAAAAGAAGAATACCCAAGAATAATCGAATCTTTTTTCGTTCTCGAATTATACGCGTAAAAAGTTATTTTTTTTTTTAGTTTGCTCTAAGAAGAGAAGGCTTAGTTACCAGGTAAGGATGAGTCATCCAAACCCCCACCGTATTTACTCCATTGCCCTCTACTCCCTGGCCTTTCATCTTCCCTAATAAGGTAAAAAAGGTGACAAAAGTTTGTAATAAAAAAATCACGTCATTTTCACCATGAAGTTATAGATTTAGTTTCTACATTAAAAATAAAAAAATAGGTGTTTTTTATTTTTGGAAAACCGACCCCTAAAAGAGTAAAATACGATAAATCGTAACATGTTAATTTAATAAGTAAGCAGGCTTTACATTTTAACATGATAATAATGGTAATCATGATTTTCCAAAATAAACCCCTAGATATTACAGCATTTGATATTATATGGTGGATTTCAATAGTGACCTTATCGATAGTTCTATAATTATGCCATTTAATAGTTTTTAGACAGTTTATTAAAACCTATCAACATAACAGGGTTAAGCATTGGTAGGCTCGCTGAATTCATAATTGCTCTAAGTCATTGTTTATAATATGGAATTCATTTATGGAATTCAAAATTCACACTCCGTTCAAACTCAACATAGATTTCTATTTAAAATCAACGCGGACGAAGTCTCGGGCAAAAGCTAGTTTTTAATAAATTTTACTTTATGAAAATTATATTTACTATTTCAGTTCGTTGACGTTTATTAAAAAAGGAAAACAATTTAGTTAAATGCACTAATATATACGCAACTAATTGAACATTGTAAAATTGATTTGGAACTTTTTAAATAATAATAAAAAAAAGGAATAACATTGTTTATTAATATTCCATATTATTGAGAGACATTTTCATGCCTGAAAATTTTATTCTTTCGTTTATACTTATGTTTTATGTCTTGTTTCTCTCCTCTTTATGAATATTTTTGCAGCTACAACTATTTAATGTTTCTTCACATATTTCTAACATAAAAGAAATATATTCCTTCCAACACTCATTATACTATTAACTATTAACTAAATATTGTCAGTCTAATATTAGAATTGAACTACCTCATAAATCATACAACACAAACGTGCCTATAATTCTTCAAATTTATGCTATGTATATTAAAGGATAATTCTTATCGCTAAATAAAGCATGAAATAAATTATTTATTTATTTATAGATTGTATACAATATTCTTGCTATTTTGTATATAACATATGAAAAGGTAGATTCATGCTAATTGGATCCTAATGACGCCCACTCCAACCTCCTGTGGTCGGCCTAACAACAGTATGACCTAACAGCAAAATCATATTGCAAAAAGGGTCATATGAATATACATGTTTATGTATATATATATATATATATATATATATATATATATATATAACATAATTATGTATATGTGTGTATTTTGTGTGTTTATGTAATAATGTAACTATAAATTTGAAACCTCTATAAACTATACAACTATAAACTATAAAACTGAACCTCTATATTACTGAATATCCTAAGCTGGGTATTCCTTAGATGAAAACAACTTTTTTTAAGTATTAGAAGGACTGTAAGTGACTGGTCGTAACTATAACTAACTTTAAGTGACTTCTGGGGTCTTTACTGAGCCTTATAAAACATTCTGGGCGTTATCAGGACAATTGAGATCATTCTGGGCTGATTTCAGTTTCCTTTAAGTTTTAACTTTTGTAATTTATTCATTGCCTATTATAGAAATTAACTTGTTATAAAGTATTTCTATTGATGCTTTGTTATACTGTTTATATTATTCAAAGAGTAATTTTTGAGTTACTTCAGAACCTCCTTTTTAAATTAAACGTTCCTTTTTAAATTTAAGTTTAAAAAAAAATTTAAGCGTTAATGTTTATCTAATAGGTTTTTTTTAAAAATTAATTTATTGAAATTTACAACTGTATTACAATTATACAACAAGTAAATAGAACGCGTGTTACATAATGACATGAGAATGACAAGTAGAGAAACTACCCACTGGTAGTGCTCAAATCAAAGTCCAATAAGAAGGTCACGTGGCCATCTTCTTTTCAGGCGCCTCGGAGGATTATCGGGAATTGAAGAGGAAGCTAGGTTTGAAACTAGAGGGTTTGAGTGGTAATGAAGTTTGCTATGAAAGGATAGATACCGGGTTCGGGCCAAATCAGCAACAAAAGGGACATTAAGGTTGTTATGGATGACTTTATTCTTAACAAAATAAGGAGCATTGAGGATTTTACGAAGGATTTTGGATTGTAGGGATTGGATACGAGAGGAATTCGATGGCTTAGTGGAGCCCCATAGCTCTACTCCGTAAGTCCAAATAGGTCGTATGATGGTCATGTAGATGAGTCTTTTGTAGTTAATTGGGAGCTTAGAGCGTTTGTCTAGTAAGTATTGAAGTAGCCTGAAACGTCGAGCGGTTTCTTGTCTTTTCAGTCTTGTATGAAGATTCCAGGTTAATCGTTTGTCGAGGTGCAACCCTAAGTATCGGATCTGTTCTAAAGGCACCAGTGGCATATTATTAAAGGATACTGAAGGGCAGGAAGTCATTGGTTTACGACGTAAGGTAAAAGTGATTTGATGTGATTTTTGAGACTTTATTTTAATTCTCCAGTTTTGGCACAATTCTTCAAGATCAGTTCATCTTGTGATATGGGATTGGAGGCTTTGGTATGCAATAACTGGATTGGTGTTGACTGATAATGCACATGTATCATCAGCATACGTGGTAAGGATAGTATTAGGATGAGTTGGGATGTCAGCTGTATAAACTGTATAAAGGATTGGGCCAAGGACACTACCTTGAGAAATTATCTAATAGTAAATGTAAAAAATTGTTTATGTCAAGTGCAACGTAAATAACTTGTTTTGGTTATGGATATTTTAAAAAAACAGATTGCTTACACAGATTCGAAATAAACAATTTACTTAGTTAAATTAAACTACTAAACATTTATTCTATTTAAATAAAATACAGATGTATTAGGGGAATATTCAATATTGAAAATGTGGGAATTTACTGGTCTTATACTGGACAACGTTCAAAAAGTAATAGGAGAAAAAAATAAATAGAATAACTTTAAGCGAAAGTCAATATAAATGACGACTTAGATGATTGAATCGTAGTTTTATAAGATGCTAATAATTCTATGGAGTGCTAGTTTTACAATTTTTTAGACAGAGAGAGAGAGAGAGAGAGAGAGAGAGAGAGAGAGAGAGAGAGAGAGAGAGAGAGAGTAAGAGAGAGAGATCAAAATAAACCTTACACACATTCAACAATTGTATGCTCAATAACAAAATAAAACTAATAAATCAATTAGCTAAATTAAAATAATAAATGTTAAATTAAACTATTTTTCTGTTAAAATTTAAACAGATTGAAATTGTGGGAGTAGTACAAATACTGAAATTTGTATATTTTTACTTTAAAATAGGGAGCGGAGTGGCTCATTTGCCATGCCGAAGGTACTGGGTTCAAATCCCGCTGCTGGAAAGACTTTTAAATAATCTCTTAGCAGCCAGAGATGAATCCCATGAGATCTAGGACCCTCCGGGCTTCCCTAGCCTCTTTACTGGGTACCCAAAATATGGGGTCTAAATCTAGCGGCTGAGCGTGATCTAGGATAAATCACCTCCCTTGCACAACTCCTGTTCATGAAACAGCGACTGAACGTGTCCTGAACCCCAGATCTTCTAGGGTGGTAGTGGTACAGGGTTTTTTTCTTTTTTTTTTACTTTATACTTCAAAATATTGAACATTATGGAGTAATATGTCAGTTAAAACAGTCTATATAAATTATAAACATCTAAAAACAATTATAAAATGTATTCCATTACTTTAATTATTTTACCTTAAACCAAAATACAAATTTTAAAATAAAGGGGTTGATCTGTTTATATCTTAAGATTAGGGGTTCGGCTGTATTAATTTTTCAGTTTAAAAAAAAAAGCTTTTACTTTTTTTTGTGTTTAAGTCGGTTCTAACCTGGTTGAAAAAAAAGAGTCGGGGAAGCCGGGAGTAGTTACATTGGCTTTTAGATCGGGGATGGGATCGCACATACCGCATCGGGCAGCTTAGCGGCCGCCCCCCCCCCTCCCGTCAGTTGGACCAGCAAATGAAAAATGCGTTAGGAGCTTTGGCCGGGACAAAGAGGACTTTGGAAACTAAAGTCCTCCAACAACTGGCTATTGACTTTGGGATCCTGTTTATTTATCGGCCTTCTGGGCAACTATATCCTCACCTCGCTCCAACTTCACTCGTGCTACATCATCGGTTCAAGCCACCGTAAGCAGCTTCTAACCGAGCTACCCAAAGCTTTTCAGTAATAAATAATCACTTTATTTTAGACAAATAGAATTCTATTCTTAACATATCAGAAAATTCTTTTAGTTTATTTTTCTAAATCGCTTCTTCAAAATAAAATTCAGTCATAACTCCAAAAACTTAATTTTCCAATATAATTTAATGTTTCTACACATTTTTAAATTTTTATTAAAGAAATGTACTCAAGAAAATCAGAGATGTATATATAGCAATTAACTATTAAGTGACATTTTTAAAATTGAGCAAATATCATCGTGTTGTATAGGTCCTTCAAAAAAATGAATTTTCCAATAGAGATATTTTAAATTTACAAGTAATAAAAATTTGTGATTGGTAAGTAGTGATTAGCGCAGAGCATTCATAATATAAAGATGGTATTGAAATTCATTTATTAACCATTTTTGAATCTTGATTTTAACTTACGTGATTATTCCCATCAAACTTCAAGTCCAGACATGATTAACAATAAGTGCAACTCAAAATATGAATAAAAAAATGTAGGAAATGAAATGTCAGATATGTCGTTCCTTAATTAAAAGCTTCAAGCAATACAATTCATACTGAATGTCTAGCTCAAAAATGCCAGTTTTTAAGTTTTGTAGTTGTTCCTTCGACGGAGCGGTATGGGCCAATGCACAGTAAGTTTGTCAAAAACTTTGTCCTTATTTTAGCTTCCTCAATCAACCACGTCAACCATTGTAGAAGGGATATGTCTCTTATTCATTATATTATTATATGATATAGAATTACTGTACATAAAGTACAATGATCTCAAGGTGGCTTCCCATTTTATTATTTAAATATTATTCTGATCAAAGAATCTTACATTACCTTGAGATCATTTCTTGGGCTGTGAAGCCAATTTCAAACTATGTATAAGTGCGTTATCAATTGAGATTTATTATCAGTTACCAGAGACCAGCCATTTACTATTTGTTTTTTCAATTTTACTCATGAACTTTTTTTGGTGTGGGGATAAATTAATAAATGCCTTCAACCTTTTTATAGACCTCCTTTGCCTGCAACTTTATCGTTCGCAAACCCATAATCCATCCAAAGCAAACACAGAAAATAATATTAAAAAATCTACTCCAAAATTATTTTTGTTTAGAATATGTATTGTTATAGTCCTCTTTCCTCGAATTTGTAACCATTGTATTTATTTATTTTTTTTTTTTTTATATAATGTCCTAAATGTTAGAACGTGACTCTCATTTGGTGGTCAATAAGGTCATGGAAAATAGAGATCATATTTTTGACTTATGTTGATTATAAAGAAAACAGGAGAAAAAATACTTTGATTTTGGTAGGAATTTTTATAGACTCGGACATTTACCGTTATAGGTTACTTTTGTCTATGATTTTCAGGCAGAGCCATCATTTATGGTCATAATGATATTTTTATTTTAATTAATAACCATTCAGTCATTTTTAGTTTATCTATTACATTTGTTGAAAAGTAAAAAAAGAGGATTTTTTCGGTAAAATTTGGCATATCAATCGTGAATTACGGAATAGTGCTAATTACTTTATTTATATGGTATATCTATCACTAATTATACTATATTATTATTTATAAGTACTTACATTTAGTTTACATTTACTTTTATGCCGTTATAGAGTCTCTGTAATACCATTGTGTAAATAAAGGGCATTCAAATTGGAATCTGAACGTGAAAAAAAATGATTTAGAAATATAAATCTCCATAATAATCATACATTTTATATTATAATAAGTACAAAGTACTGTTCTTTTTTTGTAGTTCATATGTTCATATAAACAAGTGGAATTCGTATCCAAAAAATTATTTGTGTGTAATTTTAAACATACATATTCGTGACAGATACGTATTCTTTAAAAGTCATAATTAAAACTAATATTTGTTTTCTTATTTGCGAATTCCGAGTCCAAAATAAACATTTTATCCAGTTAATTTGATTTATTAAGATCAAATTTGGATTTATATAAAAATTTAGTATTGGTGAACGGAGATGTACCTTTCTCTACACTACGGCGTCAGCGAATACCATTCCGCAATACACGTAGGTATTGAAGGCGGGGTATATGCAGCTTCCTTATGTTGAGCGCTTGCAAGTATTTGATGTATTATGAACTATCATAATAAAAATAATCTGACAATATTTCTATTTTAATGATTTCATGTTTATAAATCTAATTTTTGTAAAATTCTAGAATAAAAAAACTAACAAATAAAGATCTAGAGGTGGTAATAATTGTGCCCATTTATGTTGTAGATCAACGAGCAATGCGAAGATTTCATTACAAATATTATCTTTAGGAAGGCCTCTCAATTCGGAGAATAATAAAAAAAATTCTAAAGCTAAATTTGACATTGTTCAGGAGCTTAAGACCAGGATAGAAATCCTTAATAACATTCTGTAAAAGACTAATCCTGCAAAATAACGTCTTAACAAATAACTCATCACCAAGTATTGTTGATAAAATAAAAATATAAATAAAAAGAATTAAAACCAAAAACGTGTACCACTTCAACCCAAGAACGGGTCTGGTGTTCATCAAAACACCGTACTGTTCCAAGGACAACGGTTGTGTATGGAGGTGATCTGTCCTAGATCACGCTAAACCGCCAGATTTTTACCCGCTTAATTTGGGTAACCACTTCATGGAGGCTGGGTGAGCCCCAGGAGGGTCCTAGATCCTATATGATCCATCTACAGCTGCTAACAGACTAAAGTCTTGCCTGCAGCGGGATTCGAACCAGAATTTTGACATGACAGCTCAGTGCTCTACCACCGAGCCACTCCTCTCCTCAATTATTATTGATATTTCTTTTATTTGGAGTAAATTAAGGATTTAATTAAACGGTGCTATTTCCAAATTGAATATAGCTCATGATTTAGGGTACTTTTCACCACAATCAGTCTCTACGTTTAAGAGCACATCATTAAAAGAAAAGATGTTTTAATCAAGAATCAATCACACCATTTTCTATATTGTTAATGAATACGGAGATATTAAATTATAATTTTTTTAATGTTCTGTTTTTAAATTTTCTGAATCTACTGGTTCATCATGTTTAACTTAAGTAATCTTATACAACCAGGAACTAATAGAATGGGTAAATGGTGTAAATTATGATGGGATGAAGGTTTAAGTAGCAAGATTAATGTTGGTTTGTTTATTGTATTTAGTAATGTTTTATTATAAATATATGGTTTATCTAATCCAATACATATGAGCTGTTGCCTTTAAAAGAGGAGTTAGTTTTTTTTTTTTCATGCTTCGAAATGTTTTAATGTCATATTTGAATTTTTTTTAAATGTTGGAAAATGTTATGTTTTTGCACTTTACACCTTTCAAATTTTATTATGAAATAATAATCATTAAAATTATTTAAACCAATAAACAACCTTTTAGATCCAATTGGACTTATACCTTTGCTAATTATATCAGGAAAAGAGACATTTTCAGTGAACGCGTTGTATAAATATATTATAATAACTGAAGAAAGAAACATCTTTATTATCACAGTTGCGTAAGTTATTTTTTTTTAATTTTCGATTGTTGAAATCATAATATTTATTAGATAATTTGAATTTTTCGTCCAGACTAACAAAAATGAATCGTAAATTATCGTTTATATCCGCGCCACTCCAAACGAAATCTGTCAATATATATTTAATATATGCCTGAAACAATAAAATAATGAACATTACGCAATAAACAATTATATTATCAAGTAAAAGAACGAGGGAAAATTGTTCCAGGCCATCTTTGATTTTTTTTTTCGTTGCCTTTCTCTTCGCCGACAAGATGGGTAGACTTTGTAGCTTGCAAGGGAATTGCAGGAAGAGCTTTCCCGAGAAAACCACGACCAGCCCCCACTATTACTCGTCCTCCTATCTCCACCAACTTTTTTATTTGTAAAATTTTTCCTTCTTTTCCCACAACTAGGAATTTTCACCTAGTTCGCCACCAATTTGCTACATCTGTGCTCGGAACATAAAAAAAAGTTAGATTTTATGCTGGTCTATTTGAATAATTTTATAGATAGATCATCCTCATTTTCGACACAACTCGCTTATTGTACAAGTTAACATAAAATATTATAAGAGACATCGTTTATATAAAAGTATTATGCACAACAATAAAAAGTTGTAGGTCGATTAAAAAGAATATTAATATTATGTGGAAAAAATAGTTTTTTATCGAATTCTTATCATGGATTTTAAATTTTAAATAAATCTAGTTTATTATCATTCTGTTGCTTTCTTATCAGAATATGTTTATCTTTATTTGCTGAGGTAATCCCATATATATGAACTGTTACTTTTAAAAGTCTCATTTTGTCTTTGATATTGCAGGTTTACATTTCGATTCAGAAATAATATAGACAAACGTCAAGTTTTTAATTACAAAGAGGGATGTTTTAAACACTTTATACCTTTTAGATAATAATCATTAAAATTATTTAAACGAATCGACAAATTTTTTTATGTGATTGGACTTAATAATAACTTATAATCACCGAAAAAATACTTCTATTATTACAGTTGCGGAAGTTTATTAAGTCATCGTTATATGTGAAGTATTATTACTTCTTGCAAAAATTATTATTATTTATTTATTTTTTATCTCGGCCAAGACAATCTTTTCTCTTAACACCCGGGTTCGAATCTCGGCCAAGACAATCTTTTCTCTTAAAAAAAAAAAAAAAAAAAAAAAAAATATTATTATTTATAGTTGAAAGAAATATTTCCCATAAAGGGAAAATATTGCTGTTATATTTTCCCTTTCCGGTTTTTATTTTTGATATTTCCGAAATTACATTCTACTAAACTTAAAATTAAAAAACTCTGGCTGTATTCTTGGCGTGCCTTCTTCCATCTACCTCTTGAATACAAGAATGCACAATCTCTACCTAACCTTTAATATCCTTCTCTTAGAACTTCTTTCTTTGAAAAATCGTTTGTCATTCGTGTATCTTCTTCCTGGAATTCCTTACCTTCCTCCATTCCTAAATCTCCTTCCTAACCCCATTTAAACACCATTAATTTTCCTTCCTCCTCGATGATCAATCTTTCTTGCGAATGTAAGAGAGTAATGACTATGTTGGTTTGTGCAAAAGTGTATCTGGTTTTAAGTATAATGTTTCTACTTTGTTTGTATGAAAAAGCCTCACTTGTTTGTGAATGAGGTAGTCAGAGTTGAATTAATTAAACTCCAATTTACTCAGTTATATTCCAATTAAGGAACTATATTTCTCAGAATTATTATTAATTTTTCATTCCAAGAAAGCTCTCTAAGTTGGACATAAGTTTTATTTACTACAAATTTAAATTAAATTACCATTTACGTTTCAAATGACGGCTGACTATATATTTAATAATCCTATATTTTGGTTGTATATAATGACATAGTACTGAAATTAACTACCTCAGTGATGAACGTTAAGCCTCATCCACTATATGCCGCGATTGGCCGTTGGCACTGCCAGGTTGGCAAAGCCGACTGCTGGCCTGCCATCTACATCTTAGTTGACATTTAGTCGCACAATTTCTGAGGAGGATTTACTTGTTGCTTCACCTGTGTTCATAATCATTGAAAATTATAAATTACACGCTATCGGCGCAAATGACGGTTTTGGGTGCGTCCAAACCTTCAAAATAGAGAAAAATGCGGAAGTAGTGACTTAATTGAGGATTTATTATTGGATGATGTAGACGGATTTAATCTCGAGTACAGATGTGGATGTGATTTGAAAAACTTTTTTCGTATGAAGAGTAGTGACTTCTGAATAAGATAGCTCACATCATCAAGAAGGAAGACACACCCTTCAGAAGATCTATTTCTTCAGCTGAAAGTCGTGCAGTTGCAGCCAACGGTAGACACGTCCAAACTTCCCGCTCTTAGTGACTTTCTTTGTAGTATACCGAAACTTGACTCTTGGCTCAGTGGCACATGACATTAGATTTTAATTATTTGTAAATAATATTTTTTTAATGGACACGAAGCTGATTAATGTTGTTTCTTCCCGAAAAATTGTTCTCACCGTTTGCTCATGTTTTCCAAATATAATCAAATCAGTAGTAAACGATATTTATATTATTGTCAAATAAGTATGGATTTTGTGATATCTTTGATAGATATGATGGATGCCTTTTGTTCGCATATCTTGTGCAAAATGATATTTTTTTCTAAGTATGGATTACACAATCCTAAGTTACACTTCTGGCATTGAGGCCACACAATCTTATTAGAAGATTTAGAAAATCAGTGACGATTTCCTTTTATTATTAAGTGTTTCAGTATTGCGATTATTCGATTTCATTTTTTGCTCACTGAAGTGAAAATATTATTTGAACCATATCAGCTAAAACTGGCGAAATGGAACTCGTGTAAAAAAAATCTTCCGAATTGTCCTTGATAATAAAAACTCATTGGTTTCGAAACATTTCAATTTCAGAAATATTGAGGAGTTTTTCTTGAAAGTTTATTTATATAATGAAACTTTCAAAATTATCAATTTATTTTAAAAAGTGATTCTTCACTATTTTATGTCTATAAAATTAAAAATGATTTTACGAACATAGCCTATAGTAACTAGTTTCTAAAATGAATTTGTAATTTGTAATCCAGGAAGTTTCAATGATTCATCGTATATATATATATATATATATATATATATATATATATATATATACCAGTTCTAAGATACGAAGAGAGACAAGAGAAGATGGTTTATTTAGACTATATTATGTAAAAGAGAGTAGTCACTAAGTTAGTTCTGGAGTATTCACTTAGTAATAATGTTAGTCCATAGTTGAAAGTCACTTTGTATATGTAGGTTATGTCATCTTATATCACAAAAAATATATTACCTTCTTCCAAGCAGTCTACTTTATGTAATCTGCTGTAATCAGTTTTATGTTGATCTATGGTATTAGTTTATAATTTATTTTTACTAATGGTTATTTTTATAGTAATAGGTTATAGGGTATTAGTGTATAATATGGTATTAGTTACCAATTGGTATTAATACCAAATAGCCCCTGCCGTTTCCAACTATCGAATGTGAAAATCGGTACTTTTGAGGAGAATCAAGAAAAAACAGTTTCAAGATTCAATAAACATTAGTGGCTACAGTAAACCAATGACATTCATTTTACATTGTTTTTGTGACTGATAGATGCCTCTATATGAATTTTATATCTATTATCAGTCCTAAAGCAACTGCTATAAGTAAAAAACGAAAACTGTGTTTTTTTTACATTCAATACTTCGCGATGGCAGGGATGATATATTTGTATAGTGGACTTTTCATATGATAATCTTTATTCCAGCTAAAACCCTCTAATCTAAAAAACTAAACCCTTACAGAGTAAGATACAATTAAAAATTATATATTTTTATATGCATTTTCAAATTACAATTTTTTTTATAAAGCCGTCATGGTTGTATTCAAAAATCAACATTAGCTATTTGAAAAGAGATCAGCTCTTGATATAAAATTTGACAATGCTAAGCTGATCATTGGAGGGATGGTCACACATCAAAACGGCAATACTTATAGTTTGTATGATAAATAATAGATAAGAACCGTTCAGAATCAAAAGCGGGTAACTCCAGATTTCAATAATTGCGTTTTATCATAAGTTTCGATAGTCTAATAATCTTTATGCTCCCAAAACTTCAGGTTTAGAATCGAAATATAACTGTCAGAAAGTCATAGTGTCGTTGTAGACTAAATTGCTTGTCATCGAAAGCCCATTTTTTAAATGTCCGATTTATCCAGTTCAGATCTTGAACAGCTTATATTCAACTAATATTTTTCAGTACTATACCCGTCGCGAGCCTTGGCCTTCACCAAGTGAGTTTTCCACCATTCCCTGTCTGTTGACCTTTCCCTTAAATTAGGTAGACCTATATTTACGGCGTCACTGCCCACCGGATCTCTCCATCTAGTTTTTGGCCTTCCAATATTACGTAAACTAAGGAACTTGAACTGCAGAAGTTTTTGTGCCATCTAATTTTCATCCATCCTCTCAATACGTCCAGCCCATCGTAATAAGCTTTGTAAGAACCCAAATAAAATATATAAAAATATGTCTCTATAAAATAATTATCATTAATAGATCCTGTTGCTGGAAGCTATTTCCCTCCGAAATGAGAACCCTTCTGAGGTAGTAGTGTACCTTAAGGAGTATAAGGAGCTGTTGAGACTGGCTATGCATTATGTTCTCGAAAGGTTCCTTTTAGTTTCAGAACCTGAGCAAACCCATGAGAAACGATGCGGCAAAGTGTCATTTTAGACAAAAATTGCTTGCCTGAACTCTAGTTCTTCTAGTAGGACTCTAGTCCATTTTTGAAATTTGGGAGTTATCCACTTCAGATCATGAACGCATCATATAAACAAATATAAAATAATCATCCTCTTTAAAGTTACTATATATTATATATATATATATATATATATATATATATATATATATAATATATATAGTAATATATATATATATATATATATATATATATATATATATATATATTATCACTTTAATGGCCGCGCTAAGGGTAGTCCACTCAAACAACCACCGGATGTTTTTGGCCGGTACCAAGATTTCTGTGCGATGGTTTCTGAACACAAATAACTTTGGATATTGCATCTTTGATTTTAGATTATTTTTGTTGAAAGCGAATAACTGGACCTATAATATTTTTTTTTATTTAATAAATAGTACCCGTTAAGGACAGGTAGTTGAATGGTCTTATGGATGAGTATTTATTTATTAGTCATGGACAAAACAAGTATTTTGGATAAGAAAAGAACATCTTTTCTTCTATTCTAATTTTATCTTTTTTTTCTAATTATTATAATATAAATATTTATTTTCATATTGTTATTATTTGTTTATTATTGTTTAATTATTTATTGTAGTAGGCGGTAGAAAATAGTTTATTTATAAGCTTAAACAAAAAAAAGACACCTGTGAACTCGATCGGCTATTGTTCACTTCGTCTATATCAAGCTAAACATCGCTAGCCCGAGAGAGTGCATATTATTAACAATAGTGTAGTTGTGATGGTGGACTTGAACTAGACTAATTCGCTGCTCCACTACAGTTGGGAATTAGTTCAAGTACAGTTAAAGGCTCGCCATCGATTAGGCCACAGCGAATCGACCTGATCATTTGTATTGACATTTTCGCTCGCTCTGCCGAGGAAAATTCCTTTGATGTTTTGCTCTCCCTGACGAGGAAAATTTCTTTAACGTTTCGCTCGTCCTGCCGAAGTGAGGGTCTCTAACGTATCGACATCTTCTATCGCCCCGCCGTCGAAATCTACGTCGAGTCAAATAAGGATGATTTTTTCTTTTTTTTATATTATTTCAACTGGCCAGCCAGATAAATATTTATTGTGTCTTGCAATAATGCAATTGATAGACCTCAATTAGATTCATCGTTGTAGGAGAAATTCATAAATTGTTCACTTTTTCTTTTTGTTAATTGTAATTTGTAACATTTAGTATATGTAATTTATTTATAAAAACGTTTAAATTTTTCCTTAATTTACTTCAATTAGTTTGTTAATATCAAAGTGTTGTTTCGCTATTCCATTTAAAATATAATGAGTTATAACTTTAATTTAATAAAAGGTTTGTATCATATGCCATGCGATAAGGTGTAATTGAACCAGAAAATTTATCTTTTCATTATCCATATATATCCATTTCGGAGCTCTCATCGAAAGGTCTAATAACTATTTCGAGGCTGTTCAAACATTACCATAATTGTCTCGTTTTGTGAATATGAACATTTCAATATTGGTCGTATTCGAAAATTAAATTACCACTATTTTTTATTTAAATTAGCAAATGAATGAATGAAAACTAATATCAATCCTGTTACATCTAGTGTCATTCGTTTTCATTCGATTGAAAGTTTAGCCGAAGGGATAAAACATCAATTGCTTAAAATATCAAAAATAAACGAAGGTATTATCGAGTTTGTTATCCGAATAGAATTAGAAAATGTCCATATTTAATGTGTAAGATTTGGCAAATACCGTTACAAGAGGTAAATGTGTTGTTCTTTTCGTATATATGTTGTTTTCCACATATTGAATTATTTCATGAATTGCATCACATAAAAATTTCAAAAATGCTGCCACCCCTGGCGAAGTAGATGTGCGGACAGTAAAGTGTTAATTATTTTCAATATATCCTCTTTCTGGAAGCTATTTCCCTCCGAAATAAGAACCTCTCACCCCTGAAGTAGTAGTGTACCTAAGGAGCTGTTGAGATCGGCTAAGTGTGAAATCGTTTTTCTTTAGCCCCTCAGAGGCAGCTTTGTTCATGGAGTATTGGTCGATGGATTGGGCCTGCGGGGAACAAAACCTCCGCGGAGTGCTACCATTAGAGCAAAATGGAAAACCCTATCACCGCCCCCCCCAGTAACCTCCTTCCTCCCCCCCCCCTTACTAACCTCCCCATCTCCCCAACCTCCTCCTCAGGTAAATACCTCAGACGTTCCCGTTCCCGCCGTAACTTTTAATTGATTCGATTAATCTGAATCCAGTCGGTAAATATTTGTTACGACTATAATGGCGGATGGGCGTCATTTCTGTTTTATCGAGTCTTTAGTTTGATCATGAACGGTTGAATGATAGGTCTTCTTAGAGGCTGTCTCGAAATAGTAAAGTTTTAAATCATTCGATTAACTTGGCAATTTTACACAGAAAGTTATCACTTTATATTTTCTGAATAACGCTTTCTTTTGTTAAAGCAAACTTTTGTCGTGGAATGCAAAAACGATTCTATACAAAACGCTCATTCGGCCTTTCCTTCCATGCAGCTCAGAAGCCTGGGTTATAAAGACAGGTGATAAAAACTCACTCGAAGCATTTGAAAGGAAGATTTTATGGAGGTTATATGGACCTATTAGATCAAGGAAGCATGGAGGGGACGTACCAATGCGGAGATGGCAAGTCTATTTCGGGCCCTGGACGAGGTCAAAGTAATAAAGCTATGTAGTTTGGGTTGGGCTGGCCATGTAGCCAGAAGAACAAATATCGAATGACCGAAAGGAATAATTGAAGAAAAGGTACAGGCCACAAGAAGAGTATGGCCACCCAAGCTGCGATGGCTGGATGGAGTCTGTGAGGTGTAGAGGTAGCCCTGCATCCAGGGAGGACTGGCGGAACGTATCAAGGAGGCCAAGGCTCATTTATGGGCTGTAGAGCCACGAAAGAAGAAGAGGAAGAATTTTAAAACTCTAATAACTGATCTATATTAAACGTGCTTTGATCATTAATGAAAAAAAATCACATCGATGAGGATCAAATGTAACCCAGAACACAAAAGTATAAAATATAAAAACGGTTGTCTCGGGTCCTCTGAGGCATCCCGGATCAATTTTTAATTGAGGCGTTAGGTTTCGAAATCGGTGACATCCATTGATCAAAAAAGATGTAAATTTAAAAAATAATCAATTTAACAAATTGTTTTTATTATTTTGCCAACAGTTCACTTCAAATAATAATTAATGACAATTGATTACGATTTATTTTTTTAATCTCATGTAATATTAAAAATATTAAATAATATCATAAAATATCGGTATCTGGTTAGTTTATGGTTAATAAAAATTTATAAATAAATAAAATAGGTATTAAAAAAAAAAACTTTAAACAATAAGTGCTCATATATGGATAGTTTTGATTTTTCATACATCAACAATTTCCATAGGTAACACGAAATAGGTTTCACTGTAAAGAATCATTAGAATTTAATTTGGATCTTGTTGACTTAAGTCATTATTTATTATTATATATTTTTTTTTATTGTTATAATTTTAAATTCTCTTCTAAATAAAAATTTTCATTTGATGTAGTGGATGTAACCACTTTTGATAGGAAATCGAATCTTTTGGTATTGATTTTTGAAGAATCTAGACGGTTTTGAAACAAACACATCTAATGCATTATTTATTAAAACTTTAAACAAAATAAACAATATTTTTATTTATTTTATTGATTTTGAAACCAAACGCCTCACTTTATACCGATAGATCCATTTCCGAAAACTCGTGACGCACCCCACAAATTTAAACTAAGATAAATCAGTTTCTGTTTATATTGCCGAACTTCACGCGATCTCTTCGTGTCCTGAAGATATACTTAGCTGAAACGGCTATAGCCATACTGTCAGATTCGCTGAGCTCCCTAGAAAGTTTGGAAGATATCTATCCTGATCATCCACTTATTATTAGAATCCAATGTAATCTTACAAGATTCATAGAACAGGGTAAGTCCATTACAAGTCCATTTTATATCGGACAGCCCGAGAGGCTCACTCTACCTGCCCGAGCCACCACGGTTCTCACTCCAACTTAGTAAAACTTTAGTAAATCGGAAACATAAGAGAGCTGGCAAGCTATGTGGTAAGAAAACCATCCTAGTAAACTAAATAGCAATAAAAAAACAACAGATAAAGCCGTTGTCTACACCCTATCGCAGCAGCCGCACAGAGGAAGTTGCCCTGGCCGGCTTGAGAATAGGCCACTCTCAGCTCACGCATTCACGAATTATTAAAAAACTGCTACCTCCTTCATGTCAATATAGTGATACCATTTTTACATTCAAACATATTTCACTAGAATGTAATTGTTATTTATCAAAAATTAATAAAATCTGACTAATCGCGTTGATATGTATTTCAGTTTTTGAAAGTTCATCGCCTACTGTCTAACTTATAACGTTGTCACAAATTTTAATTAAATTTTCTTCATCATCCAGTTGGAATATATGTATTGTAATTGTGTGTATGTGAGTGTGTTTTGTGAATTTGTGTGTGTCTGTCATTTATCGACAATATATAAACTAATTACTAAGGAAACCATTGATAAAATAACCATATATACACACGCCGATAAACAACTTATGCAACACATCTCACTTCAACAATCCAAACAGACTAATCAGCGATAGCAGTCTCACTGCAAGATATTTAAATTTTAAACATTTTATTTCTCTTTTTGAATGCTTGCTTACTTCTATTGATAACAGTTCCATATTATATAGTTTGATAATTATTGTAATTTTGAACTAGGAATAAATTAAATTCATTTAATATTCCATATGCATTGTAATTACAGATGGGCTACAAACGATAATGTTGCTAGCCTATTTAGCCTGAATGCTCTCGAGCGCATATTTAAGCGACCCTAAGATAGAGGAAGTGCTCAGGTATTCAATTGAGGAGGCTCATCGGAAGAGCAAGGCGCCTCAAAGGGCTAGGGGGTGTACACAGGCCTCAATAAGGAAGTAATTGAGGCTAGGTAGTGAAGAGGGTAGAAGGGGAGCAGAACCCCACAATCGCGGTGGACTTTTTGGCGCGACAAGGACGACACGATAGGTGGCACATAGGCCCTCATGACCCGACAGCTGTGGCTAAGTGGGCCCTTGGCTATGTGTTCATGTGCCCATGTGCTCAATGCCCGGCCCAGGATATTGCGCTTTGCTTTACAGATGTCCGAAATGTTTTCTCAGTACAACATTGTGAGTTTGTCCTCTCCCTTAACCAAATAACCAAATAAATGTCTTTATATTCACAATATATATATATATATATATAGTATGCGTATACATATATATATGTTTCTTAAAATAAAAATAAATTACTAATATTTATTTGACATTTTATAATCGTTGCGTACTATCCTATAAGAGACCATTTATTTCATTAATTTATTTGTTGATGCCATGAGTAATTATTGAAGACTAGCTTTTGCCCCCGGCTTCGCTCGCATAGAATTTGGACTACCGCATAAAGTTTCTTGACAGTGGTTTTTAACAATAATTTAAAATAATAAATAATTTAATTATTTAAATAATTTAATTTATTCATTATTGTAGGTTACTCGTACAAAATTTCAGATGTCTAACTTCAAAACTGATGGATTCCATACAACCTTTGAACCCTTATTACAATAAGGGTGGAATTATCCAAACTTCTTTCTTAAATCATACCTATCTGCAAATTTCAAGATGCTAAATTCCTGATTTGCCTTTAATTATGTACCATAATGGATTCTCCACAGTACCTCTAAAACTGTCGGGGGTGGGGAGGGGCACGTGCCCCCGTGCCCCCCCCTAAATCCGCGCTTGCTACAGCCTATGTGTTATTCTGATGTATAACCTTTATTACTGTAAACTTTCATCAAAATCCGTTCAGTAGTTTTTGCGTGAAAGAGAGACAAACACACAAACTTTCACATTTATAATATTAGTAAGATTAGTAGTATATCAAAACAAATAGTTTCACTCTTGTTCTTTCTGATATTTTAACAACTATGATCATGTTATTTTCCTTTAATTATGTACTATAATGGATTCTCCACAGTTCCTATAAAACTTTCGGGGGGGCTCCTGCCCCCGTGCGCCCCCCCCCCCTAAATCCGCGCTTGCTATAGCCCATGTGTTATTCTGATGTATAACCTATATTACTGTAAAGTTTCATCCAAATCCGATCAGTAGTTTTTGCGTGAAAGAGAGACAAACATACAAACTTTCACATTTATAATATTGGTAAGATAATCACCCTAACTTATTATTTATAGAAGTGAAAACTTATTTACCCGAGTTAAGCGACTTTCGGTAGAGGTGAAACTTACGGTTTCGCGTCTGCAACGGGAGCAGTATGCTCGTGATTCATGCTCGAGACTGGCGACATGTATCGGTCATGCCGAAAATTCCGGTTCAAATTCCGCTGCTGGCAAGGCTTTTATTTAGTCTTTTATCAGCCGGAGATGGATCATATGGGATCTAGGACCATCCTGGGGCTGAACCCAGCCTCTATAAAATGGGTACTCAAAATAAGTGAGAAAATCTGGCGGTCGAGCATGATCTAGGACAAATTACCTTCCTGAACAACCATTGTCCATGAAACAGTAGTCTCAATCAAGTACTGAATCCCTGACCCGTTCACATGTTGTAGTGGCACAGGTCTCACACTTCAAACCTTTCAGTATTACCGTATCCAGGAGGCCTCTCCTAATTGCCTCTGGGTGGATAGCTTTTGTTTTAGCAACATTGGTTTTCTTTTTATTTGTAGTGACTGTTATGTCGTAAATAAAAAAAATATTATATAATAAACCAATGGAGATAAAGACAAAAAAAACAGGATTGTGGATGTCGGGATCCTGGACCTCTAATCCCACCCGGCGGAATTCTGACAACTAAAATCCTATCCTTACAGCCCAAAATATCGACATGAGAAAAATCAGAAGTTATTTTAGTATTCTCTGTTACTGTTTTTTTGTTTACAATTTCCTATATAAATTCTACAATATAACTCTATATTGATGTTTCAAATGTACCCTTTAACATTTACTTTTAATTTAGTAATTTGATCGATACCTCCCTGGCGTTGCAAAAATAATTCATTATAAAAATTGTAAAAATATAGTTTATAAACATTTCTCAATGATGTATTTTTACCTTGGGCTAATTTGATGCATATAGCCTATCTAGTCTTTCCTTTCTTAATCTCGTCAGGATTATTTTTTCATAATTTGTTGAAAAAGGATTCACACCTAAAGACATCTTACTTGATCGAGTCTACTTCCGCTTCAACATTCTCGATCAGCAGTGGTAGTTATTTTATATTATTATAAATATTGCATATTTAGTTATATAACCCTAGCGTTCTTTTACAGTGCCCATTAAGTTAGAATGGTGTGTAAACAGTCAAATTTATGATTCTATCTAAACTGTAAGTTTCCACTTGTTTTGAAAATAGATATTACTACAATAGCTATTTACATTCTGAGACTAATTTATTTAACATTTTGAGGTATTAAAAACATTGAAGGAAACGAATATAATCCAAAACAATTTTCATAAAGTTCATAATTTATAAATAGTCGATGAAAACAAATAATTCATATCGATTAATTTTTGGAATAGCTAAAACTCAGATGGTAAAACATACATTACCTTAGGTTACCTGAGGTTAGTTTGTCAATTGAGACTCCAACGTGATGTGTTTCCATCGAGGTACAAGAGTCAGCGGTTCCATTCGCCTTCACCAGCTTCCTAACATTATTCAACATAATTTGTAATTTATTGAGCCGCCCCTTTTGTTCTTGTAGCAGGAATTTAATTTCAGCAAACGGTTACATTACTGTTTCTTTGATGTATTAGACTGAAGAATAATTAATATGAAGTAAATTGAAGTGCTATGGGAATTTGAAAGAAATCTCAGATACTAACATAGCGTTTGATTTATTAATTTTAAGGACAGATGAAATATCTTTCTCTTAATACTAAGCAAATGTACATGTAATATAATGATTAAACTTAATGTTAGCAGTTCTACAAGAATGACTTAAAGACTAAACATGCAAAATAGCGAGTCTCTTAAATGGACGAAATAATGATAACTAATGAATTATAACAGAAGGGAGTAATATTACAATAGCGATTTAATGAACAAAGATAATTAATGACTAATAAAGATATAAAGGTTAGCATGAATTTGCGATCTAATAATAATGATACTTAATGATTAATACAGAAAATTAACATTGAATAGGAGTGATAATAAACCTTAACAGAAATTGCTCCATGCCATTAAAATAAAATATATTATATGATACCATTATATGATATAATAAAAAAAAAACATAAACAGGAACGTTATGATGAAGAATTCAAGAATAAGGTGAGAAGATGTGCGACTAATTATTATCTTCGCCAGTGATCACGGCATGAAGGGGTAATAAGTCTGATACCTTTAATTAGCTCGAATTGTCCAGTCGGTACTATATATATATATATATATATATATATATATATATATATATATATATATAAACACAATGAATCGTTGATCATCAGCAGAAGTATTTGTTGGCGATTTGAGGCCTTGAAATGAAATGGGACTTACGATTTATGTGATATATACCCAATTATCACCTCAGCATCACCATCTGGGATCTCAGCAGAGCTCCTGGCGAGTGAAAGGCTGTAAGACTTCCTGGACGTTCTCAATAAGGAATAGCGGCTTGAAAGTGGTGGAGATCGTAGCTTCGATGTTTGGTATGACAGTCCCGCTAGGCGTCCATCCAGCTAGTGCCGGCCGCTCCAAGCGTCACTCCCCCTCTCCTTCGATTTTGGCGGTAAAGTATATCTTCCGATATTAGAGGCAAGGATCGGTTTGTTCTCACTGGCGGGTAGTACAGGTTCGCGGCTAAACAATTACTTTCAAAATAAAAATAAAAAGTTATTATAACATTTAAAGGCATAAAATCTCTAGTCATATTGTGCCCAACAAGTTAAGAATATTCCAATCAATAATCATTACTCCGAGAATCTTGAAGGGAGTATGAGGTTCATTGAGGAACTTATCCAATTTCTCTTAACTCCTTCAAATTAAGTGATCTCTACCGAAAGTCAAGTAGCCGATATTTTTTATAATATTTGGAATACGTTGGCTATGGCTAAGGGCTTCACTGCACAAGCAATCATCTCAAGGAAATGTCAGATCCTTTGATCTGAATAATGAAATAAAATGGGATGCCACCCTGAGATCGTAATACTTAATATGTAGTAATTCTATATCATTAATGAATAGGAGACATATCTTTCTCTTCTCTAAAGGTTGACATGGTTGACTGACCAGGAGTTGGTTATTATATAAATATCTTTTTTCATTTAATTGAATAACATTATATTTGTTGTGTGATGATCTTAAGCGAATGTGGTAACTTATAAAACTACTTACAAAAAAAAAAAAAAAGGAGGCCCTTTTGCTAGACGTGTTAAGTTGCCTACAACTCACTGTTCTGTACCTTAAGAGTAAAATGTACCTACCCCAAGGGACGTTTAAGCTACATGCTGGAGGTCCCTTACCCTATTTACTTAGGTACTCCTAGTGTTGTAGATAGTATCACATGTAGCATAACACAAGAAACGAAATTCATGAATTTTAGCATAGAATACACGTGTACGAAATTTCTGCTATTCGTTTCAGTATCATTTGCAACAAAACATTTAAAAAACATTATTAACGGCTATTGATTTATGTGGGAACAAACCATTTGCAAACTACCTGGCTATTGTTTCCGCTTTGTATTGTTTTGTATCAATTATATAGCCGAATGGAGGCTATAGAAATTCGGAATACGTTTACTGTGATTGATTGGGATATCAACAATGGATGAGAAGTGTCACTTTGATTGCGTACTCGTCGTGCACGCCAGCGGGGCCTGATCCATCTGTCAATTAATGAACGATCACTGGCAATGTCTGTATCTGTCCCATCTACTCCTTCTGGGGTAGGAATCGGCAAATATTGTAACAGAACAGAAGGAACGGACATCCTTTCGATTATTTTTGGTGAAGTAACTCGCTTGGTCAATTGTAAAATCTCCTCATAGATGATTTGTATACATTACTGGAGAAAAGACCTTGTTTCGTTAATTTTAAAATTATTTGCTCGTTTTAAAATTACAATATTAACTGAAATATTTCATGTTTTAATCTTAAATTGTATTTTGCATTAGGTATACAACAATACGCATAAAATTAAAATAAACTGTCAAAAATCCGTCTGTAAATTAATGGACGATCAGTGGAAATGTCTGCATCAGTCCGATCTACTTCTCCATTAGGAATAGGATTCGGCAAATATCGTAATAGATAAGAATAAATGGCCATTCTTTCGATTAGTTTTGGTGAAGTAACTCGACTGGGAAACTAGTTAATGAAATGTAAAATGTCCCGAAAGCTTTTTTATAAATTAGGTGAGAATAGAACATCTTTGGTTTGTAAAAGTAGATATTTTTGGGCATGTAAACCGTAATAAATTTGTATAAAAGTACATACTTTGTAGCAACAATGAATTAGAATTGATGGCTTTTCAGAATCAGAGTACATCTATTCCTTCGGAGGTGAACATTCAAAGATTTGTTTTTGTCGTGCGTGTCCTGTCATTATGCATACATTTTCTTTCTTCATTTATTTTTGACAAGGTACTATTTAAGGTGTTGAATTAAAAAACTATTGAAATTCATTGTATAATTTTTTTTAGCTCCTCTACAAAGTCTTTATAAAAAAAAATACCTTAAAACTCTCTTTGAAACCTACACAAGAGCTGTTTTACTTCATTTCATTTACATTTAGATCATTCCTTACTTATCTAAATCATTAGATTTAGATCCTATTGAAATTGAAGCGGGTATTAGCTTCCTACAACACATATCTAAAATTTGCACAATCTTGGAATATAATAACAGTTGAGTAGAGAATGTATGTCTCAACGAAGTAAATTTATTGAAGGACTTAGCGGGTGGAATAGTTAAGTTAGATTTTTATTTCACAAAACCTGTTCTTGACGTTCACCTTCAGTCCAATTTAAATTTAAAGTTTTTACAACAATATTTTAAAAAAATTCTAGTAATTTTAAATTGAATATTTTTTGCTGTAATTGTCATACTTTACATTATTGTTTTTTTAAACCACTCTATTGTCTTTTATGGTATCCCTATTGGTTCGAATCCGGCTGGATGGATCCTATAGGATATAACAAATTATTTATCACAACATGATTTGAACTCGAAAACATCTGCATAACAACTCAACGCTCTACCACTAAGCTCCCTTCTTAGACAGCATTTGCATGGTTAAGACAAAGACAAATTATATAAAATGTATACGTTACTTAGATGAATAGGGGTGGTAGCAACTCAGGTTGTAAAGCGCTGATTCACCGAGCAGCTGAGCTCTTCAACTGTTGTCCATGAAAGATTACAATCTTTACCACTTACAAAACCCAAGACTAATCATGAGTTGTGTATTTTTTTATTGGTTATTTACTGTCTTATGATATAGTCTATAATTGAAACCTTATCTAAATACAATATTCCTTTTCTAGATTGGAGCTTTGTAATACACAGCACAACACTGCTTATTAACTTATTATTTCATCCCGGATATTTAATATATTAGAAGTAAAAACTTGTATTATTAAATTATTCACAACATACAATAAAATGAGCCCTTGGTCCAGTTTGAAATGGAAACATTCTTATGGCATATTTTAGAACAATTTCCATTAAGTAGATAGCTGCTCTAGCCTTCTTGGAGGAATTTCTTATCATGTTCGCTACTCGACAGCCTCGCCTAGCTATTGCCGTTCCACTCAATTACAATATTCGTATCTTAGAGTTTTCTTCGTTGAATACTAAAGGCGACATTTGAAATGGATCCCCAACAGTGATGATGTCCATTTCTTCATTACACATTCCGGAAAGGACGTAGTGTTGTGATTTCATTGGACGGCTAGGCGAATAGACAGCCAATAGCTGTAGAATTCTATTACTGGAGTGGAATCAGAATTCAGGAGAGATCTTCCCCTTCCCCCACCACTCCTCCCCAAGGCATCCTATTGGTCGGTTTGTTAAACCTCCTCCGGGGACTGTCCACTTAATTTATATCGCGCATCACAGATTTACCACTGGTTGAAATAATTTATTTTCCAATTTACTTCCAGTACCGTTATTATGATTTGTCGTTTATGAATACTGTGCATATTACAGTAGCACTTAAGTGTAAAATATAAACAAATAAAATTAAGTGGTTTATATCTACAGCCCCATAGTTAAATTTGGTCCAAAATGAGTTTCTGGTACTTAGAAATCTTGGATGTTTTTATCTTCGTAGTGAATAAGGGCCTACGTTCCGGCTTGAATAGGAGTTATTGCTTAAATTACAACTTCATTTCAAGCCAAAACTTCACGAGAACGACATGATCCCGCTTCCCTCAATTAAGTTGACTCCCTCCCGACAAATTTCAACTTAATCACTTATTCACCAGGACTGCATTTATAAAATCAAGTATATATTTTTATTAGAAAAAAAAATACATTATAATCCACAATGGCTCTTGGGTTTAGTACCTCCATACCTATCAGGTAAATAGGAGGAAGCGTGGCTTACCTGAGTTGTGCTTCGAACCCTTGAATATCCTCTTCGTTATCCAGCGAAGTGGATGGGCTTTAACAAAAATAACGATGTTAATGATACTGATAGATTTTGAGGTTAGTTATGCACTTCTTTTTTCCCTTATAGTCTTTGGATATATTCACTCATGTTATTTTAATGTTTCATATTCCCATGAAATCCAAATTTATTCGTTAATTCACTTTCTTTGATTAATTTATTAAAAAATTATGCAGTTTTTCGATTTCAGAGCTCTTGCTTACCGTACCGTTTGTAACTCTTCCGACTACGCCATAATTAGCTTCTCTATTCCGCATTTTTTTGTCGCAACACGATGTTACGATATTCTGAAAAGATTTATTTATATGTTTAAGATTATCTGAAAAGTGTGAATTTTTTACACTTACATATTAAACCTTTTAAGAAACATCAAGTTTTCAGAAAATCTCTATTTCTTTTGTTTATTCCCTCCTATGAAATCGGGCATTCTTTTAGAGCCGAATACCTGGATGAAAAGACAACCCAACCAGACATATACGATGCATCCTGTCCTGGACGACAACAGTCACTCTTATAGACACAACTTTAATAGCCCATATTTCTGTAGAAACTGCCCCATCTTTCTCTTCGGAGGACAACTTGCACCTTCGCTTTTTTATGCAGGCTTGCCTCTTTTATCACTTTAGGGGGGAGTCTGGGGTGATTTCTACTGAATAAAATAATAACCCGACATCCGAATATAAATTTCAGAAACAGGAATAGTAAAATAAAATTGTTCGCCCATTTTTAGAATGTTAAACATGAACTGAAGTTTATTTATATCTACAGCCCCTGGTGAACTAGTGGTTAACCCGAATTTGGTCCAAAATTAGTTTCTTGTACTAGAAGCGGAGTAGTGTTATTCGCCTATTGCATAAATGGCTAAATCAGGCATGGGCTTAAAATGGATTTATTTCTTATTTGATAACTCCATTTTAAGACAAAAACTACGAAAATGAAACGAATCAGCGGATTCGGAAGCGCCCTTCAACACAAAAAAAAAATCTTTTTGGACGAAATTCTGTTAAAACATTTGGATTTCTACACGCCTCACTGGTTACGTTGGCGTTCTTTATTTATATGATATGCATTTAAATGATTAAATGCATATATACGAATACACGCTTATCATTAATAATAATAAGGCTTGGCGAACCCGAAGTATCGATGCCGATACCACTGATCTCTGCTTACAAACGTCTGTCCACGGATCACTACTCAAACTCGAATCCATCCGATCACTCATAACTTAATCATCCCACCTACGTCTTGGTCTATCCCTCAGACGCATTCCAGTATATAATAATCAATCATCGTAGTTATTATCACAATCGTGTTTTGGCTTAGATTCAAACCAAATACAATTATTCAAGGCTAGATCAGAGAGGAGGAAATTCCTAATTCCTAACAGGAATTAGGCATAGTACTGTGTTATGATTCTTTTTAATCTGAATTTTTTTTTATTCTCTTTGCAATAACTTCAGATTAACTTTATGTATCACGTTCTATTTTATAGAAAATGTTTTACTTTATTTGATATTGAGTAAAGATAAACTAAAAATAAATCGTGTCTAAGTTCGGCATTTAGATGTATTTACTGTGGTTCGAGAGGTATAACCATTGAAATTCCTAGAAAAACTGGAGGATTTTGAAAAGTATTATTAAAAACAATTTTAATTAATCATGTACATAGTATGAGATAATTTGTGACTTTAACCCGTTAGTTACTACACGGACCTGTTACACTGAATTATTTATTTCGACGAACTAACTCATTCGTATAATGGACAGTTACAAAGCTTAAACTCCTGGACTCGGCAAACTGATGAATATTGTCGACAAACAGCAAAGTTAAATAATATAACAGATGTATTTCTACACCGTACATTATTTTCGAACATAATTTCCTTTCCTACATCAGTTTCAATTATTTATATAAAGTCTCATTACCGATTCTTGAAGATTTAAACTTCATCACAAGAGTCACACAAACGAACTAATTTCGAGTGAACTTCTGTGGGAGGTGACCCTAGGAAAATATGCTTCGCTAAATCATGGCATTTATTAGACCTTATTGAATTTTATATAATTTTCTATAAATATAATCTCTACCAGATATCTGAGTATTTTACCTTTTCAATCCGACATATGTTACTTGTACAAGATTATCACTTGCATATTTGTTAAATTTAGCCATTTAAAAATATTTATCTCTTATAATTTGGATATATATATATATATATATATATATATATATATATATATATATATATATATATATATATATTTAATTAAAATAAATTGTCACTTTTAATAGCTGAGACTTTTACCTCGAAGTAAGTGTTTGAAATTATGGCCCTGTAACAGATCATAGAGATGAGGCCAACATAGGTAAAATCCATTACAACTTGATGATCGCTTTTGGTTGATAGTTGGGCTTGCCCGTAATCTCCTCCAGATAACACCACTATTAAACTTTCCAATGTATCTCCTTCCACTTTATACACATTTAAATATGTTCCAGATATTCAGTAAAGGACCGATACATTGAACGGAAGTATGAAAAAATAATTTAATCTAAAAAGATTGTATAAACTGTATTTATTTATTAGATTAATAAGCGCTTACTCATAGTATCCTCATTTTTAAGGCCGGATAGTTGAATGGTCTTATGGAAGAGTATATATTTTAATCATAAAGAATCGGGCAAATATTTTGTAAAAGAAAAATTATTTTCGTTTATTTATTTTTTCGTTATTATGTAAATATAATCATTTAAACGTTTGTTTCTTAATTGTATACAACAATTTAATTAACTTATAATAATTGTTTAATAGATGAACAGGTATTTGTTTAGTGATAATTAATATTCGTAGTAAGTTTAAAACATATGTTATAAAAGTGAAGAGAGAAAAACAAAAGGAAGTCGACATGGTTTTGTTCGCTCCGTCTACATCAAGCGATTAAAATGTTCGCTAGCCTGTACCTCTCAGAGTTGTTATTGTGGACTTGAACTTTACTAATTGCCTGCCCTACTGCAGTTAGGAATCAGTAACCATACTTTTGTTCTCAGTGAGTCTCATCGATTTGACCACATTAAATCGACATGGTTATTCTTGCATGGACATTTTCGCTTGCCCTGCTGACGAAAATTACTGGAATTTTCGCTCGCCCCGTCGAGGAGAATTCCATTGATCATCTCGAAATCCTCGCTCGCCCCGCCGAAGTGAGTCTTCAACATTTTCAATCGCCCGTCGATGAAAATCCACGGACGTCTACATCTTGTCGATCACCCAGCCGACGACAATCAAATAAGGAAGTTTTGTTATTTTGTTATATATATATATCAATTGGCCAGACAAACATTATTAGTGTGATTGATAAACATTAATTTAATTTTATAATTGGTCAATTGAACATTTATTATTTATTTAGTCAAAATAGTTTAGCTTTACTTCATTAGAGAAAGTTATGAACTGTTCTTTTTTCTTTCCTTTTTGTTAATTGTAAATGTGATTTTCAGTCTAATTAATTTATTTTCATTCCATACCGTTTAAGTTTTTAATTTAATTGAATTAGTTTTAATATCAAAGTTTGTTTTAATTATTTTATATATATCTATTCCATGATTTTTATTTTAATTGACATATAATGTCAATAAACGGTTTCATAAGGATGGTATGCGATCTCGTGTTTTGAATTCAGCATTATTTACCCAAACAAATTTCGGAGCTATCGAGAAGTCCTATTGTCTCGCAAAAGCTGAAGCACTTCTCTGCTCAATATTATTCTAACTATAAATTTAGGACTATAGGAGGCCAAGTCATGTGGCTAAATACAGTGGCGCTGTGTAACTTTGATATAATTCACTCTAAAAATCTTTAATTATGTTATGGTTGATTTATATTTTATTTATACAAACTGGTCTTACTCTTAATTTATTTTGGACTGATAATGCTAAAATCAATATGAAATCAAGCCTAAAATTTGCTATATGACTGAAATTTAAAATATAGATTTAAATTGGGAATAGTGTATAATTTATTAAGGATGGTTGCGTTATTAATGATCTGACGGGTTTGAATTTTGTATGTGGACTGAAGTTTGTAAGTATGTAAGTTTGTCGGCATTGTATCTTCGGTTCGCTATTCCTTATTATAATTACCAATGACAAGGCGGTATATTTCTTTGGATTTGTTCCTTTATAAGAAACCGGGGTGACTCAATTAGTTGCTACGATGTAGGTCCTGGGATTGAACCTGCTGTTGCAGATAAGTTACTTAATGTGTTGACAGCGTTGATCGATCTTATGGGAAATACCCGGTGGTTGGACGTGATTTCAACCAAATCACCTTCCTGTAAATTGGGTTAGATACGAAACAGTCTGAACCCAAGCCCCTTCGTAGGTTATTATTGCAGATTTTTGTTTAAGAAAAATAAAAATAATTAAAATAAAAACCTTATTTGCATCCAATCCTAACTTCGTGAGAAATCTTATATAAACAATGTTTGGCTTGTTAGGCAAAAATATGCTTTCGTTTCTCCAAGCATATAAATTTTCTTCGACTTATTTCAGAATTATTTTTACTTACCTTTGCAGAAGTTAGGTAAAACTTATTCCGGAAAATCTCATAAATTTTCATCTCTCAGCTCCCGAGAATCCCAAACATCGTTAAAACTCGTATCCTGCTTAGCCTACAAACGGCCGTAGGTAGTTCGTTAAGAAGTTTCCCGAAGGACATTCCTTACCCTGGAGACAGTCCCCGAAGAAAGATGTTTCTCAACAACTGAGCAGAGGACACTCGGAGCGACTGATTCAGGTCAGAGGTGTTTGTCATGCTAAATCACAGCATTCCTCATACTCCCTTAACCTTATTCCCTTGCTAATGTATTATTGCAACCAAAGCTTCTTGCAAAGTGAATTATTGTCACTGTTTTCATAACTCTTCACGAAGAACATATTCAGATATCTTAACACTTTTAGTACGGATTTCGAAAAAAAATATTAAATCGGGAATAGATTTTTTAGAACAACAATAGTATGTAGATCTAACAGAAAACATGAATGTCAAGCCTAGATATTAAAAATCAGTTCATACTTACATCAATGTTAAAAAAAAATTAAATAAAGACATGTCATGAAAAAATACATCAATAAAGTAACGGAAAAAATAGTAGAGACAAACTTGAAAACATTACTAATAAGAGATATAAAAAGTAATAAATAGTAACCTCTCGATAAGAGCCCCGAAATTTGTTTGGGAAAATAATACTGAATTCAAAACACCAGATCGCATATCATTCTTATGAAACCGTTTATTGAATTAAAATAAAAATCATGGTATACATATATATAAAATAATGAAAGCAAGCTGTGATATTAAACTAATTCAATTAAATTAAAAGCTTAAACGTTATGCAATGAAAATAAATTACTTAGACTGAAAATTACAATTACAATTAACAAAAGGAAAGAAAAAAAAGAGCAGTTCATAAGTTTCTCTTATAAAGGTAAATCTAAACTATTTTGACGATGAATAATAAATGTTCAATTGATCAATTGTAAAATTAAATTAATGTTCATCAATTACACTAATAATGTTTGTCTGCCCAATTGATATAAATAGTCTATGCTGAAGAAATTGGTCCGGGTAGAGGTCAGTGAATGAAATTCTCAAGTAATTTCAGAAGATCTTTATTGATAGCCTTTTAACGTTTCGACCTACGCTGTAGGTCTTCTTCAGGGCTATATACAAAATACAGACAATTTAAGAAAACGGTACGAATAATTAAAACATTTTCAATATAGATAAACTAAAAGAAGGTGAATACAGGCAAAAAAAAAAAAATTGATAAAGATGTACAGTAAGGTAATTATGAAGGTTAAAATGTAGAAAATAATAATAAAACATGAAGATAATAATAATGAAACAGAAAGTGTTGACAGTTAAAAAATTTAAGGTATTACAGATAAAAAATAAAAACTGAATATACAATAGGAATGTGAAATGATATGGGTAAATTAGAAAGTGATTAGAATTACGCACTAAAAATTATAGGTAATAAAAAATAAAATAAAAAAAAAAAAAAAAAAAAAAAAGAAGAAGAAGAAATAAAAATTGTAAAATTATAAAAGTCTAGAAACGAATTATATAAAATAAAATAAAAAATATTTTAGAAAATACAGTAATAATATTGATAGGTAGAAAATACTTAATACTAGTGTAAAGAATATTAATTGCATAAGAGAATGTAAGAAGAGAGTTTATATAAGTGTAAAATATCAATTGTATAAAAGTAGGTATGTTTTAAGTAAAGTAAGTGATAATACAATCAGGCGATATTGGACTAAAATACATATAAAAAAAAAAAAAAAAAAAAAAACGGCAAGGATATGGTACTAATGACATTATGATATTTATTGATATTTAATGATATTATGATATATATTGATGAATATTTAGGGTGGTATATAGATAACCAAACAAATAAACGCCTTACAGTAATACCTTCTGAAATTACTTGAGAATTTCATTCACTGACCTCTACCCGGACCAATTTCTTCAACATAAATTATCATAGGTCAACAATTATCATCGATATAAATAGTAATTTGATACTGAACAATGAAAATCATTATAGTGCATACCAAACTACTAAGTCCAAAACCGCGGGTTCTTAGCCCGACAGATTAAAGGGATTAAAAATCATTGGTTATGACGTCCTTCGGAAGAAATGTTAAACGGGACTGTATCCGAGCCTGTACGATGTCAGCTACTCGTTAAAAATCCCTATCTTAATTAAATCTGGATGGGCAACATTTATAGCTTCCAATGTAGCATCGTCCGATTAGCCATAGCAGCATAAAGCCACGTTTAATAAACAAACAAAGCCATTCTCTCTTACTCAGCCACCTCAATAACTCATTTTTAAATCTTAAAGTGAACCATTTAATGTTGTATCTTGTTACCGTAAAATTAAATGTTTCAATATCAATGTAGTACTTGTTTTTTTCATAAGCCCTTACAATTGATTGTGTAAGAGGGGGGCTTTCGTTTGAACGGGAGGAGGCATGGTATAAAAAAGTGTGAGAACCCAAGAAAATTCAGTAAGCAGGAATTCGAATGAGGATAAGGAAAAGCATGGTGGATATTAGATGGAAATGAATCACAGATGGTGGTGGAGTGGGTAATAAAGGGATAATTGATTATTTTATTTCAGAGCGAACAATGATGATATTGCTTTCTGAGGAATGTACTGAAGATTAGAATTGTAGAAGGATTTAGTTGTAGGAAGTGTGCTGAGAGTTGATGTATTGGCATATGATGATGATGATGAGGGAATCAAAGATGTGAAGGATCCGTTGTTTTACTCGCCGCAATTGTAGGGAATAAGTTTTCCTTAGGATATCGAAGACAAACCTCAGAGAGTAATTCAAAATTTGTTTCAATTTGTCTACGAAAACATTCGAGAAACTCCCCATATATCATACAGCAACAGTAAAAGTGGAGTTAAAGATAAAAAATTATCTGAGTTTATTGTAGGTTGTTTAAGTTGTCGAGAATAATGGAATTACATTAAGAAACTTATATCAATATTTGGGAATTATGGTAATTTGTGGTTTCTAGAAAAGCGATTTAGTAAAAAAAGACACTTACCGAGTTAACAGAAGTTCTATAAATGATGGATCTATGGTGGAAATAGAAACGTACAGTAATGGTCTGTGCTTTTTCTTGTATTTACGCTCAATCTATTCAGGTTTCACTTGGTATTCAGCATATCCTACCTTAAGTAGGTATAAATACACAGATTCGGATACTGCGCCGAGTACAAACGATGTATCGGATCCTTTTATGTCTGACCTTTTCCTTAAGGAAACCCAATCGGTAGTTTTTCCTATGTGTCCTATTCATGGGATGCGAAGACATAGATAGGATTTTATTCATTGAATATCGACACCAACTACCAGCGGGACATTGGCTAAGAACTGCTATGTCCCTGGGGGATGATCCTGGCAAAGAGAAGGGGAGGGTTGACGTATTAAAAAAACATAAGCCAGTTCCTAGAGGCGGTCGCTATATACAAGAGGCCGCAAGACTACTTCCAGGTCAACAGTATATTTCTTGTCTACACAGCTTTTTATCCATCGTTTTTTTTCTCTTCTTACTATTTCCAACTTTGAAGTACAAGTAACCTTATATCGTTTATTTGTTTAACATTTTTCCTTCTCCCTCATACATTTTGACAATAACAATACTATTTTAGTATTGTATTTGATTTTTTTCGTATTTCTTAAAGGTAGAAATAAATAGAATTTATTCGTGATTATAAGAAAATGTTAAATATATAAAATACATACATTTAAAATTTTACATAAATATAAAATTTGTTTTAAATAATAGATTCCCATTATGTTACCATTTTTTGTTAGAAGTGAAAGTGGTCGAGGAAAACAGAAAACAAAAAAGGAATCTGGAGTAAATGTTAAAGATAGGATTTTCAAATTTTTAAACTAAATTATTTAGATTCAGATAAATTATAAAAATACAGAATTGCATAATTGAATGAATAGTTATAACAACTGAATTATATTCAGAAAGTAAACTTATAATTCTTGTTAACTTATGTAAATGATAATACAATAATTTTCACATGCTGCTATGTAACACGTAATGCCACAGAAATACAAGAAAAAGAAATATATGTATAAATAATATAGCAATCTAAATTATGTAATATATAATAATTATAAATAGCAATACATCATTAAATGCATTTTTAAAATAGAGAAAATAACATCGTGCTATACCGCTCCTTCAAAAAAACGAATTTTTCAATTGAGGTTTATGAAAGTTCCCTTTGAGTTAAAAAAAAAAATTGGTATTGGTAAAGTAATGCTATTCCTATTATAATGATGTTATTTTATTAACCGTTAGACAATTTTTAAAAGCTTGATAGTTTCTGTATGTTAACTCATGTTATTATTCCCATAAAACTATTAAGTTCAAACATGATAAAACTCAAAATATGGCTTAATTGAAAAAAATAATGTTGAAAATTAATATAAAAAATGTCTTTTCTGTATAAAAAGCTTCAACCAATACAATTGCTACTGAAGTCTTAATTAAAACATGCCAAATTTTGAGTTAAGGTCGCTGTATTAAATCGCTTTATTTTGAAGGAGCGGTATTAAATTACAAAATGTAATAATTTTCAGATTTCGCTAAATATCATGTTAATCCTCAAATAAAAGAAAGTATATTATTATAATGCAATTGGGAAAAACCACAATACAAAGCCTTATGTATCAAAAATACACCCACTTACCAGTCGACGTTTCGCCTATTCAGGCATTATCAAGACACAAAAAAAAACATCAATATCAAGACACAAAAAGGGGGTGAATAGGCGAAACGTCGACTGGTAAGTGGGTGTATTTTTGAAACATAAGGCTTTGCATTATGGTTTTTCCCAATTGCATTATAATAAATAATAGTGTTTCTTTTTGAGTTTTTGGCTCTATTTTAGTGAGTTAAAAGAAAGTATATATTGAATAGCGACCATTGATCAGAAAAAAATAAATTCACTAAAGTTAAAATCGTGGAAGAGAATGATTCGGGCCGAGTTCAATAAATTTCTCTTAGATAGGGAGAAATGTTTATTAAATATCCAACATTTCGACCCACTTGGCAGGTCATCTTCAGGCTTGTTGATGGGGAAGGGCCCGGAGTGTCAGGAGTGAAAGTTCAGTCAATCAGGGTATTCTATGGTTGATCAACTTTCTTCCTTTTATTTAATGGAGATTTACACTACATACAAAGGGTTATTCTATACCAAAATTTTATATATCATATTATAGCCGCTAATGACCTCAGGGTTTTACGCCAATGACCGAAAACAAACCTATTCAGAATTTCCACTTAGTCCGGCTTATTTAAATCAAATTTAAAAAAGAAAGGTAATTGTATTATAATTTATACTTTAAGTAAGTAAACAAACACGGGTTTGTAATAATTAATAATACCTGAGACGACTGCCCGCTTAAATAGTTTGTTTGAAGACCAACTCCTAATTCTGACAGGACATGACCGCAGATTACGACGGAGTAGCCGGAGTAAATTACATTAATCCTGGGAAGATGTCCTCTCTTGGAGCTGTCCTTTCATGTCCTTCAGCTCCAACTGTTCCTCCCTCGGGACTTTGAAGTTTCATTTCGAGCGGGGGGAAGAGGAGCCGAAAGCAGGATCCATCGTGTACTTTGCGTCATCTCATTATACCTCGTGAAGATAACAAGTTTCGATTACTTGTTCAATTATGCTACAATCGATCGATTATTTTCAAATATAGATTTTTTTTAAACATTATTTGTTGATATTTACAACTGTATTACAATAATACAACAAGTAAATAGGATAAGCGATACGTATATATAAATAGGATAAGTAGAGAAACTACCCACTGGTAGTACTCAAATCGAAGTTCAACTAAGAAGGTCACGTGGCCATCTTCTTTCATTTCCTACCAGCTCGTTGTTGGCGTAGAGTGACCATTCTTGCTTTAATTTTTCTCTTTTCCAATTCAGGTTGGTCAGCAGACTGAGGATATCGAATCGATTTGACTCGGGATCGGGTTTCTTCGTTAGTGCGTGCTCTATCTTCTTCGGTTTGATTTTCTCCAAGTCTTTTCACACCTTTACGAATATTCGAAAGCCGTTTTTTCTTTGTTCTTCTGTTTCATTTTGACGTGTTACTGTTCATTTTTTTTTTAATCCACTTTAGCTTTGGTAAATACTTTTGTTAAGGCGTGTTTAGACTGAATAATTTTAATAGGAAGCAAATGGAAGTACCACGGGAATTGAATGAAGTCTCAGATATTAACAAAGCGTTTGATTTATTAATTTAAATAACATGCGAGATTTCTTAAATACTATTAAATATGCATGTAAAAGAAGATATAAATTAGGAATAGCGTCTACAAAATTAACTTAAAACTAAACATGTAACTTAGCGATCTAATGAACAAATTAATTTTAAACAAAAAAAAGAACAAATGATTAATATGAATGGGAGCGATAATTAACAATAACAGAAATGCTCCATGCTAGCATAATGGCCAAAGAGATAATTACAACAAAATAAACTTGAACGTAATGATGAAGTTTTCAATAAGTCGCGAAGGTGTGCGAATAATTATTATCTTCGCCAGTGATCACGGCATGACGGAACAATGAGTATAATATCATTAATTAACTTGAACTGTCCGGTTGATACCATGTGATACGTTGATCATCCGGAGAAAAATTAGTTGACAATTTCAAGCCTTTATCATCTCAGCATAACTTCTGGCGAGTGACAATCTTGAAACCTCTGGACGTCCTCACAGGAATAGCGGCTTGAAAGCGGATTACTTGGCGGCAGTGTGCGATGATCTTAGCTGCGAAGGGCTGATAGAACTGCTCCGCTCGGCGATCTGATAGCAAGTGAAGGGCGCTCTGAGCGTCAATCCCCCCTCTTCTTGATTTTGGCGGTACAGTAAATTTCCGATTTTAGAGGCAATGATCTGTCCGTTCCATCTGGCGGGCAGTCCAGGTTCGCGACTAAACAACTTTTTTTCGCTTTGGCATTGTGTATATATATATATATATACATGTATATGTACTAAATGTAATGAAGTTACACAAAATAGAAACGCTGACGGTTGAATTTAGATGTACATCACTTCGATTTAAGCCTTTTAGATCAATTATAACTCTCGTACACATTTTGGAACTTTCTAGATCAATAAAAAAATTTCTAGAAATTTCTCGAACATTCTAAATCGATCATAATAAATTTCACGCATTTTGGAACGTTCTAGATTTATCGGGAAATTTCTAGAACGTTCTCGAACATTCTAAATCTATTATAATAGTTTGTACTCATTTTAGAATTTTCTAGATCAATCGAGAAATTTCTAGAACTTTCTAGAAAATTCCAGATTTATTGCATCAGTTTTCAAATTTTGGAACTTTCTAGATCAATCTAGAAATTTTTAAAACGTTCTAGAACATTCCAGATCAGTTATAAACGTTTCACACAGTTTGAAATTTTCTATAAATTTTGAAATCTTTCAGAAGTCCTCATGCGTTAGAAAAGGACAGAAATGTATGTTTTCACAATTTCGCCACCCACAACCACCCACTTCCACCCACCGCGACCAAACTTCCTTACTACCATCTGGAGACCAAGGGGTATTTACCACCCCAAAGGGAAGTTGATTGCGGTTAGTGGTGATAGAAGTAAACTGTGTATTTACGTACTAACAAAGCATTTTATAATAAGATTTCTATTATATCGTGATTTTTATTATGTTAAACCAATTTACGTCACTAAGTCTTAAGGGGCAAAACACAATTTCAGTTATAATCATAGTTATTTACCCCTAACTGTAATTTGTAATTATTCTAATAGAATGGTAATAATAAATAATTGTAATTGTAGTCACTTGTGGAGCCGATGTAATTCCAATTGAGGTCCGCCCTAATTAAATTCCTAATTAACTAGTTGGGCCAGAATAATTACAATTACTGAATTATTTAGGTTTAGAATTATTTCTAGACTTCCAATGAATTTTAATGCGATTAAAAACAACTTTAATTATTTAATAATCTTTTAATATCCTACACCCAATATCCTTACAAAATTCTTCAAATGTTTCTTCGAGTCTCGACCTTGTCAAATTCTTCAGTAACGTTTCGCTAAACATTTTGCTCCTCAGGGCTTAATCTGAGGCTGAAAATGTCCTTCGATATTTAATCCCAGACAATCACATTAATGCAGGAATAGGCTCCGCCCCCGGACCCGAACAGGTATTAATACCGAATGATAGAAGGGCATCATCAGTCTCAGATTAAGCCCAGATGAAACTAGCAGTGTTTATAGCGATAGTTTAAAATAATAATACTAATGAAATACCTTAGTAAATTACCTTGAATAATTTGCACTGCCGAAGCGATAGAAACAAAAAGTGAAAACATCTAAAACGATCTCACGTGTAAGTTTTATTGCTCCTACTAATCTAATATAGTAATTTTGCTGTAAATTATTCCATTTTTTTAATATCGTAGACAAATTTTCGGTTCGGCTTTTAGGAGGAGAATCTTACTAATTTTAATTTATCATTTACGAAAAAAATAAATCGATTTTCGACTCAGGCTAAGATGATCACGTTCGTGTCTAAGAGGCCATATAAATCGTGAAAGATCCTTTTCTACTTCAGAGTAAAATACTATTATGTTCTCTCTAAAAAGTTAAAGAACGATTTTTATCTATAATAGGTTCCCGATCCACCCTGGCAGCCCTCTTCGAATTCAAAAATAGAACTATCCCCGGATTGTAAGACCCGGTATCTTATAGAATGTGAATCGAGTGAAGGTTTTGAAAAGGGAAAATGAGATTTGAAATACTTACTTCTGATTTGAATTTATAGTACCTATTAACAAGTACCTACTAAAAAGTCAGCCCAATTCTCAAGAATTATTTCTCTAAAGTTCATAAAAATGGAAAGTGCGAGAGTTCTCAAACCTTTGTAATAATAAATATACAATCGCAACAACCGCGTCAACTACATTAGTCGACCAGGAGCCTCTTCTCAGATTAAAAATGTTGTTGATAACTCTACGGTAAATAAAATGGTATCCTAAATGAAGAAGAAAAATCAGGCCTAAATCCAGTTGAGCAATTTTCTTCGTCGGCGAGAAGTGGAGAATCAGCTACAAAGGTAACAGGGAGTTATTCTTTCTACCCACCTTTTTTATCTTTCGATATCTCTTTGATTACAAAATCTCCTATTGAATATTTGCTGTCTGAGCTCAAATCCTTTTTATCTCCAATTCTTGAACTTCTCGCTAAATTAACTTCCTCTGTCATTCCGAATTCTTCTTATGGCTAAAACTCTATTACTTTCTCTAAAAATACTCCAATTGTCTACTCCATCGAATATAGGAACTAGAAACTTGCCTAAAAGAACACGACATGAGCATTGCACTTGTAACTTAAGCTCGCTTAACAGAGTAACAAACATTCATAATTCATGGATACGAAGTGTATAGAATAGGCCATCCGGATCACTGGACCCACGGAGATATTGCAATCATCGTAGAAAAAACGTTGAATAATCACTTTGTTCTTTCCACCTCTACGATTACATTCAGCTCACCACTATTTGCTTAACATCTCCAAAATATCAGCTAACAATTTCTTCCATTTATATTACTCCCAGCAAACGTATTTCTATTAATGAATTGAAAAATATGTTTTCAACTATGGGTAAACCATTCTTAGCTGGTGGTGACTTTAATGTTAAGAATACTATATGGGGTTCTTGAATATCAAATACTCGCGATAAAAGGCTAAATAAATGGATAGAAGAACTAAAACTTTCTACTATTTCCCCGTCAGAACCTACTTATTGGCCTACAGCAATATCAAAGTCACCTGATTTTTTCGATTTCTTTGTTACGAACTCCTTGCAACTTAAACATTTCAATGTTTCCACTCTCTATCCCAGTTTTCCTCGAGCTATCAGATCACCCATTTCCAAAATCTGCACCCCTGGCACTAATAAATAGGTATATAAACGGTTATATTTGTTGTTAAACAATTATTTAAACAACAAAATCACGCTTAATACTAACATACGTGCAGCCGACGACCAGGTTAATGCTGGTAATCACTTGACTGAATATATTCAAAATGCATCAAAATGCAAAATTTGGTATTCCATAACACCAAATAAGACTTTATCAAAACCTGATTCCTACATACCGGAACAGATACGAAACCTCATTAAAGAAAAACGTAGGATCCAAGCTTTATGTCAAAGAACAAAATATCCTTCATACAAAGTAGAACTCAACAAACTAACCGAAAACTTCAACAAGATCAATCAAAATTTAAAAACAACAGTTACTAGGACTACTTAAATTCTATAAACAACAGAGACAGACCAGTATGGACAGCTACAAGGAGCATACTAAAGCAAAAGGTGGTTCGATATCCTCTTAGACGTACAGACATTACGTGGGCGATGACGAGCGAAGAAAAAGCTAACGAATTTGCAAAACATCTTGCTCAAATATTTAAGGCAAATGAAATGCAGAATAATACCCTCAATGACAAAATAGATGGCGACTTGACAATAGCACTCACAACCTATATCACTCCATCCTCCGGCATTTCATCCGAAAGAAATCTATCAAGTGCTGAACAAAATGTCGAACAAAAAAGCTCCTGGCTATGAGCCCATCACTCCCTTCATCCTCCGCCACTTACTTCGGAAAGCTGTTCTCTTTCTTACCCTCATCTATAATTCAATCATGCGCACAACTTATTTTCCGCTCCTTTGGAAACTTTCCACGATTAAAAAGTTACCTAAACCTTCTAAACCTGTCACCAATCCTTCATCTTATCTTCCAATTGCACTTCTCCCTGTAATGTCTGAATTATTTGAAAAATATTTTCTTAAACGCATAAAGCCGAAAATAGCGGAGGTATATCGAACCAATATTGAATTTGGCTTTCGTTCCTATCACTCCACTGTACAACAGTGTCATCGTATCGTGGATGCAATATCTACCGCTTTTCAGAAAAAAGAATATTGCTCTGCGATTTTTCTTGACTTATCCGGCACAAGGGTCTTCTCTTATTTCCTAGACAGATTCTTCTTTCTGGTCTTTCGAACGACTCTCCGCGGGATTTTCATCTCCACAGCTGCCACTTTCTTGTCCAGCATAACCCAGCTTTCACTTCCATTAGTGAGGGTTGGGAGGTAAGCTGATTTGCAAATGTGCATTTTGGCTTCCATTGAAGGACCAACCTTCCTATCCCCAACTATACTGAGAGTGCAGTGCTTTGTGATTTTATGGATTTCATCCATAAACAATATATATTGAGGAGTACTTAAGCTATCGCCATGCCTCTCCTGTTTCTATGGGAAAGGACATGGACTCCCTTCCTTTGATCCACACTACTCCTTTCACTGCCTCATACAATTTAATCGCAGTGATAAGATCTTCTGGCAATTTTTTTTTAATAATGTAAATAGCAAAATATCGACTTTTTTCAAGTATTTTAGCTACCATTAAATTTCTCTGAATGTATTCCAGTATTTTTTTACTGATATTTAAATAATCAATTTTGCTTCTAGTTAGTGGTCGTTTTTCATATTTAAGCCAACCTAAAATTGCTAAAAAGGCGTGGTATTTCTGTAGCGCTATTGAGTTTAGTTTTTCGTAATGTGAAAAATATTAAAATTAAACAAAAAATTGTTTAAATTATTCATAATATTAATTTTTAATCGTATGGTTAAATATTAAACATCACTATACTTATACAAAAAACATCAGTTGTTTCTTCTGGTTTAGACCGTGTCGGTGAAGCTTCAATTAATATCTATTAATATCTAAACCAGAAGAAACAACTGATGTTTTCTTTTTATAAATAGTGGCCTTGGAAACTTAAAAGAGTATCCCTATACTTCTTGAATATTTGGACCAATTAGTTTATTCCATATTTATTTTTATCAAGCATCAAAAACATTTCATTAATTGAAAAACATGTGTTTTTGTCTCGATTAATTAGGGTTAAAGTACGTCATTTCGCCCTATCCGTTACAAACTGGGCTAAAAAGTAGAAAAGAATCCCTCGAGAACTAGCGACAAAAATTACAACTTAATTTGCTAAAATATTGTAGTCCCAATGTAGAAGAGATCATGATTAGGTTGGTGCCTCTGTCAATGTGTGCCATTAAGTTCAGTTTTTTTGTTATGGCTAGTATTGGTTATAGAAATAGCTATTATTTTTGTCCTGTATCTACGTTGTTCATTTCTGTATACATAATACTAAATAGTTTATTAAAACTTAAATAAATGTACTCCACCTGAAAAGAAAAGATATGGGCAGGACCGGGACTCGAACCCGGGTCTTTCACCTCTCCGCGGTGATGCCTCCTACCATCTCTCGTTGTGGCGTCACCACACGGATAGGTGAAAGATCCGGGTTCGGGTCCCTATCCTGGCCATATCTTTTCTTTTCAGGTGAAGTATTTAAAGAAATTGTATCGTGTAGCAATTGAATAGATTAAATAAATATAGTTTGTCTGACATTCCGTCTGGAGATGACAAACTAGTATGCACCTCATGTATATTTTTCTCATGTGTTTCGTCTCGTGAGTAAAATTAATTGTTCCCTCGCTCTCAATCGGGTACAAAACTATTGCTAAGGTAATAAAGATGTTTTTTATGCTCTAGGTGTATAACGTCGCTGTCAAAACAATACCACCTAACCACAACTTTTGGTGAAAATGAGTTAGTAACGGCAACGCATTCTTCAGGTTAAATTACACACTTTTAAAAAAGTTTTCAAGATTGAACACAAGGCAGCGCTGTTATTAACAATAGAAAGAGATATATAAGATAATATAGCATATGGCGCGGTTTTTTCTCTCCTGTAAAATCGCCCAAAGTGTAGATAGGCGGTATTGTTTTGACAGCGATAAATAACTATTATTCCTGTTTTTATTTATTATTATGAATAAAATATTTTTATTACTACCCCTTCTATACCAGCTGATATATTTCCCCGTTGCCTTGCAGACAGTGGGGTGCGACACGTGCAGCTCAGTGGACAGATCTACCTTGACCTCACCGCCGAGGCTGGCTGCACCCGCCCTGGGGCCGCTGAGCATGGCAGGGGAGTGGGTCTCCACCAGGTGCGAGGTGAGGCCCATGGGGCTCTTCCTCAGGAGGCGTCTCCGGGTATCAGGTCAGTCCTCTTTGTATATTATATTTTACTACATTAATATATTTTATGATCAAACATATTAAGTGTATGAAATATTCAATGCAGGACATATTATGGAGCATTAAAACAAAAATGAATCGTTGAATTTTTATTATCTATTCCGTTACACTGGAACAGATGAATATGGAAAGAAAATGTTCTACCAGGACTGCTGGATCTCACAAAATTCTCAAAGGGCAAGGGGATTAAGAGAATGGATTTTTTGAATCATGGTAAAATACATTGATCCATCATCGTGACCTCCAACATCTATGAGGTGATGAGAGTCAAACCACCAAGATACCCAGAATATCGGTATATCTTCTGTCAGAACGATTTTCCGCAGCATTTGGAGTTGAACCAGGGAGACCGCCGCAGAGGAGGGAACAAGTTGAAGAAAGAAGATTGTGAAGAACAAGTTGAAAGAAGAAGCATTGTGTTGGGCAGAAACGCATACCGTTATTCTGCCGCTTTTGAGTCAAAATTATTATTAATTTGAAAATTACTCAATGTTAAAACAACTTATGACAAGGGTTTATCCATATCAAAGAAAAAAAGTTTAAATGTTGAGTCATGAGAACTGCAGACAGAAATACAAACCATGGCTTTGGAATAATGGTGCTCTTTTTTGAATTTCTAAATCAATTATATTCTCAATTATTTAAATATAAAATTTGTGAATTTAAATTATTAACATTAGTTTGGTTTACACAAATCTTGACACTCCGAACAATAATTATTTACATTTGCAAGTAGTTTACTTATTAATAAAATCTTATGATGGCAGCACAAGCTCAATAGAAAATATCAATAATCAATTGAAACAATAATTATGGAGAATGGAGATAGTTGGGTGATGCAGTAAAAAAAAAAAACCAAATAAGTCAAGACTTATTTATATTTGTGTCAACGTTTGAGGTTACATAAGTAAAATGTATGAAAAACGATACAAAATGTGATGCGAAAGAAAAAATATGTAGAAAGTAATGAATAGGAATCTCGTTGAATGACAGGTGGAGATATAAAAATTTGAAAATATACGTATGGGATGTTATATAAATGTATTTAATTACAATAGAATGTTTACCTTCTCTGTTTACCTTTTTATGTAATTACTTTCTGTTTACCTTCTCATTTTTCTTTCTCTTTGTATTTTGTTCACATTATCATCCTTCTGTACATTTATTGTGTAATTTTTTTATTCATTATCCATAATTTATGTATCCATCCCTATTTTTTTACGTTTCCATTGCTTTATATGTTATTATATTCTTGGTACCGTAATGTAATTTATAGTTTTTTTTTGTTTAGTTTGTTTTTCTCTCATAGCCCTGAAGAGGACCTACAAAGTAGGTAACTTTAAACTATAGTTGACTAAAATAAATTTTATAACTCATACATTGGCCGCTGGGTGTATCCAGTCTCGAGCATGTTGCTGGGGGGAAAATTTATCCTCTACCAATAGTCACTAAACGCGGCTAAAGAAGTTTTCCCTGTAAAAATATGGTTAGATTTCCCTTATATATATAAAAAAAAAGAACCATCCTTTACATTGTCCGGTAAACAAAGTTTAATCAGTTATTGTAAAGATGTTAGTAAGTATTAGCAACAAGAGTGTATATGAAGGAAAAGGACTGGTCCGAGGGATAACGATTCCCTCCAACATAATTCGATGAAAGATGGCAGAAGTTGGGCCAAACAACCTGCTCCCCTGATACTACTAAATACCGACTTGAATTAGGACAAAATTATTCCAATTCATTATACAACTTGAAGGCTCAGATTTGCATTAATTCCCACGTAAGACTTTTCCTCTGAGAAGTTAGGAACTGTCACCTGAGGTCCCGCCTCTATAAAGCTCTCTTCCCCCGACCACCCCTTAAAGAACTTGGGCCACTTAGCCGGGATAGCTTTGGGCGAACAAATGGGTAATATTGATGTTTCTCGAAGTACAAATAGAATCAGTCGAAGAAACAGCCGGATGAGGAGAGCCTTTTACCAAGGCTGGATCATTTCCAAATGGCTCTGTATTCGAGACTGGTTCGGTTCAGCGACCCCGCGCCACCGTCTAATTAGAGCTCTCTCTCTTTTACAAGTTTCGAGTCAGTTCTCCGCTAACAGTTTTAAATTAGCATCTGCGGCACTTGGATCTCGGGATTAAAAAGATTCAACTTCAGGTTAATAAATTAAATGGCTGACGTTCCCAAAACTTTTTTGAGATTACTTTAATAAATCAAAGAGTATTGGAGGGTTTCATATAAAATGTCCCTTTTCAAAGGAAATGAATATTTAGTAAAACGACTTTGAGAAATGAAAATATTTATAAACAAGTAAAAGGCTTAGTGAACCCGAAGGCTCGAAGCCGATACCACCAGTCTCTGATTATAAATCTCTGTCCACGGACCACAACCCAAACCCAGATCCACCAGATCACTCTAAACGCAATCTTCCCACCTACGCCTTGGCCTACCCCTCAGACGCATTCCAGTCGGCACAGCGCTAATCAACATTTTAGGAATTCGTTACTTACTTAACCCAACGACTTTACAATCTTGATCTTAATCTTCGCGACGCTATCACTTGAATAATATTCACCTGGTGCTGCTACGCAATAATCAACAGATTTTAATTCAAAACATTTACCCTCATTTTCTTGCCATTTTTCCCAAGAAATGTTTTTTCAATTTTCTTTCAAGAAAATTGACTTCTGTTCTTCAATTTTCAATTTCAGAACAGAACAATTCAGAGTTTTGTGATGAAGTTTTTTTTTTATTTTATCTATTTATTGATATTTACAACTGTATTACAATAATACAACAAGTAAATAGCTTAAGTGATACATAATGACATGAGCTAATGACAAATAGAGAAACTGCACACTGGTAGTACTCAAATCACAAGTTCAGCTAAGAAGGTCACGTGGCCATCTTCTTTTCAGACTCCTCGGAGAATTATTGGGAATTGAAGAGGAAGCTAGGTTTGAAACTAGACGGTTTGAGTAGGAAAAAAGGACCACAAACGTTATGGATGACTTTATTCTTAATAAAATAAGGAGCATTGAGGATTTTACAAAGGATTTTGGATTGTAGGGATTGGATACGAGAGGAATCGATGTCTTCGTGGACCCCAAAGCTCTACTCCGTAAGTCCAAATAGGTCGTATGATGGCCATGTAGATGAGTTTTTTGTAGTTATTTGGGATCTTAGAACGTTTGTCTAGTAAGTGTTGAAGTAGCCTGAAACGTCGAACGGTTTCTTGTCTTTTCAGTCTTGTATGAGGATTCCAGGTTAATTGTATGTCGAGGTGCAACCTTAAGTATCAGATCTGTTCTACAGGCACCAGTTCCCACTGGCTTTTTTTATATGCTTTAATAATATCCCTATTATTAAAGGATACTGAAGGGCAGGAAGTCATTGGTGTGATGAAGTTAAGACTTAAAATGCCTTTTTGATTTGAGAATACATTTCAAAAATTTGACCCTTAAGGAAGTTGTTACAAATTCTGAACTGATGGAAATCTGTTGAAGATTACTGTGGCGTATAAGGTTAGTGTGGGTGGATTTTGTAATCCAGCCTGTTTATTCACTGTCTGTCGTGAGACATTAGTTCTGGCGCTGTTGTGTTCCTTCCATCCTATACAGCGTTGGAAAAGCTCTAGGGGGGTCTGCAGATCCCACAACGTCCGTTCGCAGCTGCTGACAGATTAAATAATTTATCTAACACAACGGGATTAACTCTTAATATTATAATGACTGTTCAATACGAAGCGATTATTCAATTTGGACTGTTCTTTACAATTTAAAGAAATTACAATCCTTCTCCATTCATGTTGAAACTCAATTATCCTAAAAAGTGAAATAAAATAAGAATAATCTCATTATAATAACGTTTTATGAAAATCTGAATGGTGTTTAATTTCCATCGCTGCTACGCCATTTCCTCATCCATTCACACAAACAAATTTAAAGACGTTTTCCTCCCACTCAATTATCTCAATATTCCCCTTTGAATATAAACTAAACAGCATTCATTGTCGTTTCCCCCTCCACCATCCGACGTCAATGTAAAAGGAAAATATTTTGTTGGCTTCTGTAGCAAATATGCAGCACTGTAAGGGCGCAGTGAAAACACGCAGGAGGGTTAGGAGCCTGTTCTAAAGGGGCGACATAACAAGGTCGTGGGTGGAGAAAACTGTCAATAAGTTCTAATCGATGAATATACTCAACCATTGTGAAATACATCGAAGATGAATTTATGGCAGAAAAGGCTTATATATGTAATCTGTAATTTTGTAAAGGAGGGTAAGAAAAAAAAACACAGAAAAGGTTAAGCATTATTATTGTTTACAAAGACAAGTAAGTTCTCGTTAAATTAGTTAATTATATATAATATATCAAGAAATAATTATACCTGATTCTATTATTATGCAACTCATGTAAGTTATGGTATGGGATCGAAAGAGTTGTTGAAGCACTCTTCGCCATCATATATATTTGACTGATGTGCCATATTTTTTTTTCTGCTAAACTAAATTGAAAAATGTAAAAAAGTATTGTTTAATCCGAATCGTATTATATTACTATATTCCAACTTTTTAATGCTCCTCTGAATTAAAATTTATTATACTAACGTAAGGGAACAAATAAAAGTATCTACGTTGTTTCTCTTGGCCTGCTATATCAATGGCTATGGCCTTTAAATGTTTATATTGCAAGGGGTAGTGCCATTTGGTCGGAATTGGATGTTCGGTTTCCTAGTTTATATTTTTTCTCTCTCTTGTATTTTTTATATTTCTTTATATTGTCCCAGTCACCCTGTGTTCTATTTATATATGTATTGTGTAACCCGATTCCTGGGGAGGTACTCGCCCCGGTTTCTCTTGCCCTATCTTTGTCCTTTATTGTTTTATCCTGCTTACTTCATCTGGTAACTTCATCTTAAATTTTAAATACACTTTTCTGTAATTATATTTTCTCAAAGAAGTTCTTTTTAAAACAGGTCGTTGCAGGTTATAATGTTAGGTATTACAAAGAGTCAAAATTGATATAAAATAAAATTTATATTTTTATTAATCTATATCTCTCTCTGTCATAAAGTTTTATGTTTTATCATAAAATATACTCTCGGGGTAATTTAAATCTCAAAAAGTATGTTTTATTTAAGATAAGTGTTTTCGGACTGTAAATAAAACGAATGAACCAACGAATTATTTTTACAATTAGTGGGGTTACTCCGCAAAATTCTTAAATTATCCTTAACTAACAAACTTAAGATATTCAAAGTAATTGCGAAACCTTTATACGAGGTGGGGCTGTTAAATAACGAGACTGACGTTGCTGAAGGTCTTCACTGGGATCCTGAAGGTCAAACCATTAATCAATACTACTACCTTGAGGTACTTGCAAAACTACGTGAAAGAGTAAGGAAAAACGACCCGAAATGTGGAAAGACAAATCATGGGTTCTCCACCAAGACAATGCGCCAGCTCATTCCGCGTTATCTGTCAAGAGGTTCCTAGCTCAGTACAGCATCCCAGTGTTAGAACATCCACCTTATTCACCAGATCTTGCACCATGTGACATCTATCTGTTCCCTGAGGTGACATCTTCATTAAAAGGGACGAGATTTGAGTCCGTGGAAGCTGTAAAGGAGAAAGCGGCACGTGCCCTGAAGGAGCTAACAGAAGATGATTTCCAGCACTGTTTCCAAAAACGAAAAATACGCATGGATCGTTGTAGGGATAGAGAAGGGGTGTATATTGAAGGTGATAGTAAGTAATTATGAAACTCGAAATCGCGAAGTAATGTTGAATTATGTCAAGATAAAGAAAATATATCAAATGTAATGAGAAATAGAGTACAAAAATGACTCATGTTTAATGTTTCTTGGAGGAAATAATAATATCGACGGACGACTGTAGAATGACCTACAACATTCTGAAATGTTTGTGGAAAAAGAAGGAGAAAAGCTGGGCTAACAAAGTGAAATTTAGGGAGAATATGCATAGCAGACAAATTAAATGTCAGAGGAGTATTTCGGAAAAAGTTATTGAAAATGTAAGGATTCCTAGGAAGAACTGGGAAATAACAGGCTGAGGGGGTCTGAGTAGATATGCTGGAAGAAAACAGAACAATGAGAAATTGAAATTGTAATGTGAATTCGCGGGGGAAAAATTGTATTCCAATATTGATTAAAAAATTGTAAAAAAAAAAGGCGTATTAATGACGTAAATAACTTAATGGTGGAATTCTTCCTGATTCTTCAGGCCGTAGTCAATATATTTTTTATGTTGTTGCACTTCGGGGAAAATTTTTGGGCAGTGTTGAAATAAAATAAGAGGCACCTGAGAGATATACGGTATGTAAAATTTAAAATGGTAACGTGGATCCATATATAATAACAAAACGGATTGAAAATATATTGTTAAATATTTTAGTATCGTAAATCACAAATAATGATAAAGAGATCAACAGATGCAATAATTAAATTAAATTTATAACACAATTAAATTTAGAATATGCTAATATAAATATTTGTAATAAAATAGAAACTATCATATGTTCATCAACTTCATAAAATACTTGAGATATAGAATTTATTACTATCATAATATTGATAATTCTGAAATAAACAAATTTTATTATTTAATTTTTTATTCACAATCAAGTCACAGCAAAATGGAGTCACCTTTGTCCGCATAAAGTTGTGGAACGAAGCCACCGCGGAAAATGCAAAGGGAAAGCGGAAGCGACTACCTCAGGCATCCTTTGTCCTGAAAAATTCATTTTTTCATTCGGATTTTTTCTTGAAAAATGACATGAGGTCTGGGTCTAACTCACTTACTCGGTTAGATTAAAAAAGTTTGCAAGAGAACATTCTACGAAATGGAGTAATTCGATCTTTGAGAGATTTTTTTTTATGCCATCTATGCAATTGATTGCTATTAGTGCATGAGGTAATTAACAAAACTATCAGGCATAACAATCATATTTCATCCAGCTGGCCTTATTCAGAAGCACTTTTCATGGAAACATTTACATATATTTAGTAATATGTAATTTTTATCTGTCAGAAGCATTTTTAAAATTAATTTTTTGAAATGAGGCTCTTTGCTATTTTTGACAAAATCCTCTACCCTAAAACTTTTGATACACAATATTTAAAAAATACAAATCCTGAAATTAGACATTTTTATTTAATTTAATAACTTATGTGTGCCTTTCAATTGAACACTATATTTTTATACTGCTTTGAGGTGACTGAATACGAAAACACGAATATATGTTTTTTATTACTTCTTATTTTAAAAATATACCTAATATACAAAATTTGACTTTTAGTAACATGTTAAAGAACAAAACAATTAATTTATTTTTTTAGATTAATTTATTGATATTTACAACTGTAATAATATTACAACAAGTAAATAGGCTTATATGAACAAACGACATGAAAAAAAACACTGGTTGAGAAACTACCCATCGGTAGCACTCCAATAAAGTTCTATAGTAGAAGGTCTCGAGGCCATCTTCTTTTCAGACGCCACACAGGGTTATCAGGAATAGTATGGGAAGCAAGTTGAGAGACTAGTGGATACAAGTGTGTATGGAGCTTGTCATGGAAGGAAAGGTATCTAGTTTGGGCCAAATCAGCAACATATGGGATATTAAGATCATGATGGATGAGTTCATTTATGAATTAGAAGCATTGAGGATTTTACAAAGGATTTTGGATTGTAAGGATTGGATACGAGATGAATTGGATGGTTTAGTAGAGCCCCACAGCTCAACTCTGCATGTCCAAATAGGTCTGATAACTGTCATGTAAATGAGCCTTTTGTAATTAATTGGGAGCTTAGAGTGTTTGTCCAGCAAATGTTGAAGTAGGCGAAAACGTCGAGCAGGTTCTTGTCTTTTCAGTCTTGCATGATAAACAATTTATTAAAAAAATATATATATTTATTTATTTTTTTTTACTTTTTATATAAAATTGGGAATTGTGAAATATAAAAAAAATAATTAAACCTGTTTAATTATGATTTTGTCTTCTTTCTTGTCTGTCTATTGTAATTGCTTTCAGGGGTATCTGTTTTTAAATTCCGGCAGTAGTCAGCTAACATTGACGCATTCCATCGACCGTGGTATGTCTTTTCCAATGTCGAGATATCTTGGTGGAATCGTTCACCATGTTCGTCACTTACATCATTTCAGTTAGATGGAAAAAATCAAGATGAGAATGAATAATTTTGAAAGCCCTGTAAAACTGAATCAAAGTTTTGCTCCTTTAGAATCTCTCGTATTTCAGGTCCGATAAAGATTCCTTCTTTTATTTTGGCCCCGCTTATACGGAGAAATTTACTTTGCAGGTATTTGAATGCTAGTCCATCCTTGTTGAAAGCCTTCACAAGGTTTTTCATTAGTCCCAATTTAATATATAAAGGTGGTAGAAGAAATTTTTGGGAAATTAATAGAGGAAGGTGCTTGACGTTGTTTTCTCCAGGATTCAGGCTTAGTCTCGGATTCCAATCCTTTTTTATGTTATGTAAAGATCTAGTCCGACTATTCCACTCCCAAAAACAACAACAGTATTATAGTATATGGTATAGCCCATTTCTAGACCCAACACAATTACTATGATTTTCAGGTCACCAGAAATCTGAGTATGATATAGCATCTAATATTAATTAAACTTGTAGATTTTTCATTAAAAATGTCAAAAAGAACTATAAAAATGTTTACGTTGTAGCTGGTTAACAAAACACAGTCAGTGTTAGGCGCAACAAACAAATATGTATTAATAAAATTCCGAGGGCAATCCCTAAATATTTGGAATTATCATCATTAATGTGATAAATCTTTTTTTTTTTACTTCTTGTATAATTTGCTACATTTCACAAAATAAAAATGCTGTGCCAATAGACCAGTGTGATAAATCTACCCGATATTATAATAAATTTGACACAAATGAACAATTAGAGCTAACTGTTAATTTTAACTTATATATTTATCTTCAGCGAGTGAAATACTATAAATACATTACATTTTCATGTAAAAGGCATATTTGATGTAGACCAGTGTAATTTATCTGCCACTGTCGACTTTCAATCCGGAACCTTCAGCGTGACTACTCAGTTCTCTATTCACTGAGCTGTACCGCTCCTTATCTGAGCTTGATCAGAATAATCTTGTGTCAAGCAGTTATGACGTCGTCCATCTCCCTTACCCCACAATCTTCAAGAGAATGGGTCAATGATGTTGCAATGTTCGATGAGTTTGAATGTTTAAATGGGAGCCCTCCGTAAGAAGCTTTGAGAATCAGTAGTCAGGAATCAATACTGTCGTTTCCATGGGATCTTAATTGTAGGTGTAAGTACTTTACGCCAGGGGCTTTTCACTTCCTTTACCTCCCCAGGATCCATTTACGTACAGAATCCTATTCTCGCCTTCTCTTACCAGCACTGAGCTGATTCCTTAAAACACCCTGTTGGAAGCAATCAGTACTCTGTTGTTTAGTTCTTATTCGGTAAAATGATCGACTTGATCAGATAATTTCGAATAGGCATTACTAGTAATATATGCATATAAATAAAGTTTGTGGAGTATAAAGTAGGATATTTTCCTGAGGGCATATTTTCGAGAAAATAACAGAGGAGAGCTGGAAAACAGATAAAAGAGGGCATCATGGAAAAGATATATTTCGAGAAGGCTTTGGGCTTGCTCCTTGGGGATATGTGTGGGCCCTAACCTGCCCTATCTCCGCCGCTTACTCACCTTGAAGGGCTCACTATAGTTACCGGGCTTTCTGCCTACCAGATTGTGGTCGTCCAATTTATTACGGAGGATTATTCGACTAAATTGTTATGTTAAGAGGCTAATCTTATTGTTTATATTACGATTCCAAGGAGCTAAGGGCTCTTAGTGGCTCTTAGCGTTGATCTTTATATTTTGTATTGTAACACGATGAGGGTCCTCAGCGGTGCACGTCGTGTCAAATATTCAGTTTGTTCACGATTACTCTCAAATAATTAACGTAAATCAAGGTGTAAAATGTTTTTAAAATAATAAATCTCTAAATAATAACAATATGTAATACTCTACAAGAGACGAAAAATTAATTGTTTAAAAAACATAAATTAATTAAAATTATTATTATTTCATTTTATATTATAATATTAATTTACATTACACCATTGCCCATACTGACTTGGAAATCAAACATGACTAATTTGAAGAAAAGGTTCAATAACCAACCCTCAATCCTAAGACGACTACTTACCACATTATATTAAACATGCTAATAAAACCGACATAGACCTGTGCCTCGCAGGTCTGGGGCTCATACCAAAAATTTCACTTGTATACCATTCAAATCTTTCAATCATAATTCCTACACATAATTCCTTCGTTGTCCCTTTTACATAACTAATAAATCATTACACAAAGATCTCAATATACTACTGGTGACTGGCACACGCTGCATTTCATGACTCACTTTCTGGAAACCCAAACTTACTAGTACAATCATTACTTCATCATCATACAAACTTCCTGACAGACACATTACCACATAATCCGACAGGGTGACTGAAACGTCTCTGGAGTAGGGATCTACTACTGAGAGATGAAGCACGCTATGAGTGCCTTCAATGGAAGGTTTATCCATCGACGCATCCACGTGAATCTCTTAGTGGAGGTTTAGCTGATAGAGACTATACTGTTTCTAGGACAACAGCTGTGTAGGGAGGATGTTTGTCGGAGATCACTCTTCAGCGGTTTTCCCAATCTAACGATACCACTTTATATAGAGTCCCAGATTCCTACGAATCACAGACAAATCACCTCCCTCGAAAACCGCTGTCCAAGTAATACCTTGTCTCGACCATAAAATGTACCCTAGATACTTTATGGGTTATAGTGGCACAGTTCTTTTTCTTTTTTTATACACTATTACTTTAAATTACCAATAAGTATACGAAAAAGTATTATTATTATTCATAACATTTATGAGTACAACAGATCAGAATTGAATTGGGTGAAAACAAAAAAAAAGAGAGAAATCTAAAAAGGACAGTAGGACTAAATAGTGTTTAGTGTAAGTGCGTAATTTTAACTAAAATCTTTTTTTGTTTTATACTATAATTGTTTTTGATTAGTATTATTAAGTATACTTTTAGTTCGTAAACAAACCGCTAAGTAATAATATATATGTGTAAATTTCGGGCCATAAACATGAAATATAACGCTTCATAAAATTCCGAAAACGTCTTGCCAACTTTATACATTGAGCTGGCAAGAACATGAATTAGAACTAAAAGAGGCCCGAAGAGATGTTTGCAATATACATCGTGCAGTAGGAGGCTACAAAAGAGATCAAAAGAGCAGTTGATGGAATAAATTGAAGCATGAGCTGAGACGAGACCTATTGCTCTAAGACGAAAAGTATTACAACAGCATCTTTTATGAAAAACTCATAACTTTGTCTCTGATACATATGTCATTATTTCTATATTATTGAGGTTAGACCTAATAGAGAAGATTAAAATGTAAAGGGTTTTAATGAAAAAGAGATGTTCATTTCTTCTAAACAAAACTATGTTAACCATTAAGTATTTTTAATTTTTTATAATTAATGGTCAATTTATTTGATTTTTAAATATTAAGTATTTTATTTTAACCCTAGCGGTTGTACAATTTTTAAATATTTGAAACGATATTTTTTGTTTATTAAAACCCAATTCATGATTTTGATATTTGTAATTGTAAATAAAGGCAAAAAATTAATGAGAAACAAACGAGATGTGTCCAATAAATTCGCAAACTGATCGAATATAGCTGTCATGACTCGATGTATAGCGTTCAGTATTCGTACGTGAAATTTTACGCAGTATGTTCCTAGCGTTTATTTTTTTCTGCCTGTTTTAGCTGTCCGTAAAAATGGAAATTGGTGAAATCACTGAGCAACGAATCAGTCAATGTTTGGTATAGCTTGGGAAAAACACGGAGTAGAAAGGAACTCGGTCATCCCGAACAAATTCACGAAATTCAAGCTCTTTTTTTTCCAATGCCCAAGACGTTGTGTCACCATGAATTCGTTCCTCAAAAACAGTCGCCCTCCTCTGACTATTTCATTTTTCCAAAATTCAAACGGAGATGAGAGGACACCTCTGGGAGGATGTGAAAACCACATGACACCCAATAATGTAATTACCGAGAACTTTCAGAAGTATTTCGAACAGTGGAAAAGAATACGGGACGAATGCCTAGCGACGAATAGAAATTGTTTTGAAGGAGAAAGGGTTTGATAATATGAAAGTTGGTAAAATAATATTTTCCTGACCATAGGCCGCGTATTTATTGGACACACCTCTTATATGATCATGATTTATTCACCATCTCACAGTCACATTGTATAACTTAAAAAGCCAAATCCTTATCCTGACTACAAGAAAGTTATCATGAAATCGTTCATAAAGAGAACTAATTTCGTTGAATCTTGGTTAGTTTTGATGAGTGCGTATCGCACGTGAGTTAAGGTCCACTTTAATAATTTTTGATCGGAAAATGGCGTGTATATAAGTGAGTAGTTTTGGGTAAAAGCGTATATCTATAAGTAGTTTGTATTTATGACCTTGAGCTTAAAGAGAAGACCCTGTGGTATTTAGCAAAACACCTGAGCGATGTCCAAAAAATACCCCAATTGTAGATTTTTTTCTAGTTCTTCAAAATCGTCTCACAACTCCTTGTTATAAATTATTGAAAATGTTAACCTTTAATGACATATGTTTGTTTTCATATACAGTAATCATCAATATTTCATTGCTTATTAATCAAAATAATATTGTTTTCAATTCTTTAAAAATTGTAAATTCGTAATAACTAATAATCTTACATGTAACTGATCTTATAATTTACTGAGTTAAATGTGTTTGATACTTTAGAGAGAATAATGCAGAAATGTATTTTAACTTTTGAAAAATTTAAAAAACAATCTTAAGCTCGAGAATAGGGTTATTGAGATCTAATTTGCCAGTTTGAAATAGTTTGTATATAGTAGACAAATAGTTGTAAATCCAATATTCTACAACATTGAGTTCACTTCTTCCTTGTAGCCTTGTAAAACTTTAAATCACCACTTGTTAGTTGTTTCCATTAAGTTGAATAGCATTTCTAAAGGTGCCATCTCACTAAGGAGGTTAGTGATCATTTTCTTCATTTATAATTTTACCCACTCTTGGTATTCTTTAATTTGGTAATCTTTCCATGTTGGGATTATTAATGCCCAGTGTTTTCTGATGTTTCCTAGAAAAATGAAGAACTATACCTGTTCTTATTTACTTGTTATTAAGAGCTATTTAAATTACTTCATATTTACTTTTTCTATTGTTCATTCTAACTCGATTAACTCTATCCAACAGGTAACTCTTGGCAAGCCGACTTCAAGTTCTACCAGGACGCGATGTGTACATCTCCGACCCTGACCGCTTCGGCAGAAGGGACACTCACCGAAGTGTCCCGCCGAAGGATACCCGGGGCCATCGATTTCGACTTCAGGGTTCTTCGGGCCTTCCTCACGCTTCACGACGAAGGACTCGTCAAGAGCCTCTCCCAGGACACGACTTGCGGCCCTCCAGGAATATGGCAGGTCAGTTAGAAATTGGATAATCTCGAGATTAGCATTAACACTGTGTACATAACCAATGTTGCCAGGGACAAGGCTTGCTCGTAATCTTCACAGCAATTTACTCCTGTACTTTAAAGTTGATCATACTTTTTGTTAAACCTTTTTATAATATACATATTTGAACAATGATATATTAATCATATCCTTCAATTTTAATTGTTTTTCCTTAATTTTTAAAATGAGCATACTCGGTTTCGTGGCATTACTTTTTTTCATTGCAGGCTACTTCAAACTTTTGACAAATAAATGATTATTGATTCTAAACTGATTTAAATAAATTATTAATCACCAAATTACTAATTTCATTTATACACTGGTTGGTGAAAAAGATATTTTGGTATATTTAATCTTTTTCAAAGAAAATTAATTCAATAAAATTTCTAACAATATATGTGCAATTTTGATCGATAAAGTTTTTCCACTTTTCTGTTCAAACCATAATATCTTCACTTTTAGACTTTTAAGGTTTCTGGGTGAAAAAGCCAATTTATTTGTTTGATGACCTCTGGGTAGCTCAATAAGGAGGGTGCTGGGTTACTGAGGTCCGATGTTCGCTACTCTTCGGCAGATGATAGTTACTTTTAAGTTGTTAGCAGCTGTTAACAAAAATAATAAGTAACTAATGAATGAAGTGATTCGACGCCACAGGATTTTTAGAGCATCCTTGAACTCTCCAGCCACTTTAAATGAGATTATCCTTAATTAGGACAATCCTTACGGTTAAGTATGACTCAGTGAATTCTTTGAATTATACAACCGTACTAGGGCCAATATGTCCAATGTCTTTATATTCATCTTGCTTTTTCCTGCATATACTTTTGATTTACTTTCTTCCTTTTACATTGAAGAGATCAATCAATTAATATCGCATTTCTCCCTAATCAAAATGTTCTCTGGTACATTCCTAAATGAATCTATAGAATCGATTTTAGCATATTTCCTGTATGATCAACTGCTCATTTCCTTTCGTGGTCTATTCATTTCCTTACGAAAGTTAAATAGTAATATATTTATATCATGCCTAGTATAATAATATTAGATAGTGGTTACTAATAGTACGCTATTCAACACCGTCCCACACCACTATCCTAAGCAACCTAGCCCCTCATAAAACGACCGTAAAGAGCTTGTAACTCCCTTGTGTTGACCTGCATCGTAAATCAAGCTGGATGAAGGAACAGTAAAGGCGCTCGGGGTACGTTGACGACATTGCCTGTTAATGCACCTCAACAAATTTCCTCATTCAACTTTTCAATGTACCGTATTCCAATATTTCTATTTAGACCTGAATTTTGCCAGGTTTCAAATAAATTGAAATAAAGTTAAAGTTTCTTTATTTCTTGACGGTCTTAGAAATTAACCACCACATTATTGTTTTTACATATTCCTAGCTACCAATAAATGACAGCTATCGTTTATGGTTTATACCTTATCTACATATATCAAATATACCTTATCTATAAAAAACAAAACAAGAATTTAAACTCTATATATATATCCACTGTTTGTTCATGATGAATTTAAATTCTTGTTTTGTTTTTTTATATTTTAAAATTAGGTAAATAGTTTCTATGCCGAAGGACCATGGTACAAATCCGGCTGTGATAGATAAATTATTTAATTTTTAACTGCCATGGATAGATCTTGTTGTATCTGCAGACTATCTTGGGGCGCTTGCAGCTTTTTTAACGGGTATTGTCTGATATCGGCCTAATCACCTCTCTGCGAAACCTTTGGCTTAGTCTTCACTGAACCCTACACCTTCATGGGTTGTAATAGTACAGATTTTATTGTTGCCTTTTTTTATATACCAAATTTTATTTGTAATGGTTTACATTACGAATCAAAACGAATTTGATTTTCGACATCAAGAAACATAATAAGATAACTTTTTGCCTTTTACTTTAGATCATTTCCCCTGAGAAATATCTTCACGACAAACCGTCCCCTTCATCCGCACTACATCGATTTGGCAGATAGCTCGATTCAGTCGATTCTCCTGGTAGCTTAGGAACAACATCCCCTACTCCTATTAGCCGCCAACAACCCGATTCATCCCAGGGCATTGCCACTTGGAACATTTCCCTACGCTCCTCTACCGGAGACACAAATCCTAAGATTCAGAGTTGGCACAGATCTCCCAATAAAGTTTTGGTCCCGACCAATCGCACTAATAGATTTAACGAAAACAATTACGGGACTCACGAGATTGGGAGAGGTTTCCAATAATCTGCAATTTTTACATATCTAAATCCTTATGGGTAACTTTCTTATACAAGAGGGGTTACTGTCTTATCCTTGCATATTCAGGATACAGTACATGATATGTATAATTAGCCTAAAAAAATCCTCACAAATCTAGTTTAAATGTGCTCTCCAAGTGGAAAAGGTTAATAAATTATTATATTAATTAAAATTAAAAATATAAGTACTTCAAATATCTTTACATTCTTAAATAAAATATATATTCCTTAAATATTTTATAGTATTTTGTATGTGATAGTAATGTTTTCAGTTGTATGCTCTTTGCCTTACAACCATTACAGTCTTATCACTTTCCATATTTATCTCTCGTGGTCATCTGCTCCCTCGGTTCTCAAGCCAAACATTACATTTCTATTTAAACGTATATAATTTTTTTTCATTTTCATCATACATCCGTTCATTTAAATGAGAAAACGGTGAAAACATTAGAACTGCAGGAAACATCCATCTTTGTTTCTTTACACAACAAGGTGAGTCCTATTTCCCGATAAATATTATATTTACTATTCTTAAAACAATTACTATAAAAAAATAAATACTTATCTTATATTAAATTCAACGCAATATACAAAGGAAACTACGAAACCAAACTAATGAAGTGTAAAAACCAAAAATATATTCCTTTTTTTTTGTATTCCTGGTTTGCTCTAAAACACTATAATAGAGCAATGTCAGTACCCCATTGTTAATTGGCGTACCCATTATCTACTTATACTTATTTCGATATTTAAAATAAAGTTTATAACATTAAATTTAGATTCCAAAGAAATTTATTCAGAATGTTGTCAATAAAATGAAAGCCAACAGTTTTCTTACCACTAATTTGGCAGGAAAAACTGAATAATTGTGTTTCATAGTTCATCACCCCATCAAAATATCACATTTTTTAGGGCGATTTCATAAGTTTTTAAGCTAGACATAATATTGTGAGCCATATAAATTATTATATTTAATGTTTATAAAAAATTGCTTTAAAAAAAATCCAATAGAAAGGTAAAAGAAACCACAAAGCCAAACTTACTAAAGTTTCAAAATTGAAAAATGTTATATTTTGTTTTTGTATTCAAACAACTGTTTTGTTCTTGAGAACAATAGAGAAACAGATTATACATTTTATAGATTATACTCTTGTTTACTTCATTTTAAAAGTCCATAATCGTTTACCTACTTAGAAAAAACTTTTATTAAACTTAACGTAATTATAAATGATGATATCTTGATTTATATTACATTTTTATATAATATATAAAAATTATATTACCTTAAAAATTAGAACTTAATTATTATATGGTAAAAACTGAGATTTAAATTAGTTTCAAGTCAAGTTTTAAGGAAACATTCCTAATAATGTCTAGTAACTAAGCCTATTATTGCGACACTACCATTTTGCAACACATTTCAGTGATGCGGGATTGCATACTTTCAACCTGCTTTGTCTCAAGGCACTTTTTAACTTATTGTTAATGATAAACTAAGTATTTGTGATTATTCTTCTTTCCATATATTGTTTGCTCTTCTAACTTACAGGTAACTCTCTTTTATGTGTGTGTCTTTGCTCGTTTAAGTACAGTACATCATTGTCTCATTGTTATACAACAGTATAGATCTCTTAACCTGTTCTAAGATATGATGAACTTTGAAGATTGAAAATTGCTAAAAATAAAAAGATAATTTCACAAGCACCGCTCGCGTGCGGTCGACCTACTCTAACGCACCAACCCGAGCGCTGCTCCCAGGTTTCCGTATTGTACCGGCTTTTGTGTATAGTTTCTTTTCTTATAGTTTATAAAACTGTTTAAAATTTTCTGTAGGTGTTTTTTGAAATAATAAATGAATGATTATAATTACATATATTATAATAAAATAAAATGTTTTTTCAATTTATAATAAAATGAAAAATGATTTTTTCATTGTATGATAAAATGAAAAAATCATGTTGATTTCTATTTATTTATAATAGAAATAATTGAACTATATTGAATAATATTGAAATACTAAAACTATTTTTTGTTCTATTTTTACTTTTTTTTTTAAATAAAAAACTTTTTAAATACAAAATAAAAAAACCTTATGTGTTTGGTTACATTTTTGGGGAAAAAAACCGAGCCCCAAGGGGTTAAAGCTCTAAAGCCAGTGTTAATGATATGCAGGCTATGGGGTCATTATACAATGGCGTAATCATTCGGGCTATTTATAATTATGGAAGCGAGTTAACTTCATACATGACGTTTTAATAATTTATAAATTATTTTGTAAACAACATCTGAATCTGTGAAGTTTTCTGAAACAGTTAAATCTCAGATTAATCTTGAATATCTGATATTTCTCAACGAAATATAATTATAATTTCAATTCTTTATTGATCCTATTTTTTTTATATTTAAAAAAATATAATGGGAGGAAAATATAATGGGACGAGCAAGATAGAGTAGGTAATAGATTGTAAGATATGTTTTTTTCACCAACATAAACTGCGCAAAAATAAATAGCGATGCCACTAATTTTGTTGTATTTGCTTTGCCTAGCATTTATATTTATTATAAAAAGCATTAATATCTATTATAAAATATACTATATCAAATATTAATGCAGTTATTGAAATGCTATTCTATTCTAGAATTCTAAAATATAAATATTAATTATTGCAGAGTTAAAGCCAACCGTTATCAGAGATAATAACTATAGTTAGCATATTAGATTATAACTAAATACCGGATTCCCGTGCAATTGCAACTTTTTATTGATTGCTCAGAATTCAATGAAAATTCGATTCTTATCCGAATCAAGGAAAGGAGATTAAAATAACATAAATTTAAATTTTTATTATAGAGAATAATTGTTATTTATTTTGAAATCATCAACAATAATACTTGCCTACTTAATTTTCCAAGAAAGAAAAAAAATACTCATGATTTCCAAATATTTCTTCGAACTCGTTAAGGAAATGGTATAATGTCGAACAACGTTCCCTTTGTATAAACTTTCTCAGAAGTTCTAATTTGATTTGACTCAAATACTACTCCCTACCCCAGAACCTGTGATAACTAGATGGGGAATGTGGATTGAAGCAGCCCTATTTTATTCGGATCATTTTAATAATTTTAAACAGTTGGTTTCTACTGTATATATTTTATAATAGTAGGTATCTGTAAAAAAAGTAAAAACTGTTTTAAATTCAACATCTGTTGCATCAGATCTAGCATTTACAAAATCTCATTTATCTGTTCTATGTTCGCAAATAAAAAAGTATGAAGAGCAAAACTTAACGTTGACATCACTGATTAATATTATAGAGAAAGTTGGAGATGAATTAGAAAAAATCGAAAACGAAAAGGGAAAAACAATTTCTGATAAATTTAAATTAGTTGTATAAAAAAACATGGGTTACAAAATTTTACAAATTTACAACAAAGCTCTCAACGGAGAAGACACATATGTGGAGCTGGATCCAGTAATATTGAGTACATAAACGAAAATTTATGTTTTACTATATATATATATATATATATATATATATATATATATATATATATATTATTAATTTTGTTTAATTATCGTACCTAGCAAACAAATTTTTTCTAGTTTTTGTAAGCACATATGATGTATATTATAATAATTATATAAATATGTTAACATAATATTTGATTTTTTAATTGCACATCACCTCTTCAGTAGAAGGTTGAATTGTTTGTGAAGTGTTTGTCAGTGTATTTTATTTTACTGTACGTTTTTGCACGTTTGGCTAATTTTTATTGCACGGTTGGCTAATTTTTATTGCACGTTTTTAAAAGTTTTACTGCACGAAATCAGGCCTTTGTAATTATAATTATAACAATCCTATAAGAAATTTAATAAACTTCACATCAGTTATAGCTTCAAATCTTGGAATGAATATTAATTTAGTTCCTGTTTTGGTGTTCAAATCTGTCAAGATGATAATGATGGCCAAAATCTGTTGATTGAAATTGTGTAAATTAAAATCAGGATTACACAGTTTTGTGATGAGTTACACGAATGAATATTCTTATATGAGTTTATCAGAAAATAAGTTTTATAATAACTAACAGAGCTATCTCAATAACAATGAAACATTTTTAAGAGTTAAATTTTTTTTAATAAGCCAATGAAATTAATATGGAAAATACTAGTTAATTAATTTTAACTGTAATTAAATGAATTATAATAAACATAAATTAAGTTTGGATGATGAAATTTAATTTTGTGTAAAATTTGATTCGAATTCTTGCTTAAACATACTCCTACACTTAAAATCTCCACACATTGTGCGAAATGGAGCTTTAGATGAGTCCATATAGTTGCTAGTGCTCCTAAAAATGCTCAAACAATATCTGCATCCAAAGCTCGTAGCTCTGCCGAAGCCAGATTTAGCGTGCCAGGCAATAAACTAGAGAAAGGCCCAACGGGAAAGTAATGTTGCCAGAAATCCCACCTGCTCTGCTCCATATTTCACTCAATAAGCCTTAACCATTTCTTTCCACCCGGTTTTTTATATTTTAAAAAAGAAGAAAAAATACCATAGTTTCATAATTTCATAATAAAATAAATAGGTCCTTTCTGTTTCCCACAACTCAATGTTTTTTAATGATAATAATATCCAAACTCACAGAGTTATCCGATTCATCCATATAACTTATTCATGAAGAATATATTGGATGAGACTCCGAACTGAAGGTATTTTGTTTCTTTGAATAGTTTGAGGGATCGTTTTGAAAATAAGCGATTAAATAAATCTCATTCCACAAGGTAAAGATGAACATACCTTTCATCGGAATCCTTTAACCGATATGTTCGTATGTAGCGGCAGGGAAACCAAGATTCTGAGTTACTGATCTTACTATAGGTCCTGATTTCGAAACCAGCTTTGGTACATAAATATTAATACTGTCAAAGCCGTATTTAAACTAAGGTGATATAAGATGAGCGATATACCGAAAGCTATATAAAATAAGTGATACTTCTTAAAAGAAAGAAAAAAAAAACCATCCAGTACAAACGAATTGTTCATTCATTGATTCTTGAGACCTTACTAATAACATGAGTCATTTTCAATCAGAAAATAATTATTGGTTTTATCCATCCAAAAACCATATTCGTACATAAATATATAAGTTAAAATCAGAATTTCTGCGAAAAAAAACTAAGAACAATAACAATTACATTAACAATTACAGATATAAAAATGTCTATTGTCCAAACAATAGTGCAAAAAGGGATGGGTACCTTGATAAAAATTCATTTGTACTGGATGATGGTTTTTTCTTTCGTTTATGAAAACTTCCAGTGATACATTTGATAAATTTAAAATAAGTGATACTTGCAGACAATTCCTAGAAATCTAAAGAGAGTAGATAAAAAAGGGTGATACCCACACATTGCGCAGCATATCTCTCGTAGTAAATTTTAGATTTGTATCGCCTAGTATTTCAAGCTGTGAATATGACGGAAAGAAGAGAAGATAATTCGGTAATTACTTTCATTGGTCTATTGATAGCTCTAGAGCGCATCTGGAACTGTTCCATTGCCGCTTGCAGAAAATAAAAATACAAATATTTTTCTTCTTATTCTAATGCTGGACTGAATAGCCAACAAACTTTTTTCTCACTTGAGCTCATTTTTGTAACTTAAGACTGTGGAAATTGTATACTAACCAAATTTGTATCGCCTAGGTCGCACCGATTTATCGGCTAATTTTATTGACCCCTCCTATCGATAAATCGTCCCATTATATTCTTATGATATATGTTTTATCTTATTTCACCTCAGGGTGAAAGCGGCCTAACATCAGAATATCGACAATGGGACCTGGAGACGCTAATGTTCGACCCAGACTCTGTAAAGTGGATACTTTATATATTGATACTTGCAGACAATTTCTTAAAATCTAAAGAGAATAGATAAAAAAGTGTGATGCTCGTGTATTGCGCAACATGTCGCGAGTGATATATCTCTTGAAGTACCGCTTATCGGTCTCCTCAACGATTTGTATCGTGGAATATTTCTGCGGATGGTCATGATTGCCTTCATAATTAGACAAAGACCGAACTATTGTTTTAGTTTATTTTATACTATATTTTATTTACATTTTATTCGACCATTTCAAATGAAATTTTGTTTTTTATTATTTCTAAAATTCAATGGGAAATTAATAAACTTGTGATCTTTATGTTTACATACTGTAATGAGATGTTACTAATCCTCTCTTTTTTTATAACATTTGCTATCACTACTGTTGAACGAACATTGTTTAGTATGACATCAAATAAGACCATAGAAACATGCCATCTTGTTTAATTTTTTTTTATGAGTTTAAAATTGGGCATTTAGCAGCCCATGCTGCAAGAAGTATTACGGAATCATCGGTGAACGGTGTTGTAACGAACGGTTGGTTTGAGAAATTTTGAACCAATAATTGGTTTCTGTGTGGTGGCCAATGTTAGAAATTTCTCCTTTCTGCCCATTACATCATTAGGGATATATAATGCAACAAAAACTCATAAAAAAAAAAAAAACAGTATTGGTTAATCGGAAGGGACCTGTACTCTTACACGTACTACAGTGAAGAATCTAAACCGGCTGGGAAACTAATTGAAAATTTGAATAGAAGCTTAGGAAAAATAAACAAAAAACGAGGGTAAATATATTAAATAAACTATGACGTGAATACATCTTTAAAATTCCTTCAATAACTGGAGGAAATTCAAAATAACGAATGATAACAAAATCGGGGGATACAGTATAGTGTTGCAGTTACATATTTATCACCTCCATCCTAAATCAGTTAGGTCACTGGATAGATAAAGTATCAAACAATTTATTGCGATAGTAAGGACCGTTACACATAGCGTGCGGTGGAGGGGGAAGTGCCACCATTTAAAAATCATTTTAATGGTGCATTTTGCTGCATTTCGAGATTTCCATATAGTATAATTTTTGACTCAGAGAAACTACGACGATCATATAAGTTACAATCGTAAGCTGTCGTCAAAATCTATCAATTGTATACAAAACATCAGTGTAAAATAGTGATAGTGAATACAAAAAATGTTATCAAAAATAAAGAATGTCGCCCTGTAAGCATGGAATAGCCAAAGCCAAATAAAGAGATTGAATACGGTTGGAAAGGCCTCTCAAAAGCGATCAAATGGTACCAATAGAACACCATATGACTGAGTCCACCAGTGCCGGGAACATAAAAGAATGAATGCGGCCGAGACATTTCGGAAATTTATTTGAAAATGAAAGACGCAGAAGCTGATGAATTCTGCCTAGTAATCCTAAAGCTAATGGCATCTTCAAACTACTCGGGTGTGTGGACATACATCCGGGCACAGCGTTAGCAGAAATTAAGCTCTTTATGTTACGTTCACTGCTAAAATATTCCAAAAACATCGCTAAAATTATTCACGGTTACTAGCATGATCTTGCTTCATCATTTATGATAGTCGGGGCTTTAATGTTAATGTCTCACAAGAACGCTCATTGTCCGGCTTCATGCTCAGTGAGTTCGATATGTCATACATCGAAATTTCTCCAACAATGTTTGGTAATGCCCGTATTGATTTAACGTTTACCAGAAATTTCGATCTTGTATGCTATTTGTGTTGTACTTTTCGTAAGAGACCTATAATTATAAAGTTATATTGTAACATAGTAATCATTTGTTTACCTGATTTTTTCCTGAATACGTAAATAATGATATTTTATATTAAACAAATTACCCGTTACGTAAAGGTATTCACGTACAACACACGGCCTTATCATTGACACAGCCACACCCCATTTTTTTTTTTTAATAATGTTTGTTTCACTAAATAATTTCCGTATCATATTAAACGACCCAATATACTTATTATATATTTTAGCAAAATATTAATTTATTTATTTTTTAAGGCATCTTTTATTGACTTAGCCAACAAATAAAACAAGATTTTATTCTTACAAGTTTTACAAGAAATATTTTGTTTCTTTTGAGTTATACTCGCGATTCACCCCCTATGACACTTCTTAGGAACTTCACTAAGGGACGTCAACAAAGGGACTGGTGAACTAAATTACTACCTTGATACTAGGACCGGGATTGGCACTGCAAATAAGATGTCACCCTACAGAAGAAATAGTAAGGACACGAAGGGCCGTAGAGAGGACCCAATATGTTGGCTGCCCGCGGAGCTAGATCGCTCGCATCCATCAGCGCCCCCCCCCCCCCCCCCCCGCTCACCTCTTATTGTCGGGCTCGCTCTGAAATATCTCCGCGGCTAAGTCACTCTGTCCTTCATGTCATCCTTCTCCGGAGGAGGTTATAAACCGATCGCGTGGAGGCTTTTGACTGCAAAGGAATATTTATAGTCATATTCCTTTAGGCAGGCATCCATGATCAATAATGAGGATGAAGAAGAGGTTACCGTAGGTATCTTCTGCAATGTGGAAAACGGCCGGGGGTGCAAACCAAGTTGTTATGTCCCAACATTATGGCTCAAAAATAAAAACCTAAACATTACATTTCCAGAGACAATAAAACAATTTTATATAAAAGTTAGAAGCTAAAAAGAGGTTAAATAATAATAAAATTGAATAAAATATCGATACAATCATTTCAGGAAATATCGGATGTTATGAGGTAAAGGATGATTAAATTTTACGGTCACTTGCTACTATTGAAACCCACTCGATGTCAAGGTTTTCAGGAAAAATCAGTGCCGAAGACAGGAAAGAAATGGACGGAAGATAGAATGGAGCAACTCAATAATATATATAGAATAAAAACAAAAAAAAGGAACGGTTGAAAAGGTCCTAAATAGGTTAATACGAAGAAAACAATACTAGAAATACTGGTGAAAGTCCAAATAAGTTAAAATTACTTATAATTTAAATGTTTGTAGGTACCTACCTATATGTTTCAAGATAGAGCATATATCTGCAGCCCGGGCGAATAAGTGGTTACAAATTTTGTTCAAAGAGGGTTAACTGTGTTAAAGTAAGAGGAACCGTGTAATTTTTTTTATATTTTGCCTGAAATGTAGTTGTAATATAAGAAATATATCCAAGCCACGAATATCTTCCAATATATACGAGAATGACGCGACCCCGCTTTCCTAAGTAGAAAAAACTCTAACTTTAGAGAAATCTCGATGAGCAAGAAAATACAGAAGAAACTAGTGTTAAGAGAGTATTTTTTTTTAAAAACGTGTGCTTTAATATTTCAACACTTTTATAAATGATAGAATGCATATACTTATATTTTTGACAGATAGCTAAATTTGCCATTTGATATTTCAAAAAGACTAACATAAACTAAGCCCAGCAAATTTACAGACCCATCTTAATGTTAGAGACGCTATCACCTGAATAATATTTAGCGGATGCATGCTTCGCAATCCCGCTTTATGTAATCTCCTATATTCCCCAGTGGCCTCATCATTTTTTGGGCCGAATATTCTAAGAAATGGAATATTCTAAGACGTTGTTCATACTTCAGCGTTAGCGGCCAGGTATCACATCCGTGTAGAAGAGTTGGAAGGAAGATGTTGGGGCAAAAGACACCAGCTTAGTAATGTCGAGACCGAATGATAACAAGCATTTCCTTTCTTTAATCTCGCTTCTATTTCCTCTTAAATTTCGTTCATTCTTGTTGTCTATAGACCCTAATTACTTAAATTTCTCCACACGTTTGAACTTATCCGTTCTACAACAATATCTCTAAAATTTCCCCTTTTTCTGCTACTAATCACATAGTTATTATAATAATCAATAATAATCATTATAATAATCAACTTCCAGTCCTATTTACTTACCTAAAGACATCAACTTTTTTAAAGACATCAACTTATTTTTTCAAAAAGGATAAAAATATGTTCCCCTAAAAGTAACCACTCTACACTAAAACACCAATTTACCTTTCTTTGTCAAATTCGAACTCATGAAATAACTATCCTTTCTGGACCATGCATTAAAGCGCTATTTGATCAAGCTTTATCTCTTTGACCCGGGACCATCCCCGTCCCAGCTGTGACCAAAAAGAGGGGGAAGGGCTATTCTTTAAAAACGAGGAAGCCCCGGGAAGGAAATATAAGAGGAAAAATCCACTAAAGGAAGAGGGACGCAGTTGTCAGCCTTGCGAGATTTAGCGGCACGGGGGAATAATTCGCTCTTTATTCCAGCCTAGCCGAGTGTTAGTTATTCATAATAGGAGCTGGAGTATCCTTTGTTCTCCAGGATATGCGCCCTTCCTACACTAATTCACTGAATCCTGGCCCTTCTGTTCTCTTAGGGTTAATATTCTCTACCTGCAGCCGTTTAGGCGAATTCCGTTTGAGAAGAAAATTGTCGGATGGAAGAAATCGAAGGGCTTCTAATAGATTTTCCTTATTCGTTTCTTCATTGACCCAAGGCCGAAGATACAAAGTAAATTTTAATATGTATATATATCATTCTGCCTTTTCTGTTTCTGAATTCTCATAACCATTATCCATTTTCACAGTTAATAGTTACATTAAGACCGCAAGAACCTAATGTATTTCTAAACTTGCTGTAAAATTAAATATGCAACAATCTCTTGTTTTTAACGTTTATTTCCGTTAAACTGTGGATTTTACTTTGTGACAAATATAGCAAGTTTCCAAAACACTTCCTCCGTCAATCAATGTTATTTCACATTAAATTACTAAAAATGTATAATTTGTTTATCAAATTATACATCAATTAACCATTTAAAAGTAAGATCGCACGTTACATTGAACTTCAAATTTTGCGATTGAAATTTTAAGTCAAATAAATAAAATTCTAAGGATTTTCAACAGTTTTAATTGAGTTATGCGTTCGTGTGAGGGTCACTATAATTTAAAATGATTTTCTAGCTGTGTCCAAACGGATTACTTTAAAGCTATAAAATATAAGTATAACTCGAAGCATAGTTGAAATTTTTTGGAACGTAATTAACGATATTTATTATTACCATTTCTTCTTCTTCTTTCGTGGCTTTACATCTCTTGGAGAGTCAAGACCTCTCGCAATTCAGTCCGCTAGAGATCTCTGTTGGCCGCTACTGTCCGTCAATTAAAGCCTGCTTTACCTATTATGGATTCTACGTCGGTGGCCACTCCATATATCCAGTGCAGCCTGGGTCTAAACACAATCCTGATGGCATATATTTTTCGCTCAAAACCTTTCGAGACATTTGGTCTGGTTTCATCCTAGTAATATGGCCAGTCCGCAGGAGTCGAACCACATTGATAGCTCAAACATCATCAGGGCTCTCGTACAGCTTCACTGCCTCTGAGTTGGTCCCGACTCTCCATGCAACTTAATTGTGTAAAGGACGACGAACGTCGTTCTCAATATGTGTCGCCTGAGTAGATTACATTCGTTGACCGGTAGATCGTTTTACTTTATAAATGCTTATGAAACCTTAAGTAGCACTTATTAGCCTCCAAGTGATGTCTCTGAACCTCCGCCATAATATCGTCATTAGATTTCACTTAGAAGCTTAGATAAACGCATTCTTTAACCATCTCAATCATGATTTTTCCAGTCTCCATCTGGCGGGCGTCTTGTACAATATCATCAGATCATGCGACTGTTAATTTATTTTTTTCCTCAACATCCACTTGCCACACTCCAGTTGAAGGTCTCTGAAGCCCAAGTAACTCCTTGCTCATATCTGTGAATGTCCTGCCGATATCATTGACATGATCTGCAGACGGTAGGATCATTGCCTACCTCCAATCTATTTAGATTACGTCCTTACTGCATACTCAAGAGCCAAGTAACAGTACTGTTGCTATTTTAGTGATATATGTAATATAACATTTAAAACAACAATAGGTCGACATGCAGAACAATCCAATATATGTTCAATTGAGATGCATTTGTATCTGATTTATTTATCTCCAAAACTTCTCAATTTGTATATTTCTTCTAGTAAATCTAGCAAGAATATAATTTTATGAAGTAATATTATTGTTTATTATATGGAGCGGAATAGCTCAGTGTGTAGAATTCTGAGCTTATGAACTGTAGGTCACAGGTTCAACTCTGGCTGTAGCGGTAACATTAGGGCTCACCTTGCCTCCATAAGAGAGTATAATGGATTAAGGGAAAAACCTTTTGGTTGAACCTGATTTCGGCTAAAACATCTTTCACTTTTTTATGAACACATATTGACTTGAAGAAAGTACAATCTCAATACAAGACCTCCTGTGTGTATTAATGTTACAGTTTTATTTATTATTTCCCTTGCATTATTCTTTATTATAAAAAATTGCTATTTTTTGCCCCAAAAGGATGATAAATGTAGAAAGATTAAATAAAATAAATAAATAATGCATGATATTGAGCTTTATCTTGAACTGTTTATACGACCATTTTGGCTTGAACCAGCGGCACGAGCTGTAAATTTGCCAAGGGAGTTGAGAGATTGCCAGTTTTGTTTACAGTTCTCTTAGCTTCTGCCCAATGGTTCCCCATGGTCACGCAATAAAAAAAAAATGTATCTTTTCAGCTTTCGACTAACAATTGTAATTATTAGTGAACATTCTAATAGGCCTCTGTTTTTGAAGAATCGTTAACCAAGCTTTTCTTTGGCTTTTTTGTTCATTTCATCCATGTAATAAAATTAAAAGGCATATTAAGAGTTAAGAATGCCATATTTTCAAAATTCGTAACACATGACTTCATCGTGCGCCTTTTAAACTATACTTGTTTTAATGTTTAGATAAATTATCAGCAGACTTTCTTTACTAAAAATATTTTATTGCTATTAATAATGATTTCTGTTGAAGACAAGTGTAACTTTTAAAATAATTATTTTGGAACAAGATATATTTTATGCTTAAATGAAAGTGTAATTTCTTGTTTATTCCTTTGTTAATACGTCATTAACTTCTTTAAAAATATCGTAGCCATACAAATTTTTTGGTAATATAAAGGCTAATCTTTATATAAAGGGAATCTTTGTATAAATAGAATCTTTAAGAATATTTCTTTAGAGCTTTTAATATTGAACCAGTTTTTGTTTATCAATTTTACATACAATTTAATATTTAATAGTTATTATTTATTTATTAATATTATTTGCTAAATTTAAGAAATTGTTCTTTTTATTCAATTATTAGGTTTGAGAAAATTTTGAATGTGATCATAATTTTAGTTCTTTGGCCGATAGACAAATATCTAATTCTTATATACCAAAATAGAAAATTCATCTTTCTTAGGCTATAATGGTTTTTAGTTACAGAAAAAGGTAGATTCATACGTTACTCCGAAACTGGACAGGATGGAATCAGAAAAGGTCTGAAGAAAGTCAGAAAATTGAATATTATCATATTATTATCATATTGAATAATATCACTATTATAGAAAAACTGTAAAACCTCCTTTACAGCGAAAAATGTTTACATTTTGTTATATTGGAACATAATCCGACCATTGTCCCTGACAAATTTCCTCAAATATGTAACAATATCATAATTTTTATTATTTTTTTTAAACAAAATTCCGACTAAATTTCGATTTGTGCTCCGGCAATAATTTTTCTTGGGAATTGACTAAAGAATCAAACATAGAGATATCCTGGTCATCACCTACGCCTAACAACCCAGTTTAACCCACTATCCATTGAGAGCAAGGAACACGCTTTCAGAAGCTCTCAACTTAATTGACAATGTTACATTTGATTAGTTAACAGAAGTTAATTTTCAAGTCTTCACTGTTGAGAGTTCGTTGATTTGCGTAACATGATACAATGGTTGAAACAGCCATATTAAATCCACAGCACTGCGACTGAGACTTAATAATGTCATAATAAAGTTCTTATCGGTCGAGCCCTAATAATAAATTACTCCTGATAACATCACCTTGGTTACGTTGGAAGCGTAGCTTTGGAATGCTAACCCTTAACTGACTTGGACTATCTTGCAAAGTTTGAAATTGTCTCTATCTTTACCAGAAATAATTTGTTTAATAACAGTCGTATCTACATTATTGATTCTACATAGAAAACATATTTATACCTTTATATGAGCAAACGTATATTGGATTTCATAAGCTCCAATTTACAATATATATATATATATATATTTATATATATATATATATATATATATATTATATATATATATATATATATATATATATATATATATATATATATATATATATAAATTATAGGCTAAAAATTCAACCAAGGATATATAGAACAAATGAAACATGAAACAAGAGGTTACACAAGATTCATAAGAAAACAGAACAGAAAACCAAAAACTCCTCAAAAATGCGATACAGGTGGCAGACAGAAACAAATATCCGACCTAGCGGAGCGACGAGAGAAGAAAAACGTTTTGTGAAATTAGGCAAAGATAGGCCGAGATGAAAAAAAAACTGAAACCTGCATCATAGTCACGTAGTCCTTCAGACCTGTTTCGCGTCGAATAGTAAATAATATTTATTTAATATTTCTGGTTAATTGTGGATTCTTAAGATAATCAGAGTGATGCACGAGGGAAATATTTAAAAAAATACATTTGATTATTAAGTTTTACCGTTAAAGTCACTATTAATCTATGTTTATCTAATACAAACGCCTTATTTATAAATTTTTATTTGACGCGTTTATGTTTTTAATCCTCATACAAGACTGAAAAGACAAGAAACTGCTCAACGTTTTAGCCAACTTCAACATTTACTGGCCAAACGTTATAATCTCCAAATTAATTACAAAAGACTCATTTACATGACAGTTATCGGAGCTATTTGGGCATACGGAGTTGAGCTTTGGGGCTCTACTAAACAATCCTATTCATCTCGCATCCAATCCTTACAATCCAAAATCCTTCGTAAAATCCTCAATGCTCCTTATTATGTCACAAACAAACTTATCCATCATGATCTTAATATCCCATATGTTGCTGATTTGGCCCAAACTAGATACCTCTCCGTCCTTCCATGACAAGCTTCATACACACTTGAATCCGCTAGTCTCTCAACTTGCTTTCCATACTATTCCTGATAACCCTCTGAGGCGTCTGAAAAGAAGATGGTCTCGAGACCTTCTACCATAGAACTTTATTGGAGTGCTACTGATGGGTATTTTTCCACAAGTTTTTTTTTGTTTTCATGTGATTTGTTCATATAATAATTTACTTGTTGTAATATTATTAGATATGTAAATACCAATAAAATAATCTAAAAAAAAAAAAATGTTTTTAAGAGTAACATATTGTATGATATATATATATTGGAAGTTGTAAATTGCTCCTTGCTTGAACCTCCTCTTGTCGTTAAACAACTATATGAGGGTACCCATTTACCCTTAATAGGAGGAAACCTGTTGGTTGAGTGTGTTATCGACCAAATCACCTCCTCGTCTCACCAAATCACTTCACTAAAGTCTTTGCTATGTACTGAATCCAAGAGCTAAACGGGCTTTTTTCAGGTTCTGGATTATAAATATGAAAAATTTGTTGCCATATTTCTTTTCAACAAACACTAGGTTCTTAGTACCGCTTTTTTTCTTCATTTCACAATATTTTTAATGTTCTAAAACTTTTGGATACAGCTCTGATGTTTTCTTAGTTATATTAAATACTGTTGCAGGTTTGTTATTTAATAATCTGGTAATGGTTGATATGATACACACTGATTTTAATTTGATACAGTGTTACTTTTTGAGCCATAAGTTATAGGCATACAGGTGTAAAGGAAAATCATATCGTGTATAAATAATATTTTTTTCATGTTAAAAAATATTTTCTTATTTTATATGCACCTGTGGCGGACCATCTGCTATTTTTTACAGACGTTTCGGAAATTATAACGTATAAGAGACCTCTCCTTGTATGCTGTATATATATGTCCACTTCTGTATGTTCCGATACTATGATATTATTTGTCAACCAACAAACAAGGGAAAGTTAGTAATAGGCTGTATAAAAAAAATTACCGTTTCTTCAACTTCAAGATTTCAAAGGACTGCAAATATTTTAATTCTAATTAATATTTACCAATACTTAATAATATCTTTAGAGAATTCTCTAAACTCGTTTAATCCCATTAGACTTTTTAAAAAATTATTTTTTTCAAATATAATAAAGTTCATGACGGTGTCCTATGAAGTTCTCGTAATTTTAAGGAATTATTGGGAAAAAATTCCCTTCCGAAGAAGAAACTCGTGAAATTATTAAATATGAAGGAGAAGGTTTCCTTGAAGCTGTTGAGTCAAAACCATCCACAAGTACTCGCAAAGTTTCCAGGGAGTGTGGTGTGTCGAAAGATAGTGTTAGTCACCATCTACGTTCCATTGGGAAGGTGAAAAATTACTGTAGACTGGTCCTCGTCCTCACACTTCCCGTCGAACCAAAGAAAAGCTTAAAGAACTTCTTGGGTTTGAACTCCTGCCTCATCCATCATTTAGTCCAGACCACCCACCATTGGATTACTACCTGTTTCTATCCATAGTCCAGTTTCTTAGAGGGAGAAAAACTGATAATTTTCCAGAAGTAGAAATTTTCATCCAACTGTTCTTTGATGCTATCCCAAAGATTGGTATCACCGTGGGACGAGCAGTTGGCTAGCAGATGGTTAATGACGGTAGATAACAATGGACTATACTTTGAGTATTAATTGAGTCCTATATCAAAGAAATAATAATACAAATATTTGGTTGAAAGGGATTGATTTTTTTATATAGTATAAAATTATTGATCTCTCGTCTTAACCAAGGAAGGACAATCTCTCTCGTAATGTTCTTCTCTTTTAATACAGTACTTGTTGAAACAAGTTGAAGTCTACCCTTGTTTCGGAGTAATAAGCTGATTTAGAAGAATTTAAAAGGGGCGCTGAATATGCTGATATATTTCGATTTAATTCCAGCAATTCAAAAACAAGGACCGGAAATAATTAGGGTAGAAGCGAAGAGGTCGAAGCTAATATAACTAAGAAGTCATTAGCATGGGAAGCGGACGCCGCGGAACAAGTTCAAGAAGAAGAAGAAGTAACAAGAGAAGGAGCTTGTTTAAATTGTTTAAGAAGGGCATTGTTGAGTGGGCAGCGGCAATTAGACAAATCCCATTTAGTAAACCGGAACCCTCGTTACGCTATTCACAAAGCGTCATTGTGGTCGCTCTAAATAACTTTCCTCCTTGTAGTTTCTCATTATTTCTACGTCCTTAAGGTTCTATTAATTGTCTTAATGAGTGGAAATCGGATCTATAGGTTTTTTCGTCGAGATATCTTTTCCAGCTAATTTCTTTTGTCATCTTCCTAATGCATTACTTTTATCTCCAAGAGAGTTTATTTGTTAAGAAAAAAACAGTCAAATGGAATCATCTTTTCTAATTGGTTCGAAGAATGGCCGTAAGGAGTCAGTAGATTCCTTTCCTGTTTCAGCAAAGATAAACAGCTAAAAGAAAAGACTTTTCTAGAAAATGTATTTGATACTTTCTAATTAATTACGAGCCATCTAACAAATGTTAAAGGAGCGGAGTAGTTCGATTTGTAGGGCGCTTAGTTGCTGTGTCGAGGACCCAGGGTTCGAATCTGCCTGTAGATGATAAATTATTTATACAGTTTAGTTATAAATCCATTATAAATAATTTATAATGGATCGAGGGAGTGGAGTGAATCAGTGATAGAGCGCTGATTTGCCATGCCAAAGGTCCTGGGTTCAAATCCTGTTGTTAGCAAGACTTTTATTGTGCAGCTGGAGATGGATCTAGGACCCTTCTGGGGATCACACTGCCTCTATAAAGTGGGTATTCAGAACAAGGGGGGGGGGAATCTGGCGGTTGAGCGTGATCTAGTAAAATGCACCTCACTGCACATCCGTTGTCCAAGAAACAGTACAGTCTATACCACGCACTGAACCCCAGACCCTTCGCGAACTGTAGGGAATAGTGGTTTTTACAGGTTAATGGATCCTGTGGGACCTGGAAATAATTATCGGATTCGGACAATTAAATGTGTGGCTAATCTTAATATATGGAGTAGAAATTTGATCTTAATAACCGAAAATATTAAATCACTAATTGGCATTAGACTCCCTTGTGTTCTATGGAACGCACACTAATCCAAAGTTGACCGGTGTGCAGAGAAGGTTTATGCACATCGGAATGAAGCGTTATACTATCTTGCTCATTTACTTACAAGTCAATGATCACAATACCTAAGCTGAATTTACTAGAGAAGATGGAAGGTAGGAGGGACCAAGAACATAACGGGATCGAGTGGAATGAAAGATCAACCAAACTAACTAATTCGGCCCAACAACCCAGTGATGAGTCCTGGGCTCCACCAGCAGCTTCCGCCAATCGTCGCGGTTCTGAGCAGCTGCCGTCCAGTTGCGCACTCCAAGGATGTTCCCTGCATCAACCGCCAATCCGTCACTCCACATAAGCCTGGGTCTTCCTCGTCTTCTTGTCCTGTATAGAGGCTCTGTCAGCAGCTTCCTGGACAAATCTTCCTCACTCATGCGAGCCACATGCCCTGCCCACCGCAATCGGCCCAGTTTTATGACCTGGATGATATTCGGTCCCTTGAATACTCATATAGCTCCTGATTCTCGCGTCTCCTCCAGTTTGAGGAGATCTTGAAAGTTCAACCACAATATGTGTATTCTAAGTTAAATATTTTCCTCTTATTTACCATAGTAATTAATTACCACAACTAAATACTGAGTTAGTTTTACTAAAAGGGATAAATTATGAAGTTAATAATTTATAATCATAAGACCTAATTTAATATAATAACTGTATTTCTTAAACTTATTTTGTTTTGCCGGTTGATTATATGTATATATTTTTTAATAAATTTAGTTAGGGAATTCTATTATAATAAGCATAAACTCTGACCAACGCATATAAAGTCTAAACATTTGAATTATACTGACGAAATTTTTTTCCATTTAAATAGTGTTACATTATTTAGTAACTTTGAAATAATACGCTTTGAATTGATTTTCAATTTCTTTATACAATAGATTATTTAAAATACATTAATACTATACAGAAATACGTTTATCTTACACAGTAACCAGTTTATCTTTTACTAATCATCGCAGATTTTTACTCAAACATTTTCTTTAACCATCTTTGAACCAACCTATCATTTTCTGGTCCTAACGTTCTAAATTCTGTTTTGAAATATTATAAATTTAATATTTTTAATTTCTATTTGCTAAAAACATTAATTAACTACAGCACCTCGAGAAATTCTAATACAAAATTACGTCAGTGTAATTTTATTACGTAAGTATCTGATCTTAGTGGAAGTTTATTTATGATAAAAAGCTGGCTAAAAAAATACTTTAAAAAAGTTTGATTAATGGAACTTATAGGCAGCAAATAATTGATCTGGCAGCCTTCGTGAAAAAACAGCGTCCTTAATCAGTGGCATTTAAATTAGTCGAGTCACAGCAGGCACTTTAATGCTAGTCAAGGAAATTAGTTGCTCGAAGGGAACGGAACGGATTAAAGAGTAAATTAAAAATAAATTAAAAATTATGATCCTGTCCTTTTATTTAACATTACACCGAACCAACTAGTTCTTATTTTATACTTCGAAACTGGCATTCCTCATTTTCAGATTATTTTTTTTTAATTATGTTTTTGTTCGATTTTTAATTTTAAAACAATTTTTTTTATTTTACTAGTTTTTCTCAGCGAATTGCATTACTTTATTCTAAATAGTTTCGTTGATTGTTTTTATGCAAAGGAGTAAAACCTCTTTAAGCAGTTTTTACAAGCCTAATTAGAGATATTAGGGAGCGGAGTGGCTCAGTGATAGAGCACTGAGATGCCATGCCCGAAATCCTGGTTCAAATCCCGCTGCTGGCCATGACTTTTATTTAGTCTGTTTGCAACGGGAGAGGGATCATATAGGATCTAGGACCCTTCTGGGGCCCACCCAGCCTCTATAAAATATTATAAAAATAGGGTATTCAAACTAAGGGGGAAAAATCTGGCAGTTGAGCTCCTTGCAGAACTGCTGTCCATGAAACAGTACAGTCTCTACCATGTACTGAACCCCAGGCCCTTCATGGGTTGTAGAGGTACAGGTTTTTTTTTTAATCAGAGATATAGAAAACAACAGAATAGAAAAATATTATTCTGGGACCATCTACCTTACAATAACAAGTTTGTATAAAATTGAATAAAAATATATCTGGCCTATGGGCTACATTATTAGAATCATGCAGGCAGCAAAAAATAAATATAACAAATAAATAAAAAAGATCAAAAAGCTAACACATTTACAAATTAATTTTTAAAAAATAAGCAAAGAGAAAAAAATAAACTAAATAAAAGCACCTAGCAATGTAAAAAAATATCATTATGAGTGAAGAATATTTACAGTAATTCAGCAACCAATTCTGATGAATATGAGCTATTAATTATACCTCATTAGAGAGTATCTGTTTGGGAATTTAAGAGATGTAGGAGAAGCTTGGATTTGAATGAGGATACGGAAGTCGCATGATGGATATCTGGCGAGAGTGAGTTCCAAAGAGAGGTAGAACGGGCGAAAAAGGAACGCTTTTGTTTTGGTTCTGTGGGAACGGATACTAAGGTCAGGAAGATATATATATACACTTTTTCTTTTAAGAAAAAATAGTTCAATTAAACCTAAATTGTTAAATAATACATAAAAAATGTCTTGCCTTTGAATAACTTCCGTGCATGATTTTATACTTTTTGAATTTAGCAGTTATAAAAAGCTTTACTTATCGGCGATTTGTTTTCTGTCCTTTTAATTTGTTTGTCTTTCCTTTTAGTTTGTTCTCTTTCGGTGATCTGCCCTTCGTATAAATTCCTAAGGTTCAAGAATGAAATGCGTGCGACATACCACCTTATCGAGGAATGTTGGGGAAATCGGCCTCGCTTATGACATGCATACCTGCTGAGCGAGATCGATGTCCATCCGTGGTAATGCCGAATATCAGGGCATGTTGAGTTGCATCGAAGACTGTATTGTGAAGATAATAGCGTTCGAACCTTCCGTGCTTTTGTAGCTTCTCCCGGAATTTCCCATAACCTGTTAGGATCTGTGAGGACCTATATAACCGAGTTTCGAATGGGCTTTGGTAAAATGCTTGCGCAGGATTGGAGCACTCTTGTCGGTGATTGCTGGTCATTTCAAATCTGAGAATTCTCTCCCAGCAGGATCTCATATTACCTGTCACAAGCGAAACTCTCCTGAAAATGTATTAACTCTCCTAAAAAAAGTCTGAAGCTTATCGAAAGAATTGTAGAGGTATATTACTCCGATTTGACGAAAACAAGAGCCGCTGTTTAATTATTGACGTGCTGCTTCAATAGGTCCGAGGCACAATAGGAAATCATCTCTGAGGATAACGTAGGCTGTTGTTATTGTATACGCCGCTATAAATTTCGAAACATCTGAAATTCGGTGTGGCGTGGCCCACGCTCGGTTTCAATAAACAATCCTATTTCAGATAAACAGGAAGGCCACAATAACAATCAATGTAATCTGCTAATTCAACGTTAATCAGTCGCTAATAGAAGACGGGTGAACAAAAAGTTATGTTACCAGGCGATTTCGGCCTTATAGCACTTAATTAATTTCTTCTAACATAATACAACTTTTTTTCCAAAAAAGTAAATAGAATAAACTATACATAATAAAATCACGTAATTAAACTATTTCATAAATACATATATTAAATCAGGCGTTAGTAGCCGTAAATGAAACGACAACACCTGATATTTAGGATGCTCAAGTTTAATCTGGTAAGATTAAAGTCTGGTTGGATGAAGCAGAAACATTAGCAATTATTATCTGACAAATGTAGCCTGTGACATTGTACTTTTTCATGGTTTTGGGTCAATGCGATGTGGAACAGTGTCGCTTCAAATCCTTGAAAACCCAATATGTTGGAAAAAGTGAAATTAGAGAACCTTCTAAAATAGAAGAGCTTAAGCTCAAAAGGAACATAAAATTCTTGTTAAGACATGCGTGGTAAAATTCTATCCAAGAAGTCACTAAACTACAAACAGGAAACAAAAATGCCCGCCAATATTTCGCCTATCCAGGAATCATCAGGACAGAAACAAAAAAAAAACGTAGGGATGTGATGTATTCGTTTTCTCCTTTGCTATTGTGCTCTAACAATCCTGAGAATGCCTGGATTGGCGGAATATTGACAGGCACCTTTGTTTCCTGCTATTAGTTTTGAGACATATTGGTTGGAATTTGTTCACTAATGTCTTTACTTAGAGAACCTACTTTAAACTGATAAATTAATGATTAAACAGTTTATCCATAAAGTGATTAAAATATATAACTAATGCAGTGATATTTCAAGTGAAGCAAGAGGTTGGTGTTTTAACGATAAAATATTTGCAAATAAGAAAATCCGATCATAGTGTTCTGAAAATTTGACTACATTAAATTGTTTTAGAGAAAATTCTGGGTAGATGGTTGGCCATTCATTTAAAGCGGGTTAAAGTAACAAGAAATTTCTGGTAATATTATTCGACCCTTCAGTGGATTCCATATTTTTTTGTGCAAAAAAGGAATGAATTTAAAGAATTTTTGGTTACGCAGTAAATTGAGTCCGTTATTTCTATCAAGATGTGACAAGAATTAAGGCGAAAACATAAAAAAGTTTGTTTTAAAGGAGAACCAAACACCAAACATGTTTCGTCAACTAAAAACGAAGATATTGGAATGTAAAATAAAAAACTGACACCGTTCATAGAACCATCCTTCTATCCTAGTTTTATGATTAATTACTGTCGTTTCTATGAAAAAATTGAAGAAATGATTTTATTTTTATTTTACTTATTAACTTTTCCATGCCAAGGTCTTTTTTTATTTTTATTTCAAAACTCCATTTATTCATATTAAAAAAATATATATATATACAATACATAAACAGATAGCATAAATACAGAAATTATTACTTTTTCTACCCGAAAGTAAAAACCTCAATCACTCAATGCCAAGGTCCCAATTACTTTGAGATGTTAAACATTTTAAACAACACCACAAGTGAGAAGAGAATGGTCTTGTATTCCTCTTGAAGAAGTTTTAAAAAATGTATTAGTAAAACAAAAAGTTGGAGAAGTCAATATTTGAAAGACGAATCGGAATGACGGGTCGTTATTGAATTGTTTAGGCGGCTCAAACAAAGTGCCTTGCTTACTCTCCAAGTCAATGAAAACAAAACTTAGCTAGTGTTTGCTTAACATATATCGCCCATGAAACTTTCTCTCCACACCTTTCCAAAATACAATTCCAACTTCTCCTCATCGCTTTAAAGCACGTGAAAAGAAGGGACGATCATGTATACTTACAATCTTACATAATACATAACAATAATTCTCAACATAATCTGACGGTCGATAGAATCATAAGCTATTTTAAAATCGATGTAAAGCTGATTAACGACAACGATTTTTTTTCTCTATTATTTGGCGTAAAGAAAATCATCTCCGAATAACTTCCTCGGCGTATTCCGTAATTCTACTAGTTAGGATTAATGGGAATATTTTATAGCAAGTCGGTAGGAGTAAGATTCGGCGGTAGTTATTGCAGTCCGTCCTCGGCACCTTTTTGTTAATCGCAATAATTATAGATTTTTTTCCATTCTTTGGGCATTTTCTTAAGTTCTCATATCTTTGTTACCAAAACGTGAATCCTACTTCCCGGATGCTTTTATCAGTTCACTAGGAATATGATCGACCCCGGCTGCTTTGTACGATTTCAATTTTCAGATGGCTATTTCGACTTCCTCCTTACTCGGTCCTTCTATAAATGGTTCGGCACCCTGATATTCTGAAACAGGGATTTATACCGGTATTCAACGTGATTTTTAACCCTAGAATACTAATGTACATCTCCTCTACGTGTGCTTCAAAGGAAAATCGGTTGCCGCCATTTTGTTTTCCGTAGTTTCAAGTTCCCTCTTTAATGTAAGCCTCTAGTGTTTAGTTAGCCACAGGTTGCCATGAAGAAGATATTGTTATTGCACCATATTTAGTGCTATCCACAATTAATAAGCTAAGTCACTACGTCTTAAATAACTACATTAGTTGGTGTAGAATATTTTTTACACGTCGCTGAAGCGTACATTAGTAATAGTGTACTATCATTGTACATGTCGCCGACACGTATGTTAAATTGACGACGATTGCTCAACACCACAACAGGTAGAAGAGAGGAACAAATTTGGAAAAAGGTCATACTGTTCTATGTGCCCCTATTGTAAATCCTCGCGAGGGACACTTTATAAAGATAGATAATATCTTTAAAAAATAAAAACAACGGGAAGTGACGATTTTATATTAATATACATGAGTTAATGTAACATCTCAATTGATACAATCCAAACATAATAATATGCTGAGTAATCATATGCCTTTAATATTACAGTTATGCCCTATTCGAGAGAGGTACGGCTAGACGTTCCTAAAGGTACTTGGTGTAATCGGTCCTAAATCATTCTGCTTTCATTATGGGTCGCAATAAATATCCCTTCTTCATTTTCTATGAAAAGATATGATTCCTAATTACCAAACTCTTCAGGTATTTCATCGCTTCAGTTTATTAGTCTATTCCTTTTCCAGAATAGTGGCATTTGAAGACAAATTATTACCTAATCAGTTATATTTAATTTTACAACTCTGCATGCGTCTCTGTGTGCTTTTTTTTACGTGGGCAGGTGGAAATGTTCAAAAGACGCGGATAGGCCGTACCTATCCGTGTGTGGGATTGTACCCACTAAAACCACCTCCCTACACTTGTTTTCTACACTCCCGTTAGGCATAACTTCGTGGAGGGGAATGGATGTGTGCCGCCTCATGGCCCTTTCCAACTAGTTGCTTCTTGATATAGATTCTTCTTCTTCAAGAAGGCACCATTCTTTACTGATTCTCTCTCCTTTTCTTTTTCTCCTCTCTCAGTCTTTAGAGGACCCTGATGGCGAATTTTTCACCGCTGCCCAATGTTCATCCGACTTTAGCGTACAACTCACTAAATTGTCAGGAGTTACCTTCTTTCTAGAAGCCAGCTCCAATTCCCTTCTCTCGTCAGTGAAGCGGGTACATTACAAAAATACATGTTCTGCTGTTTCCTCTACCGCCGTACATGTTGGGCATTCAACACTGTTGTCGAGTTTGAATCCGAACTGTAGGCTCTAACGCATCCATGTCCTGACGATAGTTGAGTTAGGTGAAAATCCACCTCACCATGTCTACGATCATACCACGAGCTTATATCAGACAACAACCTGTGCGCCTATGTGTGTGTGCGTGTGTATTTAATGTATGTTAAAAAAAATATTAATGAAATTACATCGAATTACTGCACGAAGGCTGGTAGTATATGGTATCATTTTGCAATTTAATTTTTTAAATAACAAAATAAGCTATTTATTTTAAAAGAATGACTAAGGATATTTTTGAGGGTTTGAACCCTCTATTTATAAATACGACAGCAGAATGACAATTGATGCAACTCGAGTTCTCGGTTTGCCCAGCGATAACGAATATAACTTGAAACCACTTAAGGTTAACTATTACAAGGTAAGAGGGATCCAAAGGTAAGAGGAATTGTTTGCTCCCTTCAGGTTTGGTGTTGAGTTGCAAAGTCCTGGAGAGTCGATGAAACCACCTCCTCCAAGGAATCCGGGATAGTTTGGGGAGGACTTGCTTCTGACAGCCAGCAGCGGATAGCTAAGTCGAGGAGGACTACACAAATAGTTTGAGAAGCAATCTCACCGGTTCATAATTAAGAAGGAGACAATCATGTTCGTCTAAACAGAAATATAATTAACTATTGATGAAATTCGTGTAAACTAGAGTTTTTTAATTATCTATGCAGAAGCCAAACTAAAAATATGGTCTCAAAAACAACCAATATGAAAAATACCATTTTTTTTTCTTTTTCTTTTAGTTTTAAAATTCGTTAGTTCCAAAAGTAAGTTGAATTTTTAATGATATCATTAACAAGGATCTAATCCTTATTTCCTGATCAGGAAATCTTAAGATTAAGTAATGCAAGTTTCGAAATAATAGGCTGTATAAAAAAAATTACCGTTTTATCAAATTCCAGAGTTCAAAAGTCTGTAAATATTTTAATGCTATCTATTATTTACCAACACTTAAGAATCCCTTTAGAGCATTTTCTAAGCTTGTTTACTAGCACTGGACTTCTTTAAAAAAAGCATCAGTTTAGTTATTTATTACAAAGAAGAAACATTACAGTGTCCTACGAAATTCTCGTAAATTTAAGACATTACTGGAAAAAAAAATTCACAGCCGCTGATGCAACTCCTGAAATTATTAAATAAAGAAGGGGAGGTGTCCTTGACCAGCGCACTGCGTGGCGTTAGTTTGAAAAATTTAGCAGTGGAGATAAGACGTTGGAAAGGAAGAAGGGCTCCGGGCGGCACATTAATGGATATTGATGAGGTTCTGAAGGAAGTTTTTGAGTCAAATCCCTCCACAAGTATTTGCGAACTTGCCAGGGAGTGTGGTGTGTCGAAAAATAATGTTAGTCGCCATCTTCTCTCCATGTGGAAGGAGAAAAATGCCAGTAGACTGGTCCCTCATGGTCATTTTTTGTATACACCTAATAATTTCTTATTCTCTCTCTCTCTCTCTCTCTCTCTCTCTCTCTCTCTCTCTCTCTCTCTCTCTCTCACACACTCACTCACTCACTCACTCACTCACTCACTCACTCTCTCTCTCCCTCTTCGATGCCAAAATCTCTCAATCTAGCATTGCTCAACGTGCACCTAATGCTACATTATTTTTGAGAAACTATTCAATCAGACACTTCTTCTTGACAGATTGATGAACGATAAAACAATACCCGGTCATCAATTCGGTCCTCCATCACAACACTCTCCATTCATCAATTACACTCGACGGCAGGCTGCACTGTGACGTCAGTATAGCTGAATTTGTATGCAACTGGGTTTTATTTCGATAATGCTCAAGCGTTCGAAACAGTCTTTAATCGGGAGTATATCTTTCAACTTACCGTATTCTCCTCTACTACTTAAATTTAAGGTCTAAAAAATAACCAATCAATATCTTCTGCGAGTGTTACCAAATGTGTTTACTGTGACCATGATAAGCCTTGAATAATAATGTAATAGTTAAAGGCTTAAAAACCCGACGTTTCGATGCCGATACCACCGATTGTTGTTTATAAACTTCCACCGAGGTATTTATTACTGTTAAAATCTTCGCCAATAAGACCACTCTTAAAGCAACTAATGGACTAAGCGCTTATTAAAATTTTAGGTAAGTGTTCGTTACTAAGCCCAACAACTCTCCAAGCCATCTCAATCTTCGCGATGCCTGTCATTTTAATCATATTAAGCGAATGGATGTTCTGCTATTCCAAGTTTTATAAGTACTCCAAGGGACTTGTGTTATTTCTTTATTAAAAAAAAATAAAATACTGGCAGAAGCTTTACTTCCATCATGTATGATTTGCAGTAAAAACTACGAAAAGTATCCACAAAAATTCATAAATAAAATGTTTGTAAACTTGTAGAGCACATCGCATACCAATCAGTACTACATGTTGAAAAGAAATCCCTATATTTACGGGTTTATTACGAGCCATTCAGGATAAAAAGTGGGTTAGATTTTAAAAACTACAAAAATTGTCTTTTTAACACTTTTCGCTTGTTTAATCAAGCAATACTTTTTTCTCCCAAAACTTAAGACTAAGTGTTGTAATAGACGAAATTGCTAATTGAGTGAAAATGTGGAAACAAAATTTTGTTTGAAGTTTTGGTGTTATCCGTTTTTGATCCTTAACACATGAACTGTTTAACTACTCTTTTACTTGCGTTTAATTGTCGCTATGCATTTTATTTCCATTTTTATACATTATGAAAATGGTGAATAAAAAGTAGTTTAATACGAACGATTTAGCTTGGAATGTGTTTCTAAACTGGAACAAAGTTGTGGAATAGTTTACTGGTGCATTAGTGGAGCTTTCCCCCAGAGACAAACAGTTAAATCTCATCGGGAAAAGAATGGGCTACTCTCCACTCGGCTGTAAAACTAACTACGAGTATTTCTTCTATTAGTACAAAAACTAGTTATTCTATTGCCAGACCGAGTTCTATCTGCTAGATCCCTTCTAATGGGTTCCCCAGAGCTAAGTTCAATATTTCTTTTCTTTTCTCAACTTCTTTCTTTCCTGATAAGTTATGAAACAAATTAGCAGGCTCACACAGAATTTTCAATTACTTTCTGGCATAATGGCACCTTCCATTTTATTTTCGATAAATATTATCTTCTTTTGTTGTGTTGAATTCTAATTACTGCTTACGTATCATTAATCAGCTATAAATTTAGGAATAAGTTTACAATAGTACAAATATTTAAATTATTTTTTTAGGTTAATTTATTGATATTTAAAACTGTAATTATATAACAACAAGCAAATGTGCTGTATGAACAAAGGACATGGAAAAAAAAACACTTGTGGAAAAATACCCATCAGTAGCACTCCAATAAAGTTCTATAGTAGAAGGTCTCGAGACCATCTTCTTTTCAGACGCCTCGGAGGGTTATCAGGGAAGGAAGTTGAGAGACTAGCGGATTCAAGTGTGTATGGATCTTTTCATGGAAGGATAGATATCTAGTTTGGGCCAAATCAGCAACATATGGGATATTAAAATCATGATGGATGAGTTTGTTTGTGACATAATAAGGAGCATTGAGGATTTTACGAAGGATTTTGGATTGTAAGGATTGGATACGAGATGAATTGGATGGTTTAGTAGAACCCCAAAGCTCAACTCCGTATGTCCAAATAGGTCTGATAACTGTCATATAAATGAGTCTTTTGTAATTAATTGAGATCTTAGAGCGTTTGTCCAGTAAATGTTCAAGTAGGCGAAACCGTCGAGCAGTTTCTTGTCCTTTCAGTCTAGTATGAGGAAAATTAAACTAATAGCGTGTTTAAAATTCAAGTATTTGTTTAGTAAATTTATTTTTCAACCATTTCAGCAAAATTATAAACTTTAAAGACGATTTCGTAAGATCTAACTTCAACTCGACTTAATGTACATGCATCTGCATCCCCGGTGAATAAGTAGTTAAGTCGAATTTTTACCAGAGTGAGTAAATCGAATTTAATGAAGAGGGATCAGTCGTTCTTGGAGTTTTGGCTTAAAATGGAGTTGTAATGAAATTCTTATTTCTAGAAGTTTCTTGACTTAGTCCCTTATTCATTGAGGAAATAACATGATTCCACTTCTTAAGTACAAAAAACTCATTTTGTACAAATATCTACTTACCACTTATTCACTGCGTCTGTAGATGTATCCTTTAATGGACGAAGCAAATGCTCCAAGATACAGAGGTTTGGACCAGTAAAATGGATTAATCCCTTAAATTTTGAAGGTGTGATTTTTTGTCATTACAGTAGTTTCTTCTCTGCTTAAAGGATTCGAAAAATCCTTAATTGGTATAAAAAAAAAGTAAACACTTGGCTAGATGATTTTTAAGTAGATTCCGTAACTTCCCAGCTGTTTGGTGGGGCTTTTTCGATATCTTTTTTACCAACTATACTTATTTTTGTTTTAAATTTATTAATGGAAATTTACTGCTATTTTATATTAGAAACAATTAAACAGAACTTATTATACATGCTAGTGTGGGAAAACGCAAGTGGAGAAACTTACCACAATTGGTTCTCTATTGACACTCAAAATTTAAAATGAATTTTGCATTTGTATGAAACTGTTAAATTTTGAATAATTCATTTTTCGAAATGAGATAAAAGCACTACTCCCTATGATAATTTAATGATAAAAAATAGGTGCACGACTTGATATGAATCTAACGCTAAATGAAAAATTTCACTTTTATGTAATTTATTATTTTGGAGTTATGTGAAGAATTATATGAAAACTTTCGTCATAACAATACTTAAAAAAATGAAAAAAAAAATAATATTTTTAGTCAAGGCCATTAGAATTTAGCACCGATCTTTTAGGATTATATTCACTTGAAATATAAACAAAATTATGCTTACCAACTATTATTATTTTTTCTCAGTTGAACTTTGTGTTTAAACGATGGACGGCACTAGCAAGTCATAAAGGCGGTATCATACAAGAATGTTGATGGAGACTAATTGCACGGGGCTTACTAATCAACTTGTGCATTCCATTCCCACTCGAGAAACTACTTGGAGGTCCTGTTGGAATATTCGTACCTTTGCCAGTTCAGTTCAGAAAGTAATCAATAATCGATCAAGTCTTATTCAAATGAAATCTTGGCGGAAAAGTGGAGCGCGCTTATAAATATCTTATCAAATTTTATTCCGGTGTGGATTAGATTTAAAATGATCTATTTTTTTTTATGAAAAACATAATAGAAAAATGGAATTCTGATCGAAAATTTATTCAATACTTTTCTTTAAAATTGAAACTTATCTCAGCGGGCAAAACCAATTTATTTGTTTTTTTTCTTTAGGATAACCTTCGCCTCAGCAGGATCCCATCTTATTCTTCCTCCTACCAGGCGAGTCCTGATATCACAAGTACCCGATAGAGCTTCGCGAAGATATCAAGAATATCTTCTTATTTTCTTTGTTATGACTAAAACTGATTTTAATATTTAAATTGAACAGCGGCGAATGCGCTGGATTATACTATTTATTAGGATTGTGTCTGTTTACCCTTTTCTTTAAAGAGGGTCTGCATATGAAACAGTTCTAAACGTATTAAGTATTTTTTTACTCTATTTAAATTCAGAAGAAAACCAAATATATCACTGAACATTAATTTTAATTTTTTTTTAAATTAGGAATGATTTTTTACTGATGAGTTTTACTGATTAAAAAATAAAATCCAGTATCAAATGATAGAAAATTAATAATAGTATCAAATCAAGACCAGAAAACGGTACTAAATCTTTATCTACTAAAAAAATACAACAAAAATATATATATATAAATAATATAACATATATTCTGGAAAACATATATAATATAGAAAATGGAAAATATAATATATATTCTGGATCTTGAGTTCCAGTCAGTTCTTAAATTTCTTTTGGCCAAGTAAGTCAATCAATAAAACAATCAAGCCAATATATATATATATATATATATATATATATATATATATATATATATATTCTTAAGTTAGTTTAGTTTCTACTTATCTATCGCGAGCATCAGTCAGTTCTTTAAATTTCTTATTGGTGACGTTTCGAGACTTTGTTGGTCTCATACTCATGCCCTAAGAGTAAAAAAAATAACTCTTAATGAATAAATTAAATAACACACTCGTGAGTTAATTTCTATTACAGTAACCAGTTAATTAATAATGATTAATGTATTAATAACCATTCTTCATCAACTTGTAAGGACCATTTTTGTAAGGATCAATTTTAAAAGGAGCGGAACTCAGAATCTATTACATCTACAGAGCTGCGGTTGTGTTCGTATTGTAGCAAATTTAATCAAGATTACAAATGATCATCCATGGGTTTTTTTAATCAAAAAACGCGAAGATTAGGAGATAAAGGCCAACAACTGAATTAACTCTGAATATTTAGAGGTTTTTCGGCCACCAAAAGTTTTTCCATCCGTTTTTTTGGTTGCAAACTTGGATTTACACTAGTCAGAAATGCCCTTGCAAAATATCAAAAATGCAGCTCTCTTCAATTTTTTGTGACCTACAGCCCTTTTTTTTGTACCTGGCCGCTGGCCTAGTCTATGTATGTTGGTTGGGAGGTCAAGAAGGAATTCTACCACTTTTAAGACTGCGTACTTCTCAGCTTGGTTGTTGGAACTCGTGGAGCCTAGATTGTACTGGGCACACAGCCTACATTATTGCTTTATTTACACATCCTACATCCGTCTGTGTAAATGTTGGTGATTTATGTACCCGTTCTTTTTGTCCTGTCAAGTGGGTCCAAAGTTTGGCAAATGTTGATGGGTGTAACCAATCTAAGGTATCAGATTCCCGTTCCATCATGCTATTGCCGATTTCTCTAAAATTTTCGTTGAATCGATGAAAGTTGTAAGATTACGTTAATTTTCAGATCGATGAGTACAATTCCTGCTTAAACATAAGCTGCGTCATATGAGATAGTTTTATACGCCTTGACAATCCTGATTCCTATGATTCTTTGTTGTCTTTGAAGTTTCTGAATATGCCATTTTTTCTCAATTGCTTTATGCCAAATCGGCACCGCGTAAAGGATTTTGAGAATCAACGTCACCTGTCTTCAAACATTCAGCCCCGAGGCCCCAGGCTGTCCTTGCGGCAATAGTCAAGGAGCTAACTGTTTGCATAGTCCTGACATATACTCTTCTACGTGTTTTGACCAACTTATTCCTCTATCGAACACAAGGCCAAGAAAGGTCAATGTTTAGTATTCTCCAATTGCTCATTGCCAATTACGATGTCTTAATTCGGTATATACCTTTTCATACTAAAAATAATGAATTTGCTTTTCCTTATGTTGAGTTTTAACTTGCATGTTTTTGTCCAATCATGTATTTTGATTACTGTTAAGTTTGCTGTATGTTGTAAATTTTGAAAACATTTCCCTCTGGTGAAAAGCAAAATGTCGTCGGCGTAAATAATTAATTTTGAGTCAGTTGGTGAGTCAAGGTAGAAAATGTTATTAACTAAAATGTTCCAAAGAATGGACGATAAAGAAGATCCTTGTGGTGTTCATAGTGACAGAGTTTGAAGCAGGATATTGCAATCGTTTTACAAATAAATAAAATACAAAATAAATACGAGTCACAAATAAACTTATTTAAATAATAATACAAGGCTAGTGTTAACATCAATAATTAGAACTCAAATATGTTTGTATGCGAATTATTTCAATAAATATAATGATATAAATGAAGTGGAAGTGCCCGAGCTTCTCACTTGAGCACTCAAGCAATCTCAAGTCAAGATACTTCGGTTCTAATCCGGCTTAAGAATGCCAACTTTTCTTTCGTGATAAAAACCCGTAGAGCGAATTGTGTAGAATAGTTTGGAAAACTCAAATATAAACCGTCTCTTCTGCACTGACTAAAGCATATATGAACAAAAGCCTAACCAAAGAAGTCCTAAATCACTAGTTACGAAATATTAAGTAGTTTCATCGAGTATTTTGCACTATAATTAAATTTCTAAATATATCTCCGTTTACATCACTGATTTTTTTTCTTAGCTCCTTGGCTTTTATTATTTTTTTGATATAATAATAACATAGTAATAGGATAGATGGGATCTCTTGTACTGCACCATGTGCATTTTAAGAGAGGAATGTGGATAGAATTTTCTGGATTTCGATTAGATGATAGGAGTGGGGGGTCTAGCGATGGGACTCACTAGTTACATCACTGAAGCCATAATAAGAATTGATTAACTCATATTGGCCTTAGCAGTAAATGGGATTGAAAAATGTATTGTCCTTTTCTTGATAACTATTTTCAATTTAAACGAAAAAATTCAAAAGTGAAAAATCAAAATTTGAAGTTCTTTGAGTTTAATATTTTGTTTTACATGCATTTCTATTAAAAAAAAAAGTTCTACTTCAAACCATGAAGGGTCTAGAATTCAGCACATAGTAAAGACTGTTATTTCTATAGACTTATATACTAGGACACGATTGTGCAGGGAGGTAATTTGTCAGAGACACACTCAAACACCACATTTTTCCCCAATCACGGTTGCCCAATGTATAGAGGTTGGGTGAGCCCCGGGAGGGTCTGCAGATCCCATAGGGTCCGGTTGTTAAGATGAATTAATTTGTCTGTTAGGGCCGGATTCGAATCTGAGATTTCAGTTCAGTAACTCTAGACAATGAGCTGTCCCACTCTTCCAGATTTCTGTATAGGGATACTGAATTGTAAAGTTATGAATGCTAAATTAAAATTCCGAAATTAATTACATACAAATTATATATACAATACTGACCGCGGAGCTGGCCTTAGCACACTGTAGAAAATACTGCCTTAAAGAGCTGAATGCCGGTCCTTTCATTAGAATTCCTCCCCTCCCCCTCACCACTACCCATAATTCCGCTCCACCACTAAAGTCACATAAGCGGAAGCAAATTATGGAATCATATTTTAAACGAAACTTTTTCGGAAGTGACGTATATGGCCCCGCGTCCTTCCCACGCATTCACTACCTACCGCGATATGAGTTCAGAAATAAAATGTAGCTTTTTCGGTAACAGCGGTAAACAGATTCCTTGAAAAACTGGTGATTTTCCGAAGAATTCTTTACATCCAGCGTTCATGCGATCTGAATGTTTGATCTTCGTTTTGGAAATTTTATTCCTTTTCAAAAATTATTATGAATAATTGTTTAATATTTAATGACCTTTTTATTCTACCGTAGCAACCCATACATTTGTAAAAATTATTTAGCAATGTTCCTAAAAGTGGTGGATAAAATTTAATGGCCCTTTGAAGTAATTCATCTAATCCAAATTGATTTGGCATTTGGAATAAAGAGAGACTTTCTCTGGCTAGATGGATTATTCCTGAATCAGATTTAGGGCCATGGGAGCGAAGGGTTACCGACATTTATAACTTTGGAAGTTTTAATTTATAACTTAAATAAAACCATTACGATTATTAGCAAACAAGTCAGTCTACTAGTTCTTTATCAAAGCTGCCTTGTTGAGCAATGATCTCTTTCTGTGCTGCCAATTACCGTTGGATTTTCGTTAAATTGAAAATTTTAATCGAAATATTATTTAACAAAACAAATTTACTATGACTTGTTGAGTTGCGGATATGATCGACCTTGATGCCTGCCTAAACGGACTTTATGTATAGCTCTTCGGACTGATAGTGCAGGTTCGTCTTGTGCAGGTTTCGATATTCTTCTTCCTGGGCATCTCTGTTCGTCATAATTCCTTTGAATAATATTTTGTAGCAGACGATGTTTATTTGTAGTTTATACTATGTGGTACAGATATTCTGGTTACTCCGTTTTATTGTCTATAACAGGCCGTACTTCATTCCGTGGAGTTCTTCTGAAATTGTTGTGTGATCCGTCCGAAGAAGTATAAGTCTTCCACTGATCTACACTTTCCCTTCCGTTGCTTAGCGCATGCTACAGCTTTCCATTTCATACTTAACTGTAGAAAAACATTTTATTACTCTCTTGGTGTTCAGGCTTAGATCTCTGTAACACTAAACAGTTTCATTTTTAATAAAAAGTTCCTTACCAGCTCAATGTGACTTTTTATTTCCGTGAAGTGGACATCTCAGGCAAGTAATTTCTGAGCTCTTTCGATGTCAACGTTTTTGCTGGACTTCAGGAGTTGCTAAACAACATATACTTGAATACTCTCCTAAAATTTACCGATTCGATAGCGTTGACAGCATCGTCTATTTAGAGACAGAAATTACTGCACAAAATGACATGTCTCAGGAGATAAGAAGAAGAATTAATGCTGCTACTCGCATTATAGCCTAATGAAGATACTAACTAGCAGGCTCCTCTCTGGGCAGGCAAAGCTGCTGATCTACAATACCCTGATTCGGCCGGTACTTACATATGGCTCAGGGGCCTGGGCTCTAACAAAGGCAGACGAGAAAAGGCACTTAATCTTCGAGAGGGCAATCCTGAGGAAGATTTTCGGACCAATAAAAGTGGGAGGAATATGAAGAAGCCGATACCACGACCTCTAAAAGACCTCAAATGGTGTCAGAACAATCAAACTTGACCCTGCGATTGGCAGGATTTCCAAGAAGATTCTCACAAAGGGAATCCATGGCACATGGAGAGTAGGGAGACCAAATGTGAGGTGGATGGAAGCTGTAGCGGAGGATGCACGTAACCTTCGCAATGCTAGAAACTGGAGGGATGCTGCGCAGAACAAAGCTGATTGGCGAAGAATGCTGGAGGCCGCCCTGACTCGGTGACGAGTTTTTGCGCCGTATATTATTATTATTACTCTCTTAAATTACCTCGGCGAATATTTTTAAAACTGAGAAAGCTTGCAGTATGGCCAGCGAAACGTCGGCAAAGAATTTAACTATACGTTCGAAACCAGAAGAAACACCTGATGAATGGATTAAAGATACTTGGTTTAATAACTATCTTAAATATATATGTGATGCCTCATGTTAACCGCTCGGATAATTCTCTCTTTTTGTATCATGAAACCGATTAATAGCACCAAAGTAGGCCTTGTTACCTACAAATAATAAATATCTAACACATATTTTATTTAAATTCCTTATTGTCTACAAGATCATCTATCATATAAGTTATTTCTGAATTATGCTCGTAATGGAGTTTTTATTTTTTCTGTACACTCTACAGTAAGTGGATTAAACGATTCCTCGCAAAACGACCATTCTTGTTTGCACTTTGCAACAGTTTCTGAATTTCTTTTCCAACTTCTTATACTTTACAACTTTCCATTTTTATGGTTTCAATTTTATTATCACATCATTTTTAACCTTATTTGTTGGAAGTTTATTAGTTTCACTCCAGATTCTGAGCTGTCTAAACTTGGATTTTTGGACAGTAATGTTTATTTCATTGTGCATTCTTTCATTTACTATAAAGAACAAGCCCAACTGAATAGTTAACTGATCTATATTTACAATAATTATTAAGTATTATATCATTTAATTAATGGGTATATTGTTGCTTTTTCACAGCTGGGAGTGCGTAAGGACGTGACTCCCTCGCAGGGTTGCCCGGCGCTGGGGATTACGGTGCCGACGACGGAGCACGAGCTGGTCCGGTTGGAGCTGGACCAATCAGGACACGCTCTCCTCTACCTCGGCCAATCAGAGCAGCGCTCCAACGACCGGAAGTCACGGCCGACCTCCTTCCAGCCGCCGCTCCTCCAATGCAACGCCCCGGAGCTGCCGCCGCTGACTCACTTCCTCAACTCCTTCAACGGCGCTGCAAGGGCCTCCCTCGCCCTCCCTCTCGCCTCCGTCGTCTTTCTCATTCTATAATCCTCTCTTAGGGCTCCACTTCCTCTCTTCATCTCACACAGATCTGAAGGAGAACTTTCAGATTATTCTTTTTAGCAGTGGACAGAACTTATTGATGTGTTCTTTATTACTAAGGTAAACCCCCCAAAAAAGAAAAAAAAAATCTCTCACTGGTACTGTAAGTATGTTTCCAAATAGTTATAATATGATAATATTTAATATAACAATTTCAGAGTGAAATTAAAACAAGACCCTAAAAAACGAGTTTGTCCAAAAACCAAAAAAATTAGTTAGAATTTAATCGTCAACTCACAACATTCATTGCACGATGAACGAATGAAGATTTTTGTTCGTGGCAGAGCTTGGGAGCTCACTTTTGGTCACTTGAACGAATTATATATGTTGAGTTATTGTTAACAGATGAAATTCCAATGGTACTATCATAGCACTTTTTGTTTATTATCTAGAAAGTAATTATTATTTTAAACACTGTTAAGTTATATAGATGCATGAGTGTAGCTTCACTAATGAGATATTTAGAGGCAGCTTTAAACATACAAACTAATCTGTCGTGAGTTATGAACAAAATTTATAAAATAAGTACAATCGTTTTTATATCTAAAGCCCCGGTGAATACGTGGTTAAGTCGAATTTCGTCCAGAGAGACTTAACTATATTGAGGGAAGCGAAATCGTGCAATTCTCGTAGTTTGTGACTTTAGTTGGAGTTTTAAAATGAGCATTAACTCCATTTCAAGTCAATGCCTGACTTGGCCAGTTATCCGCTACAAGAATAACGTAATACCGGTTCCTTAAATTTCGTAATAGTACATGTAAAATTCGACTTAACCTCTTATTCACCGGGGCTGTAGATATAATAATGTGAAAGGCCACTATTAGAATTAGTAATTACCACAATGCAAAGACTTATGCAAAATTCTGGAGTAAAACAAACACTTACCGGTCGACATTTCACCTACTCAGGCATTATCAAGACACAAAAAAAGGTTATATAAATCTCGTCTCGAAGAAGGTGCACTACATCCCACAATCAATAGCCCAAACAGGCTCCCAATCTGAGACAACACCCCACCACCAAGACGTTCAACGTCAGAGATGTGATTTATATAACCTTTTTTTGTGTCTTGATAACGCCTGAATAGATGAAACTTCGGCCGGTAGTGGCTTTGCATTGTAGTTTTTCCAATTGCATTCTAATCAATATTAGTGTTTCTTTTCTTCTCTATTTTATTGATTAGTAATAACCTTACTGATTCGTTAACAATAGTATTGTTTATTCATTTACTTCGGTCTGTTAGTTGTTAATAATTGGCAAGAGTTGAGACAGAAGTATATTATGTATTATAAAACTATAGATTTTTAAAAATAAAAACTGTACGTTTTGATTAGGTAATTCTAATAACACCTTATTAGAATAATTTTTATTGTTTAATATTTTCATCAATCCATTTCAAACACAATAATGAATGAACACTCCAACTAACTTTGAATAATAATACAAAATTTTATTAATTACTTTATTAAAATATACGAATGTGTAATTATTAATCTTGAATCATAATATGTAATATTGCACTGCGTGAGATGTATAGATCCAGCTGCTTCCAGATATGCAATTCATGTGCTAGTTTAATTATTTTTGTTATGTGCGTTCGTTAAAAAAAATAAATTATTCTCTCTCAAGTCTTCTCTTTCTCTAATTATTATATATATTTATATATATATATATATATATATATATATATATATATATATATATATATATTAATTATTATTAAATAATTAAAACTGAGAAAGCTACCAGTATGCCCAGCGAAACATCGGCAAAGAATTCGACTATATGTGCGAAATCAGAAGAAGCACCTGATGAATGGATTAAACATTCTTGGTTTAATATAATGTGATGCCTGATGTTAACCGCTCGAAAAATTCTCTATCACGTTTACTTTTCGTATCGAGAAACCAAAGTAGGCCGGGTTACCTAAAAAAAATAAATATCTAACACATGTTTTATTTAAATTCCTTATTGTCTAAAAGATCATTTGTCATATAGGTTATTTCTTATATTACGCTCATAATGGAAGTTTAATTCGTTAAAAAAATATAAATTGTTCTCTCTCAAGTCACATCTTTCTCTAATAATAATAATTATTGAATAATTAAAGTCAAATAAAATGGTAATAACGCAATTAGAATTAATTCGAAAATAGAAATAAAATTAAATCATTACCTGGGAATGTGTTGTGAAACGACTTGGAAAATTAATAAATAACTGAATTAAAAAACAAAATAAAAAAAAAGACAAAATATGCTGGGACTACATTAAGAGGGCAACGTTAAGAGCATTTTAACTTTTAACATTAATTAAGGGATTAATAAAGCGAAGGGTCCTAAATTCTCTTCTTATTTTGTAATTTAAGTTTCCTAATTTATTTTTATTTTTCGCCCTGTTTTAATTTACGCTTCAAAGGGCCCTGTGAAGTATAATATAATGCGTTCCTTCATCCTAGCAGTCATTGATTAACAAATGTTAACTCCATGGCCTTAAATTAATAAAAGTCTATCTTGTTTTTAATAACTTCATTATTATAAGATAATATATTGTGTCAGATAGTATGAGGTTTAAAATATAATGGATGTTTTGGTATATTCATGTGAATTAAATATATAGAACAATAAAAAATACCAATATTACTATACAATAGTAATTAATTAGAATGATTTTTACATTTAAATCAGATCCATTATCTTAAATTAAATTAGATAAATTTACAAAATAGTAAAATATATTGAGGTGTTGGCGTAGAAAATGCTGGAAGTCAAAAAAACAAAAAAAAAACATTAATCATGCCAATAGTGTTGAAAGAGGAATAAGGCAAAACCGGGGAGTGGCTTAGTTTCTATGAGCAGCGGTTATACTATTTTCTACTTTTGAAACTTATAATTCTAGTAGTTAAAATAGTTCTTTGCTTCTACAGTTTACCTTTTCTTCAATTAATACCTTTCCCACATAAACGCCTCAATTAATACTTTATATTTTAGTGTTTATTATAAATACACTTTTTTGTGTTACTAGTTAGGAACATTATTCGTCTAAATATTACAAAAAAATATGCAAAATATATATTTATATATATATATATATATATATATATATATATATTAATATAAGTTATCAATGTTGGGAATTGTTACAGTTTGATAATTTACATGTGAGAATAAAATTAAAATATCGTAAATTATATAATAAAAAAAATAAAATAAAATAAAATTTAACAAATTTAAAAATAAACAAAAATGAAACAACAAAATTAGTATTTTAAGCACAGAATGAAGGTTTTATAGAACATTAATAATTAACATAAGGTTAATATAGAACATTGTGATTAGCGACAGTACTTAATAAAAATTTATACAAAAAAGATAAAATCAAAAAATGAAAAACTATGTAACTAATGAATTGCCCTTCTCATGCCTTAGAGTTTATCAAAATCAATGCCTTTTATAAATGATAGTAAGTCAGTTCTAAATTTAGAGAAAATTAATTGTTCCGTCTCAGGCCAAGTCCCTCGTTTGAGTATTATGTTTTTTATCAATTTAATTATTTGCCGTTCGTATCGTGAACAGTCATACAGTATGTGTCTGAAAGTGCGGCTCTGTCCATCTTCATCACACGCGTCTGGTCTTATAATGTTAAACCGTTCCTTATAAAATTAAATTGTTAATGGAATGAATGATGTTCTTGTTGTCAGTGTGTATGTTAATTTGCGTGTAAGTCTGTGGCAGATGTTCATATATATATATATATATATATATATATATATATATATATATATATATATATATATATACTGGAATAATAGGCTAGTATTAGTAAAAACACCCTGGGACCGAATTTTTTAATAAGACTGCCCTGATAAGATGGGTATTAGGAAGTGCTAAAAAAACAGAGGCTAGTTGTGGGCTGGTGATTGGAAGGGGAATGTCCCATATGGGCTCCTTGGAATTCCCATTACTGCGCCAGAATCGAATCCCTTTTATAGCCACCCTGTCTGTCTCTTCTTAAAATTGATCCAGCTCCCTTAGCTGTCAGTTTGTTTTCTCTCAGTGTAATTTTATTATTTATATATGTCAATAGTTTATTTCACTCAAAATCGTTATGGTTTGATATTATAATCCAAACTATCGTAGGATCCGTAGTAATGTTCTTTGTTTTTTTCTCCTTCTTTTCTTTATCCCACATTTTATAAGTTATTTATACAATCTATTGGCTTGTTGTAATAATCATTAAACTTCAAAGCAAAATTATCTTAGAAATCCAGTATATAGTAAGATTAATAGATATATTAATAAAAAATATTTAAGTAAATTGCGTACCTAACTTTTTTCATTTGATGGTGTAGCGTAAAAAGTAGGTGATTTAATATTAATTAAAATTCAGTTGAAAAATTTGTTATTTTTTTAACATATTCTTCTGTTATTTTATCATATCATTATTCCTGTACTTCACTTTCTATTCTTTATTTTATAAGTTCTTCGCATTGATTTAATTTTGTTGTTAACTTTTTTTATAACCATGTTTTGAAACTGTATTTATTTAATCAATATTATTTAATTTATCTTTATTACTTAAGAGATATTAATTTTGCATAATAAATTCAGTTTGACAAAAAAGAATCTTTGATGATAAAAAAGAATCGTTTCTGTCTACCTGGCTGGAATTAAAAAAAAAAAAAATGCAGCAAAAAATGGTTTATTAATCACTATATTACCAAATCTCAAAATTTCTTTTACTAGTTATTTGTTACGCCTCCTTTATTAACGATAGAGAGGACAATAGTTGACTGGAAGATCTAATGTGGGATACAGATATTCTGGGGGGGGGGGTGCAGTCAATGTAACACAAAATAAGAAGAACTTATTTATTGAGTGGCGACCATATTGGCTCAAGCTTCTATCAGCCCTGAAGATGACCTACAACGTAGGTCGAAACGTCGCCACTCATAATAAATGTTCTCTTAGGCAACTCCTTTATTAATGTTCTAAATCGGCTTTTGACCTTATAATTAAAAAAAGTTTAAGGTATTATTAACCTAAAAAAATCTAATATTTATTTTTAATTCCCTTTCTGAGAAATTTAGTAATGATGACTGGGTTTAATTATTTAGTTGTAAACTTAACATTTGTTAATATTATTTATTAGTAAATATTGTGATCATTTTTTTAAATTTAAATTGAAAAAAAAATTTGTTTTGATAAATCAAAACATATTTATTGTTTCTTCTTCATTCCCTCGTCTACGATATTTACTAATGACCGCAAAATTTAGTTATTTAGCTATAAATGTGATACTATACTAATAGTCTAGTGTCAATCACCGATCTTATCTTAGCCTTGAAGAGGACCTGCAATGTAGGTCGAAACGTTGACTTACCAATAAACAGTTCTCCCTCTATAAGAGAATTTTCTTCCGCCCGGACCATTTTCTTCCTCATATAAACTTCATAGTTTATTAATAAAATATTAATGTATTGTAGTAAATAAAATTATATTTCATTATCCATTATCATCATTATAAATGTATTTATTAAATACAGGACAATATTATTAAAGTTTCTTATGATTTTTTTCTTTAATAAGACTTTATATTCAAATTATATCTTAAGAACGGACGGGAGGAATAACCCTGCATGAGATTTCCCATTGTTTTCCCTGACCTGGCGGAAAAGGTTGTTTACCCCGAGAACTACCTAAGAGCCGTGGGAAGGGCGACCAGCTGGCCAACTCTTTGTCGCTCCTAAGAGGATAGTCTTGGGCAACAATGGCGCTAAAGTGGTCCTCGACAGACGTCCTTCCAGCCTATCTGCTTTCCTCCGTCCATTCATCTCTCTCGGGAGTCGAACCTCTCATCAGGAAAAGGCCTTGGAAAATACCCTCCAGGTAGGGAAAATACGTCTCTCTCCTCGATCAATAACGTCTTTGAAGCTCTGTAATCAAAGCTGGGTTAATGATTCAAAGGAAACATCATTTAAAATTATTATTACTAAGCAACATTATATTTTTTTTATGAATTTCACCTTAGCTTTTTTGTACATAATCGTAAAAAATCTTGCAAGCCCATGTAAGCCTTGGAAATTGTCGGATTAATTAGAAATAATCTCTTTAGTTCAATGTTTCTTCACCACATGCTTCAATAATTAGTTGTGCGTTGTGCTAAAAAATATGTGTATGGAGCACGAGACGATAATGAGAAATAAGATTTTCAATTTAACGAAAACCTTTATATTCTATTGAAAAGTCATTTTATTGTTGAGTCGAAAAGGGAAATGAACTTAGTGGATTAAAAATAACAACTCGACCCTAAACTCACTCTTTTCCTGAGAATCTTTATTTTTCATATGTTCCATTCCATTTGAAGGGGTGTAGTTTAAGTTTAAAAACTCCATTTTTTGCATTGTAAAGACATTTAGTAGGAAAAATTTATAAACATAAAATTATTAAATTAAAATTTACGCATTTATTTATTGCTTAATGATTGATTTTATATAATGGCACTGGCTCATTATAGCATTATTGCATTGTATAGTTGAACTTTTTATTTCAATAACACTTACTAATTATTCCGGCCTTACGAAAAATATACTAAACATATATTGCCACAGTTTCACCTAAATAGTTATTGCTTTGTTTCGAAAATACACTTGGTAAAAATTCATGAAATATATTTGGCTGAAACGGTTCTACATCTTTAGGTACTAAAGGGTTTGAGTGGCGCATTGACAGCGAGTGAAATTGTATTGTGCCAATAAACTTCTGCCAACCTGTCCAAACTCTTTACGAAATATTGACTCCACATTTTTTTGTTAAAAGCAATCACTAGAGAGCAATGCCTGCATTACTTCTATTTCAAGTTTTCCATTTCTAATATTTTACTTAATTACTTAGTTATTTAAAGTCCTATTTTTTCAGTTTTTAAACTATTTTTTGTATTTAAATTGATGTAATTTTTACATATTTAAGGGATGAATTAGGAAGAAGTTTAAATATTAGGCAAAATAACATAAAAATCAAATTATTTTGCTATAATTTTTAAAAAATGCACTCCGATCTTTGTTAGACAAATAATCAATTCCTTGACTGCAAAACAAGAACCATCTATATCATTAACCATAAGCCGTAATTTTCAAGGATGACTATATTATACCTCACACCTTAATAGTTAAGCTTAAATTCGGAATTATCTAAAATCCATTGATATGATAATTAACATTAGAATCTGTCTTTAAAACCTTAATATCAAACAACCTATACTTGCATCACTTTAAAATAAACAGTATATTAGAAAAAAAATTATGTTACAAAAATCGTTGTTCGAGAAAATACGAAATGGTGTTGATGACCAATGTATTTTTTACGCGGTATTAACATAACGAATACACAGACAATTTCCTATCTATCGGTCTATAACAGTGGTACCCAACCTTTTCTGTAGCACTTCTCCCCTTGTTCAGGTTAAAGCCTTCAACCCCCCCCCCCGCCACCCTCTGTTCAAACGAAAGCCTCTCACACCCCCCTTTGCACAAAATTTGTAATTGGCATTTGAAAAAAAACATTTTGTTTTGCTATCACAAGTTACAACATTAGAGGTCTCAATTTAAGATAAAGAAGCACTGATAAGAGAATAATAAATTATTGTTTTATTGTCAACTGGCCTTGCACCCTCCCCCCCAGACGCCTTCAAGCTCCACAGGTTGGGAACCTCTGGTCTAGATCCACCGATTACTTTTGTTCGATGTCAGTAGGCGCACGAGGACGTTAATTATTTCTCGCTTATATAAATATATATATATATATATATATATATATATATATATATATATATATATATATATATATATATATGTAAACGTTTCTATGATTCTCAGGACTTAAAACGAAGACAGAAAAGCTTATCTTACTTTTTAAAGTGACCATTTAATTTTTAAAACTACAATATCTTCCTCTTGTGCATTATCGACTGGTGAGTTGAGTGTGGAGCAAGCGAAGCCTGAATAAAGGAACCCCAGGAAAATCTATTTTCCTTCCGCCTTTCATTGCCAAGTATCGCCATATATATCATTATATAATCCGGAACTGGCTATCCCGGGTTCAGTTTCGTGATAACAAACTCATCAAAATCCATCAAATAATTACTTCAAAGGTCCTTCATCTTTTGTCAGATTTAACTTAATTCGAAAGTAGATCCAATTCGACATAATTAGATGGACAAAGGATGTGTGTGTTAGTGGAAAGGGATCCGAGTGGCGGGGACACAGGAGCAAAGGGGTCGGTAGGAGTTAGTGGTTCCATTAGTCGGAGAAAGGATTGGGTACCCACTTTGTTAACCAACTTAGTCTCCAAGGCTGCGGTCTCCTCGTCCACTCCCGACGGTCGAATAATTGCACTTCGTCCTCTTCTAATAGCATCTGCAAAGGAAACAATGCTACATTCCCTACCGCTTTAGGTCACAGCAACAATCATACAATATTGGAAGTGGGTTGATATGGGTATTTAAAATAAAAGATGAGAATTAGATCAAATTTACGCAATGAAGAAAATCTCTTGAAGTTTAAGCTCAAAATATGCAGAGTTGGAAAAGACTGGTTCAATTCGATAAGATCTGAAATGCCTTTGTCCGAACCGACATAAAGATAATAATTCTTCATTCACTATTACTTCAGCATTGATTCGTAATTCGATTATTGAACATTGCCGATCCGGCCCAATCCCAATATGAATCTTTTTGTGACAAATGCTATCCCCATTCATACACACTAAATTCAAACCTCGCCCTCTTCATAAATTCCCAATAACTTTCTGAGGACTCTGAAGAAGATGGCTTCGGCACATTTTAACTCAAACATGTTATCGGAGAACTACTAGCGGATAATTTCTCAACTTGTCTTTTTACTTCAATATTCACAACACATATTTCCTATATCTTTTTGTTATTATATAAATAAAGCTTCATATTTAAAATAAATTTTAATCTAGAACAAAAGTGGAATAAAAATACTTGTTAAGACATCAGCAATGATAGTTTTTTTTCCACTCGTACTTTTCCTTTCCTTTTTGTATGTTTATGGTCCTTTTTTTTTTCGTGTTCGTTTTTTAAAGATTGGTGGGTGTATTTTGCATTTAATTTTTATCAGATGTTTTAATTGACCTTTTTCATCATAATTGGTTTTCTTATGATTCAATAATAGAACTGGGCCTTGGAGGTGGGATCATCCTGATTTCCTCTGGTTGGTGTCTTACTGCATTTTAGGTTAGGTTATGATTATTCGTCTATATTCCACCGCTATTATTCCCTTTCTGTCCTGAGGATACCTCAATGGGCGAAATATTGACAGCTATGTGTTTTTCGTTTAGAGATTCAAGCCTTTTATTTAGGATTTTTTCAAGTAGAAGATTTCTCCCGAATTGAATAGGTGATTTCATATAAGATATTTATTAATATATTATGCAGTATTAATTATAATACTGTGCAGTAATGGATCGAAACAAAAATAAATTATAATAATAACTTCATGATAACTTGATATTTTTCACTGTAAAAATAATATAAAACGTTTTAGATCTAACATTCTGTTGTCCGATTTTATAAAAAATCATAAAAGCGACGTTAAACAAATAAACTAACTAACTTGTTGAAAAAAACCTGTTGTTTTTTCGATAATTCATTCTTGTAAAATAACATTTATTGGCCTTGTTTTACTCTAACTTTGAAGTATTGATTTAGTGCAATTTTTTTTTAGTTTTTGCTTAGTAAGTTATGAATATAAATAATGGATATGATCCGTTACTGAGGACAGAGCTGGCCGAAGTAGGGCTCATTAGGGTGTGATTCGAGGGCCTAACTAACTAAGAGCAAACCCAATAGGGAGTTATGCCCTAGCTGGAATTTCATTTGAACTAGGCTGGGGTCGATCCTGCTCCTAATGAACTTAACTCAACCCTCACCCCTAATCGTCCCCTCCACCCACCAACCCCTCCTCTACTAGTTCTCTCGAATTCATAACTGAGAAATTAGAAGGTGGTTATTTACCTTTTTAGTATGAGATACGGTGCGGTACAGAAGTTCAGTAGGATTGTATGTAATGGAAACGTAATTGTTTTAAGGAGTAAAATATATTATGAGAATTATTTTATTCAAACCTGCCAACAGCTTTGGCATAAGCAAGTCTGCGTGTTTGCAATTTAAAGCCAAAAGATATAACTCTTGCCGGGGTGTTCCTTCTTGTTTTATGATCAACGTCACCTAAAAAAAAAGTTTTAATTAACATTCCTCTTTGTATCATACGGCAATAAAACAATCGGGAACCAGCTCCTCAGTCTAGGAATTTCTAGAGGCACACCATTAAGATTTGTTCGCCCATGTAGTCACAATGGATGACCACAGTGCTGAAAGCTATCAACTACATCCCTAAAAAAAATTCAAACCATCAGGAAAGTTCGAAACCATAATAGAAACACAGTAATTATATCTAAAAGTGCCCCGAAGCTGAGAAGCTCAAAGAGTAGTTGCGAAAGACAATTATTTAACAGAAGTCGCATGTATCTTAAAAAAATAAAAAAATCCTATTTCCTTCTTTTTATCGACTTTCCTCTTTCACACATTTAAACACACATTTATTATTCTGAGAGGGAAAATAATGTTTTTAAAATTCATGTTGCTCGTTTGAAATTCATGTGTTGGCTCGGAAATAATGAATTCCATTTAAAAGCTGTTTCATTGAGATTGGAGCCCTCGCGGATTTCTTAAGCTCTTCCATCAACTCCTTATGGAGTTGATTAGTTAGTGATTAGTTGATTGTTAGTGTTTTGTTATTAAAAAAATTAATATAGTTCATTTACAATATTCAATATCAATTAAAATATTGATGTTGAACTAAAAGAATGAATTTGTACTTGATAAAAATTTTACCCAGCTTCTATGAATTCCAAGATGACTCCTGTTCAGCAAGATGTAGATCACTCGAAATGATTTCTTTCTTCTATTAAATAATTAATCAATAACTCTCTAACAAGATCAAATTTTATTTTTTAGCGGATATTCATATTTAATTTGTTGATAAATGAAAACAATATTTTATATAAAAATTTATTTCACGGAAACGTTTTCAGCTATGGAATTCTATCTATGAATTCCGACTGAGTGCCTTATGAAACTAGTGAATGCATTTATATCAATTTAAAAGAAATGTTCATGACTTAAAGTAATTAGCTAATTATCTGAAAAATGTATTGGCGCAAGTTGGTGGGAGTGGGCAGGGAATCAGATCCTGAATTCGAGACCGGCAGTGGCAGATTGATTATTTATTCTATTTACAGTCGCGAATCGAATGTGGAGACCCTCCTGGTGCTAATCCAGCCTCTATAAAGTGTGTACATTTTATTATGGGAACAACCTGGTTGTTGAGAGTGATCTCGACTGAATTACCTAATTGCACGACCGTTTGTTTGGAAGCCTAGGTGTAATAGTACAACTTTAATATTTCAAGGAAACAATAAACTCGAATGCCAATGAAAAATAGTATTTTTCCAAATTAAATGTGGGAAAATAACTTTTTTTTTAACTTTAAGTTTATACATTAATGTCAACTATTCATGAGATTTAGCTACCTCCCTCTTGAATCGAGTCCGGATTCCTAAAGGCCTTGCTTGAGCTGAACAGAACTCTGAATTTGGAAGCGAACTTGGAGATTTTGAATCGGGGAAGGAAGGGGTCACGTACTCTCTCAATGACTGAACCTCTCCGCGGGAATTCAGAATTGTGGCCGGCGCTCGAACCTTCTCTTCTCTCGAACTGAGTCTATCATCAACACTGTTTTCCTCTTATTTACATCACCTATAAATTAATCTTAACATTAACAACACGTAATAAACATGTCGGTTTTTATTACTTTATTATTATTAAAATAAGATTTTATTAATCTGCTCGGTTTAACTCGAGTCATGGACATATTGACTATAAGGAATGGTGAATCTGGAAAACCGTCACTCATGATTTTTCTCCATTTACGATTCCAATATGATCACTGGAATTTTAATTTCATAAACTAGATAAAACTCATTCAATATCTCTCAGAAAAAACAAAATCATAATGTTATGATGAGTTTAGGGGTTTTTTTTCAAGTGAATTTTCTATATCATTAGCGTTTTCAAAACTTTACCATTTTTCCCATGCAGTTTACTATAGACATGAGATACAAAATAAAACAGTATGCCGTTCTTTGTTGTTCCAAAACGATAATGGTTGACTTTTATCTTGTGAAAAAAATTGAGTTCATTGTTGATCGTTTATTGAAAACAGCCTTGAGACTGGTAAGTTTTTCAAACGTCCTCATTGCTCATAACAAGTTATCCAAGACTCCATTAAACTGTACAGACTTCCTGGTCTTAAAAAACAATATACATAGTTAAACTCGTTCATGAATTCATCCAAAAATAATAAAATCTTCAATGGATTCAGTTTTTCTTTTTTTTATATATTGAATAATTAATTCAAGCATCCGATTTTTTTATATTAATTAGAAGTTTGCATTTGATTATGAAGTTGCATATTTTTTTCTGATTCCATTTTTTTTTTTAATTTCAATCTATCTTTTGAAAATAATGACAATATTGTCAAAATTATTTTTTCATAACTCCAATTAAAATAAATAATAATTCAAATATATATATATATATATATATATATATATATATATATATATATATATATATGTATATATATATATAAATATATAGTTCAGAATATATTTATTTTCTGCTGGAGTATTAAAATTATATATATAAGTATTTTTATATTGGGTGCTATATCAGGTATGCATTTTGACAAAATATACAACATGTTGAGTCTTTTTATGGATTATCTTTCATTGCCTCAATACCCGCTTTATTGTCAAGAGTTATAAATGTTACTCACAGTAAAAAAAAAATAATAATAATAATAAGTGTGCTAGATTTTTAGTGATTTTGTCTGATACAAGTTTTATCTAGAGAAAAATACAATGTTGGTTTGAATATATTTTTAGAGTTTTCATTTAATATTAACTTAGTTTTTTTTTCAAAATTGTTCAAGCAAAATATTTTGATATTTATGAAATTTTAGATATTTAGTATTATGTTGTATGACGTAAATGCCTTTCTTCCTAAATATCGGTTTGGATATGTTTCCAATATTGCTGCCCTCGCTGCTATAACCATATTTTAATAATAAATCACTTCAATATCATACTCATACAATTTTATTAATGTCGAACATTGAATCTCATCTGATATATTGAACATTTAATCAAATAGTGTCAACAATCAAAGAAGAGTTAGGTTAAATTGAATATTACATTTTTTTTTCGTAGGAATATTTTATTTCTGCCATCCCGTTTTGATTCTTAAACGTTTATACAGTTAAAAACACGAATCCATGTTATAATAAGGAGACCATAACTCACTCGTGCATATCTGTGTCATATATTGTAGCTGCGAATAAAACAAGATTAACTCTGAACCATCTTTAAAAAATATATATATATATATATATATATATATATATATATATATATATATATATATATATATCATAGTTTTCTCACACACAGACAAAACTTTTATTAGAAATTTAATAATATTTTAAATAAGTACCAATAATTTTCCAGTAGATGTTTTATGGTAAATTTCCAGTATAGTTTTATATCTATAAGAAAACAACTATTTTGTTTTTGTTTTTGGAAATTCGCAAAGCCATCCTCACTACATATTTTAAAATTAAGGGGAGCTTCGAAAACATGTTTGAGATATTTGATGACTATACAAGCGATATGTTACATTAAAGAGGACAAATCACTCCGAAAAACAAATATGTTGAGAATTTTAAATTTTTTAGAAATTGTTTTTTACTTCTTTTTGTCGTTGTATAAGTTATCCTTTGATTGTGTCGCCCATTTTTTGTTTCCTAAATTGTAGTAAACATCCAAAAATCAGCTCGAACCGTCGCAACTGAAAATTCTCCTTGTCCAATCCTTCATCAGCGTGTCTACTATATTGGCGTTCTCTTGAATGTTTCTTATTTGGAGCACTGATACTTTTCCAAAATTTACATTTCAACTTTAATCTTTTTTTAGAATGAAATTGGAAAAATGAAGACGCAAGTATCCAAAATACTGAAAAATATTGTAGAAAATTTCCTGATGTGAAGTTGCTATAATTTATGAATCTGTTTGGGCCGTTGATGTGGGATGTGTTGCATTTGGCATGCGTGGATGCAACTTTGTTGTTCCTATGTCATAATGGTGCCTGAGTAGGCACTGCTATTTACAGTATTTCAGAGAAGTAAGGATTATTCTTTCCTATTGGATTCTTTTTTGTTTTTTAACACTTTATTGAAAGACTACCATCTGCCTCTTGGGGGCAGCAATGGTGTAAGTAATGGTGCTATGTAGCTTACAATCATTCCATAACAAAACAATGATATAAACAAAATAAAATAAATAAATATGTACAGGCGGAAAAATATATACATGCGGTAATAAAAATAAATTAATGCGAAAATAATAATAAAATAAAGTAAAAAAAAAATAATATTTTTAAAAAATATATAATGTACACATTCATACCCTATCCTATTGCATTCTACTAATTATTTATTATTACTTTTTTAAATAAGTACATATTATAGGTAATTTGTGCGGTTTATTAAGTATAAAGGTTCTGAGAAGTTTTCGTGTGTTTTTTCAGTTCCTATTTGAGATCCTGGTTTTTGTTGGAAGTACTAATGAATATACTTCACTTTTCATTTCAGAAAAAAAAGTCAATCCTCCGCGGTTTTTCAAAGACCGAATTTGTTATACTTCCAATTAGAGCGATACCTCTATAAACGCTGAGAGAAAAAGAGAGGCGAAGAACCAGTGGAGATGGGAGAGAATAAAAACTGACTCGTTCATTAGAAGGAACCGCAGATTTATTGCTAGGGAGAGAGAAGGATCTTGGGGTATTTATTTTCTTTGAAGTCCTTTCTCCCTTTTTTCCCATTCTCCCTCTTTTCATTCCCCTTTCATCAGGCTCCTTCCTAAATGAATATGTCTCTCGGGCGGATAAGCTTCATAAGGGAAATTTAATATTCCTCGCAGTGGAGGCTCCTTCTCTCCCTGTTCTTAAATTATAAATCCTATTATAAAAAGAATTCTAGGTCAAAACGCCCTTTCGCTATAATGTTGATTTAGGATTTAGATCTTTGACTTAACTTCTATAAAATTTATGACTTAAGGATCGCTTTTTTCTTGAATGAATCTAGCAGGTACACACATGAGTACACATATGATTCTTATCCATTGAATTTCATCTGTTAACGCATGTGAAGATTTTAAAGAGAGTTACTGTATAATGTTGTAATTGTAACCATATTTTATGTACAATGCTTGAATTGTATATTTTAACTGTTCTATAAATAAAATCTTTTTATAAGTCCACACTTTTTTTATAATGTGGTTGATGTTGTTTGGTAGAAAAAAAATTATTTTAAGTTCTTCTAGAATATAAAAGGGGATCGTATTTCTAAACTCTATTCTTTTATAACCTGTTGTTGGTGAGTAACTATCTACATTATCCATTTTTAGGTGGGTATTTAAAAAATAAATATTTTCTACATAATACTAAATCGTAATAATTTATAACTAGCAATGTTGGACCCCCTATCACCCTAAAATTTTATTGTCACACTGAATACATTAAAAAATTCTAATGTATCACCTGAATAATAGTGAACTTATGCTATCTCAGCCATAAATAATTGAATAAGTTATGTGAGTAATGATTGAAGTAAGTTTTATATAGAGGTTTAAGACCTTAGTTACTAACCTTAGTAACATTACTGTCTGTACTTTGTGTCTAATTTACTTACTGAATGGGAATACGTTAATGTCATGAAGAAAAATATTTCCTTGCAAAAATCTTTCCTGTTTTGGAAAAATTATTTGCGGTTTGGAATTTTAACCTTCCTCCTCATTTTCATTTCTTAATTGTAGCAAAAAATGTACACTATAAATATCTGATACAGAGATTTGGAGAACCTTAATTCATTTTTGACAATATCACTTTTCAGATAGCGAGGCATAACTGTAAATCATTCTAATGAAGTTTTCAAAACTTTATTAAATATCATACAATATTTGTTTTTTTAAGATTTCCACATATTGAGATTTCCTATAACCAAAAATTTCTTTTTTTTCCATTTCCTTTTAGCCCGTAAACCTTGTTCCCTCAGGATGAAGATTAATATTATTATTATTATTATTATTCCTCTAAGGAGGAAGAACAATATTTATTATAGTAAGTGTACTTGTTAATGCAATAAATTAATAATAAAAATGAAAACTAAAATTACAATAGAATGAAATTACAATATAATGAAGTTATATTAATACTTTTTTTATTCATTATCCTTAATTATATATCCATCGCTATTTTTTACTTTTCTTTTACTCTATATGTTATTATATTCTTGGTACTGTAATGTTTTTTTAATAGTTATTTTTGTTTTATTTGTTTTTTCTCTCATAGCTCTGAAGATGACCTACAAAGTAATATAAAATGAAAAATTATACAATCTTTGTATAAATATTATACAATTTAAGATCTTTATAAAGTTTATAATACGTTCTTTATTTAAAATCAGGGAAGCAAGGCTTAGTGGAGCTCACTTTTATTTGAGACGTATATATTTAATAATATTTAATTATTAAATTAATAATATATATCGACAACGTGTTAAAAAAGATGATTTTATTCATGAATTTCAGTTCTCGTACTGGTTGGTCAGTGAAATTGCAACGTAACATGTTTCTAAATGCTGCAGTGTTTGCAATTTATTTTAATTTTTTTATTTTTTGTAACAGTGTGAACTGATTTAAAGGTATCCTATCTCTCAAATAGTTAGTGGTTAGTAATTTTAAAATTCCAATGGTAAAACAACGCTTTGAACATATTAATTATAATTTTCTTTTCCATCTTCATTGTGATGGAATGAAATAAAGGGAAAATGAAGGTTTTAATGATAATTTTATTTTAATTTTAAATAAATAACCTTTTATTTATTTGACTACTAATATTGGACAATAAAACCAATCTATTTGACTGTCTATCTGGTTCGCTCTACTTTGTACACAATTTAGCCGACACTATGTTTAATGTGACATTTAGAAGTAAATGTAGTGCAGTGTTGGGTGGGAGCGGCTGGCTCTGAGGCAAATAAACAGTTGCGGGAGTCAAACAAGGGGGTTAGTTAATGTCACTCCTCTCCCAACTAGTCGTTACTGAATGACGAAGCTGATACAGCAAAGAGCTATCGAGTTTGGCGATATCGATTCCCTATATCACTAATGGTCACACCTACTGTTAAATTTTTGTTTCTTATTTTAACTGTTATTGTATTTTTTAATATAAGAAAAAAAAATTTAACTCGAATTTTATTTACCCTTGTACATAGCCTTTAAGATAAGTATATTAAAATTAGTAGGTTTATTTAAAAAAATATAAATATAAACATATATGTTTATATGGAACATAAATGTATATAGTTAATACGCTTAAAATATTTTTATTAGCTTGTGTTTTGTTTGGACATATCATTTTCATATTTTTTTTCTTTTAATAAAAAAAAATATTACTGTACATAAATTGTAAAATACATTTTCTGGCAATTAATATTAACACACTGCATATATATATATATATATATATATATATATGCATACTGAATTTTATGTTATAAAAAATATATTCATATTTAAGCTACATCTATATAGAAATTCTATTTAATTATTCATTTAAATGAATCTAAGTACATTTTTAATTGTGTAAATAATATTTTTATCGTTATTTGTGAAAAATTGTAAGCCCCTTGTATAAAAACTGGGCAAATAAATGTTTGTTGGGCAATAGTATGTGTTTTTATTGTTTCCTCTTTCCTACGGCTGTTAATCATCTAATTTTTTTTTTCATAAATCTGAATAGGACGTGACGAAGGTATTCTTCATTAAACCCTGTCAGGGCAATTAAATAAAGTGTAAATCCTAATTTTAAATTTGAACCTCTCAAGCTTGATTGTTTACTATTTTGGTTTAGTATATAAATATAAATATCCATATGCAGTGACAATTGAATTTATACAAATAAAATATTAATTGCGATTGTCTTAAATTTACTAAAAGGGCAATTTAGACAAGATAATCACAATTATTGTGTATGTGTTTTGCTTTGTTTTTTTGTGAATCATTGTTATCATTCCTAATCTGAACCAGTGATTTGACATGTCTACCAGAAATAATTTAAAATTTAAATTACAAATATCCAAAATTTTAAAATATGATAGATCCTATCTAAACAAGTAATTCATGACATAAAAATTAATATTCAAAACCATTTATTTTTCATGAAAATGTTTTTCATCAAAATCATTTTAGTTGGAGTGATTATTATTTGATATTAGCAGGTAAGAGAAATACATTCATACAGCCTACAGCAAATCACAAATTATAGTAGTTAAGTGAAGTTTAGCTACTATAGTAGTAAGTAGAAGATTTTATTCTTTCAGTAATTGTACTATAATGATCACTTTATTTTAATTTTTTTTTTATTTGTGAATTAATTTAAACTATCTTTTGACAATTTGGTCCTCTCATTATGAAGGAACGGGATTGAGTATTTAGATCTCTACCAATGCCGCTCTTCAAAATTAGAACATAAATTTTAAAAAATATGTAATCTTGAAAAACATTATGCTATATTAAGTTTTACGTATTATAAATAAATATGGCCAAAACTCTACCGTAAGGATTTTTATATAAATGATTTTCTGTTTGTTATTTCCAATAAGGAGCATTTATAACCATCCAAGAAAAATATTAAATCCTCACAAAATTGGTGTACTAATTTTAAGTCAAAATACAACAAATTTTTCTACGAAAAAAAATCATCAAAACCAGACTATTTATAGTGAAGATATATATAATAGAACTTTGCAGACAAACCTCGGCCTTGCAGTTCAGTTTTCTCGGTTCCGCCGTTCGTATCTCGTATCGTATCTAATCCCTCACTTATGTATATGAAAAAAATATACCTTTATACAAAGTTTTTAAATAAAAAGTGGGAAAAATTTAGGGTTTTTATTTATTAAATATAATTTTAATTGAATGAATTAATAGTTTGAAAATGTAAATAAGGTTGTTAGAAGATATATTGAATTGACATTAATGGGCAATTTGAATAATGGCGTAGATAGCCGTGACGTGGATAGGTGCGCACTGATCTGCAGATAGAATATCGCCTAAGTTGGAGCTCTATTGGCAGCGGCCCCTGAACATACATTTTCCTCTTTCCGTTTAATCCATTTAGCCAAGCGACATCGATATTGTTGTTTTCCATTTGTTATAATTAATTTGACCATTTTCCATTATCCGGATATTACTTCTACTATTTTCCGAGACGTGGATATTTCACAATAGTTTTAGATATTATATATTTTGCTAAATCTGCTGATGCGACACATTTATCAATATTCAACAACATATCTTAATGGATATGACGACTTCTTTTTATGCACTACTTTTAAATTGAATTTATATCGTCATCTAAGAAAATTAGATTTTTATTTTTTTATATAAACCAACACGTGCTTTTTACTTCAGTTTTAATGAACAAGGAGTGATTAATTAGAGAAACATGCCGTAACTTGATAGAGTCACTAGTCCAGCTTGCGTTATTTCGGGGATTCTTGGAAGTTTCTAAAAAGATCAACATAATCATCATTAAATAAAGGATTCTAAGGCTGCTAGTTCAGGGCCTTCAATATTACGAAAAGTAATATATTTTTATAGTAGGTAAAAAAAAATATCTCACTAAGCGCAGATGAAATCAGATAAAGTGCGATTATTTTACCATATGGAGAAATTTTTACTGCAACAAAAAATGTAAGGTATATAATTCATGGCAGTTCGATTGCCACCGATATATAGTATACAAAATATTCTTAAAAATATATATAAATATAAAATATCATAATGCGTTAAATATAATTGAATAGTTAGTTGCCTGGAAAAAGGGCGTATGTTACAATTTTAGTTTTTCGTTGTTTTTTTTCGTTTAACAAGGTCCATGTGATGGCCCCTACCGCTAACGTTAGTTGCCTAAATATTCAATAGAGGTCAGGGATAGCACAATCGTTGTCCATATCAAAGGATGATGAGTCTCTCAAGAGACAAAGTTCCAGCGGAAGAAAGGCGCAAGTCAAGATATCCTAACCTTACTAGTGTTATTTACAAGGCCGTAAGTGCAAAATCTATAAAATGGAAGAAGGGCGTATGTCACAGTCGCCTAATTAAATGACCCGTTCTCTTATTTTGGCTCTCTCGTAAACTTGTAACTAAAAAATGTAACATGCGCCCTTTTTCCCGGCAACTATTCAATTATTATAATTATATAATTGAATTGCCCTTGGGAATTTGTTCATATGAGATCTTAATTTGTTATTTGTGTCATATTTATCATGGGTAAATCCTTAATTGTTAATAATAATGTATCTTTTATATTTGTAATTTTTAAACTTAAAAACAAAAATTGCATTATCTAATCAATAAAGACATCGTTGATGGTAAAAAAAAAATGCCTTTTATAAGAAACATTCAAGAACTTATATCCACAAGCAAACCATTGATTTTACCTGATCACTCAATTGACAAAAAATATGTATAAGAATTCAATATAACCTTAATTAGTTTAAATAAAGTTGTAATAGAATTATACTATGGAAATTTTAATTGTGTTAAACAATTGATTAGACTAGGTATATTGTTAAATATGATCAATTTTGATGCGTACATAAGTTATTTGAATCATGGGGAGTTTTTATTTATCTGTAATACATAATAGTATATTACTTCTCAGAACAATCTTCCCAGTTTTTTTGTATATGCTCATAAATTTCTGAAGTTGTCAGTTAATGAAGTTAAATTACATCAATGCTTATTTCATGAATAAAATAACGTCAAGCAATCGTTATAAATGAGACCTCTGATACAAAACTATTTAATTCAATACTTCTATATTACAAAAGCACTTCCTGGCAACAGAACTGAAATGTTTTAATAAAAAAACGAAGCTTCCTAGTATTGAGAAGTGAGTACCTTCAATGAACGCACCGATTAAACCAGCTCTACACTAAAGTATTGCAAAACTATAGGTCGATATTGCCGTGCGCTTTCACCGGCTTTATTTAGTATTTTTTTTCTTTTTTAGTTACACCGAACTTTGGGGTACTCCGTCCTTCCGTGTTTCGTCCTTTCCTCAGCGGAGATTTTGATTGTCATTGTTCTCACCTCAAATCTCATCCTCTTGTCTCGGGTTATGCTCTTGGCAATTCCGTACCCCAAAGTTCTCTCTGTCTCTCGTGTTCGGTTTAATTATATATATACATCTCGGTTTAATTGTATAACATATATAGTGTGAAGATAAATGCGGTAAATACTATTTCGGAACGTCGGAACAATCCTTGAAACTTGGAGTGTACCAACATTATACACAAAATATATTTGTAATTCAATAATAAAAAAACCCTAATAAACCAGATCAAACAGCTCTACTGAGCTTTTAGTACAAACACTCAATAACACTCTAAAATAAATACAATTTGACACGTGTAAGGTATTAAGAGTTGTACTTACAATTTTTTAAAGAATAAATCAGTTAATCATTAATCAGTCACCTTACAAAATTTCATAAAATGATAATATTGTGATAGTTCTGATCAATGAGTAAGTTACCCATATTTAGGAACAGCAGTTTATTATTTATTAATATTTATTAAATTAAATTTGCATAACACGAACTTAGACCTTGAGCCTCCATAATTTGTTTATAGTGCGATTTACTACACATTTTAGAAATGCACAACATACATTTAAATTTTATAAACCTAAAATAATACACCTAGAGAAAAATAGATTCAAACGGAATATAAAAGAAATTATAACTTTAGAAAAATATAAAAATCGCCTAGTCTCAAAACGTCACCAAAAGAAATTTAAGAACTGACTGGAACTTAAAAATCAGAATATATTGTTTCTACAACAGTCAAGATAAGTAGAAACCAATAAATATATATATATATATATATATATATATATATATATATATATATATATATATATATATATATATATGTGTGTATAAAACCTTTCTTAAATTGCCACGGCAAATATTTTTACTCCATTTATCACGTGTGTCTTCTGGTTTATACAGAATATCCGTATGCTCTGGCACGATCGAAACCAGAAGATACAGGGATGAGTGGATCAAATACTTATTTAATATTTGTAACAGAAAATAATATCTATTAATTAATTTACAGATAATTATTTTTTAGTACTTTCAATGATTTAAATAAAACTAAAGAACTTTCTACCATGAAATTAAAACGAAAACTAAACATATCTTCATTTTGCTGCTCTCCATTAGTTATTATGAGGTCCTTAAATCAACATAACTTGGGTAATTTCTATACCCGAAATATCACTTTCTAGTATTTTCTATGGTTGAGAATAGGGGAATGATAAAATTTAAATTAGAACGGATGTGGCAAAAGTGAATTGTTAAATTTATTTTATCTCTGCCAGAGCGATGAATATATTCAACATACAATCTCCTCCTTTTGTCTCCCGAACTACTGACTCTGTAAAAACAATAAAGTCTTTATTATATGGCATTCAATTTACTTTAATGTTACATAAAGTACCTTTTGCTAAAATGTATAGTTCCCGAGTATTTTAAAAACAAAAAAAAATATTTTCGAACCACCATTTTACTCTATTCTTTATACTTAGGGGCATTTCACACTCACAAGATCAGGAGAGGCATTTCATTTTTTATACCGAAAATCCCAATGATTATTTGTATCAAAATCCAAATTAATGATTTCTTGCATTCATTATCTGGACTACATAATGAAATACAAACATTTAATAACCTTTAATAGTTTTTGTTCTTGCAAAGATACAGCACATATATAATATGCTTATATTGGCTTATGCAGGAAGTTTGAGAAGTGTAATAACGAATAAAATACAGTTAAAGTTTCGTTTATCTGCATAATTTCGAAATTTGCACCTAACTATGAAAAGGGAGAATCATTCGTTTATTGTTCTTTTAAAAGACACTAAAACAATTTATCTGTTAAATCCTCGTTATCAAGATTATATACTTATTAGTTCTCAATGAATAATTATTAAAACACGGGTAATGCGGGCCATCATCATAGAATGATAAAATGACGTAGCATTGTTAGTCCAGAAGAAAAGATCAATTCGTAAAAATTGTGTCTATCATTTAAGGAGTGAAAACCTGTGAAAAATATATTTTTTTTTTAAACTGGTAAAGGTAGAAATATTTAATATTTAAAATATTTAATTTTAATTTTATTTTTTTATTTAATTGAATTTTATTTTATCTAACTTTTTTGCATATTCATTGAACTCGATTGAGAAAGAATTGTTCACAATACATATTGTTATCAAAAAAGATAAAGGAAATAAAAAAAGAAAACATCTGTATTGCATACTTATGTTAATTAAATTCAAATAAAGATGAATTGATCGAATATCACAGGTATCGGGTTATATGATAAAGAAATTATTATTAGTTTAATAAACACTGAACAGATATGTTTTTTTCTAATAGTGGATGGGAGAATAAGGATGTATGTCATTGTATTTAATTGATGTATGAATTAGTGATTATTGTATGGCATTTTAGTTTTGTACTTTTATTTAGTCTGTTAGCAGCTGGAGACGGATCATATGGGACCTAGGACTCTTCTGGGGCTCACCCAGCCTCTATAAAGTGGGTACCCGAAATAAACGTGAAAATCTGGTGGTTGAGTTTGATTTAGGACAAATCACCACACTGCACAACCGTTGTCCTTGAAACAGTGCTGTCTCTACCATCCACTGAGCCCCAGACCCGTCACGGGTTGTAGAGATACAGTTTTTTTATTGTCGGTTTGAGTTTTAGTGATGAATAGTTTCGTTATCTTTTTTATCCTTACCAATCTGTATTGATAAATTAGATTGTCACCAGGGAGTACCATACAATTTACTCTAACGCTAATTTAAAATATCCAATTAAAACTGTAAACAGAAAAGTTAATTAAATGCTGGAACTAAATCGGCCCAGTTGTCCTCGGCTGAACTAATGAGTTCATAATTTTGAGAATTTAGAAGAGGGAATTACAAAACGGATAAAGGGAACAAAAGGTGGGCTTGGTTAAAAAAATGTCAACAGCTCAAACGACAAAACAGCTCTTTGCATATTGTAGTCTCTGTAGTAGTACCAGCAAAGAACAATAAGGCCGCGGAATAAAAGCCAGAATTTACTGCCCACCAACTTGGAATTAAATGCCATATTCCTCCCTTAATCTCAAAAGCGGTTTTCCGCTCTTCCTTAATTCCGAGTTACTACATACGTTACAGCGAAGTTGTACAGTACTCAAATCAAATTCAAAGTGTCATGACTTTTCTGAAACCGTACATAAATTACCGTTTGAATGAACCGTATTAGGAGTCATATCCACTTAAAAAATATAAAGAAATAACATTACACATTGAAGTGAAGCTTACCCCTTCCCAAAAGATAAAGAACTGAAACATAACTAATTTTGGAACAAGTTTTAGTGTCAGAGATCTCAAAAAAATGTCTTCGTATATCTTTTTTCAGCCCAAGATGGAATATCAGTAAATTTTGCTATTTTGAGGAGCACGTTACAAGTAAACATGTAGATTCCGTTCCGCGATGTCGTAGCCATAACTTGGAAGGTCGTTATGAGGTTAGTTTGTGAAAATATAATTGTTTCAATAAAAATCGGAGGGTAAAAAAGAATAATGATAATGTGGAAACTTCATAGTTATTTGAGTGAAAGACACTTTAGACATATTTATTTATGAACAGTGGTAGTAAGATTGATCAACGGTTTGAAAGTACTTATTTAAAATTTATCTCGAATTGTTGAGGATGAATGAAAATAAAAAAAAAACATCATAACAAACAATACCATTTCAAGAAACCCATAATTGAATATAGAAATTATTAAAATTTTTGTCATTCGAAACACAATAATGATGAGGTAAATGGCAATTATATTTTACTATCTAAAGGCTCATAACATTTTACTATCTAAGTCTTATAGGGAACTATACCAACTACTAGTGAGGTCATATAAGAACTCATGATCAACGAATTTATGGTAATTTAACCGGTTTTTTTTTAGTTATTGCTCAAACTATCAAAACAAAAAGAGTGAAGGAAAAAGGATATAAGAACCATATAATGTTTTAACAATTTATAACAATATAATTCTATATTGTTCATCCTTTCCAAATCATACAATATTGACAGCAAGTGGTGATAACCACCGAGAGCATTTTCCTCTGAAGATTTAATAAGAAAAAGAAAAACTATTTCTCTCGTACCGATATTCACATATGTCCTGTACCACAGTACGCTTAGAGGTTAATCCAATTGAGTAACCATTAAGGGTATGTACTATTAACACAGTACTATTAAGGGATAAGTGGTCTCGATAACCAATTGTGCTTTAAAAGATAAATATGAAAAACTTTGGAAGCAAAAGAGAGTAAGAGAGAGAGAAAGAGAGAGAGAGAGAGAGCATCTGCTCAATAAGGTATGAGACGGAACAAGTCGAGCCTTGAGCGTTCCATCCTAAGTAGTTGCCGCTCTCATCAAGTCTGTCAACTTTTATTCCGACTGTCGGGAAGTTGCATATGAACGCCAAGTCCCCTTTCCTTTTGAATATTGATGGCCTGTACCTCGTTTGCTGTCGCGAATCTTTCAACCGTCTACTTTCATATTTTTTTATCACATTTTACTCAAAAAAAATCTAAATCCTAAAAAAATCGAAACACTGCTGTCCATGAGTGGCCTTGATTTCAGTACATTTGGTAATTGATAGAGACTTCATTTTGACAACGATTACAAAGTTATTTAGCCAGATTCACAATGAACCAATAGGTTATCCCACTTCATAGAGACCGGGTGAGCCCCTATAAGGGTCTTCAACTCCAATTGGGTAGCAACCAGACTCCTGGCATCAGTAAGCTACTCAATCTTCCAATGTAAGCTGTTGGACTACTGAATCCATGTACTCGCTCACCTAACACAATATTTTTATTTAGTATCGATCTATTAACTGTTTGATTTTGACTTCCATGCTATTCATTTTTTTACTTTTCAATTATTTTTATTGTTTCGATTCTATTTCATTTTATTTTTAATGGATAAACAAAATAATTTAATAATAATATATCGGAGCGAAGGGGCTCGATGGTAGAAAGCCTTGCTGCCATGCCGAAGATCCTGGCTTAAATATCCGATTGCTGGCAGATTTTATTTAATCTGTTCTCAGTGGCGGATTGGGATCAGGGACCGTCACTTCTTCGGTCCCAGTCCATTCCTCTCCTCCTGAAAGCATCCCTTACACTGTCTTCCCAGAATATGCAAAGCCTTCTCCTCTGGGCCTTTTTCCTTCCATGTGGGTCTTATAAGTCTTCCTGGCGATTCTCTCTCGTTCCATCCTAAATAGATGTCCAAACCACCATAGTTAGTGTTCCTCCAAGGTAGTCTCCGCTGGTTTAATATCGAGATTAGTCCGTATTGTAAAATCAAGACATGTAAGACAATAGTCCGCCCAGTACTAATTTATGGCTCGGAAGCATGGGCTATTGAGAAGGCGGATGAAAAACGGCTCTCGGTGTTCGAAAGGGGGACACTGAGGAGGATTTATGGACCCATCAAAGTAGGCGAGACATGGAGGAGGCGTAAAAACCTGGAACTGTAAGAACTCTTTGAAGATAACGAGATCTCCAAAATCATAAAATTGGAAAGACTTCGATGGGCTGGCCACCTAGCTAGAATGGATGATGGCGAGATTCCGAAGAAAGTGGCCACAGAAGAGATCTTAGGAACAAGGAGAGTGGGACGACCGAACGTAAGATGGATGGATGGTGTGACCGAAGACGCTAGGACTGTTCTCGGCGCGCGGGACCGGAGGACTGCTGCACAGGACAGAGCCAACTGGCTGAGGCTACTTGAGGCGGCCCGGACTCGGTGACGAGTTGTTGTGCCGGATAAAGTAAGGTAAAGTCCGTATTGTTATGTTCCGTATCTTATCTCTTCGAGTTTTCCTAGCTACTTTTCGCATTAATGATAAACTAACTATTCACAAGCAATAATAAATACTTTTTATTTATTTGTATATGTGTTTTTATATAAATAAATATAACGGGTATAGTTAGGCACCTATAGCAGCAAATAACTATAACAAGTAATGAAACTTTAAAGTCCTTATTCTTGTTATAATCTACCCTAACCCTCATAATGATCCTGATAACCCGATGTAAGAGTATGAATGAAAATGTTGTAGGATGGAACGGTGTTGTCTGCAGAGTGAAATTTATACTAAGATCCCCATTAACAAACGCTAGTTGGAGATTGGAGCCGTTGCTATAAATATGGAGATTGTGGGGAGGTGGGGAGATGGGGAGGACTAATAGAGAAGGCCCTGAAGAGGATGAGGAAGAAGAGCATTAAGATAAAACAGAAGAAGGCTGTCGGACAAGGCTCCTTAACCCCCCCCCCACTCCTTAACCTCCCCACTCCTTTATTATCCCATATTTCGGAAGCAAGCGCGCATTCAACGACTCCTTTTTTCCACGTTATTCAGATTTAACCACTCTTAGGGAAGAGAAAATTAGAGTTTACAAGGGCCTTACAGAGTTATTGAGCCTCAAGTACTTCCCGACACACCATCTTACCTAAACAGAGGTCATCCATAATTTTAGAAGCTAATGGATGTACTGTACAACCGTTTGGTGGAATCAGGATTAGATCAGATTTAATGTTAATACTTATGACTAAGGAGTGGAGTAGATCAGTATGTAAATTTATTTAATCTGTTTACAGCCACACATAGAACCTGTGGGATTAAGGTATTTAGATAAACTGATTGAATATAAGTTACACAGTCTACTTGAGAAATAGAAAAAAACCTCTACCACTGCAACCCTTAAGGGCTAGGGTTCAGCACATTTTAGAGACAGTACTGCTTCTTGGACAACGGTTGTGCAGGGAGGTGATTTGTCCTAGATCACGCTCAACCACCAGATTTGGGTACCCACTTTATAGAGGCTCACCCAGCCCATGGGATTTATCTCCGGCTGAAATTAGATTAAATAATAGTCTTGCCATCAGCGAGATTAATAATATATTCAAAAAGGTTTCCTTAAAGGATTCTTACGAATAAATAGGGTTATATAACTGTTATTAACATACTTTTAGAGGTTTTTTAGAAATTTCAGGCTGTTCGAAGTTTACCAGCACTCTGTTATATGCCATAGAATAGAGTCTAATAGAATACTTGGTAACTTACTTATTAGGCTCGTTTCATACTTATGTGGTATGGTTCGGTTCGGTGCGTATTCGATTCGTTTTCGGTATCCGCCGAAAATGAACGAAAACTCTTCAAACACTCGGTTATTATCAGGTTTCAGAACCGAATCATCGAATATGCAGTCGCCCATTATGTCCACAATGCTCACTATGGAGAAAAGATAAATTATTGCAAGTTGTTTCTCTATACAAGAAACAAAAACCGAAAGAGGAATAATCGATTTCTGGGTGCACCCTATCCTCACCAAAAGGGTGGATTTTGGTGCATTTTATACCAATTTTCCGAAGTTAAGGGAGCACGAACACAAAATTTCCAATTACTTCAGGATCAATATCAAGTGAATCACTCATTTTTCATTAAAAAACAAAATTTAAAATGAGAATGAAATTATATTTTCGCTTGCCGAAAATGTAACCGAACCTAAACCAATTGTTTTTGTGAACCTTGGGCCCGAATAGAAACCGAACGAAACCGATTCCTGTCGAGGGGGCTTTCGGTTCTATCAGTTTTCTATTAGGTACCGAACACACTCCGTTTCACCGTTTCACATTTGTCTGGCGGCTACAGAAACCAATTTATATATATATATACATATATATTTCATTTTATTTTATTTTAAATTATATACATATTTTTAAACATTGGAGGGATATTCCCTTACAATGAAAATGATTTTACATACAATGGTTGTTTAATAAGTTTATGTTGTTTGTAAAATTAAAAAACCCAACAGAAAAAAGAAGTACACTGGATTAGTTACAATACAAAAATATATATTAGAACATATTACAAAATGGATATTATTTATAATAGTATGTGTTTAGTTTGTTTGTGTCTGTATTTTGGTGTTGTTGTTTTTGTATAATTTTCTATTTCTTGTATGAGTGTGTTGTCTGATAGCTGGCATGAGGTGAAGAATTTGAAGGTTTGAAAACGAATCGAATACGCACCGAACTGAACCAAACCATATGAGTCTGAAACGATCCTTACCCTGGCAGGTATTACACACAGCTCTACCAGACTAAATAACACGTCAAAACCAATATGTTATTTGAACATTTATTTAGATAAATTCATTTAATTCAGTCTATACAATCAACTTCTCAATAAATATTTTATATTTTCATCGAATATAAAGGATTACATTTCTATTATTAAAGTACTTTAAAACTATTTATTATTCAAACTATTTTCAAAAATAACACGTTTCAAACATATTTAAATTATAATGGCATGCTTTAAGTATAAAGTATGAGACTATGACGTGCGTAATATGAGACTATATTTATATAATTGTGTGGGCATTTGATGTTAGTAGTTTTCTGGTATTTTATAGCCAACAATCTGTGTATAAACTAATTAATTATTTAATTTATCTTAATTAATTAATTAATTACGATAAGTGAGGTCTGAGAAGCATCGAGCGCGGTGGAGGAGGAAGCGCCACCATTATGAGGTAATTTTGATGCATATCGAAATTTCCATTGAGTATAAATTTTGACTCGGAGAATCTCCGACACGACGCGCAATGTTCCTTTAGGTTTCTATCGTGATCTGCCGTCAAAATCAATCGATTTTATATAAAACATTAGTGTAAAATACTGAAAGTGAACATAATAGTGAAAGATGTTAGAAAAAAAAATATTATCAAAAGTATATAATGTCGGCCTATACTCGTCGAAAAGCGAAATTCAAATACAGATATCATATAGATTGAAAAGGGCTTCTCAAGAGCGATCAAATAGTATCAATTAAACACCATATGACCAAGTCAAACAGACTTGTAATTAATAAAGTTATATTGTAACACAGTAATTATTTGTTTATTTGATTTTTCCTGAATGCATAAATAATAATATTTTGTATAAAATATATAATACATTACGTAAACATATTCATGTACATCACACACAGGAATCCATGACAGCTTCACCCCATTTTTTTCTATTTTTTTTAATTCATTAATAAGTTCCAATTAATAAAAGTCCTGGGAAAAAATGATATATGTTATCATGCACAATGTATGTATAATTTACACCGACCTATTAAGGTAGCTTAATTATACACAGTAACTCACCTGTGACTGATATTCAACTTAACTTACACTACTATATATATATATTTCACCACCGTTCTCGGAATGGCTATAAAATGGCTGTACCTTTGCGGTGATAGCTATTCATTTAAGATCACTGTACTAATTATAACTAGATTGGCAAAGTTTAAGTACCCTTTATAGCATCGTCCGATTAGCCGTAGCAGCATAAAGTGACATTAAATGACTAATCATATAATAAACACTATTTCTAATTCGGTACAATTTATACATAAATCGCTGCAATTGAATACCAGATATCTTGGTCATATGGTGTTTAATTGATACTATTTGATCGCTCTTGAGAAGCCCTTTTCAACCTATATGATATCTGTATTTGAATTTCGCTTTTCGACGAATATAGGCCGACATTATATACTTTTGATAATATTTTTTTTCTAACATCTTTCATTATTATGTTCACTTTCAGTATTTTACACTAATGTTTTATATAAAATCGATAGATTTTGAAGGCAGATCACGTTTTTTTGAATGGTCTCCCATTGTTGAAGCAATTTTAAAGACGTACTTATGTAAAAAAAAATGTAATCTAAAAAAATTAAAACAACCAATAATTTTTTCGAGTTTGTATTAGACTGAACATACTTATATCCTACAAAAAGAGTATTAGCAAGTATAAAGGGTTTAGGGCATTGTGTACTATCTTCACGGGGACTACAGACCTTGCCATCCTCAGTCTGCTTAGTTATCAAACTCGATTCTTATCTGTTGTGCGTCTTCCTCTAGCGATTGCATGCTTCCAACTCCTTGCCTTAATATCCTTTATTTTGATCTTACCCAACTTGCTCTGATACGGTTTCTTTCTTTTATGGCAATCACAAAGCTGTCATGTCTTAATAATGTTAATTGTTACAGATTAACTCATAAACAAATAATTCATTTCTATACCCTCTTATAGAAAGCCCGTGGCAGCACGGCCAATATTTTTAGTCCATTCATCAGGTGCTTCTTCTGGTTTCGACCGTGTGGTGTTTCGATTTCATAAAATTCTTTTACCTAATTTTGAAAAAAGGATATATATGGAACGACCACACAGTTGTTAAGAAATATGTACATTACAGGATAGAATTCATATAATTTATAAAATAATTTTAATGTTTATATTCTAATAAATTATAGGAGAAGAGGTGGAGGATATACGATGGAGAGAGTAGAGTTAGATCAAGCCTTAAATTGGCCGAGGCGAATACAGTTTTGGTTTCATTACGCGGCTAAATTAAAAAGGCATTAATCATCCCCGAGAGGCAGGCATTCTATTCTCTTTATCATCTTCTCTTTTTTATTTTTTATTTCGTAGGAGGAAGCTCTTTCACCTTCATTTTCTAAGCTAAATGAAAGCGAGGTCACGAGGGCTGTATTTACTATTCAAATATGAGCATACTTTATAAATGGACACACAGGTTCTTTCTCACTCTAATATAAAACTAGTATAAGATAAATTAAATAATTAATTAGTTTATACACAGATTGTTGGCTATAAAATACTAGAAAACTACTAACATCAAATGCGCACACAATTATATAAATATAGTCTCATATTACGCACGTCATAGTCTCATACTTTATACTTAAAGCATGCCATTATAATTTAAATATGTTTGAAACGTGTTATTTTTGAAAATAGTTTGAATAATAAATATCAAGCGCCATGACTGTTTCCAGGCACCTTAAGGAGCTTGGTACGACAACAAAGCTGGGATTATGGTTACCACATGAATTAACCGAGGCCCAGCAGCTCTCCTGATTTTTATTTTATTTTTTTTTCAGGAGCTGAATATAGAGATCCTTCCTCACCCACCATATTCTCCGGACCTTTCTCCAACTGATTTTTATTTTGTCCATTGTTTCGATGATTTTTAAGAAATAAAAAATTTGACAACGAAAATGCTCAGAAATAGGCCTTCCAAGACTTCGCTTCTTCCTTGACACCTAATTTCTACAAAGCGAGGATAGAAATGTTTGTTTCATGATGGGAGAAGTGTATTGAAAGTGAAGGATCCTATTTTGATTAATAAAAGTATTTTTTTGTTTAATATTTTTTTACTAATAATTTTAATTTACTTCTTCATTGACATTTTATATGTTACACCCAAATAATTTAGCTGCCACAGCTGGTCCCCAACCTAGCTTTCTACATACGGAGCTACCCCGCTCCCTAGTATATAATAAAAACTTGAGCAAATAATTGTTTAAATATTATTGTATATTTAAATATTAAATATTATTGAGTGAGATGAAAATAGTTGACTGGATGATCTAATGTAAACGAGATAGTTGGGGGGTGCAGTCAATAAGAACACAGAGTAAGTGAAGTACTTATATTATGTACCGACGTTTCGACCTACAGTGTAGGTCATCTTCAGGGCTAACAGAGAAACAAACAGAACAAAAAAAAAAGTAAAAAAAATATAACAAATGTACAGTAACAATAATATGGTGACAAGTAATGTAGAAAAATACAATAGTGGCAGATATGAAGATAGAAGATAACGAATATAAAAAAAGAGCCAGATTATAATAAAATAAAGATATAGGCAGATTTAAAAAATTAATGATAATGAAAAGGATGCCACTAGGATTCCTTTTCATTATCATTAATTTTTTAAATCTTCCTATATATTTATTTTATTATAATCTGGCTCTTTTTTAATATTCGTTATCTTCTATCTTCATATCTGCCACTATTGTATTTTTCTACATTACTTGTCACCATATTATTGTTACTGTACATTTTTTATATTTTTTTTACATTTTTTTGTTCTGTTTGTTTCTCGGTTAGCCCTGAAGATGACCTACGCTGTAGGTCGAAACGTCGGCACATAATATAAGTACTTCACTTACTCTGTGTTCTTATTGACTGCACCCCCCAACTATCTCCTTTACATTAAATATTATTGTTCGATAGCTAACTCCGTAGCCCCAATATGTAAAATAACAAAACTAAAATGCCTTCAAGGTCATCGTAATTTTTTCTATAGTTAAATAAAAAAAATTAAAAACATTTTTGTTCCACTTCATCTTTTAGTCTTAACGTCGGTTTTACTGCTTTCCCTCTTTCATCCACTTTTCATTGTGTATTCCGTGTGTGTGTGTCACGCACCAACGTAACACGCAAACAAACAACCTCTGTTGGTGCGTGATATTAAATTATGGAATAGTTTCGGAATCCGTCTTTAATCCGTAACATTTAGATCCGTTTGTTTCGGCTTTAAAATCAACTACCTATTGTCTCATCCTTCAACCAATAACAAAGCCTTCTCTAAAACTATGTTGATTTTCGTGGAAACTTTATGATGTAACACATTTCGTCTCAATAGTGCCTGGAAAGGACGTTAAATCTCAATAAATTATTTTTTTAATTTTTAGAAAAATTCACGAAATTAATTTTCGGTACCACTGTATCATCTGAAGTTTCCCGTAAGATCATATTCAACCACCTAATATTCTCATGTTCACACCGTGTTACACTTCAGCGTAGCAATACTCTAGGATTTCTAATAGAACGGGACATATTTTATCGCAAATCCTTATTATAAAATCGATTCTGAAAGTGATATAATATTGGTAAAAATATCGATAAAATGCTAATAAAAAAATCAGGCAAATTTCATTTCGTCAAAAAGAAAGTCTTTTATCAAAAATACCTCCATGACAAACGGATTTCTTGTTTAATCGACTTTAAAATAGAGTCATGTCTAATAATTTTGGCTACATATTAACTGAGATAGTTCTTGCCAAAGGATAATATCACCTGACAGGTCGAGTAGAAACCTCAAGTGCGGGTAGTGATGAATAGTTATTAATTACAGTAATTAAAATATATCAACAATTTCGATCAAATTTCACCCTCAGGAATTTCTCAAGCGTATATAACTAATCAATTTTCAATGGAGTAGGATATTTACATTATAACGGATCCTTGGAAGAAGAGAGGCGGGAAACGTTAAAGACGTTGTATTTGATGAAAATATCGATCAGATGCTTCAATAAAGCCTTAATTATACAATATGTATGCTTAATGTACATCCACGCATTGCTCCTTGCTCTCCTCTACCTCCTTGCCACAGAGGCAGTGCCCTCTATCATCCCCCCTAGGGCTGCTCCTGGTAGAGAAAGGGCCCAGTTGGATCAAGAACTAGTACGAGCGAATATGTGTTCCGGCAACATGGAGTAGATACAGAAAGAGGGCCGGCAGAGCCGGGAGTATGAGGAGGCCGGTAACCAGTTGGAGGGCACGACACAGCCACGCAGATAAAACCATCAGTAAATTCCTAATATGTAATGTTCTATATAATTATTATAATATGTGTAAAGAAAAGGCCTTTCATTTTATATTTAAAGTAACATACAGTCCATTAACTTTTACCAGAAGCACCATATCCGTATAGTCCACCTCAAACGTAAACATGGTCCTCCGATTTCTATTTTAAACAATGTATATACAGTTTTCATTCCAGATTTCTACCAGGCCTTTTAAGAAATATGTAGCCATGTGTTTGAGGCATGATTTTACTTTATATTTAATTTAACTAGCAATATTTTCGATCTTTTTTATAAAATGAAAATTTGTTTAATTTATTTTTCTTATAAATAATTTAAAGAACTTATGGATTAAAAAATATATATCTTTCTTTTTGCATACGTATGTAATAATCATTTTTTTCTTTATATATAATTATTGTTATCTTATTTCTATGTTCTTTTTATTCCTTGTACTCTTTTTTATTTATTCTTTAAACATTAATTGGAGGTAATTCACAATTTTTTTATTAATTCTTTCACATCTGTTAATTTAATTGTAATAATTAATTTAATGTAATTAAATTATACTCTAAGACATAATAGCTAATATAATAAATACCTGTTATATTATTCTAAAGAGACTTGTTCCAGAATAAATAAAGTCTTTATTATTATTATCATAACAAATAGTACATCTCTTGGAATGCCTAAATAAGGCACTATAACAATATATATATTTGTATGTTATGAAAAGTTCCTGAATCGAAGTAATTTCTGGTTATTCTTAAGATAACAAGGCAAAAAAAAGCTCAATATCAATATATGTTTGTACAAACATTTATATACCCAGAATCAGAATAATTTAAGGAAAATACAGCATAACTACAATGTGGATGGATTCACGTTTATAAATGAACTCAATTTACTGGACGCTATTGTGAAATTAGTGGATTTATTGTCGGAAACTGGTAAAGACGGTCAGATGAACGAATGGAGTGGAAATTATATTTGGACAAAGAGGCCGGCCGGTGAGAGCCCTCATGCAAATAGAAAGCGAATTTTCCGTCCGTCCGCTTCCTCCAATCAAATTCAATTTAATTCAGCTGCCCCACGGATATCCTTTTAATTTGATTACCAACCATTTCGGTTTAAAATATCTGAGCTTATATTGCAATTTTAATCGATATCGTCCGATAATTATCATACATTGATGGTATAGTGGATTTTCACTATTGCAGTTAACATTACATACTTCATGATAAGTTATAAAATAAATCAATTAATGTGGTAATAATTAATTATTAATTAGCTCACTTATTCGACTTCCTTCATTGCTATGAATTATTCCAAACGATTATTTTTAAAATAAATAAAATCATAATTACTTTTTTTTATTTTCTTAATGGTTCTTAATTAAGATTGAGAATTCTTTTCAGTTGTTTTTATTCGGGTATTAAAATCTGATATTTTGGCCTGATTTTTGGCAATACCTTCCCGTTTTGTTAAAAATATAATGTTGGTTAGATTCTCTTAACCCTTGTTTATATTATAAAAATGTATTCATATCATATCAAATAACCAGAAAAACTTGGCGAAGCTTCTATACATATTATAAAACAAAGTCCTCGGCTACGTTTGTTCGCGGTAAACTCAATAACTACTGCATGGATTTTCATTCGGTTTTCACCAATAGATAGAGTGATTCACCAGGACGGTTTAGATATATAATTTGTCGAGGTTTTGTGTAAATGCGTTGGAATATCGATGGGTTTCACCGAAGATGCTGCTTGTTTAATCCTGTGCAATTATCTAACGTACAAGATAATAAATTCGTATATAAAGATATATTTTGTTTTGTTTTTATTTTTATAATTTCTAAATAATTAAGTACATTAGCTGAAATGGGAAGAAAGAAAATCAAGACTCCCGAAAAAGCCTAGCTAATGATATTCGCGTGGTCCTGGCCGGTACGTGGTAAAAAAAAAAAAAATTACACAGTCAAATTATGTAGGCATAATACATAATATGCCTCATTACCTGAACAAACCTGGGGGATCGCTACTATATTATAAACAATTGTGAAAAAACAGCCAAAATGTATATACATAAAGATAGACAGAGAGCGAAGAATAAATATTTACTTAGTTGTTCAGTAGTTGGGTTATATTCATCGGTATAATTCTCTTAGCTGAGATTTAGCTAGTTCTCAAGTTGGGTATACAATAGTGACTGTGCTTATCATACACACGAAAACAGTTAATTTATATATTGGTTTGTCAGTAGTCCAGAGATATAGACATTCCGGTAGAATTAAGAATTCTCGGTAGTAAATCGATGTCATAAATTATATATATTTGTTTTTACATTTAATTTCTTGATATTTACAACTTTAATAATATTACAACAATTAAATCTGCTAATATGTACAATACGATATGAAAAACACTTGTGGAGAAACTAATAATCGGTAGCACTCCAATAAAGTTCTATAGTTGATGGTCTCGAGGCCATCTTCTTTTCAGACGCCTCTGAGAAAATTATAGTTAAACTGAAGAAACAAATAACATTCTTCGATTTGCTTAAAAAGCAGTTCCCCTTTGCTTAGTTTTTAGAAGGTTTGGTCTAAACCAGCAAGTACCAAAAGGTTTGGTCTAAACCAGCAAGTACCAAAAGGTTTGGTCTAAACCAGCAAGTACCATAAGGTACCCCGTACGGCCAGACCAATTCCCTTTTCATAAATTATACAGCTTTTCATTTTATTGTATTAGAGGAGATACTTAACATTTTAGTATAGGTAACCCGATGTTATTTTAGAAATATTAAAATATTAGTGCCAACTTAACATTGTTTTGAAATATAGGCTATTAAATAAATAAAATAATAAAATGTTATGTTTTTTTTTTATTTTAGATTCATTTTATAGATTAAAAAAATATACTTTTATATACTATATTATACTATATATATATATATATATATATATATATATATATATATATATATGTATGTATAAGTTAAGATAGGACATACACCAGCATAGACACTAATCCTAAACAAACGCGGCCGAGGACTTTGTTTTATAATATGTATAGAAGGTTTGCCAAGTTTTTTTGGTTATTTGATATGATGTGAACACATTTTTATAATATAAATAAGTGTTAAGAGAATCTAAACAACATTATATTTTTAACAAAACGGGAAGGTATTGCCAAAAATCAGGCCAAAATATCAAATTTTATTAACCGAATAAAAACAACTGAAAAGAATTCTCAATCTTAATTAAGAACCATTAAGAAAATAAAAAGAAAGTAACTATGATTTTATTTATTTTAAAAATAATCGTTTGGAATAATACTATAATCGTCAATACATAATACTATAAATAGAGGATTGTAATTTAAATAAAGCAGTGTTTAACCAGCCTGCAAGTGAGTTGTTTATTTCCCGACTTCGTCTTTTTTTTTATGTTTTGCTTAGCGAAGTACTTAAGCTATATATAAATACTTAGATATAATATTAGAAAAATGTCTTAATCGTATTTCACTGCTTTCTCTATATTGAAATAACTGCAATAAGATGCAGCTTGTTTTAGTTTTTAAATCGATTTTCTCTTACACATCAAAGAATTCCGGAACAATTTTTAAAAATATTTATAATTTAATTAATCGGGCACGAAAAAATTATTCTGGATCCTTTGCTATGACAATAAAATATTACATCAATAAAAACTTGTTTATATTATAGAGAGATTTTAATATTTTTATTAAAGCTGTTATGTCTCCAAGGTAATGAAACAGAGCAAGGAAACAGATAGGGATAATCTGGAACAAATAACTAGCACTAATTGAAGTGGATACTGGATACCATCTCGGGGTAGGAAGGGAACCCTCGCTAATTACCAGCCACCCAGGAACTTGTTAATTTCCAGATTGATCATCATTAACTAACTGTTCCTGTGTAAGATAGCGCCCCCGCCATCGGCTCAGGCTCACTGCCATACCTCACCGTTATACCTCACCGTTATACCTCACCACTATGTACACCTCACGACCATACCTTGCCATCATACTTCAACGTTAGTTCGTATTTATCTTCAGGTGAGGAGGTTCTGGCTAATTATTGTACCCTTTCGTTAAGCTTGAATATATCAGACCACCACTACTCAGAGGTAGACGCTTTATTTTAATATCTACTTTTTAAGATAACCATCGAAAAGATCCTCAATTATTTTATCAAAAAACAATTAATCAAATATAAAATAACAACCTGCATTGGTTTATCCTATACTTTACAACTCTAGACTTCAAGTTTCAATACATAGAATAAATTAGAATAAAAAAATATATTTTTTCTGGGACCAGGTCCCTTTAGAATAAGAGAGATGAACAAAATTAAATAAATATTTATCTGGCCAAAGGCCTCCTCAGAATAAAGCAATGCTTACATAATATCTTGGAAGTAAATAACTAAACAGGCATGTAGAAGAGAAAATGTAATAAAAAATTAAAATAAAAACAGACAAATTTACAATAGAAAGAAATAGGCTTATGGAAAAATAAGTGAACAAACGATGGCATTTAATAATAATTTGAGTGAGGAATATTTACAGTAGTTCATCAATCGATCAAATTGAATATATCTACAAATTAAATACTCTTTCAAGTTTGCACGGCCACTGTTTATACACAAAACTTTAGTGGTTTCTGGTTTAGACCTTGTTGTAAAATTTTTCTTTGCCAACGTTTCGCCAAACATACTGCTATCTTCTTTAAGGCTGAATCGAGAATGATACCTTTTTCCTTCATTCTCGACTCAGCCTTGATGAAGCTAGTATATAGCAGTATGTCTGGCGAAAAGATGGCGAAGAAAAATTTTACAACACGGTCTAAACCAGAAACCACTAAAGTTTTGTATCTATAAATCCTTTATTGATTATAAAACATCTGATTGGGAATTTAGATGTGGGAAAACTTTGAATTTAAATGAGGTTAAAGAAGGCGCATGACCGATATCGAGTGGGAGTGAATTCCGAAGAGAGAAAGGAACGCTCAAAAGTTTTGGTTCTATGAGAACGGATATAAAGATCGAAAAGGCGAAATCTTGTGCCCTGGGATTGGATAGAGGTTTTGAATTGTAGGAGACTATAGATATAAGATGGATGTTGTGAGTTGAATATATAATGAAAAATCTAAACGAGGTTGGTTAAAAAGTCCTCCCACACCCACTTCATTAGCAATACTCGTCTCCAACAGATTTCCATCCGTCAGATATTTGGAAAACTTTCTGTTCTAAGTGTAATTTTTTTTAAACAGATACTCAATCGCATTTTAACAATTTATTTCAACACAAAACCTTGATTTTTTTCGTTCTGGGGATTGAAAATTTGTTAACACCAAAAGTTCTAGTACTTAATCAACAACAACTTTCCTTTGAAAACATAGATTTCCAGTTCACGTAGATACGAACCAATATATTGATTATATACAGATGCTAATCTATACATATTATAAAACAAAGTCCTCGGGTGCGTCTGACTATCTATTCGCGGTAAATTTTGCACGGATTTTCATGCGGTTTTCACCAATAGATAAAGCGATTCACTAGAAAGGCTTTGATATATAATTGTTTTGTGTAAATCATTTTGAATATAACGATAATTGTTCTAATATAACTCGCTCTTGAGTTATCACTGCTTAAGACACTGCCTAATACCTTTGACATATAATGAAACAATGCATGGCGGTATATTCCTCATTTATAGATCTAAATAAAAAGGTAGAGATAGCATATATCTATTTCTTAAGGATAGAACTTACTTTACCTATATTTATTCTAAAAAATTAATAACGCACAAAGTAGTATTTGTAAAGCTATTTAGGTGAGTTCAGTATAATCCTTATCAACTTATATACTTTAATTTTCTTAAAAGTATTTCATGGGCATTTTTACAATATTTTATACAATATAATTTTCTTTCTTTCTTTTCTTTTAATCTGTTCTTAAAATATTGTTATTGTAGGTAATTCATATTATTTTTGTTAATTTTTTAAATTCTATCTCACTTACTAAATTACTTGTAATAATTAATTAAATGTAATTATTGTACACTCTAAATAGCTTACAATATATGTATTGTTATTCTATAGGGACTTGTCCTAGAATAAATAAAGACATTATTATTATATTTGAAATCCGTAATCTTATGGGTTATCGCAAAAAATAAATTTGAATATAAAGAAATATTTTGTTTTATTTGTATGTTTATAATATCTACATAATCAAATACATTAGACAGACAAAAACATGTAGACATAATATGCCTTATTACCCGTGCAAAGCTGAAGCGGGTCGCTAGTCATAGATAAATAATATTAATTTATGCGACACATCAATGTAAATAACTGTATTTATTTTGCCAATATCACCAATCTATTCTGATAAAAATGGTTATGTCTTCAAAAATCTTTTATACCACGCCATTTGTTACAACTTTTCATGATTTGTCATAAAATAACCTGAAAAAATATTAAATTTAACTTTAAGGTGAAGATTGAGACAGGAACCAAACTCATCTGTTTTTTTGTTCTTGCTCTTTTCCCTTTCGGCGTTGAGCTCCAGCTTCGGTCCATCTCCACCACTCTCTTCTGTTCTCTGCTATTTGTCTGATCTGGCCCCATGTCCTTACCTTTTCTCCTTCCCAGTGCGTATAGGTGTATAAGTAATTCCCTATAGAAGAGCCTGAGTCGTCCAACAGGTGTTTGTCCTTCAGTTTTGGCTGGAATGGCCAGTTGGTCTTCCAGGAGTTCGGAATTCGCTATACGTATCCAAGCCCCCTGCATTGGCTCCCTAAAGTCTAAGAAATGGTATCAAAAGTGATATAAAAATGATTAGTAATAAGCCAAATAGGATCCACATGGTCAGTTAATAAATGAATAACTTTAATTCCCCATTCCAGAAATGACCAATCAAATCGGTGTTGTAGTAGTGAAATGTGAACAGTAATATATACCAATTGTTATATTAAATACCAGTATAGTAATATGTGTCAAATGTCAACCATCTAAAACTAAAGCCTGATTTAAGGCAAAGGCTTAAATTTTATAAACGCTGCCCTGAAAAGTATGCAAAATCGTCATAACCACTTGTTTTTATTGGTGATAATTTTTAAATATTTTTATTTTCAAGAGAAAAGATTTGTTCAGGCCGGGATTCGAACCCAGGTCGCCGGTGTCTCTAGCGCGGTGCTCTATCCAAATCTTCAAAATAAAAAGATTTAAAAATTATCACCTAATATATCATTTAAGAATAATATATATATAAAATAAATTATAACATAAAATCGACGTACGTCAAAGAAATCCTAATTAAAGTAATTTTCAATGAACATTCTTCCCCTTGTGTACATCGCAAAAATTTCGAGAACACGGGGATATAGGATCGGTGAAGACATTGGATTCGTCTGGCCGTGTTACGAGCCAGGTTAGATCAGTTGGTTTGAGTACATAACAGACATGGGCCGCCCATGTTCGAATTCCGGCCTGGACAGAACTTTTCTCTCCAAAATAAAAATATTTAAAACGTACATATTTAAAATAAGAGAGAAATGGCTCACTGGTAGAGTGCTGAGTTTCCATGTCAAAGGCCCTGGGTTCAAATCCTTCTGCTGGGAAGACTTTTATGTAATCTTTTAGCAGCTGGAGATGGATCCTGTGGTATCAAAGACCCTCCTAGGGCACATCCAGCCTCTATAAATTGGGTACAGGTAAAATTAGGGGGGAAATCTGGTGGTTGAGCGTGATCTAGGACAGATCAACTCCCTGCACAACTGTTGTCTAAGAAACATTACTGTCTCTACCATGTACTTAACCCCAGACCCTTTACGGGTTGTAGTGGTATAGGTGTGTGTGTATATATAGATACATATATGGAGGCAGGATATATATATCCTGCCTCCATATAATGGACCAGATCACATACAGACACATTCAGTGTTGGATCCAAATGCGAAGACTATTATAAAGTTAGATTGCGTTTGTTTCCGAAGCTGAAGAAACCTATATCTCCGATCTAATAAAAACAAAACATGTCCAAGGTTGGCAAGGCTGAAGTTATTATGGTTTCCTGGCCGTGCTGCGACTTTGCCGAAAGTTATTGTGACCGATCACCGCTGCTCGAACGAAGCCCACCGGATTTTCACGTCGGAGATGGATCGTGGCGTTCCCTGATTCATCGGTTTAGATAGCGCTTTCGATACAGTCACTAGCTTTTATTAGTCTAAAGTATTAAGCAACTTTATCAGCAACACAATAAAATCAATTTTCGTTTGTAACAAAAAATATATTAAACTACATGAAAATTTAAAGATAAGGCATTTTGGACAACAGACAAGAGACATGTGTCACGAGACACGAGACACAAGACACGTGATACGAGACATGACACGAGATAAGAGACACGTGACAAGAGACATGAGACTTGAGACACAACTATAAAAAAGGAATAAACTAAAGAATGTTTATTTTAGAAGAAAGTTTTTTTTTCAATATTATAGTGTTATAATTGGTTTTTTATAGATTAATCTCAAAATATTAATTAAAGTAGACGTTATTAATAGTAGTAAGTGAATTATCACAACTAATGTTTACTAAAATATAAAATGAGTCTTCACAAAATAACTGCTAACTCTCTCATGAGATTTAGTTTACATCTAACCCCCTCCCCAGAAGCCACTTTTTCCGAAGGAAGAGAAAAAGTGACAACTTGCTGTTGTGAAAATAATATATATTTTCTTCAAAAAATATTTTTTACACAAGATTCGTCTAAATTTCTTCTCCTTACTACTTAGACCTTAATCTTTATTTCATCGTGGCACGAGGCACAAGACAAGAAACAAGACGAGAGACAAAAGACACAAGAAACAAGACGAGAGACAAAAGACACAAGAAACAAGAGCATAGATACAAGACAAGACAAGGCACTACAAAGTTTAATCAACAAGTATCTTTATTAAATCCATTTAAAATTACATCATTCTCATTGTATTTTGTTGATTTTTTGGTTTATATATTAGCTACAAATATAAACTTCTCAAAAATGAATAGGGGCATTGCCTAATTTGTGCTATTTGCTTCGCCTAGTATTTTTATTATAAACTGGATTAATATTTATTAGAAATGTTTGTCTCTTGTCTCTTGTTCAAAAGTTAATGATAAAGCATGTCAAAAAATATATCATATTTTTTTATTCATTATTTTATATTGTAATATTATATGTTATATTTTATTACTTTATTTAATTTAATTTTTTTTTAATTTATACCAATTTTTTTCTTTATTTATTGAGCTTTTAATATTTAATGTAACAACCTGAGTAAAGTTAAAACAGATATATTAAATGTTAATTGTTAAGGCTCTCATCTGTGGTCGAGACGTGCTGCATAAACAATTCACAGGCCCAATTCTGGAATCGAGGCCGGATATGACTCAGGGGTTTCCTCTTTCATCCCGAAGCTAATCGAATATTTAATAAAACTGTATTTTATTTCTAGAGTGTTTTTCTAATTTTGTCCAAGTAGCAGCACCTCCTGGACCCAGTGGTAAAAATGTTTATGCTAGCTCGAATGAGCCGTTAAATACCCGTTCGTTTTCCCCCATAAGACAGAGTTGAAGATTGCTATTAGTGGGGAGTATCGAGACCTGATCGAGAAGCCAGATGGATTCGGAAGGTATGAATTTTCCTTTAAACTGTAATTAGATTATATTCTGGTTGAAGCCAGATGGTAGTTCAGTTGTTGATAGAGCCGATCAATTCTGACAAATAAATATTTTATTTTTCACCATTCGTTCGTCGCGTTTCGATCACAAAACAGATGGGAGATCTTTTATGTAAATCGTAATTATTCTTAGTACCTATATGATTATTTTTATGGATGATGGATCATGTTTTAAATTAAAATTATTATTTTATTAGTGGTCTTGGGGATTATGATTATTGATGGAGGGTCTAGTAAATGATTTTAGTTCTTATGTCATTAGTCAGAATTATTATTGATGGTGAATCGTACTATAATCTTTGTTATGATGTCTATAATATATTTTATTATATTATTTCATAAGTCACTAGCATTATTGGAAGTAGTTGGGTGTAAATATTTCAATATAGTAATTGATTGGAAGATGTTTGTTGTGTTTTTCTATCTCAAGCTTTCCCCTAGATACTGTTGACAGGGTCCAAGAGAAGAGCCCCTTTATCTTTATATTATATTATCTTTTATTTATTATTACATTTTATTTGTTATTATATTTTGTTTATTCTTATATTTTATTTATTATTATAATGTGTTTATTATTATATTTTATTTATTATTATATTTCATTTATTATTACATTTTATTTATTATTATATTTTATTTATTATTACATTTTATGTATTATTATTTCGGTGCAACAACACACGACGCGTCCAGGCCTAATCAATCAGTTAATTATTTACTATTACATACATTTTTTATTATTAATTATTAATCACGTGGCTTTTGTATCTGATCATGTGAATTATTTATTCGGTCACGTGTATATGGTACTCATGTATATGGTCATATAACTTATGTTATTATTAATTATTAATCACGTGGCTTTTGTATCTGATCATGTGAATTATTTATTCGGTCACGTGTATATGGTACTCATGTATATGGTCATATAACTTATGTATCTAGTCACTTGACTTATGTCCAAGTCACATTACCTATTTCTCTGGTCACTATGTGCATTTCTGTGTGTCTAGATGGTTTCCTAAAGTCAATGACCAGCATCCATTACGGCCTTAACGGAATGGTTACAGCATGAACTTGAGAAAAATGAAATTTCGCGACTCTCACTTCGTAAACCAACAATGGAGGAAATCAAATCCATGGCCAACTTTAAATATAATATCAAATAAAAACTAACATTTGAAATTACAGCATTTGCTGCAGTACGGTTTGTTTTAAAACGTTTCATAATCGTTGACAGATATCTCCGATTCTCTTTCGAGCATTGCGGTATTGGAAAATTTCGAGAGTCAACGCTTTATCAGAATTGGTTTTGGTTTTGGGTGATATTGTGTCGATGAGTGGAATGTTATGTATTTTTTATGAATATATGTTTTTATAGTGGGAATGTTCATGTCGTTGTATATAGTGTGATTCGAAATATATTATGGTGCATTAATAATTTTTCTGAGAATTTTGGACTGTGTTTTTTGTATCTTGTGTGTGTGAACTTTTTTTGCTGAACCCCAAAGTTCTGCTCGATATATCCAAATAGGTTTCAGTATACTGTTATAGATAAGTCGTTTGTTCCTCAAGTCAAGTGAAGATCTGTAGTCCAGAAGATATGATAGTTGTATAAAATATGTATCCAAGAAATCTAGTTTTAATATCAATGAAACTAGCATTATTGGAAAGATAATTTTATGCCATTAATGTTTGAATATAATGTCGGCAAGTAACTGCCGCGGCTGGTACGTAGATGACGCAAAATGGATGTCCGATTTGCACACACTTTTTGCAGCAATGTAGAATAGAATTGAATAGAATTAAACAAGCTTTATTCTGGGACCATGTACCTTTAGAATAACGATCATGTAACAAAAAAAATAAACATAATATATATTGCCAGAACATAATAATACGAACCATGAAGTAATTAAAAGTAACAAAAACATAATAAAAATAAAAATAGAAACCAAAACAAAATGTACGAAACTTGACAGGAATTTAACTAATTATCGAAATTAAATATATTAATACCAACATAATAATTATATACAAAATTAATAAAATAGTTAATAAAAAAATTATTAAATAAAATAAACGAATAGGATAGCGTGCAATGAAGTATTTACCATACATAGTCTATATCTACTTAGAGAAAAATAAACAAAACACGTAGGCAACGAAATCGATTGTTCAATACTAATTTATTTAAGCAGAAGATTGACCTGCTTAGATTGCATATTTTGGGGATGTCAACAGATGTTGGAAAAACAAGGATTTAAATGAAGCCAGTGAAGAAGCGTGGCAGATAATAGGATGGATTGAGTTACACAGTGGTGGAGCGGGCGAGGAAGGAACTCTCGAATGCTTTGGTTCTGTGGAAATGTTTGTAGAGATCGGAAAGGCGGCATCTTGTTTTGTGGTGCTGGACTGAGGATTTGAATTGAAGGAGACTGTAGATATGTGAAGGGAATTGTGAGTTAATGGATTGGTATAGAAAAGCACTAAGGAAATATTGTTTACGAATGGGAGGGAAAAGCCACTTTAACTCATGTGATGTGACACGCGGGATCGCCTCAATGCTATATATCCCTAGAGGGGAGTATATACCAACAAAGAGGCTTCAAAGGCACATTCCTGGGTTCTGTTGTTGAAACAGGAGGGTAGCAATGTGTTACTAATAAGTTTGCAATGAAATAGTTATTAAAGATTTATAATTTTTTGATATCTTTACTTTGTTGAAGAAGACTGTAGATGTATGAGGGTATTGCGAGTTAATGGATTAGTATAGAAAAGTACTAAGGAAATATTGTCTACGAATAGGAGGGAAGAGCCATTTAAACTCATCATAGTGTTGTGCCATCGGGGGTCGCCTCGAAGTACCAGGGACTTATCTTAGAGCGCAGTTCATTATTCGCCTCAAACATTTTTTAAAGGCCCCCGTATACCACACTACAGTAGTCAAAGAGGGGGAAGATGAGGGATGATACTAGAAACTTACGGGTAGATTGTGTAAGGAGATGCCGAGAACGATGGAATAATTTCAGGGAACTAATGGACCGTCGGGATATTTGGGTGATATGAGGTTTCCAGGAAAGGTTTTGGTCAATAGTAATGCCAAGGTTTTTGACAGAGGAGTTAAATCTGATGGGGTGTCATTTACGACTAATGTTGGGAGGGTGGGGATAGATGTAAGAAGGGAATTGGAATATAAAACAATGGCCTGAGTTTTCAGTGCGTTCAATTCCAATTTGTTCAGCCTTGCCCATGCACAATGTAGAACGTGTTTCACCAATAACTCGCCGATTGTTGCTTTCCAATTGTTTAATGGTCTCAGGTTTACTGGTGTAAACTACAGACTTGACAAATCCCAAAAGAAATTGATTTATTAGGTTTACATCGCAATTTTTTGGAGGCCAATCTTCATGACCATTATGTGAAATTATTCTTTCATCAAATAATTCTTTGGCTTTGGCGGTGCAATTGATGCACAAGTTGAACTTAGAAGGATGTCGAATGATGGAATTAAGACTTCCTAGCAGCCACTGCTAGTTTTCGGACTCTTGCAGGATGTGTATTATTGTATTATATTCAGACTATAAGTGGTGCAAAAAAGGATCCATCGTTAATCGAATTAGCCACTCTTGTGGATGATTATGAGGACCGTAAAATTAATTTTGTGTACGATGAGTTTGGCAAAAAGAACCAGATGAGGAAATTTAACAATTTGCCTGCGTGGCTTTGGCATGAGTCAATTGACTATAAAATGGCGAATCAAATCTACTACAAAGCAACTGACAGATGTAAATCGGTTCACAAATAAGACAGTGTTACACCAGTAGACACGGTGGACACCAGTTCACACCTGAAAGAAGTTTCAGTTCACACCTGAAAGAAGTTTCAGTTCACAACTGAAAGAAGTTTGAGTTCACAACTGAAAGAAGTTTCAGTTCACAACTGAAAGAAGTTTGAGTTCACAACTGAAAGAAGTTTCAGTTCACAACTGAAAGAAGTTTGAGTTCACAACTGAAAGAAGTTTCAGTTCACAACTGAAAGAAGTTTCAGTTCACAACTGAAAGAAGTTTCAGTTCACAACTGAAAGAAGTTTCAGTTCACAACTGAAAGAAGTTTCAGTTCACAACTGAAAGAGGATTCAGTTCACAGCTGAAAGATGTGAACCTGTAAAAAAACACCATGTACATTTAATTTAACTTTCTAGGGCCTTAGTGAATGTTCGACGACGTACAACCCCTGACACCTGGCGGCCGAGCAGTGAACTGCCTGACAAGATAGCCCTTGAACTCCGGAAAACCTTAAACTGTGAGGGTGATTGATGTTGTTCCCCCAAGCTAAATATCTAATAACCTCAGGCCTTCCCTTCCCAGTGCAAATTGTAAACAAACAGCTAATCAAGACCTTTCCCATCCTTCCGATATAAATATTTGATTTCCACTGGATGGACGTGCAACTTAAATGGCTATTTTTTTTTATTATATTAGGGAGAATATAACAGAAAATCAACTAGGAATTAAAAGAAGGCGACTGTTCATGTCATTATTGTTTATTAATGAAATATCATTTAATTCACACTAACATCATGAAATGTAACTTTAGTTTATTGGAAGAGGAATCAATTTATTGGTAGGCCGTGTAATAGAACCGGAGGTGGTTCGTAGTAGCACCACCCGTACTACTCCATCACGACTAGGTAGAAGTCTTTCGACCCTTCCCAGGGCCATTGCAACAGCTTGGTGTTATGACCAATAATCATAACCAACAGTATTATACAATCATCAATTTTAGATAAGCCAGCAATATCACAACAATTATAAAATATATATTAAATATTCTAGTTGTTATTGCAGTCACTTTTTGGGTATTTGTTTTTGTTTATTGAGTATAATTGTTTGTAAACTATTTTTCTTTATATAAACACCCATTTTTAAAATGAACTAAATTTCCTCCTTATAAAATAATAACAAAACATTAACACCCTTGTATACGATATTGATATTACGCTACTGAGTAATATCTTAAGTTTATATTCTCATAAAATATTAGTAGATACAAGGGTGCATGTTACCACCATAATTGGAGCTGGTATATTTTGTATAGGGGTTTTTTTTTTAAAAATTAAATTGGGTACTATCTAATGTAAAGATGTTTGTTATTTCTATTATAATTATTATCATTTTGGAGCTATTTGAATGAACCATAAAGTAGTTTTTTATGATCAATTTTGTAGGAGAAGAGTTTCTCTAAGTTTTTTAAGCGCGTTCTGAAAATGAGTAACATCGATTTCGAACTACGCATTATCAGGTTTTGTTTTATACTTGAGTGCAGTGCAGCAGACACATTTGAAAAACTGCGTTAGACCTATGAAGAGTGTTTCGTAGCAGGCCCAGGTTTATAGGATGTTAAAGACATTTTCAGAAGAAAGAAACGAGTTGCCCAACGGAAGGCCTTCATCTTCGAGAACTACTGAAATTATTGGTTAATCAACGTGTTTACCGAGGAGTTTGAAGACTTCGAAAAAGTGCCATGCGTCTAAAACTAATCACCAAAACTATGTGGGCTATAACGACAATGTTCCTTATCACACCAGTATTTATATAAATAATTTTTGGGCCATTGAAAACATTCCTGTGGTTACTCGAATTGAGTTCGTCCCATCTCAAAGAACCACATTTTTGGATTTTGAGCAATATACAAACAGCCTTAGCCGACCAACTGAAGGCTATTCCTGTATCCAATTCTAGCACTGCTATTAGAAATTTTGAGAAGAATTTTTTTCAGCAGTTGGTGCTTTTCCAAGATAGTTATACTTTGAAGAAGACAATGTGAATTTGTAATTTTATTTCAATAAAAATTAGCAGAAATTAATCTCATTACTTAATGTACACTCCTCGTTTCCGTACATATGTATAAATGTATATATATATATATATATATATATATATATATATAAAACTTTAAAGGCTATACATCCTTTTTACCCTAATAAAATATAATGATAATGACATGTAGTTGTCGAAATGTTTTAAGGAATTATACTAATTAAGAAGTTGAGATGACAGGAGAATGTTTTTTTCCAATATAAAAACCTAATAAAAATCTTGATTGATTGAATAACTGAATACTGAATTTTATGTGAAGGATTTTGAGTGTGCTATAAAAAAAAACCATAAATAAAAATTATTCCCCTCAGTGGAAGACCCGATTTCGATTGTTGTTTTCAGTGACTGGTGGATAACTCATTGAGTTATCCTCCTAAAGCCAGGCGAGCATGGCGATATATATATATATACATTCACAGAGAAGGGGATGTAGGCCCGAGTTACGGGCACCGATAAACTGCGGATCCATAGATCAGCTGGCTAGTTGACAATAAATCCCGCGTAATATTTTAGCGAACGTACCTCCGCGAGGGGCGTCAATGAACAGCCAGGAAATGGTCTCTCTACATTATTCATGGCTTGTAAGGTGACGTTCGAACCCGGCAGTCATCCCTTTATGCCCTTATACTTTCTGATTAAAACCCCTCGCTTATATATTCAATACGCAGAAATTGAAAAAAAAAAAAGCGGGAAAAAATGCAAATTTATAACAAAAATTGTTGTAAATTATAACAAATTATGGGTCGTTTCACACGAAATGTCCTTATTATTAAATTTGTTTATTATTTCTAATTTTCAAAGTAGAATTAGTGGATTTATGTTGTTTATTGTGTTTAGTTTTGCAAATTTTAATGAGCTTTTATCAATCCCCTCTTTTTATTATTATAATTATTACAATACTTTGTTTAGTATGCCATCAAATATGACTATGGAAACACGTGATTTTCCTGTAATTGATATTTACGATTTTAAACTTGGGCATTCGACAGCCCCAAGCTGCAAGAAACGTTACCACAGCGTTCGGGGAAGAGTTTGAAACAAACGGACCGTTGGCTGTTGGTTCGAGAAATTTACAGCTGGTAATACAGATTAATTTATAAATAATTATTTCTCCTTTCTACCCTGAGGTGAAACCATCATAACCACATCGTACTTGTACTACATAATGCATCAAAAACAACCTGCAACGGAAGGGACCAATACTCTTACAGGAGAACGCTAGACCTATTATTTCACGTCAGGCAGTGAAAAAACTAAATGAACTGGGTTACCAAGTCCCCAACATCTACCTTTTTCATCTTTTATCTTCAACAGAATTCTATTTGTTCAGAAATTTGCACAATTTCTTTAAAGTTATAATTTTGTTAAATGATTCTCGTGTCAAATACGCGTTTTCTATATATGTCATAAAAAAAAACTGATTTTTTCAGTCTTGGGGTTACAGAAAAATGTATACAAAATGAGGGGTAAATATTTAGATTTTATAAACTGGTTTTACTAAATAACCTTTTCTTTGAAAATGAGCATTTCGTATGAAACGACCAGTTATAATTAAATAGTACAAAATAGTTTATAATTAAATTTCATAGATTTCTATTTTTTTAACAAATCTTTCCAGCAGATAACTGGAAAAATACACATATTTTTTAGCTGTGTTTTCATTTTCAGTGCTATCTTTTGAATCATTATCTATGAAAATCTTTTGTAGTAATATCTTCTTTTTTTTTCTCTCTCTCAACCCCTTTTATTTGGCTTTTATTAATATTTGAAAAATAACATATTAATAATGATACATAGTATCTCTTTTACTGCACCAGGTGCATTTTAAAAGAGGGTTGTTCAGGATACTGAATTTTCTGAACATTAATTAGATGGAAGGAGTGGGGGATCTAGTGATGGGGCTCACTAGTTCTGTCTGATTGGAGTTTGATAGTCGTTTAATATCTTCTTCTCGTTTCAATTATTAAAATAAGTCAAATGACGTATACAATATTATATTTTTAGCTAAATTTCGATACCCGAGCTACTACCAGCTGCTATAAAAAATACATTATTTATTCCATGCCATGTCTGTTTAGAATTAGATAACAATACATGATAATATAATTGAAATCAATGTCTAAGTAATAAAAACCAAAGAATTAACAAATAATAAAATTAAATTACAATTCATAATAATAAACATTAATATAACATAACATTAATAAATTAAAAAATATATATATACTTAAAGAAAATCAAGCAATATTTAAATAATACAAATATTTATTAAAATAACAAAAACACTGAAAAGATATAAATTTTTAATTAAAATGAACAATAACTATTTATTACTGTTTAGAAACTGTATGTACTTGGAGTAATGAATAGACGGGATTGGAACTGGAGCATGTGGTGAAAGGAGTGGAATTTAATAGAAACCAGACTCTGATAATTATATTGTGTTTCTCTTCTCCATTCCCCATTTTTATATTTGTTCTTTGCTATATAAAAAACATTACAAAATTTTATAAGGAACGTAGATAGATGTAGCTATATAATAAAAAATATGGTAGACAGAAATGAAAATTATAAAATGGAAGACAAATGTAAACAGTAATTGTATAAAGCTGAAGCGCGCTTACGCAAAAACATAAAAATTGTTATGTAAATTGTTGTGTTAAATTTTAATAACAAGAAAAAAATCTTTAAAAAGCCCATTGAGGAATGAGACGGATGTAGCAATTTTATTACAAGAATGTATGACAGAAATGAAAAATAATAAAATTGTATTTCAGAAAGGTGTAAACAATAATTGGCATAACCAGACGTAAGCTACCGCAAAAATAAGTATAAAATGTTTTAGTTAAACATTGTTTTTTGTATTGTTGCTGAAACTATTATATGTAATCACATAAATGAATTTCTATTTTTTTTTTCGTTAGTTATGACACAAATCATATTTTTTCCCTCCCTTTCTATAGCTTACTTGGAAACGAGGTCAATTAGTATATTTCTGTATATCATGATTAATCCACAAAAATGATCATCAATTATTGTCGGTGATGTTTTGCGGATTATTCCGAGACATGAACACTGTATATGGAACCCAAAATACGGCTCGACACAAGTTCCACCCGCTTGGTGTTATCTGAGGCCAGTTGGATTTGTGTAATCTCTCAGGAAAAGCTTGGAGATTAAGAAAGCTAGTATTTACAAAAATAATTCGCCCTTAGGAAGCTAAGAAACACCGTTCTCGTCTCCCATTTTTTCCTTTTCGAAATGAATATTTTATCAGAAGTAATCTGTCTTGGGAATTATTTTTCTTATTCAATTTACATAAAATATTCAAAACTTAATAATAAGCATTATTGTTAAGACCGTGGAAAAATTCCAACGAAAAGCCCTTAGTCCCCAAACTAGAACAGAAATAGCAATTATCTGTCCAATATTTCGCCCATTCAGGCATCCTCGGGGTAGATAGAGGAAAAAAACACAAAAAAAAACAAACAAAAAAACAAAAGAACAAAAACAAAAAAAACATGAATAATGCACCCAAGAAGCATCCCACCACCTCGAAGGCTCAAATGCAACTAATGAATCATAAGGAAGGTTACTCGACCCCGGCTGGGTAAGGTTAGATAAAAACAGCTGATAAATACTTCAGAATATGAAAATTCAACATTCACTCATCAAACTACAAAAAACACAAAAATTGCTATTTCTGTTCTAGTTTGGAGACTAAGGGCTTTTCGTTGGAATTTTTCCACGGTCTTAACATTTATGTAAGGTCTCTTTTTATTTTTCAGTATTAATAATAAGCATTTATATTTCAAGTATTATTATTTTGTTTTATATAAAAGTGGATTAACTTAGGACAAAAGCATGTAGAAAAAACGGATTATTGCTTATTAGTGAGCTTATTATTATTATTATAACTTATTAATGAAGTTCAAGTTTACTTTATTTTTTAAATTTTCCTTACTATTTAAAGAAAGGTTTAGTGTTCATTTCATTGTTCGATAGTCGCTGAGATAAAGCAATTATTAAACCAGGGTTTAACTCCTACTTCCATTTTGGACGGTTGCCATCCAATCAAAGAAAATTGACGGCGGTCGTCAATCGTTGCCAAAAATGTATCGCCTAAAGTTTTCAAATTGATTAGTTCATCTTATCATTAGATGATTTATTGATGTTGAATGCCGATCCATCATTTGATGATAAGTTAATGGTAGAGTACAGTTCTAGTAAAATAAATTCTTCAACGAGAATTCTACAAACAACAATAGAACACTATTTCAGTACATTTAAAAATTCAATGCGTATATTAATTTAGATATTCAAAAAACATGGAATAGATTAATACTTGTTTTAAAAGGAGTGAGGATGTGTCTTAATTTAAAAAAACATTAAGTACGAATTTCGACTCGAAAACTACAAAAAGTATTCGGTAAATATTTTTCCAAAGACCTGATTTGCAGATAGTATTTAACGTTGCAAAAAAGTCTCAGTAAAAAGAATAATTATCGAATAATTACTTATAACCAAATTAAATTATTTACCAGAGATCTTGTTATTTAAGAAAAAGAATATTGTATGTCAGCTGATATGAATTTAGTCATAACGGATGGAGTTAAGCAATTAAAAATGTAATGAATGTAAATTTAAAAAGCTTTGAATATGTCATATCTAAAAAAAAATCTTGTTGTTTGTATTTTTAAATGAAATACATATGCTTAAATATATATTTGAAAATAATAAGCAATTATTGGATATTATAAAACGATCAAATCAATATAAAGAGGTGCTCAGCCTCTTTATATTTTATAAATTTACATTATAATTCATATTTCAGCTAATAAGAGACTTGTAAATAAGTGATGCCAAAACTCTGGAAAAATTATAATAAATCATACATTGTACTATTGTACTATCAACTTCTAATAGTCCGTTTCCAAACAGAAGGGAAATCATATAAATAGTTATCATATGTCATATAAATAGAAATCATATGTTATGTTATGTATGTTGTGAAGGTATCTATATAGAATAGAATATAAAACAAACTGTATTCTAGAATCAAGTCTCTTTAGAATAACAAACATGAACAGAAATATAAACATAATATATATATCTGGCCAGAAGGCTACTTAATAATACAAATCATCAAGTATTTAAAAGTGACAAAAACATAAGAAAAATAAGAATAGAAATGAAATAACTAAAAATTACAAAACTTGACAGGATTTTAACCAATTGTAGAGAATTAATATATTAATAACATCAATTACTAAATAAAAAAAATTGATTGGGATAGCATGCAATAAAGTCTTTACATTTTATCTTCTTTGGGAAAAATAAACAAAACACGTAGGCAACGAAATCGATTATTCAATACTAATTTATTTAAGCAGATGATTGACCTGCTTGAAGAACATCTTTTTATTATGTCATGAGATGTTGGTAAAGCAAGGGTTTAAATGAAGCCAGTGAAGAAGCATGGCGGATAATAGCGGGTTCAACACAATGGGGGAGCGGGAAAGGAAGGAACGTTCGAATGCTTTGGTTCTATGGGGACGAGTGTAGAGATCCGAAAGGCGAGATCTTGTTCTGTGATGATGGACGGAGGATTTGAATTGGAGGAGACTTTAGATATATATATATATAAGTGTTGCGAGTTAATGTATTGGTATAGAAAAGCACTAAGGGAATTTTACTGTCTACGACTGGGAGGGAACAGCCACTTAAACTCTCCATGGTGATATGACACGCGGGATCGCCTCAATGCTGTATATCCTTAGAGAGGAGGCACACTCCTAGATTCGTTTGTTGAAACTGGAGCGAAGCAATGTGTTACTAATAAGTTTGCAATGAGATAGTTATTGCAGATTTATAATTTTTTGCTGTTTTAAGTTTGTTGTTCATTGATTTAAAACATTTTTGAACTCATCAAACTAATTTAAATCTTATACATTATTTTTTTTATTTTTTTATTAATTGATACAATTTTTAAACATTTTTATTTGAAAAGAAAAGATATGTCCAGGGCCGAGATTCAAACCGGGACTCCAATGTTTCCGTCATATTGCTCTGCCACCTTAGCTATCCTGCTTCGTACCTCTGTCAGACTCATCCTTTCTCTTCATTGATCCCATATCCCCGTGGATAACCATATGATGGATCTCCATATCTTGATCAATTCATGAGCCGATCTATTCATAATTCATAAGCCAATGAGATAACTTGTGAACTAAATGTATGTATTTGCAGCTATTGTATTACAACTAGATGTTTATAATCATAATTTTAACTGTAAAGGCACCAAAATAAATTTTGCAAGATCAAACAACAAGTTCCATGTGATGTGATGTTTTGTGAGTTCCTTTCTAACTGTAACTAGCCTCTATGGAATGAAAAAAGACCACTTATAACCTCCTGAATTTGATTAGAACTCTGAGGTGATGTTATTATAACTTCCCTGTTTAAATTTATTACATCTTGTGTATTTTAACTTTGATCATAGATATTTATTATCTTTGTTACTTTATTTATACGATCAAAGCTAATATATTTTATATTCTATTGAAACATATGTAGCTAATACTGACCTGAGAGAAAGAATGTTAGAAATGAGTTTTTTAGAAATAATAAGATGAATTTCAACTTTCAGATTTAATCAAGTGATGTAGATATTGTGGATAAGTAGTGCAAATAGTTCTTGTAAATTTATTATATTTGCTGAATTTAAGTTTGTCCCAATAACATTGGTCGACAAGGTTTTCTTCACAAGAAATCTGATGAGTGAATCTAGTGCAGTTTTTCATACTGAATTCAGATATGTAGTCAGAATTTTTCCATCAGGCACAGTCTTTTTGTGACAGCTACTTTTAAAAATCTGATTTTAGCGGGGTTTTTTACCTATCATAAGGAACCTTTACCTCATATATAGCGATTTTATGCAAGCTGTATTTAAGGAAATTTTACTTGTAATAATATGCTGAATCACCATAAAAAAGGCTGTGCAGGTTCATTCATGTTTGGACATGCTCAGACCTGTTCATCTGGCATTGTGATGTGTCAGTATTGAGCTGACTGAGTTTGTTCAGTTGTGAAATACTCCTTCCTTTCTTTTCGGTAGTGTAATGTGTATGTAGTGTTTTAGTGCTTAGTTTTTTCATCATGCCAAAAAAGTGTGTAGATCATATAGACAGTTTCTGCTGTATTTGTGGTGAGCTGGCTGGCCTTCAAGTCTCAGAGGCAAAATTTGATCCCACTCGTAAAGAAGAAATTATCTCATTTCCCAGAAAAGATTTATGTTGCAATTTTTACAATATGCTGTCCTAACAAGATATGTTCTTTGATGTAAATTCTCATTTCTCTTATAAAGTTTTCTATAGTAGAGAAAAAAAAAGAATATAAAGACTATACTTAAACCTAAAGTTTTTTTTAAATAGTTTTACATATTGAAAATTGCATAACAAAAGCAACTCGGCAAAATCTAAGAAGTACCCAATATCTTTAGTTTGAAACCCAGACTAATATATAGACAAGATATTCTTTTGTGAAAATTATTTTATCATAAGTTTTTTATTCATAGGTGCAGAAATTCTCTAAATGTTAGTTTTTCTACTATATATATGTATATATATTGATATTTATTTTTTTTAAGGTTGACAGATTATGAAAGCATTCTTCGAGAATACAAAAATAGAAGAGAAGTTCACACCACTTGAAATCTCCATGTCCAAATCTCCAAAGGCCTTGTGTTGTGATTGTAACTGAAGTATGAGCTTGTAGTAAACAACAAAAGGCACTATTGTTTCCCTACTCTATCAATATGGCTGAGAGTCAAATAGGAAAGGAATTCTAAGTTTAAAAATATGTATGTCTGTTATCATTGTAACATAAGTAAAAATACCCTAACCAGGTTAAAGTGTCATTTAAAAACAAAACATATTCCATTATTAGGAAACAGTAGTCATTTTTTTCAAAATGATAAACAATTTATTAATTGCCTGCTATGTCAATATAAAACCGAATGTTTCCAAAAGTTATTAAGCCATGTTGTAATAGGACATGTGGATTTAAAAACAAGCCAGTGTCCTTTATGTGAATTCAAGACAAAATTATCTTGCAATTTATTGGCACATTTTAGATTGAAACATATCAATAAGAAGCCTTACATATGTCCATTATGTGAATTCAAGCCTGAAGGGTCTAACAGTTTATTATTTCATATTGCTGTTAAGCATATTAATAATTGTAGTTTTATTTGCTATTATTGTAGGGAAAAGAAGAGTAGCTTGAAGACTTTAAGATACCATGTAAAAGTAAAACATATTACAACACCCTTGCGCGATCTAAAATATTCTTCCAAATGCAGAGATTCGACTTATAAGTCTCATTCTCAGCTTCCTCAACAATGCCCCCTCTGTGAATTTAATTCAAAATCGTTCAGTAAATTGCTTGGACATGTTGCATTAAAGCATACTGAGATAAAGTCACAACAGTGTCATTTGTGTAATTTTAAGTCAAAATTCGCCTACAGGTTGCTAAGGCATGTTGCCTCAAAGCATACAAGTACCGGACCACATCATTGCCCACTCTGTGATTTTAACACATCTTATTTCATTAAGCTTTTATTTCATGTGACCTGTAAGCACACTAATGAAAAGCCTTATCGCTGCCCATTTTGTGACCATAAATCTCTAGGTTCCGATAGCCTATTTTGCCATGTCACAGATAACCACACTAACGTCCAACCACATAAATGTATAAATTGTGAGTTTAAAAAATGCTGGTCTAAATCATTTAATAAACATTTTAGATCAAAACATAAGGGCATATTTTTTTTTAAATGCCCATTATGTAATCACAAGGGTCTATCATTGACGACTTTATTGAATCATATTACTCTGAAGCATTCAGATGTCAAATATAAGAAGTGCCCTCTTTGTACATTTTCCACTCGAACAAATTCAAGTCTTTTAAGTCACGTTACATGTAAGCATACAAAAATTAAGAATTTGAAATGTCCTCTTTGTGACTACAAGTCCAATTATTCATCCAATTTGTTGTGCCATTTTACTGGGAAGCACACTATTTTTAGGCCTTATAAATGTTCTGACTGCAATTATTCTTCCAATCAGTCGATCAATTTGAAACATCATATGACTGTTCATACTCTGGAAAAGCTTTACAAGTGTAAAGAATGTAATTTTAAGGCTAGTCAGCCAAATATCATTAAACGCCACATGATGTCCAAGCATACTTTTGAAACTCCTTATAGGTGTTACGGTTGTGACTTTGCGACAAGTAATAAAACCAATTTAGAAACTCACCTTATAACAAAACATGAAAATATAAAACCAAAGAAATGTCCGCTATGTGATTATAGAAGTAAGCTTACTAGTCATTTAAAAGACCATATCACTGCTAAGCATACCGATATAAAACCTTATAAATGTGCTTACTGTGATTACAAAACAACACAGGCGACGCATCTCAATACACATATCAAAAGCAAACATTTGTATAATAAACCTCATGAGTGCCCTCACTGCATATTCAGATGTAGTCGTTCAGATAATTTGAAAAGTCATATTAGATCAAAACACGAAAAGAAAAAGCCTTTTAAGTGTCCACAATGTGATTTTCAAACTGCTCGTAGTAACCAAGTGAAAGATCATCTGGTGAGAAAACATAAAACCTTTGTGTTGTCGGATGGTTTGTAAGTTGGAGATTTTTTAAATAACAACCATTCCACCAGCCAGTGCAGGTATCTTAATGTCTTTTGTTGGCCTGTTTCTGTTCAAGCTGTTTTCCTTTTAAAATTATTAGATTAGAAGAGACAGTCTTTACATATTTAATTACTGAAGTTTTTGGCAATTCCTGATGATTGCCTAATAGAAGTGTTATATTTTATTACAAAACTTTTATGTTATTAAAGTTATATGTTTTTAAATGGATATAGATTGAATTTGAATGAACAGATCTATGGTAAAATCGAGGTTGTCAAGGCAACAGTTATAAAGCAAAGATTGAGTTTCAATGGGCATATGTAATTATAAGTCAGTGTAGATCTGTTGGATGGATGAAGGAGGGGATAAATAAATTCTTTATCACAGAGGAGGACTGCATAGATTTGAATGATTACATACATAATGGAAATACCAAAACTGATGATCATGTGAAGGATGGATAAATAATAAATAGATAAGATAAATACCTTAGGAAGTTCGTTATTTATATACTTGTATTAATTTTAGGTACTGTTTAACATCTTTTCATACATATTATTGCTGCATTTCTGTGATCTTAGTTATTGCCATTTTTGTTTAAAATTTTAATTAAAAGTAATTGTTAAAGAATAATATAATGTTTCCATACAAATTATTGTTGTATTTCTGTGATCTTAGTTGTTGCCATTTTTGTTTAAAATTTTAATTAAAAGTAATTGTTAAAGAATAATATTATGTTTCCATACAAATTATTGTTGTATTTCTGTGATCTTAGTTATTGCCATTTTTGTTTAAAATTTTAATTAAAAGTAATTGTTAAAGAATAATATTATGTTTCCATACAAATTATTGTTGTATTTCTGTGATCTTAGTTATTGCCATTTTTGTTATGTTTATGTTTAAAATTTTAATTAACACTAATTGTTAAACTATAATTTAATTATTGATTAACCTTATTAATGAAAATTCTATGATGTACATATATTGAGTGTATTAAGAGTAAGTGGATTGCAAAGGAGCTACATACTGTGTTGTGTGGGCCCGACTAGACAAATCATAGGCAAATGTGTTTATTGAAAAAAAGTTGAGGAATTTTTCCTTTCTGTCCAAACATTTGGTTGATAAGCTGATTTAACAAACTTTCCCTGCAAACAATTGGGATTCGGCATGAGACAGTCAGTGTAATGTCTGGTATAGTATTTAATTCACTTTTACCTGGCTTGTATTGCTGCAGCTATCCTGAATTTGATATGATTATTTATAAATTGAATTAGAATGTCTATTGTTGATAAGACCAGTAATATATAAAAAAAGTTCATAACAAATTAAACTCCTTGAATATAATATAAATTGTTTTTTTCTGTAATATATATCCCTCATTCACACATCCATTCTTCTGATATAATTATTTTATTATTGAAAGGTAGATGGACGTAGAATGTGACTAGATGAGTCTAGAATTAGCATTTTATTATTACATTTTGTATATTTCAATTTCCATTAATATGAAAAAAAAAAAGGTTGGGATATCAGTGTTCAGAACCTAAAGGGCATGAAGACGAGTCAGGGAGAGGTGCGAGACCAGTTGGAAATAATAATAATTCTCACTTATATACCACTACTTCCTTATCTTACATTGAAAGTCATAATGTTGTATCTTATGATAGTGAAGCTAAATGTTTTGTTTTCAATGTAGTAGTTGTTATTTTTTTTTCATTTGAATAGGGAGTGCATGGAAAGCTTTATTTAAACTAGGGGGTGTGATACAAAAAAGGTTGGGAATCACTGAGAGAGACGATGGCTTGTTCAAGACATTTACTATAATGTCAAAGGAAGTTTTTCATTAGCTATTGAACATAATTGCACCGTCTATCAGGAGATTCTGTTACAATAAAATTCATGCTGGCTGTTATGTTGAGACTAACACCGTAATCATGTCTTCAGAAAACAATCCATTCAATGTAGGTAACATATAAATTATGTAACTTGAGACTTATAAAAACACTTCAAATTTCTAAGTCCAATGATATGCTGGTGGATTTGATAATTATTCCACAGGTTGTCCCTTCCAGAAGTCTCAACAAGTTTTAGCTTTTTATTCGTTTCTCTTTTAATATTTTCCAAAAATGCAAGTTATCATGAGATTGTTATGGAAAAGATAATTTACTTATGGGAAATGTGTATACGTCGGTAAACATTGCATCTAAAAATAAGCGTTTCAACTAAACATGATGACCTTATTACAGCTCAAATCCTAAAATCCCTTCCTCGAAAAGCTATCCTATTCCTCACATACATATATAATTCTGTAATCCCTACTACCTATTTTCCTGATACATGGAAACTATCTATAGTAAAAATGATCCCAAAATCCAAAAAGCCTCCAGAACTCCCATCCTCTTATCGTCCTATCTCCCTCTTACCCATAATGGGCAAGATCCTCGAAAAACTCATTCTAAAACGTATTTATCCCATCCTAGATAGTAACAGCATAATCCCAGACCACCAGTTTGGTTTCCGAACATCCCACTCCACTATCCAGCAATGCCATCGTGTGGTGGATGTTGTTTCCTCTGCATTGGAGCGTAGATTGTACTGCACGGGAGCCTTTCTCGATGTAGAACAGGCTTTTGATCGAGTCTGGCACCCAGGTCTCCTTTACAAAATCCGACAATTCCTTCCTCCTACATACTCTTTAATCATTCGCTCCTTTCTAACTGGCAGAACATTTAAAGTAAGTCATAAAGGTTCCTACTCATCCCTCTATTCCCAGTCTGCTAGCGTTCCTCAAGGTAGCATCCTCGGTCCTATCCTTTACACAGTATATACAGCTGACAACCAATCCTAACACCTTCATCTCCACGTATGCTGATGACACATGTGTGTTATCAGTTAATAACGACCCATATATTGCATCCAAATCCCTTCAATTACACCTATCAAGCCTCGAAGAATGGTGTCGGAATTGGAGAATTAAAATTAATCCTAGCAAGTCCCATCAAATTACCTTTACCCTTCTTCGAAAACCCATGACTTCCTGTCCTACTGTATTCTTTAATAGTACTCCACTTATCCCTGTTGAACAGATTCGCTACCTGGGACTCAACTTAGACAAGCGTCTTACTTGGAACCCTCACACAAGACTGAAAAGACAAGAAACAGCTAGACGCTTCCGACTACTTCAACACATACTAGATAAACGCTCAAAGCTTCAGATCAATTACAAAAGACTTATTTATGTGACTGTTATAAGGCCTATATGGACTTATGGAATTGAACTATGGGGTTCCACCAAACCATCGAATTCCTCTCGTATCCAATCCTTGCAATCCAAAATCCCTCGCAAAATCCTAAACGCTCCTTATTTTGTCACAAATAAAACCATCCATAATGACCTTAACGTTCCATATGTTACCGATTTAGCCCATTCCAGATACCTATCATTCCACAATAAACTTCAAATCCACTAGTTTCCATCCTTGCATCCAATTCCATCCCGGACAATCCTCCTAGGCGTCTGAAGAGAAGATGGAAGAGAAGACCTTCTATTATAGAACTTTATTAGAGTGCTGCCAGTGGGTAGTATCTCTACATGTCCTATCATGTATTATTTACTCTTATAGCAATTGTACTAGATGTATGTATTACAGTTGTACAACTCAATAAAATAATAAAAAAAAAACTAAACATGTATTATCTATGCTTCGTATTGTTAGGTGAAACTTTTATTTCTTGATGAAATGTACAGTGGTACCTCGAGAAAAGAGTGCCCTGACATACGAGATATTTGAGATTCGAGCGTAGTACTTCAATGATATGCACTGTGCTTAAACAAAAGGAGTCGATAACACCAGCTAAGGGCGTTACAATAATTTCTAAGCTCCGGAGCTCTATCCATGTAGAAGATGGAGAAACTGCTGATGGTTTGGGAGATGGAGATGCAGCTTAAAGGTGTTACCTTAACACAGGGCATCATGTGCGAGAAGGCACGAGCGATTGCTGAATCAGACCCCATGGACGACGCATCGGAAGACTCGTTTAAGCCAGTCAATATTTGCCATTTATAAAAATATTTTTCTTATTCAAAAACAATTGGGGGTTGCATTTTTGGGGCTGGAACGAATTAATGGCATTTCAATTAATTTCAACGGTGAAAATTGCTTTGAGATACGAGTAAATTGACATACGAGCAAGGTTACAGAACGAATTAGACTCGTAGCTCGAGGTATCACTGTACCTACAAGTTCAGCGGAAAGATTCTGCTTGCCTTACGTTCAATATGACAGACGTTCATTCTCTGTCTGTCATATTAAACACGAAGAGAAAAACGCACAATTCTAGGCTTATTTCCCAACTTCTTGCGCTAGTGAATGTTACTATCACCTTCAAACATTCAACCTTTCAATTGTTACGTGATTTATTTTGATGGTTTGATGAAGAGAGAGTTCAAGTTTGGTTGAAAAATAAATCTTTATCTTTAATACATTTTGTATTTATCTGTAAAAGATTTACACATACATTACGAATCCATTAAAGTCGACTCAACCCCAAGTAAGGGTTCCGTCGACCACGCCTACTTGTGAGGTTGTCTTTCTAAAGTCAGACTTGCCGAGGAGATATTTCGTTTCGACCTCTCAGCTTGTTATTTTCTATTCCATTTATTTTTTCTATTCCCGTTCCACTTGTACTTTATCACCCACTCCAAGCAAGGTTTTTGTGATTACCGTGTTTTATGATCAGTATTCGTTAGAACTCTGTAAGTACAAGTTGTCCAAAAATATCTTCTTTTAAAAAATAATAAATAATTGATGTACTATCTGTTACTGTTTAACATTTTTTGTTTTGTAACCATTTTAATTTTAAATTTCACTTCTTGAATTTTTATTTGTTCTAAGCATCATTTATTTTTTTTTGACGTTTTAATTGTTAAAATTACCTTTTAAGGGGTAAAAAGTGGTTATAATTCATTCTGAATTTGATGCAATGAAAAAAATTTAAGGATATGAAATATTTTGGTAACAAATTTTATATTTGGATATTTTTTTTTAATGTTCTGTCATTCTTTAGTATGTTGTAATTTTTTAATTAATATGACTTTTGAATATTATTTCATTTTTTGAAAGACATTTGTATAAAAAAATAATAAATCTGGATATCTCTCTTTTCTCCCATGTATCAAAGTTACAAGTCATGTTAAAATTAAATTGTATTTTTCTTTTATTTTTGTTATTGCTTATATTATTATACTTGGTATGGCCTAAAAAGTATTATCGAATTTGACGTTAAGCCACAATAGTCTAAGTTTTCTTGTTGACTTATGTGTCAAGGCCATCGAACTGATAAAAAAGAAAGTTATTTGGAAGTTGCCCAAACAGATATTTATTTCTTCTAAACTTTTAATTTACTTCATTAATAATAACTAAAGTATTGTTCTCAACATTTTATAGCTTACTTATTGCTTCATTATTAAATTTTGAGTTATTTAAAAAAAATGCAAATTAACTCATGGCAAAGTATTTTACATTTAAATTAATTATTTTTAGGACCGATTATTATATTAAAATAATAATTAAAAAAAATATTTCTTTACGAATGACAAGTATTTTCATCTTACTAGCCCCCTCTGATTTGCTTAAGGGTTCTTTGTTGTTTAATCAGAGGTTTTAATTACTCATAAAAAGTATACCCCTTTTCTGGGTTAATTTAAATATTAAAGATTTTGTGAAGGATTTTCTAGGCCTATGTACAGTTTTTATCACTTGTAACACTATGATTTCAGAATAAATCTGTATTTGAAGTATAAAGCATCTCAAAATAATTTTCTGCCATTCTTACTATTATTTTTAAAAGTAGAGAGAGTACATTCTTATTGTTTGCCTTAATAAAAAAAATTATAAACCTGATGCAGCCTATCTTCCTTAAGAATATTAATGAGAATGTTTCTCAAGGCTCTTGGTAAACATTTCATGGATTGAAATTCAGTGTGCCTGAAAATTTTCAGAATAGAAAAAATAGGGCAGTTAAAAATTGTTTAATGTTATTTATTTAATTTTCAAAATAATCAATTTTATTTACTTTACTACTCTGAACCATTCTTAATTATAAATTATTACCTTGTTACCATACAATTATTAATGAGTTAATAATAATATCTTGCATTTAAAAAAAAAAAAAGATCTTGAAGTATCAAAACAAATATTAATAATAGGCAAATCAGTTTATATAATGTCAATTCAAGTTTTCTTCTCATTGTGTAAAAGTAAATATTTAAAAGAAGAAAAACAAACTATTTTGATAAACAAAAATGTTTGATGCACTGTTTAAAATTTGATTAAAGTTTCTCTCTTACATATGTAAAACTATTTTTTTTCTATTTTTTTATTTAGGTAATTTTTTTTCTATTTTCAAGTTTCTAAAAGTATTTATTTTATGCGTTTGTACTTAGAATAATTTGTTTATTGATTGAAGTTAATTAATTTTATTATGTCATAATCATATCATCAAAGAAATTTTTTATTTGATTTTTCAGGTGATAAGGGAAACATACATTTTGAACTAGAAAGAGTAGAAGAGTGAAAAGATGTTTGTATTAAAAAGACTTCTCACCTCCGGGACCAAATCATCTATTAGAAACTTTTCTGCTTCTACCAATTTGGTCAATCTAACAGTTAATGAAGACACAGGTTATACTTTATTTTCCTTGTTTGATTGTTAATGGCTCAAATTCAAAATTTTTAAATTGAATTTTTTCCATTTACAGGAGTTGCTATTATGGAACTGAATAGGCCACCTGTAAATAGTCTTAATTATGAACTTTTGGAAGCAATGCATCGTACACTGGTCAAGCTTGAGAATGACAGGTGCCGTGGAATGATCCTTACATCAGTGAGTGCATTTTATTATCTAATCCAAATGCATTTTTGTTTCTAACTGTTCCTGTGCCAATTTAAAATTATTTTTGGAGACTGATTGAAGGTTAAATGTTAAAATAGTGTTAGGGTTCAGAGGATATTTTCCTTAGATGTATATTTTTTAAATTGTTTTCTATTTTGTTTTATTCAGTATAACAAATTTATTTATTCTTTCTTTGGTTTATTGTATGTAATTAATATTTTAAAAATCTTTTTTCCATTAGTTTCCTTAATTTTTATTAATATCCAAAATTAGTAAATAAAGTTACTCTTAACCTAGTAATTATACTAACCTTTCTGCCTAAAACTTGATTTCCACAAATCCAATGGAAATTTTTCTGAAATCATGTTTTAGATTTGAGCAATTCGTTCTAAACAATTATTGATATAAAAAATATATCATTTTTAGGAGTCTATAATTATTAATTTTTATTTTATTAATTAGTTTAATCTTTTAATTCGAGTGTATGGATATATAAATAAATATAAAATAGATATATACACAACAAAAAGGAATATACATCTGGCTTAAAGACTGCACAATAATATTCATGATATATTCACATAAGTGAAAAAAAAAAGGTTGTTTAATAGAAAAACAAGTTTTTGTTATAAACAAAAAGATAATAAACTAAGTAGATAAATAACAGCAAATAAATTCATAAAATAAGTTCTTGTCATAATAAAACAAAACACGGTAACTAAAAATATATATAACAGAAAATAAAAATATAAAATTAAAAAAAAACATTAGAAAAGAAATTAGACAAGTTATTCTTTACTACTGCTTATTAAAGTGAAAAACCTGCTTAGAGAGCAATTAAATTAATGCTATGGTCCAATAGAAGTTCTGAAGTATTACCAAAGAGTGGACAGGTACCAAAAAATCAACAGAAGACATCAAGATCTGAGGCTGGTTGATGTGCATCCACGATATTTACACCCGCAAACAACACCTAATTTAATTCTTCATTTTTTTGTACAATATTGTGTTTCACAGTCTGCCAGGAACCATATTTTAACTGCTAGTGGACAAGGGTCATATTTCCTAGTTCTTCAGGCACTCAACCCTGTCAAGGTCCTATGTGTTAATCTTGATGCTGGGGCCTCTTCTGACACTTGACACTAGGGCCACAAAGTTTCCCCCGCACAAACCGGTATCCTATGTATTTCTAAAGACCTGAATAGTAATCCTTGCTCGGCTATATTCCGACGAAATTTTAGATCACCAACCTTTGATTCGAGAGTTTTATTTTAGGTCAAATATAAATATGAAATATTACCTAACTTGTGCTGCAGCATACAATATATTTATCTTCTCCGTTAATAGTTCCTTCACAGATTGAGCATTGCACCATTTTAGTGGTTAAATAAATACTAATGATACTCAGAATACAATGTTAGTAAATAGTAGCCTTAAAACCTCTGAGCCTAAAAGGATTATCTACTAAACCTGCCCATAGCACAACAATAAACACTTAAGCAACAATGACATTAATAAATCGTTTCAAATATCAATTAAAGAGTATATTGCTTTTAATTAACTGTTTATTTTCACTTTGTTAAAAAGAAAAAGAAATAACTAAAGATTCAGAAATTAGGTATTAAAAAAATAACAGAAAGATATATACTGGTTGCTTTCTCTGGCCAGACTGTATTTAATTAATAAATATATTATTGAATGGAAAAAAAATCTTTATTCTGAGACAATGTCCGTTCAAAATAACAATGTGTTTAACTAGTGACGTGTATATTAAAATATAAAAAGAAAATAATTATTCTTGTGAAATATGATAGACACTAAAAAACAGAAAGAAAAACAATGAGAGATAAAAAATACCATAAAAACTTTGTCATTTAACTAAATCTATACATCTCATTTCATCTGCAGTAAGAAAAAAAAATTAAACACCTTAAACCAAGATAAGAAACTTTATAATTTGGAACCTTGATGACAATTTAAAAAAAAAAATTAAGAGAATATTCACCTTTCCAAGCAATTGAGTTGTGATTTGCTTACTTGATAAAAAACTAAAAGAAGTGTATTAAAAAAAATAATCGAAGGTGTGTGTTGCCTTATTTCATGAATACTTAATTTTTCTTGTTGATTTGAAGGATAAATTTTTCCACTTTATTAGTCAATTGCATCATAAAAAATGATATACTTTTTTTTAAAGTACATAAATACTACAAAGCAATAAAATTCAATAAATAAACAGCAATAAAATTATGCCATTTTTTTTGTGTTTCTCCCATCTTGGAAAAATTGATTATCTCATTCACCATCTTAGCACAAGGATTTAGCTGAAGAAATTTTTAATTTTCTGTTGGGATTGAACAATTCTTATATAACTATCTAAACCAGTAACTATCTGTTGACTTTTGAACTTTTGACTCAACTTTATTTGCTATTTGTTTAGGAGGATAAATTTTGATCCTCTTATCAGCTATTGCCTAATTTATCATAATTGAAATTATTAGCAATTAACTTCCAATAAGACTTCTTAACTGTCGACTAAATTTTGTTGCTTTTTTAAGACATATTGTTATCCTTGTACTTTATTTTGAATTTTCAGTTTTTCTTGTTGATTATATGAATAAATGTTTACAAATTTATCGGTTAATTACTCCATTTGTTAGTAATATGCAATTGACATTATTAACAAAGAAGTATAAAATTACTTTATTACATCTTCAAAAAAATGTTGCATGTTTTTTTTATTCATCCACCAAAGAAAAATACAACTCATATTCATATAACCATAAGGAAGCTGAACTGAAAAGCATTTTTTCATTTTATTAAACTAGAATTGATTAGTCTAAAGTAACTTAGCATCTGTTGACTCCAGATTTGATTTTTTAAATATATTTTGGTATACGCAATTGTTGAGATTTTCCTCACAGTCAATTTTTTTTTCATATATTTTTCCTATATGAACTCATTCAAAGCTGATCCAGCTATATTGGAAAAATACTCAGCTGCCAGGACGAAAGCAAATAAAATAATAAGAACAACAAAAAGATAATTCCTCAAGGAAAGACATGGAAACATTGAGGATAATCGGCAGGCTGGAAATAAAAGCGAACTATGTGCAGATATTAGGAAGGAAAAAGACTGGATTTAGAGCGAGAAGTACTCAAATGTGAGGAAAAGATGGAAAACTGACGGCATCCAAATTAGAAGCATTAAACATCTGGACAGAAAATTTCCAGAATCTGCTAAACTAAGGGAACCACACAAACGAAGAGGACATGGACCATGAGGAGGACATTGACCCACAAGAGGTTGAAAGACCTGATATGTTATTCTGATATCAGAGTTGTTCAAAGATGGGGGAGAAACGGTAAGAGCCAAACTATTGGAACTAATCCAGAAGATATGGGAGAAAGAGAAGATACCCGACAGGCTTGGATAACAACTCCTTCCCACTACCTATAAGATAATGACCAGCATATTACATAATCGGATTTATCCGTATTATGAAAACATAGCAGGTGACCAGCAAGCAGGGTTTAGATGGGGGAGGAGTACGCTAGACCAGATATTCATACTGAAACAGGTACTCGAAAAATGATGGGAAGTAGGCCGGGATGTATACGCCTTATTTTTTTATTTCAAAGCTGCGTATGATTCTGTCGACAGAAACTGTCTATGGAAGATCATGACTGAGCTGGGTATTCCCGGTAAACTGGTGAGATTGACTAAGGCATGTGCAGACGACCCCCGATGCAGAATCCTGATACTGGGAGATGTGTCTGAGGCTTTTGAAGTTAGAACCAGCCTAATGCAGGGAGACGGACTCTCGCTTTTACTGTTCAACATAGCCCTTGAAAAGGTAATAAGAACAACATCAAGAGTGAATGGCGGGGTGCACGTCGAGGTGGAGCATAAAATTCTTGCTTACGCTGATGATATACCAATCCTCGGAAAAAATGAAAAGGATATCGAGAGACTCGCTAAAACGCTGATGAGAGAAGCAGACCAAATCGGCTTACAGGTAATTGAGGAAAAAACCAAATACATGACAGTAAGCCGTAAAGCCCACCCCAGAAAAAGCATCTGCGTGGATCGCAAATCGTTTCCGAAAGTAGATAACTTCAATTACCTTGGCTCCACAATAACCTCAACAAATGACCTATTAACTGAAATAGACCAGCGTATAACAAGCACAAACAGAGCATTCTTCGCTCTTTCAAGAGTGTTGAAATCCCGAAGCATCTCTAGAAACTTAAAACTAAGGGTTTATAATGCTGTAATTAAGCCGATTCTGATATACGGCTGTGAGGCGTGGGCTCTCACTGGCACCCTGGAAAACAGAATAGAGAGGTACGAAAATCCTTCGCACGATAACCGGAGCGGTATGGGATGAGAGTCTGCACTCTTGGAGGAGAAGGGCCAATAAGGGATTGCTCATGAAAACTGGTCAGGCGATATCTCAGGATATGAAAGCAAGAAGGTTAAGATGGGCGGGGCATGCAGCTCGAAGTAATCCGTCAGGACGCCTCTACACAACAATGAATGCCACAATAGTTGGCAAGAGACCACGTGGGAGGCCAAAGACCAGATGGATAGACAGGATCAACAAAGATGCTGAGGAGCTGCATGTAGCAGATTGGAAATCAGCGGTCCTGGATAGGCAAAGGTGGAGAAGGCTGGTAAAGGCGGCCAAAGATCTACAAGGTCGGTAGAGCCAACCGAAAAAAAATATATATATATTTTTCCTATAATAATAGTTGTGCATTTTTTTTTTCTTGCTCTTATGTATTTATAGGTCATAGGCCCCTAGCGTATCTACATATTAGTATAACTATAAAATGTAAGATTTATCTATAACAAAAGAAATTAAAAAACGTACATCGCATATTAAGTAAAAACCGCGAGAGCATGGGGATATAGGATCTGTAAAGAGAACGGATTTGCCTGACTTGGATATGGACTCTGGTAGCTCAATGGTTTAGAGGGAGACACAGACGAGACTCGGGTTTGAATCCCGGCCAGGACAAATCTTTTCTCTTTAAAACAAAAACATTTAAAAATAATCATTATCAAAATAATAATTAATAAAAATAAATTATAAAAATATATATTTTAAAATAAAAAAGGTTTTAAAAGTGAACTGAATTCTGAAATGTCGGCCAAAGGAAGATAATGTAAAGAATAAATATAAAAAGAGTCTAAATTTCAATACTTGAAAATAAATATGTGATTATTACTTGTTTTTTTCTATTCATAAAAGTTTATTTGGGCCATTGATTTATTGATATGTTCGTAAAAGATATTTTATAATTAATGTGTGATATTTCAAAATCTTTTAATCCTCATAAAAAATGTAACATTTATAGATATATTAAACCATACTTCTTCATTGTAGAAAGGTCCTTTTAGGTAGTTTAATTTGACTAAATTATGTTTATATTTCAGACATCGCCTACCATCTTCAGTGCTGGTTTAGATATTCTAGAAATGTATAAGCCTACAGTTGATAAAGCCAGGAAATTCTGGGGAATGCTACAGAATACTTGGATTAAACTGTACTCTTCACCTTACCCAACAGTTGCTGCCATAAACGTTAGTGGTCTTTTTATTATTATTATTGAATTGAATTAGGAGTTCTTATTCAGGTGAAGAGTGAATGAATTCTATAATGATGACCAAATACTATGAACTCCAAATTGTATTCATAATCATTTTTCAGATAACTCGGTGATAAATAAGTTGTATATTGTTTTTAATAATTAACCTATTTTCTTCTTAATAAAGCTGTAAAATTTTGTATTGTTTGTTCTATTTTGATTTATCTCATTTATTATAATTAATAATATTTGTAGATTTTAAAAACTATAAAAATTATCTTATTGTTATAGGGACACAGCCCAGCAGGAGGTTGCCTTCTTGCTTTGAGCTGTGAATATAGAATTATGGTACCTCAGAAGATGATTGGGCTGAATGAAACAAAGCTAGGAATAGTTGCTCCTCAATGGTTAGATATGTTGACCTTTTTTTTAATTGGCTGGTGAAAGTAAAATAATTGTTGTTGCTTCTTTTTTGTCGTTAGTTTTTCATTTTGTTCTTATTTTAAAGTGTTTTTTTCTTATTTTAAAGTTCAGATCGGTTAGTGAGAGAAAAATGTATAGTTCTAAGAAATGTAGTGCTTATGAAGTAGATAGGTTGCTATTTAGACAGTATCCTATCTTCTTCAAACAAACCATTTCTTGTATTTTCAACAGAGAACATATAAAATATGCCCTTTTTTTTATCTAAAGGTTTTTTATGAATTTATTATATTTAAACTAAGATAACTTAATCATATTTTGGCATCTTTTATTACAGTTCCAGTAAAACAACCTTTTACTCAGGTTCAATTGAATTACTCTCTTTGAATTAGTAGCAATCTGGAGAAATAGTATCAATATTTTTTAGTTTTAAAAACGTTTTAATTTACCCTCATAAAAGCTGCTATCTATTTACATGCCTAGCAAGATATTTCTCTATTAAGATATTTATTTAGAATGGTACTTTCTGTCTTATTAGAAAATGTTATGGTCAATCATTTTCTGTGAGACCATTGTCAGCGTGTGCTGTTGGCAACTAACTTAACAGTTAAACAAATAAATACATAGCTGGCTGTATGGATGGAAATATCCAATGCCATAAATAAATAAAAAATGTCAGCTTTTCCTTAGCTCCTTTCTTAATAAATCATTATTTATTGATATAATTAAAATTAGAGATATTTATAATTTAAAAAAAAACTTATTTGTATCCGTTTTTCTCTTATTCACTGTTTCTTTTCATCTAATTGGTTTAATTAAAAAATAAATAAAAATAATATGAAACAATTTAGGAAAAAATAAAACAAATACAGGTGTAAAGTAAAAGAATTAGCTCGGGAGTATTTTTTATATTTCGTGGTCATTATCATTGGTATTCAGAAATAATGTGGAGTAAAATTAAAAAGCCATGCTCAAAGCAAATTTCTGTTTGTTACAAAAGAATAGCCATTATTATCAGCTTCAAAATGAAATATCTTATGCTAAAACTTACATGATATTGTGTTTATATTTGTACAATTTTGGGTTGTTTGTCAGGTTTCAAGACTGTATGAGGAACGCTATAGGAGAAAGGCAGGCGGAGAAGGCGCTAATTGCTGGTACAATGTTCACGTCTGAAGAAGCTGAGAAGATTGGGCTTATTGATGAACTAGCGGCTGATAAAGAAGAACTCATGAAAAAGGCATACAAGTTTTTGGACGGCCAATTGGGTCTCCCTCGTAAGTCAATATTGAATACATTTGTTGCACTTGGTTTGGTTAACTCAATTTGAACTGTATCTAACAATCGTTTTGTTTCCTTGTTCGACTTTTATTTAATATTAAAAAAAATTTATTTTAATTTATATTTATATTTTGGTTTTGTATATGCATTTCTTAGGTTTGTTTTGTTTTTAAGCATCTGTAGCCAATTTTCGGTGGAATTTATTATTTTCTCTCCATCAGAAGAAATTATTCTTTCACAGAATAAAACATGTATTCATCTCTAAAGCTTGGATTTTGTCCAGTAAAAAATGTTTTAAAGGATCCAGTAAAAATGCCAACATGCGGAACATGAAATAAAATCCTGCCATTTACTTCTTTTATGCCGAAAAATAAAACTAAATCTAAATTAAATATGTTGTATAATAAATATTTTTTTCCTCATTGAATTAGGGTTTGTGGGTATATATTTTTTATGTTCTTCTTCTTTCGCAACACCCCCTTGTGCCACTCAGCATAGGGGAGCATTTAGCCATTTGAAGGCTATTCGCTGAGTTTCTCTGAATCAAATGTACTTACTTCCTTGCAGGTGATTAGCCCAGCAAGAAAGGCCCCACTTCCTCCGGACAACTGGTTGTTTGGTTGTACCCTCCGAACTTGGGTCTTCCCAGAGAAGTTGGCCCTGAGGTGTGTGCTGTAGATGACCTTATGTCAGAATAATTGTCGACTTTACTATTGTGTAGTGTGTGTAGCCGTGTACTAGACTCGGGAGTCCGGGGGTTCGTTAATCCCCTCTAGCCTGGCACATAGTCACTGTGGACTCTTTATGTTTCTGGATATTTATTTGGGGATTTTTGTCTTTTAATTTTTCATTCATAATTCATGCTTTGTGGGTAAAACAGTTTCTGTATTAGTGATTTTTAGTACAAACTTATCTATTTTTAATGAATATGTAAATGTATAGCATGGTAGAACAAGAGAATCCAAGCATTCTTCAAATGCATCGGTAACTCTACATTTGTTGAAAAAATCCTAACAGCTAGAACTTACTCAATAATCCATTTTGGTAGAATTAGCTTTTAATGCAGATAATTTGAGTTTGTATACAAAGAAATGATTATGTGATATTATTAAAAAACTAGTTATTATTTTAACAATTGTTACTGTACGAATATAAGTTTTTATGCCCGAAAAGTTTTCAATTTTTATTGAATTATTAACTCAGTTGTAGGTGTTACTAATTTATTTTACTCCTAGAAAATAATACAGTACACTGTGCTTATGATATTCATTTGTTAATGCATTTTCAATTATTTATTGAACTTATTTTTTAATTTTTAATAAAATCAGCTAATTCAGTAGTATTATGCCTGGTTAGGTAAGGTCTGCCTAAGGTCCTAATCTTCAGTTCGTTCCTAAAACTTTTGATGTACCGAATAACAATTTTTGATCAAGATTAATTATACTCCTAATACATTAAAAATACTCGCAATAATAATACCCGTGATGTCACTTGGCAGGCATTCCCTAGGATCCATCCTATAACCTCCAGGTTATTTTCTCTTCACCAGATTAGGCTAGAAATAGCTTCACACACCAAGTTACATATGATCTAGCTCCCCCCATACATTTATACTTTGTATTATGGCACAGTAATAAATAAATTGAATATCAGAATGAAATTCAGATTAAAACTGAAACATGAGAGCTAAAGATTTTATAGACTGATTCTTGAATTTTATTTTTTTATTGGCGGATGGCATTATTAAAATTCTGTTCCAACTTTAATATTACGTATTGATTAACCTTAATTTATAACATTGTTAATCTTTCCATTATAATATTGTATCTTACTTGCTAGACATCCCTATTAAAAAAAAGTGAGTTGAACAGAATTGTCTGTAACTATCGTCAAATAGTTAATATAACATCCTAAAGCTGAGAAATTCTGAGGTAATCCATTAGCAAATAATTGAATGTTTTTATAAATCTTTATTTTGTAAATATTTTCATTAGGTGAAGTAGGACTTTTATTTTATGATATATTTGTTTATCATTCAAATTGCATTTCAGTGGTGAACTAATAAATCATATAATGTGGTCCTGATTCCCTACTGATTAATGAAATCTTGTTCGCTTCCCTTTAAATTTTAGTTGAAAGATTAATAAAACAAATACTGTATAATTTAGTTCCTTATTTTACAATGGAAAAAAGTTGGCGGTTAGTATTAGGACGGGTCCTGTGGTCTGAACTACTTTCCTAACTGCATTGGACCTAATAAATAAATTAATGAGTGTATTTATATGGGGATAAATTAGATGGATAGAAGATAACCCATGAAGTTAAAGATTGAGAACGAAGGCTTTTGTTGATTTTTCTTTTGGCAAGTGTGTTTTGTTTATTAGTTGTTCTAGTGCCTTTAGCTACATGCAACCAGTTAAGTATTATTAGAAATTCCTCTAATATCTTTCTTGCTCTGTGCATGTGACGCTTGTTTTGTGATTGTCATATTAGTTTTCTTTGAATTATGTCAGCATCATATGTATAATGAGTTAATTTTTTTAGCTCTGGCAAGAAGAACCGTGAAAGTTGGTTTCCGGAAGGACACTCTCAGTCGGTTAGTCAACGGCAGAGAAGCAGATACTAAATATTTTATTGACTTCATTTTCCAGCCAAAAGTTCAAGAAAGTTTGGAAATGTATCTTCAATCACTCAAGAAAAAATAACTCAGTTTCAATGTACAATTAGCTTTTATCTTGCTTAGATATTACCAATTTGCTTAGATTGAAAACAAAATCAATCAAAAAATTATTTCAATAACGTGTCATATATTTTTTATATATTTTATATTACATAGAAGACTGTTTTAATTTAGATCTCCGTGATCTTTTATAGCCGATCTATATTAAAATTCATATATTTTTTAAAATATAGATATATATGTTATAAATATGTCTATTGTTATATATTTTATAAATATTGTTTATTTTTTCAAAAAAAAAATGTATCATATATTCTCTTTGATGTATTATTTTCATAATTATGTTAATTAACATAGCTCACCTAATGCTGACTGATGTTTTTAGGCTATATTGAATAAAAAATACTTGCTTACAAAGACTAATTCATTTTGAAATGAATATAAATTAAATACCTGACTAATTATTTTTTAAATTGGCTTCTCTTAAAAATAATTTGACTTCTCATACCTAAGAATGGAAAACCAACCTAACATCTGTTATATGTATTAATGTCTTCAAAAATACTAACTGCATGTAAATAAGACTAAAATGATCAGATTCTAGGTAAATAGAATAGTATGCAATATAAATTAAAAAGGAGTCTCTTATTAAACATGACCCTTATAATTCTCTAAAAATTGAATTAAATGAAATATTTGTACTGCGACTTTTAAAAAGCTCTAGATAAAGCATGTATTATAGAAAAGTATTGAATAAATAAACCCAAAAAGAATAAACTTGGAGGGCTAGGAATTCAAGACATTATTATTATCATTAAGATCAATGTAAATTAACATTTTTACATGTGTACTAGCATATCTTCGGAGGGATATATAATAATTGCTAATTATCATTATACTATCTTTCAATCAAAATCAAAATAAATGTAGTAACAAAGAAACTATAAGCTGTCCCTATAAACGTTTTTGCCGCATTTTCTTTTATTTAATTTACACCATTACATATTCATAGATCTATGAATAAAAAATGAAATAAATTAGCTTGCAACTAAAATTTATAGAAAACAACATGGATGAAAAAAAAATCAAGGCATAGAATGGAATAATTGTTGCTGAAGTTAGGACAATACATTTGTATATTTATAGAAATTTTTATCATCAGCTTTTTTAAAAATGAAAATATTTGAATATCTGAAGACCGGTATATTCAGATTTTTATCTAAAATCTTGCACCTTTTAATCAACATCTTCATACAACTGATTCGACTTCCAACATCATATAACTTCTAACGTCATATTAATAACTGTTTAAGTGTGCGCTACTGCTGTAGCATAACAGCTACAAGGTATATTCCTGAGCATTTGTAACACAAGTATTTACTTATTAATTAATGATGGTCTTTACACTCAAAGAGATTATAATTTTATTTTCCTTCCTTTTAAGAAAGAAAGAACTTTTAAGGTTGAAGATTGGGAAACAGATGACATGGTCAAAATACCTTTGAATCCTAACTCTTCAGAGTATTGGAGCCATAAGTGGGATCATTAATGATAATGCCATGATCATTCCAAGGATTTCTTTACTTGCAATTCAGCCTTTATGACCTATCTCTAATAATAAAATTTATTTACAATTGACTCTTGGAGGGACTGCTAAAGAAAGCATCGTAAGAGTTAAGAAGTTTAACTCAAAATAAACAAATACAAATTTCTAAATTTTTGCAGTTGATTGGTTAGAAATGAAAATATTATTCAAACATTACACAAAAGACAGAATTTTATTTTCCACCCAAGGGTTAAGAAGTAACACAACTCTGAGATGAATCAAAGATATATATTCAAAAACACTTCATTAAACCTAAGATTACCATGGTTGAGACGAGGGCATAATAAAAAATAAGTGATGAAGTGGAATGGCTTGAAAAATGGTTCCCAGTGAAGCATAAAGATAACCATTAAATAAACTCCAGTTTCTTGGTGGATCATGTAATCAGACCTGGCCACAGGTAAGGTAAAAAGTGTTTTAATGAACCAGTATTGAATTTTTTCCATCATAATACCATGGCTCCTTAAAGACCCCAGAAGCTCTTTTTCTTATGAAAAAATGTGGCGATTTTCGAGCCATACGAATTTTTCCACAAAACTATCTTGAACTTCATGAGCAAGTTTCAATAAAATTCATGAAGAAATCACCTTATGCAGTTCCTTTTTTCCAAATAATTATACAGTTGGGGTCACTCTGGGAGCCACACGGTATTCACTGTTTAGAGTCTTACTGACTGTTTATATTAAGCTTAATCAATATTAATAAAGTTATTTATTCTGTGGGTAAATATTGGGAATGGAAATGAGGTTATTTATAAAAAAGTCGTTTGTTTTTATAACTCTTAAGTCAAGTATTAGTTAAGCCTACCATAGCGAGAAGGTTGAACGACCCATGATTTCTCAACACTCGGTCTAAAAAGAATCTAGAAAGAATAGAAAAAGTTTTGGAAACCATTTAGGATAAGAATTGCACTGACTGACAAGAAGCAGAAAACTCAGAACCAGGTGTGATCATGTCAGGAAGTTAAAAGAAGTAAAGAAAACGGTGTTACTTATGACCAAGAAAACATGAAACTCTAGTTAATACTGCCTGTTCATCATGTCAAGTCCACAGGTCACAAAACGTAGTCTGTTCAGTATAAATAATCTACTTTCCTCACAATCACGTTGGACAAATAATGGTGATTTATACTTTATATCAAGAATGGAATATTTTAAAATTAATCAATCCATTATATCAATTTTATCATGCATTCTCATTAACAAGATTAATAAAATAAGTAAGAAATTTAAAAAAGTATATTGGAGTCCTAAAAATGCCACTGTGGAATAATTTGTTTGTTTCAGACCGTGATGTAACGAAAGATAATTATCACTATATATCCTAATCAGAGCAACATGATAAAAAATAAAATCTGAATCTTGATTTATTAAAAGCCAGTCAACTAGAAAATTTTAATGCATAAATGACAAATGAACAAGTACATGGCGATGAGTCTTTTTGAAGATATTTCTTTTATCTAGGATAATAATTCTTTTTTCTCATTATACCATCACTATAGTACTGCTTACAGAGTTATATTGAGATTTAAGAGGACTAATTTAATATCAAAACCGTGTGGGGTACACTAACAAATTTAACAAGCAGAGAGCTGAACACAGTATCTTTTCTAGATCAACTGTTTCCAATGACGATTCTTCAACAGCACTTTAAAATCCTTTTCTCCATATGCCAGTCTGATAGCCTTATGGATTGAATCAGCCAATAATCTCCATGATAACCTATTCTTAATGCTTGGAGAAAAAAAATAATTATTCTCAAAGCCCCATCTTTTATTTTATTTTTTATTTTAGTCCTTAAGATTTTTTTTTTTTTTATTTCAGAAGTTAGTTTTACTTTATAAGTTTTAATTTTTTATTTACTCTTGCGTATTTAACATTGAATGAAAAGCTATGAATAATCCTATGTATCAATTGAAAACCCATTACTTGTTCTTCATTTTATTTCTTGTCATTTAATAAAAAAAAATTTTCTTTTCCTTCTTATGATTTTATTAACATTCAAAACATTACCACATACAACATTCCAGAGTGTTTCTCACCTTCAGGATTCAACTACAAAATAATAAAATTCAGTTAATAACACTAATACAATAAATGAATATTTCAATCAGTTATATAACCACTTAAAAAAAAAATCTTTATTATAAAGATATGGGTTGATGTAATTTGATAAGATAGATGGTCTAGGGTGCTTATTTACCTCAGTAAATAATAAACTTATTTATTTATTGTGTGCCATAAGCAAATAAGTTATAATTATTATTAGGATAATTCTCCATTCATTGCACCCTTGATCAATTTCTTGATAAACTATTACAACTATTCAACTTATATTTTAAATTATCTACTTCAAGATCAACAATTTTGCCATTTCACTATTTCTTCATTCCTTCTTCTTCTTCTTCTTCCATGGCTCTACAGCCCTTGTAGGGCCCTGGCCTCGACAACAACGCCTCTCCAGTCTTCTCTGTCAGCAGCTCGACCTCTCCATTGTCCGATTCCCATCCTCTGCAGATCGCTCTCCACATTACCCAGCCTTCCTCTTCCTCTTCTGCCTCCTGGTTTGCCATATATTAGTTTCTTCGGGTACCTATCTTCTCCCATTCTCTCCACGTGCCCAAGCCATCTTATACGGGTTGATTTGACATAGGTGACTAGGTCTGGTTCCTTGTACAGTTCCCGAAGCTCTCTATTATTTCTTGACCTCCATTGGCCTTTGTTACATACTGGCCCAAATATCTGCCGAAGTACCTTCCTCTCCCAGATCTGCATCATCTTCTCGCATTCCTGGGTCAGGACCCACGTTTCACCAGCGTACGTGGCAATCGGTCTTAAGATTGTTTTATAGATCAACAATTTTGCTCTCCGTGACATGTTCCTAAATCTTAATGCTTTCCGCAATGCAAAGAGACATCTGTTGCCTGCTGAAATTCTTGCTTTAATTTCTGCAGTGATGTCATTCTTTCGTGTCACTAAAGCCCCCAGGTACTTGAAGCTGTCCACTTTCTTAAATGTGTAGTGGAGCAGTTGCACATGACTCTGCTCTTCCTGCCCATCATTTTTTGTGGAAATCATGTATTGGGTTTTTTCCTTATTTATTACCAGACCCAATTTTTTCCCTGCTTCTTCAAATTCCTGCAAAGCTTTCGAGAGCACCGCTTTTGACCTTGCTGATATCACTACGTCATCAGCATAGGCCAGGTGTTGGGTCATCGTTCCTCCTGGATTGGTCCTGATTGATCTCACAGCTTGTTCGAGTGCTATGTTAAACAATACAGGTGAGAGGGGATCTCCTTGGCGCAGACCATTCTCCACCTCAAACTCTTCTGATAGCATATTTTGGATTTTTACCCTACATTTGGTGTTTTCCAAGGTCATCGCACTTAATCCGACTAGCTTTTCTGGGATTCAATCTATCTGCGATCTTATCCCTGAATTGCTGGGTTACATCATCCTCCTTTAGCTTTTCCACATTATAGATGGTGGCATTTCTTGTGTTTCCTTTTCCTTGTATAGCCATCTTCTGTTTATATAGAATCTTGACCAGATAATGGTCTGAGTCACAGTTAGCTCCTCTGCAACTGCGAACATCAAATATATCACTGGCGTGTCTGGCAGCAATGAGTACATGGTCAATTTGATTTTTGGTGATGCCATCCAGGAAGGTCCATGTTTCCTTATGTGGGAAAAAGGTGCTTCTTATTCTAAGGTTCCTTGTCATGGCAAAATCGACCATTCTGAGTCCATTCTCGCTCGTTTACTCATGATTTCCTTTTCCTCTTCATTGTCCTTGCCTTCTATGGGTGCATGTATGCTGATCAGAGAGATATTGAAAAACCTTCCTCGCATCCTTAATAAGCACAATCTCTCATTTACTGCCACGTATTCAATGATAGAGTGCAAGAGGGAATTCCTTATAGCAAAACCTGTTCCTAATATGTTCCGTCTATTGCCACTGTTAATGACTGTGTAGTGCTTCATCTTCGTTAGTACTGTGTCTCTCCAGCGGATTTCTTGTAGGGCTAATATATCTATCTTGTATTTTTCCAATTCCCTTTCAAGATCTCTCCCAGCTCCAGGTTGGAACAAACTCCTCACGTTCCAGGTTGCCATATTTATTAATCCATGTCCATGCCTAAGTCGTTTCCCATTTGATCCATTTCTTTCCGAGGCTTTTTGTGGTTTCTTGAAAACACTTACAGTTTTTACGGAACAGGGTTGTTGGCCCCGCGTCCAACCCCCAACCTGGAGGACCAGAGTTTTCTGTCGGGGTTTCATCCCCTAGTCGAAGGATCCAGTTTAAAGGCGCTGGAAATTCGCCTTTGCCCTCTCCCGTCACTCAATGTCCACCTTGGTGTGTATTGTCCAGCGGTCACTACGAGGAAGTGGGAGTAGGACTTGCTGTCACGTCCACTTGTGGACTAGAGCCATTTCTCAGGTTTTCCTGAGCTATGGATATCGACATACCATATCCCGCTGAGAGCTACTGACAGCCATTTGACCGCCCTTCCTCTTCCTTCCCTTCTTCTTCATTCCTTATAACTGTAATATTATTTTAATAACAGTAGCAGTATTTCAAGTATTACTTGCACATTCCATCTCTAATTAGATTGGACTATACTCTGCATATAACTATTATCTAGTTTAAATTGTAGTCTAACCTTTTGTTCACCATTATTCTCTACAATTCTCCTCTTTCTACAATCCGCCATGCTTGTTCTCATTCAAATTCTATCTTTTCCAACACCTCCTTACTTTGTAAACAGATGTTTCCTTGTCATAAAATTTCAATTTAAGGTGAACACCTTCATTATAAGTAATTGTAATTTTGTGAATCTATACATTTTTATTTTTTGTTAAATATAATTGCATTTCTTTCATAAAAAGAATCACTTTTTTGTCACTAATTACTTATGATTATTAGTACATAGTTAGTTTTTGCTATTGTATCATTTGCTTAATAATCATTTACATCGAGAAATGTATTATTTTCTATTTGTAATTCTCAAAAAACATCCTATTGCAGAATATATATACAGTGGAGCGTCGATTATCCGAATGTTCAACTAACGGAACTGTTCTTTTTGGGTTTTTTTCAAATTTAATTTTAATTAATTGATCAGATCATCCAGTTACTTACTTGTATTGTTAAAATTATTGTTATTTTAAATAAAATTTGACAAAAAATAAAATGATTTTTTTCCATTAACGTCAATAAGAGGGCCCAAATCATTTCTCAGAAACAGCAAAAAAAATAAACTTAGACTTCAATAAGTATTTGTTTATTAAGAACTGTAATCCTAATTAGGTAATTTCATTTTTTTCTCTGAATCCCTTCCTATTCATTTGGTTGATATGTATTTTTTAGTGAATTTCGATTATCCTAACCATCCTGACAACATTAGTTCCGATAATCGGCGCTCCACTGTATATAAATATTATCAAGCTTTTATTCGAATCTGAGGATTCACTGAGAAAATATTTTGTTTACATTTTTGATACTACTATTTTAACCATGTGCCTCGAAGATGATTTTGATTTTTAACAAGCTTTCATACCTCACTTTGTGCCTTCAACGGCAAAAAATACTGATGTCACGGTCAGAGTTAATTTAAAAAATATATAATATTAAGGTTTATGAAGAAAATGCATGTTGATTTTATTTATTATTAATTTGTATAAACATTTTTAACATTATTATCATTTATTAATTTTTAGCTCATTCAAGGGAAGCTACAAAGCTATCTTTCAGGAAAGAAACACTTAATCGGCTTGTGAGTGGCTTGAAAGCAGATACTAATTACTCCGTTGATTTCATGTTACGACCTGAGGTACAAAAGAATTTGGAAATGTTTTTAAGCAGAAAGAAGCAATTCAAATAAAAATATAATCATGTGATTGGCAAGAGTTAAACGCTTATTGTTGTTTCATTCCAGCTGTATTTTTGTGATGATAATACTTTGTATTATATTTAACATGCATTTATTTATTTTTTAATCATAATAATAAGACTGTTATATGGGTCATTATAAGTTAAGAGGTAATATGTTGTATGAAGAGACAGCATGGCATTTTTTTTTATATTTTTACTAAAGTATACATTTTTTAATGGAAACTTTTAAGTTGAAAACGTTTACAAAGTGGCCAGTCAATTTGTTGGTTTTATAAGTGACCAGGGTAAATACTCTGTACAGGGTAGAGACAAAATGCACAGGGGAGGATACTTTAAGGACAGGGAAGAGAGATAGACATACTAAAAACAGAGTTATTTTTAAGAATCAACTTTATTTATTTATATTTTAATTAAAATAATCCTGCAGAAAGTCTACTGCTCGAATCATCTTCCATAAATTTGACTAAAGATGTTTTCAAATTCTCAGAGTTTTTTCTTGAGCTGCGCTTTGTGTCCATCCGTCTTAATTTCTTGCCTATTTTACTCAAAGATTTTATTTTCATTTCTTTCGGTAAAACATTGCATTTTTTGACAATTTTCCCGCTTAACACTCTCCTGAAGACTCTTTTTTTCTTGGACAGTGTTGAGATTTGAAAAATTTTCTTTAAGTTGTTGAGTAATAACTTCACTGAAAAGCAGTTTCTTCTATATAGTTTCTTTGTCGCCTGCACTTACTGCTTACTAAACTGAATTTACTTTGGTGTTGGACGTGCTGATTGGTGGTTTTTTGATCCTTTGTATTTGTTTCTTGTAGTGTTGGACTGCAGACTTAATTTGACCTATTTCAGCCTCTTGTTTTCTTATTATCACGTTTCTTGTTTTTCTTGCTCGAATTGAATTTTGCTGTGCTGCCTGCGCTCGCCTTTTTATATTTTGAGGGGGCGGTGGGTCTTCATTATCCGAACATGATGGTGTTTCAGGAGCATCGCTTATATTATCTAGGAGTGCTAAACGACGTCTACGAATTTTTGCTTTTTCTCACCAGACTTTTCTAACCTTCCGCTGCTCTCTGGGAATCATTTGCTGAACTGTCTTAATACATAATTCCTTTTTCTTTATTCTTTTCATATTTTTCCTTTTCCTTGATTTTTTGTTGAGCGTACTTATCTTTGTCATTTTTAATTCTTTGGTATCTTAATCGCTCTGCTATCCTTTTTTTTAGAGCCGTTCTTCTCGCGTCATTTTTTTTTCTAGGATCCATTTTTTCTGTAAAAAAGTCATATTAAATTGTAAAGCTAAGATATACATAATGCCAAGTAAAGGTATTCCTGAAAACACATACAAATGTATCTCCCCTGGACATTAAGTATCTCCCCTGCCATCAAAAGAGCCAGGGGAAATACGCCAGGGGAGATACATTTTCGATTGATATCTAAAATAGCCGTAAAAGTGTTTCTCGTAAGCAATTCACAATCAAACGTAACAATGTATGCTCTATTCATAGTGAAAATTTAAGTCTATATTAGTATTTTAACAAATAATTGCTAAATAAAACTTACCAGTGGAAAGACTGCATTCACTCAACACTTCTCCACCCAGCGAGCGGCGTGACTGAAAAGACAGTTAAAATGGCTGCACAGTCGGCTTATGCGCCGCTTGCTGCTAGCTTCACGTTACATCCTATGCACTCAAGGTAACAACTTCCACAAACTAGCAAAACAAAACTGATTTTGAAACGAAAACAAAAAGCCTGGGGACGAGACACGAAACACGGAGGACAAATTTCGGCGTTGATATTATTTATGAAAAATTGGAATATAAGTAATTTTACTTATAAGACACTGTGACTAAGTTATTGTTCTGTATAAAATTAACGAGGATAAAGTAATTGTTGACTTTTAATACATTCATAATAATTGGTTTACAAATAAAGTCGGTTTGGGGGCAGACCAGGGGAGAGACTTTTTTCTTATATTAGAAGTTATTGTGACTAAACTAAGTACATTTCTGTAATAAATTTAAGTGAGCATGAAGAAAACATTTAGTTTTAAGTAATAAATAGGTTAATTAGGAAGTTAGTATAAAAAAAAAGTATTTTTTTGTCCTGGCCATGGAAAGTACCTCTTAACTTATAATGACCCATATACAAGGTTTTGGCTCCATTATATTAGAATTTGGTACTTTTCTGTTATACCCTCCAAAGAAATATTAAAATATTGCATATTACAGCAATATATTTAATTTTTCTTTGGAAAGATTGGCAAGGTATTCCTGTAGTGGTTTATTTCACTTAGAAAAACTAAATAATTATGGTGATTCTAGATAGAAGTGAAGTGACTTAAATTCCAATTATCCTGAACAAAATATTTTTTGTATGAGATGAAAATGGTTGACTGGATGATCTTATGTAAAGGAGATGGTTGGGGGGTGCAGTCAATAAGAACACCGAATAAGTGAAGTACTTATATTATGTGCCGACGTTTCGACCTACAGTGTAGGTCATCTTCAGGGCGAATGATGGGAAGCGTGGCCGTTACAGCAATACACTGTAGGTCGAAACGTCGGCACATAATATAAGTACTTCACTTATTCGGTGTTCTTATTGACTGCACCCCCCAACCATCTCCTTTACAAAAAAATATTTTTTGGTTCAATAATATATATGATTGATGGTGGTCATAGAGGGCTGTGATTACTCAAAAGGCAAGCAACTATAAAATTAAAATTATAAAACTATAAAATTTTGTGGATCCATAATCTGAGCCCATAGTCGGTAGAAGATTATGAGAATCAGAAAAATTGAGATTAAGAAAAGGGGAAGTACTAACAGACACTTCTTAGAAAGTGATTTAGAGAACTTTACGTGGTGCATTAAGCATGATTGGAAAGGTCACCGAAATTACAAGACATAATAAACGATTATGTCTTGTAATTGTTTTTATGTAAATAATATTTAGAAATTATTTCATTACAAAAATAAACATTGTTTTTTTATTGTTGATCTTTTGAAACTGAAACTATATTTTTGGTGGGGTGTATAGCAAAACAGGTACCAAGAATTTTGACCAATTTTCTATATACAGAGTACACTTTAAAATTTGTTAATATATTTTTATACTTTTTTAATTTTGTTTATATTTCTTACACATTACATTATATTAATTGTTATGAATTTATAATAAATCACTTCAAATGTTATAATTATGTATGTATTTTTGAAATACACTGCTTTACTAATTTAAGTCTTTTTTTTTTTAACCTTTTCTATTTTTTTTAAAGGTTTTAATCTAATTAGAAATCAATATTAAAATGGCTGGTGATGCTCGCAACATCCTGGGAATTAGGAATCAGTTAGTGTCAGTACAAGACCATGACTGTAGGAGGAGGCCAAAACCAGTAACCAGGTTGAAGTGCCTTTAAAAAAAATATATAAAATGTTAAAAATAGAGCCACTTATTTTCAAAGTTAACCTGAATCAATAAGTAATTATCTTATTACTAAAATAAATATTAGGTTTATTAAGACAGTAATTTCCAAGACCAGTTAAACAGGTGGTAAGTAAGTTAAAATATCCCGAGTGTGAGAGAGGCAACCCTGTCACCTTTTAAAACAATAAAAAAAAATAATATCAGAAAAACAAATAATGATTGATCTAGAGTACCCCAAAGATGGTGAAAATAGTAAGAAAAAAAATATGTATATATATATATATATATATATATATATATATATATATATATATATATATATATATATATTTATATATATACTCACACACACACACACACACATTTAAGGAGATGAAAAAAAAAAACAGAAAAACATAAATTATATTTATAAATTATATGTGTATGGTCCATCCATGGATTGTCAGTTTCCCCTCCCAAAAAAATAAGAATAATTGTTTTATAATTTGATTGGTATTCTTATAATATTTTTAAAATAAAACATTTGACTGAAATAAAATACCAATTTTTTTTTTTGCTTAGCTTTATTCAAGGGAAAAATAACAAATTAATAAAATTTTGAACTTTTTTCATCTATTTCTTCTAAAAATTCTCAGAACAAACAGCAAAAATCTACATTTATGTAGTCAATTTTTTTAGACCCTTTTTAAATGCTTAGAAAAATGTTGAACATGCCTCAAAGCCCCATCCAAGACTATGGTTCTAGTACACAGAAATAAGGGCGGCACTCGATTGAGGCTGAATAACAATAGGAAAGTATATAGGAGACGGTAGAATAACCCACAAAGTTGTAGAGATAAAAAGACTGAATTATATGTGTATATATATGTTCGAACCGTTATTAAATTAAAATTATAGCAAGAATGAGAGAAGTATATAACTTGGTCTGAGCAGCAAAAAATATCTCAGACAGTTGATTGTGCCTCCTGTATCAAACTTGAACAGGAGGAAGGATAACTCAGTCTTACTGACAAAAGTTAAATAGTTGTATCAGCAGTCTTAAACTGGGACTGATTAGCAACAACAATCTTTAGTTTTTTATATTTATTACATGTCTTTATCAATTAGAAAGCATTAGATTTATTCATTCCCACCTATCTCTAATTGATGAGGGCCTTGTAGTTTAGAAGAACAAGGTATCATATTCCTAAGGCCTTAAATAACTTAGAAAAGACAGTTAAAATTTCAAAGTATTTAAAAGCTGAAAAGATATATGTATATCAAGTATTTCATTTACATTAATGATTAAAACTAAAGACAATTTTTTTTTTCTTAACTGCAATGATAATCATTGAACTAGCAAAGATAGTGAAGGTTATAGAAGGCTAGTTATCTTTCAAATCAGCCAATATTAAGATAGTTTACAACACACATTATTAAAAATTGATACATATTGTAACATCGATTCCCAAGGTCATTCCTTACAATGCCTCTAGTATCTTTCGATTATAAGATGTATTGCACATAATCGATTATCAATTAAGGTATCAAGATCAGAAAATCATTTTATTTTATTTTTTTATTAAATTATCAGTTTAACAGATTTTGTATTATATATATAGTAATGAATGGCATCTAATTTGATACACAAAGGAGTCTGTTAATAGGGATTGATAGAAAGAATTTAAAAAATAAATTAAGATAATTTTAAAATATGTTTTTACCGTGTACCTATTATAGGAATAATGAAATGATACTATACATTTTTTAAAGTTATAAAAATTGTCTAAAAATATTTAAAGTACTCTGAGTATAAAAAAACCATTACTCTGTACCTGTACTTCTTGGGTAATTTTTTTTTTACCATTTAGGTCATTTTCCTTCTTCTATCCTTGTAGACAATACCCAAAAAGTGTGTATTTTCGGTCTTGCCTTTTTGCTTTCGTGTATTTAGAAGTTCGGGTGTTTAATGGCAAATATCCCGTTTTATAAATTTCATCCATCTGTTCTCCCAAATTGCTGGGAAATATTATATCATCAAAATTTATGAAAAATGTTTTTTAACATAAAATAAGTAGATTTTCATCTTGCCATACATAAACAAGTAATAGTAACATACATCAAATAAATAATTCAAGGATATCGAGGCTATGAATAGTAAATAAAAAAATTATATGAATGGTAATGAAAAATTATTTGTTATTCAATTGAGAAGTGTATTCATTACACTGAGAACGGCGTTTTTGTCAAATTATATATAGATACACGTTATGAAAAAATTATAAAGCGTACTCCCACTCCTCTACCCTGACCTTTGACCATTGCATTAGTGCCTTTTTTTTTTTTTTTTTTTATGGAAAACATGATACCAAATATTTTAAAGCCAACGGCCATACCACATTGAACACACCGATGCCCGTCCTTTCACCGAAGTTAAGCAACGTCGGGCGTGGTTAGTACTTGGATGGGTGACCACCTGGAAAAAACAGGCAGTAACTGTCTGAGAAAAACCGCGTGCTGTTGGCATCAAACTTATCAGTTAACCAAATAAATACATATTTAGCTGTATGGATGGAAGTATCCAATGCCGTCAAAAAAAAAAAAAAAATATTTTACGCATAAATGTAAATTATGTAACCAATTTAAATTATGCAAGCTAAACATTTTGATTTGTGAATTAAAAAAAAAATTAAACTCTATATTCCTGTTCATAGACCTTCGGAATGGCTATGTTCAGGAACGCCAAAACTAGTACATTTTATTAAGGCTACAATAAAGAAAGTGCAATATACAAAACTACATGACTAAAAACTTTGAAACCCAAAAAAGCCTGATTGGCTTTGGGAAGAGAAGGGGCAGGCTGATTGGCCCGTTTATCAATTTGATGCCCACAAGTACTGTTAGAAGATCCAAAAAATAGGTTGGAGGAACAATATGTATATATATATATATCTCATCTACTAAGATTTTGAATATATATTTATCTCATCTGCTAAGATTTTGGTCTTCATATATAATATTGGAAAAGCCTCTTCTACTGATTTGATAACTTTATTCCCAACAGTTTTAGCTAGGATAGGTCTAGAAGTGAATGAAGAAAAAAAGATGTATGCATCCATGGCTGGATAGTACAAATCTTCATGGCCAAAGCTAGTCTTTACAAAAAGTTATATCTCCTGAGAAATGAAAGGCGTCAACTAAAAAAAATTAGAATCAGCTCTTTTAAACAAGAATTTGATTATTTAACACAATTACACATAATCAACAACTAAACAAACGTTTTAAAATGTTTTACAAGATTTATTTTATATTGGTATAGATTAAATTAATTATATTATCATATTTGCAGAGCAACTTTTTAATCGCCGTTTCTAAAATAAACATAAAGACAGACAAATGTCAGAAAATATATAGCTTCTAACAAATTGAAGCAAATCAAAAACAAAATAATGAAACATATAAAGGCCATATCTTAAATTTACTCATAACAGAAGTAAGATAGTTATTTAAAATTCTTAACGTTTTTCTTATTTTTCTAGATAATTGTTACATATCACAAATTCACATTTAAAGGCACTAAATATTTTTGGAGAGAAGTAAGAATCAAACTTGGTAATGCAGTAAGTATACGATCATCAGATGGGTGTTTTATAAGTTGTGTTCATGAAATTTTACTAGAAAAAATATTAAACTAATTAATAATCATTTAATTAATTTGTAGGTTTATTAAAGTCGAATCATTTCAAAAGTAATGGTCAAAGTAGCATTATAATCACTTAGGCAATACATATAAGAAGGAAATGTACTCTTGCTTTTAACAAGTTAAAAAAAAAGAAGAAACGATAATAAAAAAAAAGGAATGATTCCTGTTATAAATGATTATATACAATGTAAATTTCCAGTGTAATGAGAGGTGGGTATTAAGTTTGATCATAAGAGAAACTATAATTTATTCTATGTTAAGACCGTGGAAAAATTCCAATGATAATATTTTAATATAATTTATTCTCTATATATACTTGAACTATTTAATAAAATCTTGTACTAATACTGGGAACATGTTAATTTATGATTAACTGCACTTCATTGTTTATCACTTAGTTATATATGTTCATAAGTACTTAATAAACTTGTGCATAATGACTCCCATTTTTAAATTTGAAATTAATTAAGTTTATATCTTTCATAAATGAAGTGATAAAATAAAGCTAATAATTAGCTAGTTATTTTAATTTTTTTATACTAGTCTGCTTTACTGTCCATCAAGGGATGTTTCACCAACATTTTTATATCATTACAATATGACTAATGTTTAATTGTTGCAAATATGTTTAATACTTTTTCCTTTTGAAAACTATCAAATCCTCAATTGAAACTGTCCAAGCCCATCTTTTCAAAAGCAACAACAATTAATATTGAAGTTTCATCATGCTGGATTTATAAATATAGAGATGAAATAATGTTATTTTCATTTAAATAACCTGTACCAGCAAGTTAAAAATTATCAAATAAAAAGAAAAATAATAATAATTTTGTGGATGGTCTTTAATATGTATTTGAACCAATTATTTCTTCATCATACATTTATTCTTCGCTGTGCAAACAATTATACATTTCATGGCTTTTCCCCCTATCTTCCTTATGATGTAATGCTTAAATTTGGTAAAAAGGCATTTTATTAACCTTATCATTATTAGATAAGGTTGATAAAATTCATAAGCAGTAGAATTATTTGAAAAAAAAGTGATATAAAAGAATACCCTGCAGTATACCCTCGAAAATATTGCGAAGTAAATGTATCTTTTATTGATCACTTCAACCTCACCATTATTCAACATTACTTATCTCATACACAATGACAATGAATATAATATCTAAAACAGTTCTTTTGTGAACTATGGATACATTTTTAATTAAAAATCTACTAACTTAATCTCCTATATTTAAAACATAAGAATTTATTGCCATTAATTCTTTATTTTTTTATTAAAGTATTTATTTGACGTCATAAGTAATTAGCCATAGTGATTAATAAATTTGTAGATTGATATTAAATTTAGTCCTGACTGCTAGTTACTATGTATGTATTTAACTGCTGTCTCTTCAAGTTGAGTTACAAGTTTTAACTGTTTATTCGTTTCATTATTAATATATTCAAAATTACGAATTATTGTGAGCTTTAGTATGGAAAAAAGAATGTAGGGTATCTGTTCCGCAGGTTGTCGCCTTGAGTTGAGTTACCTACAAAAGCTTTAACTGTTTATTCGTTTCATTTTTAATATATTATAAATAATATATTAAATTAATATACAATTAATCATGAGCTTTGTATGGAAAATATAAGGTAATTATAGTTAACGAGAAGATTTCGGTAATCGTTTCATCAAGAATTAAAAATTTCAACTAACATTTTGAAGTATGGATGATATATGTTTGTTGAAACGTTTATTTCTCAATGAAATGCTTACCGAATCATAAATGTTTCCCAAAATTACATTCTCTTTTCCATACTTAAGCTCATGATAACTTGTATTTTTGGAAAACAAATGAAAAGTCAGAACTTGTGACTCAACTCGAATCGAGAGCTTGCAGAACAATAACCATTTAACTACTGTAGTAGTTCAATAGTATTAAATTAAAACGTAAAATTATTTGGTTTAAAAATAAAATGGAATACATGCGGCATTCAGGATTAAATCACGAATAACTAATAAATTTCAAAATTTTACATTTTTCACTAGTGTAGTCAAACACAACACAAATTTTTCAAGGTTTCAGATATATAGCATTGTTTGAATATACGAGTGTAATATGTTAAAAGTAAAGTTTTAAAATTTGAAGTTATCCTTTTACGTTTCTGAATGCCTTAAACATTTAAATATTTAAAATTGTATACAGACCATGATTCTGTGATCAGTTTCAATTTTTATAATAACAGGATGCAGTCAAATCTGAATGTACTTTTGAATATTACTAATTGACCTTATTAATTTGAAGAAAAAAATTGTCCGGGTGGAGGTATGAAAAATAATTACTAAAATAGTGAAAAAATAAAACTGATGTTCAGATCCGAATTTCAGAGCTTGTAAAGCAGACCATAAATATGGGGATTAACCTGAATAATGGTTTTGTTGAATAATAATAGGTTAAAAATAATAATTGAGGTCCACCCCCTACCCTTATATACTTATGGCCTACATGACAAGCCCTGAAGACAGTGGGTCGAAATGTCAGTTTCTAATAAATATTTTATTCCTATTAAAGGATTTTGGTTTACTACCACCAAGACCATTTTCTTCTCCAATAATTGAAATGGTTGTTAAAACATTGAAACTTTTTTCAACTTACAGATAGCATATAACTTTCTTATAGGAATATGAGATAAAGTTCGCTCCAGGGTGATAAACTTTTATTTCCATTCTCATTGTTATTTCAAATATAATTTTTTTTTAGCACTAGATCACATAATGAAATTAAAATTACTAGTTTCACATAATCTTAGATGGTGTATATATTAAAAATTACAAGTTTAAGTTAATAGATCATGTGAGCTCGAATCTTACTGTCATAGTTAAGCCAGTAAAACTCAATAATAATTTTAACTAAGAAACTAGAAAGGAACTGTAAATTTCGAAAAGTCAGAAGGTTTCAAGATAACCTGCGCGGATGACTCTCCTCAACCAGCCTTATCGATAAAGAAATGAAAAATCCACTGAGGTTTCAAATCAATATAGGCCAGCGGCCGTGTACAAAAAAAAGGCTTTAGATCGCTAAAAATTGAAGAGAGCTGCATTTTTGATTTGTTTGCAACCGAAAAAACGGATGGGAAAATTCAATTAAAGCAACTACTATCTACTTTAAAAGTAGTTATTCATGTTTTTTTCAAAAACGCACCGATTAGGAGATACAGGTCAAAAACTGAAATAACTCCGAAAATGTATAGGTTTTTCGGCCACCCCAAGTTTTCCCATCCGTTTTTCGGTTGCAAACTTGGATTTACACTACTCAGACATGTCCTTACAACATATCAATGCATTAAATTAAATTTTTTGCGACCTTCAAACACCTGGCCGCTGGCCTAATGACAATTGTTTCGTATTTTACTTGTTTAAACACAATACCATTATTTGGTAAATAATCAGGCCTCAATCTCTAACTCATCATCATCAGGCCTGAGATTAAATCAGAAATACAAGATGAGGATTAGCGAAGGGAATATGAGATAAGTACAACAAAATCAATATCAAAAATAATAATAAGGCTTAGACAACCCGAAGGCTCGATGCCGATACCACCAATCTCGCTTACAAATTTCTGTCCACGGACCACTGCCCAAACCGAAATCCACCAGATCACTCTTTACGCAATCCTCCCACCTACGCCTCGGTCTACCCCTCAGAAGCTTCCCAGTCGGCACAGCGCTTATATCAATAATAATAATAAAAGTTAATTTTAGATAAATCAGTGATAATGTTATAAATGAAAATATTGTGAAAACAACCGAATACTGTGGAATAAAACAAAAGGTCGTGATAAAAAAAATTTTACCTAGTTGCTTCGGATGGCCTTCAAGAACGATTGAAAAGTGGGAGAAATAAGAACCGTGGAAGGGGTCTAACTTAACAAAATAATATGTAATTAGCGTTTATTCCAAAAGCGAACTAGAGGTAATCATTGAGATAAAAACATAGGTTTTAATGTAAGTACTAGGTAACAATCATAATAAAACAAAACATAAAGTACAATTCATGAAGGGCATTTGGTTCAGTACATGTTAGGGACTGCATTAATTCCAACCTTTTGTAAGAAAGTAATTTTCTCGATATCACACTAAAGGGCCCACTTTACAAGTCAGACACTAACAAGCCCTTGAGGATTGTGAGACGAGATGAAAATTCAAAAAATTCTCACTTAGTGTTGGTTATTTTCTCTTTCCAGTACTTCTTTATCTAAAATTGAAGGTTATAATAATGCATCTAGTGGTAGTAAAACTAAATGTTTTGTTTTCAATGTTGTTTTATTTCATAAGCCCATACAAATTTTGTACAAGGGGGTGTGGGAGGATTAATTTGAAAAGGGGGGCTGAAAGGCTTTCATTTGAAAAAGGGGTAGTGGTACAAAAAAGGTTGGAAACCACTGTTATAGAGGCTTGGTGTGCCCCAGGAGCATCCCCTGTACCTCAAAGGGTCGAGTCACAACTGTTAACAGACTTTGTTCTCTTAAGCCGATCTCGCAATTTTGATCATAGCAATCAGTAATATAGCACCCCATGTACTGACCTCCCCGCTCCTTAGAAAAAAAAATTAATAAATCTACGAAAATAATTAGAAGTGAATAATACTTTTAGATATTGTAAGTTTTACATTAACGTATCTTAAAGCATATAAGATAAAAATATCACAAATACATGTGATTTGTTACTAGAAAGAAGCTGAAAACTTTATATGCGAAAATAGAGTATAATACTCCAACACTTAAAAAAAGTGGAAAATGTGATAACAGATTTGTGAAACCACTTCTTTATCTGTTTTATTGTTAACAGGAATGTCATTCACTTATATTTTAATGAATATGGCTACATAAAGGAGGTTTTTAAGGATTCCCTTTGTTGCTCCGGTGCTGCAATAAGGAAAAGATAGGGAGACGCGACAGAAGACATTGGATTGTAGTAACATAAATTTATGTAGTATCGTTGTTAGATTAGTAATTGCTATTTGATTGTATTTGAAATTACTTATGTTGTTAGGTACATAAGATTGGTGAAAGAAAAAAATACTTTTAAAAAGTACGATTACAGAATTTCCTGCTTTTCTCAAAGCATTAGCAGAGTATTCCATTTTCTTTAATCACTCGATCAATAATAGTTGGAAGATATGAACTTACTTTTACAAGTCACTTTTATTTAAAGAGATCACTGAAAAGTCAAAGGTAATTGGTGAAAAAGTGACCGGAGGAACTCTTTTATGCTTTAATTTATTTTAAAAAAAGCAAAAAGCATTTGAGATTTGTCTTTTATACTTCATTTTTTTCATAACATGAAAATATATTTAAATTTAATTACGAAGAAGCTAAATAAATTTAAAAAAGTTAAATCCATTTACAACAAGACGGCCTTAGCTGGAACGATATAGTGTATGAAAATGATTATAAAATAAAAACAAATTTAGTCTTCAATGCTAATATATACAAATTTTATTTATTTATTATCCATAAAAACGTGTTATAGAAATAATAAGACATTTATAAAATATAAAACATTAATTAAAATGTAATAAAAGGAGCATTATTCAGCTCCATAGTAGAGTGTGAATTTTATTTATTTACTAGTTGGCAACTGAATAAACGCTAACATATCACAGAATTTAAATAGTTAAAGTTGTACTAAACTCCGAATATATTCAAATATGAAGAAAAAAAACTATTAGGCGAGGAAAACTTTCATACCGTTTACTATACTTAGTAACCGATTTGCCAGATTCCCGAAAATACCTGTTATGTCAACAATTAATTATGTCCATAAATTGTCTTAATATGTTATAAATAATTAGTTAAATGTTCAACAGACTAACAATTATCACGCTCTCTGTTATGTTTATTTACTTTAAAACCGGAATAAACCATGTACAATTTCAAATTAAACACTTGAAAAACACGTGCCCAGAGGCTGCTATCTCATATCGTTTATCATTTTTCATTTCCTTTTAGTTAATCTAACTAATGATCGTCTTTACAACACTTAAGTGCATCCTAAAATAAATGAAATCATCATTGATTTATATTTAATCTTTTTTTTTATCTATTTCCTTAAAAAATAAAATAATTTTACTGAAAAAGAACGCAAAGATAGCTCTCTAGTTTTTAATAAAAGTGTTAAACGGATTATTATGATTATTCCGTTTTTTACATCAGCCGTTAAAACTTAAAACCTGTTGAAAATACATGTTCTCTTTAACAATTTCTACAAGTAAATTACCTACTTGTGGGAGTGTTTATGGCGCATATAGCCTTTCATTGTTGAAATAACAACCAATTTTACAATTACAATATATACGATTTAAGAGTTGTAAAACTTGGATGCTACAGTGGGCGAAGTCATTACAGGATCTATCTTAAGAATTTCGTATTGCTGCAACGCCGGTTTGAGTCCCAGTGAATCTCAAGCTTTCCACACTGGTTACAAAGTTTGACAATCTGATGGAATAAATCATTTCGTTTTTCATAACTTCATAAAAAAAAAAAAATCAAAAAGTAAAAAAAAAATATAAAGATTGATAGTTAATAAAGTAGCTAGTTCTGACTATGAAACTAAAAAATACTGGCGTAAATTAATATTTACCATTGCAAATTATATATCATATTGCTAGGAATCGGAAAATATAAATTTAATTACGTGAACGTGGCTTTGCTTTCCACTAGCACCGTAAGATATTTTAAAAAATGGTCTACGAAAATTTTGTGATGTTTGAAAACAAGGGTATGAACAACATATTTATTTTTAAGAAAAAGTTTATGAACTATAATTAGATTAAACTAGAAATAATTATGAACTAATCATTATTTATGAACCATGAATAGAAATAATAATTAAATGGTGAAATTTACAGTTTTGCTATACCAGAAACAATGGTGGTCAATCAAAAAAATCGATTAATCTACAAAGACGAGACGGTAGAAACTCATTTTTTATTTTTTTTTTTGGTTATTCTCTTAAATATTGGAAAAGTCCTAGTGATAAGATAAGGCTATAAAAAATGGAAACAAAATGTGGCACACGATTAATTTCACCAAATGTTTATTTTTCGTATAGCATTAAAGATAATTGGGCTCTAAATTCGGTAGTTAAGAAAAACAGGTAATTTTTTTATTATGATTATAGTGGGTGGTAATATTTTTCCTCAAAATTAGTGAATTTTGAGCCTGATCAGAAGTAGTGGTAGTAGTAGTAGCTCTATACTATGATGTTTATTAATTACTGAAGTTCATTGAGAATATAACTAATTTTTCAAATATTATAATTGAACTAAATAAATATTATATAGAAACATGTGTTTACCCAAATTCATGACGACTTGTTATTTAGTGACCTATCGCCTACGTCCAAGCCTGAATGTTAGTGAAATGGATCTGATATTGAATATTTTCTTGAAGATTGCTACAGCTGACGATATTACTTATCCACCGCATTGAGATATTACTGCATTCAATTGTGAGCTGTTACTGATAACCCAGTTAGGTAACATTCTTGATAATTATCTTTTGAAAAATCTAGGAGTAAACTATGAGTGATGGTTTACTGTTACCCACTGGTGAGATTTTGTAATGAAACTGTGTTAGCAGAATCAAATCTCACAGAATGTACATTATTTACTTTTAAAGATGAAAAAATAAAGAGCCAAACATGTAAATAGCCTATTTGATAATGATAACCACTCCAACTAGAATATTGGATGTCTGAGGACCAAGGGCGGATCCAGAATTTTTACTGGGGGGGCACAACGGGGAGACGGGCAAAAAAATCAACAATGACTTAGAAATAAACTTGTAGCATTTTTTATGAATTAAATTACAACCAACCAAAACAAAATTAAAAAACAGCACTATTCGGAATACTGACCTTCTTAAGTTCTAGGTGTTATGATTTTCGGAAGAAAATCATAACACCTAGAACGACTAATAATTTAGAACCAGACTAAGGATTAGAGTAGCTGCGAATAGAAAAAACAGTGACCAGAACTGACTTTATTCTAAAAATTGGGAGATGGTACCGCCACCTCACAACGCAAATGAAGATTAAGGACCCATTCAACTTAACGTAAAGGTACCATATAAGGATACCATCTAAGGATTTCAACATATGATAAACCCTACTGGAGAAATAGAGAATTAAATTACAACCAACCAAAACAAAATTAAAAACAGCACTATTTGGAATACTGAACAGGTTTCAAAGGTTTATTAAAATATCTAAACAATAGTTTCACTCGTGTTATTTCTGTTATTTTATTCAGATATTTTAACAACTATCATTACATGATTTCCTATAAGTATGTCCTGTAATGGATTCTCCACAGTACACAAAAAACTGTCTGGGGGGGGGGGCACGTGCCGTTTGCCTACCTATGATAATGACGGTGGAGATATCGGAGTCTTGGAATCCACCAGCTGAGGATTGGTTATTATTGACTTTTGTCTCTTCGAGTCTTCGAAAGATTCGACGTTTAGGGTTTGTAAACATTCTGAATCTGGCTTTTATTTCATTTTTTAGGACCTATCGAAGTCTTGTAGACCACCATGATTTTACAGTTGAGCTTCGTTATCAGATCTAATTTTTCATCTGGGATAAGTTCTTTTACGGATATATTCATGGTGAATATATGTAAAGGTATGGTACCTTTACTCGAGCAACGGGATAGTTGTTCTTCTATCGAAGAATATTTTGTATACCAGATTTCCATTTGGATCTTAGCTAGGGCTGGGATTCAAATGATTTTCCATAATTGGTGGCGTATTGGTGGCTGCTGTTAGTAATAGTTTTCTATTGTCGTTATTTTTAGTAACCAATACTGTAAATTTCTGTATGAAAGATTTTTTTGTGATGGACATGGCTCTCAACGTAGATTCACGATGAACTTCTAGTAGCTAGCGAAGCTGACTTTTTCCTTTCCTGTGCGCAAACTTGGACATCAATAGTAATACTTCATTTTTATATTTTCCTCTTTCTCGACAAAAACCTAGAAGGGGAATTGACGCTGATGCAACTGTGCTAAAAAAAATGACCCTTTCATTCATAGCGGTCTTAAGTTTATGAAATCCTTTAATAACTATTAAAAAATATATATAAATATGTATATATATATATATATATATATATATATATATATATATATATATATATATATATATATTAGGGTGGTCTATAATTACATGGGAAAAATAAAAAGTTAAAAATATCTACGTCCACACGGCTGCCCTTGTTCCACAATGCAAACTGAAACACCAGACCAAAATTTGGATCAATTGGATAATATTTAGGACTCCCTATGAATTGAAAGTTGTGACTTTGTATTTTCGTTTCTAAGATTTCGCAGTTAAGAAAATGATAAGTCAACTTTTTCGTCCTTTATTTCTACACTGGGATGGCAAGTTACTTGTAGATATTTCTGGGGGCACTAAAAAAGTAGATAGAGTAGCGATACTCGTCACTGGAAATGGAATAGAGAAGTTAATAGGCGTTCCAAAGACTATTCAAGGGACTGATCAGGAACAGGCTACAGCTTGCCTAAACGCTCTTGATGATTGGAACCTAAGGGAAAATGTTTTTGCTCTAGTTTTTGACACAACAGCTGCCAATACAGGCTTAAAAAGTGGTGCGTGTGCTATCCTAGAAGAGAGTCTAAAGATTAATATTGTATGGATTCCATGTAGGCACCATGTACTTGAAATTGTGATCTCGTCTGTTTTCAGTGCAGCTTTTGGAGTAAGTGGGGGTCCAGATGTTGCTATTTTTAAGTGTTTCAGGAAACACTGGCCTCAGATTAACCAGGAAATATACTCTTCATGCAGTAATGATTGACTCCGACAACCAAGCAAAGAAGCTTAGTGAAGAAATGATAGCCTGTTATACTGCTAGGTCGAAGCATACCCCGATTGTGATGTGAAGAAGTCTGCTTTAGTGGCATTTAAACGCCTCCTGTGGTTCTTTTCTGAACACTTGATTGGCCTGGCTCTTTGATTCCCGTGTCAGTGACGAAACCAAAATTGAGATGGTCGAAAACCTACAGCGCCCACCAAAGGTTAAGGCTCTAAAGAGAGTTGAAAGTAAACAGTTTAAGCATGATAGTCCTCTGGAGACATATGTCATACAGCATACAACAGAGCTTTTCGATATCCTCCTAAAAAACGGAAAAGAAAAATCTTCATCTTTCCTTTGCAAAAACCCTATGTTGTGGTCTTCTGATCCCAACTTCATAGTAATCAAAGAAAAAGCATGCAAAATTAAAGTAGTAAATGACTGTGCTGAAAGAGTATTGCACTGATTCAAAAATTTAATACATGTATCACCAAGAATGAATAACAGTTTCAGTATCTTCTCCAGTTTGTTCAACTGCACAGACAACAGCCTCCAACGTCCAAGAAGGCGATGTTAATGGGCGATGGCGCTAGTAAGCTTTTGTAAATATTGAGAGTATTACATGTAGAATTAACATTCCAGAAACTTGAATTATGGCTATTGCAAATGTAAAATAACATTTCCACTGTATTTCTTTATAAAGTTATTTTAACAAAATATTGGAGATTTATTGAAAATTCTGTTTTTTACCTAAAAAGTGTTAAATCATAGGGACCTCTAAATATTGACCAAATAACCTGAATTTTTTTCCTCAGTTGTAAAATGCCATATGGAATAAGGGCAGGTTTGTGGAGAATATGTTTTCCAAAATTTAAATTTTTGGACCACCCTAATATATATATATATATATATATATATATATATATATATATATATATATATATATATATACAGGGTGTCAAAAATGATTCAGGTAAAAGTTGTAATTATTCAGGCCTAGTTTGAAGAAATAAAAAAAAATTTTTGGTTTTTCACTTTAAGTGGTAAATATCGACCTTCAAAAAATGTACTTTCCTTTGGACCCCCATTTATTTTTATTTTTCTGAAATGTACAACACAAAACATGGAAAAAATATATGTAACATTTTTTCTATCTTTCATAGGTCAAGTAGAAGAAGTATCTGAAGCTCACTACTTCAGTATGCTGCCTTCACACAAGGTCTTTAAATGTCCAGACATTTTCTGAAAGATTAAAATACCTTGATTAGTAAGTTATTTCGACTAAAAACTCTTAAATAAAATAACTTAATGCTATATTACGTTTCCTCGTAAAGGAGGAATACTAAAGTAGTCAAATTTTAATGCTTTTTCTACTTAAACTATGAAAGATAGAAAAAATGTTAAATACATTTTTTCCATGTTTTGGATTGTACATTTCAGAAAAATAAAAACACATGGGGGTCAAGAAGAAACTACATTTTTTGAAGGTCGATATTAACCATTTAAAGTGAAAAACCAAGAAATGCTTTTTTTATTTTTTCAAACTAGCCCTGAATAACGACAGCTTTTACCTGAACCGTTTTTTTGAATTTTGTTTCGTTTAAAAGTTAAAAACATTAGATCCACTTGAAATGGGACACCCTGCACATATATATGTATCACGCCTTGTTATCATTTTGAGTGCCTTTTGATATTCTTAAAAACTTATTATTTTTATTTTCATCGTAATCATCTTGAAGTTAAAATCCTTAATGTTATAATTCAATGATTATGATAAGCATTATCACGAGTAACCCCACGATCATGGTCTCAGTGGATGGAAATGCCATATCCCACTGAAGTGATAGTATTCCACACGCCCAATGAATGCTCTATATTAAAAAAAATCAATAGGGTCTTCTAATTAGCTTATTAATAAATATAATTTAAAATAATGTTAATCTGTTCACATTATTAATGCGTGGGGGTATACTTCAGTTCAGATGTCCCCTCTCGCAATGATTATTAAAAAAATATTTTAACGTATGTATTTAAATAATTTTGAAAAAAAAATCATACGTTTTGAAAGGAGTTAAATCCTTTTATTATCTCAAATTAGAATCAAGAAGCTGACTCTTCAAAATCAAACCGAAAGAACAATTTTCAAAAGCATATTTTAGTGCAAGCAACCCCATTTACTTTTTTCACATTACGAATAACATGAGAAATAAATCTGGATAGACTTTAGGAAAATTTGAATGAAAATTTAGAAAATAATTAATATTTATTTAAAATTTACTCAAATGGCCACAATTAAAGGTTTCAGGACACGCTTTGTACCCCTCTTCTGCATTTTATATTCGAATTATAGCGGGTTGTTTTAATACTGATAGTGTTTTTAATATTGAAAAGGGGAATAAGGCAGTTACGAAACATCAAAAATATTGGAAATTAATGTAGACCTGGAAATAGGATTATGAAGAAAACCTTATAGTACGGAAAGTCAATAATTGGAAAAAAAAAATCATTTTTATAATCTAATCAATAATTTGTCATGAATGATTACTTTTTTTAACAGCGATTGGAAACCATTTGTAGGCTTTGTTTTATTTCAAAGTCTTTCGAACATTTTGGACCGTGAAGTTCGTTCTACTAACTATTCAAATTATGGCTGATCGTACTTTCGTTTTGTTAAAAAAATGATTCCTCCAGCTGGGTTTCTCAAACTTGTCATTGCATACCATTGTTCATTTAACTGGGCACTACATTAAAAACCAAAACAAAATAATTTACCTAATGTTTATTAAACATAACAGCTATAATTATGTACTATGGTATGATATAAAAACATACAAATAAACAAATATATGGAAAGCACTCCCTTTACAACAAGTTTATTAGCTTAACTGGAACGTAGTGACTTTCAAATTCGTATTTTTGCCATGGTCATGACGTTAAAACCAAACCTTTAGATGTTTTATTTTATATTTATTAGATTCGCTTCAAAACTATTCAATACCGTTGTACGTCATTATTTAAATGGTACTAACTGTTGGATAGCCTTTTGCGACTGGCAAGGACGAACGGGATGTCTAGGCCGGGAAGAAAAAACCACCACCACAGCTCGTCATTGAATAGAATTATATCCGAATCTGTAAACATCACATTTTTTTCTCAACGATAAATGGGTGATAAAATTTCTATTTAAAATTACAGTAAGGAAGTCAACACCGAAATTTGTCAAATATCTTATATTCACCGAGTCATGTCAATTATAATCGAACAACGCTTATTTCGTGATGAAAAATACTTATTAAAGATATGAATCCTGTGTAATTTTCTTCAAGATTGACAATTATTAATAAGATCGAGATACGAAGGGAAACAAATAGTTCACATTGATTTAAAATATTTTTTTTAAATAATTAACAAATTAAAAAAAAATACGCGATGACAAGTACTAGTAGAGAGCGACTAATTGGCAAGAATACATTTAAAATTCATTAGAAACGGAAAGGGGAAAACTCCGGTTGCGTGTCGGAGCTAACACACACATTGTTTTTTGTATTACTTCAAAGTATTTCAACAGTGATATAGCTATCTCAATTGAGAAAAAAGGTCAATATAGATGTAAACTTTGAAGAAATACAGCGATGTAGGTTATCGTATTTTTTCGAATGAGCAGAATCTGGAAGGAGTTATAAAGAAGAGAAGGTGGAAGTGAGTATAATGTGATACTCAATGAGCGAGCATAGAGTAGCTCATTGAGAAATAGAACTGGACAACTGCTCTACAATAGAAGCTCAGCTCTTGTCTCCCCGCTACAAGCTCCAGCCTTCTCACAGTTCATGATTTAGTAGGCAGCTACAGCCGCCAAATACTTTTATAGACTTAAATGTTACTGTCACAGGTGTGAAATGCTTAAATTATGCATTATATATTAAATAACTTAAACATGTGTTAAAACAGAGGAAATAATAACAAAATTTAACCCGTCTTTAGCGTGTAAGCACTCTAAAATCTTATTTCTAGTTAGACTAGCGGATTCTAGTGTGTATGTAGCTTGTCAAGGAAGGATAGGTATCTAGTTTGGGCCAAATCAGCAACATATGGGATAATAAGATCATGATGGATGAGTTTGTTTGTGACATAATAAGGAGCATTGAAGATTTTACGAAGGATTTTGGATTGTAAGGGTTGAACACGAGATGAATTGGATGGTTTAGTAGAGCTCCAAAGCTCAACTCCGTATGTCCAAATAGGTCAGATAACTGTCATGTAAATGATTATTTTGCAATTAATTAGAAGCTTACAGCGTTTGTACAGTAAATGTTGAAGTAGGCGAAAACGTCGAGCAGTTTCTTGTCTTTTCAGTCTTATATGAGGATTCCAAGTGAGACGTTAGTCCAGATAGAGTCCTAGGTAACGTATCTGTTCGACAGGGATCAGTGGAATATTATTAAAGGATACAGTAGGGCAGGAATTCGTAGGTTCAAGACGAAGAGTGAAGGTAATTTGATGAGATTTGTTAGGATTTATTTTAATTCTCCAATTTTGACAGCGTTCTTGAAGGTTTGCGATTGTGGAGATTAGGATGCAACAAATGGGTCCTTATTTACTGATAACAGACATGTGTTATCAGCATACGTAGTGAGGACAGTGCTTGCAAGGGTTTGACATGTCAGCTGAATATATCGTATATAGGATGGGACCCAGGATATTACCTTGAAATAAATACAACGATGGATTATATTATCTATTTATTGATAAAAAACTGATTCATAATACAATACCTCTTAGTTGTATAAACCTAACCTATATAATTACCTAAATTGTAATTTATCCTAATACTCCCTTATGGCGTACAAAGGAATGATAAGATTCTGACTGATATCAATGCACGTATACGATATGTGGAATCTTTCATGTAGGTGTGTAGTTAGCTATATTACGAGTACTAAATGATCAACCTTGAAAATTGAGTACGTTTGTCGATATTAATTCCATGAGAATAATTGTTACAATATGAACAAAGATAGTGAAAAAAACCACGAGATATTTACTCAGATAAATTATTTAAAGAAATACAATGACAAAAAAAAATCTTATCGATCTTATTAATATTTATGTAAATACATGAACTGATACTAATCAGTTAAATAAAAAAGAAATTGAATAAACAATTTATTGAATAAAAGATTATGTTAATATTAGGCCATCATTAAACTTTTAAGTAAGACATTCTACAAATTGTATAAGGACATTCCTATAAGACTTCAGACTCTTTTCACTAGCAGTCACATTGGCCAAAACATTATTTTGTAATAATGTGGATGTGGCTAATGTAATTTTATATATATATATATATATATATATATATATATATATATATATATATATATACACATATACAGCCCCAATGGATAATTGGTTAAGTTTAATATTGTCCAAAATTAGTTTCTTGTACTTAAGTAAGCTGTATCGATTTATTTTCGTAGTGAATGAGGGGCTAACTAAGGTATTGGCTTAAAAAAGAGTTATTGTTTATATTAAAACTCCATTTAAAGCCAAAAACTTCGAGAATGATACGATTCCGGTTATCTGAAAGCAGTCAACTACCTCTGTACAAAATCCGACTTAACCACTTACTTATTCACCGGGGCTGTAGTTATAATTATTTTATATATATATATATATATATATATATATATATATATATATATATATATATAAAACTGTGCCTATGGAGTTATCTTGCTAGACCCCACAGCCGGTCCCAAGCCCGGATAAAACAGGAGGGTTGGGCTTAGGGCAAAAACCCTACCCTATAAAACACAACAGTGGAGAAACCACTGACAGCTTTGTTCATGGAAAAAGTGCAGGTAAATACATTCCCCAGAGGGACCCGATCGGATATGGGGGGGGGTCCCAACCAGCGCTTACTGTAAGCAAACTGAGAGAGGAAAAGAGAAGGAGAAGGAGATAGAGGAAAAGGCGAATATTGCGAGTAGGAACATGGAATGTCCGAAATCTTTTGCACGCGGAAGCCAGCAAAGATCTGGAGACCCAATTAGAAAAGTATGGAGTGGATGTAGCAGCACTACAGGAAATTCGTTGGAAGGACAGTGACCTAGTCTCATTGAATAAATATATAATTATAAACAGTGGGAACAAGACCAACCAATACGGAACTGGATTTATAATAAAAAAATTCCTGAAGCAGGTTTTGATAAACTAATCACTGGCTAGTGAAAGAGTTTGTAGCCTCAGGCTTAAAGGAAGATTTGCCAACATATCCTTAATCAGCGTGCATGCTCCTACAGAAGAGAAGGATGAATCTGAAAAAGAAGAATTCTACAGTGAACTGGAAAGGGTGTTTAGCTCAGTGCCCAAATATGATGTAAAAATAGTAATTGGAAACCTGAATGCCAAAATAGGAAAGGAAGAAGAATTCAGGCCCACGATAGGGGAACACAGTCTTCACAATATTAAAAATAATAATGGTGAAAGGCTAATAAATTTTGCTACATCCAACGGTATGAAAATAATGAGCACAATGTTTGAACATAAAGAGATACATAAAGAGACGTAGATCTCCCCAGATGGTCTTACAAAGAATCAAATAGATCATGTTTGATCATGTTCCTCATTGACTCGAGGCATTCATCCGCTGTTCTAGACTGCAGAAGCTACCGAGGTGCAAGCTGTAACAGTGACCATTACTAGGTCTTAAGCAAAATAAAACAGAGGATAAATTGCGGATTAAAAAAGACTAGTGAAAGAAAGGCGGACCCGGTGGATATAGAAAAGTTGGTCACGGAAGAGCGAACAAGAGAAGAAATGAGAAAGGAATTTCAAGAAGAATTTTCGAAGAACAAACTATCTGGAAATTGTTCAGTAGACGAAAAATGGAAATCCTTAAAAGAAGCAATGAATAATGTCGTCCATAAAGTAGTGGGACCAAAGAAGAAGGTGCCGAGAAATGAATGGTACAACGAATGTGAAGAAGCCATAAACCTAAGAAACCAAGCAAGATTAAAAACTCTCCAGAGAAGTACAAGGAACTCAGTTGAGGAATACAAAAGGCTCCGAAAGATGGCCAAGTCCCTATGTAGGAAAAAAAAGAGAGAAATGGAGAAAAGAAAAATAGAAAAACTAGAAGAAAACCACAAAAGAGTGGAGAGTAGGAAGTTTTACAAAGAGCTAAAGGAAATCAAAACGGGGTATAACCAAAGAACTGAGTTTATAAAAGATGAAAATGGATGTCTTGTGGGGGACGTTGACCTGAAACAACAAAGATGGGCTAGTTTCTTCGCTAAAAAGCTTAATGTGACAGAGAGAAATGACATGGAATATCAAGAGAGGATGGAGTGCAAAGAAGACGAGGTAGATGAAGAGGTACCTCCCGATAGGGAAGAAATTAAGGAGATAATCATGAATCTCAAAAATAACAAATCCCCAGGTCATGACAATATAAATTCAGAAATAATAAAGTATGCCGGAGAGAACCTGTGGGAAGAAATTTACCAGATAATATGGGAGTGCTGGATGGAAGAGAAGATGCCCCGTGAGTGGTCAGAATCAGTCATCTGTCCAATATACAAGAAAGGCTGTAAGCAAGATTGTAGCAACTATCGCCCAATATCATTGCTTAGTACAGGGTATAAAGTTCTATCTATAGCCTTGTGCAGAAGAGTGAATGAGTGGGCGGAAAGAATCCTGGGAGAGTACCAATGTGGTCTTAGGCCAGGGAGGTCAACAGTGGACCACATGTTCTCCGTACGGCAAATGCTGGAGAAGTCCTATGAATTCAACGTGGATCTCCATCACTTATTCGTTGATTTTCGTCAGGCATATGATAGTGTGGAGAGGAATGAAATGTACAAAGGACTGAAGAATCTGGGACTGCCGTCAAAATTAATTAGGCTCGTAAGAATGACTCTGAAAGATACTAGGAGTAGAGTAAAGATCCAGCGAAAGCTTTCAGAAGAATTCAAGGTAAATAAGGGACTAAGACAAGGAGATCCTCTCTCGCCTGTGATATTCAACCTGATTCTGGAAGTAGCAATCAGATGTATAAAGACGAGCCCAAATGGCACAATTTACAATAGATTGACGCAGCATCTAGCATATGCCGACGATGTGCTTATGTCGGCCTGAACAATGTCAGCTTTATCGGGGGCATTGCAAGAATTTGAGGGGGCAGCAAGGAGACTTGGTCTCGTTGTAAATAATGCCAAAACAAAATACATGATAACGACGAGAAGCGGGACATATAGGAATGGACCAGTAAAGATCGGTGACCGGGAATTTCCTGGATGCGAGTCCTTCAGATATCTGGGAGGGATGTTGTCAAGAAACAACGACATGACAATGGAAGTCAAGGCAAGAATTACAGCGGGCAACAAGTGTTTTTTTTGCTCTACGGGAGATCTTGAAATTTAGGAATCTATCCCGCAAAAGTAAAATATTAATTTACAAGACAGTCATACGCCCCGTTGTGACATACTGCAGCGAGACATGGGTCCTAACAAAAGCAGCCAAAGATTCCCTCAGAATTTGGGAAAGAAGAATATTAAGAACAATATATGGCCCTATTAAGGATGGCGAGCAATTCAGAATGAGAGGCAATGCAGAACTGATGGAATTGCTAGCGGAGCCAGACTTAGTCACGGTCATTAGAAAGAGAAGGCTTGGCTGGTTGGGTCATGTTGAACGCATGGATCCGGAGAGACTTCCTCGAAAAATGGTGTGCGATAATCCGGGAGGAAGGAGAAAACGCGGGAGACCCGATTGAGATGGATGGAAGATGTGGAAGAGGATCTGCGTAAGATGGGAGTGCGGAGATGGAGGAGATTTGCTTCGGATAGGGCGGAGTGGAGCAGGCTGTTGGAGGAGGCTCAGGTCCTGCAAGGACTGTAGCGCCAGTCTGTGAATGTGAATATATATATTTTCTTTTATTTAACTAAACAATTATTTTAAACTCAAAAATATTCTTGTCCTCGATCCTAACCAAACAAACAGTGTAATAACTATAATTATTTAACTCTTTTAGTTTTTACTCCACAAAGTGGGTGTTCAAGGCCCTCCTTGCCTGTTTTGATGTAGTATTCTATAGTTAGATAGACTATAGTTTTTGTCAAATATTCTATAGTTTTTGTCCTTTAAAATTTAAAAATTTATATTTTATATGGCAATTAAATTAATTTAGGACCAAACCAAGAATAACAAATTAAGTAAATAAATACAAACAATCTGATGATTTCTAAACATAAGGAAATCCATCAAGAATCAAGAGCCTTCTTTAATTTAATTAACAAACATGAAAAGTTTAGATAAATGTCAGTTGCTCTTAAAATACTTTTCGACATTAATTGATTTTCTTACGAGATTATCTCGAAATAAACAAATTGAGGCTTAGTCACAGATCTGAATCTTTATTTGATATAATTCGATAAAAAAAAATGAATCACATGATAAAATTATGTTATGATGAATGTTCTGAGGAAAGCAATATTAGTGCTCGTGAGAAACCTTAATCGAACACGTGAACAATTCGTAAACGCTTATTTAATATATTAAGCTCTTAAAAAACTTTTAATGTTATATTGTATTTAGTAAAATTTGTCAACGCCTGTTTATACAAGAACTATTGCTAAATATAATTACTTTCCAGGTATATAAGATTTTTTTTTTCCAAAAAGAACGCTATGTTTAAAATAACTAAATAGCATGAAAAAATAAAAATTTGTAAGTATGATATAGAACTGTGCGTGTAAGATATTACTGTGCAAACAAAAGGTTAAATTAAATTGTAAGGAAATTATGTCCGCTAAAGTTTTTTTACGAAACGATTACTGTTTCGTACCTAAATTTTAATTATATAATATTTAATTATATTATAATTAAAGTTTAATTAACCTATGGCTAACGATTTGTATTCTTGTTTGTTCTTCCTTATACCTTGTGGTGTCGGGGCAGCCTATGTCCTTTTCCTAAATACTTCTCTATCTGTGGAAAGTCTTGACTTGAGTCCCCTCTTTCTAGCCAGTTCCGCCATCAGGTTTCTTGGCCGTCCTCGAGGTCTCCTATGCTAAAGATTTGACAAAATTATAATAAGTTAAAAACACTGAGCCCAGGTCTATTAGAAATAAATTATATTAATTTATTTATATTAATTATATTATTAATATTATATTAATTAAAAATTTACAGAGATATTTTATAAGAATGTGAATAGAGGTATTATCTATAAAATTAAAATATTAATATTGTATACAAACTATAAAATAAAACCTGCACCACAGTTAACAAACCTAATAGCCGAACAGACCAGCCAGTTTGGACCTTTGGGTAAAAAACCGGACTCCTTACATTATTGAGGATTTTTTTCTCAGTATTAATAGGTACGACAATAATTATTTATGTAGAAACAAGCTTTTTTTTTTATTAACATAAATCTTGTTAAAATTCTAATGAAAAATAAATAAAAAATAATTATATAAAAAAATAAAACATGTAAAACAAGCCGGACACCGTTTATTTTGGCCGGACACGCAATCAAAAAGCCTATGCGCTGCTTTATCCGGACGCCTGGGCAACCCTAGGCAGGGCACTGAGCACTCTACCACTTGCCTACCCTGCTCCTATAATGGATACACGATAAAAGTAAAATTAGATAAAGTTAATATTACTAATAAATAATAAAAAACAATAAAATAAAATTTAAAAAATATATGATCTCTAAAAATTTTAAGGAGCACCACCTCAAGGTAGTATCCTTGGTCCAATCCTATATACAGTTTATACAGCTGACATCCCAACTCATCCTAATACTATCCTTACCACGTATGCTGATGATACATGTGTATTATCAGTCAACACCAATCCAGTTATTGCATCCCAAAGCCTCCAATCCCATATCTCCAATCCTGGAGAATTAAAATAAATTCTCAAAAATCGCATCAAATCACTTTTACCTTACGTCGTAAACCAATGACTTCCTGCCCTACAGTATCCTTTAATAATACCCCTCTGGTGCCTGTAGAACAGATCCGATCAGATCCTCATACAAGACTGAAAAGACAAGTAACCGCACGATGTTTCAGGCTACTTCAGCACTTACTAGACAAACGCTCTAAGCTCCCAGTTAACTACAAAAGACTCATCTACATGACCATCATACGACCTATTTGGACTTACGGAGTAGAGCTTTGGGGCTCCACTAAGCCATCGAATTCCTCTCGTATCCAATCCTTACAGTCCAAAATCCTTCGTAAAATCCTCAATGCTCCTTATTTTGTTAAGAATAAACTCATCCATAACGACCTTAATGTCCCTTTTGTTGCTGATTTGGCCCGAACCCGGTATCTATCCTTTCATAACAAACTTCATTACCACTCAAACCCTCTAGTTTCAAACCTAGCTTCCTCTTCAATTCCCGATAATCCTCCGAGGCCTCTGAAAAGAAGATGGCCACGTGACCTCCTTACTTGAACTTTGATTTGAGTACTACCAGTGGGTAGTTTCTCTACATTTCATTATCATGTCATTATATATCACTTAGCCTATTTACTTGTTGTATTATTGTAATACAGTTGTAGATAACAATAAATAAATTAAAAAAAAAAAAAAAAAAAAGGAGCACCAAATCAAGAATGTTCAGGTTTAAAGTGAAGAGTTAACCTCCAATTTTAAATTTGTTTACCTCAAAAATGATAAAAAATATTATAAAAATCGAATCTCTATTCCCATAGCTGATTTAAAGTTAGTTTTATCCAAGTACATTTAATGATCTTTAATTACTTATTTGACTTAATTAAACAATGCTCATTATTATATATTACTATTAACTGCGTAGTAATTATTTTATATCAAAATATATTTTCTGTTAGTTTTCTATTAATAGTTGATTGAGTTAGTTTAAGACTTAATTAATTAATTAGGAATTAATTTAGGAGCGTTTCTTTCTAGATTCTGAATTTTTAGTTTAATTTATTTTTATTTACACTCCATTAGTAAGAGTGCATCATATTTCAATTAGCCATATTCATGAAGAAAAAAACAAGTCGAAATACTATGAGAATGATACACAATCTCCAATATAACTGATTAAACGAACGAAGCCAGTGTACATAAAAAAAAAAAATAATAATAAAAGAGTAGGTAACTAAATTCTGAAATTTTTTTTTAGATTAATTTATTGATATTTACAACTTTAATAATATTACAAGAAGTAAATTTGCTAATATGAACAAATGACATGAAAAAAAAACACTTGTGGAGAAACTACCCATCGGTAGCACTTCAATAAAGTTCTAATAAAGACGTTGCCACTCCCTAACTGTCCGCTTTCTTAATTCGTCTCTGGATATGGGTTCAGCACTGTAATAAGAGCGCCTCCTCTCTTCAGCGATCAGCTCAATCGGTGGCATCCTGGCCACCACGCAGGCCGCTTCATACGATACTGTACGAAACGCGCTGATCACTCTTAGAGCACACCGTCGATATACCGACACCATCGGTCTTCTATAAGCAGCAGTGTCCAGCGCATCCTTCCATATCGCAGCTGCGTAGAGCAGAATGGATGGGACCACACTGGATATCAGCAGCCTGCGGATATTCCTGGGTCCGCCTACGTTGGGCATTAAACGTGACAGTGCGGTGGTCACTCGAGCTGCTTTATCACTAACCCCCTGAATATGGTCCTTGAACCGGAGCCGATCATCGATTCTCACCCCGAGATAAGTAAGGGAAGGCTTGGACTGAATCTCTTGCCTACCCGCTCTCAAGGTGATACTTTCTCATCTTTTCCTGCTACTGACAAGAAGGACCTCCGTCTTATCATCTGCTAGCTGCAACCCAACAGACGACAGCCAATCTCGAGTCAATGCGACACATTGGTTGGCCTTTAGCACGATCTCTTCTTTGTACTTTGCCTCGACCACCACAGCGATATCCTCAGCAAAGCCCACAATTTCAGCACCCTCTGGTAGTTGAAGCCTAAGGACTCCGTCGTACATAACATTCCACAGGAGTGGTCCAAGCACTGATCCCTGGGGTACACCACCAGTCACCATATACCTTCTCGAACCGTCCTGTATCGGACATATCAAGTACCGTCCTGTCCCTGAAGTAGTCACAGATTATACTCCTGAGGTATTCAGGGACGTTCATTGCCCTTAGAGCATCCAGAATACAGCTCCATCTCGCTGTGTTAAAGGCGTTCCTTACATCCATCGTGACTATTGCACAATAGCACTTAGCGCCTCTCCTCCATCTCTTCCCTGCTACAGCCTTCTTGGCCCTTTCCATCACCAACGCAATAGCGTCTACCGTTGATCTTGTTTTCCGGAAGCCAAATTGGTTCTTGGAGAGGCCTGCCCCTCCTTCAGTGAATTCTTGCAGCCTATTTGCTATTATCTTTTCCAAAGCCTTCCCAGTTGTATCCAACAGGCAAATCGGTCGATATGCCGAAGCTTCTGATGCTCTTTCCTTGCTCTTAGGGATCAGAACCAGGCGTTGCCTTTTCCATGGTGAGGGAAAGGACCCCTCGCGTAAGCAGGAATTGAAGACATCCAGAAAGAGGTCTGGTCGGGCTTCCAAGTTCAGAATGCCATCTAGGCCAGGGGATTTTCCCATCTGAAGGCAACGGCAGATGTCACTAAGCTCTTCAGCCGATACCGCTGATACATTAAGTGGGGGAAGGGACGCTGTCTGCCCAAATTCCTCTTGTTCAGGAAACAAAGTGGCAACGATCCTCTCCACGGTGACTGGGCACATGGGCGGGTTCATAGTACTGCTCTTCAGTTTCTTCATAACTGTGCGGTATGGTCTTCCCCACGGGTCCTCATCCACTTCAGCACAGAGCTCTTTCCAGCAGTGTGTGTGTGTGTGTGTGTGTGTGTGTTTGTGTGTGTGTGTGTAAAGATATAAGTTCTTTTTAGTGACATTTTTATTTCATTTAGGTTTTATCTCATTATCATAAGAAGTTATTTTTTTATTTACTATTATTTAATCAGCTTTATAGATAGACTTTTCTGCTTGTTTTTTTCTTTGTACTCTAAGGCTCTAAAGCCCACAATAATGTACAATTATGTTGTTCTAAAGGGACTTGTACCAGAATAAATAAAGAATTTATTATTATTATTGTTTTTATTATGGGATATTAAGACCATGATGGATGAGTTTGTTTCAGACATAATAAGGAGCATTGAGATTTTTACGAAAGATTTTGGATTGTAAGGATTGGACACAAGATGAATCGGATGGCTTAGTAGAGCCCCAAAGCTCAACTCCGTATATCCGAATAGATCTGATAACTGTCATGTAAATGAACCTTTTTTAATTAATTAAGAGCTTAGAGCGTTTGTCCAGTAAATGTTAAAGTAGGCGAAAACGTCGAGCAGTTTCTTGTCTTTGTGTGTATATTTGTAAATATCCGAAGACTCCACCCACTAAAACATAGCAGGAAAACTATTGGGTTATGTGCTTAAAATCTTAATAATCTTACTAATATTATAAATGCGAAAGTTTGTATGTTTGTCTTTCTTTCACGCAAAAACTACTGAACGGATTTGGATGAAACTTTACAGTAATATAGATTATACATCACAATACCCATAGGCTATAGCAAGCGCGGATATATGGGGGGGGCACTGGGGCACGTGCCCCCCTCAGACAGTTTTTTAGGTACTGTGGAGAATCCATTATGGTATGTAATTAAAGGCAAATCACATTGTTGTAAAAAAAAAAAAATTGCAGAAAGAACATGAGTGAAAATATTGTTTTGATATCCTACTAATACTACTAATATTATAAATACGAAAGTTTGTATGTTTGTCTCTCTTTCACGAAAAAACTACAGAACGGATTCGATCCATTGTAGTGCATTATTAAAGGAAAATCAGGAACTTAGCATCTTGAAATTTGCAGATGGGTTCTTTGTATAATTTAAGAAAGAAATTTGGATAATTCCACCCCCAAGGGTTTCCCCCTTAATATAATAAGGGTTCAAAGATTGTATGGAATCCATCAGTTTTGAAGTTAGGCTGAAATTTTGAATGTACATCTGAAATTTTGGATGTACGAGTAACTTACAGTTAAAAAAAAAGTAAATTGTTTATTTAAAATGATCTGTCTCGAAACTTAATGTGGCAGACCAAATTCCATGCGAGGGAAGCCGCGGGCAAAAGCTAGTATTAAATAAAATAAAACTTAAAACTTTTTTAAATATATATATATATATATATATAAACAAAAGTACTCGTATACATATATACGAGTAGTAAGCTTACTCTGTTTTCAAAAATACACCTCCCAGATTCCAAGGTAGGCGTGATCTTGTGGTTAGGGTATTTCTTTTGCGGTCGCATTAGCTAAGGTTCTGGTTCGAGTCGTTTTAATATTCACATTTATGTGGAGTATGAAACTCTTCTAATATTAGTTCAGATGTAATATTTAATCATACGTCTTCGTTGGGAGGCATAGGTACCTGCTGGAAACTTATGGTATCGCACGCCAACTTACCATATGGAGATGAAGTCCTCGAACTTAACACGTGAAGAATACAAGGAATCGATGAAAAAAAAAAATGACCTTAAAATATTATGGCATATTCCTTGAATAATATCTGTAAATGGTTAGTTGTGATGTCCTTCTGTTTTTGTAATCTCGATAGCCCTTATGTATAAAAAGGTTTTAGTTTTTAATATATTTTTTTTTTTAAATGCTTCATTCCTACCATCGAAAACCATTATATTTTTGCAGTGATGATGTTTACTTGTACTAAGTATATTTTTAGCTTTAAAACAAGACAAAGTTCGTCATCAAATATGGTTTTAATACTTGTATAATAAGGCTTTATGGAGCATCACCTAATCTTACAATTTTGTAATTTATTTACATTCAACAATATCATTAGTTTCGTATAAGGGAAGTATTATGATTTCCTTTCATGATTCTTTGATCGCTGTGACATGTAGATATTATATGCATTACCTTTCAATCCCTATCTAATCAAAAAATTAAAATTCCCGGAGAGATCTGATTCCCGGAAAGGAAATTTTTAACTTTTGGCATTCACAAAAAACTTTACCACATAACAAAAGGAAAGTCGTACGGTGTTGTTTTTGGGAAGTGCAGTTTCTTTTTGAACCATTCCAGTAATCATCATCATCATCATAATTCATCCTCTCTACCGCTCGCGCAGTGTGAGGCTTCCTTCTGCACAGCCCGGACCACACCGTACGATCCTCTACCATTTCTTTTCTTCTGTTCCACTGCAGGTTTCTCTTTGCGAAGCTTTCCTCAACACCATCTTCCCAGGTATGTTGGGGTCTTCCTCTGGACCTTCTTCATTCAACCTTAGCGTCGGACGCCATCTTGGCCAGCCTGTTGTTTTGCATTCCTAAAACTTTTCCAAACCATCTTAGACTGTTTTCTTCAGTGACTTTTTCTGCAGGCTCCAATCCAAGGCTTGTTCTAATGATCGAGTTGCGGATACGGTCTCGTCTTGTTTTCCCCTCTATCTTCCTAAGGAATCTCATTTCTGAAGCCTGGATCCTACTTTTATTTTTGGTGGTTAATGCCCAAGATAATGAAGAGTATGTTAATAAGGGGAGATAAGTAAATTTGTATACTCTCAACTTTGTGTTGAATTCCAGAGCATTCCAGTCATTAAGTCAAACTTACTATTTTTTTTTTTAAAGCTCCGATTTGTCTCATCAGTTGGCATTTAAAACAAAGCCTAAAATAAAAAAAAATTACATGTTTTTAGAATTGTTATAGTCATCCTACGTGTTCTGAAATATATTTTGGGAATGTTATTTCCTTTGACTTGGAAAGGGATATATCAGTATGTAAAGCGCTGAATTATTTAGGAGCAGATCCCGTGTTCGAAATCAGCTCTGGGATATTAATTATTTATTTTGTTAACCACTGGAGATCCACCCAGAGGTATCGGTTCACCCAAAGCTTTCAAGTACGAATATTCTACAGAGACATTGACAACTGTAGAAAAATATATGATTTGTACCTTTTTTTTTTATTATGCTATGCTATAATATGAATCAAACCTCCGAGATTAGTGATAAGATGTCTTATTGACTCATAAATAAAATATGAAAAATTGTTGCAATTTTAAATCATTTAATCTTCTATTCTAATCTTTAGGAGAATTAAACTAAAACCATACATATTTAGCTTTTCGAGAAATCTCATTAATCTGAATCGAGTATTAATTAATATTGTAAAATTCCATCTAAAATCTAAAATTCCATGGCAAATTCTAAATCAGCATTCATGATAACCTAATAATTGACCTCTATAAAAGAAATCGTTCGGACATGATGACGTAATTTCTTCATTTTTCGAGAAACTTTCCTGGCCTTAAAAAAAAATTACAAAAAATCTATATATTTTTTACGATTAAGTTGGTCACATAGGCGTAATTTTCAAACTGAGTCAGATAATGACGCTAGTTCAAAAATGATAACTAAATTAAACAAACATTTCAGAAAAAGGTTTACTGTAAAGATTATTGATGGAATGAATAGTTATGATGCATTAATTTGTTTGTAATTAACCCTTCGGCACAGTTTTATGAGCCATCATCAGTGCTCTGTTCGAAACAGTCAATATTCTTTTCTAAGAAGACTATAAGGATTAAAATATTCCGTAAAAGGATAAAAACAAAACCACAAAAGGATAAATCCGTGATGGTTTTTAAAGGCCATTGAAATGTTGCTTAAACTAAGAAAATAGAGGGAGAGTAGATCATAATATATTTATACATTTAAAATGTACAATATTTTACAATTTTTTTCAAGTATTAAAATGATTATCATAAAACTTCTATTTGATTTCACATCGATTGGTTATTAATTACAGATATCCAACGTCATTTGACATTAAATAGAGGGCAAAGGGCAAGATTCATTAAAATCTTTTCTTTTTTTCATCAAATTAGATAAAATTGTAAATTCGTAATAATTATAATATGGTAATTCCGGTTAATTGATTTCAGTGAAACAATTTTGGTATTATTCGATGCATATAATTATCTTAAATACATAAATTATATTCATTTGTTATTCTTCGGACTACCTTTTTCTCACACACACACCATTTAGGGCGACTTGGTTGTTTAGACAAAAAATAAAATCACAGATTAAAATTTAGAATGGAATAAATAGCCGAAAACTCGATTTCGTAATTTTTCATGACTATTGTCCATCCTAGTTATCACAAAAAATATATCAAATATTTTACTAGATAGTAGAATTTACGTAGATTTTACTGCAACATGATAAGAACGAGAAAGAGTTCAAAAAATATATGGCTTCGTATTGGATAATAATTCAATCGAATGAAGTAATGAATAAATAACGCACGAAAAAACCTTATAGTGTGATAAATACAAACATTAGCAACGAAATCGAATTATTGAAGTATCTCAACTAAATCGTGTATTTCGTCAAAGTCAATCTTCATATCGTTATAGAGGTTAGTTCAAGGTTTGCAACGATAATTTACTATTTATACTTTCAATATTAATCGAAGCACAAATGAAATTACTGAAAATAAAAACAGACCTATATCTTCTATGCATGGTTATTTCTCATATGTAAAAAAAAAAATAACGCATCAGTAATAAATAATAATAATAATAATATATACATACATATATATATATATATATATATATATATATATATATATATATATACATATATATGTATATATATAATCTTACTAATACTATAAATGCGAAAGTTTGTATGTATGTTCGTTAATCTTTCACGCAAAAACTACGGAACGGATTTGGATGAAACTTTACAGTAATATAGGCGATACATCAAAATAACACATAGGCTACAGCAGGAGCGTAGAACGGGGGCACGTGCACCCCCGACAGTTTTTTAGGTACTGTGGAGAATCCATTATAGTACATAATTAAAGGAAAATCACATGATAATTGTTTTTAAAATAACAGAAAGAATATGAGTGAAACTATTGTTTTGATATCCTACTATCCTACTAATATTATAAATGCGAAAGTTTGTATGTATGTTTGTTACTCATTCATGCAAAAACTACTAAAAAATTTGGATGAAACTTATTGAGTAATATAGGTAATGCACCATAATAACACCTAGGCTACAGCAAGAGCAGATTTAGTGGAGATACGGGAGCACGTGTACCCCCATACAGTTTTTTGTGTTTTGTGGAGAATTCATTATAGTACATAATTAAAAGCAAATCAGGAACTTAGCATCTTGAAATTTGCAGATACACATATGTACAGATACAGATATGTACAATTTAAGAAATTTGGATAATTCAATCCCCAAGGGTTTCCCCTTTAATATAATAGGGGTTCAAAGAATGTATAGGATCCGTCAGTTTTGAAGTTAGACAAGCTTATAGTTAAAAAAAATTAAATTATTTATTTAAAATGATCTGTCACGAAACTTTATGTGGCAGACCAAATTCCGCGAGCGAAGCCGTGGGCAAAAGATAGTATTTATATAAATAGAGATCTTTAAAAATATAAATCTTTGAAATTCACAACAGTTATAAAGTATCAAGTTTATTAATTTCAGTACCAAAATTATAATTCGAAACAGAAGTTTTAGTAGTAGCCTTCAAATTGCTGCTAATTTTAAACTGATTGAATGTAATATGCTGCGGCGCCGATTCGAATCCGGCCTGGGCGAGTTAATTTTTATTTCATGGCGGGCCCGAGGAATGAACCTTAGTTTTCTCACTTTCCTTAGAACCAGCAAGAATTAAGCCTTGTCTTGTTCGCACAAAGTGATTAGTGTTATTGTTCATGTTTCAAATTAATATTAATCACTATTAATTCCGTATACAAGCTCATTAAATACAACAATAAATAATTTTCGAGGACTCTCATCCATTGACAATCACTAAGGCAACCTGAATAGGCATCGCATTTCACGCAGCATGGTCGTGTTTTGTCATCGCACAACTCGAATGGATGCCAGATAAATTAAGTTGTTTTTTTATCGAAAAAAATTATTATTAAGCAATCAATTAAGATTGATAATATACGTAGAATCTAATAAAATGCTTCGGAAAGTTCAAATGTCGAGTATAATTATTAAAATATACAAATATAATATACAATTAAAGCATCATAAGAACTTCGGCTTGAATTGATAAGGTGACTGTACTCTGGAGTTGTACCAAACAAAAAAAAAAAAAGAAATTTAATGTTATACGCACTGTAGTATTTTCTTAATTTCAGATACTGTTTAAACTTATATTAATTTCTGCATTCCGATTAGAAAAAGGATATTCATACCAATCTAAATCAAGATAATCTATATGGTGTATTAGATATACTAATGAATCTTTTCAGATCAAATATCCGTTTTTATTATTTATAAAACGTAGAGTGGAATCATTGTAGTTCTGTTGTTTACTATGTTTATTTTTATAGATTGTAATGAGCTGTTATTAATCTTCTTTTTTTTATAATAATTTTCCACCATTAAAATTGAACGAACATTGTTTAGTATGTTTCAAATATGATCATGGAAACACACGATTTAAATGATTAAACACACGATGTAATTTTTTTTAAAGTTTAAACTTGGACACTCGGCAGTCCAAGTTGCAAGAAACATTACAACCGTGTTCGGGGAAGGGTGTCGTAACGAACGGACCATTCATCGCTAGTTTAAGAACTTTTCAAACCAGGAACCCTCAAGACAAAAGTAAATGGAACTTTCTAAAAAATGTTCACCCTTAGACGCCCTTCAGACCCGCCTGAGCTAGTGCTCAATGGCAGCAACCTCCCTTGGAATAAAGAAGCAACAAAATATCTCGGAATTTATTTAGATCGTCGTCTTACCTGGAACCAGCATATCAACACCAAATTAACACAGGCCTACGCACGATTAGCCCTACTTTATCCGATAATTAATTGAAAATCTAGATTAAAACCAGAAACAGCCTTATTAATTTATAAAACCATTCCTAGACCTCTACTAATGTACGGTTGTGAAGTGTGGGATGCAGTGTCAACAACTAACCGAAAAAAATTGCAAACTTTTCAAAATAAAATCCTACGAATCGCAGTAAACGCGCCTTGGTTTGTACGAAACAGTCAACTCCACCGTGAGCTAAAACTAGAGACGATTGAAGAATTCATTAAAAGGCGTTAAACCAGATTTAAGACCGGATTACCAGCAATCAAATTAGCTGTAGCATTCAACATAGGCGAACCTATTTTATCCCCAAGACTAAAACCGAGTCTCGAAAGCTATTCTGATGTGAACTCTATTACCTTCTCACCAATCGTTTTTACAAATTGTAATATGTTCCTGTTTCCTTATAGTTTTCCGTTTTATAGTACTATAGTTCTGTTTGTTATTACATTATAATTATTTTGTATAAAAAAAAACTATTATATATTTATAACTTCTCTTGCAAATAAGCTAATAATGTACAGTTAGGGGTATCTCTTGGATGAGACGAAACCCACACTTTTACCTTCTGTTAAAGTTTAAAATTCATTATTTAAAAAAAACATGTAAGGCTAGGAATAGCCGATCTGGAAATAAAGAATATAAAATAAAAAAAAGAAAGAACTTTTCAGCTGGTGACACAGATTAATTCATAAATAATTCACTTCTCCTTTCTACCCAAAGGTGAAACCATCACATCCATATCTTAACATAATGCAACAACATTGACAACAAGTATACTCTTATGCGACAACGCCAGACATCATGTTTCACGACAGACAGTGATGAAGCTAGTAATGAACGACCTGGTTTAGGAAGTCCTCCCACACCCATCAAATTAGACTTACATATGTCCGACAGATTTTCATCTGTTCTGAAAATTGGACTACTTCCTTAAAGATAAATTCTTTGAAAATGTTTCTCAAGTCAAAAATGCATCTTCAGACTTCATTTCGTCACAAAACCTTGAATTTTACTCTGGTATTGTTTATTATATATTATTGTTATATATTATCATTTAATTCTAGGGTTGAAACTTTTATAACACGTTGGGAAGAATGTATAGAAAATTAGGATAAATATTTTGAATAAAAATGTTTTGATTTCATAAAGTTATTTTACTAAATAACTTTTCCTTTGAAAACGGACATTTCATATGAAACTATCAGGGTTTGGTCTATGTTGGAACAAATACACCTGATGCCCAAGGTCGAGCCATTAAAACCCTGTGGATTTAAATGGTTCCGTTGCTTTGTTTGTTTTAATACCAACCAGAGCGATGAGAATCAGAAGAAGCAGTAATATATAGTTGTACCATTTCCATATTTCCCAGTAAAGAAAAGTTGTTATCTTTTATTATTTGAAGAGATAATATATGCCCCCGGGCGAGATTCGAACCCGGCCGAGGGCATATCTTTTCTCTTTAAATAAAAATATTTAAAAATTAAAACTATTAAAAAAAAATATTTAAAAAATTACTATCTTGTACTATTAATAATTTTATATATTAGGATTTCGTTTTCTTTAATTTGGTCTCCTTTACAATATCTCAATTAATAAGCACTTTGTCATCAGTTGGCGATCACGTTCCACACATTACTGATAAGTCGGTGACTTAAAAAAAATATAAAAAAAGTTCCGCTTTGAAACGAACCTTCCATGAGTGTCGTGGCAAATAGGTGCAGCTGTTGTTGAGTAATTATCATATTCCGGTTGGATCAGTTATTTTTCTGCCAGTGACAAGCGATTGTGTAAGCGATCGTTGTGGCGTTCTCCTTAGATTGGAACTATTTATAGAAGTTGTTGAAAACAATAAAATTCACCGTAAGAAGCCTATGGTTTGGGTCTCGCGGAACGATTCCGAAAAGGATGTGGTGCTTCCTCTATGACCTGGGATGTGGCAATGCTCGCTGAAAATACTATACTCGACTTTCTGGGAATAATTAACCATCATTTAAATATAGTAGCTGATACCCCACACGATTGTTTTACATTTTGTTTGCTTTCTCGTTATTAAGAAGAAAAAAAGAAAAAGAGAAGTAAAAAGAAATAGAAATTGTACTGTAGTTCTTAAGTATTCATTTTGATTATTGGCATGAAAAGGAGAAATATGTAATAGGTATGACAAGGAATGTGTAAAACGAATATTCATAAATTTAAAATTGTAATGTAAAGTATGTCCAATATCGATTGATGAGTAGTGTTCTATTATGGCAATCCAATGTAGTTGCACCGCACTGCTAAAAAAGATAAAGCATTTCTCTCTCTGTAATTTTATATTTTATGAATTAGTTTTAAATAAACAATAAAAAATAATTAAATTATATATTATTATATGTCAATTTATGTTATTGCATATTTTTTTTTCATTTTTTTTTTAAAATAGTCAATTGTCCAAGATTAATAGAAACAAATGCTTGCAGAGATTTCTGGGGTCTCTCTCTCTCTCTCTCTCTCTCTCTCTCTCTCTATATATATATATATATATATATATATATATATATATATATATATATATATAGTTATGTTTAGGATGTTGATGTATTTTAATATTGAAAATGGCATTTAAGTTGCCGAAACGTCTTGTTTATGAAAGAATAAAATAAATTGACTGGAAGCTGGGTTTCTTTCGAAGAAAAAATTTAATGTTTTTACTAAAAGCTCATTTTTTCACTGTTAGGGCATGAGTATGAGACTAACCTAGTCTCGAAACGTCACCTAAAGAAGTTTAAAGAAGGACTGAAACTCAAGAACCAAATCATATATATATATATATATATATATATATATATATATATATATATATACATACACATATTTATATATAAGTTACAGTGATATAAGTAGAACTAAGTCTACGTAAATATTCCATAAGGTTAAAGACTGTAGTATTAAGATAATGATTCATATAAACAATGTAAAGATATATATACTGGAAAAGAGGAAATAAAGATCAGTTGTTCTCTGAATGCGGTGTGTTACTCTGTCTCCCCAAACCCCTTTTTATTTTAGTTAATCGTTTCACTCCGATTATAAGTGGTGCCGAAACCCGGGAGTTAATTGTGCGTCAAAGTTAATTAGCAACTTAACAGTTTAGTTTTGTTAGCTTCACCTTCAACTATGAACGACGACGAACGGTCAAGTTACGAGTTTCAACTGGCACAAGCGCAAGTTGAGAAAACTAAATTGGAGTCTCAATTAGCGAAGGCCAACGAAACGATAAAGTTGGAATTATTAAAGATGAGGACACAAAGTTCCGCCTTTATCCACGAGGTGATTGGCCAGTTGGAACCCTTCACTGGAGTAGTTGGCGATTTAGAGCACTTTTTAAAAGGAGGAGACCAAATAAAGAACTTAATAGCATCCAGGAAGGAGTCAGGGGCTCTACTAGAATCTGATGTGGCGCTGTTAGAGGCATCCCTAGTGAGTCGCATCTCGCGGCGAATTTTAAATTCAATACAAGGGGATACTACGCACTCATGGGACACCCTTAAGGGGTGTCTAAAAAAGCTATACGGCGGAGGTAGGTGGACTCCGGAGGAGGACACCTTTTATTTATTAAAGGAGCGGAGGACCCCCAGCCAATCGGAAGGCGAGTTCGCTGAAAAACTGTTGGTTTTATACAACCGACTAGTAGAGAAGACGGTGGAAACACTGGGACAAGCAGTAGGGGCACAACGAATGGAATTCGTGAGGAGCATCCTTAAGGTACAGCTAAACCATTATGCTGACCGGCCGGGCTCACTTCCACGAGACAAGGACTTCCTGGAGTGTGCACATGAACTCATGGATGCTGGTGAAAGGAAAGGAACAAGACTGGCAAATCCGGAGGAAGAGTGGACGGAGGTGAAACCTCCAAGAAGAAAGTTCCGCAGTTCACCCAGACGCAGCGGAGACAGAAGTTTTGACAAACGACCTAGCAGAGGCCCAGAGGATCGGCGAAAGAGGCAGGAAAGGCGCTGTTACGAGTGTGATCAGCCGGGACACGTCGTAGCACAATGTCATCTTACAAGATGTTACGAATGTGGAAGACAAGGGCACGTCGCGAGAGAATGCCCCAGGCGCAAACCGAGAAATACCAGGAGAGGACCTCAACCGGAGCCTACGGAGGTCAACGCCCAGGTGTGGACCAGAAGGCAGACGCACGGAAGGAGAGAGGAGCCCTACTCCAGCGGGGAGTCTTCAGGAGAGGAGAGCGCTCGGTCAGGACACAGCACCCCAGCACCTAGAGGATATGAAGTAAGGAGGGGTAATCCCCGGAGGGGGGGTTCTTTCGGTTCCGAGGGAGCGCCTAGGCAACAGAGATTAGAGTGAGGGTACGGTAATGGGTGGGGCAACTTCGCGAGCGAGTTAATAATTAATAATTATAGAGAACAGGGAGAACGGACGAGGAGTTAAGGGGGGTAAATGTGAGGGCTTTGATTGATACTGGCAGCACAAATTCGATAATTAGTAAAGAAGGGGCGGAACGGCTGGGTATGTGGGGGTCACACCGGAGTTGCGAATGTGAGATGGTCACTGTGAGCGGGCGTTGCAAAACCCTGGGCGAGGGTTATTTTAATTGCGAACAGTTGGTAGGGAGGGACCTCTGGATACGACTGCACATAACTGAAGCTGTAATGCCTGGATACGAACTTATAGTGGGGTGTGACATTCTGCAGCAAGTGGGGTTAGAGTTACGGGTTGTTCGAGGAAAGTGGTGGATTCGGGTAGGTGACAGGGAATACTACACTACTACTACTCGAAGAGGCCGCGGTATCGAAATCGGGGCAGTAGAGTGTAGTCAGGAAGCCATTCAAAGTGTTGTTGATCGGCATCGGGACTTGTTCTATAGCGGGAACGAAATTTTGCCGACCACGGGAAGAACGGTGCATAGGATCATCCTGAAATCGAATAATCCGATATATGTGAAGAACCGCAGATACCCCCAGGCCATGAGAAATATAATAGGGAAACAATCGGACGAGCTCTTACTACAGGGTATTATCAGGCCTAGTAATTCCCCATTCAATAGCCCACTGTGGGCCGTTGAGAAACGGCAGGGTTCTTCGGGTGGCGGCGAAAAACAATATCGCGTTGTGGTCGACTATCGAAAGCTGAACGAGGCAACGGTGGACGAAAGATATCCGCTTCCGCGAGTGGAAGATATTCTGGACCGATTAGCGGGAGCAACGATGTTTAGCACGCTCGACCTAAAGAGTGGATATCACCAAGTGCGAATGGCCGACGAAGATGTAGGGAAGACTGCGTTTTCTTAGGAGCGGGGTTATTACGAATTTGTGAGGATGCCTTTTGGGTTGAAAAGGGCCCCGCTCACATTTCAGCGTCTTATGGACGAATTTCAGAGGGGGTTGGGTGAGGAGTTCGCCCAAGTCTATATGGACGACCTGATTGTCTTCAGTCGGTCTGCAGAGGAGCACCTAAGACATCTGCACGCGGTGTTTCAACGAGTTAGGGAATTTGGTCTTAAATTGTCCCGCGAAAAATCAAGATTTGGTTTAAGCGAGATCAAATTTTTGGGGCACGTTGTCTCACAATCGGGAGTACGGCCGGATGAGGATCGAGTGACGGCAATTCAGGAGGCCCCATTACCGGTTAATGTTCGGGGAGTTAGGCGCTTCCTGGGGATGGTTAACTATTATCGTAGGTTCATCCCGGGTATTGCAGAATTAACGCGTCCTTTGACGGAAATATTAAAAAAAGGAAGGCGGTTTTCGCTCGGTCCAGCTCAGCTGGAGAGCGTTCGGAAGTGTCGGGAGATTTTAACCTCGCAGCCGGTTTTGGCGTTCCCTGATTTCCGCATAATGTTCAGGATCACTACAGATGCCAGTGCAGTCGCGATCGGGGCGGTCCTTTCCCAGAATTTTGCTGCCGGCGAAAAGCCTATCGCGTATGCTAGCCGACAGTTGAATGCCGCGGAGACTAGATATAGCGCGATCGAACGCGAACTCTTAGCAGTCGTTTGGGCCGTGGAGCACTTGAGGCCCTATGTCTACGGGCGGAAATTTGAACTTTTTACGGATCATAAACCGCTGGTTTATCTGAACACCCTTAAAGAATCGTCAGCACGTGTATCGCGATGGAAGGAGCGGTTGGCGTCTTATACTTTCCAGGTCGTGCACAAGAAGGGAGTAGATAATGCGGTAGCGGACTGGTTATCCAGGAATCTGGTAGTCAATGCGCTAGACGAAGAAGGGCCTTCCACGGAGCCATTCGCGCTCCGGTATTTACGGGACTGGGCGGAGAGCGGGCCCGAGATACCACTAGTGCGACAAATTTCGGAGGAGAGTGCGGCGTCGACGGAGCGTCCTCAACAATTACCGGAAGTGGACGATATAATCAATGATAAGCGCCATCAAATTATTTTCCGGTCAAAGCAGAACCCAGGGATAGTGACACACGCTAGTTCGTACGAAGGGTTGGCAACAGTTCTCGTACGCACCCCAGTAACGATTGACGATACTGACATCGAGCGTATTTTCACAGAATTTGGTGTTCCGGGTCGCAGTTGCTACGTCTATGTTGGGAACAAGGTTATTGCCGACAAATTAAAACGGCTGTGGCGGCAAGAGAGGATTGGGGTGGGTTACGCCCTGACACGGTGCTTACGGTGTGTTGAGACGATTTCCGATCCTTCCGTCCAACGCCAAATCGTTATCGACCATCACGAGGGCAAAACAAACCATCGTGGAATTGAAGAGACCTTGCGCGCGCTCAAATCCTTATACTTTTGGAAAAACATGAGTCGTACAGTAAAGGACCACATAACGCAATGTTCCGTTTGTCAGAGGGCTAAGTACGACAGACAGCCTCCGGTAGCGAGACAAGTAGTTACGACCACTCCTTTAGAACCCCTTCGAACGGTACAGATTGACCTTTACTCCAATGAAGGACATTCCTGGCTCACGGCAATCGATACCTTTAGCAAGCTGGCGATGGCATACCCTGTAGCAGAGAAAACTCCGGGCGCAATATGGGACGGGATACTTCACTGGTGTGCGACTTATGGGGTTCCCGAGGAAATCTTGTCAGATTGTGGCCGGGAATTCGACAACGCTCTAATCCGGGAGGAAAGCAGAGTGTTGGGAATCAGGTGGCACTTCAATAACCCACATCACATCAAAGGCAGAGGTGCGGTCGAGCGCCTTCACAACACACTGGGAGAACACCTGCTGTTACTTAAGTTAGGACGGAACCTAGAGCCATACGACGCCATGCCGCGAGCGATCATTGCATACAACAACACCATACACTCGACAACGGGGTTGTCTCCGGTAGAAATCGTTTTTGGACAAACGCGTCGGGATAGGGGAGACTTGATTAAAGTCAATAATAATGAGCTCAAGGCTCAGGTCTCTCAGACGCGAATACAGCGTCGGGCAACATGGGATCGGGTTCGTGCGAAGTTACTGAGGGAAAAAGAAACGAGGGTGCTTAAGGCTAATCAGGGAACTAGGGTTTACTCGAGAGGACCGCTAACTTTGGGAACCATAGTATACCGCAAGTTACGAACAGCTCGGACGAAAACAGCAGCTCGGTACGAAGGGCCATATAAAATTATCGCCGTCAGGGAGAACAATTTATTCTCAATTCGTGATGAGCATTATCCGTCCAGGGTACGTACTGTCCACCTCGAAGAACTTCGTATTCCTCACAGAATGTCTCTGGAGCCGGAAGGCGCTGCCCGGTAGTGGTAATCGTGGTTTAGTGATTGATTATGATAGGGCAACCAAACTTTGTAATACTTTACGTTTTAGTTTTATTGTACTTCCCAATATGTGCTAATTGATGTTATTGTAGGGGCTATTTTTTTTTTTTTTTTTTTTTTTTTTTTGTGTATGTGTTCTATATAGGTTATCTTTCATTATATTATGCTATTGTTACTTTTACTTAAGGATCTAGTACATAAGTTATCTATATTTCGTAGTTCTGTAACATAGTGTTATCATTTTTGTTCTTTACCTTTTTGGTTTTTGTGTGTTTAGTTCCTTCAGGTGAAGGAACTGGAGGGGGGGAGTTACAGTGATATAAGTAGAACTAAGTCTATGTAAATATTCCATAAGGTTAAAGACTGTAGTAATAATGATTCATATAAACAATGAAAAGATATATATACTGGAAAAGAGGAAATAAAGTTCAGTTGTTCTCTGAATGCGGTGTGTTACTCTGTCTCCCCAAACCCCTTTTTATTTTAGTTAATCGTTTCACTCCGATTATAAGTTATATATATATATATATATATATATATATATATATATATATATATATATAGAGAGAGAGAGAGAGAGAGAGAGAGAGAGAGAGAGAGAGAGACCCCAGAAATCTCTGCAAGCACTTGTTTCTATTAATCTTCTGGATCCAATATGGTTGCAGCGGAAGGTCTGAGCTTTTACAGGATTGCTTTGCCTAGATAAATAAGCTAAAAGAAACATGAACCAGACAGCTAGTTTGAGTTGTATATCAAGCAGATAAATATTATAATATATGGCGGATCTATCCATTATTAACAATAACAAATATATTGAGATTATATTTTAATTCAGTAGTCCAATAAATTGTCTTTAAATAAATAACTAAATATTTTAGTTTATATACATATGCAGCCCCGGCCGAATTTTGTACAGAATGAGTTAACTAATTGAGGGAAGCGAATGGAATTTAATAATGGAAAATGGAGTTAAAAGTAATCAATAACTCTATTTCAAGCCAATGTCTAAGCCCCTTATACACTACGAAAATAACACTATTATGCTTCTCCAAGTACAAAAATACAACTCACAGGGGTTTTAGATGTATTATTTTAAAAAATATTAAAAACAGTACTAGTTATCTGAAACAATAGAAACGCTTTTCTAGTCTTATATCGTTTACTGATAATACATTTCTTTGGATTAAACGCCTAAACGGTGAGTCAGGTGAAAAAAAAGAATAGATAAGCCTAAATTTTGTAGTAAGGTATGATAAAATTCATTTAGAGATAAACTAGATTCATACAATCGAAAATGTAAGTAAGAAAATTAAAAAAAATATCGATTGACAACGCTGGCTTTATTTTCCTTATTCCTTATTATTATTGCGGCCAAGAAATCACTTAATTGAGATTAATAAAGTATTAAGGTTCATAGCGGATAATTTGGTCAAAACAACTTAAACAAAATGATTACTTAACCCAAATTTTTGGTTGTAAGGACAAACTGATTTAAGAGGTAAAACCAAGGATAAATACAACTTGAAAAGCAATTGCTATGCTTGATTCGGTCCTTTGGAGCAATAATGCGACGAAAGATACCAAGGAGCTCATATTTTATCTATTTATTTATTACTGGGATACATTTTATCTATTTACTTATTACTGGGATACTACAGTCCTTGGAGAACCTTGGCCTCTGCTAATTTCTTCGCCATTCGTCTCTTCCCGCCGCAAGGCGCCTCCGGTGGTTTATCCCGATCGCCTTCAGGATACCCTCCACATCATCGAGCCACCTGAGACAGGGCCTCCCTCTTAATCTTGAGCCCTCATTCGGTATCTCGTACATCATCCTTCATGGAATTCTCATTGGGTCCATCCTCTCCACATGCTCCAACCATCTTAGTCTTTTTAGCAGGATGACTTTTATTATATCAGACTCTTCGTGTAGGTCCCTTAGCTCTTTATTGAACCTAGTTCTGCACTTGTCTGATTCTCTGATGATAGGTCCAAAAATTGTATGCAGGACTTTTCTCTCCCATACTTCAAAAATTCTTTTGCAATTTTTTGTCAGTGACCAGGCCTCGCATCCGTACGTCCCAATCGGTCTCACAATAGTTTTATATATGAGACACTTTGCCTTCCTTGACATCCTTTTACAGCACAATATTTTCTGTTTGCCGAACACACATCTATTTCCCGCCGGTATTCGTGCCTTAACATTCTTTTCTACTCTGTTCTCATATGTTATCATACTGCCTAGGTACTTGAATTCGACGCATATCTTGAGCTCCAGTTCTCTATCTGAATTTCTTCTTCTTTCATTTGGCCATCTTGATGTTCGCATGTAAACGCTCATCATTGCTATACTGTGGGTATTTGCCAGAGTCATTTTGGAGCTCCCATCTTCTCAAGACAATCGTACATTTTTTCCCTTTTCAGTGAATCATACGCCACGAACAGATGGTGAAGGGTAATATTGTTTTCATATATCTTCTCCAGTATTTGTCTCACTGAAAAAATCTGGTCGGTGGTGGGACCTTCCCGGTCTAAATCCACACTGGTAACCACCCAGAACGGTTTCTGACCAGTTTGTCAATCTTCTATTCTAAATATTGCTATCGAAAAAACCTTATACACCGAATTCAGCAATAAAATACCCCTATAACTGTCACATTCCGTTCTATCACCCTTTTTTGCATACTGGGCAAATTAAGGATTCGGACCATTCTTCAGGCATTTTTCGTACCTCCGTACATCAAAAATTATATTGTAGATATCTTCGTTTGTCTCTACCCCGACGTTTTTGAGCATTTCATTCTGGATATTATCATATTCCTATCCCAGGCGCTCTATTATTTTTAAGCTGTGATATAATTTCACTGATCTCTTCCATACCAGGGGGGATATCTGCTTCTTCCAAATCCTTTACCTCAATTTGTACATTTGCAATCACCCTTTCGGCGTCTTCTTGCTTCTACACTTCCTGGCCATCCCCTAAGATCTCCTGAAAATGTTCTACCCAAGCCTCCAATATCTCTTTTTCGTGACCAAGAAGGTTTTCATTTTTGTTTTTAATAAAATTTCCTCTTGGGCTGAACCGTGCTCTGATATTCTTGATTTCCTTTTTCCTGAAGTATTCTTCCGTTTTCTTTAGTCTTTCTAATTCCTTAATTCCTACAGCCTTTTCTAGGACATGGACGCTAAAAGCTACTTACTACTGAAATGGGCTATTCGAGGAGAGCTGCCATGCGAGACATTAGAGAACGAATGAAAACTCAACAAAAAATAGAGAAAAAAAAAAATTAGAAAGGTCTGGTTATCTCAGAAGAACGAAGGAAGAAAGATTGCCGAATTTAACTTTCAATTGGAGTGCTGACGGAAAGACACGGCGAGGAAGACCGCGAAAAAAATGAATAGAAGGGATTGGGGAGAGATGATATACAGGATAGAACGGAATGGAAAAGAATTAAAGGAAATTTTGAGTTGAAGGAAACCTCTATTTGAGGAAACTCCTAGGAAAAAAAAAATTCTATGGCTAAGACATTGGCAACCTGAAGAATCACACTCTTTAGCCTTGATTTTTAGTTTAATTTTAGAGTGAAGATTGTTTAATATGTGTTATTTACAACTTTTTTGGATTAATTTTTATATGAATATTGTTTATGTAAAGGAGATAGTTGGGGGGTGCAGTCAAAAAGAACACTGAATAAGTAATAAACTTATAATTATGTGCCGACGTTTCGACCTACAGCTGTTACATCTAACGACTTCGCTCTCCAAATCGCCCTGAAGATGACCTACACTGTAGGTCGAAACGTCGGCACATAATTATAAGTCCTGGAGTACTTGAGACGGCGGAGCACGTTGTGCTCTCCCGCACTGCGATGGAGGGACATCGTGCCAGGTTGTCTAGAAAACCCGAGATCTTCGCCCTCGCCGAGGAAGACTTCTCCCATCTTATGGATGAGGACAATTATCTCTACTTCAGGGAATTTGTCAACAAGTGGAAGGAAGTGGTCGGTCCTGCACATTTCACCCTTAGCAGGATCCGGCCATCCGACGAGCCACCAGACGAGGAGTCACCCCAGGAGGAGAGAGGTGCAGGAGAGGATAGAGACAGGACGGAAGCGGACCGGACGGATGCAGCATACCAGGAAGGCTGGATGGCACCCGGACGGATGAAGACCGGCCAGAAGGCCTAAAAGGTGCTGCCCCAACAGTAATGTGCACATCTATGCACCGGGCAGCAGCACAGATTTTTAAAAAATGTAATAATATTATACCTAAAATTAAATGGTACTCCCAAATTTTTTGTAGAATAAGAAATTGTTTAATAAAGTGTTGATTTTTGGAAGTGGTTGGCGTGCGTAAACCCAACGCACTAACCAGAAATGGCAGGTAGGCAAAAAAAAAAGATCCACCCCCTCATTTTGGATACCCATTTTACAGAGGCTGAGTGACCCCCATTCCTAGATCCCGATTAAATAAAAGTCTATCAGCGAGCAGAATTTGAACTCGGGACCTTCGGCACGGCGATTCAGAGCTATACCACTATGCCTCTCCGCTGCCAATGTGTGTGTGGGTGTGCGCGTGTGTGTATATATGCGTGTACACACACACACACACACACACATATATATATATATATATATATATATATATATATATATATATATATATATATATATACATACACATATATATAAATATATGTTTACAGGTATGTTGTATAATCTTTTGTTGCCTTTCTGTTTAAAATCCTGTAGGAATTTTTTTAAGGAATAGACTTTAAAGTTCGAATAACCTTTTTATGTATATTAATACTTTTTCTGTTGTTTTTTTTTTAGAATGCGGAACTTATTTATTATTACAAATACATCGTAGAATATCGGATCAATGAGTAATAAATGTTTCCAAGAAGAGTAATTTAGGAATGAGACATTAGCATGATTGTTTACATTGCTTATCGTTCTATTTGCGGGCGATCGATATACATGGCCTTAAAAAAGAATGTTCTCATTCAATATACAGTTTTAGATTCATTTTAATAGTATAAGATACATTCATTTTATGAGTTGTTAATTGTATTTCGACTATGAAGTATGCATTGTTATTAAAGATCGGCCGTGGTAAATAAATTGTTTATTCTGTTAACAACAGTACATCTTTGTGGTATTTCTCAAGGGCCTCGATTTAGTGGATGCCCTTAACCGGAAGGAAACCTGGTTGAGCCTTTCGGCCAAATCATTGATATACAGTCCCTTAAAGTAAAGACAAAGACCACCCATCAAAAAGTTTGTATTTTTATCTCCTCAATATAATAAAAAATAATATTCATCCATTACGATCTATTCTGGTCAATCATCTTCCACATATTTTTTTAATATCATGCTTGTACTTCTCCATAGGGCTTTTATGACTCTTATGCCATGGTTTCAACCTCGGCAAAATTGTTAACTTTCTCTTCTGAACAAAGTGTGGAACAAAAGAAGTGATAATCTGTATAGGTTTGATTTCCTCAAGATTTTTTTCCTTGGTCTGACTATAGGAGTGTCATCTTCCTGTTAGACCACCTTAACGCCTGATTAGAGTTCAGTTACTTTATTACGTTCCCTAATTAAATGTTCGCTATTTGATTGAGAACGTGCATTCTAGGTTAATAGAACTTTCGACCGATCCTCATCAACATCTACTGATGTTGCTGAGGATCGATATGCCTGGAACCCATCTTCCCTTTCAAAGCCATATCTTCACCGTTGGATTTTCTAAAGTAACGCCGCACAGTTGTTTCAAAACACCCCCCTCCCCCAGCATTTCAGGACAAAATTTATCGAAACAAACATCATTTAACGTCACTTTAAGCTGCTATGGCTAATCAGAAGATAGTACAGTGGGAGTCAGATTTTATGATTTTTGCTTACTCAGGTATGATTAGGATGTAGATCTTTAACAAGTACCTGGCACCGCAGGGTACCCTCATTTTACATGCCTTCCGAAGGACTGCATAACCAAGGATTGTTTACTCCCTTTAAAAACTCCTAGGGTCTCTTGCTGGCACCCGCGAACTCGCGACCTTGTGCATAATATGCTTTTATTCTAATAACCACATGTGGCCCAATAGTTGTCGTATGTATCAGCATCGCTTGTACTTTCATTGTTTAAAGCTAATACGGAAATCCTGCCCTATTCCATGATTTTATTGGTTCGGTTTGATTTGAATAGCATCGAAACCTAAATTTATGTTTCATCGAAACTACAATGATCAGCATTTACTAGATAATTCTCAAAACCAACTTCGAAATTTGAAGACTTTTTATAACATGAAAATTAGCAGAACTATTCCTATTCCTAAAGTGAATTGGATATACCTTTTTCAACGAGATTCTCATAAAATGGGAGGTAGAAGATTTGGAAGTGAATGCATATGTAAATTTCTATTTGTATGCACAATTTCCAGGTATCCTGTTAACCCAGACACTTTTACGCATAGAGGTAGATATCAATATGAAATTTTAAATGAAAATTGCTAAGCTTTTACTTTAGAGACTAACGTTTTCTTCCTTGTTAATGTTGTTGTTGTTGAGATATGCGACGAGCATTAATGGGGACTCCCCATCCTTCTGCGGTTACCGGAATTTCTTAAGCTTTTTTTCATAGACCTTCAGCTACACATTCCAAATGGACTGCATGCTTCAATCTATTTTATTTTTGACTAATTTGGTAAAACTATTGTTTAATAGAGAGTGGAGTGGCTCAGTGGTAGAGCGCTGAGTTGCCATGCCGAAGATCCTGAGTTCAAATTCTGCTCGTTGGCAGACTTTTATTTAATCTGTTAACGGCTGGAGATGGATCCTATGGGATCTAGAATCCTTCTGGAGTTCACCCAGCCTCTTTAACATGGGTACTTAAAATAAAGGGGGAAAATCTGGCGGTTGAGCGTGATCTAGGACAAATCACCTCCTTGCACAATGGTTGTCCATGAAACAGTCCAGAAACAGTCGCTACCAAGTACTGAACACCTGACCCTTCATGGGTTGTAGTGGTACAGGTTTTTGTTTAATAGCCACTGGATATCCGTTGTTAAAGCATAGAGGATAGTATGCATTAGTAGTAGACCGTACACTCCCGAAGTAATGGAGATGCTCAAATTCCCCATATTCATTAGTCGATTGGACAGTGTGGAACTACACCTAACTAATTAAAGATTAATTTCTTTTTTGAAGTGCCTTTCTTAAATTACATATTTTGATTCCAATTATAAATTTATAACTTGATTTTGATGTAAATAGTATTCATTTAGAGTTTTGATGATGTAAAAAAAAACCTGTAAACCTGTATACCACTGTAAGTATAACGGGGTACGATCATGCTCAGCCGCCAGTTTCCCCCTTATTAAGTTTGCCTACATTGTAGAGGCTGGGCGTGCCCCAGAAGGGTCTCCATATCCCGGAGGATCCGTACCCGGCTGTTAACAGATTAAAAAAATCGTCTTCCTCAGCCGGATTGAACCCGGGACCTTCTGCATGACAACTCAACGCTCTATCATTGAGCTAACTTGCTTCGCGATTAAAAGCTTGTTAATTTTTTTTTTTTAATATTTAAACTGGACGTCTCAAAGGTAGGCTGCCTGAAATTATATTACTTCAATATGTTTCTTTGTTTTATTCTTCGATAAAATGTTAATCAAGTCTGTTTCAATTATTTTTTCTGATTATACATGTGTATTATCAGTCAACACCAATCCAGTTATTGCATCCCAAAGCCTCCAATCCCATATCACTGATTTTCAAGACAACTGTCAAAACTGGAGAATTAAAATAATTCTCAAAAATCGCTTCAAATCACTTTTACCATACGTCGTATACTTACAATACAATGACTTCCTGCCCTTCAGTAGCCTTTAATAATATCCCACTGGTGCCTGTAGATCAGATCCGATACTTAGGGTTGCATCTCGACAAACGATTAACCTGGAATCCTCATACAAGACTGAAAGGACAAGAAACAGCTCGACTTTCCAGGCTACTTTAACACTTACTAGACAAACGCTCTGAGCTCCCAATTAAATAAAAAAGACACACCTACATGACCACCATGCGACCTATTTGGACTTACGGAGTAGAGCTTTGGGGCTCCATTAATCCATCGAATTCATCTCGTATCCAATCCCTACAATCCAAAATCCTTCGTAAAATCCTCAATGCTCCTTATTTTGTTAAGAATAAAGTCATCCATAACGACATTAATGTCCCATTTGTTGCTGATTTGGCCCGAACCCGGTATCTATCCTTTCATTCATATTCGCACTCAAATCCACTAGTTTTAAACCTAGCTTCCTCTGCTATTCCCCATAATCCTCCGAGGCGTCTGAAAAGAAGATGGCCACGTGACCTTCTTAGTTGAACTTGTGTTTTAAGTACTACCAGTGGGTAGTTTCTCTACTTGTCATTATCTCATGTCATTATGTATACTTAGCCTATTTACTTGTTGTATTATTGTAATACACTTGTAAATATCAATAATTAAAAAAAATATTTTTAATATGATAAATATCTAGGTCGGTAAAGTTATATAAAGCTGATGAGCACGAAAAAAATTCAATGAAAATAACATATATTAAATATAAAGAAAACAATTTTCAATATTTTAGAGATTTTTTAAATATTTTTTCTTTAAATCTATCAGTCATAGAAACTTGGAAAATGGCAACAAAACCAATTTATTTTTCATCTGGATGTCATTTGTGTTACTGTGAGATGCATCAAAATACTTTCTAAGCCAATAATTGTTGAGTATCAGAGCAGAAACCAAGAGCACGTGCGAAGTAAAAGATGCATAAGCTAATCGTATTTGTAAGTGTTTATAGTATGCCATGTGGTATTTTCTGAATATATTATTCAATCTTCTAAATGTGTTAAATGCTGAAGAATATTCATCAAACTAGTAACAAATCATTGTCATCAAGGAGTTTCCAGTCTTGACAAGCTACTGCCCAGGCTGAAATAATTTATCCAAGTTATTAACCGTTCTTATGGGTGTAGTATTGAAGAACTTCTAAAATGCAAGTAGTTAGTTCAATAGCATTTACATAATTGAAAAATAGATTTAATTTTTACTATTGAATAATATTAAAGTATCGAGTATTAAAAAAACCTCAATGTTTGTAAATGTACCTTAAGCAGAAGCAGGTAATTTCGATATTTTATGATGATTTTTTTTTCTGCAGTCATGAAAACTTATTCATAATATGTTTGGCAACTTGAAAATTAAAATATGGTTATCGGATTTCAAACGATTTATTTATTAAAGGAGTCGAATCAAAGTTGCATTTGCGAAAGATTTTATAAAAATACTCTCAAATTTAAAGTAACACTCTATTTTCAAAAAAAAAATTTCATATTAAATTTTAAAAATATATAAACCAAAGACTTTGAAATAACTTGAAAAAAACAGCATTAAACCATCCCAGAAATGCTTACATTTATTTATAAAAAATAAACATCACTTCACTATGTTTATAATGCATCTCACTATTTGAAATGTAAGATCTTTCCTTACACCTGAGATACATATCCTCTGCTCTTGAAAGCAAACAATACTGCACAGGCGCATTTCTGGACGTAGCACAAGTTTCAACCGGGTATGGCATGCCGGTTTGCTGTTCAAGCTCAAAACCCAGTTACCTCAATCCTTATTTCTAGTTCTTCGATCCTACCTCTCTGATCGCTACTTCCAAGTACGCTGTGGTAACGAATACTCCAATCTTTACCCAATTCAAGCTGGAGTTCCCCAAGGCAGCGTCTTGGGTCCTATCCTATACATATTGTACACCGCTGATATCCCAACTACTCCTGAAACCTTCCTTGCAACGTTCGCAGACGACACAGCTATCCTATCATCTCATCCAGATCCCGAAATAGCTTCCACGAACCTACAAAGCCACCTTTCACTCATTGAAATTTGGTGTAACCAACGGCGGATCAAAGTCAACGAGGAAAAATGCAAACACGTGACTTTTATCCTTCGCCGGGAAACATGTCCTTCTTTCCAATTCAATGAAACCATCCTACCTATTTCCGACACAGTACGATACCTTGGCTTCCTCCTAGACAAACGACTTACATGGAATCCTCATACCAGACTCAAAAGACAAGAACTTAACAGACGATTTAGCCAACTATACAGATTACTATGTCGGACCTCCGATCTTTCAATAGACAATAAATTACTAATATACAAGACCATCATCAAACCTATTTGGACCTATGGACTGGAACTGTGGGGGACAGCAAAACAATCGAATATCAGACGCATTCAATCCTTTCAATCCAAAATCCTGAGAACTATTGTCGATGCTCCTTATTATGTTTCCAACAAAAACCTCCATAAAGATCTCAACATTCCTTTCGTCCTCGACCTCATCCCTACTAAATTTTCAAACTTTCACCAAAACCTTGCCTGTCATCCCAACCCTCTGGCTCAGTCACTATCCAGTTCCACACATCCATATAACCCACCCCGCCGTCTAAACCGGCAATGGCCCCGAGATCTGTTGTAATAATGCCATTTGGAGTACTGGCACTGGCCAGATTCTCCACTCACGACCTGTGTGTGTGTGTGTGAAGCGCCCTTAACCAGCTTCCATTGGCGTTTAATGCCAGTGACGCGGCTGGGAAAGGGGGCTTGGGCTTCCCGGACTCCTGCATTGCCCTCATTCCTGGGGAAGAAGCTCAGTTCGGGGACCCCAGGCAAATTGTAAATAGGGTATGAATGTGTGCATTTTATTTTATTTTATTATTAGTATTATTATTATTATTTATTTTACTTTATTATTTATTTTACTTTAATATTATTATTACCGCATTAATTTCTTTCTGTTACCGCATGTATATATTTTTCCGCATGTATATATTTATTTATTTTATTTTATTTTATTTTGTTTATATTATTGTTTTGTTATGGAATGACTGTTAGCTACACAGCACTATTACTTATTGCCCATAAGTGGCAGATTGTAATATTTCAATAAAGTGTTAATATAAAAAAAAACAAAAAAAAAAACACCTGAGATAGGCATTGTAAACATGGTAAGATCCGTATCTTTATGTAACCCTGATAACTATTATTGTAGAACCCTAAATAAATTATTGTAGAATTTATTTATTGGTAGATGATATGTTTTGGATAAAATTTTTATTATATATGTTTTTAATTCGTACCTAGGTTTTTCATGTTTGAAACCGCTCCCGACACATACACATGAAACGACAAAACAGATCAGTCCAACAAGAAAGTTCTTGGATATTGATATGAAAATACTGAATATTAAAAGATTGTTCATTTTCATGCAAATATTTTCAGAATAATAATGAATAAATAAAACAAAATATAGTTTTAGATTTTAGAATGAACATTTGGGGCTCTACTAAACCATCCAATCCATCTCGTATCCAATCCTTTAATCCAAAATCCTTCGTAAAATCCTCAATGCTCCTTATTATGTCACAAACAAACTCATCCATCATGATCTTAATATCACATATGTTGCTGATTTGAAATAGATAGATACCTGTCCTTCCATGACAAGCTCCATACACACTTGAATCCCCTAGTCTCTCAACTTGCTTCCTGTGCTATTCCTGATAACCCTCCGAGGCGTCTGAAAAGAAGATGGCCTCGAGACCTTCTACTGTAGAACTTTATTGGAGAGCTACCGATGGGTGGTTTCTCCATAAGTGTTTTTTTTATGTCTATTGTTCTTATTAGTAGATTTACTTGTTGTAATATTATTATAGTTGTAAATATCAATAAATTAATCTAAAAAAAATAATGAACAAAAAAACCTAAAGCAAAAAAACTAAAACTAAATAAAATATTGTTGTTTTATTTTAATGGCAAAACACTACTAATAGTTATCATTGCCCTCATCGCTTTACAATATACACATTAATTACTTTACATACTTAATTAAATAAAATTATCTATTAAATAAAATATAATATCAACAAATATAAAGATAATATAAAATAAAATTATATATTAATTAAAATGTTATAATTATAATATATACATAGTTGCCTAGATAACATTTCAATCCTTTTTAAATAATAAATACATAACATAATAAAATAAATGCTTAGGTTATCAGAATGAAATTTCGGGAACACATAATTGGGAAAACCTGAAGGGAAGATGGTGACTGCGTCAGGCGACACTTACTATAGAATTTCCAATAGAACACACACATAAAAAGGTTTCGGTTATTGTTATTTGTCATCTTATAAAAATTCCAATAAGCGCACGTCCCCCCCCCAAAAAATACATCTAAATAAAACCAGTAATTGATTAGATATAGTAATCGACAACTTGGATATCCTATTATTCTCCTTCTTCTGAATATCCCATCTTTTTCTTTTTTTATTATTTTTTTCCAATGAAATCTTTACTATTACGCCCTTCATTTTTGTTACATGCCGTACCTCTCTTAGCCTACCAAAGTTTTAGTCGAACAGTTACAGTTTATGAAAACCGTATTGTAACAAAGAGAGAGTTCCTGATCTATAAGCGACTACAAGAATAATGAGAGATTTATATAATTTCCATTTCTTTCCTAGAGATACGAATTGAAACGTCTCAGGTAGATTCTATTATGCGTCACTATTCTGGTATTAATTTCTTTAATGACCTTGGTAGATTAGTATCTAATTATTATGTTTTATAACGTTTTCTGCACATGCTCAAAACAAACCGCTTCTACTGCTTATTTGATAAATCAAAAAAAAGTTACACCTCATGCAACCTTTCAGATGCTCGTTTTTAAAAACAATCTAATTGTGGGCTTTAAAACCGTGTGAATTGTCTCACCAACTCTCATTTAATTCAAACTTTTAGAAGTTTTAAATACTTTATTATAAGTGACTTTTTTTTTGTAAAGTCAAAGATTAAATGTATTTTTTTTATTGTACTGAGAATTTTATTTTTTAAAAATAACAAAATTTTTAATTTTTTAATATATCTTATATGCAACGGCCACATATTGAAATTCTAGATTAAAATGTTTCGAAATGACATGAAGACCCCGTGGCTTCCTTATCGGCCACATGACTCCAACGAATCATGCCTGATCGAGTGCTTTCCAATTCATGATAAATAAATGCAAACAAAAATACATAACCTAAGAATTCATAATTCAAGGTTATTAATATCTCTGGAACTAATAAAGTCTTTGAAGAAACATTTTTAATAAAGATATTTATTTATTTATATAAGATTCATTAAAATTTAATAGTACAACAAGTAAATAAGTTAGTTTCAATACTTAAAAGAAAATTATTTGTTTAAAAAAAAAGTTCTTCGACTAAACCAGCAAAGAATGTGAAAAAGTCAATGTTTGAAATTTCGCAGTTATCTGCTTTTAATCCTTAATGCCTCATTTAGCATTTTGTTTTATTTCTATAATTTTATTGACTATTTAGTAGATAAATATTTACTTACGATAAATTTCACAAATTTACATTTTGATCTTTTTGGTGTATTACACAGGCCAACGACGAAAAAACTTTGTTACTGAAAATACCTTATTCCTGTAGTTTATAGGGTGCTGAATCCAAATATGATATTAAAAAAACTGTATCACCCACAATTTATTCACATTTTATAGTTAAATTTATTAAATTAAGCGAATTTTAAAGAATTGAACAGCTTTAATATTTAAAATAAATAAATGAAAAACTAGGTCTATTTGTGTGGATGAAGTTGGTAGCACTGCTGAAATATATTTGATGACCAAAAAGGGTTGATTATTTTTCTGTTAACAGTTGATGTCTTGTTTACAATCAACCTAACCTCACTTTCACGTTTCCTGTACATGTGCTCGGTACAATGTTTAATCGCGGTTGTAAAAACTGCTGACAGTTTTTGTTATATTAATGGAGTTTGTGATTAAAAAACACCAAAAAAACATTACAGACTTTGTCTAAAAGGTTTATCTACCATACTTTGGAATTAAACTTGGTGATCAGGATAAATCTCTAAAGGCACCGCATCAGATATGTTATGTATGTGTGGAAGATCTAAGAAAATGGTTGGAAAGGGAGAAAAAAACCTTTAAATTTGCTGTTCCTAAGATATGGAGGGATCCAAGAAATCATTCCAATGATTGCTACTTTTGCAGTGTCGATATTACTGGTTATAACTCAAAAAACAAGAAGGTAACTCAAAAAACAAGAAGGCTACCCTAATCTTCCGTCCGCCATCCGACCAATAGGGCATGGTGTAGATTTACCGGTCCCTGAACCACCAAATGATTTAAATTCTATTCCAACGGAAGTATTTTCTGATGTACAATCGGAGTTAGACGAACAAGATGATGAAGAATTCCAACGTTTTACAGAAAAAGTAGAGCCTAAACTGTTTACTCAAATCGAGCTTAACGACTTGGTAAGGAATCTTTGTTTAACGAAAGAAAAAGCTGAATTTCTTGGCTCTATTCTAAAAGAAAAGAACTTTTTGGATGTTGGAACCAGCATTTATTTGAACAGGGAGAGAGAGCAACAATTTTCCAAGTTTTTTGAACAAGAAGATGATTTAGTGTACTGCTCAGACATTCCCGGTTTGATGAATGAGTTTGGTATTGAATACAAAAAGGAAGACTGGAGGCTGTTTAATGATTAATCGAAAATTAGTTTTAGTTTCATTAATTAATTAATAATTAATTGTGTTTCATTAATTCCGCCGTACACTGTATACGGGTTTATCCTATACAACACAAAGCATATTGCTGGAAAACTATGGGTGATACAAAATAACTAATGCCAGATTTAGATTCAGCACATAAAACTCTATAAAGATCAACTATTAAAGTTAAAAAAAATTTCAAAAAAAAATTTTTTATTGGCCTGTGTTATTAATGGGACAAAGATGACCGATTATTTGTATATTAATAGTTGTTAATTTTATCCTATTTAAAACAATATTGATTTGAGTGATTAAATTTTAAATTAGATCGAGGCAGATTTAAATTTGCTCGAAGGGCCAACCCGTAATTGCTTTGAGTTACTACTGTTTATTTATTATTTAATATATATATATATATATATATATATATATATATATATATATATATATATATATATATATTGGTTTCTACTTATCTTGACTGTTATGGAAAATATATTGTATTTTAGTTCTTGAGTTTCAGTCTTTCTTGAACTTCTTAGGCGACGTTTCGAGACTAGGTTAGTCTCATACTCATGCCCTGACAATGAACAAATGAGCTTTTAGTAAAAACATTAAATAGCACACTAAAATAGATGTAAAATGACCTGTGTAAGTTGTAATAGATAGGGTGTACTTACAAGTTCTAAAGAATGAATCAGTTTTTCATTAATCAGTTGCCTCGCAAAACAGCATAAAATGTTTGTATTGCAATTGCTATGATCAATGAGTAAGTAATCCATTTTTTAGGAACAGCAGTTTATTTAATTGTTGAATCATATTAGATATTGTTATTTTTATATATTATGAATTAATTAAATTTGCATAACACGAGCTAAGACCTTGAACATCCGATTTTTTGTTTACAGCGCGATTTTTATACTTCTCTATAGTTATCATTTCTTTTATATTCCGTTTGAAACTATTTTTCTCTTGGTGTATTATTTTAGGTTTATCAAATTTAAAGGTATGTTGTGTATTTCTAAAATGTGTAGTGAGAGCTGTTTGATCTGGTTTATTGGGGTTTTTTATTATTGAATCACAACTATATTTGTGTTGGTACACTCTACGTTTTAAGTATTGTTCCGATGTTCCGAAATAGGATTTACCGCATTTATCTTCACATTGTATTTCGTACACGACATTTGATTTTAGCTCTAATTTATCCGAATCTTTGGTTTTTGTAAATAGTCTTGACACAGTGGCTGTGTTTTTGAAAGTAATTGCGGAGTCTTTTTTACTTTTATTACCGGTGAGTGTTTTTGCTAGTCTTTCTGAAACCAAAATGAAATGAAACCAATCCTAAAAAATACTATACATTACCTTATATACCAACACTTTCAGAAAGACTATTTACAAAAACCAAAGATTCGGATAAATTAGAGCTAAAATCAAATGTCGTGTACGAAATACAATGTGAAGATAAATGCGGTAAATCCTATTTCGGAACATCGGAACAATACTTAAAACGTAGAGTGTACAAACACAAATATAGTTGTGATTCAATAATAAAAAACCCCAATAAACCAGATCAAACAGCTCTCACTACACATTTTAGAAATACACAACATACCTTTAAATTTGATAAACCTAAAATAATACACCAAGAGAAAAATAGTTTCAAACGGAATATAAAAGAAATGATAACTATAGAGAAGTATAAAAATCGCGCTGTAAACAAAAAATCGGATGTTCAAGGTCTTAGCTCGTGTTATGCAAATTTAATTAATTCATAATATATAAAAATAACAATATCTAATATGATTCAACAATTAAATAAACTGCTGTTCCTAAAAAATGGATTACTTACTCATTGATCATAGCAATTGCAATACAAACATTTTAAGCTGTTTTGCGAGGCAACTGATTAATGAAAAACTGATTCATTCTTTAGAACTTGTAAGTACACCCTATCTATTACAACTTACACAGGTCATTTCACATCTATTTTAGTGTGCTATTTAATGTTTTTACTAAAAGCTCATTTGTTCATTGTCAGGGCATGAGTATGAGACTAACCTAGTCTCGAAACGTCGCCTAAGAAGTTCAAGAAAGACTGAAACTCAAGAACTAAAATACAATATATATATATATATATATATATATATATATATATATATATATATATATATATATATATATATATATAGGGGAACATGGGGCACAGTGAAACAAATGATCGAAATTTAGTTGTAAATCCACTTTTATTTATTCCAATCACGTTTTGATGCATATGGTAATTAAATGCCTATTCCCCTATTGTACAACACAAATTTCACAGCTGAGAAATGTTTTATAGTATCTGTAATAGTAATTTTAAATCAACCTTGCATTTGTTTCACTGTGCCTCGCGTGTGGGTTACACTGAAACAGGTGATGGGGCACAGTGATACACACATTTGTGACATTTCAACATGAATCATTTATCAGGTTTTTAACAAAAATACATTAGAATAATAGTTTTGGGGAATTATGGCTTAAAGAACTACACTCTTAATGCTGAAATGATATTAGCTACTTATTAGGATTTATATATAAAAACTTGAATTTTTCACAATAGTAGAATAAGAATGTCCACAGCTACCAAATAAATACAACTCTTCAATAACTTTGAGGAAATATTCATAGAGTTTTATCCCATATTTATAGAAGAAACGTCAATTCCAAATGATAAGTAGCTCCTGAGTCTTTTTGTTTGTCCACGCTGAACAGGTTTTGGGAGAATCATTTTTATTTGGCTATGCTGCACTGATGCTATGTCTTCAGCTGGTGGATTTAGAAATGAATTATCTTTTTTTGTGCTCCTTCTAAAAAAGCATACTTCATAGTCTTCTTCATAGTCGTTTTCTTTGGTTACAACACCAACATAATATTTCTTCCTGCCGGAGGTTTCAAATTGCACCAAGACATAATCATCTGCTTTTGGATCAGTTGTTACACTGTTCAGTTGAAAGACCATAGAACATTGTAAAATGTAGTATGCTAACATCTTCTCCTGTTCAACAGATAATTGGGTCAAACTTCAGTCCTCTCTGTTCACCATCATGCATTTTTGACTTACGTACATATCTGAAAAAAGTTGGATACTTCACACCTTTCATTTCAGCAGCTGCACGAATACTCATTTCGCTCTGGACAAGTTTGACAGCTTTTTTCATCGAATCTTCAGAAAATAAAGCAATGTTCGTAGGGCTTTTGTAGTTACGAACCATTTTTCACATCATAGAAAAATAAGACATTTTTAGCATCAAAGGTCAGAGCAAGGACATGAATATACTTTAACGTGTTAAAATTACTTTAAAAATAAAAGTTTTAAAAAATAAGACATTTTAAAATCCTATGGGGCAGAGTGAAACGTTTCACTATGCCCCAATGATTCATGTTTCAATGTGCCCCACATGCCAGAATAACAAAAACCACGTTTTCACACAAAAACTTTCTGATGAACGTTAATATTACTTACCTGTGTCTATAATGCAGACCATGTTGTTTACGAAAATATAACACAATACTCCGTAAACACAATTAAAATTACACAATATAGATTATTACGAAGCGTCAAAAATTTACTTTTACCAGGAAAAACAAACACTCTGATCTATCGTAGCTCTATGCAATGACAGCCAGTTTGAAACTAGATCAACAGCAAGTAGATTCAAATGTAATAAATTAATAATTAGCGCCACTGGTCAGATTCAAATATTTTGCGGGAAAACTATTTTGTTTTACTGTGCCCCATGTTCCCCTACATAAAATATAACACCAAGAAAATTTACTTGGGTGATTTTTAATTTGATAAGTACCTATGTCATTACAATAACGAATTAATATTAATATATATGAGTAATACCACTGGGTAGTTTCTCAACTTGTCTTTTCATATATACATGAATGATATACAATGTATGCATTCATTATGTTTACTTGATTTATTCTGTATACAGTTGTAAATTTCAATAAATACCTATAAAAAAAACATTAATATTATTAGACATTGAAAAAGGAAAGGTAAAAAGAGACCTTACATAAATGTTAAGACCGTGGAAACATTCCAACTTTTTTTCCATTATTGGATATTTATTCATATGGGTACATATGATTAAACATAAACTTAATTACCATATGTGTCAACAAGGAGTTATAGTTAAGTAATATTATGTGAGATAGTTACGTACTATATTTTACGACTCTTATAAATTTGAATTTACAAGACTCTTAAATTATTTATATTGAATGATAATTGTTGACCTTGATAATATATGTGGAAGAAAGTGGTCCGGGTAGAGGTCACAATGAATTTCTCGTAGAATTTGAGAAAAACTTTATTGATTAGCCAACGTTTCGACCTACTTTGTAGGTCTTCTTCAGGGCTGGGGGGTTAGGTCCACACTAGCTTGAAACACAGACACATTTCAGACCTAACCCCCAGCTCCCCACAGCCCTACATTTTTGATAATTTTATTTTAAATTTTTTTAAATTTTAAGATACAAATTACGTTCGAATCCATGTTTCGATCACATTCTCTTGATGAGATTGATAATTTAAGATAGCAATAGTTATTTGGAATAACCATTATTTAAGCAGTGCCAGCTCTGAAATTGTTGTTCGAAAAAATGGTTAGGGAAGTTATGATCAAACGAAAATGAAATGTAAATAAATGTATTGAAATAAATTAGTGTTACTTCAATGTGCTAGTCCAGAATCGTATTGTTCATTCATGATTGTTTGATGTGTGCTTGTAGCTTGTAGCTTGTAGATTGTTGATGCATGATTTTAGGGTTGTTTAGGCTACGCCCAATTGTCTATACCTTCATAAATTCCAGGGGCAACTTTGATTAGCACTTAAAGAATAGAAAACTATAAGGGAAAAAGGTAAAGCATAAAGTATAATGAAGAACTATTATAAAATTTTCTTATAATTGACTTATTAGTAGGCCTAGCTTCTGGGTCTGTCACCTCCATGATAGTCCGACACTTAAATAAAACAATTATATAACTTTTACGATTTGTGTTTCTTTACTGAAAATAAACCAATCAACTTTTCCTATTTGTTCTGTCATCCAATATAGTTCCATTATTATTGAAAAATAAAATGTATCACCTCAAATTAAAAACCTATATTAATATAGGACTAAGTTATTTATAGATTTTATTGGATAGATGGCGGATGATATATACAGTTATAGGGCTGGTACTATAGAGGGTAAAAGGGTGCAAATTTCAAGGGCGGCAAATAACGAACAAATTTTCATTTTTGCTTTTTGATTGTCTTAACGTTATTTCCTTCAATAGAATGTATAATAACAAATTAAAATATGACAATGCTCTATACTAAGGAAACAATATTTTAAGAAAATACTATAATTACTAAAGTACTTCGTTAAAAGAAAAAAATATGTGAACTAAATATTGTCACAAAATCACTTAGTGTTTTCCACTTGTAACACGATTATGTTTTTAAGCTTTGATAATAGACCGAAAGTTTATAAACAAATGAAAGATAAAAAATGTTCGGATTAATATTTGTTACGCCTATATTATTTTAACATTTTTTTTTACTAACATAAATATTTTGTAAAAAAAGATTTATGTTCAATGGACTGATTATGAATTATTAGGTATTAAATTATTCATTATAGTAATCACTTATAGAAATTATGATGCTATCCCTTATATTTATAACAACCATTTACAGCTGTTAGTTGCTATAGCGTGTACATCGGACTTGAAGAATATCGATTGTATGGAGGCGGGCTTACACTTAGCTCTGGTATACTTGGTGGCTCTGATATATTGAAAATCGATCAATATTAAATATGTATTAATACTTTGTTAAAATACGTACAGAGTAAAGGAAAGTCACGAGACATCCTCACGCGTGAGGTTCACGCTGGCAGAGGTAGAGTTGCACGAGGCGGGGCGGTGAAGCGACGAAATTCAAATCCGAGGAAGTTTCCCGCCCAGATGGAGGTGGTGTGATGTGCGCAGAGAGGATGCGCGTCGGATCGCCGCCCCCCCACCCCCGCCCCTGACGTCGCCCTCAGTTTATGTACCCCCGAGAGTCGGAGAGTTCGCCAGTGTCCGTATCGGAGGCGACTGAGGTTTTTGTTCTATAATTATTATTGTTGATACAACACATCACACAAAACAAGTGAGTATTATTCAAGAATATATACATCATTAATATTTCGAATGAAGTGTTTACTAAATTCTAGTTGACAACCCCCCACAGTGTCGAGACATCAGGCAATTGATTCGTTCTGACAGTTTTACGTGCCAATTCGGTTGATTTCACCAGTTTTAGTTCTGTCGAAAGTGTTCAGTATTATCGTTTTCGAGTAATGTCATTTACTTCATTAAAAAACAAACAACCTTGTCGAATACGTAGCACTGCATTAAACAATAATTCCCATGTGTTTTACAATTATCTTCTGTTAAGGATACTCTTTAAGTAGTTCGAAAACATTTATTTCTTACTTAAATAAAAAACCGGTAAGATTAGACCGACACTTGTTTCAGAAAGTGGTAATCATTAATATAACAAATTTGGCTGATCAAGCAGTCATTTGATATGCTAGCATTAGAAGAAGGTTGTATAGTTTAAAATGTAATAAAACATATGTTTAATATTTAAACAACTAAAGTGTATTTATTATTTTAAAGAAAAGTTATCAGTGTTGCCAATTTAATGATTACTAATAAATCTCTTCAGAACTATTTGTATTCGTTTAAACAAATCTATGATTTTACTATATTTCATGAATAAATTGTTGGAAAATTCACATTTCTTTTAAAATCCTGTCATGCGAAAATGGCTGGATTTCCAGACGAATTGGACTCAGGTTGTGGATTAGTCACACTTTTACTCATAGACCCCATTCAAAGTTTTTCCTTTGAATCCTTGTAATAATCATTGTACTTTTTATTATTTAATTTATTACTTTTAATTGATATTTTATTTTTATTTTTTGTATTAAATGTAACATGAAATATTTTTTATTAAAAAATAAATTCTTCAATTTTTTAAAAGACTAAATTAAATGTGATTTCTTCTCTCAATATTAATCATTACTATATTATTTCCCGGATGTTTAATTGCTTTTTGGCTCTAGTTTTAAAATAGAAACATTTTAAGACATTGTCTTCTTTTAAGAAATTTTATTTAAATTCAATAGTAGTACGGAAATAGTCAGCTAGTTTTTTTAATTAATTAAGAATGCTGATTACAATTGCAGAAGATGAATTTTTGCCGGAAATGCATTCTATTGCATGGAAATGAGAACTGCGGCGAATCTTATTTCCTATGTGCTTTCCCGTTTCTAAAGTTCTAAGCTTAAATTTCTCTCCTTTTGTTTCGTTTTTATTATATTTATTTTTTGTTTATGAAGTATTTTAATGAATCATACAGTCACAAGTGCTTCTTAGTTTCGTTCCGTTATCAACCGGAAACTGTGCAATGCATCAGGATTATAAGTATCTACCTAATATACTTATAAATACTTGTAGACACATTTTTTACGAATACACGTATATTTTTGTGAATATGTGTTTGTAAATGGATTAACGTGTGGTGACAAGAATAGTTATGCAAATTTAATTAGGTTATTAGACTATCGTAACAAGAGAATATGTTTTCAGATGATGCAATTAAATTTTTATTCTGTTGTAAATATATATTAAGAAGGTCTAAATATTACAAAGCATACAATTACCTTTCTTGTTATGATTCATTATTATAAAAGAAGGAAACGCAAATCTCAACTACTATGAAAAAGAAAAAAATTATTTTTCCTTGGGTGTAAAAAAACCTTTAGTCCAAAATCTGACAAATAGATGAGATGAAATGAATTGAATGAATGAATTTTTATTGGACTAAAGGTTTTTTTACACCCAAGGAAAAATATAATTTTAAAATCCAGTACCCTAGACAATTAAAATATAAACCATAGTTTTGATCCCGAAGGTGGGGACATCAAAACCTTCGGTATGATCGATAATGTAAAGTTAAAACTATGATTATTATTAGCAATAAATGTCCGTTAAATAATATAAAAATAAGTAATAGCAACAAATTATTAATCTATAATGTTACATGAGGTAAATAATTATTTTCAACCATGAAAGAATCTGAATTATTTTCATCATATCGAGTAATTAAAGAATTAAAAAAAATTTTTTTTTAATGATTATCCTATTAGTTTCCCATCATTATATATTTACACAATCTTGATTAATTTAGATAAAATTATATACATATATATAAGAACAACATTAGCCGATATGCATATTTAATAATAATAAAAAACGTGGGTCGTATTTGGGTACATTTCTTTTCTGAATTTACCTCTAAATTGCAGTAAAAAACAAAAAAATACTAAAAATTACTAGCATTTACTTTATTTACTAGCATCTTTTAAAAGTAAATACCCTGAGCATAATCCTTCGACTAATTCTTCACTAGACAACATTACGTATTTTTATTAAGCATATTTTGGTTTTGCCTTTAGAAGAAATAAAATTCAGTTGAGTGCCAAAAAAAAAATTGTGCATGGTGATTGATATAGGATTATGCGGGAAACCTTGTCTGCGAAGTGTGAGAAACTTAAAAAAATATTTTTTTGTATGCTCAACCTTGCTGTTCATATGAATAATGCAAGATGGAATACATTTTATTAATATCAATGTTTAAACATGTATTATTGTGCGTAGTTTTAAAGATATACCTTGAGAATGGGTCATATTTTTTTTACTGGTCTTTTTATTAACTTTTAAAATACAGAAATAATGATGCACTAATATTCCATTAAAAATATTTGGTTGATTATTATTTGAAACTTTTATTTTCTTTGTTTAAATTTTGGGTATCATTACATCACATTGAGTTCAAAAGTATGGTGCATAATACAGTGTTATTCTATTTAATTTTCATGCAACCATTAGTTCCCAATATAAGCAATATGCTTTACAACAATAAGTTCAGTTTATGTAATTAAAATATTTTATTTGTATCATATTGTAAATAAAATTTTTGGAGGATGAAAAGAAAAAAATATTCTAAGAGAGATTTTAAAAATTCGCTGTTCGACTATTGAGGAAAAACATAGCTAATATTAATGATCGCTTCATTATCGTATTTTAATGTAATGAGTTTATCATAGTCGGTTCCTTAAAAAAAAAAAATGGCAAAATATTTTTTATTGCAACTTATTACATAAGGAGGGGGAGCAGGATATATTTCAGTAAGTAAGGGCACTGACCTACTAATCTAGGTCTCGGGTTCGAGACCTGTGGTGATAGTTTAATTATAAGTCCTGTTATCAGCAGGGGATTGAACCTATGGGGCTCACCCTTCCTGTATTAATTTAGTCCAATTATAAGGAATTTTAGATAGGAAAATAGTTGACTGGGTGATATAATGGAGAATGGAGATAGTTGGGGGTGCAGTAAAAAAAAAACAAATAAGTCAAGACTTATTTGGTCTTTTTTTTTTTTTTTACTGCATCCCCCAACTATCTCCATTCTACATTATAAGGAATTTTAATTTTTATAGCAAAAATGTGAATTTGGTGGCATCATATTGCCGTATGTCATAGGAAAAATACTGTTCATTTTTCGATTTATAAGGTACAATCTAGACGTTATAAAATTCCAGGAATCCAAGGTGAAATCAAACACCACCCCATTGTTGTCATTTATCTTGTCTACATTGTTTACACTTTGTATAGATAGCGTTCGCTTAAATGTTGTTCCTATGCTATTACGGTTATTAACATTAATTAAGTAGATTGGTTAATATGTGTGGTGATTTAGTCTTTAGAAAATATTAAAAGTGTATAAATGGAATAAAAAAAGAAAAAGTCGTTTGATAATTCTTCATTAGTTGCTGTTAATGCTAAATAATAATTTAATTTGGTAAACAGTAAACATTTTTAGGGATAAAATGTGAATATTCAATAAGGTAGATAATTAACATGATATTGTAAAGTTGCTAAATGCATACAGATATAGCATATTTTTTGTCCAGAATGATGCTATATCTGTACCTACCTCATGCTATTTTATGGTTATACCTGAGTATATATAATACAACCCAATATATATGTATTACATTACATAATCATGTCAATGTAATATTGTAAGTATTGCATATAATTATATGCATTTGTTACGATGATTTTATAATGTATACATCCCTTCCTAGCATCGATTATAAAGATATGGAATTTATAATATTCTCTAATCACAATAATATTTTCTAATTATTAATCCATTAAAGCTGTTCGTTTGAAAGAATTATGAATTAATTTCAGCGATAATTTCAATTGATCTCTTGCGTTTATGTAAATTTTCCCGAAGCATTTGAATGTCTTAGAGAATTCTTAATCGCTCTCAGTTGAAGTAGACATTTGATGGTAGATCTACTTCTTTTTATGTCTTTTTTTTTGCTTTTTTTAACCATATACTTTTTTCTGCTACATTCATTAAATTGTTTGTATTTTATTAATTAGTAGTAGCAGTATTATAGATTTTTATTTGACTTTCAAACTAATGTAATATTAAAAATTTAGAAAAAAATCTGAATTTCGAATCGTTACTGGTTCGCCATATATCATTAAAGAAGATAACATGTTTCGGGTTGTCGTAAAAAACTCTCAAATCGGAAAAAACGATGTTTAATTCTTTGACACTATTTTAGACATTTAACGCCAGCTTAGTGCTTTCTTTTGTTCTATTTTTCGCGTCAAAACTTTGTCATACTTATTACTTCAAAACCAAAAAAAAATATTCCTTATAAATTATATCGTTGCTGGTTAATTATTAATTTTGTAATAAAACTTAGTATTGATCAAAATAAATCTTGCGAGTTCCTTTGTGGTGTACCGAATGGAACCGTAACCCTAGAGTATTCGTTAGCCGCAAGGTCGTCCACCTTTCATACTGACTTCGTCTCCCGTCTAAACATTTCGCTATAATTAATCAAAAATGTTTCTATATAAATAATCTTTATCTCCAGCTGGTACAAAAACATGTGTTTTTGGCTCAATTAATTAGGACCAAAGTACGTCTTTTCTCCCTGTGCATTAGAAATTGAGCCAAAAAGTTAACTTAATTCCCTAGAGACTTTAATAATAATACGTTGGGCGCATTTATACGTCCCGCCCGGTTAACAGATTAAGTAGGGACGTGGGGCATACAGTTCCCCAACGGACTTTGAAACGTTTCTCAAAACCTGAATTTTTTCTTAAAATTTCAATTCTTTTTTACTTTTCCAAAATCAATGAATGGTTTTATCAGATTATAAAATTTATCGAACAATTAAAACCATGAGAAAGTCGCTGGTTGGGGCACAGAGTACCCCACCTCCCTACAAACTTTACTTTTCTCCCCTTCTAGTCCGAGCTAAGCATGATTTTTCGTGCATCTAGGCCTTTAATTTCAATAAGAAATTAGGGAACAGCCTTATCTCTCCTCATTTGAAGAGAAGAATAGAAAAGCCTAGGCTCCCTAAGGAGCTGACCGCTAGCATGCACAGAGTAATAATTCGTGGGGAGGAGCCCACAAGTACAACTACTCCTCAAACACATATTGATCCAAACAGGCCAAGAAAGCCTAAACTAGCTTCATCACGTGTCCTCGAAAAAGTAATGAAAAAACTACACATGTGTACGACTCTTGTCTGCAACCAAAATGCAACGAATGTTCCCAAATGCTATGCAAAAACTGTGCGAAGAAGTAGAAAAACATAAACTGTTGCAGCATTGTTTATATTAATTTTTCCCAATTTTTAAAACATATTTGTATTACTTATGCATCACTTTTTTAAATTATTATCAGTTTTACAATTATTCGTTTGTTTCTATAAGTATTTTTAACCTTGTAATTTAATTGTAACCATTTAACCGAAGGTTTTATAAAAAAACATATATCTTTCCTCAAGATTAGTTTTTAATGATCCAACTATCTACATATCTAAAAGGAGGTTTAAATAACTGGAATAAATTACTTGAATTTAATTAAAATAAAAAATTGAGTATTTATGTTCAATTATAATGGCTGGGGTACTCAGTACCACGCCTCCCAGAAGATGTAAGTTTTTTCACCTCATTACGTAAAGGTTAAATATTTTCTATTGATTTAAGATATTTAGATTTATCGTGTTTACCTATTATTTCTAATTTTTACAACGTTCGTTTTATGTTTGTAATCAAATGTCATAGTTTTTATGAACGGTAATAAATTACAATCTGCTTCTACTTCAGATTGTGGTATTTCCCATCAACTATATCTTTGTTTCACAGTAAACTTAAAAAGATAATTAGAACAATTGTGTTTTTAGAAAATAAACAAAGCAGTTTTGATACTACTAATATATGCAAAGAATAACCTTCGTTGTATCCTTTCTGCTTAATTGCTATTTTTTTGAAATTGTAATTGTATCTCAGCCAATTTTTTTTTGTGTAATTTGTCTCTCAACATATCCTGTAAATATTTGAGCTATCATTGTTTATTTTATTTTTATTTTTAACAACCTTGATTCTGAAGCGATTGTCCGAATTAACACAGATTCATGTTTTTTTTTTTAAGTTATTTATATTTACCTTTTTAGGTAGATTTAATGCATATGTTTGTATAACCGCAATATTGTTGGCCCGGCAAGTTCTTATGCTGTGAATATGAACTGTAATGTTTGCGAGGTCGTAGTCTATCTCTGAAATGATCATGGATTCCATCCGGCGGCACGGGCTGCAATCCCAACGCGGACTCATTCTTGATAATGTCAACAATTTCACCATATATTTTTTTTTATTACATCCCTTATCAGTTAATGTAATTAACACTTAACTATACTCCTGAACACTTATTAGACAACGCGGTTTTATGGATTTTTATTTTTCCACAACATGAAATTTCTTCTGTTGCTCATATTTACGTCGAGTTTATTTACTGGTATTTTTCGAAATTAAACAAATATCAGTTATTATTCGCATAAAGCGAAACGAGATTTTACCAAGCTCGAATAAAACTTAAGATTCGTATAAAATGAAGTTTAAATACCTTAGGACATTCTGCTTCACTCGTGTGAGTTGTCACATTAACTGCTTTGATATTAAGACGAATGGAGGTCTTGAAAGCAGTGGCTATAGATAGCGAGATCAATAAGGCAACTACTGCGTCTCTTATCTCAACTTGTTCCATTAATCCACTAAGTTTTTGAGAATTAGAACATTCAATTACCACTTCAATTATTGTACCATTGAATGCCTAACATTAGTGTACAATTTCAATGGAATCTATATTAATTTTTTATAGGTCATTTTTTCCTAAACAAAGAAGTTAAAAAAGTAGTAAAACTAGCTCCCAATTACTTTTCTTCTAATGATGCTTATGTCAAAAGAGGCTTATTTATAGCTTATAATGGTTCTAGAGTATCGATTATTATTTTTAACAATAACCATTGTATTTATATGTTCGTTAATAGTAACAAAATCGAGAGCTTTCTATTAACCAATGTCTTGTTTCTTTAGTTATGTTGTTCAGATTGTTATTATTAGTTAAAAGAAATATGTTATATACATTTCTAAACACATTGACATATTTAAAAAAAACTTATCTTTATCTTGTATGTATCTTATGTATAAACGCCCTAATTATTAAATGAGTTGTTTTACATTCAAAATACAGAAGTAATATCTTATCACTCTCTTATAAAATCAATCTACTCTTCAATGTAACTCACTTCTATAAAGATCCTTTTTAATAGAACAAAAATTGTTTCTTTCTGAAAATGCAATAACATGGGATCTATGCCGAAGCCTTGCTAATTTACTAAAACATGTAGGAAAAAAAACATCCTTCGTATTGTCTGTTTTGACTATGCAATGGCTGCCCAGCGTTGTTCAAGACCTGAAAAAATTGGCAATTTCATGCTTTAGCTACAATAGGCATTCGACCAGGTGGAAGAGTATTTATTTTCAAAGAGTAGTTTTTGAAATGAATTTTATATTTATCAAAGTCATTATCTTTTGTTATCAATATGCATTAGTAATAGTGAGTATATTGAATGGCTAACATCTAAAACTATTCAAAACAAGAAAGGGCGAGAACGTCAGTAAAAATTACAATAGTAGGAAGAGGCCTGTCAGACTACTTGAGGCAACTAACAAAGACGGAGAATTCTATTTCTAATATCTGTTTACTATTTAATTAAATTGACCAAATCAAAAGATCTTGGAAAAAATAAATTAAATAAATAATATGGTTTCACTTTTTCTATTTATGTAATTTTTTTTTCGACGCCTTAATGGTTGTTTTTGTTTTTTTAATACGTATATCTCCGATTATTCCTTGAGATATTTTGACAATAGGTCAGATAAGTGGAATTAAATGGCATTTATAAATATTTGCTCTTCACCTCCTTAAGTGTTTTACATTAGAATCGAAGTGGTCTCATTTCCCGTGATGAATTGGTCAAATAATGGGACGGGTGGATAATGTATGTCATGAAGTGATGTAAATAAGGAAGGTTCTGTGTTTTGTCGTACGCCACTGACACTCAAAACACATCAGCTGATTGTTAAATGCCGGTGACTCAAACGAGTCACACCATTTGTTTTTCGGGTGGTTTTTAAAATATATATACAATATTAAATATACAATATATTTAACAATAACAATAGTATTAAAATCGAGGTCAAATAAAAAAATCACTCGATAGAAGTAATTGGAATGCCTCTCATTCTTTGGCACTTTTTCTTTAACTTAAGTCGAATTAACTAGATCATTTCAAAATTACAATTTCGTGAAAATCGTACAATTGTGAAATTTTACATTCAATACCCATGATTTCCCTTCTGTTTTGTATATGGAGTTTAATTATTTTTTTAAAGTATAAAATGTATAATGAAATGAAAATTTATTTTTCATACTTTTTTATTTTTAACGTTGTGACATATTTTGAAGTAATTATTTCTTTAAAATCCTCTACATCAAGATTAGTCAGCCACTTGTGGCTCTATGACGGGCATTGAATTTGTTTTATTCAAACGGATCATTTATAAATTAATTGTCGACCTATAAATTAATTAGAGACCTATGCCCTTAATCGATTTGTATTGTATTGTATGAATATTAGTTCTCATTAATATTTATTATATTAATTGGTTTTGTATCATAATTTATTAATTTATGACTATTATTTATGAAGTTGTTTTAGGCTATTAATGGCATGTTTCTTTTTTCTTTTTAATTTATAATGTTTAAAAAAAAAGTGAACTTTAAATACTTCTTTTTATCTGTTTTTTTAGTTGTTTCGTTTGAATAATAAAAAATTAAATTCTCTTTTTAAGCTTTGGGTTTTCATTGAGCCACGGAATTTCTCTATTCAATCCTAACATTTTCTTTATTATATTTCTTGAATAAGTATTTTAAAAGAATATAAAAAAAAAATCTGAACAACAAAGATATGTATAACGTGAATACATACTCGTATACCCTCAATTAGGTTCTATAACTCAAATAGTAATTAAATTATTTTTAACATGACCTTTATTTGCAAAACCATAATATATATTGTGTGATTTTTTTACATATTCAAATATCTTTCTTTCGATTAATATATTTAGTTGTATTTATTGGCTAATAATTGGTGGCCTTATTATTTTTTGGTTTATTCGTTTTTTATTTCTATTTCATTTCATGTTTTTAAAATTAATAATATGGGCTTAGTTGTAATTATCATAATCGTAATTAATTCTGAGTGCCTTCTTTTTAATTATTTACCGTTTCAATATGTTCTGTATTGTCGCATTGTTATTTAATTAACAAATTATATTAATTTAAAATAATCAATAATAAATTGGATATATCCGGTAAGCACTAAGAGGAGACGACGCGGCAGACGGTAGGAGCGTTTGAAGGCACTGGCCGTTCACCTCGCGGTGTCCCGCTTGCGATCTCCACTGACCCTCAACTTGCTCTGGTTTTTTTCACAACATTGCGCTGCATTACCTGTATCACCTGACAATTCTGCCATTTACCTGTATTTTCTGTCTATTTTGGTCGGTTAACTGGTTGGTTGATATCCATTCTCTCTTGTTTATGTGTCGCGAAATTCCCACTGGAAGGAGATATCGGTCACAAGAAGTGGAAGTGGGAGGTGGAGTGGCGTGATCCGCAGAGGCCAATGAGAGTACCTCTTCCAAGTACTGCTCACTGTCTCACTTTACTTTACCGGCATTAATTAATTACGATAGTTTTGACGATTTATTTATTATTATTATTTATTTTATTCGTAATTGTAAAAGGATTTTGAAAACCAGAGAATGTCATAAATAAATTAAATGACATACGTTTAATTTAAAAAGATAAACATGTAATTTTTTAACCCCTAATTTTTTCAAATAACCATTGCTATACTACTGGTTGTATTTGTTAGAAGTATCAATTAACAATCTAATTCTCAGTAAGTAAAATAAACAATAAATAATACGAATAAGAAATAAAAATAATAATAACATTTCTTTTAATTGAGATCCAATATTTTTTTCTCTTAATATTTGTATCCACATCTGTAAAGTAAGAACAATTGTACCCATAATTATGAAAGTGGTCTAAGTCACATATTTCTTGTTTCGAGATATCTAATGAATTGCATTTGAATAAATAAAATTCCGTATAACGTTAAAATTACAAACACTATCTGAAGGTTCATTTTTGACGATATCGTAAAAATTACATTGAATAAATATAGTTTAAAATAATGTGGTGTGAAATAACTAATAAACTCACCACTTTCATAATTATGGGCACAATCAGCAGATTGGCCATCAGAAAAATAAATCAAAACATGAGAGGCACGAAGAAGAACATAGCCCAGCCTTACCTCTCCCTTGTTAAATTGATTTAATTTCCTATGGTAATAGATCTCTAACCAACGTTCTTACTTGTATCCATCCTAGTGTTCTCAGGTATCGTAGCCTTGCGACAAATCGTGAACATTTGTTCTATTAATGAATTTGGTTTTCCTGTAGTTTTTCTTGAAAGCATTTGTATAAGTCCGTTTGTGTTTTGTCAACCGTTGGTATTTTGAAGTCAGTATGCAGAGTTTTGTTATTGACTTACCAGGGTGCTTTTGTGATAAGTCTCAGTACTTCTGATTGGAAAGTTAGTAGTTGTTTTCTGTGAGTCTGTATAGCGATGAGTTTGTAACTGATCCCCAATATTAATCTCTAATGTTGCAGTGTGTTATTTTTATCCTAAGTTCACAAATATAAATTATATTTGAAGAACTGTAAATTTAAATTGTTCGTGTGTTTTTTGTTAATTGGCTTTTAATACTTACTCTCGTTCGTTAACGTACCAGAAAGTGATACAAATACGTATTACATAATCTGAATCTGCATTTTACAAAACGGTCTACCATGCGCATTTCTCCGAGTTCATTGAATCGATTTGATGCAATATCGCTGGGGGCAATCATCGAACGTATTGAAAAATCTGAAACTTTTAATAAATGAGTAGAAGTTTATTATTTTTATCCGCGGACCTTAGTAAGTTAAAAACTATGTATTTATTTTCAAGCAAAATATTAGAAAAGTGAGTGGGAAACCGCTGGTCGAAGTTGCGGCCCACTTTTCTCTACTCTCAGTCGAAGTCTTTGCAATATCATTCGAATTAAATATACGATACCACTTATGTTTCATATTGATTGATTATAATTTCTCTATAAATGAAACCAATACTGGTCGTTTATATTATAATAGGTGCGATCTATTATCTAAGATTTATCTTATCTTAACACTAGATTCTCGGCACATCGTCCTAGAGTGTCCTTCGATTCCTGTAACTTAAACAAAATTATTAACACATTTCGAAGATATTATTTATTTCAAAGACGTGGAAAGATGTTGATGACTGTGAGCCAGCTCCAGGAGTAACAGATCGCTTTGGGACTGTTCACAGAACTGGAGAGAAATGACTAGCGGCGTTCGATCCAACCAATCGCATTCGCAGTTCGGACCTTGTCCTTCGGGCATCAGGATAGTCCGTGGAGTCTTCTTCCAACAAGAGGGTTACCCCGTGAGGACTGGAAGTCGCAGTATCCGCAGTCCTGGTGGAAGGTACATGTCATCCGATGCGGCGTAATGCGAGAGATAAGGAATGCTCAGCGGCTAAAGATTCTCAACCTGTTTCGAGAAGCAGAAAAAAAAAAAACAACTATAAAATGGTGGATAAATTAATCGTCTGTGGGTTCATCATTAATATTCTGAACTTTAATGATTAAAATATCCCTGGCTCGTACTTAAAATTTTTCTTGAAACTCGACCGGTGGCTTAGTCTTGAAGACAATCCCGTTAATGTTTCTTACAATAGTCAAAGGTTTGAATCGTGTAGCTGGCCACAATGTAAAGAGCTATTGATTGTTTTTAATATCAACTGTTGAAGTAATTTTAATTTAGTGTTGATCGAGGAGCCCTTGGGAAAAAAGCTACTCAGCTCTTAAATGAACAGACCCACACAACCACACTAACGTGAACAGGCCTCCTGTTCATCTACCAACTTTTACACATCTTAGAATATTACCTTGAAATTAATCATATCCAATACGAACTATTGCATCCAATTTTTCGAATTTTGGTATTATTTTTCCGATATTCACCTTGTATCACCAATGTATATTGTGAAGGATTATGCCATAGTGTTGTCTCATATCAGGAGAGATAAACTAGATATTTTAGTAAACTAAACTTAAATTGGCGTTAATCATAATAAATAATCAAATTTCGACTTTTTTTTTTCTTATTCTATTTTCGATAAATGATGCGATATATATATATATATATATATATATATATATATATATATATATATATATATATATATATATATAATAATTTATTTAAGAAGTTTGTTACCGTTTGACGTATTTTAAAGTATCGTAGTTTTTTTTTCGTCGTTATTTTTCTCACCGCCACTATTTAGATATACCGGTTTGTCAGAAAATTGGAAGAAAACTTTCGTAATTAATTATCATATTTATGTAAATTGAAATGCTATATAAGTGTAATTTCTGTAAGCACCATTTTAGTATGTATTCTATTTTCATTTAGATTAATTTTTGTTTAAACTTGACTTTTTAATAACCTTTAAATAATTTCAGCAAATAAAAATTTGAAAAGTCTAGTTCAGAGATTTATATTATAGTGGTACTATACCTCATTCTTTTCTTTTGGGTGTGTATTGTTTTGGAAACACTTCACCTAATTTACTCACATATCCTTCATATATAATAGCTGGCAAGAAAAAATACTAAAAAACAATCGAAGATATGGACAGTATTGTTTTGCGATTATAAGGTCATAAATATTCAATTACTGTTTTTTTAATGATCTCTCGAGCATTGTAAGTGCATTTTCATTAACCCATGCGATTATTATTTTGTCCGATATAATTGTGCCATTCTGTTTTAGTCCATCCCAAAAAAGTGCTTCTACCTTATAATACTAATCAATGTTGGATAGAAATTATATTGGATTGTCGCACATGACATGACCGTTTTTAGAACCAGGAGGCAAATAAAAATTTGAGATCTAATCTATCATATTTTGTATTCAAAGTATTTACCATCATTTTCGATACACTTCTGCCAACGGCTTACCAAGTTACCTATCACAGATTTGAAAAGCGTTGAGTCACGTGATGAAAGGAATTCAGAAAATGCATTTTTAATGTCTAAGTCATTGGTAAACAATTTTTTTCGCAAAAAGTTGTCCAAACTCTGAAAAAAATTCGTAATCTGTAGGGGATTGATTAAGGGAATATGGAGGGCGTGGTAATACTTCATAGCCCAACTCCTTTAATTTATTCACTGTCTGTATTGAAACCATGAGGTCGGGCGAAGGAGAATAGGTCCTTTCCGGTTTAGCAGTGCTGACTGTTGCTTGATCAAATTTTGATGCAGTTGGGCAATTTAGTGGCAGTATGATGTTGAGTCAATTGTTTTTCCCTCTGGTAGAAAAGAAAAATGAATGACCCCGGCCATAGACCACCATACAGTAACCATTAACTTTTTCGGATGGAGATTGTGTTTTGGAATGTGCCCAGGAGGCTGATCGGCATCTAACCACTGACCAGATCGGCGTCGATTGTCATACATGATCCACTTTTCGTCACAAGTTATTATGCGGCCGAGATATGGTTCGTTTCTTTGACGAGCAAGTCTCCAGACGTTTCAACTGCTGACGTTCGTTGAGCTCGTGTGGGACCCAGGAATCAAGCTTTATTGCCTTTCCAATCAATTTTAAATGCCTGGAAACTGTCGTACGACTTGTGCCTAGCTCTGACGCATGTTCTATGACTGGTTTATAAGGGTCTCCTTCCACAGCATTCTTAAGATCTTCGTCCTCTATTGATGTTTGAGGCCATCCACGGGGCAGATTGTTGTATCTCCTGAGGAAATTTTGTAAACCAACGACGGATGGTTCTTTCATTAGCACTTCCTTTACCAACCGCATGATTAATCATGTTAATGCAAACATTAATATTTCTTGCTGCCTGGGCAGCGGCCGACCGAGTTCGGAAATCGCGTGTTTCCATGGCCACGGTTAAAATTATACTAAAATCTGTATGCCTACTTGGGGAAAAAACAAACACAGTTTGCAAATGGAGGATTAACAAGTGCTTATTATAGATAGTAAATATTTTGCTAGGAATTAGCAGGCAACGCTTTGATCCTCTATAAAGATTAAGATTTAAAAAATTTCATGTGTGACAACCTAATAGAAATGCCACGCTGGTCCAGTCGTCCATTCAATTTTTGAAAAGAACAAATGCCTTTTTTCTGTAATTTTAACGATGTAATTAGAATAATAATGATAATTCATATAAATTCACTAGGCCAAAGTAAATCTTTTTAATACTTATAAGTATAGATGTTTAAATCAATATTTAATACAATAAATCAGTCATGTGGTTATATTATAAAATAATTGCGAAAATACATAATCGAAATATATTTATTGAAGATCTATTCGATCTTATTAATATATAGTTTTCATGAATATAAAATATATCAATTGTTTTTTCTATTTAACTATAAAAAAAAATATTTGTATATAATATTCTTATGTAACATTGTAAATATTTCTATGCAAGAAGTACGTATGGATATGTATGAACTCTGATGGTCCATTAGAAATTTGGCACGTCGGCGACGAAAGAATATTTAAAAGAGCAATTTTAGCTTTTAATTATTTTTACGCTTAGTATAGGTGAAAAAGTACCTATATGGCATTTTTTTTTAATCCTCGTTATTTCAATTAAAATTAATAAGAAACGTTGGAATTTTGGGATTTATACTGAAAGTTATATATTTTAGTGATAGTAGATATCCTGTTATATGCTGATTTCTGTGTGCCACAATTTTAAGAATCAAGGACAGATCATAAAATATGCAATTCGCGTGCCGGTGTTGTTTGTTGGAGAGGTTTTCACCATGAGATGATATGATGTATACATTATTCTTATCCCGAATTCCATTATGAATATTATAAGAGATTATAGTTTATCTGAATTCGAAATATTGTTTTCAGGAACTGTAACTTCACCATAAACGTTTTAATCTATTAGCTCATAAATATTTTTCAAAGATATATTTAGTATCTTATCTGTAAATGTCGAAACCAATGATGTTTATCTTTATCATTCCTAATGCCGTCGGTGATTACATGATTGCTTAATACGTAATGGAGTTGCGAATATTCTCTTCGCCAATCGGCTGATATGTAGATGAACTGAATGCATAACAATTTTTTTTTATATTTTTCTTTTTAACCACGATTCTAAACGCGTGATAATTTTCACCATCTTTCATTGTGATAATTTAGTCATGATTTTGCCAATTTTTGACGATTTTTTGAAATCGTCTAATAATATTATGTATATTCTAATCGTATTGCTTTATTTTCGATAGATAAAAGATGCCCGCCAGATTCCCAGAAATGGCCCACCTCCAAGAGATCGGAGGAGATAGCCGGCCTTATGGTAGCCACAGTGAAGACATCGTCATATCCGGTATTTCCGGAAGACTTCCGGAATCCGAAACGGTCCAAGAATTCATGGAGAATCTTCTGGCAGGGAAGGATTTGATCACTGATACAGAGCGTCGCTGGAAACGAGGTGAGTACTGTATAGTTAATTCTTTTAATGAACGCAAATAAATGTATTTGTATATAATAAACAAAATTACGGTTTGTTATTTCTTTTATTATTTCGAAGCTATTATTATGTCAGTTCCTAGCTATCTTCTTTTCATATTAAAATTAAATTATAAATAGTCGAAATCGCTCAAGTCATAGCCATTTCGGACCTAACATTACTGCAGGGCACATGTATTTAAGAATTGTAAAAAATATAAATACTAAAACGTTATTCTTTTACTATGATTTAATATAATTAGATTTCAAGTTATTATTAATGAGACTTTTTTACTATTCCTTCACTCAATTTTTCCGGTTTTTATTTCAATATCATAAAAAAGTATAATAGCATTTAAATTTCATGGATATTAATGTAGAAGTGGAGTTGGTAGTTACGCTTGTTTAATTATAATGAAGACACACACATTTTAGTTTAATTATTTTTATTTACGAATAACCTTGGCCTAGAAAAATAATTTAGTATGCAGGGACGAAAGTGAATTAAAGCATTTTTAAACGGCGATTACATTTCGAAGTATAATAGTGTCTTTATATGTAATGACTTATGTAATGATTGCGTATCTAGTTCGCTTTAAATCGCAACTTGTTCTGTATTTCAATAGCTGGAATTCTTCCATTATTTTCGATAAATTAGACCAAAATTATTTTATTTTCTTCTTTAAGTACGTTCAAATTGAAATAGACATTGAATCCATATTTTCTAACAATGAAATAATTTCATAAATAAATAATTGACATTTACTTATGTTTCATTTCCGGTTATATCAATCATCAGCGATTGTAGCCTGCTCTGGAGTTTCCCAGAATTACACGTTTTCTTTGTGTTCTGGTCCTTTTGTCATCCCATAATTCCCTTCAACAATAAAACTCCTTGATTTAGATAATCCTCTGCTGGTAGGAGTCCTTACTGCTTTGAGAAGAAAATGGTAATCACTTGCTGGGCACCAAGTTTGAAAAGGCACAGAAATAAACATTTCAATCATAGACTGAAAACCGTTTCAAAGAAATGGAAAAAATAAAGAATTATCTATTTTCTTGAAGCAAGTGTGTTTGTCAGACTTTTGTTTAAAAATAATTGAAACAGTTATAATATGGTGCATTAATTATTATTAATACAAATATTAATATCGTCCATTACTTAACAGAACTGAGAACTATATTCGCTTGAAGGGAGGAAACTTTGGATGCCCTCGAAGAAGACATTCATCCATATTTTCTACCATGTGTGGAAATAAGTTTTATTAATATCTAATAATGAGTAATTATTTTCTTTCATGCAACAGGTGCCTCAACACCATACATCATAATAACAAATCTCACCAAGCCAATAAAATCTGAAGTTTCTTACAGTGAAAAGTTGTCGTAAATCATCTTCAGTTTTTTTTTTTGCTCGTTCGAATTTAAATTGTAGATATTGAGTGTTTGCAATTTAACTTTTAAGTAAATTTCATTTTTAATTCAGGAATTCCAAAAAATGCTTCCTAGAGAAAACTGAAAAAATCCTGACCATCAATGCTTTTGCACCCTTGTTAAGTCAAAATTTCATTACACATGTAAATATAGTTTTAAACTGACAAAAATCTAAAACATTCTCAAAAGTTATTTTAAGAAAGAATTAGTTGTAAAATAATATTAATATAGTCATGTAAAATATTTTTCATTTTGCTTCTACTTTTAAAATATATTAACCATATTTGTTTTTAAAAAAACATTAATTGATATTAAATTTTTTGCATTTCTATTTATAAATTGTGTCTTATTTTTTATCTGTTAAAATGAAATTTTAAGGTGCCTATGGACTGCCAGCTAGGTTAGGAACTTTAAAAGATGTATCACACTTTGATGCAACATTTTTTGGAGTCCACGCGAAACAAGCTGACTGCATGGACCCACATCTGAGGATTGGTCTTGAGACAACCTATGAAGCAATCATTGACGCTGGTGAGGATAAGTGTTTAATATTTCATGATCTATGTTTTGTAAATAATTCTTATTTTATTTATTTTGAATTTGAATATTGCTGTGATAACGATTATTTTAGTTTGATAGTGTTTTATTAATATTTATTTCTTATTATCTTGCTAGGTCTACAACCACAGGACTTAAAAGGATCAAACACGGCAGTCATAGTTGGTGCAAGTAACAGTGATAATGAATCTTTCTTTACTAGTTTCCCTGATAAAATTAACGGCTATGAATTGACTGGTAATGCTAAATCTATGGTTGCCAATAGGATATCATACTCATTTGATTTACATGGTAAGATCAATAATAAGGAGCTAAAAAAAAAAATTAAGATGTCTTTTATGTCAATTAATTTTGTCAACTAACACTTTCTAGGACCCAGTTATACAATAGACACAGCCTGCTCCAGCTCTATGATGGCCTTCCACCAAGCAGTGGAAGCAATAAGAACAGGGCAATGTGATGCGGCCGTCGTCCTTGGTGCAAATGTCCTTTTAAAACCAACCTCTTCATTGCAGTTCTTGAGGTTGGGCATGTTGAGTGCAGATGGCAAATGCAAGGCTTTTGATGCTTCAGGTTCAAACAGTTTCTATTTATCTTTGTTTAGTTTGAAATGTGGTAGATTTAATTAATGATTTAATTAACCAAACAGGAGACGGTTACGTTAGAAGTGAAGCTGTTGTTTCTCTTCTTCTGCAAAAAGCGAAAGATGCAAAACGAAACTATGCCACAGTGGTAAACACTGGAACGAATACTGATGGAAGCAAAACAGAGGGCATCACGTTCCCTTCGGGACAAGTCCAGAAAGAGCTGATCCTCCAAGTTTACAGGGAAGCTCGGGTAAACCCAGCTGATGTCGTCTATGTTGAAGCCCATGGAACAGGAACCAAGGTACATTGATTTTGGTGTAATCTAAAGTCTTAATTAATCACTTTAAAATTTAAATAAATCTTTATGGTACAATTTTATTTTATAGGCTGGTGATGCACAAGAAGTAAATTCTATTGTTGACGTATTCTGCAAAGGTAGGAGATCTCCTCTCCTTCTGGGCTCAGTTAAATCAAATATGGGTCATGCTGAACCTGCATCTGGTGTTGCCTCAATTGCTAAGATTTTAATGGCCATGGAATCTGGGGTGATTCCTACCAATCTACACTTTAAAAGTCCTCGACTTGATATTCCTGGATTAAGCGATGGGCGCTTACAAGTAATTAATTAACTTTTTGGATATTATTTTTATGTCTATAAATTAACAATTTATTCAGTAAATAATGTTATATCCCACTATTAACAACTAATATAAACTTTTTAGGTTGTCGATAAGAACTGGAAGTGGAATGGTGGACTAGTAGGAATAAATTCTTTTGGTTTCGGAGGCTGCAATGTTCATGTCATACTAAGGTCAAATCCTAAGCCAAAACCACCACCAGCCAAAATCAGTATCCCAAGAATCATTATAGCTTCTGGCAGAACGCCAACTGCCCTTAATAATTTCTTACAAAAGGTAAACACTTAAAAAAAAAAATATACTTGGATCTGTGAATAAAAAAAAAAGTGAAACTGAATTTAATTTTCTATATTCTAATAAGAATCATTTTAAAGGTTGAAAAATTGCCCAGAGATGATGAAATGATTGCACTATTACACGACATTCACAGCCAGAAAATCGTAGGTCATCCTTTCAGAGGATTTAGTGTACTTTCTGAAACACCCATTCGAGAAGTTGCTGTAAGTTGCATTGTTTTTTTTTTTCAATATAGCTGCCATTGATTTATTTATGATTCTTCGTTCTGACTATCTTGTGATTTTCAGGAGGAATCAACTGAGAAGAGGGAGGTTTGGTATGTAATGTCAGGAATGGGAACACAATGGCCAGGAATGGGGAAAGCTCTGATGAGCCTTGACGTTTTTGCAAAATCTATCCACCAGAGTGCAGCTGTTCTCGCCAATGAGGGTGTAGATCTTCTCAACCTGATCATGAACAGTACTGATGAATCAGTGTTTGAAAATGTCTTACATTCCTTTGTCACAATTACTGCTACTCAAGTAATTTTGTTTTACATTATTTCCTATTTTGTGAAATGTTGATTAATTAAAAGAAAAATGTTACTATTAGTTTACTTTTTATTTCAGATTGCTTTGATTGACTTACTAAACTCACTTGGTTTGTCTCCTGATGGCATAATTGGTCATTCTGCTGGTGAACTGGCATGTGCATATGCTGATGGCTGTTTCACAGCTGAACAAACCATATTAGCTGCTTACTGGCGTGGAAGATGTGTTATTGAGTGTAAAACACCAAAGGGAGCCATGGCTGCTACTTGTAAGTAAAAATCAAATTACTACTTTCAAAAATAGAAGTGATATGAATGAAATCTTAAGTATAGATTTTCGTTTATAGCTCTAACATGGGAAGAAGCCAAAGCCCAGGTACCACCTGGAGTCTACGCAGCTTGCCACAACGGAGAGAACTCTGTAACTATCTCAGGGCTTCCTGATCTCATTGACAAGTTCATTGCAGAGCTGCAAGCACAAGGGAAATTCACTAAGAAAGTCAGTAGCTCTAATGTTGCTTTCCATTCTAAATATGTTGAAGAAGTTGGGCACAAGCTGAGAATCTATTTGGAAAAGGTACTATTTTTATGAGTGAACTATTTAATTTTATACTATAACGAACCGTATCTGCATTCAGAAATTATATCATTCCAGATTATTCCTAATCCAAAACCAAGGACAAAGAGATGGCGTTCGACTTCAATTCCAGAATCTGGTTGGAATTCTCAGCTTGCCGCAACATCCTCTGCAGCCTACCATGTCAATAATCTCCTTTCTCCAGTCTTGTTTCATGAAGCAGTCCAACATATCCCAGAGAATGCAATTGTCGTTGAAATCGCACCTCATGCTCTCTTACAAGCTATCCTTAAAAGATCAGTGCCTAAATCATGTCTGAATATTGGTTTAGTTAAGAAAAATATTCCCGACGAATTAGGCTTTTTCTTGGCAAATGTTGGAAGGTTAGTATATTTTTTACATAATTTATTAAGAGATTCAATTATATACATAATGCATAGTGTAATTATTGCTAATGTGTATATTGTTGATTTTTTAATTAATTAAACAAAGTAGGAAATATCATTATTGAAGCAGGGAAAGGGTTAACTAACGGTTGGTTATAAAATATTTACAAAGACTGTTCATTGTTATTTGAAATGATTTTTAAGAATTAGTATTTCTAGTTTTTAGTCTTAAAATGTAATTTAACTATTATATGTCTCTGTGAATTTTGTGCTACATAAATTTAATGTTAATGATTTGAATTAGGTTATACAATGCTGGTCTTCAGCCCAAGGTTCAAGAAATGTATCCACCAATCACATACCCAGTATCAAGAGGAACACCAAACATTTCATCATTATTGGAATGGGACCATTCTGCCGAATGGGATGTGGCTGACTACAGAAAAATTGTAAGAAAAATGATAAAATTCTAATCCATTTTATTATTATTATTAAGGGTAGATGTATTCTGATCATATACTGATTTTATATATCTATCTCCATAACATTATATATATTTGTATTCATTATTATCAATTCAGGGCAAAGGTACAGGTGAATCAATCATTGAAGTAAACATCGGAGATAGTAAAGATGCCTACATCAGTGGCCATTGTATCGATGGTAGAGTTTTATTTCCAGCTACAGGTTACCTTGTAAGTATTGGTGTTCTTAGTTATTTGTTTTTATTCTTCATTTGTATTACAAAAGCATATATATAATGTGCTTATTTCCTCTAGACCTTAGCGTGGCAAACGTTTGCTAAACTGCACGAGAAGGAATACGAACAGATGCCAGTCATCATTGAAGATGCACAATTTCTTAGAGCTACTATCATGCCTAAAGATGGTAAGTAGTGAGTTATTTCGAAATTATATTGCGTCTTACTTGTAGAATTATATTTTTAAATACCTCTTGTTTATTTGTTGCATATCTGTCCATTATGAATGCTTTGATATAAAATTATGCACTCATTGATTTGTTTTACTTATTGATATTATTAATGTTTCAGGCACTGTTAAGTTCCTAGTCAATATATTTGATGGGTCTGGCGAGTTTGAGATTTGTGAAAGTGGAGCTGTTGTGGTCAGAGGAAAAATAAAGGAGTCAGTCGGCTATGAGAAGGAGTCTCTCTCTCTTGGACCTCTTCCAAAACCAGTCAAAGACAGTTTTGAACTACAGAAGAATGAAATTTACAAAGATCTTCGCCTAAGAGGCTATGATTATAAAGAAGTTTTCAGAGGCGTCATCAAAGCAGACGATTTAGGTAATTTCGATTGAATACTATTTCTGCAAAAATGCATCAAGTTCTGCTTGCCTTCCCATAAGTATTTTGTATTATGTATCAAAAAACAAAATTGTATTTTGTTTTTAATTTTAGGAGACAGAGGAGAGTTAGAGTGGAAGAAAAATTGGATCAGTTTTATGGATACAATGTTGCAATTTTCTCTTATTAAAACAAATTCAAGAGAACTTTATCTTCCGACAAGATGTCAGAAAATCATCATCGATCCTATTGCACACCAGGCAAATTTACAGGAAGCAGAAAGTAAATACTACTTATTAATATGATTCAACGATATCTTTAGGCTGTTCTCTGCTTTACAACATTTGAATTTTTCCTTTTATTCTAGGTGTTCCTGTTAGATACGATTCATATCTTGGTGTAGTGCAGTCAGGTGGTGTGGAGATTCGTGGGATTAAAACAAGTCTTGCTCCAAGAAGGCAACAGACCCAGGCGGCTCCTTTGACTGAAAAATATATTTTCGTTCCATTAAATAATAATAAAGTAAGTGCTCACTTTGACATTAACACCCTCTTTTTCCTAAATCTATTATATTAACAAATATTTATTTCCTACGTAGGTAATGCCAAAGGCAGAAGTAGTCACCTCTCAAATCCAGTTGGCTGTTGAAAACTGCCCCTTAAATAAGAAAATAAAGATTGTGGAATATGTTGGAAAACAAACTGTACCTATTATGTCTTCGGTTCAATCTGTGTTGGCGGCGGAACCAGAATTGAGGGTAAGAAAAATTAATGTTTTTACCATAAAACAAGTATGTGTTATATTTTAGATTAAAAAAAAATCTTTCTTTTAATCAGGTTGACTTTTCTATTGCTACCACTGAAGAAATAGACAAGAGTGCTCTTAGTGATGTTAACTTCATCAATAAGAACTTAAATGAAGATCTTTTAGATGACAGTTACAATATTTTAATTGGTCATAAACTCCTCTCCAATGGACAACTTCTCAACAATGCCTCTGAAAGCGTTGTTGAATCTGGGTTTATTTTGTCAGTTGAACCGCACAAATACAGCACTGTCGAGTTGAAGAAACTCGACAATTTTGTCTTGGTCTCAGAATCCAAAACTGAAGAAAACACTTATGTTTTGTTGAGAAGGGTAGGTGAATCCTAATAAACACTAATAGTTCATTGATCAGTAGTTTTGTATTCTGGTAAATGATAAATTATGACGATGATATAATTATCGCATTAATAATTATGATCAATGTTGTTGAGTATATAAGTTTATGATTTGTAGGAAAGGGATTCCCTACCAATACAAGTAATACCTATCCAGCAAACAGATTTCAAATGGATTGAAAATCTTAAGAAAATCATGCATGAATCTAAAGACCCTGAAGAAAGGGTACTTCTGGTATCAGATGATAATCCTTTCTGTGGTCTAATTGGATTGTTTAACTGCTTGAAGAGGGAAGAAGGAGGAGACAAACTTAGGTACTATAATAATTTTATCTGTAATAATTATTTTGTTTTAAATATAGTGCGTTTTTTAAAAACTTGGATTTTATTGTTTCAGGTGTGTCTTCACTTTTGGTAACAAGTTCTCAATGGCTCAACACAAAGATCAAATTAAAATAGATCTGCTTGTCAACGTATTGAAAGATGGTGCTTGGGGTTCATTCAGGCACTTGCCTGTTTACTCTAATGATCGCACACTGAATGTTGAGCATGCTTATGTCAATACATTGGTGCGTGGAGATCTGTCGAGCCTTCGATGGATCGAAGGGCCCCTGTCATTCTATAAGTAAATACTCATTTTTTTCTTATTCTCTTGTTATATTCTATTTAAGGAAAAATGTCATTGTACTATTTTTGTTTAGACCAGAAAATTATCCTGGAAAAGAACTTTGCACGGTTTATTATGCGCCTTTGAACTTCCGAGATATTATGCTGGCCACTGGGAAACTCCCTCCTGATGCACTTCCAGGGGATATGGCAAACCAGGTATATAATATTTTTTTGTAAGAGGTGGTATTTAGATTGGTGTATATTGTAGAGTCATTTAAATATTTTCATAAAATATCCTTATCATTATAAATATTTTAATAAATGCACAATGTATTAGGAATGTATCCTTGGACTTGAATTTTCTGGAAGAGATTTAAAAGGAAATCGTGTGATGGGATGTGTCGCAGCTTGTAGTTTAGCTACTACTGTTGTGGCGGATCCAGATTTTATGTGGACTATCCCTGCCAAATGGTCCTTGGAACAGGCCTCTACTATCCCTGCTGTCTATGCAACAGTAAGAAACTTATTTTTTTTTTTAATTTCATAGGCCCATTACATTTCTTTCATTTTACATTGTAAGGTCTATCACGATGTAAAATATTATTTGATGGAAATAGTCTCTTTATCAAAAATTAATCATATACCATTATTAGTAGGGCTATGTGCATTACAATATCGCATTTCTTCTTTATTCAGAGCTACTATGCCCTTATTGTGCGTGGTCGAATGAAGAAGGGAGAAAGTGTCCTAATCCATGCTGGAACTGGTGGTGTAGGTCAAGCTGCCATCTCGATCGCTCTTCACATGGGCTGCACTGTATTCACAACTGTTGGTACACCTGAGAAACGAGAATTTATTCTCAAAAATTTCCCTGATGTAAGCAATTTTTAGAATTTCATTTCTTGCAAGTTTGAAACAATTTTAGGTTTTATTTACAATTCTTTACTTATATTATAGGTGAAACCATCCCACATTGGTAATTCAAGAGACACCAGTTTTGAGCAAATGGTACTAAGAGAAACAGAAGGACGTGGCGTTGATTTAGTTTTGAACTCATTGGCTGAAGATAAGTTGCAAGCTTCAGTAAGGTGCCTCGCAAGGCATGGTCGCTTCCTCGAAATCGGAAAGCTTGACCTCTCAAATAATTCACCATTGGGTAAATAACATGTCTAAGTTTTTGATACTTTGTCAGATAATGATCTTTATGCGTATTGTTTTTTATTCTTTAACATTTTAATTAATCTTACAGGTATGTCCCTTTTCTTGAGAAACACCACCTTCCACGGAATCCTTCTAGATGCTCTATTTGATGCCTCTTCTGATAACCCTGAGAAGATGGAAGTAGCACGATTGGTCCGTGACGGAATAAAAACAGGTGCTGTCAGACCACTCCCAACTACAACCTTCAATCACGCACAATTGGAACAGTCTTTCAGGTTTGTGCTACCTAACATATGGGTACATAAGACTATGCTCATCCTCTATGTTTTTTTCTGATATGCTTAATTTGATTTGTAGATATATGGCTACAGGCAAACACATTGGTAAAGTTGTTCTGAAAATAAGGGATGAAGAGCCTGAGAAAGTAGTGAAGCACCCAAAACAATTTTTGATGGAGTCTTCACCAAAGACTTATATGAATCCAGACAAATCTTACATACTTGTTGGTATGTATTGTTTCAATATAATTAATGATGTTGAAATTAATTTATGGCTCTATGCTTCAATAATAAGGAATAGAATTTAGGTTTCATATTGTTTTTATGTTCAGATATTATATGTTTGGTAAAAAAAATTACCAGCATTGTTGACAAACTGATTATTAACACATTTTCCTATTAAGGTGGTCTTGGTGGTTTGGGATTAGAACTGACACAATGGATGATTTCAAGAGGAGCTAAGAAAGTGGTTCTAGTCTCTAGATCAGGTGTCACTAATGGCTATCAGAACATGTGCATCCGTCGTTGGAAACTTTCAGGTGCTACTATTGTTGTCTCCACAACTAGTGTCACTGACATGAAGGGAGCTAAAAATTTGATAGATGAAGCAAACAAACTTGGTCCTGTTGGAGGAATATTCAATCTTGCTGCTGTGAGTTTTTATTTTTAGCATTGCTCAGAATGAAGATTCAGTCCAATAAAATAATAAACCCACATTATATGTTCTATTTTAGGTATTACGTGATGGCTTGTTCGAGAACCAGACAGAAGCTGATTTTGCAACTGTCTGTAGGCCTAAGATTGATTCAACAATTAACCTGGACATTGCCAGTAGGTCATGCGACCAGCTGGACTACTTTGTTACATTTTCATCAGTTTCTTGTGGAAGGGGAAATCTTGGACAGACTAATTATGGTCTGGCCAACTCTGCCATGGAAAGGATTTGTGAAGAAAGGCAAAGAAATGGTCTTCCAGGGGTAAACATTACTCTAATATTTTAATTATTTATTCTTAAAGCCTAAATGAAACTATATTTTTATTTTGTGTTTATTTAATTTCATCAGCTGGCTATTCAATGGGGTGCGATTGGTGATGTTGGTTTGGTTATTGATGCTCTTGGAGGTGACAATGAAACAGTTGTAGGAGGAACCCTACCCCAGAGGATAAATTCTGTCATGTCCACTATTGACTTCTTCCTCCAACAGCCGCATCCTGTCTTATCTTCATTGGTTATTGCTGAAAAGAAAAAGGCAACAGAAGGAGGATCTGTCAGTCTTGTTGATGCTGTCGCCAACATTCTAGGTATAATCAAAACATATTTCTTTAACTTATTTCAAAAACTATTCTTGGCCTTCAATTCAATTTCAAATTCTGGGGAGAAACTGTCCTTAAAGTCCCACTAGTACTTTTTCATGTTCTGTATTTGAAACTTGCATCAAGTTGAATAGATGTATCTAATTTTTATGTTATTCTTTTTAGGTATTAAAGATACAAGCAATGTACTTGCTTCGACCAATCTGGGAGAATTAGGCATGGACTCACTAATGGGCTCAGAAATTAAGCAAACCCTTGAACGAAATTACGATCTCGTTCTTAGTACCGGTGAAATCAGATCACTCACTTTTGGAAAACTTAAAGAACTTGCTGGTATGCAAACAACTACTGAACAAGTAGAGGTAAAACTGAATATTTTATAACACTTGTAATCCATTATTTTATAAAATAAGCTATAACTTTTATGATTTTTGTTTGCTTGTAGGAAACTAAAGTCAAAACAAAGTTAACACCAGCACAGACATTGGTCTCTATGCCGTCTGCGACTCCACTTAATGGCCATAAACCTTTTTTCATTGTCCACCCGATTGAAGGTGTTGTTAGTGTTCTTGAAGAGTTTACGTCCAACATACCGTTTAACGTTTATGGTTTGCAGTACACCAAAGATGTTCCTGATGATAGCATTCAGTCCCTTGCTGCATTTTACTTGCAGGTATGTACAATGTCACAATCTACTTTATTCCCTATTTATTGATCATTCAGGCTTAGTAATGATTAATTCATATATTACTTTAAAATTGCATTGTTTATCATCACTGAATAATTTAATATTTTATGCAGGCTATGAAGAGTATTGAAGTTCAAGATCCTGTATTACTTGGCGGATATTCTTTTGGAGCTTCTGTTGCTTTTGAAATGGCTTTACTATTAGAATCTCAAGGCAGATCTGTGCACCTCTTCCTAATTGATGGTGCCCCTGATTTCGTAAGGCTACGTACTTCTATGTACAGGTCCAAGAAGGGTGATGCTGATGAGTGTGATGCTTTTGCTTACTACATTACACTGTTCAAGACTGTTGATCATCAAGAGTATATAAAGGTAAATTATTAGTTTAAAGAGTTGGATAACTGCAAAATAATTGAGGGTGTTTAAAAACCTGAGCTATATTTCTAGTAATCTGGATTCTATGATTATTCACTGTTCCATTAAAAAGACTTTAACGATTTATTACCAATTTTGACAAAATTCAAAAAGAGAAACACAAAGTATACTTATTCATAATGTCATTATGCAATTTCAGCTCCAAAAAGAGTTCAAAGCCTTGACAGATTTCAATTCAAGATTGGAACTGTGTGCTGAGAAGTTGAAAGGTAATGGTGAATCAGAAGAAGATTTGAAGACTGCTATTGTAGCGTTCTATAAGAAATTAGCTGCCAGTGACATCTATAAGCCATCTGGTGTTTTCAAAGGAAAAGTCGTTCTTCTGAAGGTCGAACAAAACTTTGTCGATATCGATACTGATTATGGTCTCAAAAAGGTAATTTAATTTAATTTTTTTAATTATTTCCTGTTAAGTAGATTAAAAATGCTCAGCCAATTTTACAAATTTATATAATTAAACGGAAATGACTATGTTAATATCAGAATTGACATGCTTTTAATCTTAGCCCCACAGAAAACAGACAAACTATGTAGTCTCTAATCGCATTAGTGTTAGTATAGGATGCAAATTTTCATCTATAGCTATTTTTTTCAGTATGATGCTGAAAAATGATTTTTTTTCTTTTTGTGATCGAAGCCTCTATTTTGATTTTTAAAAAAATATTTTTTTTTCTATACTTTTTTTTATAATATTAATAGTCTATCATAATATTCATCATATATTCATAACAAATACATAACATTCCACTTATCGACACAATATCACCCAAACCCACTCGTTCTTCCGCTTTCCTACACCCTGTTACCTGGACTTAATAAAAAAAGATTAAAAAGACATTGGCCAAGAGACCTACTGAAAATTTGATATTTCATTCCAAAACTCAATTTTCCTGTACAATAGCAAAGAGAAAAACATCTGGATCAAATTTGCTGGATGCGCAATTGCGCAGGTGCAAATGAAAATTAAATAATAATAATAATAGTCTAGGGTACTAGACTTAAATTATACTTTTCTTTTGGTGTATAAATACAAAACTCTTTAGTTCAAACAGTCATTTAATTCATTTTTTCATTACATATAAACGTTTCGACACACGAGTGGTCATTTTCAATACACGCTTCACATCACCATTTAGTCAGTACATCTCAATCTGCAAAAAAACATCTAAAAAATATTCGAAAAATCATAAAACTTAACATTATAAATTTTTTTATATATAAAAACATGAATTTTCTTAACGCTTTATATCAGCCACACCACTATACATCATCAAAATGTATTGCATAAATGTTACAATTTTTACATCATTGTTGTCCCTACAATAGTACATAGATACCTTTTTTTTCCTGTAGACTAACATTTAAAGGAAGCTGGGTGAGGTCCACCTATAGTCAGCCACTGCAACTAATAAGTAGAGCTGGGACTTTGATTTTTTACTTTGAACAGAATTGTTTGCCACAAGAGAAACAGATTTATTTTTAAGGGTTTAATTTTTATAGGCTATCTCAATCTGACTATGGTCCTTGAAGAACCTTGGCCTCCTCAACAATTCTCCTCCGCTCAGAGCGATCCTCTGCGGCTCTTCTCCATCTTCTCACTCCCAGAAGCTGTAGGTCAGCCTTGACATCTTCGAGCCATCGTAGTCTGGGTCTACCTCTTCCTCTTCCGTCTAGGCATCCCTCCATTACCTTCCTTGGTAGTCTTTCCTGATCTATTCAATGCACATGACCCAACCATCTTATTCTCCCTTTTTTAATATGTTAGGTTCTTTATTGGTTTTTATCCATATTTTTTTCTCAGGATTTTCTTCTCCCAAGCATTAATGAAACCCTCTTGTCGCTTTATAAGGGTCTATGCCTCCCTAGCAAATGCCACTAGTGGTCAGAGAACGGTCTTATATACTCGCACTTTGATCTCTCAGGATATATTTCGATTTAGAAGAATTTTCTTGAGAGCCCAATAGCATTTAATGATACATTTTTATAGTAGTAACTGTATTAATATTAATAATTTAATTTACAGAAACATTAATATCTTTGGAAGCTTTATGAGAATTGTATTTACTAATTATTATTACAAACTTTCAGATCTGCAAACAGAACCCAGAAGTTCATTCCTTTTCAACCACTCACCAGGAAATCGTCAAAGGCCAGGTAGCTAAGGAAGTAGCTGACAAGATCATTAAAGCTATAAAATCATGATATACAACTTCCAAGGGTAAAAGAAAACGCCATCGTAATGGTCGTAGAAGAAAAAAAGCAAATTCATCTAGTAACGTCTAGGATATACTAAGTCAGTGAAATTGAACTGTTTCATGTACATGATAATGTTTCAACAAAGATATATCATAGAGGCACAAGTTACATAATTAATATGTATAAGGTCTCTCATTCCATTGTATAGGTAGTACATATCTAGATTGTGGAAATCTATATCTCTCTTTATGTATTGTAGCAATGATAGAACTTTTATTACTATTAAGGTAAAAATGTGGACAAATTTGTTATTTATTTTCCTTATGTAAATATTATAAAATTATATTTTGAGGTATAATTTTTAATTTTTAAGCATATTTATGTATAGACACTATTGTACAGTTACTATTTTCTAACACTATCGTATAATTTGTGAATTATGGCTGTTTGACTGAGATCTATTTTATTGTGATTAAATAAAATTTAATTGATATTTTCAAAATACTTGCTTGATTCACCCTTGGATTTTCCATATTTATTTTTAAATTATAATTTAATTTATATTTTATAAATTATACCTAAGTTTTCTGAATTTGTTAAGTGAAAAAAGTTGTTGATCAATTTAAGGTTATACCTGAGACCATGTTTTTAAAATGTATTTTGTTCTATTATTCAGTTATTGATTGAAAATATGAGTTTAGTTTAGCATATTTATGTGGAATGAAGCTGATTTCATAATAATATACATACATAAATGCATATATTAATTTAGGTTACTTGAAATAAAAAATGTGTTGAGATTTTTGACTCCAGTACATACTTTCAAAATACTAGGTGTTATTAGTCATTTGATGAACTAATTAAAAAAACTATTATTTTTTGCACAATTAGCACAGGTGCTTATTCAGAGCTACCTAATAAATTTTTCAGTAGAGTATATAAATAAAAGTTCCTCTAAAGAATAGCCAGTAACTTAGTCTGTCCTATCAATACTTATTTCCTCCATATTTTTATAATGATATGATTGGTTTCTATATGGTAGCTAATGTTGAATTCCTCTTCCTCTCCTCTGTAATTCCTCTTCTGTGTATCATGTATATTGTACTATAGACAGAATTAAATGCTAAACAAATAAACTGGTCAGCACTAAGAAATCAAAAAGAAAAGGTAAATTTGGATGAATTTAACAAGATGAATGCCACTGTTCCAGATAATTTACTTGTGTTTAATTGCTCAAGTTTAAAGTCAGCAGGAGGTAAGGGAATGTGCTCGTTTAAAGAATTTTTGATACATTGTGAATCAGTAGACATGTCAAGAGGGACTAATAAAGTAATTGTAAGTTTCCCTTTTATCATTAATGATAATGAAGAAAAGGCCAATTTTGGGAGCTTGAAAACAATTCATCAAATAAATTATCATAGTGTTTTTTAAATAATTAGAATTTTTGTTAATGAAGATGATGATGTTAGTATTTTATTGTGGAAAGGGCCAGCAGAGGTCCGAAACTATCTGTGGGGTAAAGTGAAGAAAAAACATTGAGGTCTTCACCGCTGGTTGGAATAAATTGTTTAATAAGGGACTGGAATTGGACTTTAGATATCAATCTGTGAAAGTGAACACATATGGAATTAGGATGTTAAAGTAATTAATTGTATTTGCTTTATTTGTGTTGTATAATGTGGAATTTCTTGTATTTATTTTATTTGCACTTTGTAACTAGGACGTTTCAGTAATTCCTTGTATTTGTTTTATTTTTAATTAGGATGTTAAAGTAATTCCTTGTTTTATTTTATTTGTATTTTGTAATTAGGATGTTAAAGTAATTCCTTGTATTCATTTTATTTGTATTTTGTAATGCTTGTGTATATTATAAAATACTTCCTTATATTTATTTTATTTATATTGTGGAATTAGGAAGACTTGCTGAAGTAATTACTTTTATATATTTTATTTGTATTTTGTAATGCGGAATTAGAAGGATGTGTTGAAGTGATTCCTCTTCTGTGTATCATCTATATTTTATGTTATCTGTGTATTATAGACAGACAACACTGTAAAGTGACAGTTGAGACCATGTTAGCTGTGCCATCCATGTAGCATTCAGTATTGTCTAATTAGCATCAGTTTCTGGTTATGACTGGATCATCATTGGTGTGTAGTGTTGTCTCTGTCTATATGTGTATATATAGTGTTATATCCATTAAATCTATTCTCGTATCATTATAACTTGTACCAAAACAATAGCAGGGAAAACAATAGCACTTTATCACCTTTTTACTCTCTATGTTAAAAGCTAATTCAATTGCACAATTGTGGTTTTGATCACGTTTATCCACAATTAATATATGTATGCTACCAGGGATGCTTTTATCTTTGTTAGGGGAGTGTCAGTTACTTGAACATAACTGAGTGAAACAAACATACACAAGAAATGGCTTATAAGAAAAATACTTTCTGTTTTTAAATATTATTGCATCCTGTAAATAAATTGTGTACAGTTAATAAAAAGCTCGATAATTAAATTATTAGTTTGGTTAATTGGTATGTCAAAGGATCATCACTCTTCAACTCATTGCTGAAATGTTGTAGGATTAATTCATAGCTTCATTTAGTTTTACATGTCACAGATCAGATATGATGACATTCCTAATTTAGCATCAAGGATCGCACCACTAGAGGTAAAGTAACATATCATAGCATGGCTGGCTCTACATCCCGTCACCGAGACTGGGCCTCCTCCAAAAGCCTTCGCCAGTCTATACGATCAGCTGCAGCAGCTCTCCAGTTTCGGACTCCCAGTAGAGCCCGTGCGTCCGATGTCACTGAGTCCTCCCATCTGACATTTGGGCTGCCAACCCTTCATTGTCCATGCATCCTTCCGGACAGCATCCTCCCGGGTATCGCCAAATCATCCATACGTGCAACTTGCCCGGCCCATCGAAGTCGTCCTATCTTGATGAACTTGACCAAGTCTATATCCTTATAAAGGGCGGCTAGTTCAGCATTTCTCCTCCTCCAAATTCCATCCTCTCTAACAGGGCCAAAAATCCTTCTCAAGATTAGTCTCTCGAAGATCAAAAGTCTACTTTCATCTTGCTTCTTAAAGGCCCACGCTTCCGATCCATAAGTTAAAACAGGGGGGACCAACGTTTTGTAGATAGTGATCTTGGTCCTGTTAGAGAGGAATCTGCTTCCAAAATGCTTCACAAGGCCAAAGTAGCACCGTCTCGCCGCTGCTATCCTCCTGTTGACTTCTCGAGAGATGTCGTTTCTGGAGTTGATCTCAGACCCGAGGTAGACAAAGCTGCCTACCTTTTCGAAATTATATCGTCCAGCCTCAAAGGTGCAGGTTCCTAGTTCATCTCCTCTGACTCTCATATACTTGGTCTAAGCTTCATAAATGTTCAACCCAAGTTTCTTTGCTGCATCTTCTATGGACAAAAATGCTTCTCGTAATGCACGTTCCCATCTAGCGGTAATATAAAAATCGTCAGCGACCCCCAGAAGCTGAACTGTACTGTTAAGGAGGGTTGCGTTAAGTTGGATTCTGGACATACGTTCTACTTTCTCCGCAGCGAAGTTAAAAAGAAGACAGGCAAGAGCATCCCCCTGTCTTACACTGCAGTTAGTATCAAAGTCCTCCGACAGATCACTCCCCACTCGTACTGCACACTTTGACCCCGACATCATCATTTTCACGAGGCGTATCAATTTAGTTGGGTCGTTCATTTCCAACAGGGCCTGATAGAGCTCCGGCCGAGTTACGCTATTGTAGGCGGCTTTAAAATCAACAAAGAGGTGGTGGGTAACTGTTCTATACTCTTTGCATTTTTCCAGCATCAGCCTCAATGTGAACAGTTGGTCTAATGTGGACCTCCCGTCTAAATCCCGCTTGATATTTGCCTATCTCCCTCTCAGCATGAGGAACAAGTCTCTCGAACAGGATGTTAGAGAGAACTTTATAAGCGCATGAGAGGAGCACTATGCCTCGATAATTGTCACAGTCCAACTGGTCCCCCTTTTTGTGCAATGGGCAGATAATTCCCCTTTTCCAATCCTCAGGCATCTTCTCTTCTTCCCATATCTTCAAAATGAGGTTATGAGGTTCCTTTCTCAGTTGCATTCCTCCATAGTGTATCAGCTCTGCCTGGATTCCATCCAAACCCAGAGCCTTGTTGTTTTTAAGCTTCTCCATGGCCGCTCCTATCTCTTCATCATCTGATGGCTCGGCATCGTTAGAGAAGTCGTCCTCTTCTCTGGCTATTTCTCCTTCAAAGTTCTCTCTTTGAAGCGCACCGCTGAAGTGCCTTGCCCATCTCTTCAGGATTCCCCCTCTTTCCGTCAACAGAGTAATATACCAGAAAATGAAAGGGCCGAGAAATTGGCGAAGAAAGAAGCATTTATTGCTCCAATAGTACCAGAACCATGGAGCGGGGTTCCCCTTCCCCTGGCTAAGGATACAATTAACAAACTAGCCAAGAGGAAGATAAAATCACGTTGGGATAGAGCCAAGATAAGGCATACTAAACTTTTTATAAAGGATCCCAATGATAATCTTTCTGAGAAAATCAAGAAAGAAGCCGCTCACATTTCGAGAACCGACCTCAAAAGTATGGTTGAAACCATCGCTGGGCACTGTAAACTCAGGAAACACATGCATCTCTTGGGCATTGAACAAGAACCTCGGTGCAGATGGTGCACAGAGGAGGACGAAACCCCCTGGCACGTTCTCTTTGAATGTATAGCACTAAGCCGAAAGAGGACATTTGACCTTGGTCCTGGAGGACACGCCGATAACGCGGAAAAAATATTTTCATGCTCCGATAAAAATCTCTGCAAATTGGCAGCTGAAGAATTGTTTAAAGGGGTAAAATCCATCACCTTCTTGATATAAAATCTGGCCAGTCGCCTTTTATATTGATAACGAGAGACCTATGTGTCGTAAGCGAGTGAAATACAAAGAAAGGAATTCAGGATCCAAGAAAGATTGGAATTCAGGATTCAAAAACAGATTGAAGAAATATTAAAATGAAGAGAGACAGTTGTACCAAAAATATTATTTTCCTTAAAACAAGGTACGTCAACTTACAAAAATTTATGAAACTATTTTAATACATAATATTATGTGATATATAATTGATTTCGTTTATTTCATAGGAATTCACTTTAAATTTTAAATCAAGATGGTAATGCTTAAACAACACTTGTAGTACTGCGCATGAAAAAAAAATGAAAGCCAAGTTTTTCCCTTCTAAAATTAAATACTTTTAAAGTCTTTTTTCCCCCACCTTTTCCTTTTTTCTTTCTTTCCTTTATTTTATATTTAAACAATCAAGAGAAGAACTTGACATTATAAGAATAATTTAAATGAAGAGAGACAGTTGTGCAACAAGTATTATTTTCAATAACAAAAAAAGTAAGTATAACATTTACAATTATGTAAAACCTATATATAATAAACTGGATAGTTCAAATGATGTATTGAATTTGTCAGGGAGTGCAATCAATGAATAACACAAAAAATAAGTTTTGCTTATTTTTTGTGTAATCCATTGACTGCACCCCCTGACCCATTCAATATATTATATAAATGTTTTAGATTGATTTCATTTTAATTTTTTAATAAATGGAATTAAAATCAAGAAATTATTAGGCAGTCTACAGAGAAGTTTTGGTTCCTAAAATTGGATTTTGACAGAAAGTAAGGTAAACCATTGTTTTTCTTTTAAAACTTAATTATTAAATTTGTTGTTATGTTTATTTTAGTAAAAATTAAATATTAATTATATTCATACTTATAAACTATTTTTCTGAAATTTAAAAACAAGTCTTTGAAGTTAAAAAGAATATTTTCTGACCTCCACCCAGACCATTTCCTTAATACATAAACAAAATCAACTAATACTATTAAACAGATTTTTAGAGATAGTTTATTCTGTATATAGAAATGTATTTAAAATAAAAAGTATTAATAAGATTTTAATTTATTCTATGATATTCTTAAAATTAGATCAGAAATAAATTAAAATTATCACTGAACTTCTACCTTAACTCTTCTAGTGCTCCTACTACAGTTTACCCGATGTAATAGCAAGTAATGTCTGCAGCAACAGTCATGTATTAAATGAATCATGAAGATGAGTTTATGTTTCCTTTTTATTCTGTCTACTGGATAGTTATTTAAGTATTTATTTATTTTAGCTTTGTATAGTTATAATAATCTGGTTAAGAGAAAGTGAAAAGTATGTAAAAATAAACTTTGTATTTACTTAAAAATAAGCTAGGTTTTTGAGAGAGTAGAGTGGCTAAAATGGTAATTTCGTTAAATGAATAAGCTTAATTTCTTTTTTTTTTTAATCTATTTGTTAACTATTAATCTAATGGCCTTTGGTTTAAGAACGGCCTATGACTAATAACTTTTTTTTTTCTGGATATAAATCTGATTAATCCATCTATTTAACCAGTTAAGTAAGTGCCCTTAATTGAAGAAACACCTAGCAGTGAATTTATCGAATAAAACTTCTTTGCTTGGTTTAGAAAATGTAAAGTTCCTAGCCTAGTACCAAACCCTCAAGATTCTTCCTGAGTTTAGAGTGCCCAGTAATGGCTTCAACCATACTTTTGAAGTGAATATATTTAGATTACAGTGCCTCGTATGCTATCTTCTACTATTTATGACTACATAAGTGTAACCAATTAAAGCTCTAGTTGTTAAATTATTGTTTATCTTAATTCATTTACTTATTTAATTATATCTAAAAGCTAATAATGGGAAACCTTGTGAAACAGAAAAAGGTTTCTGTTGAATAGAGACAATCGTTTTATTATTTAGAATATTTAAAAATATAATAAGTAATTATTTTTACGAAGAGTCGAATGTACAAGTTAGATGCCTGTAATTTGTTCACCTTTTTTTTTAATGAATAAATTTTTAAATTTATTCCTCACATATCATTTCTTCAAAAGAACGGTGTCATTACTCAAAAAACCTAATATTGCAATGGAGATATTTGAAAGTTACATGTGAGTTAAAAAAATAAAAAATTTGGTTATTGATACAAAATTCTTTTATTAAGCACTAAAAATTTTTTAAAAGCTTGAAACTTTTTCTTTCAATGCCATTATTCCCATAAAATTTCAAGTTCAAACATAATACAACTCAAAATATGACTTTATTAAAAATGTTGAAAATGGAATATCAGATATGCTGTTTCTGAATTCTGAATCAATCAATACAATTGATTCTGAAAGCTTAACTAAAAAAATGCCAAATTTCGAGTTTATGTTGTATGTAGTTCTTTTGAAGGAGCGAATATAGTTCTATACTGTTGGCAGATTTTTCTGTTTGATCTTTAAAAGGATCAAATACCTGTTTTACCTTCTGTAATGTACTGGTATATTCGTATATATATATATATGTATTTATATTATGGTATATCGTATATATATATATATATATAAATGTGCTACATTAAATCAATATATATCCCTGTTAACATAAAACAAATTTATGCATTATTGATTAATATTAAAGATTTTATATTTTGTGTTTCTGTTTTTTATTTAGTTTATTAAATTTTTGGATGTTCATAATGAACTTCATAATACACATATTTATTGTTTTTAATTTGGAGAAACTATTTAATTTTTGTTATAGTAAAATTATTTATGCAATGTTATTAATTAATAATCTGTAGTAATTGTTCATCCTTTTTGCACCCCCTTATCTAATAAAAGCTTATCATTATATTAGTATTTTAATTTCATTATATCCTTTCATCATCACTTACCTTTTATAATTTATAGTTGTACAGTAATTTCTTTTACAGTATTTTGCAACTTTGTGTTCATACTATAATAACTAGTCACCATCTTAAACAAATCTATGGTGCCTATTGGCATTGTCAATGCTTTTCCATAACTCCATGGAATAGTTCTATGTATATTTTATATTTCATATTGGTATGATAGTTCCGATAACGTTTAAGATAACGTAGATGTCGCCACTTGAATAACGTCTAAGGCAGTTTTAAGGTTTTAAAACATATTTAATTGATATTTTATCCATTTTTTTGTGCAAATTAGCAAAGTTTAATTTTTTTGTAAATTTTTCAATCATCAATTGTGAATGAAATCCTTCTATACCCCTTAAAAACAACCAAACAAGCCATTAACGTTCTGATAACGTAGATCGCGCCACTTTTATAACGTCTAAGGCAGTTATAAGGTTTCAAAACATATTTAATTGATATTTTTTCAATTTTTTTGGGCGAACTAGCAAAGTTTAATTTTTGTGTAAATTTTTCAATCGTTAATTGTGAATGAAATCCTTCTATATTCGCAACAAAATAGGAAACCAAGCCAATAACGTTTTGTTAGTTCAATAACAGTCTGAGTAACAAAGATGTCGCCGCTTGAACGTCTAAGGCAGTTATAAGGTTTTAAAACATATTTAATTGATATTTTTTTTTGGTGAATTAGCAAAGTTTAATTTTTTTTTAATTTTTCAATCAGTAATTGTGAATGAAAATGCCTCGGGCTTCAGCTCTTATTGAAATCATGTCGAAGTGCTATTTGGTTATTGGCGAGTGAAACGATGAAGGAGTTATTCCAATAATAGGCTCGTTCTGGTAACACGTTATCACAGTACCGTTATTTTTCAATAACACATTTTAGACTGCTACGTTATTTCGACCTCACCACTACGTTATTTTATGCGACGTTATTTTGGACCTACCACCACCTTATTGAGGTTGTCTTTTGTGCTGATTCAGTTTACCTGTCATTTGTTAATTATTTGAGATATGGCAAATTAATGCAGGTCATTGCGAGGAATATTTAAGTAGTCACATGGAAGAATCAATGATGCATCTTTTGCCGTGTTACAATTAAGTGATTGTCAAATATATCGTTCTGTACTGGGATTCAGGCAAATATGACTATTCAATTTTTCAACTATTCCTAAAAATTATGAATTATACATACATATTTCTGTTCAAAGAAAAAATTTGGCTTAAAGAATTAGGAAACAGGATGTTTTCATACCCTTCATGACAACTCTTCCTTAACTAAAAGAATATTGCTAACTGTAGGTACCACCATCATTAGATTCAGATCCATCACCATCCATTTCCATGGGATGAAAGAAGTCTAAGAGGAAAAAGGATTTGTTTGTATCAAAGTTTTTCCCTGTACTTAATTCTACTAGTGTCCTCACTTAGTCACCAGTAAGTCTCTCTTATTCTCTTCTGTAAGGCTTGGAAACATTAAATTCAGGAGTTCTTTTGGTATCCATTCTTGAGAGCAAAAGAATAAATATCATAATATGCTACGAATATTTTCAAATGTTATCTTGGTTCACTTATTTTGCCTTTCATTTTGAGTTCACAATGGTTTTATCATCAATTACTCTTCATATTATTGTGTTGACTTGTGAGACAAAGAAAAACTGATTCTGAATTGAGGCAATGCATGGCAGCCTTATGGGAAAGAGAACAAAAATAATTGTATTACAACTACACTGCATATTTTACCCCTTAGAACAATTTGTGTTTTTAATGGCAAGATTGGTTTTTATAAATATTTTATTTTCAACTGTTTTATGTTAATAAATAATGTCATTAGACATAATTCTTATATTAACCTAGAAACAGACAGAATATATAAATTGCTATAATTCAACTTGACAAATAATACAATTCAGTTGAATTTTGTAAAATAAGAGAAGGCAAACTGTTCTCTGGAGAAGCAACTATGTGGAACGACTGATAATATATTTTAAAAGGTCTGTAAATTAAAAACAAAGTAAATAAAATAAAAGTGAAGGGTCACTTAATTAGGAACCTGTTTAAGATAATTGAAAAAGATACTAATAGCTTCAAGGAAACCTACATACAGAACTATAGGAGAAAAGTATTGGTCCCTATTAAAAGACCTTTATTAAATTTTGGAAATGGGCCATATTGAGTAACATGATTGGGTATTCAGAATTGGGTAAATTTACTTAACATAAGGAAAAAAAGAAGACACCATCATCAGATCCCCAGCCTTTAGGAAAGTTAAAGGTAGAAGAAACTTAGTAAAAGAGGGCATTTTGAAGAAGATAGTAACAATTGAAACTAAATAGAGGAGAGGACTTTCTCGTTACACACATGATTGATAAGACTACTTTCAACTGACAAACCATCCCTGGCCAATAAAGTGAGATTGACCTGAATGATTGCACCAATATGTTAAAATTAATTTTGTAATATTGAAAAATTACCCCTTCTTTTTTTTTCTGTACCCTTTTGCTACAGCCTATCCTGGGGCCTCAGAACATTAACCTTTTTTTTTAGAGTCGACTAGAACTCAGTATCGATTTGGAATTCCATCTCTATCTTAGTATAGTCTAGTAGTAGTCAATTTGTTTACTTCTTGCATAATTGAAGTCCTATTGAAAAAACTGGAAATATGGAACTGAAACTGAATTTTTTTTTAAACTAATAAGGAACTAGGAATACTCCAAAATTTCTGGAATGAATTTAGTATGTTAAACTTCAAAAACTAATGGAAGACTAATAATTGGAAATATTAAAACCTAAAGTGTTAGTTAATTTTGTCAACTAAAACTTTCTAGGACCCAGTTATACAATTGACACAGCCTGCTCTAGCTGTATGATGGCCTTCCACCAAGCAGTGGAAGCAATAAGAACAGGACAATGTGATGCTGCCATCGTCCTTGGTGCAAATGTCATATCAAACTGTACTTCTTCACTACAATACTTCATGTTGGGTATGTTTATGTATAAACACCGGAACTAATACTGATGGAAGCAAAACAGAGGGCATCACGTTCCGTTCAGGACAAGCCTTAAAAGAGCTGATCCTTAGGTTTACAGGGAAGCTCGGGTAGACCCGGCTGATGTCTATCAAATATGGGTCATGCTGAACCTGCATCTGGTGTTGCCTCAATTGCTAAGATTTTAGTGGCCATTGAATCTGGAGTAATCCCTACCAATCTACATTTTATAAGTCCTTGACTTGATATTCCTGGATTAAGCGATGGGCGCTTACAAGTAATTAATTAACTTTTTGGATATTATTTTTATGTCTATAAATTAACAATTTATTTAGTAAATAATGTTATGTTCCACTATTAATAACTAATATAAACTTTGTATGAAGTGGAATGGTGGACTAGTAGGAATAAATTCTTTTGGTTTCGGAGGCTGCAATGTTTATGTCATACTTGGGTCAAATCCTTAGCCAAAACCACCACCAGCCAAAATCAGTATCCCAAGAATTGTTATAGCTTCTGGCAGAACACCAACTGCCCTTAATAATTTTTTACAAAAGGTAAATAATTTAATTTAAAAAAAATTATACCTGGATCTGGGATCTGAGTTAAGAAATGTCAAGTGGCCAATACCTTGCTTAATTTTTGTGTTATCATTGACATGCAGTCAAAGGGGATGCACCCCTGACCAATTCAATCCATCATATAAATAAATATAGATATTATGATGAAACTTATCAAAATTGATTCAGGAATGGTCAAAATGGGCATTTCTGTTGTACTATGAAGACCAAAAGAAGTCCTGTACTGAATTTTAGTTCGATAATCTAATGAGAATGATTGTTGTATGAATTATTGTCGGTTGAAAAGTGCTCAGAGATGATGAAATGATTGCACTTTTACACGACACTCACATACAGAAGGTCACAGGTAATCCTTTCAGAGGATTTAGTGTACTTTCTGGAACACCTATTCGAGAAGTTGCTGCAAGTACATTTTTGATATTATTGTTGGAATTTTTTTTTCCACGGTTTTAATATTTATGTTAGGTCTCTTTTTATTTTTCAATATTTACTTATTGATATTATTAATGTTTCAGGCACTGTTATGTTCCTAGTCAATATATTTGATGGGTCTGGCGAGTTTGAGATTTGTGAAAGTGGAGCTGTTGTGGTCAGAGGAAAAATGAAGGACTCAGTCGGCTATGAGAAGGAGTCTCTCTCTATCTTGGACCTCTTCCAAAACCAGTCAAAGACAGTTTTGAACTACAGAAGAATGAAATTTACAAAGATCTTTGCCTAAGGGGTTATGATTACAAAGAGATTTTCAGAGGCATCATCAGAAAATCATCATCGATCCTATTGCCCACCAGGCAAATTTACAGGAAGCAGAAAGTAAGAACTACTTATTAATATGATTCAATGATATCTTTAGGCTGTTCTCTGCTTTACAACATTTGAATTTTTCCTTTTCTTCTAGGTGTTCCTGTTAGATACGATTCATATCTTGGTGTAGTGCAGTCAGGAGGTGTGGAGATTCGTGAAATTAAAACAAGTCTTGCTCCAAGAAGGCAACAGACCCAGGCGGCTCCTTTGACTGAAAAATATATTTTCGTTCCATTAAATAATAATAAAGTAAGTGCTCACTTTGACATTAACACTCTCTTTTTCCTAAATCTCCTACTATATTAAAAAATCCCGGCCGGGGGCATATCTTTTCTCTTTAAAATAAAAATAAAATATTTAAAATTCAAAACAGCTGTCCAATAATTGTAAAAAATTATAAATAGTAATAGGACGTAAGTCAACATGATCCAAAAATTAAAATTGATTTAGGGTATGAGAAATAAAACCGTTTTCCAGTTGTTGTTTATTCATTAATTTTCACTCTTTAGAGACGTTTCGACACTATGGCGTCATTCTCAATCTTTTCTTCTCCTGCATCTTTTAACTGGAAAGTCATACTTTTAAAAATTCTTAGGAGATCATTAGTCCTCCATGGTCAATAAATAATATTGCATTACAAAACCTACAATTACAATTAAAATTAATGTTCAAAGAACATTCGTTCTCCTGTTTACATCGCAAAAAGTTGCGAGAACACGGGGACATGGGATCGGATAAGAGAAAAGATTTGTCCCTTGCCGGGAGGCGACCCTGGTGGCTCAATTGGTCGGAGCACTGCGCTGTCACGGAGAGACAGAGGTTCCGGGTTCGAATCCCGGCCGGGGGCATATCTTTTCTCTTTAAAATAAAAATAAAATATTTAAAATTCAAAACAGCTGACCAATAATTATAAAAAATTATATAAAAAAATGTTTATTTCCTACGTAGATAATGCCAAAGGCAGAAGTAGTCACCTCTCAAATCCTGTTGGCTGTTGAAAGCTTCCCATAAGTAAGAAAATAAAAATTGTGGAATATGTTGGAAAACAAACTGTACCTATTATGCCTTCGGTTCAATGTGTGTTGGCGGCGGAACCAGAATTGTGGGTAACAGAAATTAACGTTTTTACCAAAAAACAATTATGTGTTATATTTTAGATTAAAAAAAAATCTTTCTTTTAATCAGGTTGACATTTCTATTGCTACCACTGAAGAAATAGACAAGAGTGCTCTTAGTGATGTTAACTTCATAAATAAGAACTTAAATGAAGATCTTTTAGATGACAGTTACAATATTTTAATCGGTCATAAACTCCTCTCCAATGGACAACTTCTCAACAATGCTTCTGAAAGCGTTGTTGAATGGATCGAAGGGCTCCTGTCATTCTATAAGTAAATTCTCATTTTTTTCTTATTCTCTTGTTATATTCTATTTAAGGAAAAATGTCATTGTACTATTTTTGTTTAGACCAGAAAATTATCCTGGAAAAGAAGTTTGCACGGTTTATTATGTACCTTTGAACTTCCGATATATTATGCTGGCCAATGGGGAGCTCCCTCCTGATGCACTTCCAGGGGATATGGCAAACCAGGTATCTAATACTTTTTTGTAAGAGGTGGTATTTAGATTGGTGTATATTGTAGAGTCATTTAAATATTTTCATAAAATATCCTTATCATTATAAATCTTTTAATAAATGCACAATGTATTAGGAATGTATCCTTGGACTTGAATTTTCTGGAAGAGATTTAAAAGGAAATCGTGTGATGGGGTGTGTCGCAGCTTGTAGTTTAGCTACTACTGTTGTGGCAGATCCAGATTTTATGTGGACTATCCCTGCCAAATGGTCCTTGGAACAGGCCTCTACAATCCCTGCCGTCTATGCCACAGTAAGCATATCATTGGTTGTTTATAAAATTTTAAAGATCCAGTAGGTTTCTCTCATTTTACATTGTATGGTCTATCATGACGTAAAATATTATTTGATGGAAATAGTCAATTTATCAAAAATTAATCATATACCATTATTAGTAGGGCTATGTGCATTACAATGTCGCATTTCTTCTTTATTCAGAGCTACTATGCCCTTATTGTGCGTGGTCGAATGAAGAAGGGAGAAAGTGTCCTCATCCATGCTGGAACTGGTGGTGTAGGTCAAGCTGCCATCTCGATCGCTCTTCACATGGGCTGCACTGTATTCACAACTGTTGGTACACCTGAGAAACGAGAATTTAGTCTAAAAAATTTCCCAGATGTAAGCAATTTTTAGAATTTCATTTCTTGCAAGTTTGAAACAATTTTAGCTTTTATTTACAGTTCTTTACTTTTATTATAGGTGAAACCATCCCAATTACTAAACAAAGTTTAAATTATTATGTTAAAATAATAATGAAAAAATAAACAAAATTAAAGTTATCTTTCTTTTACAAAATATTTGCCTGATTCTTTTTGATTAAAATAAATACTCTTCCATAAGACCATTCAACTATCCAGGCTTAACAATTATGCTCATCCTCTATGTTTTTTTCTGATATGCTTAATTTGATTTGTAGATATATGGCTTCAGGCAAACACATTGGTAAAGTTGTCCTGAAAATAAGGGATGAAGAGCCTGAGAAAGTAGTGAAGCACCCAAAACAATTTTTGATGGAGTCTTCACCGAAGACTTATATGAATCCAGACAAATCTTACATACTTGTTGGTATGTATTGTTTCAATATAATTAATGATGTTGAAATTAATTTAGGGCTCTATATTTCAATAATAAGGAATAGCATTTAGGTTTCTTATTGTTTTTATGTTCAGATATATATTTGGTAAAAAAATTACCAGCATTGTTGGCAAACTGATTATTAACACATTTTCCTCTTAAGGTGGTCTTGGTGGTTTGGGATTAGAACTGACACAATGGATGGTTTCAAGAGGGGCTAAGAAAGTGGTTCTAGTCTCTACATCAGGTGTCACTAATGGCTATCAGAACATGTGCATCCGTCGTTGGAAACTTTCAGGTGCTACTATTGTTGCCTCCACAACTAGTGTCACTGACATGAAGGGAGCTTAAAATTTGATAGATGGAGCAAACAAACTTGGTCCTGTTGGAGGAATTTTCAATCTCGCTGTTGTGAGTTTTTATTTTTAGCATTGCTCAGAATGAAGATTCAATCCAATAAAACAATAAATCCACATTATATGTTCTATATTCAGAAAACCAGTAGAATTTAACGAGGGTGATAACGTTTTAGTACAAGACAAGTTTACTAAATTGTAGGAAAGGGCACTTATAGTTAAAAAGCTTAAATTTAGGTCATATTTAGTAAGAATTAATGGCAAAATGTATAGGCGCAATTCAGTTTTTATTTAAGAAATAGAATCCTCCTCCATCGGAGGATGCTGAATCACACTATTACAAACATAACAACCTTGATTTTGATGACACTGCTGATGACTTAAATTATGAAGACATAGACAGAACTGCTGAGGGTTTAAATAACTCGGGTTGTTCCTTGAATTAACTTAAATTAAATTCTTTCTCTGTATTTTGTTTTGGTTTTCATACTTTGTTTGTTTTTGTAAGTTCTTGCTCTATATTTTTTCTTTCTCCAAACTTTATTTCGAAGTAAGTATTGTTACAATTTAGATCATAAGTTAATACTGAAAAAAAATTGTAAATGTATTTTGTTTTGTATTTAAAACTTAAGTGTATATGTATTTTGTTTTGTATTTAAAACTCAAGTGTATATGTATTTTGTTTTGTACTTTAAACTTAAAGAGTATATGTATTTTATTTTGTATTTAAAACTTAAGGAGGGGGATGTTAGGTTGATAACCAACAGTATAACCTGTGGGTTACCTCCTGTACAGTTACAGTTATACAATTGTATTTGTGAGCACATGTGTAATAAAGTGTGTAATATTATTAACTGTTATTAAATAGTATATCCAAACATTATCAATGTATCTTCTTTATTCTGTAATATACAGTAATAAGTCAATGAAATTTTATTTTTCTTAACAGTTTTTTAACAATTCTCGATCAAATAATAAATTTACATTGACTGCACCCTTAAGATTTATCACAGGTAGATTACATCACAATTTAACAGTGAACATTGTTTTTTCGAGTTTTTTTTAAAAATATACTGTCATTTATAAGATAATGATTGTATTTTTATTTTGTAGAGATCCGAAAATTCCCACCGGATTTTCCGAGATGGAAAACATTCAAATTGCCGAAGATAACCGTTCGAACGGTAGCCAAACTGAAGACATTGTCATTTCTGGGATTTCAGGAAGATTTCCCGAATCAGAAACTGTCCAAGAATTCATGGAGAATCTTCTGGCAGGGAAGGATTTGGTCACTGATACAGAGCGTCGCTGGGAACGAGGTGAGTACTGTATTTGTAATTATTTTAATTACCACAAATAAATAATTTGAATTAATTAATTGAAATTAAAATTTCATGTTAAAAAATTGTTATTTCGAAACTATTGACATATAAAATTGTTTATTGCTCTCAACAAATTAATTCCAGGAGGGCACGTGAAAAGAGGCAAAATAAATTTAAAAAGTTTGTTGAAAAAATATATACCAATAAAAAAAAGTCAGTCCATTAAGTTACACTTTTTATGTACAATATATATTTATATAGAAGTATATTTATATTTATATATAAAAGTAATGTCTACCTAAACCATTATTGAATTTCTATACTGTTTTGAATTTAGGTTTTCCTGGGTAGTACAATATATTTAACCTCCATGAGTTAAACCAAATAAATAAACAGCTGGCTGTATGGATGGAAGTATCCACTGCCATAAAACTTAAAAAAAAAAAAAGCTTAGTGATTGTCAAATATATCGTTCTGTCCTGGGGTTCAGGCAAATAAGACTATTCAATTTTTTATAAATTATTATAAAATATATATGTATAATGAGAATTATACATACATATTTCTGCTCAAAGAAAAAAGTTGGATATAAGAATCAGTAAACAGGATGTTTTCATACCCTTCATGATAGCTCTTTCTTAACTAAAAGAATATTGGTAACTGTAGGTACCACCATCATTAGATACTCTTTTAGAATTTCCATGGGATGACAGAAGTCTAAGAGGAAAAAGGATTTGTTTGTATCAAAGTTTTTCCCTGTACTTAATTCTACTAGTGTCCTCACTTAGTAAGGCTTGGAAACATTAAATTCAGGAGTTCTTTTGGTATCCATTTGTTGAGAGCAAAAGAATAAATATCGTAATATGCTACGAATATTTTCAAATGTTGTTATCTTGGTTCACTTATTTAGACTTTTATTTTGAGTTCACAATGGCTTTCTCATCAATTACTCTTCATATTATTGTGTTGACTTGTGAGAATAAGAAAAACTGATTCTGAATTGAGGCAATGCATGGCAGCCTTATGGGAAAGGGAACAAAAATAATTGTATTACAACACTGCATATTTTACCCCTTAAAACAATTGATCTTGGCATTAGTGTTTTTAATGACACTCTTGACTAATGGCAAGATTGTTTTTTATAAATATTTTATTTTCAACTGTTTTATGTTAATAAATGATGCCATTAAACTTAACATAAGGAAAAAAAGAATCATCAGATCCCCAGGCTGTAGGAAAGTTAAAGGGAGAAGAAACTTAGTAAAAGAGGGAATTGTGAAGAATATAGTAACAATTGGCCCTAAATAGACGAGAGGACATTCTCTTCACACACATGATTGATAAGACTACATTCAACTGACAAACCATCCCTGGCCAAAAAGTGAGTTCGCCTGACTTGAATGATTGCACCAATGTGTTAAAATTAATTTTGTACTATTGAAAATTACCTCTTCTTTTTCTTTCTGTACCCTTTTGCTACAGCCTATCCTGGGCCCTCAGGACATTAACCTTTTTTTTTTACAGTCAACTAGAACTCAGTATCGATCTGGAATTACGTCTCTATCTAAGTATAGTCTAGTAGTAGTCAATATTGTTTACTTCTTGCATAATCAAAGTCTTATTGAAAAAACTGGAAATAAACTATTGTAAACCTAATAAACGAAACTGAAACTGAATTTTTTTTAAAACTAATAAGGCACTAGGAATACTTGAAAATTTCTGGAATGAATTTAATATTTTCAACTTCAAAAACTAATGGATGTTAAATTGGGTATGTTAAGTGCAGATGGCAAATGCAAGGCTTTTGATGCATCAGGTTCGAACAATTTCTATGTTTTAATTTATCTCTCTGTAGTTTAAAATGTGGTAGATTTAATTAATTAACCAAATAGGAGACAGTTACGTTAGAAATGAAGCTGTTGTTTCTCTTCTTCTGCAAAAAGCGAAAGATGCAAAATGAAACTATGCCACAGTAGTAAACACTGGAACTAATAATGATGGAAGCAAAACAGAGGGCATCATGTTATCCAATTATTCATATATTTTAATCATAAAAAAAACTTTTGTTAGGTGTCTACGGGCTGCCAGCTAGGATGGGAACTTTAAAAGACGTATCACACTTTGATGCAACATTTTTTGGTGTCTCCGCGAAGCAAGCACACTGCATGGATCCACACCACAGGATTGGCCTTGAGACAACCTATGAAGCGATAATTGATGCAGGTACGAATTCCAATATTATTTTATTTTGAATATTCAAGATAACGATATAATGTGACAACAATTATGTCAGTGTAGTGGTTTTTAGTTACATATATTTTCTGTTATTTGGGTAGGTCTACAACCACTGGACTTAAAAGGATCGAAAACAGCAGTCATAGTTGGTGTACTTAACTGTGATAATGAATGTTTCTTCTATAGCTCGCCTGAAAAAATAAACGGCTATGAATTGTCTGGGAATCTTAAATCCATGATCGCAAATAGAATATCGTATTCATTTGATTTACATGGTAAGATTAGTAATTGGAAATATTAAAACCTGAAAGTGTTAGTTTATTTTGTCAACTAAAACTTTCTAGGACCCAGTTATACAATTGACACAGCCTGCTCTAGCTCTATGATGGCCTTCCACCAAGCAGTGGAAGCAATAAGAACAGGGCAATGTGATGCTGCCATCGTCCTTGGTGCAAATATCATATCAAACCCTACTTCTTCTCTACAATACTTCAAGTTGGGTATGTTAAGTGCAGATGGCAAATGCAAGGCTTTTGATGCATCAGGTTCGAACAATTTCTATGTTTCAATTTATCTCTCTTTAGTTTAAAATGTGGTAGATTTAATTAATTAACCAAACAGGAGACGGTTACGTTAGAAGTGAAGCTGTTGTTTCTCTTCTTCTGCAAAAAGCGAAAGATGCAAAACGAAACTATGCCACAGTAGTAAACACTGGAACGAATACTGATGGAAGCAAAACAGAGGGCATCACGTTCCCTTCGGGACTAGCCCAGAAAGAGCTGATCTTCCAAGTTTACAGGGAAGCTGGGGTAGACCCGGCTGATGTTGTCTATGTTGAAGCTCATGGAACAGGAACCAAGGTACATTGATTTGGGTTTAATCAAAATTAATAATTTCAATTTTTATTGATTGAAATAAATTTTTATGGTCAAATTTTATTTTATAGGCTGGTGATGCACAAGAAGTAAATTCTATTGTTGACGTATTCTGCAAAGGTAGGAGATCTCCTCTCCTTCTGGGCTCAGTTAAATCAAATATGGGTCATGCTGAACCTGCATCTGGTGTTGCCTCAATTGCTAAGATTTTAATGGCCATGGAATCTGGGGTGATTCCTACCAATCTACACTTTAAAAGTCCTCGACTTGATATTCCAGGATTAAGCGATGGGCGCTTACAAGTAATTAATTAACTTTTTGGATATTATTTTTATGTCTATAAATTAACAATTTATTCAGTAAATAATGTTATGTTCCACTATTAATAACTAATATAAACTTTTTAGGTTGTCGATAAGAATTGGAAGTGGAATGGTGGACTAGTAGGAATAAATTCTTTTGGTTTCGGAGGCTGCAATGTTCATGTCATACTTAGGTCAAATCCTAAGCCAAAACCACCACCAGCCAAAATCAGTATCCCAAGAATTGTTATAGCTTCTGGCAGAACACCAACTGCTCTTAATAATTTCTTGCAAAAGGTAAATAATTTAATAAAAACAAAAATTATACCTGGATCTGGGATCTGAGTTAAAAAATGTCAGGTGGCTTAATTTTTGTGTTATTGACATGCAGTCAAAGGGGATGCACCCCTGACCAATTCAATCCATCATATAAATAAATACAGATATCTTGATGAAACTTATCAAAATTAATTCAGGAATAGTCAAAATGGGCATTTCCGTTGCCGTAATTTTAGTTCGATAATCTAATGAGAATGATTGTTGAATGAATTATTGTAGGTTGAAAAAATGCCCAGAGATGATGAAATGATTGCACTTTTACACGACATTCACATGCAAAAGATCACAGGTCATCCTTTCAGAGGATTTAGTGTACTTTCTGAAACACCTATTCGAGAAGTTGCTGCAAGTACATTTTTGATATAGTTGCCGTTGATGTGCCTATGGTTCTTTATTTTGACAATCATGCGATTTTCAGGAGGATCCAATGGAGACCAGGGAAGTCTGGTATGTACTTTCAGGAATGGGAACACAATGGCCTGGAATGGGGAAAGCTCTGATGTGTCTTGATGTTTTTGCCAGATCTATCCACCAGAGTGCAGCTGTTCTCGCCACTGAGGGTGTGGATCTTCTCAATCTTCTCATGAATACTACTGATGAATCAGTATTTGATAATGTCATGTATTGCGCTGTAGCAATTACTGCTATTGAAGTAATTTTTCTTTTATTACATTTCCATCACATAAAATGCTTTTATTGAAAAAAAAAATGTTACTATTAATTTACCTTTTGTTTCAGATTGCCTTGATAGACTTATTAAACTCTCTTGGTCTGTCTCCTGATGGCTTAATTGGTCACTCTGCTGGTGAAATGGTATGTGCATATGCGGATGGATGTTTCACAGCTGATCAAACCATATTAACTGCTTACTGGCGTGGCAGGTGCATTATTGAGTCTGCAATACCAAAGGGAGCTATGGCTGCTATATGTAAGTAAAAATCGAATTACTATTTTTTTCAAATTAAAGTTATACGGATGAGTACTTTCCTCTTATATGGGCGCCATCGCTGAGAATGAGAGAGGATATAACAATCTTGTAACTTTTTTGTGTTTGTTCATGTTTTTTGTTTGCCTTTTTGATTTATTTTTTTAAAAATTATGCAAATGTACGACCTAACATAAAATAAATATAAACAGATCGAAGTGGTATCAACCTTTTATTATAATAGATATTGCCTAAGAAGAAGTTTTGTGAAGGAGGTCACAACATGAAATTATGTTTTCAAACAATGATTGGGAGGTAACATAAAGAAGCAGAAGTAAGTGTGGTTTAAGAGTTGTAACCTGGCTTGTTTTGACAAGTTTATCATTTGTTAATGCCTAAAGATTAATTCATTTCTGGTTCACACCATGGAAATGAAATCTGTTAAATTGTGTTCACAAGAACTAAACATGTCTAAAAAGATATTCCATGGCATGTGTCTGAGGGAGTTGTGTGCTATTGGATTGAAACAAAACAAATACGGACAAATAGAAGGAGAAATACAATAGTAGAATTTATGTTTCGAGCAAAGAACGGATAAATTGACCTATTTAAAGAAGTAATAGATATTATAGCTATAAATTGGCCATGAAAATGATATACAAACATTATTATTATTATTAAATTTAAATGTTACATCTTTGTGATATATTTTCATGTTCAGAACTATTAAACAGAGGCCCTAGCATTGCAACTTAAGGTTTAACAAATTCAATGGTGCCTCTATAAGAAGTAAGTACCTTTGGATGAAATCTAAGTATAGATTTTCGTTTATAGCTCTAACATGGGAAGAAGCCATAGCCCAGGTACCACCTGGAGTCTACGCAGCTTGCCACAACGGAGAGGACTCTGTAACTATCTCAGGGCTTCCTGATCTAATTGACAAGTTTGTTGCAGAATCACAGGCTCAAGGAAAATTCGTGAGAAAAGTAAATAGCTCTAATGTTGCTTTCCACTCAAAATACGTTGAAGAAGCTGGACAGGAGCTTAGAACCTGTTTGGAAAGGGTACTCAATCATTTAAAGTAAACCATTTCAAGTTATATCAGTATAGTATATGCTTTATGAAATTATTTTATTTCAGATCATTCCAAATCCAAAACCTAGGACTAAGAGATGGCGTTCAACTTCGATTCCAGAAGCTGAATGGAATTCCCAACTTGCTGCGACATCGTCCGCAGCCTATCACATCAATAATCTCCTTTCCCCAGTTTTGTTTTATGAAGCAATCCAACATATCCCAGAAAATTCTATTGTTATTGAAATTGCACCTCATGCTCTTCTCCAAGCTGTCCTAAAGAGATCATTACCTAAATCATGTCTGAATATTGGTTTAGTAAAGAAAAATATTCCTGATGAATTGGGATTTTTTTTGGCCAATGTTGGAAGGTTGGTGTATTAATTTCATACGTAATAAAGTTCTTTTAATTTTCTAATATATATGATAAATCCATAACACAAATACTAGAATTTAATTTTATTCATAAAATTCTTTAAATAAATTAGTTTTCGGTGAAATGAGTTTTGTCAGTTTTTAGTTCTGATAATTTTTGTTTTCCAAACAAGGAATGGTTTAACTTAAGGTAGTTAAACATTATTATATTTAAAAATTACTTAATATTTACTTGTTATGTCACAGCTTGTTATTTAATTTAATAATTAGAAATCTTTGTTAATGCTTTTTTGTATTTCTTTAATGATAATGGTTTGAATTAGGTTATACAATGCCGGTCTTCATCCTAAGGTTCAAGAAATGTATCCACCAATCACGTACCCAGTATCAAGAGGAACACCAAACATTTCATCATTATTGGAATGGGACCATTCTGCCGAATGGGATGTGGCTGACTTCAGGAAAATTGTAAGGAAACTAATCAAATTCAAAAGCAATTTATTTTTATTTAAGGATCTATCTCAATAAAAATACAGCATTTTTAAATAAGTTATATCATCAAACAGTTAATATGACCAATCTCCTAATCATGTCATCATTAATATAACTGATTAATCATAAACTGTTAAAATAATTAAAATGAAATATTTCTTGGACCTTTTAATTGTGAGATAATGAAAAAAATTGCTTTATTTTTATATATTATTGATAATCAAATCTAAATTAATGGTGCTAAAGTTATGTCAACATATTTCACCACTGACTTAATGGGTAGCATCACCATTGTAAATATTATATTTTATTATCTCGAACTCAGTACAGGAAACCAGCTTTACAATCATTAAACCATGACACATTTGGAGGTCATGACTCAATAGAGTGTTGTAAAGCTGAAGAAACAAAAAGCTAGTATTTAGTAGTGTTGTAGTGACCCTATCACCCAGCTGTAAGGCTGCAGGTAGATTCTGTTTTTTTCAGGCTGGAATCGTATACTAATGCTGTGTACGGTTTACTACCTGGAATGTATATAAAATATATAAGGTTTACCCTGAGTGGGAATGGAATTCAAACTTATGGAAAAAATTAAGAAAGGAAAGGTGGGCATCCTTGCGGTCACTGAAAAAAGTAGACATGGGTGAAACTAAAGTACAGGATGAAACTTTTCAGTTATCAAAAGTCAATGAAAGAAAGAGAACAGCCAGTGAAATGGTATTTTTATACCAGCCAAGAGTTTGAGATGTGTGAATAGTTGATCAATGATTCTCAATACTCCGGAATACAGTAAAACCTCGAATTAACGGACAGCCCTGGTGCAAATATTTTTGTCCGTTATTTAAAGGTGTCCTTTAAAGGGAGGTTTTATTTTTTTATAAATATGTATTTGTACAAATTAATTCTCTCTTATTCAATTTCCCATGTGTTTAAAAGGTAAGTAGAATAAAAAAAAACACCGCACGGTTTTTGAGTGTTCTCGAAACTTGTGTCCTACCGATATTGAGTCTTTCCGCTAGCACACGTACACTTAACTTTTCACGGTCATAAACGTCGATTACATTTATTTTTTGTTCTAAAGTGAGTCTCTTACGTGAGGGAGACATTTTCAGCCGCCTGCCACGAGGGTTATAACAGAACTAAATATTCATAAAGCAAGTTCGAGAATAAAAAAAAAAGTATTTATGTGGAAAACCTTTACTCAATGATAAACACAGCTGTCCCTGTTTTCTTAGACCGGAACCAACTAATTGTTTCCGAGAAACGGGAAAGGGATAAAGTCACACTGTCCGTCTTTTAGAGTTTTTTTTAATCGATTTATAACCAACACAGCCTGTCCGTGACCGTTAATGAGAGGTTTCATTAAATAGAGGTTCAAATGCCTTAAACATTGTATAAAAATGTTGGTGCAAAAAAAATCGTCCGGTAATGGGGAGTGACCGCTATTTAGGGGTGTCCGTTAATAGAGGTTTTACTGTATATGAATATCCAGTTACTAAGAGAGTAGGTTATGAATCAAATGGTAGTGTTGGGCAGGAAAAAAATATAATTTTTTCAATAACCAGCAAAGAGAAATTGATGGCTGGGAAGCCACCCTAATGATTTCGGAAAATTAAATGGCAGAGTAGACTGTGAAAGGGCGTATGGAGTGGAGCTGTAGAATAATTTGATGAAAACTCCCTCAATTAGTGAGATAACCATAAATTCATTAAAGGAGAGTCATAAAGGTGTAATAAATCAATGCAAAACTTATAAGAAGTGATCTATATACTTCTTAAGGAAAAAACGTAATACTGTACAACATATTGAACAAAGTAACTCCTGAGGAGAGTTACTGAGAAGAAGAAGATAATCAATACTATAAGCTAAATGGAGGAACAAGATTTTTATTTAGCTTGAATGATTTTTATTTTAAATTTTCTTTCAATGATTTTTATTTAGGTTTTGGATGCATCATACAGTAGTTTGGTTTTATTATGATAGCAGCTAACTCTATGTGTAAACCTCGTTTGTCTATTGAGGTGGATAGTGTGAGTTACAACGTTTTCAGATGTGGAATAGGATTAGTTTCTCATCTAGTTTAGGGACGTGATTAAAAATACTGATGGTATTGTATTATTGTTGTTTGATTCGATGAATGAACACATTTTAAAAATGCCGCTAAAGGAAGAAATTTTTCATTCCATTAGTGAAGTTATTTTTCTTGTGAGGTATCTAGTATTGAGGTCTCCTTTAAATATATATAGTCTGTTTCGTTGGCCTCTGACTTTCATAGAGTGCGGTGGTACTGTGTTGAATAGTGAAAAAATTAGTATATTTCTGTTGACATTTTTCTTTTATTTATCTTATCTTGTTTTTATTAATTAACATTGTTAATTAATGAGAACGGGGGATGTAGTTAACTTGCCAGGTGCATCTAACCCACACCAACCCACTTTGGCTACTAAAGAATTTTCAGATGAAGAAAATATAAATTCTAAGAAGCGAAATTACGAGGGTTCACCACTAAACCAATCGCCTATTAAAAAGATGGGTAAATACTACCAGGAAATTGCACCGATTCCGGTGAGTAACAGGTTTAATATACTAACCGAGACTGAACATTTATCTAATAATCCGGTTGCTCCAGACCAGACTTCTAACAATGAGCAAAATATTACTGAAAATTCTCTAAAAATTCCCCCAATTTTTCTCCACAAAGCAAATAATTATCAACTCCTATTAAATGATTTAAAAGGATTATGTTTAGGACCTTTTACCACCAAATTAATCGGCAACAACACAAAAATAATGTTAACAACTATTGAAGATTACAGGAGAATAACTAAATATTACGACAAAGAAAAAACAGAATATCATACTTTTTCTACGGAAAAAAATAAACATCTGAATGTTATAATTAGAGGGGTTCCTTACACCGTAACTGACGTAGAACTAAAGGCCGAATTAAATAGTAAAAAATTCGAAGTTACACATGTCTCCAGGATATTAAATAAAGATAAAAAGCCCACTCCCCTTTATTCTGTATCACTGGTGAATAATGACCAGGCTAGCAACATTTTCAAGGTTTATAATTTATTTTATGCTATCGTATCAGTTGAGCCAAAACACAAAACTAATAATATCCCTATGTGTACCAACTATCAAAGGTATGGACACACAAAAAATTATTGTCATTTGGAGCCTAGATGTGTTAAGTGCAAGGAAATTCACCATTTTTCTAAATGTTCTTTAAAATACACGGATAAGCCGTATTGTGTCAATTGTAAACAAGCACACGCAGCTAGTTACAGAGGCTGCCCCCACTATCAAACAATAAAAAGCAAAATAAACTCACCTGGACAAAGTGAAATAAATAATAGCTTTACGACGGCAGAAACTACGTATAAACCAACTAGGAATGTCTCGACGAAATTCAAATTTTCAGATGCGGCTCGTCCAGCACACTCAACACAACAACAAACAGTTACTACAGAATCAAACACTGACAGCATCTTATCTATCTTAGAAGCGATTAAACCGTATTTACCACAAATTATGCAACAGTTACCACACTAGTTACAACACTAGTTACCTCCTTCTTTACAAATGGACCCTAGTGTAAAAATTAAGTTATCTATAGTTACTAATTCCTTCTCAGCATGTTATGTTTGTTATATTTATTTTTTCCATTTTTCTTATTATTTCCTAAATGGTACTATATTTATTTGTACCCAGACGTCTGAATTGAGAAATATAAAACTATTATATTGGAACGCTTACGGCATATCCTCTCTCATCCTAAATAGCCTGCCTCCTTTACGAATGGACCATAATATAAACAAGAGCTTATCTGATATTACCAATTCTCTCACAACAAACTGCGCTTTCTTCCAGTCCACGTATTATAAATTAACTCCCTTATATCATTTTTTCAATTATGGTAACTGAACTCAGATAATTAAAATTGTTAAACTGGAATGCACATGGCATATCCTCTCAAAGAAATGAACTTAAAATTTTCCTTGAATCAAATTCCATTGATATAGCCTGCATAACTGAGACTCATCTATCTCAAAACATCAAATTCAAAATCCCAGGATACAAATTATTACGAAAAGATAGAGAGTGTTCGACTCCCTCAGGTGGTGTTGCCCTGATAATTAAGAATAATATTAGTTTCTCCGAAAATATTATTTTTAATATATTTAACCTAGAGGTCATATCGGTTCGATTACATTCGTCTCCTCCTACAGTTGTCACAGCAGCTTATAAACCACCAACCAAAAAATTGCTTCAAGAAGAAATTTTTGAACTTCTACCACCAGCTGACCATACACTAGTTTTAGGTGACATGAACTGTAAAAATATTTACTGAGGATGCCATAAATCGAATTCTAGTGGTAACACCTTGTTAGAAATCTGTTCAAGGCACAATATACAAATTCATGCACCAAATGAACCAACATTCTACAGATCAGGCTGTAAACCAGACATCCTCGACATAGCACTAACCAAAAATTTTAGGCTTCCTCTCTCATCCCACGTGATCACAGCTCTAAACTCGGACCACATCCCTGTTTTAATTAATTTCTCAGCACAGATACACATAGAAACGAAGAAGAAATCCCTCATTAATGGAGTAATCGACTGGGAAGTGTACAAGATTCTAATCGACGAGAAAATAAATAAAAAGAATAATTATCCTACCGCAATAGAAATTGATACAAACATACACAACTTCAACGAATATATCTCATATAGCCTGCATGAAGCAACTGTACAATCTTTCCAGTTTAGGAGAAAAACATTCTCGCGTAAATGTCCAAATTCAATTCTTTTAAAAATTAAAGAAAAAAATCATGCAAGGAGGCAGTGGATGCGTAATAGAAACCCTTCTTATAAAAAGAGATGGGACCACCTAAAACACGCCATTAAAAAGGAACTAGATGAATGGACATATGCAAAATATCAGACTTATGTACGTGATTTAGACCTTAAGGACCAATCGTCATGGAAGGCTACGCGACGTCTGATGAATAAACATGACAAAATTCCTAGTCTTGTAGACAACGGTGAATTCATCACCAGCGATGTAGAAAAGGCTCAAATGTTCGCGGATTACTTTGAGAAAACGTTCTCCAACACAGAATGCGAAAGAAGTCCGCATATCGCTAATGACGTCGACGATTATTGAAACCACCCCATTGCAACAGTTCAGCTTCCACCCAAATTCACGACCCCAAAAGAAATACAAGAATTAATAAAAAAACTTAAAATAAAGAAAAGTCCTGGCCATGATTTGATTCCAGTCATAGCAATAAAGAAGTTGTCCAGGAAAGCTGTCGTTTTCATTTCGTCCATATTTAATAGTTGTCTCAGAATTGGATATTTCCCCAATACATGGAAAAAAGCCGAACTCATAGTCATCCACAAACCTGGTAAAAACGCTAAACAAGTCAGCAGCTATAGACCTATAAGCTTATTACCAATTATTGGAAACAATTATAAAAAAGCATCTTTCTTCATTTTTTAACAATAATGACATTATCCCGGATTTTCAATTTGGTTTTCAATATAGTCATTCCACCTCACACCAACTAGCCCGACTATCAGAATTCATAATAAACGGATTCGAAATGAAGAAACATACGCTGGTAACGTTCTTGGACTTCCAACAAGCGTTTGATAAGGTTTGGCACCGAGGTCTACTGTACAAACTAAAGAAAGATACCCCGAAATACTTATACGTTATTCTGAGCTCATTCCTGAGCGGTCGAACATTCTCTGTTAGAATTAATAACACATACTCAACTGTGAGACAAATTCATGCAGGTACTCCACAAGGTTCAGTCCTTTCTCGCATTTTATTCAACTTTTATCTTCACGATATCATCCAGTCTACACATACCTCCATAGCTATGTTCGCCGACGATACAGCCGTTTTTTCCCAACACAATGACATAATAATAGCCCGCAATACTTTGCAGAGCCACCTGGATGATCTCGAGCAATACTTTACTAAATCTAGGATTACTCTTAACATCGAAAAATGTACCTCTAAAGTTTTTACCCTTAGACGCCACCAGACCCACCTGAGCTAACCCTCGTAGGTAAAAGAGTGAAATGGAACCCTGCCAGCGAAACTATACGATACCTTGGAGTTCACCTGGACCGCCGCCTAACCTGGAATACCCATATCAATATTAAATTAACCCAAACCTACGCAAGATCATCAATGCTCTATCCTATCGTGAATAGAAAATCAAAATTAAAACCAGAGATAACAATTCTCATTTATAAAACAATCCTAAGGCCATTACTGATGTACAGCTGTGAAGTCTGGGGATCAGCATCCATTACAAAAAGAAAAAGATTGCAAACTTTTCAAAACAATGTCTTAAGAATCGCAGTGGATGCCCCCTGGTTCATCAGAAACAGTCAACTTTACCGTGAACTAGAAATAGAAACAATAGACGACCACATAAAAAAAAGATTCAGATAATTCCATACCCAACTACCAGCAGTTAAAGGAGCAATAAATTACAACATAGGAAAGCAGACATCATCTCGAAGACTAAAGCCCAGGTTACTGCAGGATATCTTATTATAAGTTGTGTAATTATATATTCTAGTGACATACTACCTTAAATTTATTTAACAGCTATTTTATATATATATTTTTTTATATCACACAATCCACTGTTTTACTTTTATCCAATAGTTATAGCGATGTATTTAGTTAGGGGTGTCTATTGTACGGACTATACCCCCCCCCCCCATAATCAATTGCTATAAACAATAAATAATTAATATTATAACAACCATGTAAAGGCCCACCAGGCCGATCTGATAAAAATAAAATATTATAAAGTCTGTTTCAATTTTTTTGCGAAATTTCTTGGTGAGGTTAAGTTTACCTTTTGGGCTTTTGAAGGCATATGCTATCTTGTAAGTTTATTTGAGTCTGATTTGTATAATGATTGAGGTGTGGATTTCCTTGGTCGAGTTTATTAGCCTAAACTCTCTTTGGAGCATTAAGACACAAATGTTTGGAAAATTTAAAGATCTAGTCTGTTAGTATTTTTTTTGTTTTTTTATATGTATTTTTTATTTCACTTTTATTTCATTTTGAGGTTCCATATTAATTTATGTTTCGGTTTATTGGCCCTCCATATCCTAATTTCATGGTGGGGCTGCCATATTAGGGCCTTTAGACTTGTTCCCTTGCTCCCTAGGTAACCTAGGGTATGTACTGCAGTTGACCTTCGTCTGTAAGTGTGGGGTGTTTATAGTTTGCTGTATGAAGTGTACTGTATGAGTGACAGAGTTACTGTTCCCCCAACCTGGAGGACCAGTGGCTGATTGCAGTCTGATGACTCAGCGATGGGGTCACCAGTCCCTTATGACTGGAGGCCCTAACTCCGCAACTGAGTTGTTGCCCCACTGATGATGTTGTGTCTGTAAGAATGGTAACTGCGAATTTTTAAATGTATGTGCATTTGAGGATTAAGTTCTGTGTCCGTTTGTGCAGCTACAGAGAGCCTGTGATAGGCCAGAAGGATTTCTACCTCCAGCTTACGCTAAATAAGTCTGTTATGTTATAATTTAGGACAGAGTTTCTATCCATCATTGCTCATGGTTTTTTAAGCATGAGGTTAAATATGGTCATCAGAGAACATCTTTATGTCTTTGAAGATATACATAAGGCTGTTGACTCATGGTCGTCTGTATGTAACCTGTTGAGATAAAGGTGAGGAACCAGGAAACATAACTCTTACATAAGAGTAGGTGCAGTGGTAGTGGGAGCAGTGTGAGTTGCAATCTCTTAATTAAATTAACGCTAAGTCTACATGTGATCTTGTTTCATACATCTGTTTTTACAAGGTTTAGCCTACTTGGGCAATTATGTTAAGAGACCATGTGGGAAGGCCTCTGTTGCTTGTACATTTTCTAGGTAACTTCTGGGACAATTTTAGATTTGTGGTTTTCACTACTGCTGTTACATTTAATGCTTCACCTCCAGATTGTATGGTTATATTCTAACCATATTTGACCTTGGCATTATGAAAAATAAGATTAATACTGAGGAGTATATGAAGACTGAATGATTTTTTGTTGAAAGTTAAGATGTATCTAACATTTCCGCAAAATGCACTTAATTAAATTAATCCGTTTTATCTTTGGAAGCTTAAAGGAAATATTTACATTTTTTTGAAAATATCACAATAATTAGTTTGCATAACTTAAATGTATATTTCTGTATTAATAAATTCTTTTATAATATTTTCTTCAATTTTATCCAGCTTTCAACAAAATATATTTTTATTAATTCCAGTTTATTTTTAAATATTTTATTGAATCACATATATAAAATAAATTATTGTATTAATGTATTCTTTGCTATCTTGTTAATATAATTCACGAAATTTGAACGCTTAGCCCCACTCTTGTTAAATATGTAAACAATTTATGTATTTTACCCTATATAGAGGCAAGTAATCATAGAACATTTTTTTATTTTTTCATATCCCTAACTATCCTACCTTCTGCAGTATTCAACGTTTATTTCAATTTAGTTAACTGAATACATTTATATTTAATTTAGAGCAAAGGTACCAGTGAATCAATCTTTGAAGTGAACATTGCAGATAGTAAAGATGCCTTTATCCGTGGCCATTGCATTGATGGGAGGGTTATGTTTCCGGCTACAGGTTATCTTGTAAGTATTTGTTTTATTTTAATTTATTAGTACAAGTTATTCATTTATTAGAAAAAATTAAAAAAAGACACACGTAAGATGTATTTATTTTCTCTAGACCCTAGCTTGGCAAACATTCGCTAAACTGCGCGAGAAAGAATTCGAGCAGATTCCTGTTGTCATTGAGGACATACAGTTTCTCAGGGGAACAATTATACCTGAAGATGGTAAGTCATAATTTATGAAATTCTATTCTATCATATTTGTTGCAGAATTATTATTTTAAACAAGTTAGAATCATTTATTTTTTTATTGGTATTGATTTGAATAGAAATGATTTACCTATTTATATCATTAATGTTTCAGGCACTGTCAAATTCTTTGTCAATATACTTAACGGGTCAGGCGAATTCGAGATTAGTGAAAGCGGAGCTGTTGTGGTCAGAGGAAAAATAAAGGAGTCACTTGGTTGTGAGAAAGAGTCTCTCTCACTTGGACCTCTTCCGAAACCAGTCAAAGGCAGTTTTGAACTACAGAAGAGTGAAATTTACAAAGAACTCCGGATTAGAGGCTATGATTTTAGAGAATTGTTCAGGGGTATCCTTAAAATTGATGAATCAGGTTAACCATCTCAATAAATAATATCTGTTGAAATTTATAAAGTGTAATTTGCCAGTTAATTGTTGATAAATAAAAATATTGTCAGAAAATTAAATTTGATTTTGTTTTTAATTTTAGGAAATAGTGGGAAATTAGAATGGAAAAGAAATTGGGTCAGCTTTATGGATACAATGTTGCAATTTTCACATTTTACAACAAAATCAAGAGAACTCTATCTCCCAACAAGATGTCAGAAAATCATCATCGATCCTGTTGCCCACCTTGCATGTTTACAGGATGTAGAAAGTAAGAACTCTAAGTAGTATAAAGTAATTTGTAATAAAATTTGATACAATTTTTAGAGTCATCTTGGCTTTACAAAATTTCTTTTCAATTTGAATTTCCTTTTCCTCCAGGCATCTCTGTTGTATATGATCCATATATTAGTGTAGTACAGTCAGGTGGGATCGAGATCTGTGGGGTTAAAACAAGTCTTGCTCCAAGAAGGAAACATTCCCAAACAAACCCAATAACTGCAAAATATATTTTTGTTCCATTAATTAATGATAATGTAAGTACTCACTGTAACATTAACTCCCTCTTTCTCCTGAACTCCTACTGTATTAAAAAATGTTTATTTTTTGCATAGGTAATGCCACAGACTGAAGTTATCACCTCTCAAATTCAATTGGCCGTTGAAAACTGTTCATTAAGTAAGAAAATAAAGATTGTAGAATATGTTGGAAAACAAACGGTACCTATCATGCCTTTGGTTCAATCTGTGTTGGCACCAGAACCAGAATTGCGAGTAAGGGAAATTAATATTTTTACCAAAAACAATTATGTGTTATATTTTAGATTTAAAAAAAAATCTTTCTTTTAATCAGATTGACTTTTCTATTGCAACCACTGAAAAAATGGACAAGAGTGCTCTTAAGGATGTTAACATCATCAATAAGAACTTAAATGAAGATCTTTTAGATGACAGTTACGATATTTTGGTTGGTCATAAACTCCTCTCCAACAAAAAAACTCTGGCAAATGCCATTGAAGGTATCGTTAGATATGGATTTATTTTATCAGTTGAACCTCATAAATATAGTTCAGCCGTGTTGCAGAAACTCAACCAAATTGTCTTGATCTCTAAATACAAAACTGAGGACAACACTTATGTTTTACTTAGGAAGGTAGGTTAACCTTATACAATGATGATGAGTTTGTACAAAAAGTTTTACATTAATCATAATATGTTGATATGAATTATGCTTTTTTTTTTCTTTTGTAGAAAATCATATCTTTACCGTGTCAAATAATCCATATTCAGCAAACAAATTTCAAATGGATCAAACAACTTAAAAAAATCATACTAGAATCTAAAAGTCCTGAAGAAAGAGTACTTCTGGTGTCAGATGATGATCCTTTCTGTAGTCTCATTGGATTGTTTAACTGCTTGAAGAAAGAAGAAGTAGGAACTAAACTGAGGTACTATAATAAAAGTTCTTTAAAAAATCTTTATCAAGCATCTTTATATAGTTAGAGCTTTTTGATTAGTTTGGTGCTGCATAAAAGATTTCACAAGTTACCATGTAGAGGTGGACAATAGTTCATTGAATTTGTAAATAAAAAAGTTAGTAGATTGATTAGTCACAATTAAAATGAAATTAATTTATTTATAAGCAACTGATTTCACAACAATTATCTGTGAATAGTTAACAGCGGTTGCAAGTCAGAACAAGGAGATTTCAAGGACAATTTGAACATATCATGCTTTTTCTTATTCTGTCTAGTCTTTTTATTCCGTAACTTCTTCATCTTATTAATACATTATCGTTTCATGCCTGCTTTACTGTTATTTGGGGCGTCTTTGATGTACCATTTACTTTATCTAAATGTACTTCATCTGATATTTATTTTTTCCTATCTGTTAAAGCTTTTAAAGATTTATGGATCAATTCTGATGTAAAGATTATTCAAAGCTTGGGAATTATATGAGAAGTGTGTTATATGAAGAAAAGGCTGATGCATTTGATAGATATTATAAAACATAAATAGTTAAAAAAATCAAAAGTGTTTTTACTAGAAAAAGGGAAATGACACTGCTTCCTCGCCTGCATTTTAAATACATTACAATTTAAAATATCAAAGAATTTAATAAGAAGGTAGCTCATTCAAATTAATTTTACATTCGTATATTAGTTTTATTTATTTAGGATATCTGCAGTTATGAAGTTTCTCTAAACTGAATTTCTCCTTAAGCCAATCTCTTTCGATTTTTCCTTGTTAATTGTTTTCTCTTTTATTCATCCATATCTGACAAAACTTTTTAAGATAGTTTTTCCATTATGCTCAGTCACAAAACTCCTCTCTCACATTCGATGATTATAGGAAGGATATTGCTTCCCAAGGAGTGTAGGAATATTTCTAGTTGAATTAGTACCTGTAAGCTGCAGAAGAAAACCAATGGAAATTACTTCTTTGAAAAGATATTTAATTTATTAGTATTAGTTGTTTGTTATTTGCTATGTAAAAATAAAATTATGTAGTTGTAACTCCCATCATATCTAATTTTTCATAGCCAAGAAAAAAATAGTTGCCCATTTCAACTGACGGTTTAATTTAGTTTAAAAAATCAGTTGTCTGTTAGAAAATAACAGGTTTTATTGAATTGTTTTGTTGTTAGTTCAATAGAACTAAAACTAGATTAGTTGTAGTATTAAGTTATTAGTTATGATTAAATTTACCTAATCTTGGTACTGGATAATAAGGTTGTTGTAACTGGGCAATAGTGAAATGGAAGATTAGCAGGATAAGACTGCTTACAAAAATACAGGCAGTAGCCAAGTAATGATCAAGTACCCCCGGTGCTTAAATTATTATTTCTTATAAATTTAGACCATTTTTAAAAACTTAGATTGGTTTCATTAGATGTGTCTTCACCTTTGGTTACAAGTTCTCAATAGCTAATCATAAAGATCAAATTAAAAAAGATCTGCTTGTCAACGTCTTGAAAGATGGAGCTTGGGGTTCATTCAGGCACTTGCCTGTTTACTCTAATGATCGCACACTGAATGTTGAGCATGCTTATGTCAATACATTGGTGCGTGGAGATCTGTCCAGCCTTCGATGGATCCAAGGACCTCTGTCATTCTATAAGTAAATACTATTTTTTTTCTTAATCTCTACTTATATTCTATTAAAGCAAAAATGCCATTGTATTATTTTTGTTTAGACCAGAAAATTATCCTGGAAAAGAACTTTGCACAGTTTATTATGCACCTTTGAACTTCCGAGATATTATGTTGGCCACTGGAAAACTCCCTCCTGATGCTCTTCCAGGAGAGTTAGGAAACCAGGTATCTAATTTTTTTTGTAAGAGGTGGTATTTATATTGATGTTATTCTAGAGTCATTTAAGTATTTTCACAAAATATCCTTTTCACAAAATTATTTAATAAATGCACAATGTATTAGGAATGTCTCCTTGGACTCGAGTTTTCTGGAAGAGATTCAAAAGGAAATCGAGTGATGGGATGTGTCGCAGCTTGCAGTTTAGCTAGTACTGTTGTGGCGGATCCTGTTTTTATGTGGACTGTCCCTGCCAAATGGTCCTTAGAAGAGGCCTCTACAATCCCTGTCGTCTATGCCACAGTAAGCATATCATTGGTTGCTTAAAATTTTAAAGATCCAGTAGGTTTCTCTCATTTTACATTGTATGGTCTATCATGATGTAAAATATTATTTGATGGAAATAGTCTATTTATCAAAAATTAATCATGTACCATTATTAGTATGTGCATTACGATATTGCATTTCTTATTTATTCAGAGCTACTACGCACTTCTTGTGCGTGGTCAAATGAAGAAGGGAGAAAGTGTCCTCATCCATGCTGGAACTGGTGGTGTAGGTCAAGCTGCCATCTCGATCGCTCTTCACATGGGCTGCACTGTATTCACAACTGTTGGTACACCTGAGAAACGAGAATTTATTCTCAAAAATTTCCCTGATGTAAGCAATTTTTAGAATTTCATTTCTTGCAAGTTTGAAACAATTTTAGGTTTTATCTACAATTCTATACTTATATTATAGGTGAAACCATCCCACATTGGTAATTCAAGAGACACCAGTTTTGAGCAAATGATACGAAGAGAAACAGAAGGACGTGGCGTCGATTTAGTTTTGAACTCATTGGCTGAAGATAAGTTACAAGCTTCAGTGAGGTGCCTCGCTAGGCATGGTCGCTTCCTCGAAATCGGAAAACTTGACTTCTCAATTAATTCACCACTGGGTAAAACACATGCCCATGTTTTTGATGTTTTGTGAGATGTCTATTTTAATGAATTGTTATTTATATTCTTTATAATTTTATAGGTATGTCCCTTTTCTTGAAAAACACCACCTTCCATGGAATCTTATTTGATGCCTCCTCTCATACCCCTGAGATGATGGAAGTAGCACGATTGGTCCGTGATGGAATTGAAGCAGGTGCCATCAGACCACTTCCTACTATCACCTTCAAGCACACACAATTGCATCAGTCTTTCAGGTGCTATTGTCATTTCTATTTATTACACAATATTATAAGATTCTGCATTGTGTAACGAAAAAATTTATACTTTATTGATCTATTCCTTGATGCTATGGTTCTTCAAAAATATTTTTTAACAATTTTCTTGTAATTAGTTTTCAAATGCCCGTAACTTTTTCAGGCATTATAAGAGTTGATCAACTATGTGTGATTTTCTAAATGATTGAACTCTGGATTTTCTTAGGTCTTTAAAATACTGTGAACTGTATTCATTACATTCTAGTTTACCAATCAAATCCCCTTTTGCCAGGCCGATATTTTTCTATTTATGTATCATGTCACCAAAGGTATCAAATGAGGATGAACAAATTTTAATTTTCAGAGGGACAATTTGCCATTGTGAGTTTTTTTTTTTATACCTATAAACATCATCATCATCATCATCATTATAATCTTCCCCTCTTCTACTGCTACGTGAAATTTTCACAAGTTTTATACAAAATTTCAGCTCTCAGATTCAACTCTAAATATTAATATAAGGCAGGGGTGCTCAAACGGTCGATCGCGAGTGCTTTTTGGGTAGATCTCGAGAAGAAAAAAAATTTTAATAAGTAGGTAGGTAACTAAACTACAAAAATGTCTTACGTAATAAAATAATACTGCTTGCGGCACTTTTCAAAGAAAAGCCGTGTTGTTTCACACAGTACAGTCTAGTCTAGAAACAACGAGAGAAAGTACAGTCTAGTTTCGGGTGGCGCGTTTGACGGGAACATTCGAGACTTTCGTTCACCCCGATATAAATGTTGCGCCTGCAGGAATTGGAGTCATTCTGAATTGTACCTTGATGGCGATCCTAGTTTATACAAAGTTTATTATTAAATAGTGGAAAATGAGTGCAGTGAAGAAATCTGAAACGTATCATTTTAACAAAGATTGGGAGGAAGAATTTTTCTTTTGTATGGTGAAGGATAAGTGCATTTGTGTTATTTGTCGTGCGTCAGTTGCAATACCTAAGCGTGGTAACTTAGAGAGGCATCATAAAACGGTTCATAAAAACTATGAAAAGGATTTTCCGCCACAGAGTGAATTAAGAAAACGAAAAGTAAGTGATTTGATATCTTGTTTGAAAAAAGAACAATCCATGTTCACAAGACCAGCCAAACAATCAAAAGCTGCTACGATCGCGCCATTTAAAATATCTCATATATTGGCGAAACACAAGAAACCATTCGAAGATGGATCGGTGGTGAAGGAAGCATTTATTGAAGCGGGTGAGACTTTATTTGGAGATTTTAAAAATAAAACAGAAATCATGTCTGCTATTAGAGAACTTCAGTTATCTCGTCCGACTGTCACAAGGCGTATTGAAGTCATGAGTCAGGACATCGCAGATAAACTAAAACATGATATCATGGAATGTACATACTTTTCTTTACAGTTCGACGAATCCACCGATATGACAGACACTGCCCCGCTGTGTATTTTTATTCGGATGGTATTCAATGACATGTTGGCTAAGGAAGAATTTTTGACAATCATTCCTCTGAAGGGGAAGACCCCTGGCGAAGATATATATGACGTTTTCTTCAATTTTGTAAAAAACTACGAGCTACCAATATATAAATTAGTGTGCATTACAACCGATGGAGCACCAGCAATGACTGGAAACAAAAACGGTTTTGTGGCATTGTGTCGAGCTAATGAAGAATTCCCTTCATTTTTTTCATTCCATTGCATTATACATCAACAAGTTTTGTGTTCAAAAGTTTTAAACACGGACGAAATTATGGGCATTGCAACAAAAATTGTGAATTCCATCCGTGCACGTAGCTTGCAACGGCGGCTCTTTCAGTTGCAGTTGGAAGATAGGGAGTCAGCTGAACACACTGATTTAGTTCTTCACATGGACGTCAGGTGGTTGAGTCGCGGAAACTTCCTAGAAAGGTTTCAAGAATTATTGCCCGAAATAACAGCTTTTCTAGACGAAAGAGGTGATGACACTCAGATTTTGAAAAACGAAAAATGGCTAAATGATTTGGCATTTTTGACTGACATCACAATGCACTTAAACACCGTTAACTTGGAGCTTCAAGGTAAAGGAAAAACTATTATTGAGATGATTAGCGCAGTAAACGCATTCAAAAGTAAATTGCAACTTATGATAGATCAACTGAAAAGAAAGGATCTGAAACATTTTCCGTCTTTGAAAGCAAGGATTCCTCAGTTGAATTATGATACGTATGAGGCTGAATTATCAAATATTTTGGGACAATTCGAAATGCGTTTTTATGATTGCAGTAAATTGGAAAATATAGCATCATTTATGAGTTATCCTTTTTCATGTAAAAACATTGAGGAATTAGCTACTGAAATAGCAAGTCAGTTTAATATGAACTCATGTTAATAAAAGTGGATACCAAAATGAGTTGGTGCAGATTATATCAGATATACATCTCAAAGCTACAGCATCTGATACAAATTTCTGGTGTTTTATATCTGAAGATAAATATACGAATGTAAGGCAAATCGCACTTCAACTGACGGCATTTTTTGGGTCAACTTACTTGTACGAGTCTGCATTTTCTGAAATGAAGATAATTAAGTCAAAATATCGCAATCGACTAACTGACGATCATATGTCATCATGCTTGCGATTAGCACTCAGTGGTTACGTACCATCTTATGAAAAGTATGCTGAGGACATGCAGTGCCACGCTTCAACATCCAAAGCCACTCTTTAGTTAAGTTTAACACCATATGTAACTCTTTTGTTTTGTAACAACCAATAAACTCGCAATTTTGAATAACTATGAGTTTTTTCATTGATATTGTAGAGAAGAACCAAACTAAACCTAACCCAAACCTTGACTAAAATAATGTACCTATATTGTGCAGAAAGCTAATATCTATATATGCTACGGTACGCCCTACCTAGGTAGGTAGGGTGTATCGTGTATGTACGACAACTCTGCATCACACACACTTGCAGTCTCTCAGAGTCGATCGTAAGTAGTCTAAAAATATTGAGGTAGATCGCCAGCAGTTCAAGTTTGAGCACCCCTGGTCTACTGTGTCAAAGGCTTTGGAAAAATCTAGAAGGATCAGAATTGTGAATTTTTGCTATTCAATTGCTGTATGGAGATCATGGGTGAATTTGTTTGTTTGTTTTCTTGGGTTTAGGGGCGTAAAACATCTAGGTCATCAACGCCCGTTGGTTATTAAGTTATGGTAACTTAATTGAATTGGGTGAATTTGAGGAGAGCGGATCGAGTTGAATAGCCTGGTCGAAAGCCGGATTGGAGATGGTTAATGAGGGAACGTTCTTCTAGAAAATTTGAAATTTGGTTTTGCTAGGCGTTCTAATGGTTTTGAGAGGTTAGAGAGAATATTTGCGTGTTAAACGTTTTTTTAAAGCTTTATCGTTGAAAAGAAGTTACATATTTTACTCTTAATCAGGAGTTATTACAGTTACAGAAATATCAACTGTAAATATTTAACAGAGAAAGCTCACTTTTCCCTAGTGGAAGCCTTAAGTTTCCAAAGCACTGGAAAAATACAACCATTCAACGTTTTGTTCATTCAGGCATCATCAGAACATGCACCAAAAGAAAAATCACATCAAAAAAGGTACAGTACTACAGATCTCATCAAAGGTCCAAACAGACTCATCAAATAGAGAAAGCAACCGTACTCTAAGACAAGAAATCATTCAAGATAATGAAGATGTTTGTTGAACATTTGTTAAAGTTTTCAGTTAAAGAAGTGTATAAAAATGCCAATAAAAACACGTGTTCTAGAAACAAAATGGCACTAGAAGCCTCTTATTGACTAGAATGACTCTGTTAAGCCCGTATGTTTACAAATATTTCAAAGGATGTTCATTTGAAGGGCATTTATATCCTAGAATAGTGGTCTTTTGAATCCCAGATGACACGTGAACTACACAGTAACATTCCTTGCATAAGCTAATAAAGTACTAACAATCTCAGCAAGAAGTCACCAATTGCCTCCCTCCAGCAGGCAAAAGAAGAAATGATACCTGAATTGAAAGTCTCTCATTTTATTCTTCAAGTGGTCTATTCAAAGAATATGAAACTTGTTATATTTTCTTAACAAACTATTTTTTAAGGTATTGTTACGGGCTACTGGGTGTTAAAAATGAATTAAACTACTCCTAAATTAAAGATACTAACATTTATTAATAAAGTGATAAAAAGAATACAATGAAGTTACATCTAATCAAATTATTAAACTAATATAAATTTACAATATCAATATTCTAAATATTTATTATAACCTATCTGTATGGTATCCAAGGTTGAAAATACCATTACCTATATTTTTCATAGACTTAGAGCAAAGTCCGAAAAACCAAAAAGTATTTAAACTTGAATTTTTGGTTTACACAAAAATTAAAATTGAAGAACCATAGATGAAAAATGAACCACCGCAATATCAAAGATGGCCTACGGCCACCCAAGTTACTGTAGCCTACCTGCCAAATGTGTCCGGTGCGCAGAACCACACCTTACAACAGTGTGCGAAGACAAAAGAAACTCTGGCCACTTTTGCTAACTGCAACGATGCTCACCCTGCAAACTACAAAGGATGCTCAGTTTTTAAAACTTTCAAAAATCTTCGTAATAATAAATCTACAACCATTGCAACAACCGCATCAACTACACTAGTCAACCAGGAGCCTTCTTCTCTGATTAAAAATGTTGTTGATACCTCTACGGTAAATGAAATGGTAACCTTAACAAACAAACAAGAAAAATCAGGCCTAAATCCAGTTGAACACTTTTATTTGTCGGAGAGAACTAGAGAAAAAGCTACAAAGGTAACGGAGTTATTGTTCCACTCTTTATTCCTACCCACCTTCTTTATCTTTCGATATTTCTTCGGTTGTAAAATCTTCTATTGAATCTTTGCTTTCAGATCTCAAAGCCTTTTTATCTCCTGTTCTTGAACTTCTCGCTAAATTAACTTCCTCTATCAATTCGAATCCTTCTTATGGCTAAAAATATATTACCTTCTCTTAAAATACTCCTTAAAGTTTCGTAGCTTGGGGAGGAGGATATTTTGGTCTACTGTGTCAAAGGCTTTGGAAAAATCTAGAAGGATTAGTATTGTGAATTTTTGCTGTTCAATTGCTGTATGGAGATCATGGGTGAATTTGAGGAGAGTGGATCGAGTTGAATAGCCTGGTCGAAAGCCGGATTGGAGATGGTTAATGAGGGAACGTTCTTCTAGAAAATTTGAAATTTGGTTTTGCTAGGCGTTCTAATGGTTTTGAGAGGTTAGAGAGAAGGGAGATAGGGCGGAAGTCATTTGGAGAGGAGGGATTTTGAACTTTATTTAGCGGGCTCAATCAATGCGGCTTTACAAGGCATGGGAAATACGGAGTTTTGTAACGAGAAATTATGAATATGATGTAATACAGACATTATGACAGGAAGGCAGGATTTTAGTACCTTTAAAGGAATATTGTCAGGACCATAGTCATTGGTCATTGGTACGAGCATGGATGTCTAAAATGGATTTCAGATTGGAAGTCAAGGTGGAAACCATCTGGTCGATGGAACTATAGGAGCAAATGTCATCCCAGTTGATGGAACTTAAATCGGATTGAAGTAATTCAAAGGAAAGGAGGTCCAAATTGCGATGGAACACTGTTTTGGGAATAAAGGATTTGATTGGTAGGTCATATGAAATTTGAATGAGATCGTGTGATGAAAGAAACGGAACAGGATGATGGGATGAGGAGAGAATTTTAAGAGGTGAATCAGAGATAAAGAGGTCCAACTAGGTATCCGAAAATTGGGAGTGATGGGTAGGAAAGTAGGGAATGAGGTAAAGATTGAGACAGAATATTAGGTTTGTGAAAAAGGATTGATTGCTGGAATTCGAAAGCATATTAATATTAAAGTCACCACATTTAATTATATTGGTGTAGGTAGAGACTAGTTGAAGAAGAGAGGATTCGAAGTGGTTGTCGAATGAAATATGAGGAGGTCGGTATACTACGGCATATAGAAGAGGAGAGGAAAAAGTTGAGATTTCAACAAATATGTATTCCAGGTGAGGAAAGCTAGAAGCGGGAGATTGAAGAAGGATTTTAACTTTAAGGCTAATAATAATGAGTATAATACTCACCCATCCCCATTCTCCCCTACTGCCATTTTATATTTTTTATGACATTTCTAGTTTGGTTTCTAGATACATGGAAACTGCTAAACACATTGGTAAAGTTGTCCTGAAAATAAGAGATGAAGAACCTGTGGAAATAGTGAAGCATCCAAAAAAGTTTTTGATAGAGGCTTTACAAAAGACCTACATGAATCCGGACAAATCTTACATCATTATTGGTATGTCTTTTTTTCAATGTTATCATTAACACCACATATTATGTTGAAATTAATTTATGGTTCGTTGTTTCCATGATAGTGACAATGGATAATAGCTACAATTTTCCTTATGCTCAAGAAAAGTACCAGCATTGTTGATAACTGTAATTATTACCACATTGTTTTTCTTTTAAGGTGGCCTTGGTGGTATGGGATTAGAACTGACACAATGGATGATTTCAAGAGGGGCTAAGAAAGTGGTTCTAGTCTCTAGATCAGGTGTCAGTAATGGCTATCAGAACATGTTCATCCGTCGTTGGAAGCTTTCAGGTGCTACTGTTGTTGTCTCCACAACTAGTGTCACTGACATGAAAAGTGCTAAAAATTTGATAGATGAAGCAAACAAACTTGGTCCTGTTGGAGGAATATTCAATCTTGCTGCTGTGAATTTTTATTTTTAGCATTGCTCAGAATGAAGATTCATTCCACTAAAACAATAAATCTACATCATATGTTCTATTTTAGGTATTACGTGATGGCTTGTTCGAGAACCAGACAGAGGCCGATTTTGCATCTGTCTGTAGGCCTAAGATTGATGCAACAATTAACCTGGACATTGCTAGTAGGTCATGCGATCAGCTCGACTATTTTGTTACGTTTTCAGCAGTTTCGTGCGGAAGGGGAAATCTTGGACAAACTAATTATGGTCTAGCCAATTCTGCCATGGAAAGGATTTGTGAAGAAAGGCAAAGAAATGGTCTTCCAGGGGTAAAGATAATATCTAACTTATTTTATTTTTAAATAAAACTACTACTATTTTTTTCTCAACTCAACTAAGACTATTTTTTTATTTTTTGTTGATTTATCCAACAGCTTGCTATTCAGTGGGGTGCGATTGATGATGTTGGTTTGGTTATTGATGCTCATGGAGCTCATAATGATACAGTTATAGGAGGAATTTTACCCCAGAGGATAAATTCTGTCATGTCCACTATTGACTTCTTCCTCCAACAGCCGCATTCTGTCTTATCTTCTTTGGTCCTTGCTGAAAAGAAGCAAACTACAGAAGAAGGTTTTAACAGTCTCGTTGACAGTGTTGCCAATATACTAGGTAAGAATAAGAGCTTTTTCTAAAACTCAGTTCGTCAATTATCGTTGTGCCCTATATTTTGAAAAATTATTTTAAGAAAAACTTTTTAATTGTTTACTGATGCCATTTAATTTTTACTGTGATACTTCAGGAGAAGTAAGGGTTTTTGTTGTACAGTATTCATAGCTTGTATTAATAATTTGAATAGTTGATTATTTAAAACATTTTCGGGTATATGGTAAATGAAGATCACAAATAAGTAGAACTTATTTGTGTTATAATTCTGTTTGTTTTCAGAAAATCAAAATCTTGTTTATTTTAAAGTAATATCTTTTAAAAGTATTAAAAATATAATAAATAATCACAGAAATCTACAGTTTTTAGTTTATATATGTCTCAAATTATTAGATTCTTCTAGATTATTCCGCAAGCAAAAAAAAAAAGTTCCATTACAGACTATGTGTTTAAGAATTGATAACATTAAAGATATTAGAACAGGAGCGTACAAGTAATTCAAAATGATCTGTAATTGGAAATGCCTTTTAAGATGGACAAAATCCAGGCTACAGTGTTGAAATAATGACTCAAATTTCATATGAAAATAAGAAAAATAAATATTTTTGACTAAATGTTCCATTTTCAGCCGAAAGAGGACACCGATGCATATGTGGCAGAAGCCGAATTTGTCTCATGTTCACTAAATATTTTAACATATGCTTACTTTATAGTCTACTGTAAACGAAATGGCAGTAATGGTCATGGGTAACAACTAGTTTATTTTTATAATTTTTTACATTTGCCATTCATTTCTTAATATTTTATTTTTTCAAAAGTTCATTTTAGTTTCTAATCATCTGATTATTCTTCATATAACATTATAATTTAATCAGATATCATATTTCCATAGCTGTTTTTTCTTAAGTTTCGTGCCAAGAAGACACTCTTAACATGTGTAGGTGCCAAAGATCTATTTATCTGTGTCTATCAACTTTCTTTAGTTATATTTATCCATTTTTTCTAGGAATGAAAGATACAAGTGATATATTTCCTTCGACCACTTTAGGAGAATTAGGCATTGACTCGATAATGGGTTCAGAAATTAAACAGACACTTGAAACAAATTACAACCTTGTTCTTAGCATCAGTGAAATTAAATCTCTCACATTTGGAAAACTTAAAGAACATGGTGGTTTGCAAACTGGTACTGAACAACCACAGGTTGAGTTGAAAGTTAACTATATAATAATATCATATTATTTTTTAAAAACCATCAGGATTTTTGTAATGTGTCATTTTAGGAATCTACAGAAAAAATACAGCTGACATTAGTATCAATGCCAACTATGACTGCACTTAATCAGCCAAAGCCTTTTTTTGTTGTCTCCCCGATTGAAGGTGTTATTGGTCTTCTTGAAGATTTCACATCCAACATACCGTTCAATGTTTATGGTTTGCAGTACACTAAAGATGTTTCTGGTGATACCATTCAGTCACTTGCAGCATTTTATTTAAAGGTATATACTGCTTTGTTTTCTATTAATAATAATTCGTTCTTGTATCACTTTAAAATTCTACTTTTAAACATCTGTGTGTAATTAAGAAAGAGACCTATAGCCTGTTATAGGACTGAATTGATGACTTGAATGAAAGTAAGAACATATGACCCTGACTGTTTTCCTTTTTTATGACAACTGAATGCAGAATCTTTGGGACGCACGGCACTGTTTTTAGTACTTGAGTGGATTATAGAAAATTATTTTTCTATTCTATTCTATTCTAAGTGCTGACCTCTCAGGTTGAGTTTTATAACAGTGAGTGAATTGGATATTGCTAGTGAAAATAAATTAACCCTGGTAATCTAAGCTTTTATTGCCTTAAATCTGCTTTGTTTGTTAATTAAATTGTGTTTACCTAGCATTTAAAAAAACTCGCAATCCTTATTGGCTAATTGATGGGGAGAGCTATATTCTGCAAAAGGGAGAAATCTCAAGATGATCCTTGAGAAATTTTATAGCACTAGGTAGCAAGGATATGCCTCAGTTGTTTTGACTGTCCTAAAGGTGAATTTATATACATCAAAAGAAAGCTAATATATTCTTTTATGTTGCTCAAAGTTTTTTGTTTTATTGATTTTTTTTTACATGAATTAGTTTTATTAATGCTGAAAAAAGAAATAATCTTTCATGTGAGAGCTCAATTTTTTATTAAAAAGTATTTTAAACCAAACCTAGATTGCGCTGTTTTCAACTAGGGCATAGGAACCTAAATTCTACTTTGTATATAGTTCTCGCTTTTGCTGATGACCTCGTCGTGTTCGTTGCGGATGACCGAGACCTACAATACAACGTAAATATCATGCAAGAAGAGTTGTCGAGCATTAACATGGATATTAAGCCAGATAAGACGAAATGCATGAGAATAGGAAAACGTTCTCACCTTGTCATGAGAATATTGAGACTGAAGGGATCTGTCCTAGAACAGGTGCAGAATATCAAATATCTAGGTGCCTGGATCAACAAAAGCGGTTATTCGATGGAGAGGTGACGCAAAGGCTGGGAACAGCTGGTAGATTGTTCAACGCAGTCCGGAAGGTTTTCCTCAACAAAAGAGAGGTGATTTTGAAGACGAAGAAACCCGTCTACAAGTCTATGTTCCTGACCATCCTATCTTACTCCTCCGAATCATGGACCCTTACCTCACAACACAAAGGGCAGATCCAGACAATGGAAATGAGAAACCTAAGGAAGGTTGAAGGAAGGACTAGGAGAGATATGATCCACAACACTAGAATAAGATCGAACCTCGAGGTACAGCTGGTAGAACCAACTCTTGAAGAAAATAAACTAAGATGGTTTGGGCACCTCCTGAGGATGAGCCCGGAGAGAACTGCCAGGATAACATATGAAACGAGAGTAGACAGAAGAAGACCAAGAGGAAGACCACGGAACACCTGGGAAGAAGTCTGCGGGAGGCGTTCAGGAAGCGAGGACTGGACTGGAGCAGGAGAAGAGAATTGGTTGAAGAAAGAGACACCTGGGACAAGCTCTATAGAGGGCATCTCCACACTGGCAGCGGTAGAGAGGGATAGATTATTATATTGATGAAGTATTTAAAAATTTTCATGGACGAAAGATACAGCAGATAAATCACCAGGCCCAAAAAAATGATAATCTATACCTTTGAGACGCCTGCGACAATACTCCACTCTTTTTGACAGTTCTTAAGATACAGTTGTAAGGTTGGGGTTGGGCGCTGTTATTTTGAGTTAATCCACAAATAGTGTACATGTAAAAAACAACTAACCAATAAACAAACCATATCATATCATTAATTAGGTTTATAACATATCATTAATTAGGTTTATAAAGGTAAACTAGGTAAATGTAGTTAGGAAACTTTTTTTTGGAGTCCCTAAATAAAATAATGAAATTAGTAATTAATTAAATCATGTGATTGCTTTACAAATTCACTGGTAATAGAAGGTTGATTTATTTGCAAGAAGTTGTATATTTATTCTTCCACCTTAAGGAATTGTAACTAACCAGTAAACCAAATAATGAACAATGTAATGTAAAGAACCTGTAAACCAGGAACCAGCAAGGTTCCTCCTCAGTAAGGGAGTATATTTTGAGACGCCTTAAATTCCTGATTTTTACAACTTAAGGTATGCTATTGTCTCCTGAAGATATATTGCTAATGCGACTATAGCACATCCTAATAATTGTACATTCCAATCTTTCGTTATTATCAGGGTTTCAATTAATGTATTAAGTACTCCTTTTCACTTTTTTTGTAGATAATTGAATTAGTCATGATTGAGTTATCATAAGTGAGTCGATTAGACAGAATATCTTTAAGGTCTGGTTCCAACAATTCCAGAAAAGAGGCCACATTAGGAAATGTATTTCTTTTAAAATATCGATGGATCGATTAAAGTCATATTTTAAAATTTTAATTATTGTTATATTATATATTATTAATATAAATAGCATATTCCTATTATTTAGTTATCTAAGTTTTTTTTTATTTATCAATTTTCCCCAATAAACAAATTTATAAAGCCATTATTTTCTTATCATTACTGATTGATTTAACATTTTATGCAGACTATGAAGAGAATAGAAGTTCAAGATCCAGTATTACTTTGTGGATATTCTTCAGGAACATTAGTTGCTTTTGAAATGGCCTTGCAGTTGGAATCTCAAGGCAAGTCTGTACACCTGTCCCTAATTGATGGTGCCCCTGATTTCATTAGACTACGTACTGCGATATTCAAGTCCAAGAAGGGCGATGCTTTTGCTTACTACGTTAGTCTGTTCAAGACTGTTGATCACCAAGAGTACATAAAGGTAAGTTATTAGTTCAAAGAAACTTTAAAATGGTCTGGTCATAATTTAAAAATTCTATATAAATAAATTGTATGATTAACTTGGTGTTTTAATTTAATAAAAAGCACAAACATTTTTTGACATAAACGCTTTTATTTATTCTTGAAACATTTGTAATTTCAGCTCCAACAAGAATTCAATGCTTTGCCGGATTTCAATTCAAGATTGCAATTATGCGCTGAGAAATTAAAAGATATTGACATATCAGAAGAAGAATTGAAGACTAATATTGTAGCTTTCTTTAAAAAATTAGTTATCAGTTACCACTATGAACCATCTGGTGTTTTCAAAGGAAAGGTTATTCTATTGAAAGTAGAACAGAACTTAGTCGGTATCGATAATGATTATGGACTTAAAAAGGTACTTTAAAAAGTTCTAAAGTGTTCTAGATATTTGTGGATTTTTATTTTAATAAATATTTTCTATAAATGTGGTTAACTTACTGTTCAATGTGTCAGATGTGAAACTTATGTAAAATGATCTCAATTTTCATTTCTGACCCTCTAAATTTAACACGCTAAGCACACTATTTTATCCTATCTATCTGACAAATTATCAAAGTAACATTATACTAACAAAAATACTTTCTACAATGTATTTCCTGTAACTTAAAAATGGAAATGCCTTTCAATTTTTAGCTATTTAGTTCCACACCTAATCGATAATAAAATTATCAAATTAGTACCTGGTCATCCAGTTTGTTTTTTAAATAAAAATAAATTTAACTGCATACCGATATACAATGAAAACCTTTAGTGTCACTACTACCCAAAGCAAGCGTAAACTAATATTTAGAAATCATGTTTTTTCAATTAGACCCTAGTTTTGTACAAACGCACTCAAGTTGTTTGTATATGTCGGATTCATTGTGAAGTGTTAAATTTTTTCGAATAACCATATCACTGTAACTCAAATAGTTTGCAATAATAATAGTAGTTTTATAAATTTTAATGCAGCAGAGCGCGAGGTTCTGCAAGGACTATAGGGCCAAACTGTGAGTGAATTTTAAATTTCAAAATCAGACTAATAATTCATTCACTCTTTCAGATCTGCAAACAGAGCCCTGAAATACATTCCTTTTCATCCACTCACGAGGGAATTATTAAAGGGCTGGTTGCTAAGGAAATAGCTGACAAGATCGTCAAGGCTGTGAACTCATGAGGTTCATCTTTCAGAGGTAATCAAAACATCGTCGTAATTCCCATAGAAAAGAAATGCAAAATCATAGTGAATATTTGCGTGTTAAACGTTTTTTTAAAGCTTTATCGTTGAAAAGAAGTTACATATTTTACTCTTAATCAGGAGTTATTACATTTACAGAAATATCAACTGTAAATATTTAACAGAGAAAGCTCACTTTTCCCGAGTGGAAGCCTTAAGTTTCCAAAATACTGGAAAAATACAACCATTCAACGTTTTGTTCATTCAGGCATCATCAGAACATGCACCAAAAGAAAAATCACATCAAAAAAGGTACAGTACTACAGATCTCATCAAAGGTCCAAACAGACTCATCAAATAGAGAAAGCAACCGTACTCTAAGACAAGAAATCATTCAAGATAATGAAGATGTTTGTTGAACATTTGTTAAAGTTTTCAGTTAAAGAAGTGTATAAAAATGCCAATAAAAACACGTGTTCTAGAAACAAAATGGCACTAGAAGCCTCTTATTGACTAGAATGACTCTGTTAAGCCCGTATGTTTACAAATGTTTCAAAGGATGTTCATTTGAAGGGCATTTATATCCTAGAATAGTGGTCTTTTGAATCCCAGATGACACGTGAATTACACAGTAACATTCCTTGCATAAGCTAATAAAGTACTAACAATCTCAGCAAGAAGTCACCAATTGCCTCCCTCCAGCAGGCAAAAGAAGAAATGATACCTGAATTGAAAGTCTCTCATTTTATTCTTCAAGTGGTCTATTCAAAGAATATGAAACTTGTTATATTTTCTTAACAAACTATATTTTAAGGTATTGTTACGGGCTACTGAGTGTTAAAAATGAATTAAACTACTCCTAAATTAAAGATACTAACATTTATTAATAAAGTGATAAAAATTATTAGAATACAATGAAGTTACATCTAATCAAATTATTAAACTAATATAAATTTACAATATCAATATTCTAAATATTTATTATAACCTATCTGTATGGTGTCCAAGGTTGAAAATACCATTACCTATATTTTTCATAGACTTAGAGCAAAGTCCGAAAAACCAAAAAGTATTTAAACTTGAATTTTTGGTTTACACAAAAATTAAAATTGAAGAACCATAGACGAAAAATGAACCACCGCAATGTCAAAGATGGCCTACGGCCACCCAAGAAGTTACTGTAGCCTACCTGCCAAATGTGTCCGGTGCGCAGGACCACACCTTATAACAGTGTGCGAAGACAAAAGAAACTCTGGCCACTTTTGCTAACTGCTACGATGCTCACCCTGCAAACTACAAAGGATGCTCAGTTTTTAAAACTTTCAAAAATCTTCGTAATAATAAATCTAAAACCATTGCAACAACCGCATCAACTACACTAGTCAACCAGGAGCCTTCTTCTCTGATTAAAAATGTTGTTGATACCTCTCCGGTAAATGAAATGGTAACCTTAACAAACAAACAAGAAAAATCAGGCCTAAATCCAGTTGAACACTTTTTTTTGTCGGAGAGAACTAGAGAAAAAGCTACAAAGGTAACGGAGTTATTGTTCCACTCTTTATTCCTACCCACCTTCTTTATCTTTCGATATTTCTTGGTTATAAAATCTTCTATTGAATCTTTGCTTTCAGAGCTCAAAGCCTTTTTATCTCCTGTTCTTGAACTTCTCGCTAAATTAACTTCCTCTATCAATTCGAATCCTTCTTATAGCTAAAAATATATTACCTTCTCTTAAAATACTCCTTTGGAACTCCAATGGTCTGCTCCATTATATGAACATACGAACTAGAAATTTACCTAAAAGAACACAACATAAACATTGCACTTGTAACAGAAACTCATTTAACAGACAAACAAACATTCAAAATTCATGGATATGAAGTATATAGAACAGATAGATCCGGATCACTCAGCCCATGGAGGTACTGCAATCATTGTAGATAAGTCGTTGAATCATCACTTTGTTCCTTCCATTTCTACGAATACAACTCAACTCACCACTATTTGCTTAACTTCTCAAAAATATCAGCTAACAATATCTTCCGTTTATATTGCTCCCGAACAAAGTTATTCCTATAAATGAATTGAAAAACCTGTTTTCAACTATGGGTAAACCATTCTTAGCTGGTGGTGACTTAAATTTTAAAAATACTAGATGGGGTTCTCGAATTTAAATACTCACGGGAAAAGGCTAAATAAATGCATAGAAGAACAAAAACTTTCTACTATTTACCCTTCTAAACCTACTTATTGGCCTACAGCAATATCAAAGTCACCCGATGTTATCGGTTTCTTTGTTGTTACGAACTCCTTGCCACAAAAAAAAAATAATAATAAAGGATGAAAACAGATCAATATATACTATAAATAAAATAATTGCTCATTTGTATTATTGGCTCTTCATGATGTTTATAAGTTAAAAAAAAAATTTTAAAAGAGTATTAAAGTATAAATAAAATAGATTATTATTATATTCCAAAGTTTAATTCATAAGATTTGAGAATGACCATGGAGAACATTTAAACTCCAAGTAAAAAAAAAATTATAAATATTTGATTGACAACTATTAAAAAGGTATCTATACTTAATTTCAGTTTTTTAGGACATATTTTTATAACTTATGTATTTATTAGATTGCTGTTTTTATTTATGTTGATAATTTTCAGATTTATAAGTATAATTCTTCAAATAGTAATGGACTTAAAGGTAGTAGAAATATATTTATGAAAAGAAAATTGAAAATGACTCAATAGAAGTCGAAACGTTTTTAAAATAAAAGAAAAATTTTGACTGGATAAAGATTTTACTCACATAAATTAAATATTTACAAATATTTAGTCCAGTAACATCCAAATGAAAATTAAAAAAAAAAACCCTTGCCACTTAAACATTCCAAAGTTTCCACTCTTTCTGACCTCTCTTCAGATCATAACCCAGTTTTCCTCGAGCTATCAAATCACCCATTTACAACACCTGCACCCATGGCATTAATAAATGGCTATATTAACTGGAGTATGTTCGAAAATTATTTAAACAACAAAATCACTCTTAATACTAACATACGTACAGCCGATGACCTGGACAATGCTGTTAATCACTTGACCGAATGTATTCAAAACACAGGTTGGCATTCCACAACACCAAAGACTTTACCAAAACCTGATTCCTAACTACCTCAACCAATACGAAATCTTATTAAAAAAAATGTAGAACCACAGCTTTATGGCAAAGGTCAAGATATCCTTCATAAAAAACAGAAATCAACAAACTAACCCGAAAACTACAACAAGAATTATCAAAATTTAAAAACAACAATTACAAGGACTATTTAAATTCTATAAATAACAGAAACAGACCAGTATGGACAGCTACAAGAAGTATACTAAAGCAAAAGGTGGTTCAATACCCTCTTAGACGTACAGACAACACTTGGGCGATGACGAGCGAAGAAAAAGCTAATGAATTTGCAAAACATCTTGCTCATACATTCAAGGCAAACGAAATTCAGAATAATACTCTCATTGACAAAATAGAAGGGACTTGACTACAGCACTACCTTTATCACTCCTTCCTCCGGCATTTCATCCAAAAGAAATCTATCAAGTACTGAAAAAAATGCCAAACAAAAAAGCTCCTGGCTATGATCTCATTACTCCCTTAATCCTCCGCCACTTACCTCGGAAAGCTGTTCTCTTTCTTACCCTCATCTATTATTCAATCATGCGCACAACCTATTTTCTGCTCCTTTGGAAACTTTCCACGATTAAAATGATACCTAAGCCTTCTAAACCTGTTACTAATCGTTCATCTTATCGTCCAATTGCACTCCTCCTTACATTGTCTAAATTATTTGAAAAACTCTTCCTTAATCGCATAAAGCCTATCCTCGAAAATAGCGGAGTGATACCGAACCACCAATTTGGCTTTCGTTCTTATCACTCTACTGTACAACAGTGTCATCGCATCGTGGATGCAATATCTATCGCTTTTGAGAAAAAAGAATATTGCTCTGCGATTTTTCTTGACATTGAAAAAGCATTTGATAGTGTCTGGCACAAGGGTCTTCTCTGGAAAATAAAACCTCACTTACCTCCTACATACTTTTTAATTCTTCAATATTATTTCCAAGACAGATTCTTCTGTACTTCCGTTGACTCTTCGATTTCCTCCTTCATTCCTCAATACAGGGGTGTACCGCAAGGATTTAAGCATCATTCTCTATTCTGTATACACCTCTGATATTCCCAAGCACTCTTGCACCAACATCTATACCTTCGCAGACGATACAGCTATTATTTCTTCTCACAGAGACCCAAACTTAGCATCTATAGCTCTTCAAAATCATTTATTTGATTTAGAAAAGTGGTTCTATAAATGGCAAATCAGAATAAACACACAGAATAATCACATCTTCTGGACTACAGATCTTCACTTGACTTGAGGAACAAACGACTTATCTATAATAGTATACTAAAACATATTCGGACATATGGAGCAGAACTTTGGGGTTCAGCAAAAAAAGTTCACATACACAAGGATACAAACAACACAGTCCAAGATTCTCAGAAAAATTATTAATGCACCATGGTATATTTCGAATCACACTATACGCAACAACATGAACATTCCCACTATAAAATCATATATTCATAACTAATCCATAACATTCCACTCATCGACACAATATCACCCAAACCCTCTCGTTCTTCCGCTTTCCTAGTCCCTGTTACCTGGACTTGATAAAAAAATATTAAAAAGACATTAGCCAAGAGACCTACTCAACAATTGATATATTTTTTTTTCCAAAATAACTGGATGATCATGTAGAAAGCGAAGAGAAAGACACTTCAATCAAACGTAGGTGCAAATTAAAAATTAAATAATAATATTGTAACTTAGACCTATTTAATTACTAAAATAATATAAGCTATTACTACGACGAAATAGCTTAAGGTCGAACCTTCTAGACGCACCGTTCTAGGATGTTTGAGATGGTTCTAATCCAATCTTAATCTCTTCCGCCAAAGGGCTTAAGACATTACATTAATCCCTTCCACCTGTCTGTCTCTCTCTGCCCGTAACAGTACACACATTCTTCATCGTATACATATTATTCGTTATGTAGGTTATACAATTCTAAAAAAGGGCCTCTTGTGATTCTAAATCAATGTTACATAAACATTTCTTTATTAAATAATTTGTCATTAAAAATTCAAAAATTAAATTCTTTTACTTTGTTACTGCTTCCTACTTTCATTCTGTTACATGACTATATATTCTCTCTCCTATAACACATTTATCACCTATTTTCTATAATCATATTATCTATATACCCTATTGTATTTTCTATTATCTATTATCATATCGATCTCCTATTATCTCTCCTATAATACACATTATGACCACTTGGCTTATATTTTATTGTTATTATCTCTCTACCATTTCCCATTAATTTAGTCATTATTTCTCTTGGGTTTCTTTCTTCCTCATTTCTTTAATTTTTTTACGTTTTGTACATTATTTACGTGTCACAAAATTCACTTTATTATGCATTTTCCTATACTCTCTTTCTTAGTTATTTTTTTTGGCCGTCAGAGATCGCGGTCAGCACTTCCGTCTTACTTAGTAACGCATTTTAGTTATCAGTTACTGTTCCCTGCAGCCGCTCCTTCTATTTGGTTCGTACACATTTGATTATTTATATCTTCTCTTCATCCTTCTCCATTTCCATTCTTCACACCTATTGCTCTCATCATCACTTTGGCACCCATCATATGCTAATATCACAGAGTTCATTATTATTTAGCATCATATTTTTGCATTTATTCAATCTTCATTCTAATTGTATCCACTTATATATATATATATATATATATATATATATATATATATATATATATATATATATATATATATATATATATATAACTTCTCATACTTCTATTTTCAATTTTGTATTTATATTTTACTTTTCTACTTTTCATTCACGATATTTCTTATCTTTGCTTTCTACATAATTCTTCCATTATTTATTCTCTAGGAGTCTATTATCATACATGTTATATTTATCTGTATTAAACTAGGTTTTACATACTTGTATATCTCACCTTGTTATGTTTATGTTTTTTTAATTTTGTAACTTTCTGTTTACCTTTTTTTTTTCTCTTTGTATTTTGTTTGCATTATCACCTTTCTGTACATTTATTCTTTGATAATTTTTATTCATGTAATTCCTTCACTATTTCTTTCAACTTTTCTATTACTCTACATTATTATATTCTTGGTACTGTATTGTATTTTTATAGTTATTTTGTTTGGTCTGTTTTCTCTCATAGCCCCAAAGATGACCTACAAAGTAGGTCGAAACGTCGGCACACAATAAATAAGTATTCACTTATTTGGTGTTTCATTTGACTGCACCCCCAACTATCTCTATCCTTACATTTCTTCATTAAGTATTTTCAGTGTTTTGTTCTGTTGTTCAACGTAATATAAAATATTTTCTCATCAATTTGTAATTAAAATTTATTCAGATTGCCCTTCAACTTAAATTAGGATATGTAAATAATTATTAACCCTCCAATGGTATGGTGAACCGGGAGAACATAAATGGTACGGTGGTGTCCTCACATACCCCAACTTTTTTTTAAAATTTGAGGTGCTATGATATCAGTGCCTCTCTACTCATCAATAAGAACATAATCCTAATACTGTAACATGACTTTATTCTTCATAAAAATACATTTTCAAAGCATCCTGGGGTCGTCCCTGACCTTGCCGTACCTTTTGAGGGTTAATTTTGTATCCGATAATTTTGTAACTATAACTTATAATAATTATTTACTAGTAAGTACTAAAAGGCTGTTTTTGACTTTGAGGGCATTGAATAAAATCTCAAAATGTTTCCAATATATCATAGTATATATATTTTTTTTATTGAATGACAATAGTTGACCTTGATAATATATGGGAAAGAAAGTGGTCCGGGTAGAGGTCAATGAATTAGAATTGGATAAATGTTTATTAAGTAGCCAATGTTTCGACCTGCTTTGTAGGTCTTCTTCAGGGCTATACGCAAAATACAGACAATCGAGAATTAAAAAGTAGTACAAACACTTTTAAACATGGTAAATATAAATAATAAAAGTATGGTGTATACAGGCAATTGAAAATTAAAAGTTGCACAGCATGGTAAACATAAAGGTTAAAATGTATGAGTGTATGGTATTAACAACCAAGTGCCAGGAAGGTAGTAAAATATATAATAAAGAATAAAATAATGATTTTTTTCTGGATTTTTTATAATTTTACAATTTTTTTATTTCCTACTGTATCTCTTATTATTTTACGTTTTTAATTTTATTTTACTACCGATACCTAAGATACCTGATACCCAGGTATTTTAACTTTAACATTTACCCATTTTAACTTTAACATTTACCCATTTTAATATTAAATGTTTATTTTTTATCTTTATCAAGTTATTCTTTAATTTTCAACACTTTCTGTTTTATTCTTATTTTATTCTTTATTATGTATTTTACTACCTTCCTGGGCACTTGGTTGTTAATACTATTCACTCATACATTTTAACATTTATGTTTACCATGCTCTGCAATTTTTAATTTTCAATTGCCTGTATTCACCATACTTTTATTATTTATATTTACCATCTTTAAAAATATTTGGACTACTTTTTAATTCTTAATTGTCTGTATTTTGCATATAGCCCTGAAGAAGACCTACAAAGTAGGTCGAAACGTTGGCTACTTAATAAACATTTCTCCAATTGTAAGAGAAATTCATTGACCTCTACCCGAACCACTATCTTCCACATAATTTTTTTTAATTTGTTACCCTCTAAAACTTATATAAATGAGAAGTGAAGTAAATGTATATCTGGTATTAATCTGTACTATTTAAAAAGATAAATGATTAGTTGTTCATTATGAAATTAGTAGTTGCAATACACACCCCTAGGGAGCAGATGGTCCTCATAATCTTCATAGAAGCACATTTATCCTACTCACTCTGTTTATTATAATAACCTTAGAAAAGGACTCTTTATTATTTTATGAATGAAATAATGTATAATAATTTCTAAAAAGGCCCTTCTTTTATTCCATGCTATAACTATGTGTAATTAAAAGAAAAAATACAATTTAAAGAATTATTAAAACAAGCAAATTAGTAAAAAGACTGCTATATAGTCATGAGGCTACTGAAGCATACTGGACGTTTTCGCTCAACAGTAGTTGTTATTTAAGTATCTGTCATTCATACCACAAATACCTGAGTCAAATATTTTTACAGATATAATTACTTGTGAACTTAGTTTTAAAAAAATATTTTTCTTTCCACTATAAAACAACTCATTGACCAAAAAGAGTTCTTTTTGCAAATGAATAAAACAAAAAAAAAAACAAGCTTCCTGTTTTTCTACAATATAATGCCAACATTAAAAGTAGTCTTGAAGGGAAGGGCGTTGAGAGCACTGATCTGCTAATGTGTGGTTGCTGCATTTGAGAGATTTTGTTGCATATAAATTATTTGGAATCTAGATTATTAGAGCCTCCTATATGAAGTGAGAACAAAACAGTGAGAAAAAAATGGACAGTTTAGCGCGATCATGGCCAAATCACCTAACTGCACAAGAAACAGTGTAATCCTTATCTAGTACATACTGATACTAGTAAGACCTTTTTTGGGTCATGGTTGTACAGGAATTTTTATTTTAAGATGTAGTATTTCAGTTTCATTAAAAATGCCATGTGAATATTCCTGATTTGGATTTGTTTTTTAAGTGCCTTTTTTTTTTTTTTTTTTTTATTGAAGCTTTCCTTGTATTATCCCTTAAAAGTTTCCTTGTATTTTTCCCGGAAGTGTGCATTTTCTTGAAATAACTGAGTTTGTATTTGCAGTGATTTCCCCCTCAAATGCCCATCTAAGTTGTATTTTGAGTACTGATAATTTTCATTTAAATCCAGTTTGAAATATACTTTTCATTAGACAAATTTTGTTTAAACTTCTCAAACAATAATTGGGAACAAGGTAGTTATTTTGTGTGTGTTGAGCTCCTTTTAAAGGGATAAAATCCATCCACAGGATTTTCTAATTTTTAATAAATTATAAAGCGGAATAAATATTTGTATTTTTTAAATTTCTTTAACATCGCTTCGACTGCATATTTTCGCTAAGTCGCATAGAAGGCTCTTATGGAGAGAAAAACGGGAAAATGACGAGGGAAACCTTCGGTGGCCGAAAAACCTTGAAAATTTAGGAGTTTTTTCACTTTTTGGCCTGTATCTCCTAATCGGTGCGTTTTTGAAAAAAACATAATGAACCATTTTTAAAGTAGATTAAATTTGCTACAATTTGAGCCCAACCGCAGCTCTGTAGGTCCAATAGATCCCGAGCTCGTTCCCTATTAATAATAAATAATTGGAATCTTACCTATCTATCTATATAATAAAAATGAATCACCAAATTCGTTGCTAACCGCTAAAATTGAGACCGGCTCCACCAATTCGGCTATTTTTTTTCATATTTTAGCGAAGGCGCATAGAAGGTTCCTATGGAGAGAAAAACCGAAAAAATTACGAGGGAAACCTTCTGTGGCCGAAAAACCTTGAAAATTTCGGAGTTTTTTCACTTTTTGGCCTGTATCTCCTAATCGGTGCGTTTTTGAAAAACGACATAGCTAACCATTTTTAAAGATTAAATTTGCTACAATTTGAGCCCAACCCCAGCTCTGTTGGTCTAATAGATTCTGATTTCAGTTCCTATCATATAACAAATAACTGGAATCTTATATATCTGTATTTATAAAAATATCCTGTCACGATGTTTTTCCGGGCTAATCTCCGGAAACTCCTGTATTGATTATAAAGATATTTTGCAAATAAATATATGTAACATAATCCAACTTAAAATGTAGGCTATTTTTTTTTTTTTTTTCGACCGCGATTATTTTATTGCAAAACCATTTTGTTTTCTCACCTGCTGCATTTTTTATATGTTGTACATGCTGTTACAACTAATGTTTATATTTTATCAGTTAAGAATTAAGTATATTATTTATTATATACCATTGTTAGATATAAGATGAATGAAGTGTAAAATCAAAAATCAATTTAATTAATTATTTCATTCATTCATTATTTCTTTAAAATTCAAATTTTAACGTAATATTTTTTAAAACTATTATAACAGCCACAGCAACGCGTGGCCGGGTCAGCTAATATATATATACATAAAACTTAAGTACTTCGCCAAGCAAAACATAAAAAAAAAGACAAAGTCGGGAAATAAACAACTCACTTGAAGGCTGGTTACAACACTACTTTATTCAAGTTACAATCCTTTATTAATAGTATTTACAATGTTGACATTCATTGTTTAGGATTAGTGTCTATACTGGTGTATGCCCTATCTTAATTCCTCCCTGCCAGTTTACGAACAGCCTCGTAAACTCAAAAAAACAAAACAAAAAACATAGTAATAAAATAAGAATACAAAAACAATAACAAAAAGAAAATTAAACACAATATCATCAGATCAATAAAACTATCACTTGCAAAAACCAAAAGAAAAGAAAACTTACACTGTGTACAAGAGCTCACTTAGCAATTTAACTTAAGATCATTATCACCCTACTGAACTACTTTAACAATCACCTAAAATACAAAATAATAATAATACTAAAAAACAAAAAAGAAAAATACAAACAATGGTAACAATACATATTTATAGTCAAGTTTCCCCAGCTGGAATTTTCAGCTGCTCAATATGTACCGTTCTACGTTTTCTGGGCTCCGCCAGACTGAATGGTGACCAGATTGTGCTCCCTAACTGCAATCGCTTTGAATTGGCCCCTCATACCTGAATACCTCCTTTGCGCGATTTGACACAATCTTTCTGTACACAATATTACCTATAAGAGTTCCCATGATATCCTTCACACAAATATTATCCCCGGCCACTTTTCCGAGACTATTCGTGCACCCGCTTTTCCCCATATTCGGTCGAGTATTATTCTATTCGCGACTAGGCGTTCCGCCATGGTTACATCTACGACCGTAGCGTTCCCGTCCCTACGTTGAGCCCGTAAACCAAAGAGGACCTCGAAAGGGAAGAATCCCGTACCCATGTGGATTGAGTGATTATACGCCGCAACAGCCCGAGGCATCGCCGCATCAGCCTCCTACCCTTTATCCCCATGGAACACACGAAGATGTTCGCCCAGAGTACTATGGAGCCGCTCAATCCCTTCCCTACTTTTGGGATGCCCGGGTGTATTCCAGTGCCAAGCGACACCGCAATCTTTCATTTCCTTCCGCAGTTGGGCATAGTCGAACTCTCTACTGCTTTCCGAGGAAAGCGAATCTTGCATCTTGTAAAATTGAAACCATGCTCGGAGGGCGTCACCGACTGCGGTCCCTGACTTCTCCTTCACTGGATGGGCCATGGCTATTTTGCTGAATGTGTCCACGATAGTCACCCACTTAAAGCCCCTCCACGTAAAGATGTCAATTTGAAGATCCGTTAGCGGCGCTATGGGCGTAAACTTCTCCACTTGCAACCCTACTGGGGGATGGCGATCATACTTTGCGACATGGCAAATGGCACTGTCCCTCTCACTCTCTTCGACCATTTTCCTCATCCCCACCCAATAGTACCTCCATTTCAATGCTGCTACGGTTTCATTAACCCCTCTCCCCCCACGATGATTAGTCTTTCCCTGGTGGTAAGCTAACGTGACCTCTTTTTGGTGATCGGTATCCCGGATCGTATCCACCATGAGGCGACACCGAAAAAACGATCTATCCATCCTATCTTTTCTAGTCGCCACAAATTCTTGATTTTCTCCCAAACCGTCGCGTTCCCCACTAGAGATAGTGGGTCGCCTCTACCTTTGAAGCGTCTTTCAGAACCTGACATATCTGTTCTTCCTTGACTCTAGGTTGAGACCACATAATAACAATATGTAGCCTCTCATATCTGGAAAATTCCATTTTCAGTAACCCTGTGGTCCGTGTCTTCCAGATTATCTTTTTTTTTTTTTTTTTTTTTTTTTTTCCTTCCCCGTACCTGCCATTGCATACGGGGTTCGGCAGTGGCGGGTTGATACGCTGGGTTTACGCACGCCCGCCACTGCCAAGAAACTACTCTTTATTAAAATGATCTTATTATACACTCTTGTTTAGGGGGGGGGGTACCATTTAATTATTGGGTACAACAAAATAAACAATCTGCGGTGCTGCCCGGTGCACGGATGTGCACCTTACTGATGGGGCAGCACCTTATAGGCCTCCTGGCCGGTCTGCATCCGTCCGGATGCCGTCCAGTCCTCTCAGTCCGCCGCATCCGTCCGGTCATCCGGGCAGTCCGCTTCCATTCGCATCCATCTACTCCGGGGGGCCCTCCTCATCTGGCTCCCCGTCCAGCGGCTCTTCTGGTGGCTCGCCGAGGGGCCGGGTCCTGCCAAGGGTGAAGTGTGCAGGCCCAACCACGTCCTTCCACCCGTAGACGAACTCCCTGAAGAAGGGATAATTCGCTTCTTCCATCAACCGGGGGAAGTCGTCCTCGGCGAGGGTGAAAATACCGGTTTTTGTCGACAACCTGGAACGGTGTCTGTCCATCGCGATGCAGGAAACGATCACATGTTCCGCTGTTTCGGAGACTCCACAGGCGGGGCAGAGGGGGTCGACCACTATCTTATGGTCAAAGAGCTTCCCCCGGAACCCGCCATGGCCTGTCAGCATCTGCGAGACCCAGTAGTCCGGAAGGACCCATGTCGCAGACAATCTTGACTGGATGGTGGGGAAAAACTTCCTCAAGGTTGAGCCCTTCTGGCTTCCCACCCACTGTCCATTCCACTCTCCCATGGTATCCTCCCTCACCATCTTCTTCCATCTATTGGGGGTCTCGCAGACTCTCTCTCCTCGTGCGACACCGTTCGATCTTCCATATTATCTGTCGCGTCTTGTCATTGATCACCTCATCCACCTCCTCCATCTCCGTCAGTCTCTCGTCTTGTCTCCTGTTCGGGAGATTCCCCGTTGTCCCGGTGGTCAGTTTCTCGTTCTCCTTCCCCGTCCATTCCCGTACGAACCTCTGGAGCTCCCCGGACGGTTCCCCTTCTCCTGATTCGATCGCGTTGACCTGTAAGGCACGAGATAACCAATCCGCCACCACATTATCCTTTCCCGCCTTGTCTGTTATCTCGATATTGTACTGGCTCAGGACATCCTTACAATTACCGAAATGGCCGGTGATCAGTATGAACTTTGAACCTCTTACCGAAAATATAAGGCCGGAAGTGTTGGACCGCCCATATAATAACTCTTATTTCCAGCGCGCTGCACCGGGTCTCTGCGTCTGTAAGCCTCCTGCTTGCGTATGCCACCGGCCGTTCCCCCTTATCATACTCCTGCAACAAAACCGCCCCCAGTGCATATTCACTAGCGTCAGTGGTGATCGCAAACGGTTTCGAAAAATTAGGGAATGCGAGGACCGGTTCTGTTTGTAGCCAACGCATGCATTTCCTAATGTTCTCCTCGATCTCTGGGGTAATCCGAACTGTGCGCCCCTTTCTTTCTGAGGCATCAGATGTTCGGCCATCTCTGGGACAAATCTACGATAATAATTTAGGGTTCCGAGAAACTTCCTGATTCCCTTGATATCTTTCGGCATCGCCATTTTCCCTATGGCTTCCACTTTTTTACCGTCAGGCCGAACCCCTTCCTCCTCCGATATCGAATGCCCGAGGAAATTTATTTGCTTTTGCCCCAATATTGATTTTTCCTCTCACAATTTCAATCCAAATTGACGTATTCTGTCAATGACTCGCCTCAAGTCCTCGATATGACCTAACTCCGTCTTACTAAAAACCAGAAGGTCGTCCATATAGACCTGGCACATGTCTTCGTCTAAGCCCCTCAAGAACTCGTCTAACAGTCTCTGAAAAGCTATTGGCGCATTTTTCAAACCATACGGCATACGGGTAAATTCGTAATGCCCCCTCTCAAACGTAAACGCTGTTTTACATTGGTCCCTGGGATGCATTCGAATCTGGTGGTATCCTGATTTCAAATCCAACGTATTGAACACCGTTGCTCCGCCCAATCTGTCCAAAATACAATAGGGTATTCCTCATCCAACGTATTGTCGTTGAGTTGTCGGAAATCCACTACCACCCTGTAGCGCTCCCTAGTATTCCCTTCAACAGATTTCTTCTTAACCGCCCATAGAGGACGGTAAAGTGTAAAAATGTGGTATCGACGATAATTCCTTGCCGTTTGAGCTCCGTGATCTCCGCCCTAATGTGTTCCCGTAACACCTGTGGGTAGCTCCGCTCCTTCACGTACGAACTCTTCTCTGACTTCAAATGAATTTCGTGAAAAGTCTCCCCCGTCACGCTCAGGGGATCCCCCTCGCGAAAAAAAATATCCTCACATTCCTCCCTTATACCCGTCCTCCAATCCTTGCTCTGGGTGATTGCACCGACGCACCGCACATCCCTTTTCGCGCTCTCCATCGTTTTATATATCTGCCTCCCTATTCTCATCAACCATTGACCCTCTACATTACAGAGTTTCGCCCCTAATTTCCCGAGCACGTCACACCCCAAAATCCCCCCATACTCACGCGGCATGGTCTCTACCACATGAAGAGTTGCTACTCCACCCTTTTTGCCCCATTTACCTAAGGCCAGGTCAATTTCCCCCTCTACTGTACAGGAACCACCCAAAGTGAACAACTTACATAGGCACGTCCTAATTTCTGGTTCACTCTTTCCTTTTAATATAGTTTGTAAACTATCTCTACCTATTAGAGTACAGGAACTCCCTATGTCCACAAGACACCTCCACCCCTTGCAAAACTCGATAATAGGCAACCGATCACACCTCTTTATGATAGTATTTACACAAAAATGGTTGCCTCTCTGCTCGCACTATCCTCATTCTCTACTCACCTCCTCGATTCTCCTCCCAGCACTCCGTTGTCTGCTCTTTCCTCCAGGGGTCCCTCTGCCACCAGGCTCGCTGCCCTCTGTCTCGGATCCTGAACCCTCGGAAGATCTAGACGAATCGGATGGCCTTCTGCTTCTCCTCCATATTCTCTGCGCATTGACCTCCATTGGCTCTCCACGATCATGGTTTCGCCGCCTTATGTATGGGCATTGTCTCGCCAAGTGTCCCTCGCTGTGGCATTCAAAACAGCGCGTGCTTGGGCACTGGGCCATCAGATGCCCTGTCTTCCCACATCCGTGGCACCTTCTATCATCCTTTCTCCCATTCCTTCTATCTCCGAACGGCTTTTTCTCTCTAGGGTCTTCATCCCTTATTCACTCCCGGTCTAGTCTTAGACGATTTCTTCCTATATCATTTCGGCGATATGATACCTTACACCATCCTGGTCGAAAACTTCTCCATCCTCTTCATCGCGAGCACTCACATCCACCATCTCCTGGGCGCATTCCATGAATGACTTTTCTCTGCGTAACCCGTCTTTCTTTCCGGTATCCCTTGCTAATCGCACCTTCAAGACTGTGGTCATAAACAGCATCCACGTTTCGACCGCACCGGTATCCATTACCTCGCGTAACTTCTCGTTTATCTTGTTTAGCCTCACCAGCAGTCCTGCAGTATACTGACCATTTGTCTGATTTTGACGTTTCACCTCCCAAAACATCTGTAGCATGTCCTCTTCTGGGGCCCATCGCCCCCCTCCATACGCTTTTTTTAGCCTTTCTTTTATCACCTGCCATGCAGTATCCTCATCTGCTTGGATCAGATTTAAAACGCTCCTTCTGACCCGTCGTGCTAAGGCTACCCGTAGTCTTTTGGCGTCTATTTCCTCTCAAAAACCTGCTGCGACCTGGGACTGAATACTGTTCATAATACCTTCTCCGCCCTTGAGGAAATGATTCAATTCGCCTACATCACCGTTAAACTTTTCTAGGTCTGATATTTCCCTTTTTAAATCCTGCGCATTTGCCTTTCTTAACTTCATTTTTTCCAGCTCCTTTGTTTCCTGCGCGATTCTATTTGCCTCCTCCGCAGCTAAGTCTGCCCGTGCCAATGCTAGGGTTGTTGACGGTAATGGCGGGAACTCGGGATTCACTGGTTCTGCCTGTGCAGGCTCCAACGTTAACGTTGCAGGCCTAAGGATTTCCCTTTCACCATTCATAATGGCACAATTAGTTTTTCAAATTTATAGAACAAAAAAAAAGTACGTAAAAAAAATAGATCTGTAACGAGATCACAATAGTTTCTGGTGCCCTTGAAAGAGAGAAAAAAACAACAAAAGAAAATATTCTTACTGCACTGCTAAAACGTTTTCGGCACCACTTAAGTACTTTCGCCAAGCAAAACATAAAAAAAAAGACAAAGCCGGGAAATAAACAACTCACTTGAAGGCTGGTTAAACACTACTTTATTCAAGTTACAATCCTTTATTTATAGTATTTACAATGTTGATATTCACTGTTTAGGATTAGTGTCTATACTGGTGTATGTCCTATCTTAACTTATATATATGTATATATATTCTAAGGTATGTTACGTAGAGGCATTATTCTTTATGTGTGTTATATAATTCTAAAAGACGGCCTTTTCAGATTCTAAATCAATGTTACATAAACATTTCTTCATTAAGTATTTTCAGTGTTTTATTCTGTTGTTCAATGTAATATAAAATATTTTCTCATCAATTTGTAATTACAATTTCTTCAGATTTTCCTTCTTCAACTTTTTTTTAATTATGATATTTGAATAAGTATTAATTTTAAATCCGATAATTTTACATAAGTACTAAAAGCCTGTTTTTGACTTTGATGGCATTGTATAAAATCTCAAAATGTTTCCCAAATATCGTTGTATATTTTTTTATTAATTGATTACTACACGTTTATCTACAATGGTGTTACAAATCTTGTAATGGAGCTCATTTGCTTCCTTTATTCTGCTTGAAATTTCTTGGCCTATCTTTCCCGTCTTGCTAACGCTAACAACTTTTCCTAAGTGGGTATAATCGTTAGCATTTTCCAATATTACTCCTCCACAGTGGAATCTCTCATTTCTTGCCTCTTCCTTGGAAACAATGAGTACTTTGCTCTTGGAAGTACCAGGTCTGCAAGTTTGAAATGTCGTTTATTTCTTAAAATATAATTTAATTTAAAAAAAAAAAAAGTATAATATATTTTATTCAAAGTACTGGCCCTCGCTTTCTACACATTTTGTCCATCTCTCGGGCAATTTATGGATACCATTCCAAAAGAATGCTTCATCTTTATTTGAAATCCATTCATCGAGCCATTTTCTTACATCCTCCAAATTGTTAAAGTGTTGCTCAGCCAATGAGTGTCCCATCGATGAGAATAGGTGATAATCAGAAGGCGCCAGGTCAGGTGAATACGGCGGGTGGGGTAGGAGTTCCCAACCAAGCGAAGAAATCGTTTCCTTAGTCAATCTGGCTGAATGTGCAGGAGCGTTATCATGCTGAAGAATGACTTTGGCGTGCCTGTGAGCCCATTCTGGGCGTTTTTCGATCAATGCGTGACTCAAATTGATCATTTGTTGTCGGTAGCGGTCGGTATTGACTGTTTCGCCGGGTTTGAGAAGCTCGTAGTAGACTACACCCTTCTGATCCCACCACACACACAGCATTGTCTTCTTCCCAAAACGATCCGGTCTTGCACTCGATGTGGATGGTTGTCCTGGCGTTACCCATGATTTTATTCGTTTGGGATTCTGAAAATAAATCCATTTTTCATCGCCAGTTATAACTCGATGCAAAAAACCCTTTCTTTCGTGGCGTAAAAGCAGCATTTCGCACACAATTTTTCGTTTTTCCATCTGTCGTTCGTCCAATTCATGTGGAACCCATTTTCCAACCTTTTGAATTTTTCCCATAGCTCTCAGGCGATCGGAAATGGCTTGTCTAGTGACATTCAACTGTTCTGCCATCATTTGTTGGGTTTGGGTATTGTCTTCGTCTAATAAAGATTGCAATTCGACGTCCTCAAACTTTTTTGGTCGATTTTCTCGTTTTTTATCAGTAACATCAAAATCACCACGTCTGAAACTTTGAAACCAACGTTCACATGTCTTGACGGTTGGAGCAAGATCGCCATAAGTCTCAACAAGAATTCGATGACATTCAGATGCCTTTTTCTTTTGATTGAATAAGAAAATCATGACATGCCGCAAATGCTCTTTATTTGGCTTAAAATTAGACATTTTTAACACCAAAGAAAGGTATGATACGTCCACGTAAACGACTTAAAAACAACTGACTTTTGTAAACAAATGACTAACAAACAAAATAGCGTTTAGAGATAAGCAAATCCTTCAATAGGCTAAGAGCGCATTCTATTGGAATTAAAACGACATTTTAAACTTGCAGACCTGGTATTTATCTTCATGCCTTTCCGCAAATGCACCTCCTGCCATTCAGTTATCGCTTGTTGCAGTTTCTCTTTTGTATTAGCAAGTAGCACAATGCCATCAGCTAACAAATAGGATTTCGTGAGAATTGTCCTGAGATTCCACTTTCCTATTGTTGTCCAGGGTGTCCTTCTTTTACAAATCTTATGGATCTCATCCATCAGAATTAGGAAGAGGAGGGGGCTCAAGCTATCTCCCTATTTTACTCCTCGTTCCATTCGGAATGGTTTAGATGCTTGACCATTAACACGTATTATACCTTTTAGTTCTTGATACGTGGACTTTACAGCATCTGCTAGATTTCCAGGGACATGCTTCAGCTGAAGAGATTCTCATAAATGTTTCCTAGGAACAATAAAAAGCTGCTTGTAGATCTAAGAATGCAAGATACATATTCCTATCTCTCTCCCACGCCTTTCAAGAATATTTCTCAAGATGGAAATATTATCCTGTGTTTGTCTTCCTGGGTGGAACCCAGCTTGTTCCTCCTCCAAGTCACCCTCTACTATTTCTCTCCGCCTGTATCGACGTTTACAGTTTGTAGACTACTGAAGAGAGACATATCGGCCTGTAGTTTCTGCATTAGCTTTGCTTCTCCTTCCTATAAATAGGAATAAAAATATTTATTTCCCAATCCTTTTGTATACTCTTATGGTCCCATACCTTCTGAAATAGGATCTGAAGAACTTTCACCATCTTGTCCTCCATATTCAATCATTTCTGGTGAGATTGGATCATATTCTGCAGCTTTGCCAGCCTTAATCTTTTCCATGGCTCTTTCCACTTCCTCTTCCCAGATAGTACCATTTTCATTTTCCTGCATTTCCTCAGTCCCCAACTAAATGGTCTCTGGCAGCTTTTCAGAAAATTGTCCTTATTTAGAGACTTCCCAAATTCCTCCCAAGACTTTTTCCTAGCTTCAATAACAATAATCTTAGGCTCGTTTCTTCTGAGTCTATATTGTTCTAAGTTTTGAGTCGTGCGACCCGCCTTATATATTTTCCAGGTCTCTTTATTACTTTTCACAGCTGCTTTAACTTCTTGGCTCCATCATTTAGAGCGTTTTCCTTTATTACTTATTTTCTTCCAGCCACAACTACTTGCAGTTGTTAGGACTATTTCTTTCAGCTTGTTCCATAATTCATCAAGTCCCACTTCCAAATCAATGCTTCTTAATCTTTCTTCATTTTCTAATGCTTTTATACCAACTTAAACATAGGCCTTGACTTGTTGTTTGCGCTCTCTTAAAATACAATAGATAATAAATAGGTAATTGCTTTCTCAGAATTAAATGAAAATGCTATTCTTGTCCGAATGAAGGAAAGGAGATTAAAATAATATAAATTTTATTTTGCACGAAATTGCATTTTTATTATAGAGAATAATTGTGATTTATTCTTAAATCATCAACAATAATATTTACCTACTTAATTTTCCAAGAAAGAAAAAAACGACTCATGATTTCCAAATATTTCTTCGAACTCGTTAAAGAAATAGTATAATGTCGAACAACGTTTCCTTTGTTTTAACTTCTAACTTTAACTTTAAGTTCTAATTTGATTTGACTCAAATACTACCCCCTCCCCCCAGAACAAGATGGGGAATGTGGATTGAAGCAGCCCTATTTTATTCAGATCATTTTAATAATTTTAAATTGTTTGCTCCTACTCTTGAAGATGACAAAGTATCTGTAAAAAAAGTAAAAACGGTTTTAAATTTAACATCTGTTGCATCAGATCTAGCATTAATAAAATTTCATTTATCGGTTCTACCTTCGCAAATGAAAAAAGCTTGAAGAACAAAACTTAACGTTGACATCACAGATTAAGTTTTATTATAGAGAAAGTTGGAGACGAATTAGAAAAAATCGAAAACGAAAAGGGAATAACAATTTTTGATGAATTTAAATTAGTTGTAGAAAAAACAGGGGTTACAAAATTTTACAAATTTACAACAAAGCTCTCAAAGAAGACACAGATGTGGAGCTGGATCCAGAAATATTGAGTAACTACAATAGATATCCCATCAGAAGTGTTACTGTGGAGCGCATTTTTTCACAGTTAAAACACAAATTAGATGGCCGACGATATAACTTTAAGGAACATAATCTAAAAATGTACATAATTGTAAATTTTAATAAAATTTCAGAAATTTCTATTTGATAAATTAATATAGATAGTAGATAAATACGAAAATTTATGTTTTATTACTTTTGTTTAATTATCATATCTAGCAAACAAATTTTTTGTAGTTTTTGTAAGCACATATGTATATTATAATAATTATATAAATATGCTTACTTAATATTTGATTTTTTTAATTACACATCACCTCCTTACACAGTAGAAGGTTGAATTGCACGTTTGTGAGTGTATTTTATTTTTACAGCACGTTTTTCACGTTTGGTTAATTTTTATTGCACGTTTTTAAAATTTTTACTGCACGAAATCCAGCCTTTAGTGATGACAAATGATCTTTCTGCATGTCACTACCAGCAGTTTTCATGTCTGTGCATGTAGAGCAAGTTGCTGCTGTCATACATCCATTCAGCTTCATTTGGTGGCTGTTGGAGGGATTCATTATTGTTAACTACTAATAAAAAAAACTACTGAACTGATTGTTACGAAATTTTAAACATAGATTTTTTATCACACCTGAATTGACAAACGCTATGTCTTCTATATTTCTACTCCACCAGGGGCGCACAGTGGAACGAGCGTTAGGGAGGACTGGACATTCATTAATATCTCCGCTTCTGGTTCGCCTAGAATAAGTCTATTGGTATGGTTTTAAAGCTTTTTGAATGGACTATTTAATTATATGATAAACAGGATCAGATCTTTTAGGGGAAACATGTCGATTTGATATTTCAATGTTAGATAATTTATTATCTATCATTGGACCATTTATTGTACCTATATACTACGAGAATAGGTACACTACAGTATTCTATGGAAAGACAGATACATAGGTATTAAATAAAGTTATACAAAGGAAAAAGTAACAAACCAAAAAATTTAATCATTGCACAAAATTAATACAATAATTGACAATTACTTTTGTTAGTCAATATACTAGTGTTACGGGCTACTGGGTATTAAAATGAATTAAACAATTGCTTAATTAAAGATACTAATATTTATTTACAAAATTATAAAAAGGGTACAATTAAACTATTAACAATTAAATTATTGAACTAATATAAATTTATAATAACAATATTCTAAATATTTATTATCTAGGCCTAATTCCTATTTAATTATTACAATAATATTAGATATAACTAATTATAGATAGCTTAACTAGTTACAATAGTTTCTATGAATACATTACACTACAATTTATAACTAATAGTTAACACTTACAGTTCACTAGTCCACCGACCGTAAGATTCTCCAAGTATGACAAACTGACACACAAAAACAGTTTATTACACTCGCGAGACTGTCACAGTTCACTGATACACTTAGCACACGGGCCGGTTCAACACTGACTAGTTTATCACACTTATTACACTTATCACTGATCTTCACTGGTCTACTCTCAGGCTAAGACTGACTGCCTCGAGTTGAGGGAAGTATTTAAAGAGGCTAGGCCGAACATTCCAGAACACGAAAGGGCCAGGCAATTCCGGAATCTTCTTAATCCTTTTCCGACAAAAGAAGACGATCTAGAACAGTCCTAATCCTATTTAAACGTCTCCCGCTGACGGAGTTAAGCCGCTAATCCCCCGCTTCCGCCTTCCTTTGTACGCCCGTAACACTGCCCCCTCCTTAAAAGTGCTCTGCCCCAGAGCATAGTCCGGAGAAATCGGGCAGTTATGAGCTTCTACTGATGGAGACGCACTTTCTTTCCAGGGGTTGAACGTGCACACCAATATGGCAACTCCAGAGTTGGCGAATGTCTGTTCGATCATGTCCCTGACAATCTTCCACTCCAAGCCGTCGTATCCACAGCCCAACTTCGGAATAGCGAGCTTAGTGACACGCAGTCTCAGAAACTTACTCCGAAGGTCGTCGAGGCTTCGCCGCAGTGCGTCATATGTCGGCTTCTGATCAGTGGCACGCTTGGTAACCAAGTAAAACAGGTGTCGTCCTTCGTGCGGCTGGTGGAGTGCCTTCCCGACACTCGGTCCTTGGCGTTCCAGCTCCTCAGTTCCGCCGAACTTCTTCCTGAAGACCGTTGCAATCCCTCGAGAAGTCCTCAGATCTTCGGCAACGAAATGGGCCAGAGAATACTCCACTGGTAACGAGAAGATATCCCTGTAGATTACCTGAGTTACTCCACGGGTCCCTGGTACTTTCGTATGAGCAACTGAGTTATTTGTCTTGACGTTGTTTAGGTGCCTGACCTGCTGGTCTTCTTTCGGGCCGTGGTCTCCTTTGTACGGGGCCAGTCTATTGAAATGGACTATCTTGGGTTTTCCTTTAGGCTGCTTCCTGATCCTATATATGACGTCATTGATCCTCTTGACGATCTCAAACGGGCCGTCCCAGGAGTTCTGAAGTTTAGGTGAGTAGCCTCGCCTTCTTCGAGGATCATGTAGCCAGACCAAGTCTCCAGGTGGGTAGCCACCTTTCTCAGCCCTGATGTCGTAGCGCTCCTTCATTCTGTCACTTGCTCCCTGGATGTTTGTGCGAACCTTCTCGTGGATATTATCCAGTCGCTTTCGTAGATCCGAGACGTACTCCTCTCCGGCAATTTCCTCATCAGGCTTGAAACCGAATTTCAGATCACAAGGCAACCGAAGTTCTCTGCCGAATACCACATTTGCGGGAGTCTGCCCCGTTGCCTCACTGACTGAACTGCGGTAGGCCAGCAGGAACAGGTGAAGATACTGGTCCCAGTCTCGCTGATGGTCGGAGACCACTTTGGACAAATATCGACCCATAGTCCTGTTCATGCGCTCCACCATGCCATCGGATTGAGGGTGAAGAGGTGTCGTCCTGGTCTTCCGTATTCCCAGTGCTTCGCACATCCCGGAGAAGACTGCAGACTCGAAGTTTCGTCCCTGGTCAGAGTGAAGTTCCATGGGTACTCCAAACCTACTGACGAGCTGCTTCACCAGTACGTCCGCAACCGTGACTGCCTCCTGATTCGGAAGGGCGTAAGCTTCCACCCACTTGGAAAAGTAGTCCATGGCCACGAGAATATACCGGTTACCTTCATCCGTCACAGGGAAAGGGCCAGCGATGTCAATTGCTATCCTCTCAAACGGTGCTCCCACGTTGTACTTCCTCATTGGGGCCTTCTTTCTTCTTATGGGTCCGTTAGAAGCCGCACAAGTCGCACAACGCCTGCACCAGTCCAACACATCGTCCTTAAGGTTTGCCCAGTAAAAGCGTTCACGTACCTTTTCCAATGTACGGTGAACTCCAAGGTGGCCGCCAGATACTCCGTCATGAAGTTCCCTGAGTACTTCGGGCACTTTACTCTTTGGAACGATGAGCTGAAGTCTGCGCTGATCTCCTTCCGTGTTCTCCAATGCCCGTTTCAGCAGCCCGTTGTCCACTAGAATGGAGTCCCATTGGGCCCAGTAAGTCTTTACATTCTTCGACATTGGAGCAACATCCTGCCAGGTTGGTCTTCCTTGCCCTGATAGTTTCCACTGCTTCATTTGTTTCAAGTCCGGGTCCCTGTCCTGCTCCTTTGACACCTCTGCATCCTGCCAACTGTCCATGACCACTGTTGTCCTCAACACTGCTGCCTGCTTCTCTTCTTGTCGAGAACAATGCCCGCAGTCTTCGCCACAAGGCCTCCTTGAGAGCGCATCCGCATTTCTGTGACTCGTTCCAGCACGATGAGCAGATTCAAAGTCATATTCTTGAAGGCGCTCTATCCACCTCGCCACTTGTCCTTCTGGTGACTTGAATCGTAGCAGCCACATTAGAGCCGCGTTTTTTTCTTCTCCATCTTGGAGCTGAGAGAGGACGCTCCCAATAGCGGTGTTGCTGGCGTCTGTATCAAGTATGAACTAGCCCTCGGGACGGGGATAGCTCAGAATAGGAGCACTACTCAATTTCTTCTTCAACTCCTCAAAGGATGCCTGACACTCATGATCCCAAAGGAACGTCCGTTTTTCCTCGGTAAGCCTGGTAAGAGGTTTTGCAATGTTAGCAAATCCTTTCACGTACCTCCTGTAGTAGGCGCAGAGGCCGAGAAAACTTCTTACTTGGTGCTTATCTCGAGGTACTGGCCAGTCGGTGATCGCTGCAATCTTCTCTGGGTCAACGGCAACTCCGTGGTCTGACACAACATGCCCCAGGTAGTTGACTTGCCTTCGGAAGAGATGACACTTCTTCGGGTTCAATTTTAGGTTCGCTGCACGCAGTCGTTCGAAGACCTTCTCCAGATTGTTCAGATGGTGAGCGAAGGACTTTCCCAGCACAATGATGTCATCTAGGTATACCAGGCAAATTTCCCAAGAGAGACCTCTTAACACGCTTTCCATCAGCCTCTCAAATGTTGCAGGAGCATTGCAAAGTCCGAATGGCATTACTGTAAATTGCCAGAGTCCAGTCCCAATCTAGAACGCTGTCTTCTCTTTATCTTCAGGTTTCAATCCAACCTGCCAATATTCACTGCGGAGATCCAAGGTAGAGAAAAGTTCACACCCCTCTAGGGTGTCCAGCGTATCATCAATCCTGGGGAGCGGATAGCTGTCTTTCTTGGTGACGTTATTCAGAAGGCGGTAGTCCACGCAGAATCTCGTTGTGCCGTCCTTCTTTTTCACAAGTACAACAGGAGACATCCAGGGGCTACTCGAAGGCACAATGACACCATCAGTCGCCATCTCCTTGATGATCTTCTCGGCGTCCTCCCGTTTGGCTAACGGCAGCCTCCGCGGGACCTGTCGGATGGGCTTAGCATCCCCGGTGTCAATCCTATGCTGGACGATATCCGTTCTACCCCGTGGCCCTGGGCTGATCTCGAAAACGTCCTGCCATCGGATAATCATCTTCTTCACTTCCTCGCTCTGTTCAGGGGAGAGTTCCCGACATGATTCGTCCACAAATCCTGTTAGTTCTTCCGGCAGTCCTCGCAGCTCGGTGGGATGACGTTGCAGCTGACGAACCACTGAGGTAGTGGTTGTACATTGTCCGACCGGTGTTCCTTTGTTCAGCGTTACTGGGAAGCTGTTCAGGTTCATTAGCCGAATTGGAGTCGTACGTCCGACCTTGATGAGAGACCTAGCCACCAGTACGCCGCGTCCGATATCCTGTTCTTCTTGTTTTCCAGGTTCAAGAAGCACACATTGACCCTCAGGTAGATGTCCTTCGACCGTCCCATGTGTTATGATTTGGCTCCGAGAAGGTAAAGTGGTGTCTTCTAGTAAGCGCACTCGTGCGTAGATATCCTTTCCCTGCCGGAGGATGACTTCTTCGTCTCCCAGCGTCATCACACCTCTTGCCATATCCAGCTTGATCCCGCATGTGATCATCAAGTCCGTGCCCAATATGACATCTTCATCAATATCTGCCACGAGAGCGCGGTGCTTCAGATGTTGACCCCCGATGATGAAGTAGGCAACTGTCTCCCCGTAGACCTTGGCTGGCTCTCTTGTGGCAGTCCGTAATGTCCAAATCGTTGGCAACATCTTCTCAGCAGGAACTGTCTTTGAGCTCAAGATTGTCTTAGTTGCGCCGGTATCCAGTAACAGACTTCGCAGCTGCCCGTTCACCTTCCCATCAACGTAGAAGCTGTTCGTTCTGCTCCCTAAAGACGCAACTCTAATGGTCTTCCTCGGGACTCTGACGTAGCGGGCTGATAGTTGTTCCTCCCCATCAACCCTACTTCGTTCCTGTGGCTTTTCTTGCTTCTTGGATGGACACTTGCTTCTAGGGTGTCCAAGATGGCCGCAGCTCCAACAGCGTATCTCCTTTTCACGGGCCCTTAGAGCCTCCAAGACCTTTGTCAGAATATCTTCGACGCTAGGGACCTTATTAGGCTCCGCTTCTGCTGCTCGAACTAGTGCATGGCCCCGTACTGACTGCCTGACAGCCTCGAATTCCATGGCCTGAGATAATGCGTCGCCTAGAGTTTTTGGCCGGCGAGCTTCACTGCTTGTTGCGTCTCGAGGTCCCGAAGTCCATCCAGGAATTTGTCGACAGCCAGGCTCTCGTACACATCATCGGTGACCGAGGGGTAGGCATTCCTCACCAGCCGGGCGATATCAGCTTCAAATTCCTGTAGAGTCTCGTTGGTCTTCTGGATCCTGCTTCTCAGCTGTGAGCGATATAGCTGGTCCATGTGGCGGTGGCCGAAACGCATCTCCAGTCTTCTAATCAGCTCCCCGTAGTTAGACCGCTCCGACATGGGCATCCCCTGGAGTACTCCCAAGGCGTCTCCACGCAAGGCCAGGCACAACGCTGAAGCTTGGGTCTCTTTTGACCAACCGTGGATTGAAGCCACTGTCTCGAAGAGAGTCATGTAGTCCTCCCACGGCGTCTTTCCGTCGAATACTGGAATAGTGTTGTGATTTGGTGGCGTCCCAGCATTGGCGGGCATAATGGTCCTGTGAAGGCTGCCCTCGGAGGAACGGTCGGTGTCGTTCGTCGGTGGGTTGCTCATACGTCCCTCGAGAGCTTCTACTTTTTGAATAAGTTCGCTCACTTTTTCTCCTAACCTAGATTCTACATCAGCTACTTTATTATCGACATCGGCTAACTTATTATCTACATTAGCTAACTTATTCTCAACATTTTCCATTAACTTATTCTCTAATGTCTCTAACTTAGACTCTAATGTGTCCAATAAATCACCTTTTACAGTACCTAATTCATTCTGTACATTACCTAATTTATTTTCTACATTGCTTAGCTCATTACCTAGCTCATTTTTAACATTGTTTAATTCATTACCTAACTTATTTTCTACATTGCTTAACTCATTTTTAAAAGTTGCAGACAACTTGCTTAAATCAGTTTCAAACAGAACGTCATCTGGATTTTCCCCTAAATCTACAAAAAATTGACGCAAGCGCTGTTGCAGCACACTTTTAGTTCCAGATGAATCCAGATCACGTTCCTCCAATTCCCTTTTCAAATCCGCAACTTTTAAATCAATTAATTTAACACTTTTAGAAGCCATTATACATACAGTAGCCCAATAATTATAAAATGCAAAATAATAGCAATTACACAATGATCCCACTTCTGACACCAATTTGTTACGGGCTAATGGGTATTAAAATGAATTAAACAATTGCTTAATTAAAGATACTAATATTTATTTACAAAATTATAAAAAGGGTACAATTAAACTATTAACAATTAAATTATTGAACTAATATAAATTTATAATAACAATATTCTAAATATTTATTATCTAGGCCTAATTCCTATTTAATTATTACAATAATATTAGATATAACTAATTATAGATAGCTTAACTAGTTACAATAGTTTCTATGAATACATTACACTACAATTTATAACTAATAGTTAACACTTACAGTTCACTAGTCCACCGACCGTAAGATTCTCCAAGTATGACAAACTGACACACAAAAACAGTTTATTACACTCGCGAGACTGTCACAGTTCACTGATACACTTAGCACACGGGCCGGTTCAACACTGACTAGTTTATCACACTTATTACACTTATCACTGATCTTCACTGGTCTACTCTCAGGCTAAGACTGACTGCCTCGAGTTGAGGGAAGTATTTAAAGAGGCTAGGCCGAACATTCCAGAACACGAAAGGGCCAGGCAATTCCGGAATCTTCTTAATCCTTTTCCGACAAAAGAAGACGATCTAGAACAGTCCTAATCCTATTTAAACGTCTCCCGCTGACGGAGTTAAGCCGCTAATCCCCCGCTTCCGCCTTCCTTTGTACGCCCGTAACACTAGGTATAATTGATACATCAAAATTATAATAAATGTAGGTGCCTATATAAAATTGTTTTATTTAAATAGCGATCACAATTAAACCAAAATTAACAACTTAATTTTAATTAGGATTTGTTTTTTCTATATTCTAAGTAACAATAAGTGGTTTTGCTTCTGGTAATTAATCACGTTTAATGATTATTATTTTCGGTCAAAGAGTCGAAATTAAAGGAACCGAATAGTCATCAGAATTGAATCTTTTTTTCATGACAAAAGCGAACATATTCTCTGAACATTTTCTAAAACTTTTCGTTTGTCTCCGGCTTTGTCAATCGGATAATTGTTTGAACGACTGAGAACGAGATGGTATACTTGCGGCTGTTGATGATGACGATGAAGGTAACAACTTCAGGAACAATGAAATCCAAATTCAACCAGTTTTCATGTTCCCCCAGAAAATAATTGATATTCCTGTGGGACGAAATCCAGCGAGAGTACAAGCTACCACTGAACTTTCTTAATTGTTCCCGTAAGCAGAACTTTGCGGTATTTGAAATTTGTTCCAGTCCAAACGAATGAATCCATGTTTCCAATTCCAGGTCATAATCTTTAAAATTTATATGATTAAATTGAAAAACTTGACGATTTGTTGCAGGAACCATAGGCACCTATGTCGTTCAAATACCACACACAAACTGAGTTTCATTGTTAGGTAATACTATTATGTTTGATAAGGATTATTCGGATAAATGAGTGTGAACAAACATTGGTAAACAAAAGAAAACTTGCGTAAAGTAGACGCCATTATCAACAGAAATTATTTTAAATTAATTCTCAAGGCCCAGAAAAGAAAAGAAAAAATAATTTTCTCGGAAAATAGTACCTAGTAGCAGAAACTGACTAATGGAAAAAAAACTTCTAACATTCTAGTTATTTACTGTGAATGTAGTTTTTTTGGGCGATTTTAAGCGATTTACGCAATTAATTTTTTTAGTTTTATTTCCCAATTTTCACCGAAAAATCCCAGAAGTTTGAAATAATCCCAAGTTTTATTTGCCTAAAATATCTTATTATGGGTGAGTTGTTTTCCAGTAGGTGCACGATTAATTTAAGGCATTACCTCAAACAGGGGATTGCTTTAAAAATATGAGACCTTTTAGAAAAATTTATATTTCAATTCAGATTTTTTCATTTGATTTGATTTCACAATTAATTTATCTATGGATTTTGTTGAGAACAAGTATAAAGTATAATTTAAGATCAAAATAAAGGACAAATTTAGTTATTTTAGAATTGGCCCAATGTCCAACAAATGCGTTGATTCGTTCCACTGTGGGGCGGTGAAATGCAAAAATCATACCGTTTGAGCAATTGGTACAAAATTTTACACAATTTTATTGAAAATTGCATTATTTAAAAATGTACCCACAAAAAAGCCAATTGGTGTTTATATTAATAAAAAGCTCATAATCTTAGGTTTTATGTGGAACCATTTCCAGCTTCCCAGCTGGCTACTTAAATGAATGCATTTTTGTAAACTGTGTACATATATTAAACTGTGTAAAATTTTCTAGGTCAAAATCTTTATTAATATCTGAAATGTTATAGTTTTGTAAATATTAATCATTTCCCGCAAGCGATTCCGTGGAACATATTTTTAAAATTCTATTTAAAAAAAGTATACACCCTAGAACAATAAAACTTCACAGGTCTTCTTAGGGCATAATTATAAGCAATTGGGCGAAGTTTGATGCAAATTTAAAATAGTGAGTGACATAAACGGGGTGATTTCACATGGAATGACCCTCGAGGAAATCACTTTGAACAACCAAGATTTGTTCCAAATTTTTTTATTAAAAAAAATTGTTGTTTTTGTTAGAAATAACAAAAAATAATTTAAAAAATCGTTAAATTGATAATTTTTAAGATTACATCTTTTTTGATCAATACTAACAAATTTTTAAAAATGGATCTAACCGGTTTTGAAACCAAACGCTCCAATTATTAATTTAATATTTTAAGACAGCAATTACAAGAATGAAAAGACAAGAAACTGCTCGACGTTTTCGCCTACTTCAACATTTACTGGACAAACGCTCTAAGCTCCCAATTAATTACAAAAGACTAATTCTAAGACATATAAATAAGATATATAAAGACTAATAAAAGACATATTCTAAAACTTTATTTGGACACATGGAGTTGAGCTTTGGGGCTCTACTAAACCATCCAATTCATCTCGTATCCAATCCTTAAATCCATAATCTTTCGTAAAATTCTCAATGCTCCTTATTATGTCACAAACAATCTCATTCATCGTGATATCCCATATGTTGCTGATTTGGCCCAAACTAGATACCTATCCTTCCATGACGAGCTCCATACACACTTGAATCCGCTAGTCTCTCAACTTGCTTCCCATAACTATTCCTGATTACCCTCCATGGCGTCTGAAAAGAAGATGGAGTGCTACCGATGAGTAGTTTCTCCACAAGTATTGTTTTGTTTTTTTTATGTAATTTGTGTATATGTATTAGCAAATTTACTTGTTGTAATATTATTACTGTTGTAAATATCAATAAATTAATCTAAAAAAATAGACATTAACACGTAATGAATAAGTTACGCAATAATGTTGCATAATATCTCATTATCATTAGTTCTTATTAAATTAAAAATAATGAATAATTAATTTTTATAAATCCATAAGAATTGGTGACCTTTCTCAAATGGATTTAACACAGAACGGAGCCCGTTCGAGAAAATCTTTACTCGATAGCAAAATTATAATATTAAAAAAATAAATTAAAATAATAAACCCAGAAAGATATTGACTTCGTTGAAATAATAAAATTAATTCTTATTGACTAAAATGTAAAGAGAAAAGAGGCAGCAAAGGTTTTATAATTAAGGTAAATTTATGCATTAGATTCACGGTTAGCAACGAAGAAAGCGACATTGAGTCATTAATTTAATTTTAATTTAAACCTTTCGAGTATTTTCCAAGAAAACTTCAATAGAAAAAATTGAAGTATTTGTATTATTGAAATTGCTAATCAAATCGTGATATATATATAGCTACTGACCGGGGCGAGTTAGAACGGGTAGTACGAAATGTTTTGTCTGTCTAATGTATTATTATTATTATTATGTATTATGAACATAATAATGTATTATATTATAAACATAAAAACAAAACAAAATATTTCTTTACATTTATTTTCATGCGCGTAACGTTTTTGCGATAACCCATAACATACTCCTTTAAATTATATGGTACAAAATATTCCAATATTGCACATGAAATGCTTAAGGTACTGTATATCTTGATAAGGATTAATACTGAACTCGTCTAAATAGCTTTATCAATACCGCATTGTACGTTAATTTTTTAGAAGATTATAGTAAGCTGTCCTTAAAAGATAGATCTATGCTATTCCAGACTTTTTGGTAGATCTATAAAAGAGGAATATACCGCCATGCATTGTTTCGTTATATGTTATATTATATATACTTTATCCTACACTTCCAACAATTATCGTTATATTCCAACCAATTTACTCAAAACCTTGACGAATTATATACCAAAACCTTTCACGTGAATCACTCTATTTATTGGTGAAAACCGCATGAAAATCCGTGCACTAGTTATTTAGATTACCGCGAACAGAAGCGGCTGAGGACTTAGTTTTATAATATGAATAGATAGTAACAAAATAAATATAGTAGTGAATAAATATAGAAAACGTTTCATTAAAATCTTAAGAGAGTTTAGCAATCATTAATTAATCTTTAAAACAAATATTTTCTCTTCAAAATAAAAATATTTAAAAATTGTAATAATCATAAAAAAATAAAATGAAATAAATTATAAATAATATAATGACGTGCTATACTATACTAAAGAACAAAGAGCAGAAAAAACCTGTTCATCTCGTTCGCCGACTTCAAGAAGGCGTACGACAGAGAGACCCTACTCGCAGTACTCAACGAATACGGGGTCGATCAGAAAACCAGGACGCTGATAGGACTGACCCTGTCGGAGTTCGAGTCGAAAGTAAAATACCAAGGACACATCAGCAAACCGTTCTGGATCAAAACGGGATTCAGGCAGGGAGATGGATTATCTGTTCAATGTAGTGCTGGATAAGATCATGAGAGAACTTTGGAAGGAAAACGACTCCGGAGCGGTCCTAGGAACGAAGAATGGCCACGAAAAAGTAAAGTGCCTCGCCTATGCAGACGATCTCGCCCTCTTCGCGGAAACGAAGGAAGAGGCGGTCGCTCAGATAAATGCCCTCTCAAGGATAGCCAGGAAAACGGGTCTACAAATCTCCTCTGAAAAGAAAGAACTAATAACAACGGATTCAAAATACAAGAAAACGGCGGTCGACACCATAGGTGGAAAGATTAGGGTAACCCAAAAATTCAGATACCTAGGAGAAATCATCTGCAATAACGGTTCGGACCGACAAAGCTTCAAAGGAAAAGTCGCCAAACTGGAGAGATTGTGTTTCGACCTCAGGAACTTCTGAAACGAAAAGAACTTATCCATCAAAGCCAAAGTCCGACACTATAACACCGTGATCAAACCCGTGATACTCTGGGACGGAGACGTTCATGTCTCCCGAGCGTGGAAAATCTGCTAAAGTGGAAAGAAAATTACTTAGGAAAATCTAAGGGCCCAAAAAGACACCCGAAGGATACAGGCTAAAGTCTAACAAAGAAATATACAATAACAACAAAAGCCTGTAGACCGATATCAGGGTAAGAAGACTTAAATTCTATGGACACATTTTAAGTACTGAAGGACTCAGACTGTCAGGAAAGAGAAACCTATAGAAAGTCACTAAACGATATAGAGGTCTTCGTGGACAAAGAACGCCCAAAAAGGGGTAGTGCGTGGTCAGAGGAAAGGAAGCGCAAACACGCGGAGCTCATGAGGGAAGTGTGGAGGAAGAGGAAGTTGAGGAGGAAAACCTACACATGATATTCGCGTGATCTTTTCGCGCCAAAAAAAAAATAATGACGTAAGTCAACAACACTTTGAACAACATTTAATATGAATGTTAATGTTTACATTTAATGAATAAAGTAGTTGTAATAAATAAAATGAATTTTATGAATTTTATCCATTGGACATTTTTTCTTGTTTTGAGATTAGTACAAATTTTCAATTTGGCTAATCAATCCTGAAAAGCTTTTTATATTGAAGATGATGGCGACAGGACGGCCATTCCTACAGGTTTCTAATCCCTGTGGGAAGGTCAGCAATATTAAATAAAACGAAATAAATTGAAAACCTTTTAAGGAGCCACCGCGATACACGAAAATGTATGATCATAAAAATCAAATAAACGAAAATATTCTAAATATGATGCCATAGTTTTGATCTCTAATTGTAATTTGAGCCACCAGACTTAAAAATCGATTGTTCTGTTCGCTCAATAGAAAAAAAACACTTCTTTTCCTACTAAAATGATTAAACATGTTTAATATAACATTTTTTTAGTATTCAAAGATGAATATATGCAACAATATTCATTGGATCTCAACGAGTTATTTGTGCCTTCAAACTTAGAAATTGCTTATGCCCAAAAAACTTCTTTTATTTAATATCGTCGATACAAATGCAAAGTATCGAAAGTGAAAAAACTGTTTCAAACATCATTCAAACTCAGTGCGTATCGTATATTACCTATGTCATTATATTTTGCCTTATAGTTTTCTCAACTCGAATTTTATATCAATTATCAATCTTAAAGCTAATACTATTGATCGAAAACAAAAAATGTGTTCCTTTACATTCGTTACTTTGCATTTGTATCGACATATGTTTAATTAATATCAGTATATTCAAGTAAAATTGAGGCGTTTGGTTTCAAAATCAGGTACATCCATTTTTTTCCAAAATTTCTATTTTTTATAATTTCTTAATGCCAGTCATGATGTATTAAATGTATTTGTTTCAAAACCGCCTTGATCCTTCAAAATAAATACTAAAAGATTCCATTTCCAATCAAAAGTGGTTACATCCATTACATAAAATGAAAAATTTTGATGTATGAAAAATCAAAACTATGGATATATCTATGTATATATATATATATATATATATATATATATATATATATATATATATATATATATTGTTTAATTATATTTATTAAAGTGATTTGTTTTTAAAAATACCTATTTTATTTATTTATTGTTATCAACTATAAACTAACGATTTTTTAATGAATATATATTGTTAATTTTAAACTAACGAAAAGATATCGATTTTTTCTTATCAAGATATATCCTACATTTTTTAAAATATTAAATGAGATTTAAAAAAAGAGAAAATCATAAAAATTCAGTCAGTAATTATAGTTTGAAGTGAATTGGTAGTTAGAAATAACAAAAAATAATTTAAAAAATCGTTAAATTGATAATTTTTAAGATTAAATCTTTTTTGATCAATACTAACAAATTTTTAAAAATGGATCTAACCGGTTTTGAAACCAAACGCTCCAATTATTAATTTAATATTTTAAGACAGTAATTACAAGAATGAAAAGACAAGGAACTGCTCGACGTTTTCGCCTACTTCAACATTTACTGGACAAATCAGCTCTGAGCTCCCAATTAATTACAAAAGACTCATTAACATGACAGTTATCAGACCTCTTTGGACATACGGAGTTGAGCTTTGGGGCTCTACTAAACCATCCAATTCTTCTCGTATCCAATCCTTAAATCCATAATCTTTCGTAAAATCCTCAATGCTCCTTATTATGTCACAAACAATCTCATTCATCGTGATATCCCATATGTTGCTGATTTGGCCCAAACCTAACCTAACCATGGATACCTATTCTTCCATGACGAGCTCCATACACACTTGAATCCGCTAGTCTCTCAACTTGCTTCCCATAACTATTCCTGATTACTCTCCAAGGCGTCTGAAAAGAAGATGGAGTGCTACCGATGAGTAGTTTCTCCACAAGTGTTGTTTTTTTTTTTTTATGTAATTTGTGTAAATGTATTAGCACATTTACTTGTTGTAATATTATTACTGTTGTAAATATCAATAAATTAATCTAAAAAAATAGACTGTAATAAATACAAAGAAAGTTAATACTGATATTTAATACTATTTATCATAAACATTAGCACGTAATAAATAAGTTACGCAATAATGTTGCATAATATCTCATTATCATTAGTTCTTATTAAATTAAAAATAATGAATAATTAATTTTTATAAATCCATAAGAATTGGTGACCTTTCTCAAATGGATTTAACACAGAAGGCTGCAGATAAAATTAATTCTTATTGACTAAAATGTAAAGAGAAAAGAGGCAGCAAAGGTTTTATAATTAAGGTAAATTTATGCATTAGATTCACGGTTAGCAACGAAGAAAGCGACATTGAGTCATTAATTTAATTTTAATTTAAACTTTTCGAGTATTTTCCAAGAAAACTTCAATAGAAATGATTGAAGTATTTGTATTATTGAAATTGCTAATCAAATCGTGATATATATATATAAAACTACTGACCGGGGCGAGTTCGAACGGGTAGTACGACATGTTTTGTCCGTCTAATGTATCTTATTATGAACATAATAATGTATTATATTATAAACATAAAAACAAAACAAAATATTTCTTTACATTTATTTTCATGCGCGTAACGTTTTTGCGATAACCCATAACATACTCCTTTAAATTATATGGTATAAAATATTCCAATAATGCGCATGAAATGCTTAAGATAACTATACTGTATATCTTGAAAAGGATTAATTCTGAACTCGTCTAAACAGCTTTATCAATACCGCATTGTACGTTAATTTTTTAGAAGATTATAGTAAGCTGTCCTTAAAAGATAGATATATGCTATTCCAGACTTTTTGGTAGATCTATAAAAGAGGAATATACCGCCATGCATTGTTTCGTTATATGTTATATTATATATACTTTATCCTACACTTCCAACAATTATCGTTATATTCCAACCAATTTACTCAAACCTTGACGAATTATATACCAAAACCTTTCTCGTGAATCACTCTATTTATTGGTGAAAACCGCATGAAAATCCGTGCACTAGTTATTGAGTTTACCGCGAACAGAATCGGCTGAGGACTTAGTTTTATAATATGAATAGATAGTAACAAAATAAATATAGTAGTGAATAAATATAGAAAACGTTTCATTAAAATCTTAAGAGAGTTTAGCAATCATTAATTAATCATCTGAGTCCTAAAATTACATCTTGAATCACATAATCAGATAGATAAGAGATATTAGGTAGCGCCTTCGATGAAACCTGACAGGTGGCTGTACTTTTTCAACATTTCCGACATTTATCGTTATATTCCAACCCATTTACACAAAACCTCCACAAATTATATTCCTAAACCTTCCTGGTGAATCACTCTATCTATTGGTGAAAACCGCATGAAAATCCTTGCAGTAGTTGAGTTTATCGCGAACAGACAAACAGACGCGCCCGAGGACTTTGTTTTATAATAATCTACCCGATAGGTAGATTTATGATAATCTACCTCAACAAATGGCGGTGAAAGAAATTCGGTATTATTTTGTTTTTCGTTTATAATTCCTAAACAACGCTTTCTATCGAAAGCCTTATGGTATATTAAATTAAAGAAACGTGTAATAAAATAGTACTTCTTATGAGTACTACACAGGTATACTTTTGTTAAGGAGTGTTTTCGAAAACTAGAATCAAAGGACAACTACTTTTTCGAGAAAAAAAAGACTGAGTACAATATATGAGTATGCTGTATTAGTAGTTAGTGCTCTGAGAGAAGATCTCATCGAATAAAAGTTTTGGAACATAAATTTGAGCCCATTGAGCAAAAAAATGTTAGGTATGTGGAATAAATACACGTGGAATCATTCATGAAACCATGTGGAAAATTCAGGTTTGCAACATTTTACCTTCCATACGCTTTTCTTCATCTTGAAAAAACAACCAAACTGTTGTTAAAAACAAAACTGTAAACAAAAATCAATTTGCATTTATGCCGAAGACTGGAACATTAAACGCATTACATTCACTGACCACCAATATCAGCGAAGCTCTAAATAAAAAAGATCAACTTCTAGTTATCAGCCTTGACATAAAAGGGGCTTTTGACAATGCTTGGTGGCCTGCTATATTAAATAATCTCAAAAAATATAGGTGTCCAAAGAATCTATATTTATTGATTAGAAATTTCCTTGAAAATAGACGGTTAATTTTTACAACGAATACCATCTCCTGCTTAAAAACTCTATCGCTAGGAACACCACAAGGATCATCTCTATCGCTCATTCTTTGGAACATTTTAGTTAATACAATTTTCGACATTGACTTACCAACTGACTCAAAATTAATTATTTACGCCGACGATATATTAATTTTAATCACAGAAAATTGTTTTCAAAATTTAAAACAGATAGCAAACACAACTTTAATCAAAATACATGAGTGGACAAAAACATGCAAGTTAGAACTCAACACAAGGAAAAGCAAATACATTATTTTTAGCAGAAAAAGGTATTTACCGGATTTAGACATTGTCATTGGCAATGAGCAATTGGAGAGCACTCAAACATTGACCTTTCTTGGCCTAGAGTTTGATAGAAAAATGAGTTGGTCGAAACATACAGAAAGAGTATACGTCAGGACTATGCAAACAGTTAACTCCCTGACTATTGCTGCAAGAACAACCTGGGGCCTCGGGGCTGAATGTTTGAAGACAATATACGAGGGGGCATTGATTCCCAAAATGCTTTACGCGGTGTCGATTTGGCATAGAGAAATTGAGAAAAAATGACATCTACGGAAACTTCAGAGACTACAAAGAATCATAGGTATCAGGATTGTCAAGGCATATAAAACTATATCATATGACGCAGCTTGTGTCTTAGCAGGAATTGTACCCATCGATCTTAAAATTAGTGAAATCGTACAACTCTCATCGATTAAATTGTGTAACGATAACTTTAGAGAAATCGAACATACTATGATAGAAAGGGAATCTGAACCTTTTGATTGGTTACACCCATCAACATTTGACAAACTTTACACGCACTTGACACAACATAACGGAACGGGTACAGAAATCACTAACATATACACAGACGGAAGTAAAGAAGGCAATAATGTAGGCTGTGCTTGGCTACTTTGGGACACGAATGGGAAGATGCTATGTGTCCAGTACAAACTAGGCTCTACGAGTTCCAACAACCAAGCTGAGAAGTACGCAGTCGTAAAAGCGACAGAATTCCTTCTTGACCTTCCAAACAACATACATACAGACATAGTCATACACACAGATAACAAAATCTTGATACGATCAGTTCTCAACACAGACGTACATGACGAGCTTACCGAAAATATCAGAATGAACTTGTGCACACTTAGGCTTCTAAATTTCTCTGTAAAAATAATATGGGTAAAGGGTCACTCTGGTATCGAGGGCAATGAGATAGCGGATAAATTAGCAAAAGTGGCAGCACAAAGTGATATGTCTCCATCTTTTCAAAAAACACCAATTTCGTACATAAAATTCAAAATTAGGGAAGAATCAATTATGAGGTGGAATGAACGGTGGACTATTTCAAATAAATCTCCTAGTTTGCATAGGTTCATTCCAAAACTAACAAACAATAACTACAAATTAATAAAATCCACTAACTACAAACTAACTCAGGTTTTAACTGAACATGGACATACCAAATCATACTTACACAGATTTCACATGATAGTACTTGCTCAATAGACAAAGAAGAACAGACATTTAAACATATAATATATGACTGCCAACTTTATGAAGGACAAAGATCGAAATTAATTATCTCCTCAATATTAAGAGGGAAAGTTTGGCCAGTTGCTGAACACGACCTATACAATCACTTTCGACCCGAACTCACTAAATTTATTTATAGTATTGATTTTGAAAAGTTGACATCCATATAAGAAACTCCCTGTACTATACTAGATAAAAAAAGATAATCATTTTGTAAGTATTGTAATTTTAATTTTTTTAAAAAAATGTTAATTGTTAAATTTATAGTTGTTAAATTCGTTAATTTTGTTAATTATGTTAAGATGTAACAGCATGTATATAATAATGTCTTTTGCATATATTTTAGAATTGTCAAACTGTAGTTAACTATTTGTAAAATGAATTTATAAGGCACATAGTATACCCACGTATGGAATGTGCTAACAAATAAACGGTCCTTTCAAAGGGTTACTTTGAAAGGAAAAAAAAAAAAAAAAAAAAAAAAAAAGGACCTCGTATTTACTGTAATTTTTGCATTTAACGCATATGAAAAATTTATGTAATGATATTTGGAGTGAACGTTCTGTTTACACATCTCCCCACGAACTCACAGCACAAAAAAAATGTTATATGGCACCAATTAATAGAGCCTCTGAACTGCTAAATTCGATCTCATAACGAATTATGGAAAGAAAAGATGTTCAATAGAAAAAAAAAATGTGTGGTTTTAAGAGAACTATTAAGAAATTATTGATAGAATTGCTGATATTTTTATTGAGATAGATTATTAACATCATTACTCTTATTATTTTTCACATTTTATGATTATTTTCATAATTAATTTTTACTTTTTATTGAGCATCAGCTGTGTCAGACAATATAATATATGAAAAAACATACACCAATTTTAGTATATGTTATCGGAAATTGAATAATCAAATCAGTACGTATTGATACCAAAAGGATGGAACAAACACGCGTAATTGCATTTTCGATATTAATATTTCAAATTCGGTTAATAGAAAATGTTTTATTAAAATTTGGTTGAGCGGACAAGTTGAGCAGTAATTAGTTGCCTGTGCTGATTACGTCTTCAATCAAATGAGCCCAAAGGCGCTAATAGAATAATAGAAAATTACAACGCCCCAAAACATTAAAATTAATGATTTCAAAGACCAATTACCCTAATGGAATTTAAATATTCTATTACCGTTAGTCCCGTCGTGCCATATATGCCTATACCTCCTACATATCGACATCCCCGGTGAATAAATGGTCAAGTAGAATTCTCTCTAAAATGAGTTTCTTGTACTTAAGGAAGCGGACTTATGTTATTCTCGTAATGCATATTTGGCTGTTAGACGTTTGCATGAAATGCAATTAACGCTTATATTACAACTCCAATTTCAAGCAAGACTTATATTACAACTTCAATTTCAAGCAATGCTTATATTACAACTCCAATTTCAAGCAATGCTTATATTACAACTCCAATTTCAAGAAAAATCTACGAAAATGGCACGATTCCTCACTCTTCTCTCAATCAAATTAACTCTATTTGGACAAAATTCGACTTAGCCACTTATTCGCCGGGCTGCAGATAAATAGGCACCTATAAAATTAACACACCTAGTTTTAGTATGTAATTAGTACATTTTAACTGATGGAAATAATACTTAAATTTGAAGCTCAGGAAGCGGCTTTGTAGCCAGGCAGTTGGCCCTAGAATTTTTTAAAGGGAGTCGAAATTCCTTCGTTATGACGTCCTTCGGAAGGACATAAAATGAGGGTCCCGAGACTGCGCGATGTCAGGTACTCAGAAAAAATCCCTATCCTAATTAAACTTGGGTAGGTCAAATTTAGGACTCCTACTGTGGTATCGTCCGATTAGCCACAGTAGCATAAAGTGACGCTAAATAGACAAACAAAAGAACACTTTTATTTAAAAACTAAAATACATATTTTCTACAAGCTTTGGAGATGAGTGATAATACGAGTATATCGTATTTATGCTTATGTATTTATAAAACGTATCATATCCCTTTTACATATTTTTACATTATTTTTATGTGCTATATATACAACAGGATCGAATAAAGCAATCAGCCAACTGATATTGTCAGCCACATTTGCTTCTGACTTAAATGAAAATTCTGTATCTGAAGTATTTTCGTTATTTCTTGAAACTCATTAAATTATGAGTTTCTTAATGGAAATCAGCAAAAGAATCAGCTAAATTAATTATTAATAAAGTTGAATTACAGCAGTTTGTATGTAGTGATTGTAAATGAGGGCCCATAATTACGATTATGATGATTGAAATTTATATATATATATATATATATATATATATATATATATATATATTATATATGTTTTAATATATGATAATAAATTTTAAATGGAGCAATTCCTTTTTTTTTTCATTCTCCAGCAACGTCGTTCATAACATTCGGGGAAAGAAGCAACAAATTAATTATTATTCCTTTATTATAAATGATGTTTTAAGAGCTGGCAATCTTTCTATTATATAAACAAGTTTTTAGTGGTATTTTATTGGCGTTGACGAGTCGTAGTCTTTTGTCGTGCTCTATCAGTTAAAGTATAAATATTTTTAGAAATCGACAAATCACAAAAATACTGTTCCTGACATATTTTTGCCCTTACACAAAATATAGCACTATTTTTTATTGTAATTGGAAAAAATTGAATACGTCGATTTAAAAAAAAACAACATCTTATTTCAATATTTCAATTTTAGGACTGTTATTTCAATAGTGAAATAAGATTAAAATATTTTTCTTATAAACTTTAAATTATTATTAATTTGATGTAAAGGAGATAGTTGGGGGGTGCAGTCAATAAGAACACAGAATAAGTAATAAACTTATATTATGTGCCGACGTTTCGACCTACAGTGTAGGTCATCTTCAGGGCTAACAGAGAAACAAACAGAACAAAAAATATAAAAAATGTACAGTAACAATAATATGGTGACAAGTAATGTAGAAAAATAAAATAGAGGCAGATATGAAGATAGAAGATAACGAATATTAAAAAAAGTGCCAGATTATAATAAAATAAATATAGACAGATTTAAAAAAATTAATGATAATGAAAAGGAATTAAAATAGTGACAGATATAATAAAATTAAGATAAAGACAAATATAACAAAATTATTGAAATAGTGACAGATATAATTATTGAAATAGTGACAGATATAATAAAATTAAGATAAAGACAGATATAACAAAAATATTGATAATGAAAAGAAAATGAAAATAATGACAGATATAATAAAGTAAGACAGATTTAATAAAATTAAAGGAAATGAGCAGAAATGATAAATTATAAATAACGCATATAAAATAAAAAATAGAAAATAAATGTACAGAATGGAATGTACAGTACAAATTATTATTTATTTATTATTATATTATATTATATTATATATTATTATTTATTTATTATTATATTATATTATTTATTTATTTGATTATTTATTGAACAGCCCTACGCGAATATGATGCAGCCTTTTTTGTGGGTTCTTGTCGTGCTCGGGTTAACCGGTTTCTGACTTCATACTGTTGGGTCCCCCAGCATCCAAATACCCGACTATTTTACCCAGAGGGTTTCCGTTTTACCTCCCTCTTCCCCTGAATTTCCACAGGGAAAGAGGGCACCCATCCGTACCACGTGGATGCACGCCCCTTTAGGAATTTCTTAAACGGAAAAGCGTTGATAAAGGAGACATAGGCGTTGACCTATTATCTATATATATTAGAGTTCGTCCTGACTGAAAAGACCATCGCAGAGCAAAAACGGCATAAGCTGCCGACTTGAAATTCGAACAGTAGGTACATTTTATATCGTTATATTAAACATTAAGTTAGATATGTGAAAATAAGTAACGGGCTTTACATTTTAACATAATAATAATTGGATTCAAGATTTTGCAAAATCAACCGGTCAAAACTAGTTAATTACAGTTTTGGTTGGATATTACATGGTGGTTTTCAATAGAAAACTTATCCATAGTCCATAATTTTCTAATTATGCCATTTAATATTTAATATTTAATAGGACAGTTTATTAAAATCTTTCAACAAAGGGATAAGTATTGGTAGGCTGGCTGAATTCACAAATGCTTTAAGTCATTTATGGAATTCAAAATTCACTCTCCGTTTAAACTCAACATAAATATCTATTTAAAATCAACGCGGACGAAGTCGCAAGCAACAGCTAATTTTTTTATGTATAAAAAACCTAAGATAGAAATATTTTAGTATTATATTTAATGCGAAATACTCAATACCTTAAAAAAATACTAAGTGGATTCTGATGTATTAATATGCCAACTAGAAGCTGAACTCCTCTTCAATCCTTATTCCTTGTACTTCGATCCTCTTTACCAATCCAAGCTGGAGTCCCCCAGGGCAGCGTCTTGAGTCCTATCCTATACATATTGTACACCGCTGATATCCCAACTACTCCTGAAACCTTCCTTGCAACGTTCGCAGACGACACAGCCATCCCATCATCTCATCCAGATCCTGAAATAGCTTCCTCGAAACTCCAAAGGAACCTTTTACTCATTGAAATTTGGTGTAACCAATGGCGGATCAAAGTCAACGAGGAAAAATACAAACACGTGACTTTTACACTTCGCCGGGAACATGTCCTTCTGTCCAATTCAATGAAACCGTCCTACCTATTTCCGACACAGTACTATACCTTCCTACGATTCCTAGAAAAAAAACTTACATGGAATCCTCATACCAGACTCAAAAGACAAGAACCTAACAGACGATTCAGCCAACTATACACATTGCTATGTAGGGCCTCCCATCTTTCAATAGACAATAAACTACTAATATACAAGACGATCATCAAGCCTATCTGGACTTATGGACTGGAACTGTGGGGGACCGCAAAAAAATCGAATATCAGACACATTCAATCCTTTCAACCCAAAGTCCTGAGAACTATTTCAACGCTCCTTATTATGTCTCCAACAAAACCCTCCATAATGATGTCAACATTCCTTCGTCCTCGAACTCATTCCTACTAAATTCTCAAACTTTCACCAAAACCTTGCCTGTCATCCCAACCCCCTGGCTCAGTCGTTATCCAGTTCCACACATCCATATAATCCACCCCGCCGTCTATACCGGCAATGGCCCCGAGACTTGTTATAATAATGTTATTTTGGAGTACTGGCACTGGCCAGATTCTTCACTCACAACCTGTGTGTGTGAAGCGCCCTTAACCAGCTTCCATTGCAGTTTAATTCCAGTGACGCGGCTGGGATCCCGAACTCCTGGTTTGCCCTCATTCCTGGGGAAGAAGCTTAGTTCGTGGACCAAGGCAAATGGTAAATAGGGTTTGAATGAGTAAATTTTTTTTTTTCTTTTTTTTTCTTATTTAGAATTTGTTTTATTATCATTTTTGCATTAATTTCCTTTTATTACCGCATGTATATATTCTATCACATTCACTTATTTTATGTTGTTTATATATTTTTTTTGTTTTGTTATGGAATGGTTGTAGCTACTTAGCACCATTACTTATTACCCACAAGTGGCGGATTGTAATGTTTTAATAAAGTGTATAATAAAAGAAGAAAAAAAAAAGCTGAACTCCTGTTTCTAGAATACTAACGGGGTATCTCTACTAAAACGTTAAGTGCGTACTGTACAGTAGTACAATGAAATGGACAATTGTATGATTTCTATGATGGGGGTTGGTCCGCTGCCAGGCGGGGGGGGGGGCTAACCCTCCTAGTATATAATAATATTATAACCCTCTCGTGTATGTCGACTTAATATCCATTTCCAGAGAACATTTCTTAAAATAAATGCATACAAATAAATACAAAATGAAAATCTTTAGAGTTTGTGCTGAAAGATACAGGACTTCTGGTATTATTATTTCTCCAGTAAATATTTTTACAAATTTTCGCAAACATATAATGGAGTCATATCTTTTGAAAAGTTAGTTATTTTTCAATTACCATTAAAATTGGAGGTTGAAATTGCATATTAAGTAGTTCTTAAAGTTCGCCTTAGTGGGAAAATCATTTTATTTGTCTGATACTTGCGATAATAAATTGACAAAACGGTGGTTTCTCAGTTTTAGGAATGAAAAAAAGAATGAAAACTTCTAGTAAGAATAAAATTCGTAAAATATTTCTGTTAATTAATAAAATTATGTTCATGTTTTAGATACTATACATTTAGATAGTAAACATTGAATGAAAAATTAATTTTACTTTACCTTTTCTTGACAATTTTTTCGGGTGCTCAATAAATAGTAAAATATTTACTATGCAATGATATTTATTTTTATTGTATTAGTAAAAACATTTTTTAAGTCAGAAAATGCGCGTCAGACATGCTGCTGAAAAAAATATAGTCCAATAAGCGTTATTTTTATTGGAATAATTTTATTATTCAATTTTAAAAAGGTTAAATATATATCCGTTCATTATAAATGATATTCTAGTTATGAACATTAGTTTATTTCACTGATTTGTTTTAGTTAATAATTTAGGTGTTAACAGAAAAAAGGCAAAAAAGAGTTTTGACAAATAAAACTGAAAGTGGAAAATAAAGAATATTTTTTTAGTTTTGTATCACATTCCGAGGAATCCAGAGACAAATGCGAATAAAATGTCATCTCTGTAATTAAACAAAATATAAATATTCATTTAGTGTTTTATTAATTATCTCATAAGCATTGTGAATAGATTTGCTTTATTCCCATGTAATTAGCATTGTCGATAAATAAGGCTGGCTCGGATTAGGCTACAGGCATTCGTCAACATCACTTTCTTCTGGTAGGTTCCAATATTGTACAGTATTTTAGTTAAGTGTTAGGGCACTTGTAAATTTTAATCTGTTTATTTATTATATTCTTACTTCTACTTCGGACGGATTCATTCAAATCAGACGTTTACGTGAACATAAGTGATTTTATGAAGAAAAAACAGTTTTCTAGATTTTATGTACGAGTCCAGGTATGTGATATAGAAATAAAAACCTTTGCTTTTGATGTTCCTTTCGGCCTGGTTATGTATCTCTTTTACATTCTAATTAGGGGATCGGGTGTACAAAACCTTAAAAGCTGTCAAAAAAGATAAAAGATCTAGACATACCAAAAGTTTGTCGATACAGTTCATTATTTTAGATGAAAATATGACTTTACAATGGTTATTATCTAATAAATAAAATCGTCGTGTCACAATGTTTTTAACAAAACTCCTCCGAAACGACTTGACTGATTCTTATGAAATTTTGTGTCTATATTAAGTAGGTCTGAGAATAGGATGTAATCTATTTTTCATACCCCTAAGTGATATGTTTCGACCATTATTATTGATTATTTGTAATTTGAATCCACCAATTATGGAATCTTACATCCAAAAATATCACCGGGAATGTTTTTGAAGCAGCAATGTTGACTGGAATCTTTAAAGGAGAAGTTGTCCTGTAGCCACGTATTCCAATGATACGATCAGAACCCATAATAACGTTCAAAAGACTTCAATTTGTCATAAGCTTGGCTTTTGCTATGGCCATCAACAAGTCTCAAGGCCAGACAATGTTCGTTTCCAGTTTGGATCTAGAACATCCATGTTTATCCCATGGACAATTATATGTTGCATGCTCACGTGTTAGTAAACCATCTAATCTATTTGTATTAGCAAAGGACAGATTAAAAACAAAATATTGTGCATCCATTAGCGCTCAATTAAATTGAAATCAATAGTTCTAATTTAAAAAAAATATTATGAGACATAGTAAAAAATCAACCATTATATACCTCATTCATTAATCTAATGTTTATATTTTATCAGTTAGGAATTTTTATATTATTTATTTAACATATACAAGTGAATAAAATGTAAAATCAAAAATTAAAATCTATTGAATTCATTTTTTCCATTCATTCATTGTTTCTTTAAAATTCAAATTTTAACGTAATATATTTTAAAACCTATTACAACTGCCACAGCAACGCGTGGCCGGATCAGCTAGTAATATCATAAAACTGATCTGAAGTCGACTAAATCAAATTTTCTTATCCAGTAATTGTTATTTACGTTATACATAAATAACCAAAGATCGGAAAGGCGAAATCTTGTGCCCTGGGATTGGATGGAGAATTTAAATTGATTAAAGAGCATCTGTTAGGGAGTTAGGAGATGTAAGAAAAGTTTGGATTTGAATGTAGTTAAGGAAGATGCATGATGGATATCTGGTGGGAGTGAGTCCAAACAATGGTAGCACGGGCGAAAAGGAACGCTCAAAAATAAAAATAATATATATATTTATATATATTGGGAAGATATATAATATTTTATTTAACTCCTTATCAGCCAGGGATAGTTCTTTTGGAATCTGGTGATCCTCTCGGGGCTCACCTAGTTTCTATAAAGTGGTTACCAAAAATAATGGGAAAACCTGGCACTTGATCGTGATCTTGGACGAAGTACCTCGGAACCTGCGGAACTGTTGTCCTAAACACAATGCAGTCTCTACCACGTAATAGAAAAATAATTTTACTCTGGAACCAGGTCCCTTAAGAATAACAGATGTATACAAAATTTAATAAAGATAAATCTGGCTACATTATTTTAATAATAAAATATTTACGTAATAACATGAAAATAAATATAAACTAAAATGTATGTTCTGGTAGAGAATAAAAAAAAAAATAAAATAATAATATGTACAAAAAAAAAAAGCATACAAATTTTCAATAAAAAGAAATAGGCTGAGAGAAAAATATTAAATAAATAAAAGCACCTAGCAATATAAAACATAATATCAATAAGAGTGAAGAATATTTATAGTAATTCGTCAACCAAATCTGATCAATATGAGCTATTATTTATTACTGATTAAAGAGTCTGGAAATTTAGGAGATGCAGGAAAAGCTTAGATTTGAATCTAGATAAGAAAGACGCACGGCAGTTATCTGGTGGGAGTGAGCTCCAGAGTGGTAGCACTGGCGTGAAAGGAACGCTCATATGTATGTTTTGGTAAAGGTCAGAAAGGCGAATCTGGTGGGAGTGAGCTCCAGAGTGGTAGCACTGGCGTGAAAGGAACGCTCATATGTATGTTTTGGTAAAGGTCAGAAAGGCGAATCTGGTGCCCTGGGATTGGATGGAGGATTTAATTTGTAGGATACTATATTCTTTAAATAGGAGAACAAAAAACCTATTTCCAGTAAAAAAAATGTTATTCCTTATTTTCGAGATACGTTTCGGCCTAGGCCATTCTCAATCTTCTATTTTAATTGTTTCATTTTTTTACTTATTATATGGTTAACAATTTTTAAAAAAATTGTAGGATACTATAGATATAGGATGGATGTTGTGGGGTGGTGGTTTGATATAAGAAAGAACCTAGGTAATAGAGTCTAAGGATGGAGGGTAACGGCCACTTTAACTCATAACAGAGGTGTGACACATGAGACTTCCTCATCGACATCGATGACAAACAGTAGTTAACAGTTCATAATTCGTCTCAATCTACCTCAAACGTGTTGTTTGACAGCTTGACGGAAATCCCGTCAGAACTTATGGAATTAGAGTGGGATTTCATTAGGGAGGAAATAAGGACAATGGGAATGTGACGGAGATATACTAGTTGTTGTTGTGCTTGAATGATGATACTATTGAAAAATTGGGAGAAATAGTTCGTGATTTGTAAGCCAAAAAATGTGCATTCAATTGATCTGCTGAAACCGGAAAGACTACAGGAGAAGGGGATTTACAAAATGAGAGTTTCCGAAGGACTTTCCGTTTGGATTTTGGATCGGGCGCAGTAGAAAGTGCTTCATGAAAGTATTTGGATTTCGCCTGTCTTACTGTAGATTGTGTCAAATTGCGGAGGGCCCTAAACTCTTGATAATCATCAGTCATTCTTGGAACAGTAGAGAGATATAGAGAGTGGAAGAGAGTTGTCAGGTATATAGCGTCATTGGACTGAGCAAGGAAGTTGGTATTGAATTCGCCAGAAATAATTATGTGGCTATAGAAAGGAATGTACTTGTAAAGGATAGACTCAAAGGTAGACTCAAAAGGCACTAGAGGAGGGAGTTATACAAATAGGTAAAGGAGCGGGTGGCCATTACAGGATATTTCACTGAAAAGGAATTCAACATGAGGGACATCAGATGGGTGAGAGGATTCAAGGATTTGGAGTTTTAAGGTTTGATCAACATACAGACCTAAGCCTCCACAGGTCCGGTTAGACCGGCCATGGCGGAGAAACATATAGTCAGGTAGGGTGATGGAGGAGGTAGAAATATGTATAAAATAAAACAAAATATAGAAACATCTCCAAAAGATTGTTTTATATTTATTTTCTTAATCTCTAGAAACTCATAAAATTATATTAGTTTAAAAAAATAAATAAATATATATATATATATATATATATATATATATATATATATATATATATATATAAAAATATAGGTACATATCCATCAATATATGTACATATAATTGTAATATTTTAATATTTTTGATTTTTGCTCTAGACTAAAGACGCTTGCCAGAATTCCAGAGATGAATAATGTTCAAGATGTCAGAAGGGAAAGCCGCATTTACAGTGAAAAAAGCGATGACATTGTCGTATCAGGGATTTCCGGAAGACTACCAGAGTCTAATTCCATCAAGGAATTTATGGATAATCTTCTGGCAGGGAAGGATTTGGTGACTGATAATGAGCAAAGGTGGAAACGAGGTCAGTCCTATAAATTTTTTCTTGGTCTAAATATCTAATGGTGACAGTGTTAATGGTAACAACTCAGCAAGTAGCCATTAGATAAGATCGTTATGTTTTTAGACTACTACAAGTATTTTAGAGCAGTTAATATCCCTGAAGTTTATGGAGTCCATGGATTAACCGTTTGTCATTAATGCAATATATGTCGTCATGTGTTTAGATTACTGATGAAAAAAACATTCATATTAATGCTTTTCATGAAGGTTGGTATTGGACAATAACTCCTTAAAAACAACACTCCTAATCTTTAATGTCAATCTATTTATAATATATTTATTAAAATAATAAATTTATAATAATGTTAGTTGTTAATGATGACAATTTCTGTTGAGTTTCTTAATTTCTTTGTTTAATTAGTGAGATATTTTACTCACAAAAATAAAATTTGTAGGACTATATGGGCTACCAGCAAGATCCGGAACACTAAAGAACATAGAGCATTTTGATGCTACATTTTTTGGAGTCCATGCAAAACAAGCTGACAAAATGGACCCTCATCTTAGGATTAGTCTTGAGACAACATATGAAGCAATATTTGATGCAGGTGAGAAGAAACATCTAATAATCCATGAACTGATGAGTGTGGGTGTACAAATATACAAGTATTTCTTTAAAGAATTGGAGAAAGGGTTTTCTATATTTCATAATTAAAATTTAATACAGAAATTATTTCATGTTCTTGAATAATTAAAAAAAATGAATGTTAATTCATAAGTACATGCAATGAAATGCAAAGCCTTATGTTTCAAAAATTCACCCACTTACCAGTCGACGTTTCGCCTATTCAGGCATTATCAAGACACCAAAATCAAAAAGGGGGTTATGTGAATCGCATCTCGAAGAAAAAGGTGCAATATATCCCAACGATCAACAGCCCAAACAGGCTCCAAACATGAGACAGCACCCCACCACCAAGACGTTCAACATACAACTGTAGATGCGATTCACATAACCCCCTTTTTGATTTTGGTGTCTTGATAATGCCTGAATAGGCGAAACGTCGACTGGTAAGTAGGTGTATTTTTGAAACATAAGGCTTTGCATTGTGGTTTTTCCCAATTGCATTATAATAAATAATAGTGTTTCTTTTTGAGTTGCTGGCTCTTTTTTAGTTACATGCAATGAATTTATACATGCCAATTTGGGTTTCTTTTGCCTATTTCTGGATTATAAAATTTCTCTTTATTAGAGAGAACCGACAAAAGCGCAGAAATTTGGGATTTACAGAAATAAATTAAATGTTTCGTTTAATGTTTAAAAAATATATTTTTATCCAAGATAGTGAAAAAATGAATTGGGTCAATGCTATGGCAAATCACTTTTAGTTCTTATGCAGTGATCCCTTAGACTGATAGTTATAAGTGAATAACCCAAAAGCAAAATTTTACATTACATCTTGTTTAAGACTTTCATTTGGTATCTTGTATAATAACACCAATGAATAACTGTATATTAATCCAGAAATGCATGATTTTTTTTTTCTGTTTTTCTTTTATTGCTTTAGTCAGTGAGCACATTATAATATCAAGTTTATATATTAAATATTATATTCATATAAGTATTTTTCAGATTCTTAAATTTTTAGTGTTATGATATTTTTATTGGTAATTTGTGTAGGTCTTCAACCAGATGATATCAAAGGATCCAACACAGCCGTAATTGTTGGCGCATGTAGCAGTGATTATGCAAGTTACTTTTCGAATTCCCTTAACAGAATAAACGGTTATGAACCGACTGGTAATTCTAAATCTATGTTTGCTAACAGAATATCATATGCATTTGATTTACGTGGTAAGCTCTACAAGAGGAAATTTTACAATTATTCAAATTAAGTCAGATAATTATGCCTAATGAAATTTCACAGGGCCCAGTTTTCAGATCGACTCAGCTTGCTCCAGCTCCTTGATGGCCTTCCATTTAGCAGTGGAGGAGATGAGGAGAGGGAAATGCGACTCTGCGATTATCATAGGTTCAAACATTATGGGAAATCCACTTGTTTCCATGCAGTTCTTAAGGATGGGCATGTTGGCTGCAGATGGCAAATGCAAAGCTTTCGATGAATCAGGTTTGAACAATGTTTACTGACTAAGATATTTATTTTTAGTTTGAAATGAAGTTTGCTAAATTAACTATTTAAACAGGCGATGGATATGTAAGAAGTGAAGCAGTTGTTTCCGTTTTCCTACAAAAAGCGAAAGATGCAAAACGAATCTATGCCACTGTAGTAAACTCTGGAGCAAATACCGATGGGAACAAAATAGAAGGCATCACATTCCCTTCAGGACAAGTCCAGAAAGAGCTGATCCTTAGAGTCTACAAGGAAGCTGGGTTAGATCCAACTGTTGTTGACTATGTTGAAGCCCATGGAACTGGAACCATGGTGCATAGATTTTTTTATTTAAGCCTTAATTTTGATGATTTTTTTTTTTGGTGATTGAAATAAATTTTTATGGTCAAATTTTATTCTATAGGCTGGTGACATTCAAGAAGTAAATTCTATTGTTGACGTATTCTGCAAAGGTAGGAGATCTCCTCTCCTTCTAGGTTCAGTTAAGTCAAATATGGGTCATGCTGAACCCGCATCTGGTACTGCTTCTCTAGCCAAGGTTTTAATGGCAATGGAATGTGGCGTGATCCCAGGCAACTTACATTATAATAACCCAAGAAAGGATATTCCTGGGTTAAATGACGGGAGTCTTCAAGTAACCATAGATTTTCTCTGTTTGTTCAATTAAACGAAAATATACTTAGTAATTGATATTATAACTAATATCAACTTTTTAGGTTGTCGATAAGAACTGGAAGTGGAATGGTGGACTAGTAGGAGTGAATTCTTTTGGTTTTGGAGGCAGCAATGTTCATGTCATACTTAGGTCAAATCCTAAACTCAAACCACCACCAGTCAAAAGCGTTGTCCCAAGAATCGTCATTGCTTCTAGCAGAACGTTAACTGCTCTTAATAATTTCTTACAAAAAGTAACCAATTTTTAAAAAAATATCAATATCTAATTTTATATAAAAAATCTAAAATTTCATTCCATTTCTGTATTCTAATAACAATTATTGTGTAGATTGAGAATATGCCGAGAGATGATGAAATGATTGCACTCTTACATGACATACACAGCAAGAGAATTGAAAGACACCCTTTCAGGGGATTCACTGTTCTTTCTGAAACACCTATTCGAGAAGTTTCCGTGAGTTACTTTTAGTGTGGGTGTCAGTGATGGGTTAATAGTTCTATACTCTGACTAGCTTATAATTTTCAGGAGGAACTAACTGAGAAAAGGGAGGTCTGGTATATACTTTCAGGAATGGGATCGCAATGGCCCGGAATAGGGAAAGCTCTGATGTGTTTTGATGTTTTTGCCAGATCTATCCACCAGAGTGCAGCTGTTCTTGCCACTGAGGGTGTGGATCTTCTCAACCTGTTCATGAACAGTACTGATGAATCAGTGTTTGAAAATGTCTTACATTCCTTTGTCACAATTACTGCTACTCAAGTAACTTTGTTTTACATTATTTCCTATTTTGTGAAATGTTGATTAATTAAAAGAAAAATGTTACTGTTAGTTTACTTTTTATTTCAGATTGCTTTGATTGACTTACTAAACTCACTTGGTTTGTCTCCTGATGGCATAATTGGTCACTCTGCTGGTGAACTGACATGTGCATATGCTGATGGCTGTATCACAGCTGAACAAACCATATTAGCTGCTTACTGGCGTGGAAGATGTGTTATTGAGTGTAAAACACCAAAGGGAGCTATGGCTGCAATTTGTAAGTGAAATTAAAATTTTTGTTGTGTATAGTGTAAATACAGGTGGAACATTAATATTTTGTAATAGCTTTAACCTGGGAACAAGCCAAAGAACAAGCACCTCCAGGTGTTTATAGAGCTTGTCACAATGCTGAGGACTCGGTAACTATTACGGGGCCTTATGATCCCGTACACAAATTCGTTGCAGATCTCCAGGCTCAAGGAAAGTTTGCAAAGATAGTTGATTGCTCTAATGTTGCTTTCCACTCCAGATATGTAGAAGAAGTAGGACAGATGCTCAAAATCAAATTGGAAAAGGTACTCATTCATTGTATCTAATTTAGGCTATTTTTAATATTGATACTATATCTACATGTTTTACAGATCATTCCTAATCCTAAACCTAGAACAAAGAGGTGGCGTTCAACTTCGATCCCAGAATCTGAATGGAATTCCCAACTCGCCACAACGCCCTCTGCAGCCTACTATGCCAATAATCTCCTTTCTCCAGTTTTGTTTCATGAAGCAGTCCAACATATCCCAGAGAATGCCATTGTTATCGAAATCGCACCTCATGCACTCTTACAAGCCATTCTTAAGAGATCATTATCTAAATCTTGTCTGAATGTTGGTTTAGTAAAGAAAAATATTTCTGACAAAGTTGGCTTTTTCTTGGCCAATATTGGAAGGTTGGTATATTACTAACCTAATATAATATATATATTAAGTACATATATATTAATTATTTATTTAATAACTTAAAATTCAAAGCCATTTATATCAAGTAGTTTTGGTTATTTAGATTTTATTATCTAATCAGGAAAATGATTAATTGGTGAAATATTGGAGCTAACAGTAGTTTCATTTATTATATTTGTTGAATTAAAGTTCGTAGGTTAATTTTTATCTAATTCAAAACAAAACGTGACTTCGTCTGAATTAAAATTACTCTCTGGGTAGGACTTTATATAATATCATTTGAAAAAGAGTTCGCAATGATAGAGGCAATAGTTAGAAGAAATCTAAACCAAATACATAAAATTGAGTTACCAAAGACATAGGTCTGGTAGTTGCGCCGATAAAATCTCTCTGGGCATCCGAATGCATTCGTCAAACCAGAGAAAGCTTGGGGCACCTTTCTAGATGTTGAACCTGTAAGTTGAGGGATCTTCCGGCTAAATTTACACTTATTTGCAACTTTTCTTTTTGTTTTATAAATACAAAAACCCTTTTAGTCCAAGCAGTCATTTATTTTTTTTCTTTACATGTAAACGTTTCGACCCATGTGGTCATTCTCAATACATGTTTCCAATCATCATTCAGTCAGTACATTTCAATCCGCAAAAGACATCTATAGAATATTCAAAAAAACACAAAACATTACATTATAAAATTTAACATTATAATTTTTTTTTATATATATAAAAACATGAATCTTCTTAAATATTTCATATCAGCCACATCACTATACATGGCATCATCAAAATTCATTGCATAAAAATTACAATTTTTACATTATTGTTATCCTTTTTTTATTATATACCTAAATAATAAGTAGAACTGGGACTTTGTCCAGTCTGGATCATCTGAGTAATAATAGCTTGTTATGTTTTACTGTCACATATTAATTATTATTTCTAGGCAAAAACACAACCATTACAGGTATTTCAGAATATTCTTTTTATTAATATATTGTTAAGAATTTTAATTATATTACAAAATGTATTTATTATAAGAGCAAAACAATATTTAATTGAACTGAATCTTTAATCTCCGTGGGTCAATGATAATTACAGTTTGGGATTGGTTGTAACAATTTAAATTAAAACACAATTTTTATATAATAATCACTCACATTTATCTCATCCAATTGTCTTAAAACTTCTTCACCCATAACAGTGACGCCGAATGACACCGATGCTTCTCTTGACACTTGAAAACTGATCCTTACAGCAGACTCTCAATGGTAGAAAATGCTTGTAGAGATTCTACCTTCAGGTCATCCAATCTTCAAGTCATGTAACTTAAGTCTTCACTCAGGGCGTTCTTGAAGAGAGTTCACAAACCTGGGAAGGTCTTATTCTCAGAAACCCATGCTGCAGAATGCTTGAAAGATGGCGGGAGCTTTTCATTGTCCGTAGTGTGTGGCAATGCCATTTGTATGATATGCAAATCAGTTTTACTTATAAAAATTGTGTTTTTCATTGAACAAACCAAATATTAATTTAATAGAAAAAAAATATGTTATAAGTTTTGGAATTATTTTTATTTACTTAATTAAACTAATCATAAATCTATGTCAACTTTACGGTAGTCCGATTGATAAGCAAATCATCGATGGTTTTATTTTTATTTATTTCTAACATATTTTGAATCTCAACAATATATTGAGAACTATCTTTTTATTCTATTTTATAAATATCCGAAAATCATTAGTTATTGTTATTATAAACCTACTAATCTGATAGGTAAATATAAAGAAGCAGAATTGGGTGTGTTAAAAGGTTGAACATTTTTTATTTAAATTTTATTGATATAAGTAAATTGATAATCCGTAGAATTAATCTTTATTTTTATTTTTTATTTTTATGTTCATTTAATTTTTAAAAAATGGAGGAGTAGTATTTTGACAAATCCCCTCCCTCCTTTTTATCATTTACTATATTAGTTATGTTATCTGTTATATAAAGTGCTTCTAAGCATTTACGTTTTGTTGTATTACTCTCCCTATGCAATATTTTAGGTCTGTTAAAATTAAATGTATGTAGTTCTGTTTTACTATGGTTAGCTAATGAAGTGTTATTCTTATATGTAGGTTTTAAACTGTTTTTGTGGTAATAAAATCTATTTTTAAGGTGTGTATTGGTATGTCTTATGTAGTTTTTGTTGCAATTTTCACAATTTATGTTATAAACTACATTTTTGTTTTCTATCAGTGGGATTCTGTCTTTTTGATTATTGATTATGTTTTTAATAGGGTTTGTTGTTTTGTGTGCAAATTTGATTTCAGGAATATCGTACATTCTAAAAGTCGGTGCTATTGTTTCCGACAGTCCTTTTATGTATATCAAGGTTTTATATATTTTTTTGTCTGGTATTATTTCTGATATTGTGGTTTTATCTGAATTATGTGTTGTTGTATGATTTATTGGTTGTGTATGTTTGTTTTCTATTTGGAAAAAGTTTGTAATTTTATTTTGAGTAGGTTTAGTTGTTAAGATGCTATTACTGTGTTTTATGTTTGGATTATTAGATATTGGTTTTGGGTTATATTTAGTGTTGTTAGGTCTGTTATCAGTTAGCATCATGTGTTCATTTTCCATTTCATTTACATTATTTATTAATTTAATTTGTCTATACCATAAATTATTAATGAATTTTTTAGGGAAAGCATTACTTTCTAGAATGTCGAAAATTTTTGTTTTGGTTTCTTTAAGTATTCCGTATCGGTTAGTTTAAGTGCTTTATTTATTATATTTTGAGCTGTATTTTTGATTTGATGCTTTGGATGATTTGAGTAGAAATTTAAAAGTTGTTTTAAGGAAATATCTTTTTTAAACCATTTTGTGGTGAGGGTGTTGTTCTGAGGGTTTCTTATGATTGTAATATCTAAATAATTTACTGTATGGTTATTTCCTTCAAATTCTTGCGTAAATTTAATATTTTTTTTGTGCTCATTAAGTACTTTAGTGAGTTGTTCTAAAACATTTTTGTTAGTTATGATTAACAGGTCGTCTGTGTATTTTGTTATAAATACTGAAGGGTTATTTATTTTTTGTAGGCTCTCTCTCAAAATAAAATTTAGTACAATGCCTGATAGATTAACTGAGAGTCTACCTCCCATAGGTAAACCTGTAGTTTATTTGTATATTTGGTTTTGGAAGGAAAAAAATCCATTTTCAGTACATAGTTTTATACCTTCTATGACTATTGTTTTACTTTTAATTTCGGTGTGTGGTTCTATTATATCCCAGTTTTCGTTTATGATCTTGTATGCTGTTTTTAGTGGTATATTAGGAAACATTTATATGACATCAAAGCTACACATTATATGGTCTGGTTTTAGATTAATGTTTTTTAGTTTTATTGCGTTTTTTATGTCAAAGTCGTTATAAATAATACAACAACCCATAATTCAGATAAAACCACAATATCACAAATAATACCTGACAAAAGAATATATAAAACCTTGATTTACATAAAAGGACTGTCGGAAACAATAGCACTGACTTTTAGAATGTACGATATTCCTGAAATCAAATTTGCACACAAAACAAGAAACCCTATTAAAAACATAATCAATAATCAAAAAGACAGAATCCCACTGATAGAAAACAAAAATGTAGTTTATAACATAAATTGTGAAAATTGCAACAAAAACTACATAAGACATACCAATACACACCTTAAAAATAGATTTTATTACCACAAAAACAGTTTAAAACCTACATATAAGAATAACACTTCATTAGCTAACCATAGTAAAACAGAACTACATACATTTAATTTTAACAGACCTAAAATATTGCATAGGGAGAGTAATACAACAAAACGTAAATGCTTAGAAGCACTTTATATAACAGATAACATAACTAATATAGTAAATGATAAAAAGGAGGGAGGGGATTTGTCAAAATACTACTCCTCCATTTTTTTAAAAATTAAATGAACATAAAAATAAAGATTAATTCTACGGATTATCAATTTACTTATATCAATAAAATTTAAATAAAAAATGTTCAACCTTTTAACACACCCAATTCTGCTTCTTTATATTTACCTATCAGATTAGTAGGTTTATAATAACAATAACTAATGATTTTCGGATATTTATAAAATAGAATAAAAAGATAGTTCTCAATATATATTAATAAAAAGAATATTCTGGAATACCTGTAATGGTTGCGTTTTTGCCTAGAAATAATAATTAATATGTGACAGTAAAACATAACAAGCTATTATTACTCAGATGATCCAGACTGGACAAAGTCCCAGTTCTACTTATTATTTAGGTATATAATAAAAAAAGGATAACAATAATGTAAAAATTGTAATTTTTATGCAATGAATTTTGATGATGCCATGTATAGTGTTGTGGCTGATATGAAATATTTAAGAAGATTCATGTTTTTATATATATAAAAAAAAATATGATGTTAAATTTTATAATGTAATGTTTTGTGTTTTTTTGAATATTCTATAGATGTCTTTTGCGGATTGAAATGTACTGACTAAATGATGATTGGAAACATGTATTGAGAATGACCACATGGGTCGAAACGTTTACATGTAAAGAAAAAATAAATAAATGACTGCTTGGACTAAAAGGGTTTTTGTATTTATAAAACAAAAAGAAAAGTATAAATTAAGTCCAGTGCCCGAAACGATTAATATTAAACTTATTTGCAAGTAAAATGTACATAAGTCGTTTAAATGAAAACCATAAAAATGAAAACTGGAAGGCAACTGCCTTGAACTAATGCGGAAGGCAAGGGCCTTGAACAAAAAGTAAAAAACATGTATTCAGCACGGAAGCTTGTAACAGAAAAAAAAAGGTATTAAGAAAAACAAAAGGTGGGGGAAAGAACAAGTAGAGCACACTCTATCTCTATTTCTATCTCTAGATTGAAGCTTTAGTTGCTACAAATATCCACTAGATAGTGGGTAATGCATGATTTCGACATTTATTTCACACTTTACTTTTTTTATAAGTATTAAATTAATTTATTTACACAAAGGATGCCTAATGGCGTGAACATATTAATTAAGAATTATTACCTACATATAATGCTTCTTATTGCTTCTTCTTATTGTTCAATTTCAATAAATGTGAATCAATGTTGATGTTATTCTTAATCAATATAATTGAAATATACAAAGCATGTTATAATATGCCACAATAGCTTATATTTATTATATAATATCAAATTAATGATACGATTTAGGTTATACAATGCTGGTCTTCAGCCTAAGGTTCAAGAAATGTATCCACCAATCACATACCCAGTATCAAGAGGAACACCAAACATATCATCATTATTGGAATGGGACCATTCTGCCATATGGGAACTTGCTGACTACAAGAATAATGTAAGAAAATTTATTGAATTAAAAAAAAAAATCGATATTTTGAAATTTATCTATGATTACATTTTTTGATGATGATTTTTAATTTAGAGAAAAATTACGGGAGCATCAATCATTGAAGTTAACATTGGAGATGATGACGCTTACATCAGTGGCCATTGTATCGATGGGCGGGTTATATATCCAGCTACAGGATACCTTGTAAGTATAACTCTTTTTTCCTTTTAGTTACATATTATTTTATGTATAATAAAAAAAAAATATATGCATTTAAAGCATATTTATTAATATATTAATTTATTATATATTAATTTGTCTCTAGACCCTAGCGTGGCAGACATTTGCTAAACTGCACGAGAAGGAATTTGAGCAGATGCCAGTTGTCATGGAGGATATACAGTTTCTCAGGGCCACAATCATACCTAAAGATGGTATGTTATCATTTTGAAGTTCTGTTTGATCATATTTGTAGTAGAAGTCATTTTTTAAAAGTTCTCTTTATACGAAGTGAATGTTTATGTCCTCTTTACCAAAGCAAATGTTAAATATTGTACAGGTGTTAATTATATCAGCCTAGGCATAAAAAGTAGAATCTCATTAATTTTAGTTATTTGTGCTAATATAACTATTTTCTAGGTATTGTTAAGTTCCTTGTCAATATATTTGATGGATCTGGAGAATTTGAGATTTGCGAAGGCGGAGCTATTGTAGTTAGAGGAAAAATAAGGAAGTCGCTTGGATTTGAGAAAGAATCAATTTCTTTTGGACCTCTTCCAAAAGCAGATGAAGAAACCATCAAAATAAAAAAAGATGATATATACAAAGATTTACGAAGGAGAGGCTACGGTTATAAAGGCCTTTTTAGGGGCATAATAAAATCCAACAGTTTAGGTGAATTAGCACTCTACTATTTTTCTTGTAATTTATCAAATAATTATAGGAAGCCCTTTTCAAGGGTAGCTTTAGTTATTGAAAAAAATTCTATATGTTGATTTATTCTACTGTTTTATTCTATTTATTTGGTATTCATTTGTAAAAAATCAATTGTCGATATCATTCATAGATGTTCTTGTTTCCAAAATTAGTAGGATTTCAGGACTATCACAATAAATATTTGTTAATGCCTTTAGAACACATGGAGAGATGGGTGGCTCAACGGCAAAGCGCTGAGTGGCTGTTCTGAAGATTCAAATCCAGCTGTGGCATACAATTTATTTAATCTTTTAACAGCCGGAGATAGATCCTTCGGGTACTAGAGACCCTCCTAGGGCTCACTCAGCTGGTTACCCAAAATAGGGGGAAAATCTGACGGTTGAGTATAATCTTGGACAAATTACCTCTCTGCACAACTGTTGTCCTAGAAACAGTACACTACTCTACCTTTATTGAACCCATGTCCCTACATGGGTTTTTTTTTTTTTTTTACTGTTCATTGAGATCGAAAAAAAGAAAGTCAGTGAAATAAAAAAATTATAGAATATTTTATTATTAACTTAAGATTTCTTTTGAAATGAAATCATTATTCTAAATGGAAATACTTTGATCTGGTAATCGATTGGCCACTGTATGATTTATTATTTTCAAAAATTAACCTTACTACTGGATGGAGAAAAAAAAATAACCCCTCAAAGACGGAAAATTTGGATTTTGAATTTCCAGAAAAATAACTTTGTTGACATTTTAAACATTTGAATATTGTTATGTTAAAATCGGAGTACAAATGATTTTGGATCTAAAAATTTTAAATGATTCAAAACGTTTTTAAAAAATCATTAACTATTACCGACACATCCAAAGATACTTCTATTAATACACCTACTGTATTATAATACTAATGTATCTAAGGTCACCTGTGGTCTAGTGGTTAGCGTAACAAACTACTAAACCCAAGATCGCGGGTTCGTAGCCCGGCAGGTGGCCCTAGGATTTTTTTAAGGGAGTAAAAAACCCTTAGTTACGCCGTCCTTCGGAAGGGACGTTAAACGGGAGTCCCGAGCCTGTACGATGTCAGGTACTCGTTAAAAATCCCTATCCTAATTAAACCTGGATAGGCAAAATTTAGAGCTCCCACTGTAGCATCGTCCGATTAGCCATAGCAGCATAAAGTGACGTTAAATGAACAACCTACCTACCTATCTACGTACTGTGACTGTTGAAGTTATGGGCTGTTGGAAGAAAACTTGGAAATTACAGGAGCCATCAACAGGGAATATCAAGAGGGAGGACTCTTGTGAGACAAAACATAACATTTTGTAGTACCGATGAAATATATTTGTTGAAATAGTCATTTCTTGATGAAAAGATTACCAAAATTGACCAATTTCCTATAATTACATTCTTTTTACCTCTCATGGTAATTTTTATTTTTGTAGAATATTGCAAAGGAAATGAATTAACAGTCAAAACTAGCTGTAATTCAACTTGAAGCAACAACCTAGTGAACTGATGCCGACAATTTTATTACCAAAACTATTTTCAAGCTCATTAAATTATATCGTGTTAATATAATAATTTTTTAATATAACCAATTTAAAAACTTGCTAACATCTTTCAAAGCCTTTCTCAATATTAAAGCTGAATATTTTTAGAGTAATAAAGATGAATTGAGGTAATAAAGTAAGGTGGTAGGTTAAAGATTAGAGCAGAGGTTCCCAGATATTTTTTCCCATAGACCACTTTCAAAATTTAGCTGGTTCCTGTGGACCCCCTACAGCTACATTTCTAACATATTCCCAAAACTCGACAAAAAATGTGAAGATTAATTAATCATATGGTGGTCTTACTCAACAAGATATGGCTATTTTAACAGAATAGGATTACCTAATTAATTATTGCAATGAAATAAACGAAGTACCAAAGACAAACTGATTCTAATTATTAAAACCATTTTTTTTTCACGCCAACTTAGACCCCCGTCGAATCTCCCGCGGGCCCCTGGGGGTCCAACTGGACCACATTGGGAACTAAGGGATTAGAGTAAAAGAATAATAGGTTGGTGGGCAGGGATTGGTGATATCAGCATTGAACATTAGGATTCACTAAGCCTTATTATTGTTAAAATTGGAAGAATCTATATTCTATCAATAGCTTTTTTTTTTAGTGCCACAATATATTTATGTGGATTTGTTTTCATTTCCTTTTCTTCTTTAAGAATCTGTATTAGACCAGCAATTTAATTAATAACAAAATACTATATTTTCTAAAGTGTTCTTTAAAATAATAATTTTTTATTTTGATTATTTAAATATTTTTATTTTGAAGAGAACAGATTTGTCCTGGCCAGGATTCGAACCCGGGTCTTCCTCAACTCTAGCGCTCCACCAACTAAGCTACCAGGCTCATAATCAGGCCAGGCAAATCCATTCTCTTCACTGATCCTATAATTCCAATACTCACAATTTTTGCGATGTAAGTATATATGGGGAAGAATGTTTACTTTAATTAGCATCTGGTTGACTTATGTCAATTTTATATTTATAATTTTCTTATTTTATTTTATTGTTTTTATTTAAATATTTTTATTTTGAAGAGAAATGATTAGTCCTGGGTGAGATTGTCTGGCCTGGTAACGAGTCTGGTAGCTTAGTTTGTAGAGTACCACGCTAGAGTTGGGGAAGACCTGGGTTTGAATCTTGAAAAGGACAAATCTTTTCTCTTCAAAATAAACATATTTAAATAATCACAATAAAAAAGAAATTATAAATATAAAATGACGTATGTCAACAAGATTCTAATTAAAGTAATGTTCAATGAACATTCTTCTCCATATTTACATCACTCCATATTTCAAGAGAATGAATTTGTCTGGGCTGATTATGAGCCTGGTAGCTTAGGTGGTAGAGTACTGTGCTACAGTTGCGGAAGACCAGGGTTCGAATCCCGACCAGGACAAATCTTTTCTCTACAAAATAAAAATATCAGAAAATAATAAATGATTTTCTTTCAGGAACTGTTGGAGAATTGGAATGGAACAAAAATTGGGTCTGCTTTATGGACACTGTGATACAATATTCAGTAATCTTTGAAAAATCAAGAGAGCTTAAAGTCCCAACAAGATGCCAGAAAGTCATCATTGATCCCATTGCACACCTGGCAAGTTTACAGGATGCAGAAAGTATGAAATACTTTATTATAAGATTTTAAAATATCTAGAACTATTGTTTACTTTACACTCCTAAGTAAATTACTTTTTTCCCAGGTATTCTTATAAGACATGATCGTCATCTTGATGTAATGCAGTCAGGTGGCATCGAGGTCACTAGAGTTAAAAAAAGTCTTGCTCCAAGAAAGCAACATACAGAATCAAACCCAATAACTGCAAAATATATTTTTGTTCCATTTAATAATAATAATGTAAGTACTCACTGTAACATTAACTCCCTCTTTCTTCTAAACTCCTACTGTATTAAAATATGATTAATAACATGTTTATTTCCTGTGTAGGTAATGCCGCAGACAGAAGTTATCACCTCTCAAATCCATTTGGCTGTTGAAAACTGTCCATTAAATAAGAAAATAAAGATTGTGGAATATGTTGGGAAACAAACTGTACCTGTCATGCCTTCTGTTCAATCAGTGTCAGCATCAGATCCAGAGTTACAGGTAATTTTTGTTGAGCAACACTTAATTTGTATTTACAACTTTCGTATTTATTATGTTTGATATTTTTTCTAAAAACATTCTTTCAATCAGGTTGACTACTTTATTGCAACTACTGAAGAAATAGACACCAGTGCTCTTAGTGACGTCAATGTAATTAATAAAAACTTGACTGAAGATCTTTTGGATGACAGTTACAATATTTTGATTGGTCATAATCTCCTCTCCAATGGACAACTTCTCAACAATGCCATTGAATCCGTTGTTGAATCTGGGTTTATTTTATCAGTCGAACCTCACCATTATAGTGCAGCCGAGTTAAAGAAACTCGACCATTTGATCTTTGTTTCTGAATCTAAAACTAAAGAAAACACTTATGTCTTGCTGAGGAGGGTAAGTGAAAACTACTATTCACTTTAATTGTTCTATAATAAGTTAATTGAATATTTGGTTTGCGTTACTTGTAAAAGATGAATCATGACAAGGACTTGTACCTTTTTCCATAGCCTACTTATTGTTATTGGTGATCGTATTGAGCACATAACTTTTTTAAATTTTTAGGACAGGGAGTCTTTGCCAAGCCAAATATTTTATATTCAGCAGACAAATTTCAAATGGATTGATAAACTTAAAAAAATTATGCAAGACTCTAAAGATCCAGAAGAAAGGGTACTTCTAGTGTCAGATGATAATCCTTTCTGTGGTATCATCGGTTTCTTTAACTGCTTGAAGAGGGAAGAAGGAGGGGACAAACTTAGGTACTGAAATAAATGTTATGAATATTAATTCTTTCCTTAATTATGCCTAGTCTAAGCTATAAAAACTTTTATTTCATTCTCTTAGGTGTGTCTTCACTTTTGGAAAAAAATTCTCAATGGCTCAACACAAAGATCAAATTAAAAAAGATCTGCTTGTCAACGTCTTGAAAGATGGCGCTTGGGGTTCATTCAGACACTTGCCTGTTTACTCTAATGATCGCACCCTGAATGTTAAACATGCTTTTGTCAACACAATTGTACGTGGAGATCTGTCAAGTCTCCGATGGTTTGAAGGGCCACTGTCATTTTACAAGTAAGTGTCCAGTATTTTTCTTATGAGGTTGTGATTTATTTATTTAAAATTTCTATTTTATCTTTATCCTTTCAGGCCAGAATACTATCCTGGAAGGGAATTTTGCACAGTTTATTATGCCCCTTTGAACTTCCGAGATATTATGTTAGCTACTGGAAAACTTCCTGCTGATGCACTTCCAGGAGATATGGCCAACAAAGTAACAATTTTTTTTATATTAAGAGATTTTATGGTATTGAAATCTATGTTTCATATAACAATATACTTATTTTTATAATTTATTATTTTTATTATATGCTGGATGCATTTTGTACCAGGAATGTATCCTTGGAGTTGAATTTTCTGGAAGGGATTCCAAAGGAAACCGAGTGATGGGTTGTGTAGGTACTTGTGGCTTAGCTACTAGTGTCGTGGCCGATCCAGGATTTATGTGGACTGTCCCCGCTAAATGGTCCTTGGAAGAGGCTTCTACAATTCCTGCCGTCTATGCTACAGTAAGAATGCCATAATTTTAAATAACATTATTTAAAAACAATGGATTTCTCTTATTTATCGTTGTATGGTTTATCACTAAAGGTTATGACAGCAGATACATCAAATAAAGACAAATATTTGATTGAGATCGTTTATTAGTTGAAATTAATTACTTTTGTTAAATTATTTAATGTGTTTTATGTACAGAGCTACTACGCCCTTATTGTGCGTGGTCGAATGAAGAAGGGGGAAAGTATCCTCATTCATGCAGGAACAGGTGGAATAGGTCAATCTGCCATCTCGATCGCTCTTCACATGGGCTGCACTGTATTCACAACTGTTGGTACACCTGAGAAACGAGAATTCATCCTCAAACATTTTCCTGAAGTAAATAATTTTTAGAGTTATGTTAAATGCGAATTGGTTCCACTTTTTGTGGTTTATTCTTAACCCCATTCATGTATTTTAGATAAAGCCATCCCACATTGGTAATTCAAGAGACACCAGTTTTGAGCAAATGATAATAAGAGAAACAGAAGGACATGGCGTTGATTTAGTTTTGAACTCGTTGGCTGAAGATAAGTTGCAAGCTTCAGTGAGGTGCCTCGCTAGGCATGGTCGCTTCCTCGAAATCGGAAAGCTTGATCTCTCAAATAATTCACCATTGGGTAAATAACATGTCCAAGTTTTTGATACTTTGTGAGATAATGATCTTTATGCATTATTGTTTTTATTCTTTAACATTTTAATCATTCTTATAGGTATGTCCATTTTCTTGAGAAACACCACCTTCCACGGAATCCTTCTAGATGCTCTATTTGATGCCTCTTCTGATGACCCTGAAAAGATGGAAGTGGCACGATTGGTCAGCGAAGGAATAAAATCTGGAGCTGTAAAGCCTCTTCCAACTACAATCTTCAACCATTCACAATTAGAACAGTCTTTCAGGTATGACTATTTTTATTAATTTTTTTAGTTGTTACTTGTTACTACTGTTTTATTACATTGTAATATTATACTTTTATTTGATATTCTCAAATTCGGTTTCTAGATATATGGCCACTGGCAAACATATAGGTAAAGTTGTACTGAAAATAAGGGATGAAGAGCCTGAGAAAGTAGTGAAGCATCCAAAACAATTACTGATTGAAGCTATACCAAAGACTTACATGAATCCAGACAAATCGTACATACTTGTCGGTATGTATTGTTTCAATACAGTCCGTATATTATGGAACGTCTCTTTAACAATGACAGCTAGGTTAATATGGAATATTCCCTTTTTAAAAAATAAAATTACATTATGAAGGTCCCTATGTACAAAGCGACATGTCAAAAATTGAGGTTATAGAAGAGCATAATGAAAGTACAAATCACTCTTCATCACGCTCTCCTGTAAACCTCAGTTTTTGACATGTCACTTTGTACCCAGGGGCCATGATGTCATCAATAATAAAGTATCATCAAATAGTAACATTAACTTAATTTTTTTTTAAAAAATACAACCCACAAATTTTCAACTTTTATCAATGTGAAATTGGATGAGAATTTATCCGAATGAACTTTAGTCTTCTGACTTAGGTTAGGAAGTTTAGTAGCCTGTAGTAATATTTTGTTTGCCTCACCAGGAGTTGGACAGGACGCTAAACCACAATAAAAAGAGGGATAGTTAAAATTAATGTATGTTTCAATGTTTATATGATAAAGATCAGGGATTGTGAACAATTGTCCTTTTGTTAAAAAAAAACAGATGTAATAGATTCAAATGGTAATTGAATTGAATTGCCAATATACTTAGTTATTCACACAATATTTTCGTTTCAGGTGGTCTTGGAGGTTTGGGATTAGAGTTGACATACTGGATGGTTTCAAGAGGTGCTAAGAAATTGGTTCTAGTCTCTAGATCAGGTGTCACTAATGGCTATCAGAACATGTGCATCCGTCGTTGGAAGCTTTCAGGTGCAGCTGTTGTAATCTCTACAGCTGATGTCACTGATATGAAAGGAGTTAAAAAACTGATAGACGAAGCCAAAAAACTTGGTCCAGTTGGTGGGATATTCAATTATGCTGCTGTAAGTGTTTATTTTTGTCATTATTAAAAATGAAAATAATAAAAAATTGAAATTAAGTTAGTTCGGAATGCCATATTACAGGTTTTGCGTGATGGCTTCTTTGAAAACCAGACAGAGGCCAATTTTGTAACAGTCTGTAGGCCTAAGATTGATGCAACCATCAACCTGGACATTGCCAGTAGGTCATGCAATCAGCTCGACTATTTTGTTACATTTTCATCTATTGCTTGCGGAAAGGGAAATCTTGGACAAACTAATTATGGGCTAGCGAATTCTGCCATGGAAAGGATTTGTGAAGAAAGGCAAAGAAATGGTCTTCCAGGGGTAACTATTTAATTTATTTATTTTTGTTATAGCTTATAAAAACCTAATGAAGACTAATTGTTTCTTTAATTTCATCAGCTGGCTATTCAATGGGGTGCAGTCGGTGATGTTGGTATGTTTATTGAAGCTCTTGGAGCTGACAATGAAACAGTCTTAGGAGGAACCCTACCCCAGAGGATTTCTTCGGTCCTACCCACTTTTGAATTCTTCCTTCAACTGCCACATCCTATCCTATCTTCAGTGGTCATTGCAGAAAAGAAACAAGCAACAGAAGTGGGTTCTATCAGTCTTATTGATGCAGTCGCCAACATTGTAGGTAAGAATTACAGGTTTTTTGTTCAGTTCTGTATTCTTTGGTTAGGTTAGGTAGAATTGTTTTTGGACACTCAACATCGAGGGTCTTCAGTGTTCATCCTTCAATCTATTTTATTTCTTTACATTTTTGACTATTTTTTAAATTTTGTTAAAAATATTATATTTTTTTAGAAATTTGATGACTGTGTCTATATTTTTATTATTATTGCCTGGAATAGTTGGGAGGTATCTTCGTAATTGAGCTTCCAGAAAATAACTATCCCAGAGGGGGCAGTCCTCCAGTATGTGTTTAATTGTTAATTGTGTGTTATTACATGTTGTGTACTTCGCTGGACTGTCTTTTGTTATAAGGTAACCATGGGTAAGTCGGGTGTGGCCTATTCTGAGTCTTGTTACAACCACCTCTTCCCTTCTGTTACTGCGGTTGGAACTTTTCCATATTTCTAATTCCTTTTTTACAGCTTTAAGCTTATTTAGTTCCTTAGTGTTTTCCCAAAGCTGGGCCTAAGCTAGTTTTACTCCATATTTTAAAAAGTGGCAAATGTCGGATGAGGTATAGATACTTGTAATATCAATCAATGACAATGCTGCTTCCTTGGCAGCCTGATCTGCTGCTTCATTACCTTTAATCCCCATGTGTGATGGAATCCATACCAAAGATATGTTCTTATTCAGATCTTTTAACATCTATGCATAAACTTGTGCTTTCCTTACAAGATGGTCTTTACTATAGATGTTTTTTAGTACCATTAGAGCAAATAGGGAGTCCGTGTATATTACAAAGTTTTCTTCCACGCATTGCATAATATAATAGGGTGCTGCGCAAATCGCATAGCATTCGGCAGTGAAGTTGCTGGTCAGGAAAGGAAGTTTATACTTGCCTATCTTGGAGTCCGATACAAATGAACAACCAACATAATTATTTAATTTAGAACAATCTGTATAAAATTATTTTCTATTATTATATTTTTCCTTAATTTTTTTATATTCTGCTAAATACATGAGTGTGGTATTTTTAGTGAATTTTTTAAGTGTTAAATCTATTGCAGGTAGTTTTGTAGTCCAAGGAGGGTAATCAAGTTCATTAATTGTTGGTTCCAAACAACTGATTTTTTTTATGTATTTACCAGCTCTAATACTCAATGGAGCAGGTAGTCTACGGTTTTCTTGAAATCGTCTATTCTTCGGTTTAAAAATGGGTTTCTATGCTGGGTTGTTATTATTATTTTTTAGCCTTCCAATGTATCCACAGACGAGTTGGTGTCTTCTCAAAGCGAGAGGAGCTATACCAGCTTCAACACATAAACTAATTACTGGACTGGTTCTGAAGGCTCCAGTAGCAAGCCAGATGCCTGCATGGTGGACTGAATCAAGAGCTGAAAGCGGATTTTGATTCGACGATGAGTAAACAAAGCTACCATAGTCTACTGGTATATACCTCAGACTGGTATATACCTTAAGCATGCTTGATCTATCTGCTCCCCATGAATATCCAGCCAGAACTTTTAAAATATTCAGTATCTTGAGTGTTTCATACTCCATTGTTACCAGATGATCTATTGTAGAGCGTCCTGTTCTGAAGCCACTTTGTACGTTTGATAGTAAATTATTTTTTTCTAGTACCCAACTTAGGCTTTTTAAAACCATCTTTTCTAGCAACTTGCAATGGCAGCTTGTGAGTGAGATGGGCCGGTAACTCGAAGTAAACAACTTATTTTTTCCAGTTTTTAAAATTGGTATTATAATTGATCTCCTCCATATCTCAGGAAAGTTCCCTGTGCTCTAAATCTGGTTATAGAATGTAAGAAGCGCGTCCATTGCCGGTAGCGGTAGATTTTTCAACAAATCATTATGTATCTCATCCACCCCTGGTGAGGATGGTTTCAGCTCTTTTAAACAGGAAAGTAATTCTGCTTTGGTAAATGGTAAGTTATAAGGGTTTTCTTTTTGATCGTCAATACCATCTGTCTCGGTTTCTATTGTCGGTTGTGGTTGGGTGGAGTAAATATTTGAGTAATAATCAACAAAATGCTCAACCAATAAATCGGGATTTTGCTCTATTTATTCATTGATTAGAAGGGTTGGTTGATAGTCAACGAATCTTCCCATGATGTTACTTATCTTTTTCCAAAATATTCTGGGTGGGGTATTTAATGAAATGGTGTTCAAAAATTGTCCCCATGATTCTTTTTTTTTTCTCCTTGATTATTCTGCGAGACAGCGAGTGGTTCTTTTTATAGTTTATTAGATTCTGAAGAGTTGGTTCCTTTTGGAAAACTTTAAGATCAAGCACCCCACGTATTATAGGACAAAATTAATTTTTTTGTTCATCTCTCTATTCTTTTAATAAACTTACCAAAAAATAATTTTTACTTTTGTTTCTACTAAAGTGTATTTTATTTATTTAATCTATAACTTTTATTATTATTTTTTTTTATTTATTGATATTTACAACTGTATTACAATAATACAAGTAAATAGGCTAAGTGATACATAATAACATGAGATAATGTCAAGTAGAGAAACTACCTACTGGTAGTACTCAAATCAAAGTTCAACTAAGAAGGTCATGTGGACATCTTTTCAGATGCCTCAGAGGATTATCGGGAATTGAAGAGGAAGCTAGGTTTGAAACTAGAGAGTTTGAGTGGGATTGAAGTTTGTTATGAAAGAATAGGTACCGGGTTCGGGCCAAATCAGCAACAAATGGGTAATTAAGGTCGTTATGGATGACTTTATTCTTAGCAAAATAAGAAGCATTGTGGATTTTACGAAGGATTTTGGATTGTAGGGATTGGATATGAGAGGAATTCGATGGCTTAGGAGAGCCCCAAAGCTCTACTTCGTAAATCCAAATAGGCCGTATGATGGTCATGTAGATGAGTCTTTTGTAGTTATTTGGGAGCTTAGAGCATTTGTCTAGTAAGTGTTGAAGTAACCTGAAACGTCGGTCAGTTTCTTGTCTTTTCAGTCTTGTATGAGGATTCCAGGTTAATCATTTGTCAACGTGAAACCATAAGTATCGGATCTGTTCTACAGGCACCAGTGGGATATTATTAAAGGATACTGAAGGGCTAGAAGTCATTGGTTTACGAGGTAAGGTAAAAGTGATTTGATGCGATTTTTGAGAATTTATTTTAATTCTCCAGTTTTGAAACCATTTTTCAAGATAAATGATATGGGATTGGAGGCTTTGGGATGCAATAACTGGATTGATGTTGACTGATAATACACATGTATCATCAGCATACGTGGTAAGGATAGTATTAGGATGAGTCGGGATGTCAGCTGTATAAACTGTATAAAGGATTGGACCAAGGATACTACCTTGAGGAACACCACCAGATTGGGAAAAGAGGGATGAATAGAAATTGTTATGGTTTACTTGGAAAGTTCTATTTGTGAGATAGGATTGGAGGATGAGAAAATATGTAGGGGGTAGGAATTTACAGAGTTTGTAGAGCAAGCCCGGATGCCAGACTCGGTCAAAAGCCGGTTCCACGTCAAGAAAGACTCCCGAACAATAAGATCGACGTTCTAATGCAGAGGAGACTACATCCACCATACGATGGGATTGCTGAATGGTGGAGTGGGATGCTCGGAATCCAAATTGGTGATCTGGTATTATGTGATTTGCATCAAGGATGGGGTACAATCGTTTGAGGATGAGTTTTTCTAGGATTTTACCCATGCAAGGTAAAAGAAAGATAGGACGGTAAGAGGATGGGAGTTCTGGTTTTTTGTTTTTGGTTAGGTTTGGGTATCATTTTTACAATGGATAATTTCCAGAGGTCAGGAAAATATGTGGAGCGGAGTTCAGCGTTATATATATTTATATATATTTATATATATCTATATATATATATATATATATATATATATATATATATATATATATATATATATATATATATATATATATGTAAGGAATAGAATGGCTTTTCTAGGAAGGTGTTTTAAGATATGAATTGTGATGAGTTCGTGCCCAGCAGCTTTGCGGAAAGGTAATAATGTTGGATATTTCTGAAGGATGGAACGCTTTGGGTGGAAGGGACATTTGGAGAGGAACATCTAACTCTTCTTTTATATATTCCATGTGAGTTGGGTTAATGATATCAGGATGTGGATGAAAGATTTTGGAAAGGTATTGACAAAATAACTGTGATTTTTCTCCGCCAGATCTTGTCCAGTTATTTGATTCAGTAAGGAGTGGATGATTAAATTCTTTGAACTTTAGGAGTTTTTTGGTAGTCATCCATAATGTTTTGTCAGTGGTTGTAAGATTTTCAGTCCAGGTAATAAAATTTTGAATTTTGAACTTCTTGATTTCTGCTTTTAGTTTGTTAGTTAATTTTGTATAGTTAGTTTTATCTGTAGGATATCGAGTTCTATGCCACTTCGATCTTGCTCTGCGTTTTTCTCTTAATAAGATACGAATATGCTGTGGCAAATCAGTCCGTTGATAGTTATTAATCGTATGTTTTGTGATGTTATCATGTAAACTGCTTCTGATTGTTGTTGTAAGTTTTTCTATGGCTGTATCATTGTCTTGTTTTGTCTTAAATGAAATTTTTAAGTCCAGTTTGTCCTCCAATTCATTACAGAAATCGTCCCAGTTAACACGTCCTCTAATCAATGTGGGAGGGGAAGGCTTGGGAGCGAAACTTGAGTGCAAGAAAAGGAGGACTGGACTATGATCTGATGAAAGGTCATCCAAGGATTCAATATTGGCTTGTGCGGGGGAAATCTGGGATGTAATAAATATCTCAAGGATATTGGGACGTTTTTTGAGGGATGTAGGCCAATAGGTAGGATTTTTGGGGGCAAGGATTGAGTAGCTCTTTGAGGATGTAAGAGAAGATAGAGTATTTCCGCGGGAGTTGGATGTTCGACGACCCCATCGTTGGTGTTTGGCATTGTAGTCTCCTCCAGCAATGAAACGCGGTCCAAAATATTGTAATAGGGAATCTAAAAGGTTATGAGAGATGGAACTACCGGGAAGACAGTATACAGCTGAAAGTGTGATATGGAAAGGGCGTGATGTTATGGATACTGATGTTTGATTCAGTAAGGAGTGGATGATTAAGCATCAGTTGGAGTGGAAGGAACAAGGGAATGAGATAGAGTTTTGTGAATGAGAATGCAGGATCCAGCAGGTGAAGTGTTGTCTGGGTGGTCTGATCTGTAAGTGATGTAGTCCCGTATGTAGAAATGTGTACGTTGAGTGAAGTGAGTTTCAGTCAGCAAAGCTATATCTATTTGTTTGTCATGAAGAAATATGTCTAGTTCGTCACGGTGATTGATTAGGCCATTTGCATTCCACAAAAGGATAGTTAAGGGCTTTATACTCATCGTGGGAGATTAAATGGAACTTCGGTAAGAAGTCTTGTGAGCATGGCGATGAGTGGTTTGATAGTGTCCTGAAGATCTCTCAGGAAGGAAGGATAAAGTTTATGTCTGTTGGATGGTGGACTGAATTTACATTTGGAGGTTGGGGTGGATATTTTGGTTGGCTGGGAGTTGAATCTGTGGAGCTGGATTTATTTTTGTTCTAATTTGATTTAGGGAATTCATTTGAGGGTTATGACTGGATGAGACCGGATTTTTTAGTTGTGGCGGCAATTTGACCCGTAATGGTAGATGATAGGGAGTTATTTGCTGACCTGGAGGTTCAGCTGTAGGATGGGATGTCTGGAATTGAGGTTGGGATTCTCGGAGCTTGGATTGGGAGGTCTGAGTCTTGTTAAGGGAAGTCTGAGGCTTGAGTTGAGAGGTTTGAGGCGCCTGACTCCGAGGCTGCTGCAGATTAGTTGTAATGCTGTTGTCCTTTCGTTGCTCTGTGGACGTTGTGTTAGTAGAAGTTTTTGGCAATTCAGGGAAGATTGTGACGTTGTCAACTTCAGGTGCCTGAGCAGTAGTCCTCTCTAATCTACTATCTTTTATTTTAAGAGTTCTCTGGCGATGAAAGTTTTTATAGACCGCACAACCTCTATAGTTAGCGGGATGATGCACACTTGACGCACCTTGCTTCGTGGTGGCAATACCTCTTAGTATGGCCCAATTTTTGGCATTTAGTGCATTGAACTAAGGTTGTTCTTTGTTTCGGCTGTTCGAATTGAACGGTAGAATATACAAGTCTTGAGACTTGAAAAATTTCCTCATTATTACTTGCTGGTTCCAAATCCACGAAGAATAATGGTAGTGGATATTTCTCTATGGGATGTAATACGCATGAGACATTTCTCACGTTGTGACCTATTTCTTTAATGAAATTAAAAACTACTTACTGATTGCTTTCCATTCTTTCTATACTTTGTTCACGTTTTAGTGATTTTTTTCTGGTCTTACTTCTAGTTCTTCTTCCCTCAACTTTTGTCTGTTGACCTTCAGGACAAACGTGAGGGTTGGTGGATTCTTCAGACGTCGTCTGTACCGAGGGTAAAATCGTCGGTGACTTCATGCTTGGAATGGGCTTCCGAATTTTTTTCGGATATCCCACCAGAGCGTTGGGAATTTTGGGAAGTTGGGATTTTTGAAACGGAGGTTTAGGAAAATAAGGAGAAAGTTGGGTGAGGAGGTGAGGGTGTGATGGGAGGTGGGAAATGGGTGGGGGTAAGAGAGATAGCATCAAAGCTGGTGCTGCCGCTAGACCTAATTGTCTTACTAGACGTAGCTGTTGCTACAGACTTTCTAAATATAAATTGATTTTCAATAATTTGTTCTGTTTGTACACTAACAGATTTTTTAGTTTTAACAATTTAAGCGAAAGATATTTTTGTAGTTATTGGATGCAAAAGATCGTATTTTTTTTTCTTTGCATCAATGTATGTTACTTTTTCTGCCTCTTGAATTATTTTTATTTCCGTTTCTTTAATAAAAACGGGACAATTTTTTGAAAAAGCATCGTGATTATTAGAACAATTAACAAAAGCTACCGCATTGCTGCACTAAGACCCTTCATGTTTTGTTTTTCCACAGAATTTTCACAGTGCTTCTTTATTGCAGTTTTTTTTTGTGTGGCTAAATTTTAGACAGACGTAACACCGTATTGGATTTGAAATGAATTGTCTTACTGCAACATTATGGAATCCTAGTTTAATTTCTGAGGGTAAAGAGGGATTGTCGAAAGTTAATAAATAGTTGTGACTGTTTAGTTTTTCATTATTTCTAAAAAAAGTTAATCTTTTGACGTCAATAACATTTTGGGGCTTCAGCTCCTCTTTTATTTCATCTATGTCAACATAATTCAAATCCGGGCACCACACAATCCCTTTACTTAAATTTAATCTTGCATGAGGCTCTACTTTTATAGGAAAATTATTACATAAGTTGTTACATTTTAAAAGTTTTTCTGATTGAGTGTCAGAAAATAATTCCACTAAAAGTGTTCCGTCTTTCAGTTTTTTTATTAGCTTTGTCTCACCTATTATAGCTTTTAAAGTTTTCTATATTAAAAAAGGTGAAACCATTTTAAAATCTGAGCAATTACTATCATTTTCTGTTTCAAGCCTTTTTATAATTAAAAACTTGCCACAGTTTTTCCTTTGTTCGTTATTCCCTGTAGTTTTAAACTTAAGTCTACCTTTCTTTCTTTTCAAAGGTGGGGATTCAGCCATTTTTTAAGCTGAATCATGCAATTATTTGAAAAAGAGAAAGAAAAAAAGTTTCACTTTTAAATATCTACATATAAAATTAACAGATAGAAAAACAAAAAAGAAAAACCTTTTAAATAGAGTTTAAAACTACGAAAATTTACAATAGAAATATATATAAAACAAAACTTATCAGTTATTTTGTTGTATTCGGCTAATCCGCAGGAGCTCTGAAACCATATGTCTTCACTCGACCGATTCTAAACACTAACTCCTCTGTATTCTTTGTGTGGGCAATATTTTAAAATTAAAATTAACCTGACTAACTGATCAATATAATTTTTTTAAGCAACCATCTCCAAATATTTCCTTTGTAAATGTATGCTATAATTATTTTCTATAATAGGAAAGTATAGAGAATAAAAGCAGTATTTAGAACATAGTAGCTAGTATTGGAATTATGCGAATATATTTTTTATTTCTTATTGCTAGGTCTTAAAGATGCAAGTAATGTACTTCCTTCAACCAATTTAGCAGAAGTGGGTATGGATTCACTGATGGGTTCAGAAATTAAGCAAACACTGGAAAGGAATTACGATATCACTCTTAGTGTAGGTGAAATCAGATCTCTCACTTTTGGAAAGCTTAAGGAACTTACTGGTGTTCAAAAAGCTACTAAAAAAACACAGGTTGAGGTGAAATTTTTTTTTAATAATATAATATTTCTATTTAAAAAAAACAAACAGAATTTTCTCAGTACATTCTTTTAGAAAACTGCTGTAAAGTCAAAGCTGACACCAACCCAGACCTTGGTCCAAATGCCATCTGCACCTCTGCTCGACACTCCCAAGACTTTCTTTATAATCCACCCAATTGAAGGTGATGTTAGCCTCCTTGAAGAGTTTTCTTCCAACCTGCCATTCAACGTTTATGGTTTACAAAGTACAAAAAATGTACCAGACGATAGCATCCAGTCATTTGCAGCATTCTATCTGGAGGTAAGTACTGCAGTTAATCATTTAGCCTCACATTAGTAATTTTTATCACACAAAAATGTATTTTCAAACTGACCTTCTATGGAATTCTAAATATCGATAAAATGGTGCAACTCTCAGGCCTGTTTCACATTCTTCCGGCTGTCATTTAAAAGTACTTTATAATTGGGGAAAAGAGAGTATAAGTAAGATTTCACACCTTTTTGTCATTGGGTGCGTGATTGGGTAAAAAAAGCTTTTGTGATACTATTTATTTGACAATTTTTGAATAGGATCTTTGTAATAAAAAGGATACACAACTATTCTTTTATTGTTGTGGGAAGTTGGAAGCCGGTCCACCAGGTGTAAGGGTATAGCCAATGAACTAGAGCATACATCTAGCTGACGCATAATCCTATTAATATATAAATGCGAAAGTTTGTATATTTGTCTCTCTTTCACGCAAAAAGCAAAAACTACTGAATGGAATTGGATGAAACTTTACGATAATATAGGTTATACATCAGAATAACACATAGGCTACAGCAAGGGCGGATTTATGGGGGGGGGCACGGAGGCAAGTGCCCCCCAGACAGTTTTTTGTGTCCTGTGGAGAATCCATTATAATACATAATTAAAGACAAATCAGGAACTTAGCATTTTGAAATTTGCAGATTGGTTCTTTGTATAATTTAAGAAAGAAATTTGGATAATTCCACCCTCAAGGGTTTCCCCTTTAATATAATAGGGGTTCAATCCATCAGTTTTGAAGTTAGACATCTGAAATTTAGGATGTACGAGTAACTTATAGTTAAAAAAAAATTAAATTATTTATTTAAAATGATCTGTCAGTAAACTTCATGTGGCAGACCAAATTCCACGCGAGCGAAGCTGCGGGAAAAAAGCTAGTCATTGTATATAATGCAAAAGTACATTTTTTTTCTAATTAGAATTTACTTTGTTATACCTTCACATCCTCAATATATTCCAGCATGATTTATTCTTTAATTTTTTTTTTCAGACTATAAAGACCATTGAAGTTCAAGATCCTGTTTTACTTTGTGGATATTCTTTTGGAGCATGTGTTGCTTTTGAAATGGCCTTACTTCTCGAATCTCAGGGCAGGTCTGTGCACCTCTTTTTAATTGATGGTGCCCCTGAAGCAGTGAAGTTACGTGCCGAAATTCCAATAGATAAGATAGTCCATGGTACTTATGATGGTGTGACATTTGTTGTATTTATTACATTGTTTAAGAATGTGGAATACCAAGAAAGTATTGAGGTAAGTTATTAGTTACAAAAATATATCACTACTGTAGAGTGGTTGAGAGCATTAGAAAAAAATGATATCTGTTTCTAGTAATTTAAGTTTGATTATTGACTTAATAATTAATTTATTATTAACTTTATTTGATTATTGCATCAATTCGAAATGTAAACTGCTCAAAAACGAATAGGAGCATTGCCTATTTTGGGGTATTTCCCTTGTCTAGCATTTTTATTATAAACTGCATTAATATTTTATGTTCTTTACTGCAGGAAAGTTTAATTATGGGATTTTGAAAAATAACGAAAAAAAAATGTTTTAGTTGCAAATTTTTTTTTTTTAAACATTTATTATAGGAAACAATTAATACCTTTTAATGTCCTTTGTTAGCTAGAACCCGTGTGCACCTGTAAGGTATACTGTTAATAACATTGTCACATTCTTGGAGAATTTCGCTTCATAGGTGTTGCAATACTGCACGCATTTGTTGAAGGTCAACTGGCTGCATATGGTGATTGAAGAGCCCTGTTTTCTGTAGACTCTTTGGCATCTGCTGCATACAGACAGAAACCCAACTCATCAGTAAATATGAGAGCATTCCAGTTGGTGTCCTCTTCTATGCTCTCGCTGCAACACATTCTTCTCAGCTGCTGGTGGCGGGCTGTTGATGTCAAAAAGGAGCATAATATGTTAGGTCAACTTCCTGCAAATGATTATGGATTGTTTTAGTGGTTCAGGACTAGCCAAAAAACTCCTTGTACTTCATTGAGGAATGGAATCGGGTTAAAGCCCGGGAGACGATGCACTGATAAACGCCAACTACCTCTGCGATATCAACTTGCCGGTAACCTTGGTCGCTCATTCTCACAATAATATTGTGAACTTCTGGTTCAAGATGATGTCTTTCCATTGTTAATAGAAATACAACGGGGTAAAGGGGAGAAAAGACGAGAAAAAATATTTTTTTACAAATAGAGTAATATTCATGTTTATTATTATTAATTATATTCGTTATTAAAAATAACAATTAACAATTGTTTTGTTTCCATCAATTCTTTGGTCCAACTAATACTAAATATATTGTCTAATTTAATTAAAGTAAACAAACAAAGAATTAAGTTCAAATACCCGTATTCATTTTTGAGCAGTTTAGTTTGCAACAATTTCATTAACATACTAAACAGTAAAAATAAGTTACAGAATATAATTTTTCTACTTGTTGATGAAATAATGTGTAATTTCAGCTCCTAGAAGAGTTCAAAGCCTTGCCAGACTTCAATTCAAGATTGGAATTGTGTGCTGAGAAACTGAAAGGCTATGCTGAATCTTATGATGATTTGAAGACCGCTTGCCAAGCATATTATAACAAAGTAACGATCTCTTACAAATATAAACCATCCACTGTTTTCAAAGGGAAAGTTGCCCTCTTCAGGGTGTATAAGGATATAGTTGATTCTGGAAGTGATTATGGACTCCAAAGGGTAATTATGAAAACAAGTATTCTAGATGATCATAAAATATTTATTTAACAAAAATAATATATTGGGCTATGTTTTCATTCTATACCTTATTAGAAAGTTTAGTTTCATCATTGCTAGAATCATTCCTAATCATCACATTAGAAAGCAATTCTCAAATAAAAGCTTTCAAAATTCAGGGGGGAGGGTAAGACTACAAATAATTTAAGTTTATGAAAAATACCACTAAACAGTTCAAAACCTAACTTGGTTTATGAATTTTAGTGTTTTTTTTTATTGCCTTTGTATTTAATAAAAAAACCTTTTGAATCGCATGTTACTCAATAATCAAGATATGCTCAATTTTTTATTTTAAATAGCATAGATTTAAGAAATGTGTTTCAGATAGAATGCAACTTGTACAACCTTTTTTTTTTATTTTGAAGCATTATATATCTCAAAGTATACTTCACTCTATTTCGAAGAAAATTGAATACTAATGGGTGTTGACAAAAAAAAAAATTTTTTAACTTCCTGCAAAAGTGCTTCTGAATGACAGTTTATTTGAAAATGACCTTATATATCTTAGATCTTGGAATTTAGGTATCCAAGTTTTAAATGCCAGACATTATTTAAGAAATTTCTATCCCTAGCAATATATTACACAAGCTTTTCGAGTAATGACATACATAGAGAAACCTCGCAGCCATCTTCAATAATTATTCAGTAACTGATCTACCTATATATATATATATCGATATCTATGTGTACCCTCCCACGTATTAATTTGCAGATAGCAGATTTATTTTGAAGTATTTAATTTTTAAAGTAATAAATTACCATCTATCTATCTAACCACAGTGCTATGGTCCTTGCAGGACCTTGGCCTCCTCCATGATCCTCCTCCACTCCGACCTGTCTTTGGCTGCCCTTCTCCATCTGCCGACACCTAGCGTCCGAAGGTCCTCCTCCATATCCTGCAGCCAACAAAGTCTAGGTCTCCCTCTGCTCCTCCTTCCACCAGGGTGTCCCTCCATCCTCATTTTTGGTAATCTACTTCTTTCCATTCTTTGTACGTGCCCCAGCCATCTTATCCTGGCACTCTTAATCATAGCAACAATATCTGGTGTACCGTATAGATTTCTTAGTTCCTCGTTTCCCTTCATCCGCCAGCAATCTCCTTCTTTTGTAGGGCCAAAGATCTTTCTGAGGATTTTTCTTTCCCACATCTTTTAAAGCCTTTCATCGTTGCGTAGCAGTGTCCAAGACTCACTTCCATACATGACCACCGGTTGAAGTACAGTTTGATAGACTCTTATTTTGAGAGCTCTGGATATATTTCGGTTTCGAAATATTTTAATTAGAGACCAGTAGCATCGATTGCCAGCGGTTATCCTTGCCTTTATCTCTTCTCTAATCCTATTATCTTGAGTGATAACGGTGCCCAAATACTTAAATTGCTGTACTCTTTCGAAACGATATCCGGGCCCCTCGATATGCCTGTTCCCTTCTTCTTCCTTTCTGGTCCTCATATATTTCGTTTTTTCCATATTAATTTCCAGTCCTGTTCTACTAGCTGCCACTATGCATTCCTCTAATGCTCCAAGTAATGTATTGACTGTTCTTCCTGTGATCACAATGTCATCTGCAAACGCTAGGTGCTGTGTCAGTCTGTGGTAGATACATCCTCCAGGCCTTGTCCGGATCGACCTCATGACCGATCACTTCTAATACCATGTTGAACAAAACTTGGGAAAGAGGATCTCCCTGTTTAACACCTCTCTTAATTTCAAATTCCTTTGACAGTACTCCTTGGATTTTGACAACTCCCTTGCTGTCCTTAAGGGTCACCTTGATAAGCCTGATAAGCGTTAAGGACATCCTAGATATTTTAACTTTTCATACATCTCACTTCTGTTTATGCTGTCGTATGCCTGTCTGTAATCTATAAACAAATGGGGCTGTTCAACGTTCCATTCCCAGCATTTTTCTAGCATCATCCTCATACAAAAAATGTGGTCCATTGTAGATCTTCCTGGACGGAATCCGCACTGGTAATCGCCCAACACCTGTTCTGCTCTCTTAGCAACACGCTTCATTAGCAAAGTTGTCAGGCCCTAATAGACTATGCATAGTGATGTGATTCCTCTATAATTGCTACAATCCAATTTGTCTCCTTTTATATGGATTGGCAACATAACAGCCACTTTCCACTCACTAGGTATTTCCTCTTTTATCCATATCAGGAGCACCAATTCATATATTTCTCTATGGAGTGTCACACCTCCATATTTGATTGCTTCTCCAGGGATCCCATCTATTCCTGGCGCTTCGTTGTTTTTTAAGGACATAATGATTTCTTCCACTTCCTCAAGATCTGGTGATTCCAGTTCTGCATCCTCTTCTGCTCTTCTACTCACAGACTGTCTCTTCAATGTTTTCCTCTGGGTTTAGCACCTCTTTGAAATAATCTCTCCACCTGTCGATCACTTCGTTTTTGTCTCCCAAGAGTAGCCCTTCCCTGTCTTTATTATAGGATATCCGGGGTTGAAATCCTTTTCTTATCTTTTTTACTCTGCCATAGAAAGATCTGCTGTTTTTGTTTTCGAAATCCTGCAGCATTGTCTCCATATCTTCCTTTTCCTTTTTTCTCTTTTTATGTCTACAGAGCTGCTTCAATGTTTCTCTTTTTCTTTTGTAATCTTCGCTTGCCTGTCTTGTATAATGTTAAGCATCCTTTCATGAGCTTTAGACTTCTCTTGCACTGCTACTTCATATTCGCGGTCAAACCAGCTGTTCTTTTTGTCTCTCTTTTCCAAGTCTATCGTCTCTTCTGCCGCATCTCTTACAGCTTGACTTATTCTAATCCATTTCTTTTGTACATCTTCTTCCTCTGTCTCTAGTGCATTGTTTCGTAGCTTTTCTTCCATTTTTCTTATATATAGCCGTTGTTTTTCAAGATTTTTCAGGTCTTTGACCTTGTATCTATTCTTTGCTTTCTCTGTTTTCCCTCTTGGTTTGATGGCTAGTCTCTGATTGTATCTTACCCTTGCCAGAAAATGATCTGTTGCACAATCCACACCCCTATAACTCCTCACATCTTCTATATCGCTTTCGTGCCTGTTATCAATCGTTACATGATCAATCTGTTTTTTCTTTTTCCATCTGGCGAGTCCCATATTTCCAAGTGGATAACTTTATGTTGAAAGAATGTACTTGAGATTCTCAGGTTCTTGCTAGTGGCGAAGTCTACTGTTCTGTACCCATTATCGTTACTGTACTTGTGGAGACTAAACATTCCTGCTTCTCTTCCCTATGTTTCTTCTCTCCCAATTTTACCATTGAAATCTCCCAGCATTATTTTAACATCGTATTTGGGTAGTTCATCAAAAGCTATTCCTAAGTGGTCGTAGAAAGCTTCTTTCTCCTCATCTGTCTTCTTCTCCATGGGTGCATGCACGCTTACTAGAGATGTATTAAAGAATTTTCCCTTCAATCTTAGTGTGCCTATTCTTTCATTTATATTCTTAAATCCCAGAGTAGCGTGTTTTATATTCCTTCTTATCATGAAGCCAGTTCCGAATACATTTTCTTCATGCCCACTGGTGATAATGATATATTCTGTTAGCGCCATTAGAGTTGGTTGTTTCTTCCACCTGATTTCCTGGAGAGCTACTACGTCGAACCTATATTTACTTAGACATCTTTCTATAGTCTGGCTCTTTCCTATTTGCAGTAGGCTGCGTACATTCCATGTTCCTAATATTAATTTCCTGTCCGTTCCGGGTCGTTTACCATTAATCAATACCATATTATTGTTATTAATTCAGTTTACAAAAATATTAATATCTTTAGAAGGTTTATGAGAATTATATTTACTAATTGTTGTTACATTATTTCAGATCTGCCAACAGACCCCTGAGATTCACTGTTTTCAAACTAGTCATCAGGGAATCATCAAAGGCCAGGTAGCCAAGGAAGTAGCTGACAAGATCATTAAAGCTGTGAAATCATGATTCACAACTTCTGGAATAAAGGAAATGCTCTTGTTTGCCCATAGAAGGAAAAATCGTACTCCTCTAGTAATCTTTAGATCATACCATAAGTGAATTTAATCATTTCACTTACATATTAATGTTTTAAGAAAGATATATCAGAGAGGCACATGGTACAATTAATATGTATAAAGTCTCTTTCTAGTTTCATAGTTTAGGTAGTACATACCTTGATCATGGATTGAATATCCCTCTCAGGTCATTGTAGTAAAAATGTGGATAATTTTGTTATTTCTTTCCAATATGTAAATATATTCAAGCTACATACTGAAGTATAATTTTTATTATTTAAAATTGTTAATTTACTCATAGCTCAATTTTGTCTTATATTCTAACATCACTGTATTATTCGAGAATTATAGCTATTAGGCTGAAATTCTAATTCTAATATAATAATATTATATTATTACATACTATAATATATTATTTAATTAATGTTTTATTGAATACTTTATTTGTCCTTACACTTTTCATTTCATATATATATATTGTTGAGGTTCAAAATTTGTTAGAAATAAATAAAAATAAAACTATCGATAGTTTGCTTATCAATCGGACTACCGTAAAGTTGACATAGATTTATGATTAGTTTATTTAAGTAAATAAAAATAATTCCAAAACTTATGACATATTTTTTTTCTATTAAATTAATATTTGGTTTGTTCAATGAAAAACACAATTTTTATAAGTAAAACTGATTTTCAAATCATACAAATGACATTGCCACACACTACGGACAAGGCAAAGCTCCCGCCATCTTTCAAGCATTCTGCAGCGTGGGGTCCTTAGGAGAAGACCTTCCCAGGTTTGTCAGCACTCTTCAAGAACGCCCTGAGTGAAGACTTAAGTTACATGACTTGAAGATTGGATGTCCTGAAGGTAGAATCTCTACAAGCATTTTCTACCATTGAGAGTCTGCTGTAAGGATCAGTTTTCAAGTGTCAAGAGAAGCATCGGTGTCATTCGGCGTCACTGTTATGGGTGAAGAAGTTTTAAGACAATTGGATGAGATAAATGTGAGTGATTATTATATAAAAATTGTGTTTTAATTTAAATTGTTACAACCAATCCCAAACTGTAATTATCATTGACCCACGGAGATTAAAGATTCAGTTCAATTAAATATTGTTTTGCTCTTATAATAAATACATTTTGTAATAAAATTAAAATTCTTTACAATATATATATATATATATATATATATATATATATATATATATATATATATATATATATATATATATATAAAAATTGTATTTGAGACTCTCAAATAACAACTGATGGTAACTATCACCCGTAATATTTGAATTAATCTTAAAAATATTTTATTGAGCATGACACCTTAATCTCTGTGGGTTTAATGAAAACTATATCTAATTTGGGACAATAAAAGCAAATTCAAATGATAAACACAATTTCTACAGCACAAAACACATATTCATTCAGACGAGAGGCTCGCTTGGGAGATCTTCCTCGTACCAACATTCAGAGAGCCAGTGCAAAAAGGCGGGAGTGCTCCATATAGAGAGGCCATGCCATTTGTATTATATTTAAGTCGACATGCATATAAAAATTGTGTCATCTTTGAATAAAATGGGTATTTAATTAATAAATAATTATGATATAAGTTTTTAGAATATATATTTCATTTATTAAATAAATTCCTTTCAAATTTATGTTAAAATTATGGAGGCCCGCTTTCGATACGATAAACATCGATAATTATTTTAATCTATTCATCATCCCATTTCGACCCTCAACAATACATATATATATTCTGTATATTGTGATTATTGAGTTTCAATCAGTTCTTAAATTTCTTTTGGCAAAATATACATATACATATTTCAAAATTTGCTAATTAAATCTTACTAAACTACATGAAACCTATAGCATCAAGGCATACGTTAATCAACTCCTTCTTTAGTATCTTTAATACTTTAACAAAATTTTTTTATTTTGAAACATATATTTATTGAAATTTACAACTGTATACAGAATACATCAAGTAAATATAAAGAAAGATAAATCATGTCCTGAGACAAAGGCAAGTAGAGAACTACCCAGTACCCAGAACACAAATAAAAGGTCAGCTTAGAAGATCACGAGGCCATTTTCTTTTCAGAGGCCTCGGAGGATTATCAGGAATTGAAGAGGTTGTGAGATTTGAAACTAGAGGCTTTGAGTGGAAATGAAGTTTGTTATGAAAAGATTGTTATCGGATTCGGGCCAAATCAGCAACCAATGGGACATTAAGGTCATTATGGATTACTTTGTTCATAACAAAGTAAGAAGCATTGAGGATTTTAGGAAGGATTTGGAATTGTAAGGATTGAATACGAGAGGAATTCGATGGTTTAGTAGAGCTCTAAAGCTCTATCCCGTAAGTCCAGATGGGTCTAATGATTGTCATATATATATGAGTCTTTTGTAGTTAATTGGGAGCTTAGAGCGTTTGTCTAGTAAATGTTGAAGTAGCCTGAAACGGGGAGCTGTTTCTTGTCGTTTCAGTCTTGTATTAGGATTCCAAGTTAATAATATAAGCGTTTTCAGGTTTGGTTCTAAGCACCGGACCTGTTCTACAGGAATCAGTGGGATGTTATTAAATGATACAGGAGGGCAGGAAGTTGTTGGTTTACAACGGAACAAATTCTTAACCTTAACTTTTAAAGTTAAGATTTTATGGTCTTAGTCGGGCTAAATATTAACAATTCCAGAAAGCTGTTATTATAATTAGGTATATTATGATAATTAGTAAACTCCAGTATTATTTAGCAATAAAGTGTTTTTCCTGAACTCGAACTGCTAACCTAATAGTTAAAGCTGTTGGAATTTGTTTATACATTTTTCTTTCATTTTCTCTCCAGAGATATATTTAAATTTGTACAATTATTTTTATTTGAGACTAGTCTATTGGTACAGCATTTTTATTTTGTGAAATGTAGCAAATTATACAAGAAATAAATATTAAAAAAATAATAATAATGGTTAAGTGGCTAACAATCAAAATTTCAAGATTATCAAAGTATCAAACAACTGACTCACTCGATATTGGGTTGTCATGTTACTCATTACTTTAGTTTTTTTTTCTTTACTTTCGAAAGATAATGCTACCTTTATCTTTAAAATACAATCAATACTTACAAAGTTTTAAGAACAAAATATATCAATTTTTTTAAAATAATAATTTACTATAACATAATATGATAATATCATGAGATGATTAATATTTTTTCATTTTAGATTTATAGTTAAAAAATAAGCTAGAAAAAAATTAGATTTATATGTCCCCTTTCATAGCACCATTCGGCACCATTGTCATAGCATTTTAACAGACCAAGAGAAAAAATATATTCTGGATCTTGATATTTTTTTATTTACATAATGTTAACCACTTGTGTGGAAGTAGGGGCTCCTAATAATAAATTGCTAACCTTCAATCCGAGCGAATTTGCCGGTTGAGAATTCAATAAAAAGCCTGATGGCAATCCCCCAAATACATAAAATTGAAGCTATATAACGAAAGAAAAGAACTTTATCAAGTAGTACAAATAAAAACATCCAAAAATGAGTAAATGATAAACATATATAATGTAAAAATAGAAAAAGAACAATTACAAAAATATTAATGTGCACAACTAAACCTAAAAAATAGAAGAAAGTTAAATATTTAAAAACTAAATAAAAAGAAAATGCACTAAGCTATTATCTACAATTATTCATATATAATACTTATTTACTAAAGAGAGATGAGTCTTAAAACAAAAAATATTACAGGTCTATGAATGAACGAGTTCTTGAACAGTGTTGAGCTCTTGATAGCGATGAGTTGATGATTCGAAATGTTGATGAGTAGACAAAATTAAATGCCTCTTACCGGTCGCTTACTCCAAAATTAGATGAAAATAGCGAGAAGTTTTACTGGTGAGATTTGACAAAATTCAAGATGAAGAAAATGGAGAGTGGCGACAAAATCAAATGTAAAGTAGCAAGCAACCTTCTCACAGGACAACTGTCTTGAGACTGATCTTGTTTTGTTTTTTCAAACATCACACTTAATATTTAAACATATGTTTTAAAAATTACTCACAGAATCCTTTTATTTCCTTTTAATAAATTTTATTATTATTAGAATTATATAAAACAAAAAAATATATATATCTGGCTTTTACTGCAATAAAATATTCGTTTAGAAGAATATTCGTTTGTCATATGGAACCCTTTTCACAGTGCGAGCCATATCCCCAATGAAGTTCAAGGGGTCTTGGCCAGACCTTTATCCACACAAACTATTCGTAAACATTGGTTTGAAGTTGGCCAAAACAGCACAGAAAAATGTGAAAGAAGAGGACACCAGTTCAATGAAAATATTAGAACAAAGCAAATTAAGAAGAATCTAGATGATAAATGGCATTAAGTGGTAAAAGTATCATGGTCTTCCAAAATAAATTTTTTTTTATAAAAAAATAAACAAATGAGCGAAATTTCACTGAGAAATGTTAGGTTATTTTTGTATATTTGATCAAGTAACATCTTTATTTCAATTTTTTGGTTTTTAATATATTGACATAAATTCAGTCAATATTAGTGAGACGGTGTTTATTTTATCGAAATACAAATCGTTGCCTTTTATTTGAATTGATGGAGAGAAGTTCTGTCCTTGCCCTGGCAGTTTCCTCTTCATTCTATTTTACAATGACTGTTAAGTTTAGTTTAATTTAATTTGTTTGTTGGTGCTTAAAATCGTAAAACCCTTAGGCCATCAACGCCTGTGGTTGTCTTGTTGTCTTGAAGTTGTGGTGAAAATCTTGGTTCATATTGTTCATATCATATTATATTCAGATTGGTACAAACAAGTCTTGATTATATGATATATTTAATTTTGTTTAAGGTTGATTAACATAACTTTGAGAAAGCATCTAAATGCTCTTGAAATAGGTTCATTTTTGTTCGAACATCCATAAATTAATTATATAATTGTAATTATAAAATATAAATGTGCAGAAAATTATATGTATAGTGTATTAAATTAAAGTGTATAAATTGTATAAATGTAATTTAAATGTATTCTGCACTTCAGATTTTATAATTTTTTTCAAAATAGTATAAGCAGTGTAAGGCTTAGGGCAATCGTGGAGCCAGTGCTGGGTGAGGAGCAATATGGCGTTAATAGGAATATAAGTACACAGTAAATCTTCACATTGACACTGATATCCGAGAAGATAATAGAGAAGGATAAGAAGTCTATAACTGCTTCGTGGACTTAATTAAAGCCTTTGATAGAATCAAAAAGTAAGACCTAATATATGCATCAGAAGAAAAAGGAGTTGGACTTACCATCTAGGTTATAGAAACTTAAGACCCACATTCTCCACGCTGCTCGCTTTAGCCAATGATTTGGTAGTATTCGACAATAAATGTAGTAACCTACAGTTCAACCTCCGAGTCCTTCAGGAGGAACTAAGAAAAATCAACATGAAGATAAATGTTGATAAAACTAAAATAATGAGAATAGGAAGGAGAGCAGAGCGAGGAGACAGAATAGTCCGCTTAGACGGTGTCCCTGTGGAACAAGTCGCGTACTTCAAATATCTTGGCGCCCATCTAAATGAGTGTGATTGGATTGATAGAGAGGTATAAGAGAGAATAAAATGTGCAGGAAAATGCTTGAACTCTCTTAAGAAAGGTTTTATTGGAAAAAGAGAAGTTACAAAAGGCGCCAAGAAAACAGTGGTTAAAAATACCTTTCTTCCAATCCTGACATACTCAATTAAATCTTGGACCCTCACCAGCAAGCACAACTCCAAGCAATGGAAATGAGATATCTAAGAAGAGTTGAGAGGAAAACGAGTAAAGATAGCGTGACGATTGGAATTGACTTATTGGAACGCGACGATAAGAACCAATCTGGGCATACGACCAGCAGCAGACATCGTTGAGGAACATAGAATGAGATGGTTCGGACATGTCTCCCGTATGGCTGACGATCGTTTGGCTAAATTCACATACGAGACTAAAGTAGAAGAGGTAGAAGACCTCGAGGAAGCCCCAGAAGTACCTGGGAGAACGGGCTTAAGTAAGCCTTTGACAGGAGAGGCTGAACTGAGAAGGAGAAAGTTGTTGGTTCAGGATCGAGACCTATGGATCAAGCTCTATAAGCAGGCTCCTCACACTGCTTAAAGCGGTAGAGAGGAATAGATTAAGTGAAGTGAAGTATAAGCAGTTAAAAAAAAAAAATTCAAGTCTTTTTCCCACCATATTAATTTCTACTTCAATTTAGTAGTGCCTCTTCAAAAACTAAGAAGTTTAGGTGAATAATTAACTTTTTCGTTTAATTTTTTTTAAAAAGCCTGCACCACTATGACTCATGAAGAGACATTGGTTCAGTGCGTGGGAGAGACCGTACTGTTTCTAGGACAACGGTTGTGCAGAGAGATGAACGTACGAGATCACGTTCAACCGCAAGGTTTTCATCCCTAATTTGAGTACCCACTTTACAGAAGCTGGGTGAGTCCCAGGAGGATCTCCTAACCCCAAAGAACCTATATCTGGCTGCTGACTTATCAAATATTTTTCTTCTAAATTATACTGAATTTTTATTTGTTTTAAATTGAATTTAAGTTTTCCATTCTCTATCTGGTTCGTAGATTACTTATCTGTTCAGGCTTTAAGTTTTCAATTCTATCCCTATTTCGTTTTTTATTAACTTTTCACGAAGTAAGTTTTCAACGATTCTCTTCTAAAACTATTCCTGTAATTCGTACACCTTTTTAATTTTTTTACTCAAGTTTTTACGACCCATGTTTATTATTACAACTTATACTTTAAATAAAATAATTAAAGTTCGATTATTCTTGAAAACAGACAATAGTACTAACAAATGCCTATAAAGTACAAGACTATCCAATCATTAAAAAAAGCTATAACGGTAATAATATTCAAATATTAGTCAACAAATAGCAAAACTTGCGTGTGAAATAAAATATTAAACGGTGATCACTAATATGTTTTTATATGATGGAGAGAAAACAGGAAAACACTTTTATAAAAATTTTTTATATAACCCCAAAAATATTTTTAGAAATTCATTTCTTTGAAATAGCTACAAAATGACTTTCAAATAATTAAGAAATAAATGTTATTAAAATCTAAGGAAAATCTGAAATTATTCAGAAAATTACGTGAACTACTTTACTACAGACTATAAAGTTTTATTTTAGTTGCTCGGCATCCGTGGTCAGAACACCTCCGTGCCGTTCGTCTGATTTAGAAATTGGTGTCCTTCCTCCGTGAATTTTGGTGCAGCAGCAGTTTCATTATCAGTGAGTACGACAGTGAAATTCTGTGTCGATTGGTACATTATATTAGTGATAATCGAATAAATAAAATATACCAGATCTGTTTAACTGTCTTTGTTACCAGCGGGCAAGAGAAGACAAGCCAGCCCTCAGACTTTAAGCCCTCACCACCAACCTCCCAGTAAACTGGCCTTAGAGAACAGTCACTAAATCGCAGGTTATAAATAAACATACGAATTTTTATCAATAACAAGGAGTTCTGAAGCCAAATTGGACGAAACACTCAAAAAACTTCAAGTACTGGACACAGTAGATCAGAAAATAAATCAAATAGTAGAACAAACAAAATATCAGAATCTCAAAAATCGAAAAGAAATTAGATCAAGGAAGAAAGAAGAATGTGATCATAACAGGACTTAAATCTGAGAACTGGGTGGCGAAAGAAGGAGAAGTACTTGAGATTTTAAGATTTCTGGTGAGTGATATACGATTATATGATATCACTAATATAAGAACAATAACAACTAAAAATTCTGACAAGTCTGACATCAATCTTTTTTAATAACTTTGTTGACATTTTAAACATTTGAATATTGTTATGTTAAAATCGGAGTACAAATGATTTTGGATCTAAACATTTTAAATGGTTCAAAACGTTTTTAAAAAATCATTAACTATTACCGACACATCCAAAGATACTTCTATTAATACACCTACTGTATAATAATACTAATGTATCTAAGGTCACCTGTGGTCTAGTGTTTAGCGTAACAAACTACTAAACCCAAGATCGCGGGTTCGTAGCCTGGCAGGTGGCCCTAGGATTTTTTTTAAGGGAGTAAAAAATCCTTAGTTACGCCGTCCTTCGGAAGGGACGTTAAACGGGGGTCCCGAGCCTGTACGATGTCAGGTACTCGTTAAAAATCCCTATCCTAATTAAACCTGGATAGGCAAAATTTAGAGCTCCCACTGTAGCATCGTCCGATTAGCCATAAAGTGACGTTAAATGAACAAACAAAGGTAAAAAATCAGCTATGGAAAATGGTAAACAATTCGAAATTACATATTTGTACATTTAATGTTCGAACGCTAATGGAAAAAGAAAGGGTTGTAGGGTTGCTATATGTAATATGTTTCTACTATTAATATCCATTGTATCTATTATATGTTTAATATATTAATATGCTTCTACTATATGTAAGATGTTTCTATTATTATTATCAATTGTTTCTATTATATGTTTAATATGTTAATATGCTTCTACTATATGTAATATGTTTCTTTTATTACGTATTATCTATTATTTCTATTATATGTTAAATATGTTTCTACTAAATGTAATATGTTTCTATTATTATTATTATCTATTGTCTCTATTTCTATTATTATTATTATCTATTGTTTCTATTATATGTTTAATATGTTTCTACGATATGTAATATGTTACTATTATTATTGTCTATTGTTTCTATTAAGTAGTTGTAATTATCTAGATAATGTAAATATGTATATTTTCTAGTGGTGAGGGCAATAATAACCATTTGTAGTTGTTTGCCCTTAAAAAAAACAACAAACAAACAAACAAACTTAAACCGGCTCTAGAAGAAATGAAGTGGGACATCATAAGCCTAGCGGAAATTTAAATTAATTAATTAATTTGTTTATTATTATTTTATTTTATTATTATTATTTATTTGTATATTTATTATTTTATTTAAATTTTCGGAAACCAAGCGAAAATATAAAACAATGTTAAATACGAAGGACGGTATGTTACTAGTGCACACACATTCAACTAAACGGTTAGGTGGCGTGGGATTTTTAGTTAATAAAAAATGTGTTAAAAAAGTTATTAATTTTCAAGAAATCAGTTCAAGAATAGCCGGGCTAATTATTGATGTAGGTAAAAATAAAGCTATTCCCGGTTCAAATTTATGCCCCAACAGCTTAGCTTCTTCCTCATGCAACGACTAAGAAAACTTTTACGAAGAACTGCTAAATAGTATAGATAAAATAAAAGTCGGCCCTAAAAATACCTTATTAGTGATGGGAGATTGGAACGGTAGAGTGGGAAAATACAGATTAGGGAAGGAACTTATTACGGGAAAATCGTGGTACGGTAAACGCAATGAGGGAGGAGAACTCATTATAAATTTCGCGCATAGCAATCGACTCAAAATTCTGTACACCTTTTTCAAAAAGAAAACAATAAAACAAATGGACTTGGAAGTCTCCTACAGGAGATAAGTTCGAAATCGACTATGTACTTAGCAATAAAATAGACACAATAAAAAACTGCGAAAGAATGCCAAATGTAAATTTTAACTCAGACCATAGATTAATCAGGACCACTCTTAGGCTAAATAAAATGAAGAACACCCGACCATTCTATTTCATACCTTTGATAAGATCAATAAATATTACAATTCTCCTAACAAAGATTGAAGAAATAAGAAGCTGTATAAACAATAGAAAAAACAATAACGTCCAAGAACTAAAAACCTATACATCCAAAGACTATCGTTCAAAATTATCCGATAAAACTCTACAAATGATCGAAGAAAGGAAAAAGGCAATCAAATATTCAACCAACCTTAATACAGGACCTAAGAATATTTCGAGAACAAAGAATGGCTGACATACTTAATAGCATTCGATCAACCAAAAAAATCAAATTGGAACAAAGGTAAGAAAAACTATGGACAACTAAATTAACCAATAAGAAAGGTACTACGAAAAGCAACCGACAGGATATTGTGAGAACTGCTACAGATTTTTTCCAAGAATTATACGATTGCTCAAAGGATTACTCCCTCAAAAACATAGGAAATTATGACGAAACAAATCATATAGTACCTCCCATCTTGAAATCTGAAGTGGAAGCAGCGATCAAGAATCTAAAAAATAATAAATGTCCCGGAGAAGATGGAATAATAAATGAAATTTTAAAATCTGGAGGAGACGGAATACATACAGTATTATGCTTCATCTTTAACGAAATTTTAAAGAACAAAGAAATACCTAATGAATGGAAAACTTCTGAAATATTCCTCATTCACAAGAACGGCGACAAACCAAATATTAAACACTAATTTTTTTTTTTTTTTTTTTTTTTTTTTTTTCCTATCCCTCCAATAATTTATTCATTTATTTACAATTACAACTTAATAATTATAATACTACTATACAAAAAAATCCTTCTTTTACCTTGCGGTATTTTAAGGTTTCACAAAGTTCTGAGCCCGCTGATGGCGGTTTATACTCTAACCGGCACGTGGCCGCTGGCGTTATACAATACAAAACGGGGAGGGACCGTTTAACGGGATTAGGAATAGTAGGAAGAAGAAAGAGGAAGAAGGAAGAAGGAAAAGGAAATAAGGATAAGGACAAGGGAGTCCTCACCCCATCCCTAGATCATTGAGAGCACATCGACCAAGGGGACACTGCCCTGCCATTTCCCGGGTATGGGAGGTGGTTTAATATCCCTAAAGAGGGGGTTCGCACAGGCCTTCAGCCCATCAAAGAATTTGATGTGCCGCCGACCTATGTACTCAGGCACCGAGGGGAGCCGAAGCTCCTCCCGGATCGTGGTGTTACGTGCCCTCTCGAGCGATGTGCCTCGTACTATTTTCCTAAGGATGGAGTTCTGTAATGCTTGGAGCTTGGTTATCGTGGTTCTGAAGAGGTGCCTCATGAGCGGAGCACCATAGAGCATTGTTGGTCTAATTATAGATTTATATATCTGCAGTTTTAACCGGAGAGAGAGCTGCGGCGATACTAGCAAATGGTAGAGCCTATACGATTTGAGTCGGGCTAACTTCAATCTCTCCAGGGCGTGCTTTGAGAAGGTTATCGTCCCATTTCAATCGGGTCCACCTTATATAAGCTAGTTTCCAAAATAATAAACGCAGGATTTAGAAAAAATAAATCGGTGATTGATCATCTGTTCACACTTAATCAACTAATAGAGAAATCACAAGAACACAACTTCAAACTCTACCTGGGATTCATCGATTTTAAGAAAGCGTTCGACAGCATATACCACGTCATTATACGACCGACATTAGAACAGCTAGGAGTGGACAAGGCATACGTTCAAATTATAGAAAATATGTACATCAAAAACAAGGGATACGTAGAAACATAAAGAAGAGGACAAATATTTCCGATCAGGAAAGCGGTCAGGCAGGGCGATTCCCTATCACCAACAATCTTCATCGCAGAACTAGGAAGAATTTCGCAAGCTCTAGACTGGCATGACAAAGGGATTTCACTCGACGGAATAAAATTTAACCAACTGAAATTTGCGGATGACGTAGTTTTGATTGCAAGCTCTGAGGATGAACTCATTACAATGATCAACCAGCTGAAAGAGAAGAGTTCGAACCACGGGTTGATATTGAACCCACAAAGCATATCAATCATGACCAACGGACCCTCCAATAATAACAGCTACAAAATCCCAGAAATGAAGATCTCTAAAGAAGTTAGATACCTGGGACAAATCATCACATTCAAAAAGAAATGTCAAATAGAAATTGAATCAAGAGTCGGCAAGGCATGGGAAAGATTTTGGAGCCTTAGAAGTATATTTAAAAGCCGCCTAGAAATAAGTCATAAAACGACCGTATTCAACAGCTCCATAATCCCTGTCCTGAGCTATGGTTGCCAGACATGGTCACTCACTAAAGCCTTAGAGAGGAAGATAACTACCTGTCAACGAAAGATGGAAAGAATAATGTTGGGAATTTCATTGAGGGAAAAAATAAATTCACGCCGAGTTAGAAAACACACCATGGTTACCGACGCAGTCACCTACGCCAGAAGAATGAAATGGAACTGGGTAGGCCATGTGATGAGACAAGGTGAAGACAGCTGGGCTAGGCGAGCCGCCGATCCCGCGCGATAGGAAGAGGCGCAGAGGCCGGCAACGCAAGCGATGGGCCGACGAATTCAAGAAGATGTGCGGTAGCTCTCTCTGGATGCGATAATCGCGAGACAGGGACCTATGGAAGAGTGTATGCCAGCAACTTCACCTGTAAGATTCGGCTAGTCTCCGTCCAAAGACTCTGATCTCCCTATAGGGAAGGTCTATGTGTAAATACATAATGTTGTATATAATATTTTAAACAACGAGGAAGTTAATTCTATATATACATATAAATAAAGACTATTATTATTATTGTTACTATACAGTTTTTGATCTCACAAAACTTTTTTGGATTTCGATTTTTGTTCATTAATTATTGTTTTTTTAAAAGACAATAAAACTATCCCTAGTCTAGGGATTAGTTTGTGTGACTGAGTTTTTTAATTCGCAACTCGATATTAGAGAAGTTTAAAAGAATTCAATATGTACAAAAATATAAAACATTAAGCACTACACTAAACTAAACATATTTCCAAAAACAGACTTTTCTATGTATTAATAAAATAAAAATACTTTTCTGTAAGAAACTTTCATAAAAGAAAATAAACAAAAAACTTGACATTCTTTTTCTATATCCACTACTATACCAAAATGGTTTTATGGTTATTTAATAACTCCAAGTCTTAAAATACGTCCCTCTGCTACCCATGTTTGTACCTATGTTTGTACCTATGTTTGTACCTATGTTTGTACCTATGAAAGAAGTGTAAATTGTAAGAGCCAGTTTTACATTAGAGGGAGAAAAAAAATTCTTCTTTCTTCTGGGGAGTGAAGGAGGGGGAATCTGTTTCTGCCACTCAAGTTTTCTTGCCAGTAGCTTCTCGACAACTATCGGTGGAGCTCATAACTCAACGCAAGGTACTATAATAGTGGTAATAATAATAATAATATTTCATTAATAAAGTACATTATTAATTTATTAGTATGCGTATGTATTTTTAAAATAGTAAAAGTAAAACGTCCCGACATCCTTGACATATTTAACACATTCCAAATTTCCCCCGCAAAAGCCAATATTGAATCCTTGGATGACCTTTCATCAGATCCAGGGCACGAACTCATCACAATTCATATCTTAAAACACCTTCCTAGATAAGCCATTCTATTCCTTACCTATATATATATATATATATATATATATATATATATATATATATATATATATATATATATATAATGCTGTACTCCGCTCCACATATTTTCCAGGCCTCTGGAAATTATCCATTGTAAAAATGATACTTTTATTATAAGTTTACAATTTTAATTTTCTGTTAACACACTTACAATGCAGATTTATTTAGTAACTTAACACACTTACTTCATAATGTCCTGTTATAATTCTTTTTATAACCTGCACTCAAACATAACATCATATTACATTTAATGATACCCAAACCTAAAAAAAAAATAACAGAATACCCATCCTCTTACCGTCCTATCCCCTACATAATTTTACCTTGCATGGGTAAAATTCCTGAAAAACTCATCCTCAAACGATTGCACCCCATCCTTGATGCAAATCACATTATACCAGATCACCAGTTTGGATTCCGAGCATCCATTCCACTATTCAGCAATGCCATCGTGTGGTGGATGTACTATAGTCTCCTATGCATTAGAGCGTGGGTCATATTGTTCGGGCGACTTTCTTGACGTGGAACAGGCTTTTGACCGAGTCTGGCATCCGGGCTTGCTCTACAAACTAATAAATTCCTACCCCTACATAATTTCTCATCCTTCAATCCTATCTCACAAATAGAACTTTCCAAGTAAACCATAATAATGTCTATTCATCTATCTTTTCCCAATCTGCTGGTGTTCCTCCAGATAGTATCCTTGGCTCAATCCTTTATAGAGTTTACACAGCTGATATCCCAAACTCATCCTCTAACTATCCTTACCACGTACGCTGATGATATATGTGTAACACCAATCCAGTTATTGTACCCCAAAGCCTCCAATCCCATATCACTGGTCTTGAAGAATGGTGTCAAAACTGGAGAATTAAAATAAATTCTCAAAAATCGCATCAAATCACTATTACCTTACGTCGTAAACCAATGACGTCGTTCCCATCAGTATCCTTTAATAATATATCACTGGTGCCTGAAGAACAGATCCAATACTTAGGGTTTTAAGGTTGTATCTCGACATACGATTATACTGGAATCCTCATACAAGATTGAAAAGACAAGAAGCCGCTCGACGTTTCAGGTTACTTCAACGCTTACTAGACAAACGCTTTAAGCTCCCAATTAACTACAAAAGACTCATCTACATGACCATCATACGACCTATTTGGGCTTACGGAGTAGAGCTTTGGGGCTCCACTAAGCCATCGAATTCCTCTCGTATCCAATCCCTACAATCAAAAATCCTTCGTAAAATCCACAATGCTTCTTATTTTGCTACGAATAAAATCATCCATAACGACCTTAATGTCCCATTTGTTGCTGATTTGGCCAGAACCCGGTATCTATCCTTTCATAACAAACTTCAATCCCAATCAAAACCTCTAGTTTCAAACCTAGCTTCCTCTTCAATTCCCAATTATCCTCTGAGACGTCTGAAAAGAAGATGTCCACGTGACCTTCTTAGTTGAACTTTGATTTGAGTACTACCAGTGGGTAGTTTCTCTACTTGTCATTATCTCATGCCATTATGTATCACTTAGCATATTTACTTGTTGTATTATTGTAATATAGTTGTAAATATCAATAAATAAAAAAAAATAAAAATAAAAGTTATGGATTAAATAAATAAAATACACTTTATTAGAAACAAAAGTAAAAAATATTTTTTGATAAATTTAATTTAAGAATAGAGAGATGAACAAAAAAATTCATTTTGTCCTAAAAAACATGGGGTGCTTGATGTTAATTGTTGTAAATATTTTATAGACTGATATTGGTAAAAGAAAAGAAAATCATTATGAAAATATTTTATAAAGCATCCCACGCATTTTTTTTTACGATAAAATGAATTTTTTTATTCACTCTATCCTTATTTTAAACTTATCAAAATTTTTTTTTTACTTTTTAGTTTTATTTTCTATAAAATGTGTTTTTAAACCATTATTTATTTTCTACTTTTTAGTTTGGTAAAAACACGTGTTCTTTATTTGGTTTTTTTTAAAAAAAAGTAATATTTATTCACTCATTTTCAGTTGCGCTAACTGCAAAAGATTTTTGTACAAGAGTGATCTTTATTTTTCCTAACAATTATTTTATGTTTTGCAAAATATACGAATCACCCCAATTGATCCTGGCAGTCATATGCCTATATTAATTTAAAAAGCTTGTTTTTTTAAATATTATTTTTTTTTGGCAACTATATGAAACTTCCCAGATGTCTTGCCAGTAGACATATGCGTGTCTCAAAGATTATCCCATGTAAAGCTTAGTACTTGGCACAAGACACTACTGTGTCTTCGGATATGAAAAATCTTGAAGATTCTGGTAAGGATGATGAGAGCAACTAATTAAATCATAATGTTGCCATCGGTCCTTGAGATGTTTGCAAATTTTCAAACTAGTTCGTTGTTTTGGAGTGGCCAAAAATCGAGTTCCAAGATTTCATTACTAACATGATTACATAAAGGCGAAGCTGTGTGTTAAAAAGAGCCTCTAGTTATTTCTATTAACCAATTTGTTTATAAATTTAAGTCCCATTTAGGTCCCAGTTAATTATTGGGAGTTTAGAGCGTTTGTCAACTCTAGACTCATATATATGACAACCATAAGACCTATCTGGACTTAGGAAGTAGAGCTTTGAGGCTCCACTAACCCATCGAAATACCCTCGTATTCAATCCTTACAATCTAAAATCCTTCTTAAAATCATCAATGCTCCTTACTTACGAACATAGTAATCCATAATGACCTTAAAGTCCCATTTGTTACTCATTTGGCCAGGAATCTGATATCAATCTTTTCATGACAAACTTTATTCCCACTCAAATCCACTAGTTTCAAACCTAGCAATCTTTTCATTTCCTGAAAATCGTCCAAGGAGGCTGAAAAGAATATGGCCTCTACGTTGAATTTCTTATTCGAGTATTACCATTTGGTAGTTTCTCTGCTTGCCTTTATCTCGTGCCTAGGTGTTTAATTTGTAGTTGTAAACTTTAGTGTAATTTGATTGTATTTGTACAAATTTATGTAAATAGTTAAATTATTTAGTATTAGCAATATCTTATATAATTTTAGTAATGAGATAGGAGTTAGGCCTAGGTTATAATCTCTAGAATATTATTATGTCAAATTTATATTAGTTTAATAATTTACTTGTTTTAATAACTTCATTGTATTCTTTTTTTCAATTTGTTAATAAATATTAGTATCTCGAATTCCGGAGTGGTTTAATTCATTTTTACACCCAGTAGCCCGTAACAATTTGGTGTCAGAAGTGGGATCTTGTGTAATTGCTATTATTTTGCTTCTCATGCATTTTGTAATTATTGGGTTACTGTATGGAAAATGGCTTCTTAAAGTGTTAAATTGATTGATTTAAAAGTTGCGGATTTGAAACGGGAGTTGGAAGAAAGAGATCTGGATTCTTCCGGAACTAAAAGTGTACTGCAACATCGCTTGCGTCAATTTTTAGTATAGTTAGGGAAAAATCAAGATGACGTTCTGTTTGAAACTGATTTAAGCAAGTTGTCTGCAACTTTTAAAAATGAATTAAGCAATGTAGAAAGTAAGCTAGGTAATGGATTTGGTACTGTAAAACGTGATTTATTGGATACATTAGAGTCTAAGTTAGGCACATTAGAGGCTAAGTTCATGGAAAATGTTGAGAATAAGTTAGCCAATGTAGGTAATAAGTTAGCCTATGTAGATAATAAAGTAGCTGATGTAGAATCTAGGTTAGAAGAAAAACTGAATTCAATTAAAAACGAACTTAGGCTAAGAGTAGAAGCTCTCGAGGGACTTATGAGCAAGCCACCGACGAACGTCACCGACCGTTCCTCCGAGGGCAGCCTTCATTAGTAGAGACTAGCCCGTAACAATATTATAAAACAAAGTCCTCGGCAGCGTTTGTTCGCGGTAAACTCAATAACTGCTGCAAGAATTTTCATGCGGTTTTCACCAATAGATAGAGATATTCACCAGGAAGGTTTAGGTATATAATTTGTCGAGGTTTTTGTAAATGGGTTGCGATATCCATGGGTTTCACCGAAGACACTGCCTAATCCCGTGCAATTATCTAACGTGCAAGACAATAAATAAATATTTGGTTTTGTTTTTATTTTCATAATTTCTATATAATAAAGTACATTAGCTGAGATGGGAAGAAAGAAAATCAAGACTCCCAAAGAAGCCTAACCAATGATATTCACGTGGTCCTTAGTGGCCGGTACGTGATAAAAAAAAAATATATATATACATTACACAGACAAATTATGTAGGCATAATATGTCTTATTACTCCAGCAAAGCTGGGGTGGGTCGCTAGTAGTTAATAAAAGAAAAAACTCAAATCTTTACTTAATCTAATAATAATACCCCAATAATAATTTTATTATGATTTTAAATAATGATTAAGCAGAATAAAACAAATCGGAATGTAACTCAATAAAAACGTCAGTATCTTAGACTATGATTGTAATAGAAACAATGATAAAATCCTTAACTCACAATTATCATATTCATTAATGTTCGCCTAATTAAAATAATTAAAGAAAATCAAACAAAAGGAATTAAATAGAAATGCAAATAAAACAACAAAGAGGACAAGGACTATTAATATTAACAGAACGCTGTAAAAAATAAGGACCGTCTACAATTTTTTATGAAAATGAGTTAGTAACGGTAGCGCATTCTACAGGTTGAATTACACATTAAGAAAGGCACGTATTAAGGCCAGCAACATGGCAGAGTATGATTTATTAATACTTCTCTTCAATAGTTCTCAAAAAAATTGCCAAGTCTACATTCGCCGCGTTTTGTCCCTCTTGAAAAATCCCGGTATTGAATGGCGATTTATATTTCTATAAAAAAACAAGCAACATTTATTTATAAGCACCATCTATAAAATTTAATGTAAGGATAGAGATAGTTGGGGGTGCAGTCAATTGAAACACCAAATAAGTGCATACTTATTTATTAAAAAAAATTGCATACTTATTTATTAAAAAAAGTATGCACTTATTTGGTATTTCAATTGATTACACCCCAAGCTGTCTCTATCCTTACATTAGAAGTTCCAGTCATCTAATTTCTTCTCTAACATTTATAAAATTGCATCGTAGACCTCTAACAGCAAAAAAATGTTACTGGTTAATATTAATCTTTGATCATATTATGACCAATTCGTAGAATGACATTTAAAAAAATATATGTTTACATATTTTAAACCCAACTAGGTTCGTCATTAGGCAGGCTTTCATGATTCTATGCTTGCTCATCGTGCGAGGTTTCCCAAACATGTACATGTAATTCTCAGCTTTAGATAATTGTTTACTAAAATATGTTTTATCACTTTATATTACTTGAAATGTTAATAAACTTTCCCAATGTAAATTATTAAGTATTCTTATCTGAAAAGAAAAGACATGTCCAGGACCGGGCCCTCCAAGTTTCCGCCATGGTACTCCTCCAACTAATGTTCGATAAACATTCTTCCCCTTGCAGGAGTACCATGGCGGAAATATGGGGAACCCGGGTTCGAATCCTGGTCCTGGACATGTCTTTTCTTTTTAAATAAAAATACTTAATAATTTACATTAGGATAGTTTATTAAAACTTGAAGAAATGTAAATTGATATTTTAGTGAACAATTATAATAAAACAATAAAAATTATAACAACTAACAAAAAAATAAAATAAATAAATTATAATAATATATAATGACGTAAGTCAACAAGATCCTAATTAAAGTAATGTTCAATGAATATTCTTCCCCTTGTATACATCGCAAATTGTGAGAACACGATGATATGGGGTCAGTGAAGAGAAAGGATGTGTTTGACCGAGAGTCGAACCATGACGGAAACATGGGGGACCCGGGTTCGAGTCCTGGTCCTAGACATGTCTTTTCTTTCCAAATAAAAATATTTATAAATTATAACAACTAACTAAAATAGAGCCAAAAACTCAAAAAGAAACACTATTATTTATTATAATGCAATTGGGAAAAACCACAATGCAAAGCCTTATGTTTCAAAAAATACACCTACTTACCAGTCGACGTTTCGCCTATTCAGGCATTATCAAGACACCAAAATCAAAAAGGGGTTATGTGAATCGCATCTCGAAGAAAAAAGTGCAATACATCCCAACGATCAACAGCCCAAACAGGCTCCAAACATGAGACAGCACCCTACCACCAAGACGTTCAACATACAAATGAACGAAAGTAATACGCAACCAGCTGGGAAGGTTATAGCATCAGCTGATCCACAAAACATATCAAGTAATATTAGCCTATAAAAATTTATACATATTAGCAAAGTTAGCCAAATGTTTCTTTTAAAATATTCAACGTTTCCGAATAATATTGGTTCAAATTTCTGCAATCTGTTTTATAATTTACTGAAATGTCAATCTTTTGTGCAATCTGCATGGCCTCGAACAACTTCCTTCTAGAGCCATCACTCTCTTTGTAAACAACTTTAGCATTCTCAAAATCAAATTGATGCTTACAAGTTTTGGTATGCTGGGCCAATGCTGTGTTAGGTTCCTTGCCACCAATATTTTTACAATCATATTGATGCTGATACATTCTTTTGTGCAACAATTGTGATGTTTCACCAATGTATATTTTAGGGCATTGCAAACAGCTAATCTCATACACTACATCTGATTGTTGCTGTGTAAGTATTTTATATTTCAATGGAGTGTAAAATTTACTCATCTTGTTTGTAATCTTATTCGCAAGCCTAATCTCGTAAACATCATACTCTTTAAATATATCTCTAACACATTCTGACAGGCCCTTAATATAAGTGCACGCAAAAAAGACACCATTCATATTATTTCTCTCGGCACCACCACTATCCGACAATGCAAGATCCCCACCACTAGAAGTACAGTTCATATTATTGCGAATCTTGTTACAATTCAAATTCCAATATTTTTTAATGAGGAATGAAGGGTACAAGTTAATTTCGAACATCGTGCAGATGGTCTCTTTCACGGAGCTTATGAATTTTTTATCAGTCAGTTTAATGGCTTTAAATATGCTGTTTTTAAGGTTATTTATTAACATATGTCTAGGGTGATTGGATATAAAACTCAATATACGATGACTACTGTTTTCATTTCTCGTCCACATGGTTCTCAAAATTGCATTATCGTTGTTAACATACATATCCAAGAATCTAATCCTATTATTAGTTTCCAGTTCATAAGTGAATTTGATATTATTATGAAAACCATTAAGACCCTCATAAAACCTGTCAATCTCATCCTCTTTCAACACAAGCAAAAGGTCATCCACATATTTCATGATCAATCTAGGTTTGATATTAGTAGTACTGATAACATCATCCAGCAATTTGTTCATAAGTATGCCACTAAGCGTAACGGACAATACACCACCCATAGGTAACCCTGTTAATTGTCGGTAAATCTTATTATCATATTTCACAAAACCATTCTCGCAAATTATCTTCAGCCCTTCTATAAACATAACCTTATCTTTAATGCACGTACAAGGCTCAACTTGCTCCCATTGCTCCGAAATTATTTCAAATACCATTTCAAGTGGCACCGAGGTAAACAGAGAGACTACATCAAAGCTTATAAGTCGTTCATTTTCTTCTAAAGTTTTCAAATCATCAATCTTATTTTTAGCATCCAATGCATTTTTAACATCATAAGTAATCATAAGTAAAGTATGATGTTTACGAGATTAGGCTTGCGAATAAGATTACAAACAAGATGAGTAAATTTTACACTCCATTGAAATATAAAATACTTACACAGCAACAATCAGATGTAGTGTATGAGATTAGCTGTTTGCAATGCCCTAAAATATACATTGGTGAAACATCACAATTGTTGCACAAAAGAATGTATCAGCATCAATATGATTGTAAAAATATTGGTGGCAAGGAACCTAACACAGCATTGGCCCAGCATACCAAAACTTGTAAGCATCAATTTGATTTTGAGAATGCTAAAGTTGTTTACAAAGAGAGTGATGGCTCTAGAAGGAAGTTGTTCGAGGCCATGCAGATTGCACAAAAGATTGACATTTCAGTAAATTATAAAACAGATTGCAGAAATTTGAACCAATATTATTCGGAAACGTTGAATATTTTAAAAGAAACATTTGGCTAACTTTGCTAATATGTATAAATTTTTATAGGCTAATATTACTTGATATGTTTTGTGGATCAGCTGATGCTATAACCTTCCCAGCTGGTTGCGTATTACTTTCGTTCATTTGTATGTTGAACGTCTTGGTGGTAGGGTGCTGTCTCATGTTTGGAGCCTGTTTGGGCTGTTGATCGTTGGGATGTATTGCACTTTTTTCTTCGAGATGCGATTCACATAACCCCTTTTTGATTTTGGTGTCTTGATAATGCCTGAATAGGCGAAACGTCGACTGGTAAGTAGGTGTATTTTTTGAAACATAAGGCTTTGCATTGTGGTTTTTCCCAATTGCATTATAATAAATAATAGTGTTTCTTTTTGAGTTTTTGGCTCTATTTTAGTTAGTTGTTATAATTTATAAATATTTTTATTTGGAAAGAAAAGACATGTCTAGGACCAGGACTCGAACCCGGGTCCCCCATGTTTCCGTCATGGTTCGACTCTCGGTCAAACACATCCTTTCTCTTCACTGACCCCATATCATCGTGTTCTCACAATTTGCGATGTATACAAGGGGAAGAATATTCATTGAACATTACTTTAATTAGGATCTTGTTGACTTACGTCATTATATATTATTATAATTTATTTATTTTATTTTTTTGTTAGTTGTTATAATTTTTATTGTTTTATTATAATTGTTCACTAAAATATCAATTTACATTTCTTCAAGTTTTAATAAACTATCCTAATGTAAATTATTAAGTATTTTTATTTAAAAAGAAAAGACATGTCCAGGACCAGGATTCGAACCCGGGTTCCCCATATTTCCGCCATGGTACTCCTGCAAGGGGAAGAATGTTTATCGAACATTAGTTGGAGGAGTACCATGGCGGAAACTTGGAGGGCCCGGTCCTGGACATGTCTTTTCTTTTCAGATAAGAATACTTAATAATTTACATTGGGAAAGTTTATTAACATTTCAAGTAATATAAAGTGATAAAACATATTTTAGTAAACAATTATCTAAAGCTGAGAATTACATGTACATGTTTGGGAAACCTCGCACGATGAGCAAGCATAGAATCATGAAAGCCTGCCTAATGACGAACCTAGTTGGGTTTAAAATATGTAAACATATATTTTTTTAAATGTCATTCTACGAATTGGTCATAATATGATCAAAGATTAATATTAACCAGTAACATTTTTTTGCTGTTAGAGGTCTACGATGCAATTTTATAAATGTTAGAGAAGAAATTAGATGACTGGAACTTCTAATGTAAGGATAGAGACAGCTTGGGGTGTAATCAATTGAAATACCAAATAAGTGCATACTTTTTTTAATAAATAAGTATGCAATTTTTTTTAATAAATAAGTATGCACTTATTTGGTGTTTCAATTGACTGCACCCCCAACTATCTCTATCCTTACATTAAATTTTATAGATGGTGCTTATAAATAAATGTTGCTTGTTTTTTTATAGAAATATAAATCGCCATTCAATACCGGGATTTTTCAAGAGGGACAAAACGCGGCGAATGTAGACTTGGCAATTTTTTTGAGAACTATTGAAGAGAAGTATTAATAAATCATACTCTGCCATGTTGCTGGCCTTAATACGTGCCTTTCTTAATGTGTAATTCAACCTGTAGAATGCGCTACCGTTACTAACTCATTTTCATAAAAAATTGTAGACGGTCCTTATTTTTTACAGCGTTCTGTTAATATTAATAGTCCTTGTCCTCTTTGTTGTTTTATTTGCATTTCTATTTAATTCCTTTTGTTTGATTTTCTTTAATTATTTTAATTAGGCGAACATTAATGAATATGATAATTGTGAGTTAAGGATTTTATCATTGTTTCTATTACAATCATAGTCTAAGATACTGACGTTTTTATTGAGTTACATTCCGATTTGTTTTATTCTGCTTAATCATTATTTAAAATCATAATAAAATTATTATTGGGGTATTATTATTAGATTAAGTAAAGATTTGAGTTTTTTCTTTTATTAACTACTAGCGACCCACCCCAGCTTTGCTGGAGTAATAAGACATATTATGCCTACATAATTTGTCTGTGTAATGTATATATATATTTTTTTTTTATCACGTACCGGCCACTAAGGACCACGTGAATATCATTGGTTAGGCTTCTTTGGGAGTCTTGATTTTCTTTCTTCCCATCTCAGCTAATGTACTTTATTATATAGAAATTATGAAAATAAAAACAAAACCAAATATTTATTTATTGTCTTGCACGTTAGATAATTGCACGGGATTAGGCAGTGTCTTCGGTGAAACCCATGGATATCGCAACCCATTTACAAAAACCTCGACAAATTATATACCTAAACCTTCCTGGTGAATATCTCTATCTATTGGTGAAAACCGCATGAAAATTCTTGCAGCAGTTATTGAGTTTACCGCGAACAAACGCTGCCGAGGACTTTGTTTTATAATATTGTTACGGGCTAGTCTCTACTAATGAAGGCTGCCCTCGGAGGAACGGTCGGTGACGTTCGTCGGTGGCTTGCTCATAAGTCCCTCGAGAGCTTCTACTCTTAGCCTAAGTTCGTTTTTAATTGAATTCAGTTTTTCTTCTAACCTAGATTCTACATCAGCTACTTTATTATCTACATAGGCTAACTTATTACCTACATTGGCTAACTTATTCTCAACATTTTCCATGAACTTAGCCTCTAATGTGCCTAACTTAGACTCTAATGTATCCAATAAATCACGTTTTACAGTACCAAATCCATTACCTAGCTTACTTTCTACATTGCTTAATTCATTTTTAAAAGTTGCAGACAACTTGCTTAAATCAGTTTCAAACAGAACGTCATCTTGATTTTTCCCTAACTATACTAAAAATTGACGCAAGCGATGTTGCAGTACACTTTTAGTTCCGGAAGAATCCAGATCTCTTTCTTCCAACTCCCGTTTCAAATCCGCAACTTTTAAATCAATCAATTTAACACTTTAAGAAGCCATTTTCCATACAGTAACCCAATAATTACAAAATGCATGAGAAGCAAAATAATAGCAATTACACAAGATCCCACTTCTGACACCAAATTGTTACGGGCTACTGGGTGTAAAAATGAATTAAACCACTCCGGAATTCGAGATACTAATATTTATTAACAAATTGAAAAAAAGAATACAATGAAGTTATTAAAACAAGTAAATTATTAAACTAATATAAATTTGACATAATAATATTCTAGAGATTATAACCTAGGCCTAACTCCTATCTCATTACTAAAATTATATAAGATATTGCTAATACTAAATAATTTAACTATTTACATAAATTTGTACAAATACAATCAAATTACACTAAAGTTTACAACTACAAATTAAACACCTAGGCACGAGATAAAGGCAAGCAGAGAAACTACCAAATGGTAATACTCGAATAAGAAATTCAACGTAGAGGCCATATTCTTTTCAGCCTCCTTGGACGATTTTCAGGAAATGAAAAGATTGCTAGGTTTGAAACTAGTGGATTTGAGTGGGAATAAAGTTTGTCATGAAAAGATTGATATCAGATTCCTGGCCAAATGAGTAACAAATGGGACTTTAAGGTCATTATGGATTACTATGTTCGTAAGTAAGGAGCATTGATGATTTTAAGAAGGATTTTAGATTGTAAGGATTGAATACGAGGGTATTTCGATGGGTTAGTGGAGCCTCAAAGCTCTACTTCCTAAGTCCAGATAGGTCTTATGGTTGTCATATATATGAGTCTAGAGTTGACAAACGCTCTAAACTCCCAATAATTAACTGGGAGTTTAGAGCGTTTGTCTAGTAAAGGCTGAAGAAGCCTGAAACGGCTAGCTGTTTCTTGTCGTTTCAGTCTAGTATGAGCATTCCAAGTTAAGCGTTTGTCAAGGGGTAGTCCTAAGTATCAGACCTGTTCTACAGGAATCAGTGGGGTGTTACTAAACGATACAGGACGACAGGAAGTCATTGGTTTACGACGGAGGGTAAAGGTGATTTGATGGGATTCGTGAGAATTTATTTTAATCCTCCAGGTTTGACACAATTTTTCAAGGTCAGTGGCATGGGATTGAAGAAGATGGGACGGTATAACTGGATCAGTGTTGACTGGTAATAGACATGTGTCATCAGCATACGTGGTAAGGATAGTTATTGGGATGGGTTGTGCAGAGAGTACTGCCTTGAGGAACACCAGCAGATTGAGGAAAGAGGGATGAAAATATATTATTTTGGTTTACTTTTTATGACCTGTTGGAGAGATAGGATAGGTTAATGAGAAAGTATGTAAGAGGTAGGAATCTGTGGAGTTTTTAAAACAACCCGGGGTGCCAGACTCGGTCGAAATCCTGGTCAACATCGAGGAAGACAGCTGGACAATACAATCCACGTTCCAAAGCAGATGAAACAACGTCCACCACACGATGGCATTGCTGGATAGTGGAGTGGGATGGTCTGAATCCACATTGGTGATCTGGGATAGTTTTGTTTGCATCCAGAACGGGGTAAAATCGTTTCAGGATGAGCTTTTCTAGGATTTACCCATTCATGGTAAAAGTGAGTCAGGACGGTGAGAGGAAGGGAATCCCGGATTTTTTTTTTAGGTTTAGGTATCATTTTTAAGACGGATAATTTCCAGAGGTTAGGAAAGTATGTGGTGCGGAGTACAGCATTACATATGTAGCTGAGGAACAGAATAGTTTTTCTAGGGAAATCTTTAAGATATGGATCGTGATGAAGTTGTGCCCAGGAGTTTTGTTTGAAAGTTATCTGTGAATAACATTAAATATTTCTGAAGGATGAAATGCACGAGGAAGAAGGAATTTCCCGTCATTTGGAAGAGGAGATCTTTCATGTATTCATGGTGAATTGGATTCATGATATCAGGATGTGGTTGAAAAGTTTTAGGAAAGTATTGGCTGAATAAAAAATAAAAAATAAAAATTAGTGAAAAAAGTGCTTATACCTAAGTGGTTTAGTTTCTTTTTTAATTGACACACTCTTTTTTTCAAATTCATTAAAACACCTAGGATAACTGAAAGAAATGAGGCTGACACCGGAGAAAACCATGGTAGCCATGCCATCAGGAGCCAAGGAAGATCGTCCTGTCTTCGTGGTCCATCCGATCGAAGGAGTCGTCACGGAACTGGAAGACTTCACGTCTCTGTTGCCGTTCCAGGTCTATGGCTTCCAGTGCACTACCGACGTACCTGATGATTCCGTCCAATCGATCGCTTCAACCTATCTCGAGGTAACAGGATTATTTTCCCTCTATATCAAATTTCCAAATATTACATGAGATTTAAGGAATTCCGAGATACCAAGATACCTAGAAAAAGGGACAAAACCAATATAGGCCAAGATAGAGACTTAGGAGAAAAAATTTGAAATTTAGATTTCCTTTCATAATGAGTTTTAAATATCTTCTCGATCAATTTTCGCTCAAGTAGAAAAAGAAATAGAATCAATTTAAAAATCGGCTATTGATGATTTATGAGTACTGTTAGCATAAATATAAAATAATCGCTAATGTCTTTAATAAAGGATAAAATTTCAATAAAAATATTTCCTAATTAAAAAACCAACATGATTTTCTTGTACAGTTTGCTGATTGTTGTTGATGCCTTTAAAAAAAACTACAGCTTTATTGTAGTTTAGTGTTGTAAAAAGGGTATAAAAACCAATAAACTGTAAACAATAATTTTGTGATAAAATGGGGATATGTTAAGTTTTAATTTATTAGATAAACAGGCCATATTTAGTGGATACATCAGCAGGGGTCTATATTCGAATAGTTGGGAATCTATAGCCGGACAATTTTGTAAACGACTGCAGTGGAATCGGAGACGGAGCAGGGGAGATGTAGTAAGGGCAAGGAATTTATCCCACCACACCTTTATGAGGCCAGCGGCCAGGTGTTTGAGGGTCGGAAATCGAAGACAGTTGCATTTTTGATATGTTGGAATCAAAAATCTACATGTCTGAGCAGTGTAAATCCAAGTTTGCAACCGAAATAACGGATGGGAAAACTTTTGGTGGCCAAAAAACCTCGAAATTTTCGGAGTGATTTCAGTTTTTGGCCTGTATCTCATAATCGGTGCATTTTTGAAAAAAAAACCATGATTGCCTATTTTTAAAGTAGATTAAATTTGCTGCAATTTGAATCCAACCGCAGCTCTGTAGGTGTAATAGATTCTGAGTTACGACCCTTTGAAAATTGGTCTTAATTTTCCAAAAAGTCCAAATTTTGTATTTTGCTCGACCTTCGGGAGAAACACCGGCCGAAGGAGTGACTCTACGATGAAAATCAAGATAGTACATTTAATTAGCTTTAATTAAGGCCCAGACCAAGGCCTGTGTAGGTGTAACAGATTCTGACTTACGTCTTTTTGAAAATAGGCCACTTTTCCCAAAAGTCCAAACTTTAATTTTTGGATTTTTTTTTATTTAAATTTCAATTTCAATTTTCGGCCGAAGGAGTGATCCTACCATGAAAGTCATTGGAGATGGAGTTGTAGTAAATTGAATTAGCTTTAATTTAAGAACAGACCGAGGCCCGTAGGTCTATTACATTCTGAGTTACACTAACAACTACAGACCTCGGTCTGTGCTTATATTAAAGCTAATTAAATTTACAACAGCCTTATTCCCAATGATCTTCGCCCGGTGTTCCTCACGAAAGTCGGCCAAAACTTAAAATATGGATTTTTTGGAAAAAAATACCAATTTTCAAAAAGTACTCATAATCTATTACAGCTACAGTTCTGATTGGGCTCAAATTATAGCAAATTTAATCTACATTAAAAATGGTTACCAATGTTTTTTATAAAAATCCACCAATTAGGAGACATAGGCCAAAAACTGATACAATTCCGAAAATGTCGAGGTTTTTAGGCCACAAAAAGTTTTCCCGTAGCTAACATCCGTTTTTTCGGTAGCTAACTTGGATTTACACTAGTCAGGCATGCCTTTACAACATATAAAAAATATAGCTTTCTTCCATTTATTGTTACCTAAAGCCCTTTTTTGGTGCCTGACAGCTGGCCTAATAGGAAATGCAGTCCAAAGAAAGCCGAGTCTATAGCATACTAACATTAAAAAGTCCAAAATGAAGTCCAAGGGTAGTCAGGTCAAACTCGAAACAGCAGTAAATATGCACCCAATTTCAACTTGAGGTCTTTGGATACTTTTCTTTTATTCAGGAACCTTTTATTTACTGCAGTTAACCCTCTCCTGGATTTCATTGTCCATCACTCTATTCTCCTCCAGGTGCCCTCCCAGATATTTGAAGCTTTTCACCTTTTCGATGAGCTAGTTCTTGATTCTGATGAGTCTCATCTATCATTGAGGCATCCTGCCAATTCTGATTCATTATCTTTGTTTTATCAGGGCTTATTTACACATTGATTTTCTCTAATTCGTGTTGAAGAATCCTTATATTAAGTATTAAATCTCTATCGTTGAAACTTCTCATCGGGGCTTTAGCTTGATATAGTGGAATCAAGGGCCAGAATAAAGATAAGAAGGATCAAGCTGCAACTCTGCCTTATACTATGTTTGGTTCTGAAATCTTTGGAGTAACAATTTGGATGTCCTCACTACATTTCTGGTGTTCCTATAGAGGCTCAGTATTGCCAACATTAGTCCTTTGTTAATGCCTCTCGTTGTTAGAGCCTTACCGATATCCTCCATCTTTATTCTGTTAAAATGCTTCTACGAATCACACAGTTAGCTCCTTGAATTTTGAATTACTTTTTCAGTGATCTGTCTCATAGTGAAGATCAAATCTTGCGCTCATGTTTTCTCAAAAACCATATCGTTCCTCCTGGAGTAGTGGTTCCACTTTTTGTCTTAACCTTTTCTCCAAGATCTTAGAATATATTTTACAAGAATGCTTAAAAGAGATATGCGTTGCACGAGGGTGGTCTGAAAAGTTTCTGACCTAACAAAAATACAAGAAAATTGTTTTCTGATTTTTTTTTTAAATTTCAGCGTTGTCTCCTTGTAACTCTACACACTTCTCCCAGCGATTCTCCCATCTCTGTAACACGTCCAAAAAGTACTCAGCGTTTTTCTCTCCAAAATAATTGTTCCCGAAGGTGCCTCTTCACTTGACGAGAATCTCTGTCTTCCGAGCACAATTTTTAGACGAATGAACAAAAATAAGTCGCTTAAGGATAGCTAGATCTGGTAAGTAAGGCGGATGGTCAAGCAGTTCAAACAGTAATTCGTGGATTTTCAGCATGGCAACCGCTGAGGTGTGAGACGGTGCGTTGTCTTTGTGGCGGCGGCCCGTCTTTCGCAAATTGAAAGGTTGAGCACGAACCGTCGAAGAAAAAATGAGTTTGCTGGAAACAGCGGGTTAGGGTATTTGTAAAGTAATAACAATGATTAAAAAAAAAAAAGTGAAATTTTACATTTCATGAATATTTCAAATATAAAAGTGAAAAAGGTTATGGTTACATATTGGGGAGCCAGCGCTTGCGGAGTGTGTCCTCTTCTCGCTCTTGTGTGCCCTTTTATGGCACATGGTACGGAGCTGTGAAGAAATGTAGCATCGTGCTAAAGTGAGCCGGGAAGAGACTCGGGAAAAAAACATCGATTGCAGTGAGCAATACGGAGCGACTACTTCCCCCTGATCACACTTCACTAGCTCTCGTAACTGACTGACTTCATCGGCACTAGGCACGTGACATATGCGATAACTAACGAGTGCACAGGCCGACCATGTATGAACAAAGTGGGATTACCTGTTTGTAACAATACATAATGAACTAAAAATAATAATAAAAGAGAGCAAAAAATACTTTAAAAATAGACTAAATTAATTAAACAAATCAAAGTATTTTTAGATATATAGGCAAAACAAAATAATTCTGTTTGAAGGTGTTGGCGTTGACAGTCTTGGTAAACAGAATTTTATTTTTCTGCGAATATGGCCGTTTTCCCGCAAGTTCTGCCTTCAACTTGTCAAATAATGATGCGTAGTATGCTCCTGTATTTTTTTGTTTTTTGTAATAATTTTTTATTTTTTAAATATAATTGCTTAAAATAACACCACGTCTATCCCAAAAACAGACGCCATCACTTTCCCAATAGAGAAAACAGTTTTTTTTGGTTTTTTTTTGGAGCCGGTTCCTCCTTTGCAGTCCTCTGTTTGGACTGTATTTTTGTTTCGGGCGTATAATGTTGTATCCAAGTTTCAATGAACTTTGGTAATGTACGGCAGAAACTTATCAAACCACCCTCGTAGAATACGATTCAATATAAAAACTTGTAAAATCGGTTTAAAACATTGTAAATAACAGCATTATTATTTTATTTAACTAACGTTACACAAATATTTCGAAGTTGATGAAAGGTGTCAAAACCACTGACCCAATCTTACTCCTTGGATATTCTTTCGGTGCATCCGTGGCTTTCGAAATGTCCTTGCGGTTGGAAGCTGAGGGCCACCAAGTCCACCTCTTCCTCATCGACGGCTCTCCGGACTTTGTGAGGAAGCGGACTTCGCTCTACAGGGCCAAAATAACCAACGCCGACGAATCTGACGCCTTCTCCTACTACATCACTCTCTTCAAGGCGATGGACCACAATGAGTATCTGAAGGTAAGCGGCGAGTCAGATTGTAGCTATCTGTTATTTTATTATCCGACAGGAACATTTCATGTTTATTTAATGATTCCAGGCACAACAAGAATTCAAATCCCTCCCAGACATGGAAGCGAGGCTGACTCTCTGCGCCAAGAAACTGGAAGGTGAAGGCGAGTCGGAGGACGACATAAAGAAGGCCGCGCTGACTTTTTACAACAAAATCCTCGCCGCCGAGAAATACCATCCTTCGGCTATGTTCTCGGGAAAGGTCCTTCTCCTCAAAGCCGATCAGAACTTTGTAGCAGCTGAAAAGGATTACGGTCTTAAGAAGGTAATTAAGCTTCAGTAGGATATTATATGATAAAAGTTGAGAATTAGTGGGGCGCTTCTTGTGAAATGTCCGTTTTCAAAAGAAAGTAGTACTAAAAACCAAAGCAGTCAATTTGAAATCAAAACCTATTTATTCGAAATATTTAGCCTCATTTTCAAAACATTTTCCGAATTTGCTATCGAATTTTCATCAACAGAACTAAAAAGATTAGAGTTTTATGATGAAGTCTGAAAATGCGTTTTTGATTTGACAATTGCTTTCAAAAATTTTACTCATACGATACAAGTGGAAATTTAAATAAACGACTGAACTATTAATTTTGTATCTTATTATTAAGAATTAATACTAATAATGGCAAAAAAATAGATAAAATCACCTTATAGTTTATAAAGTTAAATGTTACAAAAGACAAATTTTAGATTACATATAAAGTACTTTGTCCCATTAATTCATTTTATTATTTTTTTAAACTTTTAATTCATAACTGAGAAAATAGGACAAAAACATTATTTTTTTTATTCCTTAATATACCTATTGATTCCAAAATGCATTGTATTTTTCTTCATAATAATGCATAAGTAATCGAGTTAACCTATCTCTTATCAGGTCATTTTGAAAAAAAATAAAAGGAGAATGTTAATGTTGAGATCCAATGTTCATCCTCTGACTTAGATTATTATCATTATCAAAATACAAATTCCTTATACCCTTAATATATAAGAGACTGAAAGAACTTAGTTACTTCATAGCATTGGAAGAATTGAAAATATATTAATTTTATGTGGAAGAAAATGGTCCGGTTAGAGGTCAATGAATTTCTCTTAGAATCGGAGAAATGTTTATTAAGTAGCCAACGTTTCAACCTACTTAGCAGGTCTTCTTCAGGGCTATATGCAAAATACAGACAATTGAGAATTAAAAATAGTAAAAAATTTCTAAGCATGGTAAATATAAATAATAAAAACATGGTAAATACAGGCAATTGTAAGTTAAATAATAGTAAAAATTGCTCAGCATGGTAAATATAAAGGTTAAAATGTATGATTGTACAGTGTTAACAACCAAGTGCCAGGAAGGTAGTAAAATACATAATTTACCATGCTTTTAATATCTTATATCTTTACTATTTTTAATTCTCAATTGTCTGTATTTTGCATAGAGCCCTGAAGAAGATCTGCAAAGTAGGTCGAAACGTTGGCTACTTAATAAACATTACTCCATATCTAAGAGAAATACATTGACCTCTACCCAGACCATTTTCTTCCACATATATTATCAAGGTCAACTATTATCATTCTACATTAATTTTAATTAATTAGTTGTACACACTTTATTAAACTCATGTTAATCATTTTTCTTCTCACTTATTATAATCCTTTCTCAAATCTCATATTTCATTTCTTTAATTAGTCATGCGTTTCACATTCAGCAACATGGGTTGCGGGTTATACAGCCACATGGGTTGCTGGTATACAGGTTTTGAAACATAAAAGCTTAAACTTTTAGGAGGTGGAAAAAAATAATTTTCAAATAAAAACCAAAATAACAACTTAAAGCAATAATAAATATAACGCAGAAGCGTTGATACTTGATCTGGTTTACCAATCAATTAGATAAGGATACACATGGCATAACACAGAAAGTTTGTTTCAAAATTGTATTTATTACCAAAAAAAATTTTAATATATTTATTAGGTATAGATAAAACTAATAACAAATTATTTTCATGTTACCAGTTATGCAAAGAAGTTCCTGAAGTGTATACATACAAGACGACTCACAAGGAAATCATCAAGGTTCCAACAGTCAAGAAAATAGTCAACAGGATAATCAATGCAGTGAATCCGTAATATTAAAGAAAAACAGAACATCCTAATGTATTTGCAATTTTCATACCAGCAGTAATCAAATAACTTTTAATATTACACCATATAGATTTCATGAAATCAATTATATCAATGAAAATTTAATTTATTTTCTTTTGTAAATAATTTTAAAATATATTGTATATTATTTATCCTTTGTTTTCATATTAATTTTAAAATATCCTTTAGTGGGCCATAAAAAAATTTAGAAGAATTTATGCTATTGTATAATTGTTCAGAAGCAATTCAAAGCCTTATTTGCGGATTTGCTGGCCAGTATCATCCTGGCCATTGGAACCTTAAAATGATACCAGCAATTAAATTCCACTGAACTAGCAGCGAAAGTTGGGAGGAATGTGTTAGGCCTGAGCTCTAGAAACATTATAGGTTGGAGAATAGCATTAATTAAATAGACAAAATTATTTAAAGGGTTGCTACATGCATTGAACCCTGAAAAGAAGTCAGTTTCGTCAACAGGCACAAGAAAGGCAACTAATCCACTTTTTTAAATTTACATGAGACACAAAAAAGGGATCTTGTCTTGGACTAGTTCCCCATCTGCAATAAACAAAATATTGAAGGCGTTGTCAAGACTGTTATGCGGACAAGAAAGGTCCCTCTTGTAGTGATGGTTATGTTGTTTCAGGCTCTATTAGCTCTATCCTTACAATGCACAGTGGAAGAAGAGGAAAAGAATATGATGATGAAGGCTGTTAAATATTGAAAATTTAAATAATTAATTTTTTGTGAAGAAATAATTTTTGATAAACAAAAATCCTTAAGCAGCTCAGGTAAAGTGCCACTTTCGGCGATGACGATGCGACCAAAGAGACACTATCGAAAATAACGCCGTAAATGACGTAATAATAAAACTTTAATAATCATTTAGACTTTTAACTAAAAGTACAGCGTTTATTGGTATCTGACTATTGGTAATTTATATTTACACAGCATTTAAAAAGAAACAGTCCTGTGAGCAGTTTTTATCTTGATGGATCGATCGATTCCCATTGTGTGTCGAGTAAATGTTATCAGTTAAACTAAAAGCTTTTAAATGGATCGTTAACGAACGTCAACGCTTCAAATCGCTCAAGTTACGTCTAGCGTTTAGCATGTTGAACGCAGAGGCCTATTTTGAAAACCTTTTCTTCATTCCCAAACTGTTGTTAATTTTTCCTCTTAGGCAGCATAAATCGGGATTTTATCGTTCTCGCTTTTTGACAACTATATCTTTCGTTTATATCATCTTATTCATCTGCGGAGCCGTTTATCTCGTTGTTATTATAGAAGAGAACTTTCAAGAAGGAACGTTATGGGATTTGATTCTAAACATTCTAAAATTGTCGATGATCGGGAAAGTGATAGTTTTTATCATTTGTCCAATATTATCCGTCGATCGATTAAATAATATTCTGACTCAGTTAAAATCTATCGATGACCAACTATCTGGCTCAAATACGTCTGTTCATCGTTCAAAAGTGTGGAAATACAATTATTTTTATCTGTGTGTCGATATCATTTTGGCAGCTACCGATTTATACACCTTCGAAGATGGATTTTTCGAAACTTTATCCATGTACTGGCTCATGCTGAGTCACCATCTTATGGAAGTTCAATTACTGGGGTTCATAGAAGTCTTCTTAGAGCGGTTTACTGTCTTGTCCCAACTCATAAAAGAACATCCTCGTCGAAAATCTCCGAACCTGATGAGAGTCGTGAAATTATCCAAGATCCACAGATCCTTGTCAGATTGTTTCTTCCTGACGAACGAGTTGCTGTCGGTACCACTCTTGGCTTACTCGTGTTCCTGTTTTATCAAGTTGGCCTTGGAATCTTATTTACTTATTCTCATCGCGTGCACACAATTCGAATTTAGAACCATTGTTGAATGCCTTCTTCAAATTTTGGTTGTCACGTCGGGCTTCTTGAATTTTTACCTCATTGCGGACAGTGCCCAAGATACGTCAACAAAGGTGACTAAAAAACCTAAGAAAGTTCTACAAACATTTTGAAATACTTGATTTGTGAAAAGTTGTTTATTTTTCCAGTTACAGAAGGGATGCCCAACCCAAATGATCTTTCGACCAACCTCAGAAATTCATCATTAATCCGCGAGCCGCATATGAAATAATAAATTTCCATAATTAATAGCAAGACAGCTCAGTGGTAGAGCGCTAAGTTGTTCTGCCGAAGATCCCGGTTTCATACCCGACTGAGGCAGATATATTTATTTTATCTGTTAACAACCGGTGATGGATCTAGATACCCTCCTGTGGCACACCAAGCCTCTATAAAGTGGTTACCTTAAATTACGGAAAAACTAGTGGTTGTGAGTGGTCTAGGACATAGCACCATCTTGGACAAAGGTTGCCCTCGAAATATTACACTCTCTACCACGTACGGAACCCAAGACCCTTCATGGGCTATGGGGAAACAGATTTTCCTATTAAATTTAAACCAACTGTAAACATTTTTTGAGTGAAAATGTCAACCTAATGAGTTATTATTAAAGTGTTTTCTATTATCCTTGCACGTAAACATATATTGTATAGTATTAATCATACTTAACACATTGTAACAATTATAATAATTTTATCATATTTGTCCCATTATTCCGACTGTTAATTTTCAAAATGGATACAATATAAAAACCTGTACCACTACAGCCCATGATGGATCTTGGGTTCAGAACACGGTAGAGACTCTATTGGGCAAGGAAGTGATTTATCCTAGAACTAGCTCAACCGCCAGGTTTTTCATAGAGACTGGTGAGCCGTAGAAGGATCTGTAGTTCACCCAGGGCTCATCCCTGTAGCTGTTAGAAGATAATAATTTATTTGTCACAGCCTGATTTTACCCCGGAACCTAAAGCAACTCAGCTCTTTATACACACTGAGCTATCACGCTCCACATAATGTATTTTTTTCAGTACATTTGTTTTCAGTTTAATATAAATATTCATTTCATGTTCCACTTTATTTAAAATAAATTTTGGCAAATTGAGATGAATCTTGCGGGCAGGAAAATGTTTAATTCGGGGCGCGGATTAGCCACCCCTGTGTTGTCGGATTCAAGAAATCGTTAATTAGTCTCAATATTCACATATCTTAATTGTTATAATAAAATATGGTCAAAATTCTGAATGTACAATAAAATTGCAGGCCAAAGAATTCAAAACTCTGTTGTACCAGTTAATTCAAGCAGATTCTACCTTCATTTTATCAAACGATGTAAGTAATTTTCAGATAAAATTTTCACTATTTGTTCTAAATAATTATGTTGTTATCTAAATACTTTGATATTCCTAAAACGGAGCTGAATGATGTTTATGTTTGTTGAAATTATGAATGTTAACACTTATTAATCATCTTTCAAACAAAAACATTTGTTCCCCTCTGTATTATATTGCTATTGAAAATAATTGTATCTTTGCTAAGATTTTAAAGCGCCATTTTCTCATAATTTTGTTTTGCGAGTTCAAATTGTGTCGGAAGGGGAGGGGGTAAAACGGCCAGAAATATCAACCAAGTCTGGGGTGAAGGTAGTTTAAGTGAGTGGACTGTTCAACGATGATAATGGTTCCAGAGATTTCGAGAGGGAGTCTTGGGCCTTGAAGTAGTTCTTGCCCTAGATGAACCAAAGGTTCTCCGACGTTTGATGGAATAAAATCCCAGAACAACTGATGGAGAACTGGGAGGGACACTCAAAGTCAGCTAATCAACCATTGATGACCATCTCAAGGCGATTTTCCAAGTGGAAAAGCTTCCCAGGTAGAAAAACTTGAAAGCTGAATCCCTCATACATTAATCGACCGCCCAAAACATCAGTGGTCCTTTAATTTGTCCTTGTGTTTCGCCGAAACAATAGCGATCCTTTTCTGTCCGGAATTTTGACTTGCGATCAAAAATGGATCCTTTACGATAACAGCAGACGCTCTGGAATGTCGCTTGACAAAGGAGTAGCAACACGGGAATTTCCAAAGTTCCCAAATCATCGTAAAAAGGTGATGGTTACGGTTTGGTGGGCACATATAGCCTCCGGAGTAGCGCTCCGGATGTCGTAGGAAGAGGATCTGCTACTAGAACGATCCCGGAGATTTTTTTTTTTTTTTTTTTTTAGTGGCTGTAAGACTTTATTGTCAAAGTCCTATTTTGCCAGTTATGTTATGTATTTACTTAGTGCACTGTTAAGTTAGTTGCCAACAGCACGCGGTTTTTCCCAGATGGTTACCGCCTGTTTTTCCCAGGCGGTCACCCATCCAAGTGCTAACCACGCCCGACGTTGCTTAACTTCGGTGATCTGACGGGAACCGGTGTGTTCAACGTGGTATGGCCGTTGGCCTCCCGGAGATTAACCTCACTCCTAAAGAGAAAAATCGAGGACAGTCGTATCACAGCTAACAAGCAGGTAAGAAGCGTTTTCACTTAGCTCTGTGATAAGTGCGCTGGATTGCCAGTTAGTGTGTGGTTGAGGCCCGAGGGGCACTCGTGCGATTCGGGACTCACACGGACAGGAGATTTTAAAAAATCAAAAAAATTTTGGAAATCGAAAAATTAAAAAAAAAATTTTGGGTATAAAAATATCTAATAGTTGAGATCCGGAAAATGGACTCCGAAAAAGTGGAAAAAATAGACTAAGACACAGCCGGAAACAACGATGAGGGATCTCAGCCAGGAAAGCTCAATGCCAGAAAAGGAGAGAAAAAGCCCCTCCAAGGTAGCATTGAGAGCACAACGGTGGGACAGAGAAGCCCAAGACAGGAATAGACGGTGGCAGGAGGCGTAATTGCCCTCTGCAGCTTTTTTTGAAAAGGTACTGGAGCCGAGTAAGGCAGGGTTAAAAGTGAAACTCCCCCCGTGAGAGTGGCCTCAATGAGGCAAAGGAGTCGGAGGGGGCCTAGGAATTCAGTCCTGAATCAAAAAAAAGGAGAAGAGGAAGGAGAGGGAGTACCCCACCCCCATGCCTACAGAGAAGGTAGCCCAGCGGATCAGGCGCATGCTATACAGAAAAGTACGCGAGAATACATGGAGAGGTATAGAAATACCATATCCAAGGAGAAAAGAGATTGTGTAAGGCTTGAAGGAGAGAGGAGGCTGATCCCGGATATAGCCAAGCACGTGGTCAGGGAGATCCTGAGCTGAGGGGTGGTGGACATAGTGGGCCCAATCGTGGTTAGCGGGCTGCCAAAGCAGCAAAGAGAAGAAAGGAGGACACACAGACAGCAGGAGCCGGGCCCGTCGGTGCCCCCCCAGGACCAGGAACCGGCCCTCGAGCTGATGGAACCGCAGCCCTCGACGAGTAGGTACAGGGGCGCACCGCCAGCCGAGATGCCTCAAAGGCGAAGCGCTAAGCCCATTGTGCGGGGTAGAATAGGACCACCAGAGGAGGAAGAAGCCCCATACATGTTAGTGATGGGGAAGAAGAAGAAAAAGGGGCCAAGGGGTAACCCTGACCCGGCCCGGAAGGAGCAACAAAATAAGTCGCCGACGATGGCGGGTATAATCAAGAAGCTCCCCTCAAAGCCCAGAGAAGTAAAGGCCCCGTACTTCGTCACAATTAGGGCGGAGGGATTATTTGCCTCCTACTATTGAAGCAATTTTAAAGACATATTCACGTATAAAAAATGTAATGATTTCGATCCGTTGCTCGAATAGAAATCAATTATAAACAATTACCATCTGTTGATCGGTATAAACTTTATTATTAAGAGTTAAACCATTATTCTACTATTATCTTTTCGTATTTACAGAAAACTTTACAATTGAACTTAGCATGGAAGAAAGAAGTAGAGTTTAATGCTTGTGGATTTTTTAACCTCGATCTTACTTTGGTTCATTCGGTAAGTATCAGTCACTAATCAAAGCAAATATTTACAACATTTGCACATTACAGAATCTACAAATTTATTTTATGAGATTTGTTTCTTTATTTAAAGGATAATTAGTGAATATGATGTCTCATCAATAACTATCTTAAGACAGCACACTAATATTTTTAGCATAAGTATTTTATTACTTAAATAATGAAAAACTAATCTGTATCTTGGTATAAAAAATCTAATGTCAAAAACTTTGGTAACTTTTATCTGACTAATAAAAAAAATTTTTGGGGGGTATCTCTGATATAATATTTATATCTCTAAGGACTGATTAACTCTGTAAAAAACTTAAATATTCTTTGTTTATTTTTGGAAGACATTTTTCAATTAAAATTTTGGTAGTTTTTGCAAATTTAATTTTTCTACCGATAATTGTTTTTTCACATACATTTTATTGTTGATATTCGGTGGAACTTGCAGTTTTAATATTTTCAACTCTATAAATTCTCTTTAAAGTGGGTACTTTTAACTAGGGGAAATACAAGGTTTTTCCGCACATAAATTTCGACTTGTTATATATTATTTTAATATTTATGTATTGTTTGTACAGATGGTTGGAGCAGTGGCAACATACTTCGTTATGATACTCCAAATCTCAGAAAGAAGTGCGAATCAGAATACATGATTCATTGTTTCAACTACATATATATTTTTTAAATAATGGGGATGTATACATCATTTTTAATGTTTAGATGATTTTAAAATATAATAAATTAATTCTTCAAATATAAGCCGCGTTATATATATATATATATATATATATATATATATATATATATATATATATATATATATATATATATATATATATATATATATATATATATATATTTTATCCATTTCTCTGTGTCTAGTCAATTAAAAATGTTTCCATCTATACATATAAAATGCTTTGTCCTGAATGACTGACTGACTGACGGATCAACACACAGCCTAAACCGCTGATCGTAGAGACCTGAATACTGGAGGGTGTGTTCTTTGTATGGCTAGGAGTACAAACCGCCTTCAGCGGACTCAGCCCATTGTAACGCCTTAAAATACCGAAAAGTAACAGAAGGCTTTTGGTTTATATAGAAGCATTTTCAGGCATTATTGTAAATTTGTATTATATTGTAAATAAAATCTTGGAGGATGCGAAAAAAGTTCACTTCTTTCTGTGAGAAAATCATACAGAAGCTAGAAAGTCCTTCTTGCAGTACACCATTGGATGTTGAGTCCCAACATCTCAGTAAATCCTATAAAGACTGACTGCATAATTTTCTCCTTTCAGGCGGAAAACGGTCTATAGGGTAGCGAGACTAGAAAACAAACCAGCGGGCAGCATAGTCTACTTAAGTGCCAACCTTGACCGGCACCTGAAACTAGTCTACCACTGCAGGAAGAAACTCAGATCGGATAGGACCAAGTCTTACCGACTTAACCACCTGCTTGCATCTCCTAACTTATCCCTCCGCCTCAAGCTGACAATCTATAAGAGTATCCTGAGACCGGCGCTCCTCTACGGAGCACCATTGTTAGGCAACATTCATTACACCTGCAACGGCGAAAAAGCTCCAACAGTTCCAGAATGGTGTACTGCAACGCATAGTAAAACAAACGACAATACATAAAACCAAAACGGACCTACTACACACTACTCTCGACATACCGACAGTTACAGACTTCATTAAACGTAGACATATTAAATTTTTCGACAGCCTGAAATACTGTACAAACCCACTTTTCAGGACTCTCACCCCAGCAGGACGGCCACAAACATGGCAAGATCATGTATGAAATCTCATCCTAGACTGAGAAAAGAAATAATAAAACAAATAAAAGTAAAATGGACACGGTGAACCCCATCACCGGAAAAATATTAAGTTAATGAACATAAATAAATGAACAAGAACTTCTCCTGGTCCTCACCCTCCTCTTAAAATGTACATCGTACAGTACAAGAGATCCTTTCCATCCTATCCTGAAAATCCTACTTAACAACGGGGCTAAGAAGAAAAAAAAAAAGGTTCACTTCTCGCTGCTGCCGTACAAATGAAATCGTTATAATAAGTAATCCTTTTCAATAACATTACATACTAATGCTTAACTGACACGAACACTAAAGTAAATAAAAAAGGGTGTATGGGTAAACTTCTGTCCGTCCCGTTTGTTAATCAGTGTCAATGTATGTTTCACGGCTGTGATGGTCCCTCTGTGATGAAATTTGATAATCTCAAGCCTGGGGAAGGACATAGGCTACTTTTTATTAACACAGGTGAAGTTTATATAAAAGTGTAACCTGATTGACTAACACACCCAGCGGTCAACGCACAGCAGAAAACACTGAACTTAGCATCTTGAAATTCGCAGATAGGTTCTTTGTATAGCTTAATGAGCACTAAGAAAGGAATTTGGAAAATACCACCCCCAAGGGTTTCCATAGGGTTCAAAGATTGTATGGAATCCGTCAGTTTTGAAGTTAGACATCTGAAATTTATGATGTTAAAAATATAAAATTATTTATTTAAAATGATCTGTCACGAAACTTTATGTGGCAGGCCAAATTCCATGCGAGCGAAGCTTATATTTAAGAAATTTGAAGAACAACATCTTTTTTCATGCACTATTAAATTAGTATTAGCATCGAATAGTTCATATAATCTCACTAATATTATAAATGTGAAAGTTTGTATGTTTGTCTCTCTTTCACGCAAAAACTACTGAACGGATTTGGATGAAACTTTACAGTAATATAGGTTATACATCAGAATAACACATGGGCTATAGCAAGCGCGGATTTAGGGGGGCGCACGGGGGCACGTGCCCCTCCCCACCCCCGACAGTTTTAGAGGTACTGTGGAGAATCCATTATAGTACATAATTAAAGGCAAATCAGGAATTTAGCATCTTGAAATTTGCAGATAGGTCCTTTGTATGATTTAAGAAAGAAGTTTAGATAATTCCACCCTTATTATAATAAGGGTTCAAAGGTTGTATGGAATCCGTCAGTTTTGAAGTTAGACATCTGAAATTTTGTACGAGTAATCTATAGTGAAAAAAATTAAATTATTTAAATAATTAAATTATTTATTATTTTAAATTATTGTTAAAAAACACTGTCAAGAAACTTTATGCGGTAGTCCAAATTCTATGCGAGCGAAGCCGCGGGCTAAAGCTAGTTTATCTATAAACCTGTAATATTAATGGACTGAATTTTAAATAGATAGCTAACTCATTATGTAGAGCGCTGAGTTGCAGTGCTGTACGTCGTTCCGGGTTCAAATCCGGTTGAGGGAGATAAATTATTTAATCTGTTAACAGGCATGGAGGAACCCTGTGGGATACGTAGACCCTCCTGGGGCTCACCGGCCACTATAAAGTGGGTACCCTTAATTTTTATGTTCCTTACTCTTTTCATCTGGTCTTTGTTTTTCAAAGCGCGTTATAAGCGTTATTTTTTAGTAAAATTAAGTTCTGTATGACCCATTTTTATTTTATCGGACTTTTTTTTGTATAATAGAGAGAAATTTAATATAATACTTGTTCAACATCCCAAAAAGGAAAAATGTAGAAGCTATAACAGTATTAAATCCTACAGCAGTTAAATGCCTAACCCAACCCCAATAAGAAAGCACCCCTCTTGGCTACCTGAATACAGTAAACTGAAGGGTGGGTGGGTGACGCAGCCATGAAAAGGACCCCTATGAGTTTTATGGATACAACCGTTACCATGGGAACTTAATGATGATTCTCTGCTATTATGAAAACAACAGTACAATGATCTCATAAATCATACTAAATTGTGCTAATTTTCGACCTTCGATATTAACAAATATTAGAAAAAAAGTCTAATAGCAGTCATTGGAGGAGGCTTGGTTGGTAACTATTGGATACATCAGATAAAAATATAATTATATATGATTCATTATACAACCATAGATTTTCCCTCAATCCATATTATAAAACATAATATGTTTATATTGTAAGCTTTTGATGTAAGATAGCAACAGTACACCACACAACAATAGTATTGCTTTTGTAAAAAATATAGGTTTTAAATACAAAAACCTTCATAAAATCCTTAATGCTCGTTACTTTGTATAAATAAAGTCGTATATGAACTCAATTTCAATTTCAAGATATTTGTTGGTGATTTGGTCCGAACCCGATACCAGTTCTTTCATGACAATCTTTATTCCCACTCAAATCCAATAGTTTCATAGAAACTAGCTTATTAACTCCCGATAATCTTACGAAGTGTCTGAAAAGAAGATGGTCTCGTGAGCCTAAATCTAACTTCCCTAACTTAAATCTGTTTTTGATAATCACCAGGGGGCAGTTTCTCTACTTGCCGTTATACATCATTCGTAAGATTTAACTGTTGTATAATTTAATATACCTAATTTTAAATTTCAATAAATAAATTAAAAAAATATAAAATAATCTTTATTATTTTTGATACTACAGTTAATATAAATTACCAAACTTTATTCCCACTCAAACCCACTAGTTTCAAACAGACTCGTAGCTTCCTCTTCAATTCCTGATAATACACCGAGGCGTCTTAAAAGAAGATGACCTTACAAGTTGAATAGGTTATTTGAATACTACCACTGGGTAGTTTGTCTACTTGCTTTGTTTGTTTGTTAATTTTACGCCACTTTATGCTGCTATGGCTAATCGGACGATGCCACAGTGGGAGCTCTAAATTTTTCTTATCCAGGTTTAATTAGGATAGGGATTTTTATCAACAACCTGACATCGTACAAGCTCTGGACCCTGTGTATCGTCCCTCCCGAAGGATGGTATAACCAAGATTTTTTTACTCCTTTTAAAAAATCCTAGGGCCACCTGCCGGGCTACGAACCCGCGATCTTGAACTTAGTAGATTTTAATGCTAGCCACTTTATGCCAGACCAAAGGTCGCCCCTCTACATGCTTTCATCCATACCATGATGTATTTTATTATATTTAATTGCTGTATTGTTAAAATACAGTTGTAAATGCCAATAAATAAATTATAAAAAGCAGTATTAAGTCAAAGCTGTTAAAACTCTATCTCAACCCTATTCAGGAACTTCCCCTCTTGGCTCCCTGAATAACGGAAATAGTAGGGTCGTGGAATATAGGAAGGGGCTCATCTGGGGAGTGTAGATAAAACCGTTACCATGGGAACACAATTATAACGCTCTGTTGCCATGGAAACAATAGTTCCACTCGTAATATTCGCATTGAGCATGCTGTATCGTTATTATATATGTATAAGATATAGTCCTAATAATAATCAAATTAATCAGAAAAAAAATCCTAAAGCAGATTTTGTTAGTAGGCTTAATTTATTTGGCAGTAGCAATAATGAAAATTACTATATTGCACTGTCAGCTCGTAAGTTTCAAAAGGCGACAGGTGTTTGTTTGTTTTCTTCATTTTAAAAAGAAAGATTTTAAAAAATGTTGGTACTTGTGTATTAACGCCACCGCAGTTATATTTGCGTAAAGAGCAATCTTGTTGCATGCGTAAGCAGTTATATTTCTAACAGCTGATTTGTTCTTGTTAGCTGATTTTTGTTTTTTGCTGATTTATTCTAGATTTGTTGTTGTTTGCTTATTTTTAGTGCTACGAAAATGCGTTTTTGGTATTTGTCAAAAACAGAAAAAGATGTAATTTCATTTTTTTAGGAGCGAAATATTTTACCGAAAAAACGAAAATGCACCAATTCGCATGAAATGAAACTTTGTTTTGGTCAAGGTAACTTTTGGAAAGGTCAATCAGGTGAAAGAAAATAGAGACTGTTTTCAATCCATATTATCGGCCCATTTTCCACCGAAATCCGATTGACTACTTTCTTTTTAAATAAATTATTTTAATTTTTGAATGAGATGAAAATAGTTGACTGGATGATCTAATGTGAAGGAGATAGTTGGGGGGTGCAGTCAATAAGAACACAGAATAAGTAATAAACTAGCCAGTGCTTAAAAAAGTGCTAAAAAAGTGCTAGCCAGCCGTTAAATCTAACGGCATCGCTCTACAAATCGCCCTAAAGATGACCTACACTGTAGGTCGAAACGTCGGCACATAATATAAGTTTATTACTTATTCTGTGTTCTTATTGACTGCACCCCCCAACTATCTCCTTCACATATTTTAATTTTTAATTGTTCATGATATATTCCATTATATATTTATTTACAATAATATTTATTAACTAAATAATAATAATTAATATTTAAGTTAATAATATTTATTAACTTATTATATATTAATGATATATATATATATATATATATATATATATATATATATATATATATATAAATAATAATTATAAATATGTATTTGGAAATGCTTTGTTCTTAAATAAATTCTTTTGATTTTTAATTGTTGATAATCAATTAAAAAATTTAAAATTTTAACCGCAATAAATAGATTTAAAACGTTATCCAAGATAACTGGTATAAAAATATATCTGCAGTGGCGTTAATATGGAAGTACAACATTTTGTACCAAAATATTATTCAAGGCAAGCGAATAAAATAAGAAAGATGAGGGAAGAAAATCGAAACAATTCTAGGCTTCGCTTAAACGATCTAATAGTTCAAATAAACAATCATACGCCAAACTTTCTGAAAGATGATCGTGATTTCTCATTTATTTTATTATGAGATAAATACATATTGGGAAAATAAATAAAAAGGAAGTAAAATATAAATAACTGATATCAAAAGTATAGATTTCATAAAACAAGTTGTATCATTTTGTTCAACATTATATTTACCACAAAAGACCTAAGATCACCTATGGTGTAGTGTTTAGCACCACAACCTTCTATCTTCTAATCAAGATTACGGGCTCACAGCAGACTGGTGGACTTGGTTATGCCGTCTTCGGCGGGGTCGTAAAATGGTTATTCCCAGCCTGTACGGTGTCAGTTACTCGTTAAAGATCCCTATCCTAAATATACCTGGAGAGGCAAAATTTAGGAACCCCACTGTTGCATCGTTAGGTTAGTCAAAGAAGCATAAAGTGGAGTAAAAATAATTAAACATTAATTATAGTTTTAATTAATTAAATGAATGCTTAATTAATAAACATAAGCATTAACTATAGGTATCATGTATTGCCTCATAAAATAACGTCTGTATTTTAGGTCTCTGTATTTTTGGTATCTGTATTTTAGGTGATCTCATAAAATAAAGCTAGACTATTAATACAATACGCGCAAAATTACTCTTTCAATTATTTTCCCATTTGTATATTTTTTCAAATTAACACAGGTTTATTTTTTAAAACTTTATGAAAATCTGAAATGGTTCTTTATGTTCTTGGTTCTTCGCAATTAAATTTAGAGGTATATTTCGTTCAATTCGCACCAATTATTTTCTATAATAGCAGTTACTTTCATTTATCACAGTTACTTAAATTAATCGCAGTTACTTTAAAATAACGAAAATATTTTTATTTTACATCTGATCATATGATTCAGTATATTAAATGAATTAAAAGAAATATAAAATCATCTGACTTCATTATTTGTTTATATTTATTAGTCAAATGACCAAATTAGTCTTTAGTCCAAATGGTTTTATGAAGGTATCCATACTACTAAGAACTGTTATCACTCAACTATTCAAAATTTAAAATAAGTTAATTAAGAGTATGTTACTGCGGATCATTACAAGACTTTTGTTAATCCCAGTTAAAGCGTTCATGCAGAGCAAATTAAAACAATATTGTCCTCTACGAAGAGAAGAAAAAAGGTAAAATACAAGAAACACGCTACTGAAATCGTGTTTGAGAGAATTTATTTGACCTCTACGACTCAGCAGAGTATATTTGTTCAAATTAACACAGTGGCTCACAGTGACATTGATACAGCCTGTAGAAAGAAGAAAACGAAAGAGAGAATTTTAAATGGTTACAATAAACAAAATCAAAAATACTTCAAATTATTTATTTAGAATATAAATATGTACACACAATAAAATTAAATATTTAATTGTTAAGACCGTGGAAAAATTCCAACGAAAAGCCCTTTAGTCTCCAAACTGAAACATATATTGAAAATATCTGTCCAGTATTTCGCCTCTTCAGGCTTCCTCAGGCTAGAAAGAGAATAAAAGCAAAGCAAAACATGAATAATGCACCCAAGAAACATCCCACCACCTCCAAGGCTCAAAGGCATAAATCATAAGGAAGGATACTCGACCCCAGCTTTCTTGGGTGCATTATTCATGTTTTGCTTTGCTGTTATTCTCTTTCTACCCTGAGGATGCCTGAATAGGCGAAATATTGGACAGATATTTTCTATTTCTGTTTTAGTTTGGAGACTTAGGGGCTTTTCGTTGGAATTTTTCTACGGTCTTAACATTTATGTAAGGTCTCTTTTTACCTTTCCCTTTTCAATATTTAACTTTGATTATTTTAAAAAAATAAGATAAAAATGGTATCAGTTCCAGGTGTTGCTGCTTCGAATTAAGTCACAAGTTTTAAGTTCTCATTCATTTCCTTTTTAATATCCATCCATGATTGATATCATAAAAATGATCGTGAGATTTAGTATGAAAAAAAAAGAATGTAATTATGGGGAAGTTGTACATTACATTTATCATTTCATTGATAAATTAATGTTTAAATTAACATTCCGAAGTATACATGTATTATGTTTGTTGAAACATTAATTTCTTGATGAAATGACTACCGAAATGTATACATTTCCGGCAATTATAATATGTTTACATACTTAAATTCTTGATTAATTTGATTTCGAGAACATTAAAAAAGAAAGAAATGAAAAAATAAAACTTGTGACTCAACAAAAAGTATCCAATCCTATAAGTAAGCCAACGACTTCCTCTCATATCCAATGCTTACAATCCAAAATCCTTTGTAAATGTTCCTTACTTTGTTACGAATAAAGTCATCCATAATTAAAATAATATCCCATTTGCTGATTTGGCCCGAACCCGATAGCAGTCTTTCATGACAAACTTTATTCCCACTCAAACCTACTAGTTTCAAACCTAGCAACTTCTTCAGTTTCCGATAATAAAGGCGTCTGAAAAGAAAATACCCGTGGCCTTCTAAGTTGAATTTGTTATTTGAATACTAGTACTGGGTAATTTCTCTTCTTACCTTCATCCATTCCATCATGTACCATACCTGTCATTATATTTACTTGCTGTATTGTTATATGTTATATAAGTTTAATTATTTATTTATTCAAACATTTTAACAGTGATTACTGAAAATAACTGGTGGGTATATGACGAAATAGTTCTTAAAAAAAGAAAGAAGTCTGACAAGAAAGACAAATAACGGACAAACCATTGTTACCCAACCCTTCCAAACCTCACCCCTCTTTGAGATGGGATATAAAAGAGGCAACCTTGGCCTTTGTGGTTCAGTTTGGTTGAGGATTCGGGACTGTGCAAGAAGCAAAGAAGTCGTTCAAGATGAATGTTCTTCATTTTGAACTTAGCAGAATGGGATTTTCAAGTCTGTGCGTCAGCTTTTTCGGACATTCGGACAGACCAAGGCCTCCCTGATCTTCGTAGGAAGGTAAGCTAAATACTGAATTACTTTATACTTTTTATGTTAATTGAATGGAAAGCAAAGTATCTTTTAGATATATAATCGTTTTACATATTGTTGATGTTTATATTCATTTGGTTGTTAACATTGAAGAATAAACAGACTTAATTTCTTTCTTTCTGGAATAACATTTAAAATTTATGATTGTAAATTGTAATTTACACAAAATACTACGTGACACAAAATAGAAATCTAAAATGAATATTGAAACGTTCTTAATACGCTAATAGAATATTTAATAATAGCTATGAGTTAATAATATGTATGGTGAGGAATATTTTTTTGTATCAATTTCAAAAGCGAAGGTTCTTATAAATCTAATTATAAAACTAAATAAGGTATGTGCTCCGCAGGTTGACGATTCGAACTGAGTTACATGTTTTAACTGATTATTCGTTTCGTTTTTAATATCTTCCAAAATACAATTTAACATAAGCTTTCGTATGGAAAAGAGAATGATTTAAGGCATTTGCGTATACTTCGGTCATCATTTCATCTAAAAATGAATGTATCAACAAACCGATTGATCACCGAATCTGTATCTGTTCCGCAGTTTGTCGCTTCGACTTGAATTACATGCTTTAACTGATTATCCGTTTCATTTTTAATATTTTCCAAAATAAAAGCCTCTGTGGACTTTATTGTGGAAAAGAGAATTCAATTATGGGTTATGAGTAGATTTCGATAATCATTTCATCAAGAAATAAAAGTTTCAAATAACATTTCGAAGTGTACAAGGGCGGATCCTGGATTTTTTTCTGGGGGGGCACAACGGCAGACGGGCAAAAATATCCACAATAACTTAGAAATAAACTTATTGTATTTATAGAAAGGTTTCATAGGTTTATTAAAATATATAAACAATAGTTTCACTCGTGTTCTTTCTGTAATTTTATTCATATATTTTAACAACTATGATCATGTGATTTGCCTATACATATGTACTGTGATGGATTCTCCACAGTACACATAAAACTGCCTGGAGGGCACGTGCACCCACCCCTAAATCCGCCCTTGGAACTTGGAAGTGTAGATGATATGTGTTTGTTGAAGCATTCATTTCTAGATTAAATTATTACCGAAGGAAACATATTTCCCATAATTACATTATCTTTTCCATACTAAATCTCTCGATTACATGTATTTTAGGGAAATATAAAAGGAAACGAATGAAAAGTGAAAACTTGTTATGACTCAACTCGAAGTGACAACCGCTCTTAAAATAAAAATAATTACCCTAAAATAAAAAACGTTGATAAATGCAGAGGGCTCAAGGTAAAATCGGATAAAAGGAAGAATATTGATAATAATGAAAACGGGGGTAGTTTTGGTGATGTTGTGGGAGAGAATAACTTTGAACATGTAGAGAAGATTAAGTGATTCGGGAATATGATAACGAGAAAAAAGGTCCGGCAAAATGCAAGAAATAGTTGCTGTTTTTTGGTCTCAGTTTTACTAAACTCGAGCCTTTTGTCCCGAAATTTATGAAATTGTCATCTTTCCTTCTTTTTGGGTATGAATCGTGGCCGTTAGGATTGAAGGTTGAACAACGTTTAAAAGTATTCGAAAATTAAGTATTGCAGGTATTCGGTCCGAAAAAATATAGCATAGCCGTCATTGTAGAGCGTTTATTTGTTCATTTAACGTCACTTTATGCTGCTATGGCTAATCGGACGATGCTACAGTGGGAGCTCTAAATTTTGCCTATCCAGGTTTAATTAGGATAGGGATTTTTAACGAGTACCTAACATCGTACAGGCTCGGAACCCCCGTTTAACGTCCCTTCCGAAGGACGGCGTAACTAAGGATTTTTTACTCCCTCATTGTAGAGCGTTTAAGGTTAATATGATTGAATTAATTGCCTCGACGATGAGATCGGCTTGTAAAGTTGCTGAGTTAACTAAAGAACAAACTTCGTGGATGATTATTTGCTAGCAGAGGTTGGTGGCATTGGGTTTACTTCATTCTAATATTCATAACTTGTTCTTGGTGCCAGGACACCTAATTTTTGTGAAAGTATACATTCACTATTAAAATATAATTAACTTGGAAGTTAAATAGAACAAAAATGAATCAATACTTTGTGCATGCAAAGTCCTATTTTTTGGAGGGCGTCTGTTTCATTATCATTTCATAAAAATTAGAAGTACAACTCTAGAATAGCGTTATCAGTTATGAGGTTTATTTATATATATATATATATATATATATATATATATATATATATATATATATATATATATATATATATATATATATATACTGGGTATATATATTTATATATATAAATACATAATATATACACACTATATATATATATATATATATATATATATATATATATATATATATATATATATATATATATATATACACACACTGGGTAATCTATGAACTTATAGCAGATATTCACAAATATGGTTATAACAATATTTTTTTCATTGCGATAATATAGTCTTATTATCTTCCAAATCTATGAAAAAATATTTATTTTCTATGAAGATCCAAGAATGACCCACTGTTTCCCTTTTGTATTTGACAATATGTATTAATATAAATAAATATTATAAATAATATATAAATATCATTAATTACCAAACTTGTTAAAAAAAATGAAGTTGATTGGATTTGATGAATTTTAATCTGAATTAAAATTTAATTAAGCAGAAGACTAGATATAATTATAAAATAATTTTTTTGAGAATTTAGAGCTTTTTTTGGATCCAAATGAATTATCGTATATGTTGCATTAGGTACATTAAACTTTGGTTTAGTGTTCTTTTGTAAACACGGTAAAATATTTTCTTGTTTTTGTTGAAATAATATAATTTTATAATTCCTATAAATGAAATAATATTTAATTTTCAGCTCATAATGAATCATGAAAGATACTCTTTATTTTTTTATATATTTGGCAAGGACTTTTTGCCAAAGATTTTGCTGTTTAATAAACAATTGTTAGTATTGTTTATTAATTCAGCATTTGGTCGAATGATTACATAAAAATTATTAGATATACATAAATTTTAATCTGGATTAAAAATAATTAAGCAGAAAGATGGCTATTATTAATTTTTTTTTTTATAATTCAGATAAATAGATTTATTAAATATAAACACTGTATAATCATCAGACATAGACAAGACACTTCACACAAATAACAGATCCAGTTTACTACAAACCTACGCTTACTGAGACAGAGCACAATGGCTGTTATTACACAGATGCCATAGAGCACAGCCAACATGATCTCAACTGTCACTATAGTGTTGTCTGTCTATAATACAATATAGATGATACACAGAAGAGGAATTACTTCAACATAATACTCAGTGACAAAAATATAAGACTAGTTTATGAAAAAAGGAAATATGGTAAAATATTTAATATAAAATATTTTGATTGATATAAAATAATGTCATTATTTTACCAATATATGAAATCTTATTTACTTTTCAGGGTAAAAAGAATCGAAACAACACACTTTAATATCGTACTGCGTTTGAAAAGTTTACCTAACATTTAAATAATTAGCAAGATGTACTTTTTTGTTGTTAGTTTGGATGAATTTTAAATCTGAGACAGTAAATTATAAATGAGCAGACTAGCTACTATTTTATAAAAAGTGTTTAGAATTGTTTTATATAAAATTTTTCATCTTCGATCATTCTCAAATAAAATGTGTGACATTTTATAGCAAGTATATCAATGTTTAAGAATACCTCAACCTAGTACATCAGATATAAGATAGATTAAAAAAAAAATGGTAAAATATATTATTTTTTTTTTTAATTTTAATAAAACATCATTATTACCAATATCATACAAAAAATTCTTATTTTTAGGATACAAAAAATCAAGAATGACAGAATTTCTTCTTATATTATATTTTATCAAATCCTTAAGCATATTTTGTTAAACATTAAAAATAACATCCTGAATTTATAGTATTGTATTGTATAGAGGTTAATTGCTCTGTAATGAAAATGAAGGAATGAGATGAGATGAGGATGATGGGATGATTCATTTCCCAAAATGAAAATGATGGGATTGACTGAACTTTTGTTTGGATTAAAAAATAATTAAGCAGAAGGATGTATAATAGTGAGAAAACAGTTCATCAATCACATTCTATCTAGGCACACTAAACTCCGTCTGTACAGAACTTCGATTCGTCCTATCCTGTTTATATAGATTGGAAACTTGGGTCCTGATAAAAGAAAATGAACAAGTCCTCCTTACCTTGGCGGAGTGTTGGTTGATTGAATTTGGAGAAGGGTTCATTAACCAAGAATTATACCAGTTATTCATTCAAGTGAGTAAATTAAAACCTTTTTCCAGTCATATATTATTTTTCTTTACTTAAAAACGTTTCAACAATACTATGTCATTCTCAATTTACATTATTTATAAGTCCTTTAACGTTATTTAATTTTAAAAATATTCTCAAAATTTTTTTATAAATTTGTACATTTTCAACCTTTTTGGTTGATTGTCATATAATTTAAAAATTTCTTACAAAGCTTAGAGTTACAGTGTACTCCATGGTACACTTTGTACACCATGGAGTACACTGTAACTCTAAGCTTTGTAAGAATTTTTTAAATTATATGACAATCAACCAAAAATGTTGAAAACGTACAAATTTATAAAAAATTTTAGAGAATAATTTTAAAATTAAATGACATTAAAGGACTTATAAATAATGTAAATTGAGAATGACATAGTATTGTTGAAACGTTTTTAAATAAAGAAAAATAATATATGACTGGAAAAAGGTTTTAATTTACTCACTTGAATGATTGACTAAGAAAGATATACTCCAGTTACAAAAACAAGATAATTAAAATATACCAGTTATTTACAGAGCCTGGCATAGTCAAGATTTTAAAATTAGGCAGTTTGTGATATGGATTTGGTATGGATGGAAGAAAATGAAATAACAATGAGATTGCTTATAGAGCCACTTCATGGAACGAGAAAAAGAGATAGGACTAAGCTAAGGCGGATCGTCAGAGTAATAACTAACTTGAGAAATATCCTTGGTATCAGGAATTCAATGAGAAGTGGTTGGGATCATGACGATTGGGATTGGCGGTTAGCGGAGGCAAGGGACCATTCATCGGGTTATAGCACTGCAATGACAATGATAATAATTATTATTTTCAAATAAAATTTGTTACATTTTATAGAAAGTATATCAATGTTAAAGAATAACCAACTTGGTACTTTGAATATAAGATGAAAAAAAAAGAAGGTAAAATATACTCTTTTTTTCATTGATTCAATATAGCAACATTATTAGCAATATCATTCAAAAAATTATTATTTTTAGGATATAAAGAATCAAGAATGACAGAATTACTTCTCATATTATATTTAAAAAGTGGAGTTTTCTACAAATGCTATTATCAAATCCATAAGCATGTTATGTTAAAGATTAAAAATACCTACATAATCCTGAATTTATGATTGATATATCTGAAAGATTGATATTAAGAATCAAGAATGACACACTTTCTTCCCCAATTATATTTGGCAACAGCTGTTATCCAATATTTATTTTATCAATTGATTTGACTAACTGAATTGTATACCAAACTAAAAAATTATGAAGCAAACCAGTGCCAAGTTTTTATTATTTTTTTTTTTACTGAATGTTTGAAATTTTCATTTTTACAAATTATGCTCTAATTTACCATAATGAAATTTGTGACATTTTTTGATAGATACTTCAAATATAAAGAAGAGTTTTTAAAAAAAAAAAAAGGTTTTGATTTAAATAATATAATGTCTTTATTATATTCTCTATTATCATATCCAACAGAAGAATCGTTGTTATTAATTTTTTTTTTTAGTATTAGAAAATTTTTGACTATATAAATTATACGTCAATTTACAAATGATTTATGGGATGTATAATAATTGGTAGATGCAAATAGAAATATAATAAAGATACATATAGAAAGACAATAATTCTAAGCCTTAGAAGAGTATATGGCTCAACCAAAGAAGGAAATCAATCCGTATAAAAAAGAATCAAGAACTTAAGGACCTAAATGGAGATCTTGATATAATGTCTTGTATCAATAAAGCAAGATTAGGATGGTTGGGCGAGTCTAGACTACTATGGCTGGATGATGTGGAAAATCTTAAGCTTCTCGTTGTGAGATCATGTAGAAGAGTTGTGGAAGGTCAAGGTTCTTCATAGACCATAGGATCTTGTGGAAAAAAAAAAAATAATAGTCCGTATGTCAAATATAAGACTAGTTTATAAACAACCAAAAAAAAGGTATAATACTTTCTGGTTTTCATTTCTTTAATATAAAGATATTATTTTGCCTACATATGAAAACATATTTATTTTCAGAATATAAAAAATCAAGAACCGTACACTTTCATCTCTCCTATAATATTTTAAAAAATGTGCTAATTATGGAGCAAAATGTAATTTCTTTTGTTAAGCTTGCATTACTATGAATTAAATGAAATTTAATCTGGGATCAACAACTAAATAATAACGAAGAAGACCAGTTTCTATTTTATAAAAAAGAGTACTTAGAAATTTTTTTGCATATACAATATTTATTGTTTTATCATTGTCAAATCATCGATGGACGCTCCTTTCAGGCAATTAAGAAGGCATTTTTAGTATTGGTGGGATTGTTTTCATTTATTTAATGTAATATAATTAAAACAATCAAATACAAACAATTATTAATTTCAGGATAAAAAGATTCAAGAATGACTGAATTTCTTCTCATGTTATTTTTAAGAAGAGCAGTTTGTTAAAAAAATTATAAATTATCAAGTTTGTAAGCACTTTTTATTAACTCAACAGTTATTATTATGATTATATGATGATTATTGGATTAAATCAATTTTAATCTAGATTTAAACATAATTAAACAGAAAGATGGTTATTATTAAAAATTTGCTTTCCTTTTAATTTAGATAGACATCAAGAATCATGAATGATACAATTTTTCTCCTACTATATTTGGCAGCAGCTGTTTGTCAAAATTTGGATGAATTCAATGAATTTTAACATGGGCTAAAAATGAGCAGACCAGTGTCAAGTTTTAAAATTATTTTTTTTTTACTGAATATTTTGAGTTTTTGACTTTATCAATGATGCTCGTATTTTTCTAATATTGAAATGTATGACATTTTTTGCTAGGTACATCGAACAAAAGGGAGAGTTAAAAAAAAAATTGGTAAAATATTTTATTTTAATGCAATTGGGAAAAAGCACAATGCAAAGCCTTATGTTTCAAAAAATACACCTACTTACCAGTCGAGTTGGGCTAATAAACCCAAACCCTGGGCTGTTGATCGTTGGGATGTATTGCACCTTTTTCTTCGAGATGCGATTCACATAACTCCTTTTTGATTTTGGTGTTTTGATAATGCCTGAATAGGCGAAACGTCGACTGGTAAGTAGGTGTATTTTTTGAAACATAAGGCTTTGCATTGTGGTTTTTCCCAATTGCATTATAATAAATAATAGTGTTTCTTTTGAGTTTTTGGCTCTATTTTAGTAAAATATTTTATTGTTTAAATTTAAATAATATAATTTTGTTATTATATTCTCCATTATTATATATATTTTTTTGCAGGGTATAAAGATTCAAGAATGGAATTTTTTTTCTATTATTAGATTTGATAAATTTTGGTTACCATTGATTTTTTAATTAAAAGAATTGTAAAAGTTTCTTGAAAAACCTGCATTTATAAGAATAATATTGCTTGATAATTTGATTTGTTTAACTGAAATTCAATCTGGGCTAAAAAATAATTAAGCAGACCAGTGCTAGGTTTTTAAAAATTGCTTACAGAGTACTTCACTATTTGTTGGCTATATAAAGGTCCTTTTTAAATGAATTTCTGATATTTTATACTATATACATCATAAAGAGTTTTAAAAAATGGTAAAATATGTTGTTTTCATTGTTATAATATAGTTATGCTATTATCATCATTTATGAAAAAAAAAATTATTTTCAGGGTATTAACATCAAACAATTAAAAATTAATTTTTTGAAAATTTAGAACTTTTTAGGCTATATTCCACGATTTGCAAACAACATATAGGATATATTACACTTTTAAAAACGTGGTAATATACTTTCTTCCTTGATGTAATATAATTATATTAATCCTATCTATATAAAATATTTATTTTCAGATTATAGTGAACTATGAATGACATACTTCTTTTTCCTAATATATTCAACAGGTCCTGTTTGCCAACTATTTAATTAATTAACAAGGTGGCCAGTATTTTTGAGAAAAGAAAGCAAATAATAAATTAGCGGACCAGTTTCTAATTTATAAAAAAGAGTGTTTAGGTTTTTTTTCATATACAGTTTATGACATTATATAAAAAGTACATGCTTAAGATTAAACAAATTGGTACATCGAAACTTGGACCCTGGCAAAAGCAAATGTTAAAAAAAATTTGGTATGGATGGGAGAAAACTAAATAGCAAAGAGATTGCTTACAGAGGCACTTTATGGCACCAGAAAAAGAGGCAGGCCTAAGCTAAGATGGATTGACGAAGTAGTGACTGACTTCAGGAATTTCCTTGGTATCAAGAATTGGATAAGGAGTGATTGGGATTGTGACGAGTGGCAGAGACGGTTGGTGGAGACCAGGACACATCACCAGACTTCCAGGAAAAAGTCTTGGAAAACCTAGGTAGCTGTGGAACCAATAACTCAGATACCTATGACGGACCATTGTGGATGTATCTTAAAATTGCTATAATCTCAACAGCAGAAGTATTGAGGTACATGTTTAAGCCCAAGAGAAGCGAATGGTTTGAATTGTGAGTTGGTTTTGTTATTTAGTTTGAATTTTGAGCGATTGAGTTTGAATAGTTTGAAAGAGAAGATTGGTTTAATGATGATTGTATGGAAGTCACCAGGAAAAAAAACGAGGCATAGCAGTTAATGATACAAAAAAAGAGAACAAGAAGAGCGGAGAAGGTATACGAAAGAAGTAGAATAAAGGGAAAAGTAGGTATATTGACATAAAAAGAGAGTACACTATTAATGTCTTATTGGAAATACAAAGTTCATGCCAGCAAAAGAAGTCGAAGGATTTTTATAAAAATGTAAGGCCCAGGATCAGATGTCATATCTGATGAGTTGCCGAAGAAAACGGGGGATGGAATCAATAAGCAACAAATAATGGTAATCAACGCAATATGAGAGGAGCAAGATATTCCAGATATGTGAAAGACTAGTACAGTGTGCCTGATTCATAAAAAAGGTGATCAACTTGAGTGCTCAAACTATTGAAGAATATCTCTGCTAAACATGGGATGTAAGGTCTTATTCAACATTATATTTGTTAGAATCCTACCGTATGTTGAAAGTAAAATAGGGAAGTATCAATGTGGATTCATGCGGGGCAAGTTGACCGGTGACCATATATTTCAAATGATGCAAATAATTGAGTAGAAAATAAAAGTTCATCATTTGTTCCTTGATTTTAAGTCAGCTAATGATAAGAAGGTGAAGAGAAAAAAAATGTCTACTGCTATGGAAGAACTTGGCATACCTCAAAAGCTGACTTTTTTAAGGTAATTTTTAATGGAGGCCTTGTTAAGATCACCATGAATAGTACATGTTGCTGAAATAAAATTAAGTCAGAATTATCAGAGCTGTTAAAGACTAAAGTGGTTTGCGACAAGGTGATGCTCTGTCATGCCTGTTATTTAATGTATCATGGGAGAAAGCCATCAGAGACTCAGAAGTGGACATGAGTGGCCACATCTTTTATGATAGCAGTCAAATCCTCTTCTATGCCATTGATATCGACGTTACAAGGAGTACCAAGAGTGAATTGAAGTATGGGACTTATTATAAATGTTGCCAAAACTAAGTATATGCGAATAAATGCAAGGAGGAATAGTTTCTCTTTTTTAATTATTGATAATTAAACCTTTGAAAGAGTTGATAGATTTGTTTACTTGAGTTCCTACATAAACAATTACCACGATATGGAGCAACAAGATATTGGTAGAAGAATATTAGCTACCAACAGATGATTTCAAAAATATTGCTTACAAAAATGTTTCAAATCTAAACTGATTTGAAAAAGTATAAATTCTAGTGCTGACCATCAGTTCTGAGAACATTGTACTGAGGAAAAAAGATAAACAGCGCATATATGCTTTGAAAGGAGGATCCTCAGAAAAATTTATGGTCCAGGGATGAGGAGGAATGAAGAATCTGGCATAACCATGAACTAAATTCTTTCATTAAGGAAATTCCTGGAGTTAAATTCATAAAAATTAGGATGGGCTGAGCAAACAGTGAGGATTGATGAATGTGAGATGCCATGATCCCTGCAGTGCAAGCCCCTTGGTTTACGCCAAGGCCAAAAACTAGATGGAGACATCAGGTGGACAGAGACGCCACAGCTATAAGTGCGCCTAATTGGAGGGAAAGGTTACAAGGCAGAGAGTAGAGGAAGAATTGCTTGGAGGAATCCAAGTCTAGGGATGGGCTATAGTGCCGAAGTAAGTAAAGTATGGGTCACATAATTGTAGTCTAAATGATCATTTTGGTGCTCTGGTTTAGTATCATATTTTCTTCAATTATTAACGATTACATTCTTCCTGTTTTTCTTTCTAACCTGTAAGATATCTTATTTTATTTGATATTATATCATTTAAAGGAATAACAAAAGTATGATTCAGAAAGATGACTCATGTTACCTGTCATACTCTTCGTAGATGGACACAAATCGCATTTGTCTTACCAATGCAGCCAGTTCTGTGATGAGAAAGGCATCGTACTTATACCACTCTTTCCAAATGCTACTCATTTGCTGCAACCACTTGACGTGGCCGTTTTTAAACCTTTAAAGGTGGCTTGGAGGAAGCGAGTGCACATGTGGCGGATTGAAAAAATTCAAAGCGAGGAGGGGCACGCTTTAAAGAAGAAAGACTTCGCCAAATTACTTAAGGAGGTGATGGAAGAAAGCTTAACCCCTTCCATACTAGTGAATGGTTTCCGCAAATGTGGCCTTGTTCCCTGGAACCCCGAAGCAGTTACGATCCCTGGGAAAGCTATTGAGAAGAAGGACAACACTGAAAGAATTTTGTTCTTAAAGAGAGGCTTACATTTTCTAAATGAATCAGTACCTGCTGACACCTTGATTGCATTTCAATCTACAATTGGTGATTGGTCCGGTGACACCACTGATAAGTCATTGTTCAACTTATGGCACAGTACCAAAACTGAAGTAGAAGCCCTCCAAAAGGAAGATAGTGATCTAACGCACGAGGATCGGACAGCATCTCCACTTACAGCTGACTTCAACTTTCCAGCACCGATTTCTGACTTAGCAACTGCGGACATGGAGCTTGTACATGAACTACCAGGACCATCATCTAGCACAGCTGACTTCAACATTCCAGCACCGATTTCCGACTTAGCCACTGCGGACATGGAACTTGTACATGAACTACCAGGACCCTCATCTACTAGCACTGTGTGCTAGTGAGCAAGGATACAAAAAGGAAGCCAAAGGAAAAATTGCCCACCGTAGCTTTTGGAGAAGATTATGTGATCTACTTGAAACGGAAAATGGAAAAGAAGGAGAATCTCGCAAAGCAGAAGTTAGAGCGAGCCAAGGAAAGGAAACGGAAGAAGGCGGAAAAAGATGCACTGATGGAACAGAAAAAATTGGAAAGAGAAGATCGAAAGCGCCGCAAGTTTTAAGACACCCAAGCCAAAAAAAACAGAAGAAAGCTTTGTTATTCTTCTGATTCTTCTGACTCAAGTGTTAAAGTCTCATCGGCAGAAAGCGACATTGACGATGAAGAAACGGATGAGGATGATAGTGACAGCAAACTTATCCCTCCGAAAAAAGTGAACGGCGAATTCGTCATCGTTCGTTATGACGGCAGGTTCTATTCCGGCAAAGTTCTTACGGCGCTTCCTTTAGTCGCTTCAATTTCTGCCATGGCGAGAGTGGGGAGGCTATGGAAATGGCCAGTTCGGCCCGACGTTTGTGAATACGAGTGGAAAAACGTCATCACTACCATAAAGGAGCTTCAGAAAACAAGCAAAACGCGAGACCTCTTTAATGTGCCTGAAATGAAACACTTTCAAGACTAGACTTATTTAAAATAATTAAATGAATTTCTTATGAAGCATTCTATAAGGCTTATTTTTATTTAGAACACAGAATATAGCATTGAAACTGGGTGGGCAACTACTAGTGAGAAAGTGGCCATCTACTAATTTTTCACTTATCTCAAGTGGCCATCTACTAGATTTGTATTTTTTTTTTTTAATTTTTTTTTCTGCTTGAATTTTTTAAACTGGAGTAATCTGTTGATTGATCTTAATAAATTCGAGTTTAAGTTATCGCAAAACGCCTTCACCGAGTGCATAGACCGATTAACAACACAGACAGTGTTTAAAAACAAAAACTACTGCATTAAATGGCCATCTACTGGCACGGCTACCTTAGGTTAAGGTTGTGTTGTAATGATCAGGGTGACGGTCAGAAAAAATTCTCTTTAATAAGAAGAACTGCTTATTTTAAAGCCGACATTTCGACCCACATTGCAGCCCTTCTTCAGGGCTATTAATGTGGTCAAAAGTTGACAGTTGGCTTATGTCCTATCAAGAATTCAGCCTTTGTCGTATACATAAGGTCAACTAATATTATTCAACAGTTATGTTGTAATGTATAAATCTTTTCAGTTTTATTTTATATAATTGTTTAAAAGTTTATATTGAAATTGTTTATCATATTCAAACATCTCATTTAAAATAAAATTGCTAATTTTGGTTAAATTAAATGTATACTGATTAATAAAGCAAAAGATCGATCAAGTGCAGATGGGAGACAGAGTGGAGAGGATGTAAAAGTGGTGAGGGAAGAAGAAAGTTGGATAAAGAGTCTTCATAAGCTGGATGTAGAACAAGAAGCCTTTTTCTCCTTTGTAGAACTACTATACAGTTGGTAGCCTTTGTCTTAGAAAAGGAAATAGGAGCTTTTGTTATATTGATTTGGGTGCTTTAGCACAGGTTCTGTGAAACTTTATATTTAGCTCATGGCGGATTATTTCCCTTCAGTTATATTTTTATAAGTTTCATTAGTGCTTTGTTTTTAGGAGTGTAAATTTATATATATATATATATATATATATATATCTAATACTGAGAACATTTTATGTGTATATGCCAACTGATTGGGTAAAACCCATATTATATTACTGTGTCCGAATGCAAATTCTTTGTTTAATTTGTTTCATCGAGTTTTCGTACTTAAACTAATTGAACATAGAATTTAAGGAGGGAATATATTTTTATAGTGGCGCTCGAACTCCAAGTTTAATTTTCATTTATTTGAATTAGAATATTTCATTGTTATGTTTTCGTGGAAAAATGTTTTTTCAAGGTTAAGAATTAAAAAGTAATATAACAAACACTTTGCAGTCCTATATTTTAGCCTTGGGAACAGCCTGATCAGAGCCTCATCATCAGCTTGACTGAGCACTTGGTATATTTTTCTTGAACTTATGCCTCATTGAAAAAGCTGTACTGTTTTCACTATACCCTTGAGAGCAATATTAAATAGAAGTATCAAGAGGTATCACCATGCCTAACACTTAAATTTACTGTAAAAGGTTTGCCTAGCTTCCCATTTACTTACACTCTAGTTACGCTTTCTCTTAATGTGCATGCTATAAGTTAACTTCAGTGTGATGCATGTCTGTTTCAGTTCAGATGCTGTTCAGTTTCAAATCCATGAAAAGCCTCCATGTGAAATAATTGAATTCAAACTTAAACATTTTAAGTTCTTTCAATCATTTATTTTAAGGAAAAAAGCTATACTCTTCCAGTTTTCAAAGGTTTGCCAGTAGTATATATCTTTTCTTATGTCCTAAAACCTCTTCATTAGTTGTTGCATCATGGTACTTTTTTCTGTTTCGTCTATTATCTCTACTAGCAAAGATGCTAGACAGAACAGAATATAATGTTTTTTATGTTTTCCTTCCTAACTGTCTCTTCAAATTCCACAAATTTGTAATACTTTTTTTGTTTTCCCCCTTACGATGTTGGTCTGTTGAATGAGATGTAGCCTGTCTTAGATGATTCTATTTCACACCCATACTTCTTCTTTTGGAATGTTCCTTTTTTTTTACATTTATAATTTTTTATTTTATATATTTTATTTTTTAAATTTATCAATGGAAAGCATACCTTATTATTTTCATTTCTTTTAGCAAAGTAATCTGTTGTATATTTATTATTAAAATATTCATGATTTTTTGTTACAACTACAATAAAATGATCTAAATTGATGTCTAATACCCTAAAAGACCTCTCATCATTAACAATATTAAAATGCATTCATCATGTATTAGTTCGACTGTGTTGTCAAGTTCTTTGCTGATGTTTCACTGGCCACACTGCTACCTTCCCTCTCAGATTAAGCCCTGAGGAAGCTAGCAGTATGGCCAACGAAACTTTGGCAAAGAACTTGATGATATGGTCGAAACCAGAAAAAATATGTGATGAATGGATTAAAAATATAGCCTGTGGTAATTTAGGAAAGTATTTAATATAAAATTGCTTACAAGAAATAATAATGTGATCTATCTCTTGTGCAGCTCATTTTTACATATGGAGTTTACTTGTGCTTTACTTTATAGGTAGAAACAGACTCATCGCTACTAACTATTTTAATATAACAAAACTAACCATTCATTTTATGTTATCATTTGTTTTCACATGCAGGTTATTAGCTGATAGTAGGAGAAAATACTGGTTCTTTACCAATCTGAGCTTTAAAATCTCTCAAAACTATTTTCACATTAAAATGATGGTAAGCAGCTATACTCCTTCATAAATCCTCTTTGAAAAGACCTTTTGATTATCTACTGTTTCTTCTGTTGGGGCTTGCACATTTATTAGATTAATATTAAACATTTTAAATCTTCATAGCTCTTTGTTTATAGGTTAGAGATTTTTCGTTTAAAAAAAGAATAGGAATGTACTTCCTGACGGAATTAAGAAGGAATTGGTAATAAGTTTGTAGATCCCAATTACTTGATAAGTCTAATTTGTTTGAAATACAAAAACTTATCTTATTAGGAAAAATAAAATTTAAATAAATTTTATTACACTTTATAATAATAAATCTTATTACACTTTATAAACATAAAGTACTAATCAGGCTTGTTTTTTTACATAGGACAAATCACCTCCCTCACAAATGTTCTGCTAGAAACAGTACCAACAGTCTCTACCATGGTCTGAAGACCAAGACCCTTCATGGGTTTAGTGGTACAGGTTGCTATTTCTTCTTTCTTTTTTTTTTATATCAGCTATTATTTGTAACATAATAATATCTTACTTCTTGTACTTGCTCTGATTTTCATTAAAAAGAATAACAATATTTGACTATAAAGGTTCATGTAATATTTGTACAATTCATGAAAATATTATCTTACAACATAAACAACTTAACTTTTCGTTTCCCCTAAAAGCTTTCATTTGTCATTGTGGAATGTCTTACTTTAATTACTTAATTAAGTTGCTAATGAAAATCAAACCATGTTTGAGATAAATAGAGAGGTAATAATTTTAGTGCTGACTTGTTTTGGTTTTTAATTAGCTTCATAGAATGAGGCTGTGATCAGAATGCTCAAAATAATTAAATTGCGTGATCTATTATTTCAGTGATACAATTTGTCTAAATAAAGCATCTGGATTGATAAGAATATTAATATTTAATTAAAAAGGTAGTTTAATAGTTGTACAAATTGTGCCAACTTTCAAGCTTTTTCTCCTTTCCAATCACCTTGATGGTCATCGACGTTTGATTTACTGACTTTGAGTTTCCCTGCCAGTTCTCGAACAGTTGTTCTGGGATTTTCTTCCACCCAAGCTTGGAGAACATCTTTGTAAAGGTTAGAACTTCTTCTACAGCCTTCTTTCTCTTCAAAATTCAATTCCTCTTCAAGTCTCTGGAACCACCATTGAAAAGTATACTCACTTATACTACCTTTCTCACAGACTTCATTGATACAGGAATTATGGGAAAGCCATGCTTTGACATCTAAGTAAAGACTGAATTACGTTCAAGTAGCAAAATGTTACAGAGGTAAATAAACATTTTTATTTGAAAGATGATTAAAAAGTGTTTACATTTATAAAAGTCAAAAGTCCAACAAGGTTAAACAGTTTACTATTTGTATCATAATATTACTTTGCTATTATTCTTATCTATGAAAAACATTTATTTCCAGGATGTAATAGTTCAAGAATAGCACACTATTATTTGTTCTCATATTATATTTGACAGGGACCGCTTTCCAAGAACTTCATTAATTAATGAAACACTAAATAGCAATTAGAAATCTGCACTTTTAGACACGATTACATGCAATTGACTTGATGTACTGAATCTTAACCTGTAATAAAAAAAAGAATTAAGCAGACGAGTAAAAAGTGTCAATTGTAGAGTCAATGTTAAAAGGGTAAAATATTTTCTCATGTTTATTTGTATTAAAAAAAAAAAAATGTTTTTATCTTTACAAAAAGTATTTATTTTCATGATATAAAAATCTAGAATTATATAATTTTTCTAGTAAAAGTTATTTTCCTCCTAGGGTGTTTTTTAAACATTTTATTAACTAACATTTTTTAACACAGGTGTTTTACACCTATAGTTGTGGGCATGCTCATAGGAAATTGATTGGATAAACTGAATTTTAATCTTGATTGAAAATAATCAAGTTGATCCGTTTCGAGTTACTATGGAAAGGGTTTAGATAATTTCCTACAAAAATTTTACAACCATTGTCGATTGTAATGCTCAACATTTCATAGACAATACATCAACATGTATGTATGTAAAATGTGAGAAAAGTTTTTTAAAAAAATAATATGATAAAATATGTTCTTGTTTTCTTCATTGGTATAATGTAGTATCATTATTCTATCAATCTATGAAATACATTTTTCGCAGGACTTAAAATATCAAGAAAGATTCTCTTTCTCCTCATATCATATATATTTGACGATGGCTGTTAAAGAAAAGAATCGGAAACATTTGTTTTTCAATTCTTTTCTTTTAGAATTTTTTTTTGTGTTTATTGATTTAATATAATTTTTTTTTACCTTTCTTGTTTCTCGTATAACAGGAATTTCACATGAGCTGTTCTCCAAAGATTTTTTCAACAATAATAAGATCTATGTTTATATGGATTAAAAAATAATCAAACAGATCAGTGCCCAGTTCTAAATTATTTTTTTTAGAATTGAAAATTACGTTTTTTGATATAAAATATGAAAATAAATTAATATCACCATTTTCCAAATGAAACATGTAAATTCCAAATGAATACACGCTAAATGTAACATAAGACAAATTAGAAAAAAAAAAAAGTAAAATATTCTCTTAATTTCATTCACTTTTATTATTCACGTTATATCGTTATAACGTTATATCACGAAAATAAAAAATGTTTATTTTCAGGATATAAAAATTCAAGAATTATGCACTTCTTTCTAGTATAATATTTGAAAAGGACTATGTTCCTAAGATTTTATTTATTAACAAATGTATAATCAAGGCTTCAGGCTACCAAAATGTGGTTTCTTAGAAAGGTGGAAGGGAAGACCAAAAGAGATTGAGTGCGTAATAAAACAATGACACATCACACATCTCGACACAGTTCCAGTAACTGAACTATTAGAGCGGAACTGGCTCAGATGGTTTGGAGATCTGTTACATATGGAGCCATGCCGCACAGCAAAATGTGCATACAATGTAAGAGTAAAGGGCAAGAGCGGGAGAGGAAAACCAAGACTAAAGTGGGAGGATGGAATGAAGGAGGCTTTCAGGAAAAGAGTAATGGATTGGAATAGAAGAAATGTGCTGGTACAGAACAGAACTGGATCAAGCTCTATAAAGGATCTCCTCACACTGCTTAGGCGGTAGAAGAGGATAAAAGATTATGATGATGACAAATGTATAAATGGCTATTTTAAGCCTGTACTTATAACTAATACTTCATTAAGCCAAATGTGGTTAAAAAAATAATTGTGCTTACAAGTGCAAATTTTCTTTAGATAATTTATGGAGTTTCATAAGTTTATAAATGATATCACTATTTTCTAATAAATTTGTGACATTTATTTACAAATGAACAAAAAAGACTACTTCAAAAATATATATGATTAAATATTTTTCTTATTTTCATTAATCTAATGTATTTACATTTATAGATATGATTATATGCTATTGACTGGATTACCTGAATTTTAATCTGGACTACAAAAAAGATTAAGCAGACAAATAACTGATGTAACTTTTTTAGATGTAAAATATACAGCAAGAACTACATAAAGAATGCTGATATTGTTGTTGAATATTTTACAGGTTTATTTTCCATCTGCATTTTTGGGAATGATTATATTTTTTTGATTGATGTATATAACGTATTTCTTCTTTCTATTGAATTAAACCTAATATTTAGGTGAGATATATAATTTAACATATATTTATTTTCAATATACTCCACCATTTAGATATATTTTTTAAAGAGAATACATTTCATTGAAATTTGAATTAATAATAATAGAAAAAAGTAAAGTGGATAAAAAAAAATTATTCCAAATAATATAATTTTATTAAAACAGATAATTTTAATATAGTCAAATATTATATATGTTATGATTGAAATAGTAATTTGGAAATATTTTGATTAACTTTTAAAATAAATAGGTTTTCATATTTCACAAATAATGTTTACAAAATATCTACAGCTTGTCTTAAATTATTCAGAAGGCATTGTGGTAACATTGAATTGCTAGATTCTAGTTGAGTCATCTGAGTTGATGTTTTATATTAAAGTTCAAAAATGATGACTTGTATGTGATGGAGAAAACGGTATGATACTTATTTTCAGGTTATGGCTGCCATTTATCTTTTATTAATACAATGCTTAAATGTTTATTATTGTGCTGCACCTCAGTTACAGGTCTTGGCCTCCTCACAGTCACGTCTTGTACTGGTGCTATCCAGTTCCTAACTCTCGCGATGTTGCAAGCACCACCTGCCACACCACCTGACCACTTCAGTTTGGGTCTTCCTCTTCTTATTTTTCCATGAACTGAGATAATCAAGAGTATTTCTGGCATTTCTCCATCATACAAATGCCCAGCATATCTTAAGCGCCTCAACTTCATTATTTTTACGACATCAGCATCTTTGTATAGTTCCTGGATCGTGCATTACTTCCAATCCTCTCGAATCTTTACACCTCCAACAATGTGATGGAGAACTTTTCTTTTGAAAATCAGTAGCTCTTTTTCAGTGACTGTTGAAGTTGTCCAGAGCTCTCAGATCCATACATAAGTATTCAATTTTTTCATGTTAGAATGTATAAATATCATTTTCAGCATGTATTATTGAAAATCCATATGCTTTATTAATATATTGCAAAAGAGTAGTAAGAAGAGAACTCCAGTGAATCCATTATTTTTAGTATCATCTACAAATGCTTAGCAATTCTGCAAATTTCAGTTTTCAGTTCAATATTCTTTTATGTTCTATTTGTAGACACTTTGATGACAAGATGTGTAGTTTTTATTTATTGTTTTGTTTTTTAGCAGTTATAAGATTTTAAATCAACTATACTCCTTTATTAATTTGGATCTGGAAGAGGAAAAAATAGTTAAGGGCCCTAAATCTCCTTTAGTTCATGGTGTTTCATTGAACTCGTATTATTTAGAATATTAAGATAATTTCTGGTTTCTTAATATATTTATTCAGCAGGATTGATAATGTGTGACCTTTATGATGAGGGCACATTATCAGTGTTTGCTTATAGCCTTTTTCTGAGCATATCTGAATGTGGCCTAATGGTCTCGAAGGTGTTCGAACACCATCATGGTTTATGAATACATCTTATTAAAATTATTATTGTTTCCTTTTGCTGAAGAGAAAAACAAAACTCGGGCAGATCCTTTTCAATTGAGGTTGAGACCTGAGTGTAATTTTAGAAGGTTAGATTCTTGCCAATACTGATAATGTGACATTATAAATCTGTACCTGCTAATAAGGTTTTTATTGATTTTAAAATTTCAAAATAACATACTAAAAAATTTTATATATTGTATTTAATATTATATATATATATATATATAATCGTGATGGGTTCGATTGGTCAAGGGTTGCAGTCAAAGATAATACAAAATAAGCAGAACTTATTTTTTAATTGGGCCAACGTTTTCATCTTCATCTTCAAGGCAACCAATTTTTTCATTCATGGCTGTTATTGATAGTCGAAATAATGTGTTCTAGTAAACAAAATAAAAGGTGGAGGTACCTTAGAGATTACCTAAAAACATTTGGTCTATAATTTATTTAAAACATCATTTTAGTAAAGTATTTATTAAAAAATAAGTAATTATTTTTTATAGCAATCAACCAAAGTAATATGTTTGCTTGTTTTTATTAAATTTTAGAAACATGGCTGTATCTAAAACAAAATCACCAATATCAAATTATAAATCTCGACAGACGGATCACCCATTGTCTAGTGTTCTTGTTAAATTTTAATGATTTTTTACTGTATATGTGTGTATATATATATATATATATATATATATATTTCTTTGTATTTTATTCTCTAATAATTTCTAAACACGTTCAATCAATCAACTTATAAATTTGCTAAAGACCTGTGATTTTTATAAATTCTGTATTAGGTTATTACTATATGCTGTCGGGAAATTTCTGTCAGCATTATAGCATTTATATTTTTGTCACATCCTATTTAATGTAAAAATATTAATTCTATGTTTTTCTTACAACAATTAATCTGTTATATTAATTGATAGGGCAAGAATTTAAACATTGACATAAAGGATTAATGGGAGAAATGTTTTAAGAAATCATGGCTGAGTTAATCTTATTTAGAGAGATTAGGCTTGTCTTCTTCTTTCATGGCACTACAGCCCATCAATAAGCCTTGGCCTCCTTGACATGTTCCAGATTAGGCATAGGGTGTTTATTTCTCCCAACTGCCTTCAACTAATACACAATTTTGTATTCTGTGATTAGTTTATTCTTATTTCTACAGCTGTGCAGTGTGAAGATTTTGCTTATAGAGTTTGGACTAAGTTCCTGTCCTCCCAGGAGATGCGAGACCTTCCTCTGTTTTTCTGTGGAGGTTCTCATAAGTCTTCCAGGTGCTTCTCTCTAGGTCCATCTTAAGGAGAAATCCAAACGACTTTAGTGCTCTTCTATATAGAATGGTCTCAACTGGTTTAACGTTGAGTAAACTTTTTTCTATTTATTTATTTATCTTTTAGTCGGGAAGATCTGGTTACATTGCTATTTAATTTGTTTTTGTTGTTACACTGTTCTTTATAAATATATTTATTGTTACGTTATTCTTTATAAATATTCTAATTGTTACACTGTTATTTATAAATATGTTAATTGTTACATTATTCTTTATAAATATATTAATTTTTACATTATTCTTTATAAATATATTAATTGTTACACTATTTTTTTAATAAATGTATTAATTGTTACACTATTCTTTATAAATATATTTATTGTTATGCTTTTTAAGTACATTTTTTAAATATAATGCCAATATACTTAAGAATGTCACGGAGAAACAGACAGGAGTCATTTTTCTTTACTCTAGTGTGTCACAACACTTTCTTCTGGGCCAGTAAACAAGCAGCATCTCTCTCTCCGACTCGTCTTGAGGGGATATTGATCTTAGACGTAAAAATGAATACATTGTTGGAGTAGAATATTTTTATCTTTGGTAATTATATTAGATTACAGCTGCATAGTATTAACAGTGTGAGCAATAATAGAGTTATATCTTTTGTGGGAGTTCGATAGTCTGGGGGTGCATTAAAAAAAATAAACACTAAATAAGACAAACAAATTTATTGTAAGTGCCAACGTTTTAGCCTATGTTGTAGGACATCCTCAGGTCTGGTGGACGGAAGAACTACTGTGTGAGTATGGAAGAACTACTGTACGAAACGTTGGCACTTACGATAAATAAGTTTGTCTAATTTAGTGGGGTTTTTTTTACTGCACTCCCAGACTACCTAACTCCCACATTATATCTTCCAGTCAACTATTTTCCTCTCAATCATAGATATATATATTATGTTATTTATTCAGTTTAAACGTTGATTTTTTTTTTTTTTTTACTCAGTTATGGAAATGGATAAAAGATTTTTCCCAATTGTATATTATACAATGCTATTTTACATATGTCTGCCTCAATAACGTGAATAAAAATATTTAAATGAAATTTATAAACTTTTATTGTTTCAAATAAAAAATTACAACATTGGAAGATGAAGAAATGGTATGTTACTTTTGTTATAAATATTTTTAAAAGTTATAAAAAAAATATATATATATAATTGCAGGTTAATTAGATAATAAAATCAGGCTTTAATTGCAGAAAAGAAGCTCACACATTCTATGAAATTTTATTTACCTGCACTTTGTATGAAGAAAGAATCCCTGAAGCAATCTTCTATAAATTATTCAATTAATTTTTAAAAATTAAAAAATTATAATATTTAGCATAAATGATTTGTATATCTCATTATATAACTTATTACTTTAATTCAACTTGTGTATTATCTTATTTTTGTTATAACTCCAAATGCACTGTACAATTATCTTAAGATTTTTAAAATTTAAAATTTTTTATGTAATTACTTTTTATTTTTTAATTTATTATACTATACATACCTACATACTTATATAAAACAGATAATAATTGATTTATTGATTATGTTAAATATCTTAATTTCGACAATGTCTAAGAGAGTGTTTCAATTATGATAAAATTTATTTCAAATAATTTTGAGCATAATTGTAAAAGGAGCTGCTGTAAAATTTAGGCAAATTTGTACTCAGGACATATTTTTATAACAATCGAAATAATTAAAATAAAAATGTTCTATACTGTCAATGTAGTATCATTACATGATCCTTTACTTATGTGTAAAATATTACTGCTAATATTACCTTCAACTATGAAATTATTATACAAAAGATTATATTCCAGGATTTGGAGGAGTTGACATTGTCATTCATAGAAAATAAGTTTGAAGAGTAATTTCTTAGTAATTGGATTTTTTCGAACTATTATAATGAAATACTGCAAATGACTGCAATTATATATATAAAACAACAACATGATAATTACTCTTATATCGATATATATTAGGATGATATATTAATAACTAATCTATTGTATTTTATTCATTATTCATTTGCACTAAGGATTTGATTAATGATTTACGAAACCAGTACCATTGACTTTAGCTCTCAGAAAAAAAATTTCAGCAGGTTGTAGTAAAGGGAAATAATAATGAGAAGATGTCCCATCAATAATGTTGCCATTTTTAAGCGAGTTCTTAATTCTTGACAGTTTACTTATTTTACACTGCTATGGCTAATCGGACAATGCTACAGCGGGTAGTCCCAAATTTTCCTTATCCAGGTATAATCCAGTTCCATATAGCCGGGACCTCCAGTTTACATTCACTCTGAAGGACAGCATAACCAAGGATTTCATTCCCTTACTTAATGCTTGATTAACTTCCACTAAGAATTACATTTTTAATATTTTATGGTATTACAGAAAATGGTATCTGTTCAGCAGGTTGTCATTTCAAATCTACTCATTACCCACAACTACATACTGCCATACTAAAGCCCAAGACAGCTTGTATTTTTGGAAAATATTATAAATGAAACGAATAAACAATTAAAACTTGTTTTAGCTCAACTTGACTGCGACAACCTGCTGAATAATTACCTAGGAAATTTGGTTTTCTTTTGTTGAAAGTATTGGGGACTACTATACTTTTATTACTGTTTGTACAATTTTTTTTTTTTAAACTGATAGTTGTAAATATTAAATTATTTTACTGTTATATATTTATGCTATGATGTTTTCAAGTAGGATTAGAAGTAAATTGAATACAAAGACAAAAGAAAGAAATTTAATATATTATACAAACAACTTCTTCATTAAACAATCTCTTGAGAAATCTGTTGAAATGTGAATACATACTCCTATATAAAATATCAATGAAGTATATCTGTGAAATAAAACATATTAAATGTAATCTGTAAAAAGACAGAATAACTTCTTGTACATTTGTATGGTACTGATTTATTTATAATAACGACATTGTACTAGTCATTACATCACTTTATTTGGCATCAATTTCCTCTGCGGGTATCTTGGACAGTACCCTGTTGATGTACTCTTTATAACCCACTTCCAGAGTTTCGGACAAGGCTGGCTTTAATTCTTTTAATATCTCTTCCCAATGTTGGTTAAGGAACTTGTTTGTATTGAAACCTGGAAGAAATATTTGTTTAATTTTATAGAGTGTCATTAAAAATGGTAATTTTATATATATGTACATTGGGTTTAGATGTTAATGAATCAAAAACCAAATATATGCATGAAGGCCCACGATTGAATCTGCACGAGCCATCGCATTTTAAGAGATTATGAATGATGATTATGATTCTGAAAAAAAAATTATCAAATAAAGAGTAGATATACAACAATAAACATGGTCCAAACACAGGCCATTATTATTATTAAACAGATTGATCATTCTTACCGAGTTCTTTATTTCCATTAAAGAGATTTTCAAAGTTAAAATTTATTTTCTTTGGCATTACAGATATTGGCATTTTTTCAACTTGGTAATACTTTTTTCCATCTTTTGTCACCTCCTTGAATGTGATATCAAATATATATTCAACATCCTCTGCAAATAAAATTACAATATCAATTTTACAGTTAATGTTTGGAAATCTGCTGATTGTCAATTACTTGTATTTGACAGGTGTGGATGGAAATATAAAGAGAAAAAAAAAAATGTTTGGAAAAATTAATACATATCGCATTAGTATTTCAAAAATGAAGTAATTCATAATTTAGTTATGACCATGGTAGAGTTATGACCATGAGATAAATGGGCAAATGTCTCTTTCTTACTCATCAAAACTATATTAATCTATCTTCAGAGCTCGTCTGCCAGAAGGAACTTTTGCCACTCTTAGTATCATAATGCTGCTCACTAATAGTTTTTCACATTCTTCCAAAAATGTAGGTTTTTGACTTATGTCATTCAAGAAATACTAGTGTGATATACTCTTTATAAAGATGCTTTAGATAAGCATTTAGAAATTGCATAGTAGAAAGTGATATTTTATTAACTATATTTTGTCTTCTTCTTCTTCCTCTAACTCCTGTGTGCCGCTAAGCGTGGAGTTGCCTTCTCGGTCCACCGAGCCTATTGGTCTCTGTCCTTTCAATTTTCTTGTCTCTGCCGCGTCTATAAACATTAGACCGTCCGAATCCGAGGCTGCATTGATCACTTTGAATCAGTTTACTCCATATGGGTGAGTGGCCCATTGATGGAGGCCGCTTGCCAAAGGACAACAGGTTGCCGGTTATACTCCCAGCATTGAGTGTTCCCAGGAGAGGCGATCCCGGGGTGTGTATTGTATTTGTCCTTAGTGTCAGTGTTAGTGAACAGTGTACTATTCTGTTATGTGTAAGTGTGCTGTGTACTGAACTCAGGAGACCGGAGGGTCGTTAATCCCCGGTAGTGGAGCACATCCACTAGCCCTTGCGGGGACTAAATTTTATCATGTGATAAAAATCTAGATTTTTAAATTTTTTTATTGTAGATATGAAACTATCAAGACAACTATTATAAATAATGTAACATAGCAAAATTGGTAAGGTAGGTCTAAACTTCAAATAAGTTACCCCAATCCATGATGACTTGTCCTGATCCAGATATCGGCAGTACCAAGATCTGTCCCTTGATGGTATAATCTCCTTCAGTATGTATTAAAGGTACGGACAGATTAAGAGTCATTTTCTTCCAATCATTCCTAGATCATTTAAAAAATAATAGACATGAGATTTTTATGTTAAAGCTATGCATGTGTCTAATTAATTATTTATAGTGAGAGGTCTTATTGTGGTGCTGCTTTCGAAACAACATGAATAAAATGTTCCAAAAGTGCTTGTTTTTACACTCCATGCTAAAACCAACAATAATAAGACAGTTGCAGACATAATTGCTTGGAGTTTGTTCCCATAGCAACCTAATGATATCTACTTTAGATATGAGGCCCAAACAGACAAAAGAATGATGAACGGAACATTACGCTTAAAATCGTGCTACGGATTGGTGGGTTAAAAATTAAGTACGAGAAGGACGAGTATATGGCAATTTATGATATTGATACTGGTACACTTCTAGAGGATAGGGAGGCCTGTAAGAAAGTAAGTTTACTTAAGTATCTGGGTTCTTATTTGGATGCTACCGGGTCGTCTTAGCATAAGGTCATGAGAAATGTGGGACAAGCCCGAAAGGCTACATGAGATTTACGGTGAAAACGTCGAGTTTTCCCATGCATCGTGGAGTTAATGAACCATGAGCGATGAACTTCTATTTGTACTCAAAGGTGCAGGCGGCTGAGATGGATTTCTGGAGGAAGTGTCTCCGTGACACCATGCTTGATAGAACCAGCAATGGAGAAATTCGACAGATGGATGTGGATGTGTGTATATCGGAAAATGAAAGGATAGGGGCGCGTTCCCATGTGAAGAGAATGTCGGACGAATGTTGGCCGAACCGAGTCCTGGATTAGGCTCCACCAAGAAGGAGAGAACGCGGACGGCCCAGAAGCAGATGGACGGAATGAGTTCAGGAGAAGATGGCTGGTCCAGATCTCCAGGAAGAGGATTGGTTGATCAAGAGGCATGGAGCTCTGCTCTGACAAGTTGAGGCAATCCTTGGAACGCCTATAAAGTAAATTAAAATTTTAAAGAAAATGTATACGATTTACTTGGCACTAGTAACTTCAGAATTAGAAAGGCCTTGTAATTTAACATTCTTCATCTTGAGGACAAGACTGACTGGCCCAGATCCCTGTTCCAGGTCCATCTCATCGAAGTGAAGTGGATCTAATGGTATGATCCCCATCTTCTTGTCACCTACATCAACAGGAAATATCATACGTATATATTTGTATACAAAACGTCGTGTGTAAGTAAGTTTAGATAGTAGTGTATTAACATACAAAGATATAAAATATATTCATTTGTATAGAGATTTTATTTTCAATCCCTAAAACATAGGAATGCTCAGAAAAAAAGTTTTTTTTTATTTAGAAAACTCTCTGATAAGTGAATCCAAGCATTTGTTTTTGTTGGCGCTCTGACAACATCGAAGATTGACCGAAAATTAAATCTGCATCACTGGGAAATCAGTGATTAGTTAGTTATTAGTTAAGGAAGCGTAATCGTGTCGTATTTTAGTTTATATCTTGAAATGAACTTATAATACACGTAATAACATTATTTCAAACCAACGCCTGACTTAGCCATGTATGGACTACGAGAATGACATGATTCAGCTTCCTTTAGTTAAAGTAACTCTTTGGATAAATCTCTAATTGGACAAAATTCTACTGATCATTTAATTCACCAGGGTTGCAGAAATATTAAAAAAAATAAATTCGTCTACTTTGTTTTTTTACTAGCTTTTGCCCACGGCTTCGCTCGCGTGGAATTTGGTCTGCCACCTGAAGTTTCGTGACAGATCATTTTAAATAAATAATTTAATTTTTTTAAACTATTAGTTACTCGTACTTCCGAAATTTCAGATATCTAATTTCAAAACTGGTGGATTCCATACAATCTTTGAACCCCTATTATATTAAGGGGGAAACCCTTGAGGGTGGAATTGCCCAAATTCCTTTCTTAGTGCTCATTTAAGCTATACAAAGAACCTATCTGAGAATTTCAAGATGATAAGTGCAGTGGTTTCTGTTGTGCGTTGACCGCTGGGTGTGTTAGTCAATCAAGTTACAGTATAAAAACTTCGCCTGTGAGGTATGTTGATAAAAAGTAGCCTATGTCCTTCCCCAGGCTTGAAATTTTCCATGTCAAATTTCATCACAAACGGATCAGCACAGTCGTGAAACATACATTTACACTGATTAACAAACGGGACGGACAGAAGTTACTTTCGTTTACTGTTTTTCGTGTCAGTAAAGGATTACTGTGTAATGGTATTGAATTTACAGAAAAGGATTACTTAGTATATCGGCTTCACTTGTCGTACGGCAGCAGCGAGAAGTGAACATTTTTTTTTTCACATCCTCCAAAACTTTATTTACAATATAATACAAATTACAATAAATATGCACATGCAAATGCTTCTATATAAACAAAAGCCTTCTGTTACCTTTCGGTAGAGAAGTGAACTTTTTTTTTTCTTTCTTAACCCTTTGTTGGCTTTTATTAATTTTTGAAATGACATATTACTATTAATAATGATACATGGTGTATCTTTTACTGCACCAGGTGCATTTTAAGAGAGGATTGTACATTGAATTTTCTTAAGATTAAGTAGATGGTAGGAGTGGGGGATCTAGTGATGGGGCTCACTAGTTCTTTCAGATGAAGTGAATTTTTTTTTTTTTTTCTCATCCTCCAAAAATTTTATTTACCATATGATAAAAATTTACAGAAATTCCTGGAAATGCTTCTATATAAACCGAAGCCTTCTGTTACCTTTCGGTATTTTAATGCGTAACAATGGGCTGAGTCCGCTGAAGGCGGTTTTTACTCGAACCGGCTCAAAGCCGCTGACTTTATATAATACAAAACAGAGAGGGACCGTTTAGCGGGATAAAAGTGAACTATGTTACTTGATTTGTTTTGTTCAGCGAAAATATTTAGATTTTGCGAGTAAGAAACACGCGAGCAAGCATACAAACTTTGCTCCCCTTGTTAACTCCTTTATGGGTAGAATTTCGGAAAATCCGGATGCCTACGTCATACAAAGGATACATTCTCCAAGTTTCAGGTCTCTACGATCAGCGGTTTAGACTGTGCGTTGATCCGCCAATCAGTCAGTCATTCAGGACAAAGCATTTTATATATATATATATATATATATATATATATATATATATATATATATATATATATATATATACATATATATAGATAATCTAGTTTAGCAAATGATAACTTTTCTAGCTGCAAAAAGTCGTATAATTTGATTCTTTCTTGAATAACAATAAAAGAAACAAATTCGTATAGTAGTTGGCATTTAGGGATAAATTATAGGCGTATTATTATTGGTACAATATGAAGGTGACTATCGTATACAGAATATGCAATATAGTTTGAATATTGATGTGTGATCTAACATGTAAGTTATATATCTACAGCTCCGGTGAGTAAGTGGCTTAGTCGAAATTCGTGTTGAAAGATTAAACTGAATTGAGGGGATATCGCGTCATTCTCGTAGTTTTTGGCTTAAAATGGAGTTGTAATATAAGCAATAACGGTATTTTTTCAACCCAATGCCTGACTTTGCTCATTATTCATCACGGAAATAATTCGATTCCGCTTCCCTTAGTACAAGAAACCCATTTTGGAGAAAATTCGACGTACCAACTTATTCACCAGGGCTGTAAACATAATATATCTAAGTCTATGAGAATACCGATATAACACACAAGAGATTTTAAAGTATTACCAAACTATGTAGATGGATGTAAGCTAATTACTTGGTATTTAACTTACCAATCCTAAAGAAGTTGATGGCATTTTTTATCTGTTTCTTAAGGCAGTCCTCATAGTCCGCTGAGCTCTGTTTGCAAGCTTTCCAACCTTCCGCTGAAATAAGAAGAAAAAAATTAGCAATATGGATTTACTAGCTTTTGCCAGCGGCTTCGCTCGCGTGGAATTTGGTCTGCCACATGAAGTTTCGTGACAGATCATTTTAAATAAATAATTTAATTTTTTTAAACTATTAGTTACTCGTACTTCCGAAATTTCAGATATCTAATTTCAAAACTGGTGGATTCCATACAATCTTTGAACCCCTATTATATTAAGGGGGAAACCCTTGAGGGTGGAATTGCCCAAATTCCTTTCTTAGTGCTCATTTAAGCTATACAAAGAACCTATCTGAGAATTTCAAGATGATAAGTGCAGTGGTTTCTGTTGTGCGTTGACCGCTGGGTGTGTTAGTCAATCAAGTTACAGTATAAAAACTTCGCCTGTGTGGTATGTTGATAAAAAGTAGCCTATGTCCTTCCCCAGGCTTGAAATTTTCCATGTCAAATTTCATCACAAACGGATCAGCACAGTCGTGAAACATACATTTACACTGATTAACAAACGGGACGGACAGAAGTTACTTTCGTTTACTGTTGTTCGTGTCAGTAAGGGATTACTATGTAATGTTATTGAATGTATTGAAAAGTATTACTTAGTATAACGGTTTTACTTGTTGTACGGCAGCAGCGAGAAAATAAACTGAAAGGATTAGAATAATGTACATATGTAGATAATTTATCGATTTGTTTTTATTTTTGGCGGTCCTACTTACCTGCTGTAATAAAATCCCGTAAGCTATGTTACTTTATTGGTTTCGTTCAGCGAAAATATTATTACGGTCAGGGAGAGAAAGACGGGCGGAAGGGGTTAACGTCTTAATCTCGTCGGCTGGATTAAGAAGGTTCTAGAAGATCCGAAAACGACCTCCCCCACTCCCGTTTGTCTAGAACGTTCGACCTTGATATAAATACCAGCTCGCTGCTGCCTGGTGCTTTCAAGAGTAAACCAGTCATTCAGTAGTAAAGCAGGCAGTGTGATAAACTAGTGTCAGTGAACTGTGACAGTCTCACGAGTGTAATAAACCGTTTCTGTTTATTACTGTGTGTCAGTTTGTCATGAGAATCTTACTGTCGGTGGACTTTGATTTACAAAAGAAGTTCCACTTATCTTGTGTAAAATATATTTACTGCATTCTCGACCATTTTCAACGTTTCTATAAATGTTGATGCTTATATTGCACAAGTGTTGAAATTCGATTTAATCCTTGTAGTATTGATATTTAAAAAAAAATGTCTGCCACTCTGATCTTGATGTGTGCAAAAATGATGACCAAAAAAATATTACACATAACATAAGTAACTATAATAACACTATATATCACACTATTTTAATATTGAATAGAGATTTAATATCAATGTTGAAATTTTAATAATTTAATTACTTCTTTTTCATTTTATTTTAATATTATTATTATTTATAAAGTTTTATCTTGAATTTTTCATTATTGTTATAAACCTTGATGCTTATATTGCACAGAATAGATTTTTTTTAAATTTTATTATTATTATTTATATATTTTATATTTATCTTGAATTGAAACACATGCGGCGAAATTCGAAAAGTTGGCTTAGACCTAGAGGCAATACAATAAAAATGTTTATTACCATAAGAAAAAATTCATAGTAATAATTTATTTAATCCTTATAGTTTTATTATTATTGATATTAATAAGAAATAAAAATCCACCATTCTTATCATATATCTACAAAAATGGTGATCTAAAAATATTATCCTTTAAATAATATTTTTGTTTTTTCACTTATGATTCATAAATATTTTGTTGAACAAAATATGGCTAACTAAATTGAAAAAATAATTTTAATTTTGCATCTAGCGAGTATCACAGAGATTAACTGATTCTATTAGTGTATATGTTAAGATTACAGGGATCAGCTCCGCAGGTTGTCCCTTCGAGTTAAGTCAGATGTTTTAACTTTTCATACGTTTCCATTTTAATGTTTTCGAAAAGAAAAATAATTGTGTTTCCGAATGGAAAAAATTATCAGAAATTCATATATTTCGGTAATCATTCATCAAGAAATGAACTTTTCAACAAACATTTATCACTGATGAATAATGTTAGTTGGAACGTTTGTTTTTTGATGAAATAATTGCGAGAATACATAATTTTCCTATAGCTTACTTTTTTCGTACTAAAACCTGGGATTATTTTTATTTTCTAGAATATTAAAATGGAAACGAATGAAAAGTTAAACCTTGTTCTGACTTAATTCGAAGAGACAACTTGCGGAACTGTTACCCTATTATATTATTTTGATATCTACTCACGAAGGGCGGAAATGACACCTACGAAGCAAAAAAACAGGAAGATTATTTTGACAAGTAGCATGGCGGAAGAGAGGAGGTACTAGCTGCTGAAGGAGCTACTCGTGCTATTTATCGAACAGCCACTTACTGAAGGCCTTCTGAATCCAGCAGGGGGGATTTCGGGGATTAAATCGATTGTAATAAAAATATCAATTAGCCTCTGATGTACTCTTCAATCAATTAACTTAATTAATGTAAACCATTTTTTGCAAACAAAAATTTTACATACATTTTTTTTATTAAATTATAAATTTATACAATTAAAACACGATACGCCTTAACAGATTTAGTAGTGATGCGCCAATATTATTCTCGAAATTGAAGTTCAGTTTAGTCCTATCTTCTGCTTCTCTGAGCCTATTAAAATATGAGCAACCACTTTGTATTGTTGCCGGATAAATATTACTTCACTAAACACTTTTTATTTAGTAGAGAGTAAAATAGGTTAAAATATGAGGTAAGAAACTATTCTTCGATTTATCTTTATTATTTATCGATTTATTTTTCCTGTATTTATCTAATCCACGCATAAAAATTCCTCATTTGCAAAGGAAATAGCTATTTTCTCATATAAATATATATCGTAATTATTATTCAAGGTTAATAAAAACAGTTATATCGATTTATGGCGTGTTCGGACCGGAAGTGGAAAATTTGTTATATATATTTTTTATGAGGAAATAAAGCTCAATACAGAAAAAAATTATTGAAGAGAAGAATTATTCTCATAATTAATAATTTATATTAATATGTATTGTATAATTAATGTAAATTACATGTTTAGTATAATGAATATGTATTATACATTGGAAGCCGTCAGGTTAACACAAGCCATTCTGTTATGTGTGCGAACCTGATTTGTTTAATAAAACTATGTACATATGTGAAATTAAACAAGATAATTCGTTTTCATACTATATATAATAACTTGAATATTAGTAGTTGACCTTAAATTGTATATATATATATATATATATATATATATATATATATATATATATATATATTAATATGGAAGATACTGTTCCGGGTGGAGGTCAATAAATTTATCTTAAGTAGGGGGAACTGTTTATTGGAGAGCCAACGTTTCGATCGACATTGCAGGTCTTCTTCAGAGCTAAATAAGCAAAATACAGACAATTAAAAATTACTAAATTATTAAAAATGACTAATTTACGGTAAATATTAAAGTTAAAATGTATAAGCATCAAGAGTATTATTAACTAAGTGACAAGGAAGGTAGTACAAAAATGTAATAAAGAATAAAATAATTAGTACTGAAAGTAAGAAAAATTTAATCATTAGGTAATAAAGATAAAAAGTAAAAGTGAAATTGGTGAATATTAAAATAAAAATACATAAGGTAATTTCCATGGATGAATCTGTAAAAATGTGCTCTTGTTATGCTCGCAATAAAGTTTATCAAAATAAACCTAAGACTGAGACTTTTATGAACCAAATCTTATATAACACTTACATGGCAACGCCAAACCTCTAGATTCACCACAAACAGAAAAAAAAATTGTTTGTTTAAAAAAAGAAATGTACCACTAGAAAGCGATGAATGGTCTTGGGTTCCGTAAGTGGTATGAAATGTATTGTTTCTTGAACAACAGTTGTACAGTATCACTATTTGTTCTGGATCACGCTCATCCGTAAGATTTCCCCCTGTTATTGGTACCCACTCAATCGAGTAGAACATACTGTAGCTAGTTCAAGATAGCCCGTTAGACAACAGATCTCATTCCCAATTTTTTATTAATATATTAATATTAATAATAAGAAGAAACATAACGCTCATACTAACCTAGACTTAATAAGCAATAGACTCTGTTTTCTATAAACTACAATATAAACATCAAATATATATTATCAGTTATTTAATATTTATCTGAAGGTGTAAATTAGTTATGAAATAATTCTCAGATTTGATAATTATCATTTCTACCAACATATAATATCATAGTATACTTTATAATAACTACAATTATAATAAAAATATCATTTTACCACAATTAAGATGGTGACTAAGAATGAAATAACGTTTAATAATTTATTTATTTCGTTTCGTTTATCGTACAAAAACTAACGTTAAGTTAGTGAGTTTATTTTTTTTTTACAAAATAAATGTATATACAAAAACAAATACAAAAAACATTGATCATAAATATTTTTCTTAATTCATAAGAATATAATAACATATAAAATAATTATACAGAATATTCAAATATATCTTTTATAGTAAAATCGAATATTCCTTATAATGACAATTTGTTTTATATCTTCTTTCATTGATTTGCATTGTTGTTTGCAGATTATGTTTTGGTTTGAGAAGTCACTTTTCTTCGCAGCTTGCGATATTGGTGCCAAAAATCTAGCTATATTCTTCCTGTTAACATTTTTTTAATTATATAGTTTATGTTATCATGGGCTATGATAAAATAACAAAATTTCTCTAAAGTAGTGTTGGTTAAATGTGCACTAGGATTTAATAAGTCTAGATTTGAATACTATTTTAAATATTTATTTTTGTATCAATAAAAATAAGAAAAAACTCAAATAAGGAAATAAAATAATTACTACCGTTAAAAAAAAAAAACTGTACCACTTGTGCTCAAACATTGAATATTTGTCCGAGATTACGCTCAACCTCCAGGTTTTTCGCATAAGTACATGTACATAATAGAGGCTGGTTGAGCCCAAGGACGGTCTGCTGATAACAGGTCCATCTTTGGCTATTAATTGATTAAATACTCTGTCTGCCACTGCAGGATTCGAACTGTAACTCAGTGCTCTAAATTCTAAGTAATCCAGCTCTCGACTTATGAAAAATTGGAAATAGTTTAGTTTTAGTTTTATAGGCGTTCTTGTCAAACTTGTCAAAGCAGAACTCCATGCCTCTCGATCCATCCAATTCTTTTCCTGGAAACCTTGACCAGCCATCTCCTCCTGGACTCCCACCATCCTCCTGCTTCTGGGCCGTCCGCGTCCTCTCCTCCCTGGTGGAACCCAATCCAGGACTCGGTTTGGCAACTCTCAACATTCGAACGCCATTCTCTTCACATGGCCGTACCATCTCAGGAGGCGCGCTCCGATCCTACCATTTTTAGAAATATTCGCAAGAGCAAAAGGCATAGGCTTATGTTTCGATCCCAGACTTTCTCAGTTATCATTCTTAGGGCAAACATTTGATCTTGGGTTTGGCGTCCTGGGCGAAATGCAGCTTGCTCCAGGTTTTCTTCGACTATTGGCCTCAGCTTCCCTTCTAGAATGGAGCTGTTTATTTTATATTGACATATTAGCCTGTAATTACCATATTCACTTGTGCTATCATTCCAGTGGATTGTGACAACGATGTTTTTTTCCCAATCTTTAGGAATTATCTTTTCATCATAAATTTTCCGAAAAAGGCCCTGAAGCACCTTGATTATCTGCCTTCTAGCATAAATAAATTCTGGAGAGATCGCCCCTATCTACTGCTATCTCAACCTTGATTCTTTCTACAGCAATTTCAACCTCTTCTTCCCAAATTATGTCCAGATCTTTGTCATTATCTAAAACGGTCATTTTTTTATACGCCCTATTAGGCTACATCGACAGTGAAATAACAGATGGTATTGGGGCAGCAAGCAGGATGTTCAATGCTGTGACAAGGGGCTTCTTGGACCGCCACACAGTGGGGCGAAATGACTAAAAACCGCATAAAATTGTATTTTTTTCCTATATTCAATCAATTAGTAAATTTGCATAGGCATACCTTTTAGGCAATCAGATATCTATAATTTTTGGCAATCAGAGTCTATAATTTTTTTTTTTATTAAAGGCTAGTACATTTAATTTCTCTCTTCCAAATATTTTCCAATGATAGTGTTATGGGCAGAGACAGACGGGGCGGAAGGGATTAATGTCTCAAGCCCGTCGGCGGGAGAGATTAAGATTGTATTAGAATCATCTCGAAGATACTAGAACGGCCTCCCCAATCCCGTTCTGTCTAGAACATTCGAACTTGATATAAATACCGCTCGCTTCCGCCCAGGGGGGCAGTCAGAGAGTACATCAGGCAGTCTGATGAACTAGTAATACGTGTACCTATCAGTGAACTGTGATAGTCTCGCGAGTATTACTGTGTGTCAGTTTGATATATTTGGAGAATCTTACGGTCGGTGGATTTTAATTAGTGAACTGTAAGTGTTAATTAGTAGTTGTAAGCTGTAGTGTAATTTTATGGTATTCGTACAAATTTATGTAAATAGTTAAGCTGTTTAGAATTAGTAATATCTTATATTATTGTAATAATTAAATAGGAGTTAGGCCTAGGTTATAATCTTTAGAATATTGTTATTGTAAATTTATATTAGTCTAATAATTTCATTGGATTCTTTTTGTCACTTTGTTAATAAATATTAGTATCTTGAATTTAGGAGTAGTTTATTCATTTTTACACCCAGTAGACCGTAACAATAGTAATAGGAGGAAGAAAATGAATAATCTAATATTCAAACCAAAAATGCACTCTACAAAAAATGGCTTCTTATGCACTCTTTGAAATAAATATTAATTAGACCGTTAATTAGACATCAAGGGTTTGAATGAAGATCCTGAAAGATTCTTGTTAGTGGCTACAACGTAGATTCAGATAAAATGGATTTTATATTGCATGGAAACATACGACATGTTCGCTATTATTATATGACTTTATCGCTTCATATGATTCAGCTTCATTTAAAATCTTCGTTTGATTCAACTCAGTTGCCGATTGGTTGGACGTCTGAAGAGGCACAAGAAGCGCGCAACAAGAATTTCAGAAAAGTCAGGCTGAACAACAGTCGAAAATATTCCCGCATTTTCGCATTTTCTAATTCTACGAACGAGGGTATAATGCACAACCTCCTATTTCTACAGACCCTTTAGATTCGTCATTACGGACATACAAACAATTCTGCCAAATTTCTAGTCAATCTCCTGAGGATTTAATCATTTTTAAACGTTTTTTATCGTTTTCGCCCCAGTGTGCGCCGCGAGGTGGCTAAAAAACAAAGATGGCCGATCTCGACATACTGCTCAGAGTCATGGACTTTAACATCCAACCATACATCAAGGCGGAAGTGAGATTTCTTAGGAAGGTGTAAGGGAAGACCAGAAGAGACCAAGTGCGTAAGAAAACAATAAGGACACATCTCAAGACAGTTCCAGTCACTGAACTATTAGAGCGGAACTGTTGGTGTGGACATCTTTTACGTGCGGGGCCAAGCCGCACAGCAAAATGTGCATACAATGCAAGAGTAGAGGGCAAGAGGGAGAGGAAGGACAAGTCTAAAGTGGGAAGACGGGGTGAAGGAGGCTTTCAGGAAAAGGGGAATGGATTGGAATAGAAGAAATGTGCTGGTACAGAACAGGGACAACTGTTCTCCTAACACTGCTTAGGCGGTAGATGAGGATAAATGATTACGATGATGACCCTTTTGGATATTATTTATTCGTGTAAAATAGATTGACTGGTTAAGTTAAATGTAATATTACAGGTGTGTGAATTTATTAATAATTAAAATCGAAAGTTTACCATCCGATTATAATAATTCCAAAAATATAAATATTTTAGGACTATGGATTACCTCATAATAATCCCTCAGCTCTGGAAATACGTTGTCGATGTACCATTGAAATGATTTACAATTCAGTCTCTTCCTCAACTCCTTTCTTTCGGTGAGATCCCCGATGTCCGTCTAAAATGATAAATATACATATAAAACAGATATTAAAATACTATATTATAGTACAATATTATACAACTTAAAAATATTAAATAAATTGAAAAATCAACAGCCCATGAAGGCTCTTGGGTTTAGTACTTGTTAGAGACTGCTATGTTTCTTAGTCAATGGTTTTGCTGGGGACTGTTTATCCATGATCTTATATAATCGCCAAGTTTCCCCTTATTAAGGGTACCCACTTTACAGAGGCTAGGTGAGGTCAGGACGATCTGCAGATCACACAGGATCCATCCCCGGATGTTAACAGATTAAATTATCTGCCACAGCCGGATTTGAACCAGCGACCTTCAGCACTCTACCTCTGAGCAACCCCGCTCCCTATTAAAGATATTGTGTAACTAATAAATTCAAAAAGAGGCGTAAATTATAAATTAGAATGCAGTAGGAAAAATCCCAAAAAGCAAAGCCTTAAGTCTCTAGAATACTGGAAAAAAACTAACCATCACTTTAGAAAAATCTTTTTGTTTTGAAGAGAAAAGATTTGCCCTGTCCGGGATTCGAACCCGGGTCGTCTGCGTCTCTGTCGCAGTGCTCTCGCAAAATATATATATATATCCCCGTGTTCTCGCAATTTTTGCAATGTATACTCGAGGAAGAATGTTCAAATCTTTTATCTTCAAAACAAAAATATTAAAAAATTATAAAAATTAATAAAAAAGTCAAATCAACAAATAATATAATGACGTAAGTAAACAAGATCCTAATTAAAGTAATGTTCTATGAACATCTTCCTCGTGTGTACATCGCAAAAATTGCGAGAACACAGGGATATAGGATCGGTGAAGAGAAGGGTGGATACGACCCCTGGTAGCTCAGTGGCTTAGAGCACTGCGGCGGAGACGGAGCCGGCCCGGGCAAATCTTGTCTCTTCAAAACAAAAATAGTTAAAAATTGTAAGAATTAATAAAAAAATAAAATTAAAAAGAAAAATCATATCAAAGGTGACAATGTGTAGCACATCTCACATCTACAGTCCAAACAGGCCATAAAACAGAGACTTAAACCTTGCATTAAGACTTTCCATAAACAACTCATTGTAATAGTTATAAATAACATTTCATCTAACAACGATTTATCTTTCAACTATTGTAGTTGGGATAAGCTTATGATAATTTTTTGATCATGTCAGTGAAAAGAGAAACCATATTTTTCATGAAATTGAAACTGAATATATTTCATTAATGCAAAGATAAGTGAAATGGAAGAATATGTAACCTCCCTGTGGTTATAAATAACCGCATAACATTAAACGTTTCCTGAAGTCGTTGAGGAAATTAGATAGAATTACAATAATTAGTTATAAAAGCATCATTTAACATAAAATGGAGATTTCGAAATCATCATTCAAAATAATTCGTGCGACTACAGTAATGTTCCTACGTTTAGGTTTTAACGTGGGAAAACAAGTAGAGGAATAGAACGGAATTTATCTTACAGCATGTTAGAATAATCAAAATAATAATAATAAAGGCTAACTACGAAGCATTGCAAGGGACGAATGTTAGTTTATAACGATAACATGTTATACATATTTTTTATGCAGTCAAATAATATATAATATATTAATATAATATGAGCAAATAGTAATTATACTATAATTAATATAGTATTTAATAATAATATAGTTTTATTGCAATGTTTATTATATAATGACAACTTAATGATTTTTGTTCTTTTTTTTTTTTTTAGTTTGCCTAATAGACCAGGAAAATTTTCGAACACACGATGTAGTCATCTTGAAGACATGTATTGCGTGTGGGGACACGGAAAGCCTCGCAGGGCCACCCAACCTGTCCTTACTACGAATCCGAGGGCCGATTCTCCAGTGCCCTTTCCACCAAACTACGATCGGGTTCAAGGACAGTTACAAATCAGTCTAGATCCAGGGATTATGGCTGTTCGTGGCCGACTATATTCCTTTCCCTGAATTAGATGCATCTGGACCAAACCTCCGACTGTCTCTTTGACATCTCGGAAAACCACTATGCAAATCACTTTATACAGAGTAGGGCCACCACTCCTACATCTGTCGTTGTGAGTTGCCTTTAAGTCAATCTAGACTGATGAGCCTCACAGAACCTAGGGGGGGATTTTGGATTAGGGGATGTAATTATAATACTGAACGTTATTATTTAAATTATTACAAATTAAGCAAATCTATGAAAAGACGGAATTTATGAAAACAGAGAAAAATTACGACAAAAAATAATAGAGACAAAATATGTAGAAATAAAAGTAACAAAGAAATATAAATATCTAGGGGAAACAATCCCTTTGGAAAGAGAGAGAGAGCATAAAAAAGAAAATTACAAAGTTGGAAAAACTAAACTTTGCAAAAGGAAATAATTACAATAAGAAGAACCTATCCTCTAATGCAAAAATAAGACACTACTAAACGGTGGTAAAAAAAAATAACTTTGTACGAGGTGGAGGCACTGTTACTGAAAAATTCCCTATGCTAGGTTATTATAAAAAAACTAAACTAAACTAGAAAAATTACTGAATATAGAGAGAAAGATCCTGAGGATAATCTATGGGCCTAAGAAAACACAGGAAGGCCAGAGGTTAAGATCCTACCAGGAAATATACTGGAAGGTGAAAGACCTAGAATCCAAAATAAGTATCAGGAGACAAAGATTCTATGGGCGTATGGTAAGAATGGACTAAGGAAGGCTAAACAAGAAAGTATTTGACAAAATCCGTGAATACAAGAGCATAGGAGGGTATATAAAACAAATAAGATAGGAAACAGAAAAAATAGATATAACAGTCAAAGACTGTTTAGAGAGAGAACGATATGGGAAAAATAACTGAGAACGGAAGTGTAATGCGTGGTCGAAAGAAAGGAAGCAAATGCATGCAGAAATGATAAGAAAATGCTGGGGGGAAAGAAAGACGAAAATGAGAAAAGAAATGTAGTGATATTCGCGTGGTCTTTCATAAAAAAAAAAAAAAATTAAAGAAACACACTTTAATTTACTGACAGTCATTTGAAATAATTTAAACTATTCCGACCAGGGGTTTTTATTACTCATTCTTTTTTTTTTTATCATTGCACTAGTGTTTGAAAATTCTCATTGATAAGTTATATTTTAAACCTTGTGAAAATAAATGATTTTATTTATGGGATGCAGACATGATCTATATGATTTCAAAAGAAAAATCGATTGCTATTGCAGCTGGTAGTTCATACAAGACTAGATGCGGGTACATCCGTTCGATCTTATATGTCAATATTATCTATCTACATTCATTAACATTCACACCGTTTACAAATAGATGAAACAGCAATAATCGGTTTTGTTTTCATAATACTAATGAATTTATGAATTAGGTTAAACATCACAAGATCCGTAGCAAGATTTTTCTTCGTAGTTTCCAAATAATTGCACATTCCATAGACCCACACACAACCTATATGAAGTGGATGCCCTTAATTGGGTGGTTGAGCGAGATCAGGTGCAAATCTTTACCCTGTGCAACCGTTGGCCTATAGTCAGTCTCTAGCATGTAATGTACCCAAGACTCGAGTAATCATATTTTCTCGACACTGCCACATTTATCGTTCTTCTCTAAAGATGATTCGCTATTTATCACAAATTGTCCTTAATTTAATTATTAATAATTATTTCATTCTTGTTAAACTTTGTGTTTATATGGGAGAACCTTAGGCGTACACATTAGGTTGGATAACTTAAAAAATCATGTTTTTCGATATTGAGTTCCTTCTTCCTAATCTCATCATTATTTCACTAACAAACTGCTGGGATCACCTGTGGGCTAATGGTTAGCATAAAAATTTACTACGTCAGGTACTCATTAAAGACCCTTATCCTTATTAAGCTTGGATAGGCCAAATTTAGGACTCCCTCTGTAACTTTTTCCGATTAGCCACAGTAGCATAAAGTGGCGTTAAAAAAAACAAACAAGCTAGTAAACTGATTTCTAAGTAATAATATTTCATAATTAAAATTTTGAATTTGTTCCACAAAAACCGCAATTCTTACTTAATGATATCGAACAAATTTTAACTAAAATAAAAATATTGTAATTAAAAATTTAAATATGTGCCACTACAACCCATGAAGGGTATTGGGTTCATTACAAGACCACACTGTTCCAAGCCAACGTTTGTGCATGAAGGTTATTTGGCCAAGAGCACCATGTTTTACTCCCAATTAAGGGCATACTGTATGAGGTCCGGAAGGGTCCTCAGCTCCCAAAGTCGATTCCCAACTTTTAACAGAATAAGTAATCTATCTGCTTTAGTGGGAGTTGAACATGAGATCTTGAGGTCAATAACCCAGCGCGCTAAGTACTAAGCCACTGAACTTCTACCTTTAGTGGCACATAATAATAATACAGGCCAACAAACAATTTTTTTTTAAACTTTTTAACTTTAATAGTTGATCTTTATAGATTTTTATGTGCTGAATCTAAATCTGACATTAGTTTTTTTTGTATCACCCATAGTTTTCCAGAAACATGCTTTGTTTCATATAGTATAAACCCCTATCTAAACTTCTCTACGGTTTAGGAGGGAATTTATGAAACACTTGTATTTACAGAGGCTACTTAAAACAGTGATATAATTTGCTAATACAGGTTTCACTTGTCAACTGGTATTGGTCTATACTTTCTTTCTCTTATTTCTTTGAAGCTTTTTCTAAGATGAGTCGCTTGTTGAACTTCTCGGTGAAGGGGCTAACAGTAGTCCCCCATGTTGGTGTTCCAGCGGCCCTAGTAGCTGTTTTCCACCACTTTAACGTCCTGGTGAAAACACTTACCTCCACTAACATCTCCCAAATTGTCCGGGGAGTAATCAAGGTGGCTGTTCAAAAAGTAAACTCTCAGGCTCATGAAACATCCTAGCTTTTTAAACTTCTGTAACATGTTAGCTACAATAGAAAAATACTCTGGGTCTTTCTCATTTCCCAAGAACGTTTCTCATCTAAGGTCATTGTGGATTCAAAGTTAACATCAAACATAATTTTTCTAATGTCAGGTCCGACAAAGACGCCTTCTTTTAGTTTAGCTTCTGTTAGGCGTGTAAACTTTTGGCAGAGAGTACTTGAAACATGGTCCATCTTTAGGCAAAGCCTTTACAAATTGTTTCTTGATGCGTAACTTTATATGTAGAGGTGGTAGAAAATGTTTTTTGGATCTACGAGGTTTTTGCGTAGAATGTTCTTATCACCAGGTTTTAAAGACGTCCTCGCAGGTCAGTTCTTTCACCAATGTTGCATTCATACAAGAAAGATGGAATTTGGTAAAACATGCATGTTATTTTTTAAATCACCTGATATCATCCAACCATGAGCAGAAAAGCCTATTCGATTTAACACTGTTTCTAGGTTTTCATAGTTTTCTTTCATATGTACAGAATGACCAAAAGGAATAGATGCGTACATGTTACCATAGTGTAATAAATCAGCCTTAGCCATTGGACTGAGCACATGTACAGGAAACGTGAAAGAGAGGTTAGGTTGACAGCAAACAAAACATCAGCTGTTAACAGAAAAAAGAATAAAACTTTTTTGGCCAGCAAATGTCTTTCAGCAGTGCTACCAACTTCATCCACACCAATAGAACTAGTTTTTCAGTTATTTATTTTAAATACTAAAGCTGTTCAATTCTTTAAAAATCACTTAATTTAATAAATTTAACTATAAAATGTGAAGAAATTGTGGTCGATACAGCTTTTTTAAAATCATATTTGGATTAAGCACCCTAAATACTATAGGAATCAGGTATTTTCAGTACAAATGTTTTTTCATCATTGGTCTGTGTAATGTATTAAAAGCCACATTATATTAAAGTGGGAACAGAAACTGGTATACCAAATTGTGTCCTATATTGTCGTAGAACCTGCTGGCGTAGTCGTCCATCCAAACTTCGATGAGACGAGCGTAATTCCTCCAGATGACGTTGTAATCCTTTGCTCTTATCCAATGGTTCCTCTTCTTGTAGACGTGGCCTACCCTTGAGCAGGGGACCACCTCAACGGAACCGCCGCACATCCACGCCTTAAAATAATTAAGAAAAAAAAACGCCTTAGAAAGAAGAACATGTGGGAATACAGGCCTTACAAAGAAAAAAATGAAATAGGCAGTAATGATGACTGCCTACAGAAGTTAAAACTCAAAGCATTGAAATAAATCTGTTCTCTTTTGAATTTCTTAATCAACTATATTCTGGATTATATTTTAACATGGAGAGTAAAAATGTGGTAAAGTGCAGGGAAAACAACAGTACAAGTTATTACGATACGAGCACAGATTTATTATGATACAAACACTATATATAATCATAGATAGACAGAGACAAGACACTTCACACAAATGACAGATCCAGTCCTCACCACAAACCGACGCTTACTGAGACTGAACACAACGGCTGTTGTTACACAGATGCCATAGAGCACTGTCACTACAGTGTTGTCTGTCTATAATACAATATAGATGATACACAGAAGAGGAATTACTTCAATATTATATACATTTAATAATTTATAATTTAAATTATTAATATTGAACTCGTTTTCTATTCTATTGGCACTCTGACCATTTATAATGACATCCATTCATATTTCATATTCACATTCATCCTTCACGTATTTCTTCTTGTTTTGACCGTGTCCTTAAGTTCTTTGCCGAAATAGTAAATCACGGATCATTCAACATTCAACAAGAAGATGGGCATAAATTACTCCCAAATATACCAGTGGACGAGAAGAAACAAAAAACCTGAAATAAGAAACAAATCAATCACAAAGCGTCCAATTAGATCACTCTCGGATCCGGAAAGCTATAAATACCGAATTATAGAACCTTTCCAGTCACAGAGTAAGCCCTGAGAATTAAGCTAGATTAAATTAAGATTAAGCCAGCTTAGAAAGAACTTGACCACACGGTCGAAAGCAAAAGAAATGCGTGAGGTTTGAAGTAAAAGTAGAAATATATGCAATTTAAGAGAATAATTATTTACATTTTCAAGTAGTTTATTTATTAATCTAATCATATGGTGGGCTACACAAGCTCATTACAACATGTCACTAACTAAGCTGAAGACAATACGACTCTTCATAAAATCATATAAAGTAATTAATTTACTGTTTCAGTAAGTAGTTCACATCGACACTGACACACCAAACTGACCGTGTGTAAGGTAAATTGATGTGAGCTCACATCGAAAAAGTGGACCGATGGACTGATGAAAATTCATCATTTCGGCGTGAAACGCCGAACTGACGACAATCCGAAGTGAGCGTGTGCACCATCGCGACGCGTCGCGTCAGTTCAGTTGGTCGCATTAGTTATCTAAGCATGCGTACAGGTGTCGTTTGGATAGACATCACTCTTTCAATCGCTTTTCCAGAACTCTTTTGTGTTCTTTCGTGTGATTGTTATTACTGAGTGATAATATGGTTAGTTGAGGCAAAGATTTTGTTTTAGAATTTATAGAACTGTTCAGAGGGGAAGAATTTTTGTGGAATGTATATAACTTCAAAGGACTATCATAACAAACAAAAACGAGAGTAATCATATAAAATTCATGTTAAAAAGGGTAAAGAGATCCATCCCCTAGCCAACAAATCGGTTGTAATGACGAAAATCAACAGTTTAGGAAGTGCCTTTCGGAAGGAATTAAAAGACGGGTGCGGATGACGTTTACCAACCGAAATTGTGGTACTACGACCAGCTGGGAGCTTGGAGCTTCCTGTACAACTTAAAGCTTCCTGTATAACTTGGAGCTTCCAAGGGGTAGCACATTGAACTGACACATCGAAGTGGGCGTGTGGGTGCAAATGTTCCGTTCACTTAGAAGTGAAAGTTAGAAATGAACACACCAAACTGACACATCAAACTGATCGTGTGTAGCGGCCTTTACAATCAATCTAAGTGAAAATTATGGAACTAAAAAGATAATGGTTTCACATCAGAATACATTATGGGTTCAGTTCATGTGGTGACCTTACTGTACTAAGTCAACAGTTGTGCAAGAAGATTCTTTTGCCGAGATAACTTGGTTTAATATCTAAATAAGGCTCCCCTAAAATGTTTTTGGATCATTACAGATTTACGGCATAGGTAACTAGGATCAGAGAAAAAGATTACCAGCTAATTACAAAACTTGGATACTGACCTAAAAATACCAACCGTCCATGAACAAATACGAACATACTACAAACAATGTCTCGTAGAAAAACTACACGGACACCGAAAGCCATTGATAGAACAAATTGCCATGACTCATGCCTGAGAACACTGGGAGGAGACTAAAAAGAAGGTGGATGAGAGGTCTGTTAAAATTATGAATTAAATCCAACCACGGGAGATGTACTGCTGGCTACTGTTCTTCTTCATGCCTATCACGTCATTTTGTTTTTTCTTTTACTGACAGGAAATCTGATGATTGCCAATTTGTTATCCTTGACAATCGGGGATGGATTTAAAAAGAGAAAATAACTTATTTAAATTTGTATTATAATGATATCCATTAACGTAAATAATAAACATTTATAATTAGGGAATCTTCAATCAAACAAAACACAGGCGATGTGATAACTAACCGAAACAAATTATAACAGCTGTTTGAGAACAATCACACATGGATTATTTTTATTAATTTTTTCCCGTCAATTCATTTCAATAGAATACGAATGTGGGATTCCTTTACTGAAAGGAAAGGTCCTTCGTATACTGCAAGGTCATGATGTTTATGATATTGAAACATGAGTAATAACTCTTAAAGTTTAATCTGAACAGAGTTTTTTGTGCTGTTGAATAGGTTGCTTTTCTTTTTTTCATGTATATTTATGAAATTTTAAAAAGAAAATTGAAGAATTTATGTTCCAAAAGGAATTTTTTTTTAGATTTTCTGATTTTAAGAGATATGTCCACTTTGAACATTCCTGAGTTTAACATTTCCTCCAATAACCCGTTAAGGTTAATAACATCTTTACCACTACATCCCATGGGGGTCTTAGGGTGGAGAACATAATAGAAACTGTACTGTTTTTAGGCCGATAATTGTGCACCTTATTAATAATAAGGTGATCCATGAGGGTCTGCATATTCCAGAGCGTATTTCTGTGGCTGTCAAGATATTAAATCATTTATGTGCAGCAGCCTTCGGCACAGTAACCCAGCGCTCTATACACTTAGCCACTCTGCTCCCAATAAGGCTAACCGTAGACATTTTTATGATTGTTGAAACATTTATTTGTGTATTTTTTTTTTTTTTTGGACAATGGAAATAGTACTTTACTTATGTTCAGAATAGGTTCATATCGAAATATACCAGGTTTCTCAAGAGTTAGAGAACTCATTTATAGAGGCTGGGTGAGTTCGTCGAAGATCCCACAGGGTAGATTCTAGGATAATAAAAAAATAAATAATTTATCTGCTGTGGGAGGTCTCCAACTTGGAATCCTGAGAATAGTAACTCGGCGCCTGAACTACCAGGCTCCCAGGATAAACTTTATAGTATTAATAATAAGGCTTAGCGAACCCCCAAGGCTTGGTGCCGTTACCACCCTATTAGTGATATTTGTTTAACTTAATAATTATGAGAGTATGGCGTTCCAATTAACGTTACACCCCTCCAGCAAGCCTGAAGGCCGCTCTTATTGTTGTTAAACGAGTCCATCGGACTTTGCCGGAAGGAACTTCCAAGAAATTTCCACCGACGATTAATAAGGAACTTTTAAACGTTTAAATACAAAAAAATTAATATCTACAATAATTACAATTTATGTGTATCTACTAACTTTTATAGAAATTTCGAAGTTTTCTCCTCCCCATATCTCGAGACCAGGATCATACATGCCTAGGTGGATCCAGAACTTGCGATCTATGGCGAACTGGCCGCCGACCATGGAAGGGCTTCGAGCTGGTTCTGCGTAGTGATGCCTTCTTCTCCTTTCTCGCTCGGGAACGGACTCCCAGGTCATCTGTCATATGGATATATCATTTCAACAGTTATCATAAGCAATGTTATCGTCAAAAGAATAAATATTAAAAAAAAATCCTTGGTTATACAGATTTAACCAGTCTTATATTATATGTTAGAATAGAAATATTATTATTGCGTCCAATATATTAACCTATTTATTTTAACAGAAGACACTCCAGGGACACTGCTACCATTGGTGCATGCTTTTTATTTAAGTTGCAGAAGGTACACGGAGAATGCATTTTTATTTCGGGTAACACGGGTACACGCCTGATACATATTTATAAGAATATTTGGATAACAACGATTTCCAAATTTTCCATGGTTGGATAAAATCTAGATGTTTGAGAGGGTGTTTTCAATCTGGGAAACGGGGAAGCTCTGTGAGTAGAGAAAGAGTTACTTTCCCGAAGATTCCGGGTTCAAAAACCAGCCGATAAGTTATTATATCTGTTAGCAGTCACAGATGGATCCTGTGAGATTTTTAGATCCTCATAGCATTCCCTTCCTGCATAAAGTGGATAATCTTAACTGGGAGAAAAACCCAGTGGTTGAGCATGATCTTAGATAAATCTACTCCATCCTCGTTGTCTTGTATGTTGTACTTGACTGTACAACTAGTTGTAAAGAGGCTCTCGCGGAATGCCTATGAAATCTCAATAGCATACTATTTTATTCATATTTCTTCAATTTCAGTAAAATAAGGACTCAAAATATTACATTTTTTTTTTCAAATAATGAATATTCATTATATATTTTTTTTAAGGATTCCCTGCCTTTATAAGAACTAATATAATAAATTCTTTATTGACTTTATAATGATATGATGGCTTAATAGTTTTTATAAAGCCAATAAAGTCTTTATAAAAACTACTAAGCCAAAAATAATGCGTATTGTTTATATTTCGTTACTGTGATGTGATGTATTATATGTGTTCAAGGAAACGAAAGTAACCTTAAACTTGGGAAAAAATTTTGTTTGTTTCTTTTAACCTAATTTTATGCTGCTATGACTGATTGGATAATGCTGCAGTGAGAGTCCTAAGTTTTGCCTATCTAGCTATAATTAGGAGAGGGATCTTTAACGAGTACCTCACACCACAGTACCTCACACCACAGTATCTTACACCACAGTACCTCACACCACAGTACCTCACACCACAATACCTCACACCACAGCGCAGTAGTGAAAAAAGTAGTAGGACCCCAATAACATATTTTTTTATGGATGATTCTTTAATGTCACTATAACAATGATTCAAAGCTTGTTGCACTTTTTTTTTTACAGATTCCCAATGTTTATGAAAGTATTAAACTATAAATAATGTTTGTTTTTTATACGAGTATATAATTGATGCTTTAAAAAATATTATGAATTATATGTGGCCCAGGAAAAGAAAGCTAAAAATTACGAACTAGAAAACTATTCCGTACATTTCAGCAAACGTAACATGGTGCTACCATGGCTAACCGGACGATGCTACAGGGGGTATCCTAAATTAGACCTATCCAGGTGTAAATTAGAATAGGAATCTTTAGCGAGTAATTGGCGCCGCAGTACAATAGTGGCAAAAGTAGTGTGATCCTAATAACATACTTTACCTAGCATCGCACAGGATTGGAGCCTCCAATTTACGTCCCCTTCGAAATTAGCATAACTAAGTTTATCTTAATGTTGACAACTGACCACTATTGCAGAATGACCTTACCTCTAGCTTCCAGTTGAAACCGCTGATTTGTAGATGATCTCCGAGTTCGTAGTCACTGTAGCCGAACGTCACATAGTCGATGGAATCTGAGACAGGACAGGCGATGGTCGTGGAGTTCCTGGTGATCCGATCGAGGAGCGGTTCGAGCCAGCCGATGGTGCACTCGCAGTGGGAATCCAAGAAGGTGATGACCGCACCCTCCGCGAAGCTGGCACCCAACATCCTCGTTCTGATCAGGCCCTCTCTCCTATCCGTCCTCACGATCCTGGTCTTCGGCAATCGGGCCACGTATTCCTCCAGCTGTGTCTTCAGGTGCTCTGTAAAAAGTGAATTTCGATTGGAAATAAATAATGTTGGTGATGTTTTCGAAGGAGATTAGTACTTAGTATTCGGTTGTTACAAAAGCCTTTTTGCATAAGTAATGCTTTATTGAATCCATTCTTCGAACGTTTCTTCTTGTTTGGAGACTCAGATTAAGCCCTGAAAAAGCTATCAGAATGCCTGGCGAAACAATGGCAAAGAATTTTACGAAACTGTCGAACCTAGAAGAAACATTTGATAAATTAATTCAAAATATTGGCCATAGCAATTTAACAGAGTTTTACGGCTTTATTGTTTGTTTGTTTCATTTTAAGCCACTTTTATGCTGATGCTACAGCGGGAGCCTAAATTTTGCCTATCGAGCTATAATGAGAATACCCTTTCACGAATGCATGACATCGTACAGGCACCAACATTTTACGTCTTAACCTGTACCACTACAACCTGTTAACGGATTTGGGATTCAGTACATGGTAAAGACTGTACTGTTTCATGGACAACGGTTGTACAGGTGATTTGCCCTAGATCACGCTCAACCGCTAGATTCCTCCCCCTTATATTGGGTACACACTTTATAGAGGCTGGGTGAGCCCAAGGAGAGGATCCTAGATCCCATATGATCCATCTCCGGTCACTAACAGACTAAATAAAAGATGTCAGAAGCGAGATTCGAACCAGGATTTTCGGCATGGCAACTCAGTGCTCTACCACTGAGCCACTCCGCTTCCTTCCATTTTACGTCTACGTATATAATCTTTAAAATGGGGGATAGTACACCATTAGGCCGACAGGTGCTACCCCCTCTCCTAGTACTTAAAAAAAACAAGTAATTTGATCAGTCTCGCTGTTTTCTTTTGTAAATTATCCAGAATATTATTTAGAAGAAATAAAACCTTACATCTACTAATTTTTAAAGAATTTTGTTTAAAAAGTAGACAAATGCTCATAATATCGATTTTTTTTTATTTCATGATTCCAGGGAAATTAGGTTCATACCTACCTCTCTGGAATGTAAAATTACTTTATTTTTTATATCTCAATGGTACCTCCCATACTGCTTACCCATATCAGAGTAGTCATCGGCAAGTATGATCTCCTTGATAAGATGGTTAGGCGATCTGTCCAGTACAGAATGGACAGTCCGCAGTAGTACGCTCCATGCCTCGTTCCTGAACGGTATGACGACCGAGGTCTGAGGAAGGTCCTGGAGGAAGCGGCCCTCTTCCTTGCACCAGATGTCCCTCACGTCAGGTAGGGTCCTGTGGAGAGATATCTTGTCTGACAGGTATTCGTTGTAAGAGAACTTGCTGTAGCCTTCGTCGATCAGCTCCTGGACATCAGCCGGTACGTTCTTTAATTCAGTAGGCTTTCCTGCACAGGCAATAACAAATATATCTATATCTATATATACACATTTAATATATTGAGACATTTGTGAAAAAATTCCAAACTAAAAGTCTTAGCTATAGGAATCATCACATTTTAATACCCTAAATCGAATAATTTTCCAAATGTTTTTAGTTAAATGTCTACAAACAAAAAAAAAGTTTCACTTGCATCGTGCTTTCATAAAACGACACAACTTTTATTTTTAAGAGAAACTCCATACTAGATCCTTCCATTAGTCATATTCATGTCTCAAAAATTAACCGTGCTTAAGGAACTTGAGCTCACGCCTCAAAGACGCCTTCAGATATGAAAAATCGCTAATCCTATAGTTCCTGGTCAGAATAATGAGACAAACTTATGAAATTATTGTATAGACATCGGCCCTTAAGAAGTGTGTAATGTTTCAATTTAATTCGATATTTTGAAGAAGACGAAAATCGAGTTAAAATTCTGCTAAATATACATACAGGTGAAACTAATCAAAGCATGTTGGTATCTTATATCCAAAATGATGAGGATTGTCTCATGATTAGGTCATGCAACCAAAAAAGAAAAAAGAACAAAAGGACAGATATTTTACCTTTATATATACATTATATGTTCTGGTTCTTGAGTTCCGGTCCTTTCTTAAATTTCTTTTAGCGACGTTTCGTTATATTTTATTTTTAGTGTGTCGTTTAATGTTTTTACTAACAGCTCATTTTTTCACTGTTAGGGCATGAGTATGAGACCAACCTAGTCTCGAAACTTCACCAAAATAAATTTAAGAAAGGACTGAAACTGAAGAACCAGAATATATAATTTCCATAACAGTCAAGATAAATTGAAACCAATATATATATATATATATGTGTGTGTGTGTGTAACGAATGACCTATTATTTACGAGTAGACTACTTACCCATCTCACCGTATAAGCGTTGATCTGTTCCATTTCTTTCATTAAAGTATTTTAAAAATTTTCTTGAATCTTGATCTCTGGGTTCGTACTTAGAAGAATGGTTATTATATAACTCGATTTTTTTAGAATTCACAATAGAATCATTGCTTGAAAAAATATATCGATTATCAGTTGCAGAGAAACCATCACGGATTTTTGGATGTAGTTGTAAATCCGTGTTTAGGCTCATGTTAATTTTATTCTCGTCTCCTTTTTTAATAGTTTCTTGAGTATGGTTCGATTTGGTTACGTTTTGGTTGTTTATTTCTAGAAAGGTTGTTTCTGTGCTTGCAACAACTATCGTAGCAAGAACCGCTGCAACTCTCTTTTCTGTTGGCTTTTTCGGTCCCCTCCTCAACTTGCTGAATGCTCTATAGCTTCCATGATGTGGCTGAGTTAAATCATCAGTGGTCTTCGTACCTCGTTGAGTTCCGAACCTTCTTATGTTGGAACGATATTTTGGATCAGGAACTAAGGCGGAAAAGATGGTTTCTTGATCCCATTCACTTGCTCGGATCGATTCTTCGATCCATCCATTTTGCAACCAGTCTGATGAAGTTCTTTCCATTTGCATCATCCTCACCGATGGTCTTACCGATGTTGCCTTCATCAGCTTGAAGAAAGTGATAACCACGACGACTCCACATATCAAGAACAGCAAGGTCCAGATCTTCCTGAAGAGGAATCTCTGGAATGGATGGCGCAATCGTTGTTTCCGCATTTCATATCAAGCCTAAACAACAAATTAATAATACTAATTATTACTATTTAATGTAATTATAAGGGAAAACGTCAGTCACTAAATCTGTATTCATTTTTTAAATAAATTTATTCATTAAAATTTACAACTGTACAAATGGCAGGAATGATACATAACAGCATGGATAAAGACAAGTATAGGAACTACCCATACTGTTCAAGTAACAAAGTTAACTTAGAAGGTCACGAGGCCAGCTTCTATCAGGAATTGAGAGATAGCTAGGTTTGAAACTAGTGGGTTTGAGTGGGAATAAAGTTTTTCATGGAAAGATTGATATCGGATTCGGGCAAAATCAGCAACAAATGGGACATTGAGGTCATTATGGATGACTTTATTCGTTACAAAGTAAGGCGCATTAAGAATGTTATGATGGATTTTGGATTGTAAGGATTGGATCAGAGAGGAATTCGATGGCTTAGTGGAGCCCCAAAGCTCTATTCCGTAAGTCCAGATGGGTCTAATGATTGTCATGTATATGAGTCTTTTGTAATTAATTGGGAGTTAAAGCTCTGTCTAGTGAACATTGAAGTACCCTGAAACGTCGAGCTGTTTCTTCTCGTTTCAGTCTAGTATGAGTCTTCCAAGTTAACCGTGTGTCAAGGTGTAGTCCTAAGTACCGGACCTGTTCTACAAGAATCAGTGGGATGTTATTAAAGGATACTGAATGATATGAAGTCATTGGTTTTCTCCGAAGGGCTAGATTATTTGACTGAATTTGTCGAAATCACTAAATCTTAAACTCAATCTAATGTATTCACTATTCAGGAAAAAATCCAAACTATAAACAGGTGGATATAAGCAGTGCAAATAAATTTTAAAAAACATTGTGTCTGTAAAATTAATTTATAAAGAATTTTTATAAATACCAGTTTTTCAATTCAAGTGAGCGGTAATGATCGTATATTTAGAAGGCTGCATCGTAAAGTTGCATCAAGATTAGTGTGATTTAAATTTATTTCACCTCAGAGATATAGGGCGTGTTATCAGAGAAATAAAGGAGTATCCATACATATTATAAACCAAAGTCCTCGGCCGCGTTTATTCACGATAAACTCAATAACTACTGCACGGATTTTCATGCGGTTTTCACCAATAGATAAAGTGATTCACCAGGAAGGTTTAGGTATATTATTTGTCGAGGTTTTGTTTAAATGGGTTGGAATATCGATGGGTTTCATGGAAGACGCTGCCTAATTCCGTGCAATTAATTATATAACGTGCAAGATAATAAAATCGTATATAAAGAAATATTTGGTTTTGTTTTTATTTTTATAATTTCTATATAATAAAGTACATTAGCTGAGATGGGAAGAAAGAAAATCAAGACTCCCAAAGAACCCTAACCAATGGTCCTTAGGGGCCGGTACGTGATCAAAAAAATACATTAGACAGACAAATTATGTAGGCATAATATGCTTTATTACCCGAGCAAAACTAGGTAGCTAGTAAAAAATAAGACAAGAATTTTAATTAAAAAGTAGTTTTGATAATATTATAATTAAAAAATTCCCCGCATCCCATATTAATAGAAATAAGAGTTAATTTTAGACGTCAATAAACCGTAAGTTATACAAAACCGCTAAGTCACCTATCAATTTGTTTTCTTTATTAATTGTATACTTTATTTAGTGTAGAGCGTTGATATGGTGTACTGTAGGTACCGGGTTCAATTCCAGCTTTGGCAGATAAATTATTTAATTGTTGAGATTGTTGATCTTACAGCCACGGGGAGCTAAGGTTGGGTCTAGAGACCCTCCTGGGGTTCACTCAACTTTTATGAAGTGGGTACCCTTAATTGAAGTTAAACCTGGGCGGTTGAGCGTGATCTTGTAGGCCTAATCACTACACTACTCAAGCGTTGGCTTAGGCTTTTCAGTACTGTCTCTACCAAGTACTGAGCCTAAGGCCCTTCATGGGTTGTAGTGGTATAGGTCAGGTTATCGCTGTTTGAGCCACCACTGTATAGTTTAATGACGTCATGTAGAATATTTATATATATTTATATATATAAATATTATATATATAAATATATTTATATATATATAAAATATAAATATATAAATATAAATATATATATTCTACTGATTGTACTTCTTTCATTTAACACTTACTCACAAACAAGTTGTCAAGACTATAATAATAAACCATAAATACATGGAATTCTAAGCAACTAGAACTTTGATAAGTCCGAATAAAGTAAATTGAAAAATAACAGGATATTGCAAGTATAATATTTCTGAGTTAAAAAAAATAATACGTACATTTGCTAAGCAATAATTTGAATGTATCTCTATTTCGAGCTCACCAAATGAAACCACACTGCAGACGAGTCGAAAATCGAATGCAAATCATCTAGCGTGTACATTGTTGATATCAGAGAATGATTGCAAAAGCCATAGGATGTGGGGCACAGGGTTTGTCAATCATTGCGTTGGTACTGAGCAGATTAGTGCAATAAAGTTTAAGTTAGTAAGTTTGTTAGTAAACATTTGTTGTTTGTCATCGTGAAGGAACTACTGATTAGGAGGATATAATTCCTATATAGTCATACTCCCTTAAATAATAATAATAAAGTCTTTATTTATTCTGAGACAAGTTTAGAATAATAAAAATTATTTATTTAAAAAAATTACAAATGCCATTTAGCACATTTTATATTTGTGATCTTTTTTTTTTTTTTTAAAAAACTCCACTTAGTGATTCAGCTGGAGGCGGGGATGAAGAAAACTCCTAGCGTGCTTCATCTCTCGTTTATGGAGACGTTTCAGCATCCTTGCCGGATTATGTAGCAATGTGTCTGCCAGTAATGATTGTAATGATTGTACCAGTTAAGTTTGGCAGTACAGCAGGCGAGTCATGAATATTTTAGAATGAAAAAAAAAGAAATAGCTATATTGTCTTGGTGTAAAACGAATTTGCAATTTATTTGCTAAAAGTAAATGACTTACGACTTTGCGGATTTGAAGATCGGAAAATTATTGGAATGACGAATAAAGGAAGAAATAGTGTTTCACAGGATAAGGAAAGCTCTGCGTTACAGGACCTCTTTAAAACGAATTCATCATACCGCGCTGTTTTTTATTTATTTTTTTAATAATATTAAAATATTAACTATTAAAATTGTAAAGGTTATTGCATAAAAATAAAAATAAAGACCTAAATAATTTATATATATATTTCTGCTTAATGTTTTATTGTAAATAAAATTTAAGTGAGAGAACATTTTTTTTCTATTCATACCTCTGCCTGATTTGCAACAGTGGTTGCAAAAACTGGACCAAGCAGATTTCTCTCTATGATCAATGCTTTTAATGTTCTCAAATTCTCTGGTTATGAACCCTCATAAAGAGTCATTCAACAGCCATCAGAAAGATAATATTTACTTCATTTGTAATTAATAAATTATATAGAATAATTTATTCAGGAGGGTTTTCTTGGAGTGAGGATGTAAGTAATACCTAATAACTGTTCATCTTTCTAGTGCCTGAGATCTTGTTTAAACCTCCATATTTTTTATTATCTTGAGTTTTTAATTATCTCCAATATAGTTTATTTTTAATTCAATGCTATAATGACAGCAATGGCCATACAAGCCTATAAGATAGAAGTCGTACCTTTCTTCTGTTTTTTAATATCTTTATAAACTTTATTCTTTATCACCTAAGGAAGTCATTAAAGGTTCTTTATTGACAGTATAATTAGGACCATCTTCAAGCTCTTCTTATCTGACTCCCCATTCTGTAGAATTTTATTCTATTTAGAAAGAATAAGAATACTTTCATTTGAAGTGCCATAAAAAAAGTAATAAATAAAATATTCTAATGTTTTAAATGGCATATGATAATTGTTTTCCATATAATAAAAAATATTATTACATTTTTTTTTTATTATTTAACAAATGACAAGCAAAATAAATAGTAATTAAATCCACTGAAAGAGTTGTTATATGGTCACCACATTCCTAACTTCATGGAATAATTCTTGGCAACATATGGTAATAGTTAACACTGTAACTATTAACGATGTATAACATGATGACAGTTTATTGTTAACCAGTTATAACTGGTAAGAAACAACAAAAGTAGTGATGGTTATTTTTTACAAAATAAATTATGTAAGATAGTTTTGAACCACACCCTCAATTGTGAGGATATCTATTAGCAACTTTAAAAGCTTCTTTCCAGGGTATATCATTCCCATAAGGAGGCCTCATGGAAATTTAGTGGAGAATTGGAAAGTTAATATTTTCTAAGGGTTTTTGATTAATTATGGTATATATGCTGCAAAAATTGAATTGCGAGGGTATTTTATGTGATTACTAAAAACTATATAAGCACGACTTCATTCCTTGGGCATTTGAAGGTGTCACGTTGTTTCACTGATCAGTGCTACTAGATTTAATAATATACATGTTGTCAGGCTTTCAAAACAAAAAAAAATTTCAAATCAACGAGCAGAATTTGAGCCATTTAAAAATTGTATTAATATTATTCAAAGTATATATACTTACCAAATGTACTCATTGCTGTTATTTTATAAATTATGGTATGCATTTCTCAATATTTTTTTTCCTGAACACATAGTGGTTGCACTAAGTGTTTTCTAAATTTTCTAAAAATTAAAATCCCTATTCTGGATTTACTGTCAAGCCATGGTTCCCAACCTGGGGAGCGTGCCCCCTAGGAGGGTGTAGAGACAAGTCAGGGGGGGGGGGGTGAGAGACCAGCTGAAAACAAAAAAGTTTTCACGTAGATAAAGTTATTCTCTTACAAGTACTTAATTATTTTTTTAAAAATATTTTATTCATTGAAATTTAAACCTCTACTATACAATACAACAAACTAAAGACAAGTAGAAAAACTACTCAGTGACAGTACTCAAAAAGCAAACTCTTCTTTTCAGGAGCCTCGGAGGATTATCAGAAATTGAAGAGGCTGCTAGGTTTGAATCTAGTGGGTTTGTACGGGAATAAAGTTTTTCATGATAAGATTGATATCGGATTTGGGCCAAATCAGCAACAAATGGTACATTAAGGTCATTTTGGAATGCTTTGTTCGTTACAAAGAAAGGAGTATTAAAGATTTTACTAGCTTATTTACTATGTATTTTACTAGCTTCAATTGAAAGCTATAATGTTGTATCTTTTGATAGTAAATCTAAATGTCTTGTTTTCAAAGTAATACTTGTTTTTTTTACATGCCTGTATCATCGTTCCAACAGGATGGGGGTTGTGGGAGACTTTGATTTGAACAGAGGAGAGCATGGAACAAAAAAGATTGGGAACCACTGGTCTAAAGCATACACAATGGGACCCAAGATCAGTAATGATGACATTTATAAAAGGTAAAGGTAAATATATAAAAGGTTTACTAATAAATATTTAAAATGCTGGAAAATTGATTTAGAGAATTTTTTTTTTATACCTCTTGCTATGATACTCATCAACATGGACACTTCTGTGAGGGCAGCAACATCTATTTTAATGTCAGAATCCATCATAGAAGTAGGTACTTACTTTAAACTGAACTACAAGTTTTGACCAATGGCAAACTATTTTAGTCAATTGGTATGCAAATGTATTGATGCCCTATTTGTGCATTTGTGCTTTCACATTTACAAATATTTAACTAAGTTTTTTTATCTATTAGTGTGGAGTAATAAGGATTGAGTAAAATAAGTCCATTACTTTCCAAATATTTTTAATAATACAATAAAAAGCAATCAAACATAATCGATTACTTTATTCTTTATTTTAAGGATGCTATGAAATATTGATTTCATCAAATGGAATTTTGGAAAATACTTGGGTAGTTATTTGAAAAAATGCTTGAGATAACCCTTTAGAAAAAGCTGGAGTCAGTTCTTTCACTAGTATTTCTGAATTTTCATTTAAGAAATTATTCATGTTCTCACCTTTAGACAAATAAAAAAGTTCAAATTAATGTAAATAGTAAAATTAAAATATACATTGGGGCATAGATAACTATATTAAACTTTTAACTTAATTCTAAATTTAAAACTTCAAAAACACTTTTAATAAAAGTATACTATTGTAGTAACATTTTTCATTTACTTCTGGTAGTGAAAAATCGCAAAAAAATTTTAAAGTTAATAAATCAAACAAAGATACTTGTATTTTATTGTTAAAATATAAAAAAAGTAAAACATCTACTTTATATGTAAATAAAAAATGTAAAGACCTAAGGGTTTTACACCAGGTAAAGACTGAAATAAGAAGAATGTAATATAGTCAATTCTTTCGATTATAGGATTAAAAAATAAGATGAAAGAAACATTTTCTTGTAAACATCATTGGATGTTTTTTCATTTCATGTTATTGATGGAATATCAAAGTGTTCTATCTGAAAATTCTGAGGTTTTGGCACATGTAATGATTTTTTTTTGTGCTTCCTTTTCACTATCAAAAACATCTAATTGAATATGTGACCTTAGTAATAATAATACAACCAGCTTAATTAACAAATTAATTATGTTAAATCTGAAACCATCAAACTTTAGTTTCACTCTTTTCACTCTCTGTGAAAAAAATCTTCAAGTTAGGCAATTAATCGTGAAATTTGAAATTCATTGGGTGAAAATTGATAGATAAGAAAGAATTTAGTATGGCACAATTGAGGCACAATCAAAAGTGGAAAGCTCCGAAATTTCAAAAATTGACTTTTTTACATTTTACTCTAATTATCGTTACCCCCCAACTTCAGGTTCAGAACCAGGTAAAAACCATGAAGAATAAGGTATGGTAGTGTCAAGTTAGACAAAATTGTTCGATTGAACTAGCGAAAAATGTGAAGAAAAGTCAATTTCTAAAATTTCAGAGTTATCCTATTTTGATCTCTAATGCCTCAAATAGATGTATGTGTGGTAAGGATAATTTTATATTAGAAAATGAAAGAGTTTTTTATTGTCTAGTAGTAATCATTCGTTTGATTTTTTCTAAACAATTTGTAGAGTTCTGCTTACGTAATAAGAATCATCAGATAAATCACAATAATTATTAGAATAAATTTAAAATTTGTATTACAATTAAACCATTGGTAATGTTAAATATAGAAACAGAGAATGAAGAAAACATAATAAATATATATATATATATATATATATATATATATATATATATATATATATATATATAATGTTAACTTACTTAATGCTTTGTCCCCATTGAATAAATTTTCAAAATCGAATTTTGCTTTCTGTGGTTCCAAAACCATGTTAAATGTAGACACTCCAAGATACTTTTTTCCATGATTAGAAACCTCATTTAATTTCATAGTTATATTAGCTTTCATCACCCCTGTAAAGAGAAGATTAATTACTGTAAAGAAGATTACAGATTAATAAAATTTAAAGAAAAACTTATACTTTAATTAACATAGCATAGCTAGTACTTTAATCAACATAATTTTAAAGAAACCCTAAAAAAAAAAATTAAATGTCATTGTGAATGAAAGCTGGGTTATCCTGGACAATCAAGCTAGCCATGTGACAGCTGCTGAGAAGAAATTCCTATGGAAAGTCGTTGGAAAGATTAGGAGCTACCGCACCATGAATGGAAGGATTAGAGAAGAGCTAGAAGTGACTGAGCTAAGGGCTTCCATCAAAAGCTGATAGCAAAGTGGTTTGGCCACATCTGTCAGATGGATCGAGAGAGAGAGCTAAGGAAGGACTCACTGGGAGGAGGCCGAGAGGCCGTCCCAGAGATTCCTATCAGGAAAATATTCAGCACATTGGAGGGGAGAGAGGCAAGACCCTCCCGGAAATGAGGCAGCTTAGTAGGGACTGAGAGGCATGGGTGCATTGGGTGGCGGCTCCTCGATGCTATCAGTGGCATAACAGCAAGTCAAAGAAGAAGTCTGTTATTTAAAATTGAATTTTTAAAACTTTTTGGTTTCATATCTAATGAATGCTACTTGAATAAGAATAAATCTCTAACTTTCTATGTTGTCATGGTAACTATTGACTTACTAATTTTCTTACACAAGGTGAAACAAAGCTATTTACTAGCAGACACTTACCAAAATGCAGATGGCACTTTCCGTTTCCAGATATCGGTAGTGTTAACACTCGACCATTGACTTTATAGTTTCCCTTCATATCAAATGGCTCGCAGATAGCGTATCCTTCGAGGAACTCAAAATTTTCATTCCTGGAAATATAAATTGATCAACAATAATTTGCAGTTGAAATTTTACAATCAATTATTTTTATGTTTCGTTTTCTGTCAGTACTTCCATTATAATTAACAGTGCATATAATTCTGCTATATAAAAAGGTTTTTAGTCACCTCTTCTCAAAAAATAAATTATTTTTATATTTAATATTTAATAGTTGTATATGATACTTATTTGTGTAAAATTTATTGGCTGCACCCTCAGGCCTTGTTAATCATTGCTCATGATATAATTGTAGTTTTTAAATATAATAGATAAACAGGAATTGTTATTTTATAAAAATCAAGACATCTAATATATAAACAAAGTTTCTGACATGTAAAAAATTTATAAGTAGATATAGAATATAGCAATTTTACAACAATGGGAATTTGAGTGATTTAAATAATTATAAAATAGGAACAGTGGGAGTTGGTCTGACCATTAGGGAGAGAGGGGATAATCCATAGTAATAATTAATTTAATTTTGAAAATTTTATATTGTTATGGCAGAATGTAAGTAGTATTTCATTTTTATAGTGTCCACAAATATTTATGTAAGATAAATTTTAAAATAAAATTTATATGACTAAACCCAAGATCGCGGGTTTGTAGCCCGGCAGGTGGCCCTAGGATTTTTTTAAGGGAGTAAAACATCCTTAGTTACACCGTCCTTCGGAAAGGATGTTAAACGGGGATCCCGAGCCTGTACGATGTCAGGTACTCGTTAAAAATCCCTATCCTAATTAAACCTGGATAGGCAAAATTTAGAGCTCCCACTGCAGCATCGTCCGATTAGCCATAGCAGCATAAAATGACGTTAAATGAACTAACTAACTAAAATTTGTATGTAATTTAAAAAAAGTAAAAATATATGTTGATTTGAGATTAAATAAGTTCATTTTTAATCTTTGATTGAGCATTTATTACTTGTCTGTATGTAACTACGATCATTTATTTATATATTAAAAAAAAAACCTGTATCACTACAAACCATGAAGGGTTTGGTCCTGTATATGGGAGACTTTTTTTTTGTTTTTTCTAGGACAACAAACATGATTTGTCCAAGATGATGCTCAACCGTCAGATTTTTTCCTAATTAAGGGTATCCACTTTATGGCTGGGTGAGCCCCAGAAGAGTCTATAGATCCCTCAGGGTTCTTATAAGAATAAATAATTTTCCTGTCTTTGCCGGATTTGAACCCAGACACTTCAGCACTGCAACTCAGCCCTCTACACGATGAGCTACACCCCTTATATATTCATTTACATCTTTATAAATATAAAAAAACGCTAGAGGTTATATAATGCTATCTTGTGTTTGTCTGTTTGCTTCTCTTGAATGTATCAACAGGATGAATCAGCATGCAATTTAAAATGTGTATTTTTTCAAATATGCAATGAAGTTTGCACATTATTATATTAACAGCGTTTTTCTTGGTGATCTGTACTCATGACCAACTTAAACGGCTTAAACATTGTTATTGAATATTAAATGGTAACAATCAGTAATCACTTACTTAATAGAGACGACGTTACATGATGACAATCCATACATATCCAAGTCCTGAAATTCCAGTTTAACACTAACAGGTCCTGAGCCTTGTTCGATGCGCAATGTTATTATTTTGAGAGGATCTATAGGCCCAACTCCTAAGTGTTTATTTCCTAATAAAGATAAAAATGAGAGATTTAAACTTCAATTTTAGTGATGTCTTAAAGTATGTACATATAAATATATCGAAAATTACATTTCAATACAGGTAAAGAATCAATATTTATATACGTTCATTTTAAAATCATATTTTTGTCTGCCTAATATTTTTCTATTATTCTCAACATATTTTAAAGGTTTTAAAACTAACCAAAAATTGATATGTCATCTTTCTGTTGTGTAATATTATTTTGTGATGAGATTAATTAAAATAAATATTCAGAGGATATAAAATATAAATAGTCAGAGGATTCTTCCTTCCACCAGCCCTGAAGATGGTCTACAACATAGGCCGAAACGTTGGCACTTATAATATAAATTTGTCTTATTTAACCCCAGACTATCTAACTCCGACATACAATAAATATTAATGATTTCAATGCAATACCAGTTCTTAAAACAATAGTTTGACATGATGCAATTTAATAGAATTTGTTGAAATATTGTTTAAATTACAAATGAACTTACCATTCTTTAATGACTTGAGTGCAATATTGACAGCATTTAAAAGGCATTCATTCGAATCTACTTTGCAGGCTTCCCAACCTGGGGCTGTAAATAAATTATTATTACAAATAATTAAAATAAAAATTGGAAAAGAGAAAGAAAATAATAATCTATTATTGGAGGATTTCAAACCAAAATATTTTGTTTTTCACAGTAACCTGTAAACAATTTTCCAATTCAGGGTACTTCATAAGGGCCCTCTCTGCCTGTTGATAACCTAATAGTAAATACTTGATAAAATAATAATAAATTAAAATTAAAACAATGGACCATTAGTATTAAAAAGATGGATCAAAACTGCTTTCATTACTATTATTTGTAAATCATTAGAAGTTATTTTGAACACTACTGTATTACAGTGAGACTATAGACGTTACTGTTCTCTAAAAACCACATCGATACCTTAGTTCACATATGTGTTAAGTGCCAAAAACAAGATTCTACAGGAGTCAACTTTGATAATAATTTAACACAAGAAATACAGTTCAAATTTAAGCATACAATATATTTTTGTAACCTTTCATATTATTTATATAACAAAAACTATTTTTGAAAAATTTGTGCTTAACAACTTTGTAAACTAAGGCATGGATATTTAATATATCACTAAAGGGATATATTAAATGTGGTTACCCCTTCTCACTTGAGGAAGCGGAGTGGCTCAGTGGTAGAGCACTTAGTTGCCATGCCGGAAATCCTGGTTCAAATCCCGCTGCGGACAAGACTTTAATTTAGTCTGTTTGCAACCGGAGATGGATCCTATATATAGGATCTAGGGCCCTCCCGGGGCTCACCCAGCCTCTATAAAATATTATAAAAATAATAATGGGAAAAAATCTGGCGGTTGAGAGTGACCTAGGACAAGTCACCTCCATGCAGAACCGTTGTCCATGAAACAGTGCAGTCTCTACCATGTACTAAACCCCAGACCGTTCACGGGTTGTAGTGGTACAGGTTTTTTTTTCTCATTTCACTGCATTCTCTCTCTTTATTGAAAGAACAAACCTAAAATCGAAATATTGACATAAGATGTAGCTTGTTTTATTTTTTAAAACGATACATTTCATTGTTCCCATTTGAATGGAACTGTATTCTGTATAACGATTTAGAGAAGTCAGAACTAGTGGCTTTGTGTCCGTGGTCAGAAGATTGTTGGTATCGGCATCGAACCTTCGGGGTCGTTTATTATTATTATCTAAAATACCGATCGAACACGACAAAAGAGAGAACAGAAAGTTCTTTGATTCGTTGCTAGGAAGTTCTGATAAAATATTACATCAATAAAAACCTTTCATATTATAGACAGAAAAGACAATTGAATTAAAACGACCGAGATTTTATCTAACAATTTTTTAGTTACTTTAATTTTTTATTGGAAAGGTTATCCATACATATAAAATGCTTTGTCCTGAATGACTGAGGGATCAACCCACAGCCTTAACCGGTGATCGTAGAGACCTGAAACTTGGAGGATATGTTCTTTGTATGACGTAGGCATCCTATAAGAAAGGATTTTCTGAAATTCTACCCCTAAGGGAGTTAAAAAGGGGGAAAAAGTTTGTATGCTTGCTCACATGTTTCTTACTCGCAAAATCTACATATTTTCGCTGAAAAAACAAATTAAGTAACATAGTTCACTTCTTGATTGTGGTTTGGTTACGAAGCATGATGGTTTTTTTTAGCCTTAGTTGAAGTCGTGACTCAGGGGTACTCCGTACCTCCAATACTTCTCTTTTGTAACAGAAGACTTTTGGTTTATACAGAAGCATTTTCAGGAATGTCTGTAAATTTGTATAATATTGTAAATAAAATTTTTGGAGCCAAAGGGTTAAGAAAGAAAAAAAAAGTTCACTTCTTTATACCGAAAGGTAACAGAAGGCTTTTGTTTATGTGGAATCATTTGCAGGTATTTATTTGTTCATTGTATATATAATGTAAATGAAATCTTAGAGGACATGAAAAAAAAGTTCACTTCTCGCTGCTGTCGTACAAGTGAAACTTTATACTTAGTAATCCTAGAAGAATCTCAAACCTGGGGAAGGACATAGGCTACTTTTGAACACACCACACAGGCGAAGTTTATATAAAACTGTAACCTGATTGACTAACACACCCAGCGGTCAACGCACAGCAGAAACCACTGAACTTAGCATCTTGAAATTCGCAGATAGGTTATTTGTATAGCTTAAATGAGCACCAAGAAAGGAATTTGGACAATTCCACCCCAAGGGTTTCCTCCTTAATATAATAGGGATTCAAAGATTGTATGGAATCCGTCAGTTTTGAAGTTAGAAACCTGAAATTTCGAGTGTACGAGTAGCTTATAGTTAAAAAAAAAAGCCTGTCGGTTTCTAAAATTTTAAAATCAATATTGGGCGAAATTTATTTCTTTCAGAAATATGAAATCATTTTAATAATTAATAATAATTTAATCTTAATAATTTTTTAAGATTAATTTATTGATATTTACAACTGTAATAATATTACAACAAGTAAATTTGCTAATATGAACAAATGACATGAAAAAAACACTTGTGGAGAAACTATCCATTGATAGCACACCAATAAAGTTCTATAATTGAAGATCTCGGGGCCATCTTCTTTTCAGACGCCTCCGATTATCAGGAACAGTATGGGAAGCAAGTTGAGAGGCTAGCGGATTCAAGTGTGTATGGAGCTTGTCATGGAAGGATAGGTATCTAGTTTGGGCCGAATGACCTCACAGAATATAACTTGGAAACCGATTTATGTGATATTTTTGCTATGCTTTTCACATTTTTGCTTTGCACAAACTAATTAATTGGATATAGAGCATTATAATTTATATAATTTATAATTACTATACATTTTTATCAATTAATTATATAAATTTTAATTTGTAGATTAGTGACAATTTTCACTATCTAGCCACTGAATTGCAAATTTAAAAAAAAAATCCTTCTAAATAAACTTGTAATTAAACAATAAATTACAGTTGTTCAAGTTTAAAAAAAAATTTTGATATCATAATCAATTACATACTATGGAACTATAACAATACTATTGATCAATAATTATATCTGAAGTGATCAAAGGTCAAAAATATGTATTCGTTGAAATCTGAAAATCAAAAATCTTCACAATATTTTCTTTATCTCATTCACGAAAGTAAATATACTGCACTTAGGGATTTTTCTATATTTGTTCACTACAGTTTTTTATTTTTTAAAATTACATTAATTAGGTTTAATATATTATGATATACATTTTACACCGTATCTTTGTGAAAATAGTCAGTGAGCACAAAATATAAGATTAAAAAAAATACATTTTCACCCTAACATTAGATAAACTCTATTAAGACCGTTGAAAAATTCCAACGAAAAGTCCTTAAGTCTCCAAACTATAACAGAAATTGAAGTTATCTGTTTCTTGGGTGCATTATTCATGTTTTGTTTTGCTGTTATTCTCTTTCTACCCTGAGGATGCCTGAATAGGCGAAATATTGGACAGATGATTTCAATTTCTGTTATAGTTTGGAGACTTAAGTGCTTTTCGTTGGAATTTTTCCACGGTCTTAACATTTATGTAAGTTCTCATTTTACTTTTCAATATCAGATATCTTCTGTATAAATCTATAATTAAATATTCAATTAATGAATTAAAAAATAAATTATCAGAACAATAATACTATATACTGAACAAAAAACCTATAGCAAAACCAAACTAAAATAGTATAGTTTGAAGCTTTATGAATATTTTCACTACCTGATCACTAAATCGCGATTTTCAAAAAAAATAATTACATCTTCCCCATAAAATGAGGTATCCTCTGTATAAATCCATAGTTAAATATTCAATTATAGTTTATTCAATTGATAAATTAAATAAAAGAATTACCATTTAATATTCAATAAGGCATATAAAATATAAATATTTATATTTCACTTTCAGTTGTTGAGATGGAGTCTATATGTTAAACTTCCTTTGGGCGACGTTTCGATACAATATTGTTCTCATAATCATGATCTAATAATGAAAAAATATGCTTTTAGTGAATTACATTAAATAGCACAGTCTAGTCTAAATAAAAAACTTACACCTGCTAATGTTGAGTAAATATTTTGGTTGATCAATGTGAATAACATTTCTGCATAGATTTTTAAGTATCATTTATGTATTGACATCGTGCAAGTGTCGATTTTATATTTATACAAGTGTATTATTTAATATAATTCACTAAAAGCCTTTTTTTTTTTCACTGTTAGAGCATGGAACAATGGAACAATGGAAACGAAATAGTCTCGACACGTTGTCCAAAGGAAGGTTAACGAATAGTCTGAATTTGAAATTCAGATTTATTTATTAAGAGTCAAGAAAAGTTTATGTATGTATGTGTATATATATATATATATATATATATATATATATAACTATACTTATATATATATATATATATATATATATATATATTACTACTATACTTACGTAGAGAAGCGAAGGAGCTCGCAACCCATAGCGCTACGAAGAATACAGATAGCATTGCAGTGGAAACAGACTGTGTCTTGTGCCTGCAGGAGTTTATATCTGTCTTGTTCATGCTGGTTCAAGGTTATGTCTTTTGTCCACTTCTGACAGAAGATTACAATAAATAGCAATTATTTCATAGTTATTTCCTCTACGATCATAAAGGACAAACATTTCTGTGAAAAATATACCAACAGGACACTTTTTAATTTTTTTTTATTATTTTAAAAACACTAGTTATGATTTGCATGATCTTTTTGTGCAATTCATATGGAAAGAGGTGAATAGAGTAAAGATTTATAGATTACAGTATTTAACAAAAAAAAAATCTTTATTCATTCTAGGAAATAATATCTTTAGCTTAATGTACTCTAGAAATGAATTATGTGTTTTGAGCAAAAATAAAACTAGTAGTAGAATTTACTTATCATTTTTATGTTAGTTTAATTATTTTAATAAATTAATTACATGATTAAATGAAATTAATTCTTCAATTAATTCATTTATTATAACACAACAGTTTAAAATAGAAAATTAGTTAACAATACTTAAAATAAAGGGGGTGACTTATTCCACTTCAGCCAATGAAGTGTCTTGAGTACATGATTGAGACTGTACTGTTTCTGATACAACGGTTGTGCAATTACCAGAATAAATAATCTATCTTCCACATCGGTCTGGATATCGGACTTTAGAGGTCAGTAACACAGAACGCTATATACACATTACATACATAAATACTTACATAAATTCCTCTTCCGCCTCCCTGTAATAATACATAACAATAATTTATTATAAGTCACATTACAATACAATTGGTAGACAAACTGTTTTATCAAAATGTGTTCTACCTTTGGCCTTAGCCACCCATCCAAATTTCGATGAAACAAATGCGTTTCCTCTAGACGACGTTGTAGTCCTTGTCCGTTGTAAAGAGGGATAATTTGGCCGAGAGAACGCCTAGGTTGCCAGGTTTCGCCTCAGTTAATCTTGCCCAATTTGAGAGGCTGGGTGAGCCCCAGGAGGGTCAGCAGTTCCCAAAAGGATTATATAATTTATCTCCATAGATGTATTTGAACCTGGAAGATTCACTATTTTGATCGTAAAACTGAACAGCCATTTACGGTTTTTTAGGAATAGTGTGGATATGAAGTAATTAAATAGGATGGAGTTTTAAGGCGCCAGGGTACTGGTGGATCGAATGGAAGAAGGAAAAGAGGTCCACAGAGATAATCATCGGATAAGGAACGATTTGTCAAAAGTTGCTGTTCGATTCAGCCTTGTATATAGGTCTATATACATAATACATAGGTCTATATCTACGTATATAGGTCTATGAGCCGAGAACAGTGTTACAGGAATGGACTGAGGTTTTCATTTGAAGGAGATCGGAAATATCTGTTGGAAATTATACAATACCTAAATTATTGTTTTTTTATAATTATTGGTCTTTTTTTTTTAGTTTTAAATATTTTTATTTTTTAAAGAGGAAAGATAGGCCCTCGGCCGGGATTTGAACACGGAACCTTTGTCTCACTGTGACATCGCTCTACCAGTTGAGCTACCCAAGGCCGCCTTCCGGCCGAGGACAAATGTTTTCTCTCATACGATCCCATGTTCTCGTGCTCTCGCCATTTTTGCGGTGAGTACACTAGAACGAAGTTCTTTGAACATTAAATTAATTTTAGAATCTTATTGACGTACGTCATATTACTATTTATATTTTTTTATAATTATTGGTCATTTTTTTTTAGTTTTAAATATTTTTATTTTAATATCTTTTCTCTTTAAAAAATAAAAATATTAAAAACTAAAAAAAATTACTAATAATTATAAAAAAATATAAATAGTAATATGACGTAAGGCAATAAGATCCTAAAATTAATTTAATGATCAAAGAACTTCGTTCTAGTGTACTCATCGCAAAAATGGCGAGAGCACGAGAACATGGGATCGTATGAGAGAAAAGGTTTGTCCTCGGCCAGCAGGCGGCCGTGGGTAGCTCAACTGGTAGAGCGATGTCACGGTGAGACAAAGGTTCCGGGTTCAAATCCTGGCCGAGGGCCTATCTTTTCTCTTTAAAAAACTAAATTATTGTTATATTATTGTATAATTTAGAAAAGGACGCAAAGAAGCATTTACTATGGAAGGAAGGGCAAAGCAAATCTGAGTTTGATAAAATATTAGAAAAAGGATAAGAGGTTTTTGTTTCATGAAAATGTGCGAAATTACTCAATATTTCCGTTGGAACGGATTATAATATTTTCATATTATAGAATAAAGAGCAAGAGCGGATCCAGGATTTTTTTCTGGGGGGGCGCAACGGTGACGGGCAAAAAATCAACAATAACTTAGAAATAAACTTGTTGTATTTATAGAAAGATTTATTAAAATATCTAAACAATAGTTTTACTCATGTTCTTTCTGTTATTTTATTCATATATTTTAACAACTATCATCATGTAATTATATTATAGCCTATAACTATGAAGTGTAATGGATTCTCCACAGTACACAAAACACCATCTGCGGGGCACGTGCCCCCGTGCTCTCCCCCCTAAATCCGCCCTTGATAAAGAGTATGCAGATATAATATGTAATGGTGTACATGAGTATGTAGATGGAGTAGCGTGAAAGAAAATTCATGAGGACTAAATAGTCACAAGTATCGCAAAATGTAAAATTCTACTTAGAGAAGTAATACTCTTTTAAGTCTTACTTTTTAATTCAATATTGAATATTTCAGTACATTTTCAGGAAATGTAATAATAATAGGTTGTATAAAAAAAAAAATGACCGTTTTATCAAAATCCAGAGTTCATAAGTCTGTAAATATTTTAATGCTATTTATTATTTACCGACACTTCATAATCCCTTTAAAGTATTCTATAAGCTTGTTTACTAACACAGAACTTCTTAAAAAAAAAAAAAAAGCCTCAGTTTATTTATTTATTTCAGAGAAGAAACATGACAGTGACAGTAATTTTAAGACATTGCTGGGAAAAAAATTTCACAGCCGCTGAAGCAACTCGTGAAATTATTAAATATGATGGAGAAGGTGTCCTAGACGTTGGAAAGGAAGAAGGGCTCCGGGCGAACATTAATGGATATTGATGAGGTTCTGTAGGAAGCTGTTGAGTCAAATCCGTCCACAAGTACTCGCGAACTTGCCAGGGAGTGTGGTGTGTCGAAAGATACTGTTAGTCGCCATCTTCAAATAATAATACCAATATTGCGAAGGACCCAGAAGGATCACGCAAAGCATTAGGACTTGGCTTCTTCAATCTCCCTTTCCCTTTTTTCCGTGTACTCTTTTTTCTCTACTCTGTCCATTTTGTTCCTGGTTTCTTCCATGCCTCCTTCTCTTGCAATCACTTCGTTCTATTTGCTTTTTTCTAACCTATTTGTATATGATGGTGTGGTTGATCTTGCCTTTTCTTTGTTTGTTTATTTAACGTCATTCTATGGTGCTATAGATAATCCTAATAGATGCTACAGTGGGAATCCTAAAGACTTTTGTCTTCTTTCTACATTGAGCATTTCTATGATCATATGGCAATCTGCAGCATTTGTATCTAGTTTCTCTCATAATATGGTTCTGGTATTGTAGCTGGTTTATTTGACGTCACTTATGGTGCTTTAACTAATCCTAGTGGAAATCCTAAAGTTTGCCTTTCCAGGTTTAATTAGGATAGGGATTTTTAACGACTACTTGAAATCGTACAGGCTCGGGATCTCCGTTTAATGTCCCTTATGAAGGACGGTATAACCAAGAGTTTTTTACTCCCTTTAAAAAAATCATAAGACCACCTGCCAGGCAACGAACCCGCGATCTTGAGCATAGCAGGTTGTTATGCTAACTACTAGACCACATGTCGCCCCCAATTTGCTTTTTTTAAATGTAATTAACAGTTCTATTGATGAGTCTTGTTTGGGGAAGTATATTAAATATAAATCTTATGTCTTCTTAGACCAAGGTTTGATCTATTTTCTGTAGTTTTCTTGACTGCATCAGTATCCTTCTTTAGTTAATTTTGGACCTAAAATATATAACTCCTTATTATATTCATCTTATTTCGTGTCCATTTCACAAAGTCATTGTGCGTATCGTAATTTAAAAAAAAGGACTTTATTCTGATCGCTATTGGAATTGTTTACTATTAAAATTGGAATTGTTTACTTTATTACTATCTATAAAATTTATACAACCAACCAGTAATTATTAAAAAATACAATTAATTTATAAGAAAAGATCCGAATTTTATAAGATCTTTGACTTTGAATTCAGTTCACTCAGCACATGTGAATATTGTTTCCTCGTTGTTTATTAATTTAACGCCAGCCATGGTTGATCGGACGATGCTACAGTGGGAGTCCTAGATTTTGCCTATACAGGTATAATTAGGATGGATAACGAGTAAATGACACAACGCATCGGCGTAGCCAAAGACTTTGTATTCTCTTTAATCATTCTTGAGGCCATCTGCCAGGGTGCGCACTGGTGATCTCTTCTTCCAAAATTGTTAATGCAATCCTGCTTACCCTTAATGATATCACTCTCTATCTACATACTTAAGCCGTTATCTCCTATGTCAACCTCTAAGTAAATAAAGTAAAATCTCCTAGATAAGATTTTTTTTATCTTACTTCGACAACATCCTTAATTGTTTTATTAAAAAATTTAACAATTCCCACAAAGAGAGACTTAAAGTCCTTTTTATGTCTTATAGTTGCCGTTTTAAAAAAAAATTACATGATACACGATTTTGACAGTATGTATCAGTCATATATTAAGAAAAGTTAGACATCTGAGGATACACAGAGGTCTATTACCGCCAAATTGGAGCTAGTTAAATGTAATTAAAGTAGTTTGAAATGATTACCTTCACAGGAAGAACAGTTTCCATGATTTTGGCATAATAATGCTACCAAATTATGATTAATCGTTTTTTAAAAGTATTTTATTTAATGGGTTTTTTTTCAGGAAAAATTAAACGTTCAGATCTCTTTTTTCATTCTAATTGGGATTAGTTAAATACTCTAAAAAGAATTTGATTAAAACCGATATCTATCAGTGACCATAATACAATATATATAAAATATATACTCGTATACATAAAACACATTTCTCGTTTTTCATAATAATTTTTTAAAACACTATTTCGGTTTTAGTTTACGATAGTTTTAGAATTACATTGGAGTTCAAAACGTAACAAATTAGCATAAAAAAAATCTACAGTTTATAATATTACATTTTCAAATAAGTTTTATGTGGCATAGGTATGAATAAAAACAAAATATGTCGAATTAGATATCTATTTTATTAATAGTAGTTTGCTATATCGTAAAAATATATAAATACTTCCATACAAAAAACTTAGTTATGCTTAGTTATTTAAACTTCCTCCGTTTAATGGCCTTAAGAATTAAATAATGTCCAGAAAATTTCATATTTTCAAAAGAAGTATTCTCATCTTTTTGCCCAATATCAATTTTAAAATTTTAGAAACCGATTATTTTTTCTATAAAGAAATACTTAAATTAACTAAACAATGAAACTTCGAAAGTTTGGTTATTTCAATCCGATATCTTCTTTTCTCTCTTTTATATAAAAAAGTTTTCATCTGTACCGCTACAACTCATGAAGGGTCTGGTGTTGAGTACATGGTAGAGGCTGCGCTGTATCTTGTACAACAGTTGTGCAGGGAGGTGATTTGTCCTAGATCACATCGCTCAACCACTGGATTTTCCCCTTATTTTACCCACTTTATAGAGGCGGAGTTAGCTCCTGGAGGATCATCATCCCATAGGATCTATTTCCGAGCTCTAACAGATTAAATAAAAGTCTGCACAGCGAGCGGGATTTGAACCCAGGGCCAGGGCCTTCAGCGTTCTACCATTGAGTACTGGCAACGAATAGACCAGTTAAATTATATCATTTTTCAGTATTTATGAATATTTATTTTTATAAAATATTTTAAATATGTCTAAAGGTAAACATCTACAAAAACAACATAAAAATTCTTTTTAAATTTTATTCTTATAAAATTCTTTTTATTAAACTGTACTTCATTCATCATAATTTGTATAATAGGGAAAGATAATAAACATTTTCCAGTCAGTTTTATATTCTTGATCTCTACATCATTAGAAACGTTTCGACATCATGGTGTCATTTTCAATCTCTTCAAACTCCTCTCTCTTAATGTCATATTTAAAAATTTAATTTAATTTTTTTTCTTGGGGATCATTTATCCTCCGGCATTTGGATTATGCATTTTAATGTTGTTATTATTAATTTATTTTCACAGAATTTTAGACTTATGACTGATGTAAAGATATGTAAAAGAGTTTTTAATGATACAGAGAGAAAAAAATTGTAAAGATTGATAATGACACCACGATGTCGAAACGTTTTGAATGATTTTGAGAATCAGGAATATACATTGACTGAAGAATGTTTTCTTTTCTCTTTCATATATAAATTATGAAGAGTAAAGTCCAGTGTAATAAAAAACAAATTTATAAGAATGAAATAGTTATTGATTCCCTGGCAAACTGATTCAGTGAAATGGCGGGAAAATTGCTAGACTTCACCAAGTAAGTTTAACATAGCACCTCCATCATCCCAAGATCGCGGGTTCGTAGCCCGGCAGGTGGCCCTAGGATTTTTTAAGGGAGTAAAAAATACTTAGTTACGCCGTCCTTCGGAAGGGACGCTAACTCGTTTAGACCCTCGGGTCCCGGACCCGTTCGATATTAGGTACTCGTTAAAAATCCCTATCCTGATTAAACCTGGTTAGCCAAAATTTAGAGCTCCCACTGTAGCATCGTCCGATTAGCCATAGCAACATAAAGTGACGTTAAATGAACAAACCACACCTCCATTATTACTTTGAAGTGAACAGATGTCTGCAGTTATGTCTTGGACTATCCTTTAAAAACATGCTATGTTTTTTTTATTCTCTGCCACATTGTTACCATAAAAGTAAATAATAAAAAATAACATTCATATTAATAATAAAAAGCATTGCTTATCCTTGAGGCTAATCGAATTGCTGTTTTGTGTTGTACCTGTGTAGCTACAGCCCTTTCTCACAGCCTAAAATAAATTGAGGGAAGAATAACATTTTTTTTTAATTAAAGAAGAAGTTGCTAAAAGAAAAAGCAATTATTCCGCAGGCTGTTGCTTCCAGTTGAGTTATAACAAGTTATAACTGTTTATTCGATTAATTTTTAACATTTTCCAAAATATAAGTTATCGTAAGCTTCTGTAGGGAAAAGAGAATGTAATTAAGGGTAATGAGTAGATTCTTGATGAAATGATTACCAAAATCTACTCATTACCCATAATTACATTCTCTTGTCCATACAGAAGCTCACGTTAACTTATATTTTGGAAAATGTTAAAAATGAAACAAATAAACAATTATAACTTGTTATAACCCAACTAACTATTAAAAATATATATATAAAATATTAAAAGGGAAACAAATGAAAAGTTAAAACTTGTGACTCAACCTGCGGAATAATTACCTAATGCAGTACATAATTTATTTTCTGATGTTGAAAATTTGGAAAACGTTTAAGTAATTTTTCTTTCCCATTTATATAAATCTGTTAAGTATTACATTTAAAAATAATTATTTTATTTCGAGAAAGAAAGATAATTGTCGATAAAACACTCTTAAAAAAACCCATTTTTAAGAAACATTTCATAGGAAAATTTCAATGTTCTTTGAACCCTTTGAGAATTTTGAGAAATTTGAGAAGACAACCGTTTGGAAGTAGTCAACATGGATTCAGTCACTATCTACACAATTTATAAAAATATTTTTGTGTCAGTCCATCAACCACCAGCAATGGTCATACATAATTCATAACAGTGCCATTGCATATTCTTTGGCATAAAAAAATAAATCAAAAAAGGAAGTGATAAAAAATTTTGAAATTTCATATTTGAGAGTATCAAAAATCCATATCAATTTCAGATAAGAATATAGGATAATTATTCCGAAGGTTGTCACTTCGAGTTGAGTTACAAGTTTTAACTTTTCATTTGTTTCGCTTGTAATATTTTCCAAATATACAAGTTATCATGAGCTTCACTATGGAAAAGATATTGTAATTGTGGAAAATGTGTATACTTCAGTAATCATTTCATCTAGAAACGGAATTTTCATCAAACATGTATCATCTATACTTTTGATGTTAGTTGAAAGATTGATTTCTTGATGAAATGATTACCTAAATCTACTCATTGCCCATAATTAAATTCTCATTTTCTTATTAAAGCACATGATAACTTGTATTTTTGGAAAATATTAAAAATGAAACGATTAAACAGTTAAAACTTGTTGTAACTCAACTCGAAGCGATAAGCTGCTGAGCAGATATCGAGTATAGGACTTAAACAATGTCATTATTTACCATAAATTTGAAAATTATTATTATTTTAAAATTATAAGATGTACTTGAATTAGCTCTTTCATTTGTGATAAAGAATTTATTATACTTAAAGAAAACTTGTGGGATGTTGGATACTTTCATACATCTATCTGGATTGTGAAATTGTGTGTAAGAAATACATTAATGCCACTCTATATACTTAGGAAAAGTAACAATTAGATGAATCACAAAAAAAAAATTATAGGGGGGTCAATATGACAACTCCATATAGTCGAATAGGATATACGATATAGAATAGTCGAAATAGGAAACGATTTTGAAGAAGCACAGATAAACATTACAGAAATTGAAAATAGAGAGAGATATGGACAAAAGGTTAACAGATGGGAAGTAATGTCAGAGAATGAGAAGCCCAAGAAGAGCAGGACAGAATGAACAGAGGAAAGGAGGAGGATTCGTGGAGAAAAAATGAGGATAGCATGGTAAAACAGAAGAAACATCAGAAAATGAAGTCGTTTGCTTTGCGTGATCCCATAAGGTCCAAACGCTAATAATAATAATTATATATATATATATATATATATATATATATATATATATATATATATATATATATATAACTTATTATTAAGAGCAATATAGCACAAGATTTTTGGCAATCTTTCCAGCGTGGAGTTAGATGTTTACAAAAATATTTCTAAAACATATATAATTCTATCTATCTCTCCAACAGGTCATCACAGTAAATCATAATAATGTCTACTCATCCCTCTTTCCTCAAGGCATTATCCTCGGCCCAATTCTCTACACAGTTTATCTCTACATCCCAATTCATCCTAATACTGTGCTTGCCACATATGCGGACGAGGCATGTCCAAAACTGTTCCAGTTATAGCATCCTGTACTCTTCAATCCCATATCACTGACCTTGAAAAATGGTATCAAAACTGGATGATTAAAATAAATTCCCACAAATCTCATCAAACCACATTTACCCTCTGTCAAAACATACTTAGGTTCTTAGGACTAACACCTTAACAAATGCTTAACTTGGAATCCTCATACTAGACTGAAACGACAAGAAACAGCTCGCTGTTTCAGGCTACTTCAACATTTACAAGACAAACGCTCTAAGCTCCCAATTAATTACAAAAGACTCATGTATATGACAATCATTAGGCCCATATGGACTTACGTAGTAGAGCTTTGGGGCTCCTCTAAGTCATCAAATTCCTCTCATATTCAATCCTAACAATCCAAAATCCTTCCTAAAATCCTCAATGTCCTTTCTTTTTTACAAACAAAGTAATCCATAATGACCATAATGTCCCATTCGTTGCCAAAGCCCAAGATTGCGGGTTCGTAGCCTGGCAGGTGGCCCTAGGATTTTTTAAAGTTAGTAAAAAATCCTTAGTAACGCCGCCCTTCGGAAAGGATGTTAAACGGGGGTCCCGAGCCTGTACAATTTCAGGTACTCGTTAAAAATCCCTATCTTAATTAAACCTGAATGGGCAAAATTTACAGCTCTCACTGTAGCATCGTCCAATTAGCCATAGCAGCATAAAGTGGACGTTAAATGAACAAACTAAACTAAACTATATGGGTGTATATATATATATATATATATATATATATATATATATATATATATATATAATTTAGTGGGGAATTAAAATGGCTAAATAAGTAGGTAAGAATCTATAAATTGAAATTATATGTTCCTTTTGTATTTTTTAAATTTCTTTGATTTTATAATTTTTTTTTATACTTTGATGCTTATTTATTATTATTAGTTTTAGTAGATCAGATAATGAGCTATATAGAAAACATAAATGATTTAAAAACCAACAACGATCAGATATCTTTTTTCTCCATTCTTCATGTTTGTTATCAACTTTAAATTTATTTATTAAAAAAAAAACATGTATATAGTTGAAAATATTGTCTCTCTTGTGAGATTGATAACATTTGAGGCGTGGAGATTCAAAAAGGGATAAATCCATATCTTATAATGTTTTTCACAAATTTATCATCCTCTATGCAGTGGTACATGGTGCCCCATTAAAAACATGTTAAAGCCAATCTAATTTTTCTAAAAATTATTGTATCATATAAATTATCATTTCATAATAACCTAAATTATGCATATGTTTTGATTACATGGAAATTTTTGATTCCTGAAAATTTTTTAAATTTGGATTTATTCTCTTTTTCATCTCAATGCGTCATATAATAATTTAAATGAAGTTTTATAATATTCTAATGCTTGTTTAGTTGTTTGACAATTTAAGTTAAATTCTTTTTTTTTTTAGTTGGTTCTTTTCATTTCTTATTTTATTCACCCTGTTGACACGGAGACAACTCCTCCAGAAATCCTACATTCTGCACCTTTAAATACAGATGGGGTTCACCACTATGGCTATGAAAAATTTTACATATTTTCGTTAGAAATCTCTGTTTTTCAGACAACTGAATGTAGCCTTAGAGTAGCATTTCTTCTGGCATCATGCTCAGACAACCCGGTTACAGCCAAACCCGGTTAAATCGAGGTACTTGAATAAACTCACTTTTTAACAGGCCTCCCTGTCCACTACCAGTGCACCATCATCAGGATCACCAATGGCAACACACTCAGTCTTCTCAAAGTCAATTTTCGAGCCCATTGTTTCATAGCACTTCTTTAGGGCATACACCATTATTTTGAGATAGACCTTCCACCTCGCAAACACAACCTGGTTGTCAGCGAAGAACATGGACAGTAGCTGTCCACCATCAATGAACGGCCCAACATCCCCACATTGCCTGCATCCTGGTTTCACTGCTTCGTGAAGATATATCTTGAAGAGAGTGGGTGACATGCTTCAGCCTTGCTTGTTTCTGTTTCCTTTCCTGGGGCTTTTTAAATCCTTTTGGAAAACTTTTTAAATATTAATATTAATTATTGTGATAATGGCTGCCATTGACCTTTAATTAGATTATTAATTTTTTCATGAAAGTGTGGTAGAAAAAAATGAAATGCAGACTTGGTAATTCTAAACATTTATTTAAAACTAAGTATAATAATCACAGTAAGTATAAAAATTAAGGGTCAGTTATCTATTTGATATTCATTTCATTAGCTGGTATTTTGCTGAAAATTTGGTTTGTGATTTGAAGGACTGCTGTGGACAAAGCTTTCGATATAGCCGGTTTCAGCTCCTTGAAAATCTGGTCTCCGTTTTCGTTGAGGAATGCATTCATGTTGTCAGCTGTAAAAAATTTAGAAATATTATAATTTACTTGTAAACTAAACTGGAATCAATAAAATATTTTTATATTATAATAAAATAATTAGGGCATCATAAATAAATACTTAACCGAAATGCTTTTGATGAAAGCTAAAGATGTATATTTTCTATAAAATTCAGAGTCTGTTGAATATTGAAATATTATAGTTCTGTTACTGTATCAAAAAAAAAAAAAATTAATACTTGGCAATCAGCCTAAAGTTTGTGATCCTTTTAATTTTTGTTTGTTGGTTTCAACATTTTTTATTTTTTGGTTTCTGCTTGAAGATTCAGAGATAGATTTTTAAAAAATATAGAATAGTTTATTTAATACAATTCAAATCTATGAAATTCATATCTGGATCAAGGAGACATTTTAAACTTTTTCATTTTAAGTTCAAAATGGTGGATTTCAGGTAATTCGGACTTTTTCCATTTAATTTTGTCTATGGACGATTTTCATTGTATGACTCTCATATAATCCATTAATGGCTAATTAAATAATTTATCTGTCACAGCCAGGTTGAAACGCGGGACTTTCAATTCAGGGAATCAGCATTGGTTTTTCTATCACTCTGCAAACTGAGCTAACCGGCTTTCTTATGTTTTTACATATGTTAATACTTTTATATCTACTCTATCTAGACAGTTTCTCTGACTTACCCAAGGCTTTGTTTCCATTGAACAAGTTTTCAAAGTCGAATGTTGTCTTGGCTGGAGTGATGTCAGCTTCAAAGTTTGAGGCAACAAAATACTTCTTACCGTCCTTTCCACCGGTTTCTTTCAAATTCATAGCAGCCTCAACTTTGGCATTATCTGGAATTGAAAATATATTTTAATGTTATTATTTATTTAAAACTCTAGTCGAACAAATATACTATTCAAAGACAAATTCTTACTTAAAACAATTATTTATTTTGTACAAAAATAGATACATATTGTTTTATGTAGAGTTTAAACATATTTGCATGCTATACACTAGGTATACTATAATCCTAATGACTATTACCCGCCCACAAGCATAATAACACATGTTTTCAGTTCATTATTAATAAATCTCATTCGTCACGTATTTCCATTTAAAAATCATCTTTCAAAATAGCATTTATATGTTACAAAATCGGTTCGCTTGTTCTAGAAATCATATGGTGAAAAATATAATTACAGAGACTCATTTTAACCAACTTAATGTGAAATTATGTGAAGAATTTTTATATTATGCACATCTACAAGACAATATCTATTTGATGATATCTGTTTCTCATCTCCTATAATTACAGATTAGTAGTGTATTAGAGAAAATGAGAACGCTTGGCTTTTAATCTTATTAAACAGGTATGTTGCTACATTGTTATTGCATTCATGTAAATCAATTGTTCTATATAATTCAGTTCTATAGGACTATATAAATAAAACGATGATCTATTAAAAAAAAATAATAATAAATTTCCTTAACCATTACTAACTATAATGACAACAAGAAAAGCTGATCTAAGCTTGCAGCTTTACCAGTTTTGAATCGGTTCATATTGAATGGTTTTTAACTTGTAAATAACTTATTTAATATCATGAAACAATAGTATGGCGTACCAATATGAACTTTGGCGTTGCCTTCTCCCTTGATTGGCAGTGCCAAAATCTTTCCATCGATTTTGTATTGTCCCTTGATGTCCAAAGATTTACAATGGCCACCTCCTTCAAGTCGCTTCCAGTCGTTCCTGAAATCATAATATTTAAAATTAATAGTAAGTAGTAAGTAATTAATAGTCAGTAGGCAGAAAATATGACACTTATGTTAAATGGTGGAGAGATCCCTGAAGAATGGAAACAAGGATATATCACCCCAGTTTTCAAAAAAGGGCAAAAGAAGGATTGCTCAAACTACAGAGGTATTATGGTTACAAGCTCACTGAGTAGATTATACGGCCGAATAATTAAAAACCTAATTGAAAATTAATTAATGAAAGAAATCAGCGAGGAACAGGCGGGTTTTCGAGCTGGAAGATCATGCACTGATCACATCTTCAGCCTCTCACAACTTATAGAAAAAAAGATGTCCCAAGATCGTGAACTCCACATGATATTTGTAGATTTACACAAGGCCTACGATACCGTACCTCTAGGGAAACTGTGGAAGGCTTTGGAAGATACATCTGTTAAGAGATACCTTATCGGAGCAATTCAAGGGCTCTATAAAAACATAACAGGGGCAATAAAAATAGGAGATAGAGTGTCTAGAAGCTTCCCAATTAACAAAGGTTTGAAACAGGGATGCTGCCTCTCACCCCTGATTTTCAACATTTATATAGAAAAGCTCTTTAAGACTAGAAAAGATCATGCGGTGGAATGGGTGTTCAAATTGGGGATGATGTCATCTACAATTTGCAGTATGCCGACGATCAAGTAATAATCGCATTGGACCCGGATGACGTGAGCTATATGACGAAGAAGTTACTGGACCCATATTCCAGATGGGGGCTGAAAATCAGTAAAAATAAAACAGATTATATGGTTTCCAACGCTCCAAATTTACCACTTGAAATCGATGACTGGACACTCAATGCTTGGAACAGTTCAAGTACCTCGGATGCTGGCTCTCTTATGGAGGAGGTAGTGAGGGTGTCATCGAACATAAAGTAAACATGGGGAAAAAAATAATAAGTTCGATAAATTCCACCCTTTGGAGTAAGGAAATAAGATTGGAAACTAAAAAGAAGATCTACCCCTCCTTCGTAGAAAGCGTAGCCACTTACGGATCAGAGATTTGGACACTCACGAAAAGGTAGAGAATAGGTTACTTTCCCTGGAAATGGATGTTTGGAGAAGAAGCTGTGGGTATATCGAGAACCAAGCGGATCCCAAACGCAGCAATTAGAGACAAGGTCGGATGTCAAAAGAACATCCTTTACCAGATCGGAACTAAAAGGTTAAAGTGGTATGGCCACTTAATGCGGATGGGCAAAAACCGCTGGCCAAAGACAATTCATAACTATATACCACCTGAAAGAAGAAAGTGTGAAAAACCACAGAGAAAATGGATGGAGGACGTAGAGGAGTGCAGCCAGAGGACTCCGTTGACAGAGGGATTGGATGGACAGAGAGCAGTGGCTTTTGGGTATTGGGGATATGTCTCCTTAAGTAGTAAAAAAACCCAGGAAAAAAAAGTAGTAATTAAATCGATCAGCTGATATATACGATCAGCTGTTTCGTTCCTGAACATGTGATCATAAAATCAAATTTAAAATCATCAATAAAAATCATTTTAAATGATAGTATTAAGACTGAAAAGACAAGAAACTGCTCGACGTTTTCGCCTACTTCAACATTTACTGGACAAACGTTCAAAGCTCCCAATTAATTACAAAAGACTCATTTACATGACAATTATCAGACCTATTTGGACATACGGAGTTGAGCTTTGGGGCTCTACTAAACCATCCAATTCATCTCGTATCCAATCGTTCCAAAATCCTTCGTAAAATCCTCAATGTTCCTTAATATCTCATATGTTGCTGATTTGGCCCAAACTAGATACCTATCCTTCCATGACAAGCTCCATACACACTTGAATCCGCTAGTCTCTCAACTTGCTTCCCATAATATTCCTGATAACCCTCCGAGACGTCTGAAAAGAAGATGGCCTCGAGACCTTCTATTATAGGTAGAAACTCGAGAACTTTATTGGTGTGCTATCAATGGATAGTTTCTCCACAAGTGTTTTTTTTTTCATGTCCTTTGTTCATACAGCAGATTTACTTGATGTAATATAATTACAATTGTAAATATCAATAAATGATCCTAAAAAAAAATTATAGTATTAAAAACTTTTCTCGGGATACTTGTAAATGGCTTGAATTTGCTATTAAATAGAAATGCAATTCAATGCATCAGCTGCAATAATATAGCTATATAATATCAGCCAGTTGATAAGATAGCTCATTATTGAAATAATACGTTTTATTAATCAGCTGTTTACTCATTATTACACTTCCCTGCCAAAATTAAGCAAGATTTACATATCAAGTTAGTTATAAATACGTAATTTTTTATCAATAAACTTCTAGAAGGCATTAATTTTTAATTACTCCGAAATTGTTTCAAAAACGAATGACGAACTCGAGTCACAAATGAGCTTTGTGCGTGTCTTAGCTAATTATTTATTTGTAGAGATGATTACGTGGCAGTTTATTGAACCACTAGTTATATTTCTGAACAATAATTATCTCCAGCTATGAAAGCAAGATATTAAAACGCACGTAGCGCATTTTTAAATATGAAACACTTCTTTGTAACAGAGCTTTAAACCACCATTTCAAAAAACTTACACTAAGGTGTTTACATATTCATCATTTTGTTATATATAATATAAACTGCCAACCTGTCTAGAGTTATGATGAGGAATACAGAAGTCTTCGATAGGTATTCGTAGTTTTGTTGAAGGATATTGATAATGTCTTATTTCGATGGAGTTACAAAAGAGGAAGTTTTATGAACACTCTCAAAAATAATAGAACTAAAAATAAAAAACCAGGGGTACCAGGGGTCACCTGTGGTATAATGGTTAGTATAACAAGGTCGTAGGTTTGCAGCTCGGTATGTGGCCTTTGGAATTTTTAAAGGGAGTAAAAAATTCTTGATTATGCCGACCCTAGGAAGGAATGTAAAGCGGCGCTTCCGAGCCTTTGTGTCAAGTACTTGATAAAGTCCCATATCCTAATAATACCTGAATAGAAAAAAATTATGACATCCACTGTAGCATCGTCCGGTCAGCCATAGCAGCATAAAGTAACGTTATATAAACAATCTTCAATACCAGAACCACATTATGAGAGAGATTAGATACCATGATACAAATACTGCAGATAGTCATGCAGGAGAAAATCATAGAAATGCTCAATGTAGAAAGAAGACAAAAGTCTTTGTTGAGCAATCTGAAAGAATGGTTCAACTGTTCATCATACCACCTCTTCAGAGCACCAGTAAAACAAATACAAGCAATCATGGGGTCACCAGAGGTTTAATTGTTAATATAAAAAAATCCATTGCTCAAGATTGTAACTTCTCAACCTATCAGGTGGCTACAGGATTTTTTTTAAAGGTGTAAAAAACCCTTGGTTATGCCGTCTTTCGAAGGAGATGTAAAATGGTGGTTCCTAGCTAATGTGATGTCAAGTACTCGTTGAAGATCTCTATCCTGATTACACCTGGATAGGCAAATTTCAGGATTCCTACTACACCATCGTATTCAATACTTCAGATATTCATGCAGGAGGAATCATAGAAATGCTCAATGTGGAAAGAAAATAAAAGTCTTTGCTCCGCAATCTGAAAGAATGGTTTAATTATTCATAAAAAATATTCTTTGGAGCAGCAGTAAAAAAATACAAATAATCATGATGAACGCCGACCTTTGACTGAAAATGGAACCTCTAGAAGACGTGGTAATTTTGGCTAGCAATTGCGGAGTAAGAACTTAAAGTGAGTTTCATTATAACCTGTTATATTAATGAATCAATATTTAATTTATGAGGTAAACCATTTTCCAGTCAATTTTTCTTTTTTTACAAATACTTTTCGACTTGCATGCAGAGTAGAAATGACCATGGAGAAAAATGTACCTCCAAGTAGTTTTAAATTATAGACATTCACATGAGACCTATTATGAAAATTCCAGTAAGGACTTGTGAAATTGAAAATGACTATAAAGTCGAAACGTATTTGTAAAAAAAGAAAAATTGACAGGAAAATGGTTTACCTCATAAATTAAATATTATATAAAATAGTCCAGTTGAATCCATATTATAATGAATCAATATTTTATTTTTCAGGCCATTCCCCATCGATAATAGAGTCCTCTACAATGATTAACAATAAAAACAATTTTTAATAAATATGAAGGAGCTGCTATATACAAATTAGATCTTACATTAAGGTGGTGGGAGAAGAAAAAGCTGAAGATGACCGCTGCTAGGACTCAGACTATTCTACTAAAAACTGATAGGAGACACCTTGATGTTGATATTAGTCTTGATGTTGGAGGCACGAGAATACGTCTAAGTGAGTCAGTCACCCACCTTGGAATAAGATTTACTAGAGGATTTAATGTCACCCCTCACTTAGACTATTTAGTGCCTCACTTAGAAATAAGGTGTCTCAGGGCTTGAACAATCTTAGTAGCTTGGGGGGTGCCTTTTGGGGTATCAGATCACATTCCAAGCACAATCATCACTTATTTATAAAGGAATGATTCAACGTTATGCATCCCCTGCGTGGGTCAAAAATGTTTCATGTCAACAGTAACGCAGATTGGCGACGATTCAGCGGACGGCTCTTCTGCGAGTCACAAAAACTCTCCGTTTTCTCTCCGAGAATGAATTCCCTCTGTTCATGACCCGAAACAAATACCCGTACTTCAAAGAGTTTGTGTACGAGAGGAAATCGGGGTTGGGAATAACACTCTCCAATCTTGGAAGAAGAACCCATGAAAATGGCCAGTAGGAGACATAGGAAATTAGAGTGAAAAGTTTATAGACAATACAACTATTGTGTGATAATTAATATTGTCAAAACCCGTGTTACCGTAAGGCAAGGAAGGGTGTTTAAATAAAAATAAAAAAATAAATAAAATAAAAATAATATAGATCTTGCAGGCCTTGACTTTTTAAACCAGTTATATTTGAATCAGATATAATCTCAGCTTGCCCCTGGTCCACCTATGCAAATTATAAACTTCCTTTATCGATTTTTCCTAATTCAGGTCTTCATCTTATGCGCTTCTTCGAAGGTTAAAGCGGGCCTACGGCTATTTTACATAAGCAACCAAAATGTTTTTATTTCAGATAGTTCTTCTCGAAGAAATCTTGAACGGGCAGTGTACACTAGATATAAAAAACCTATTCTATTCAGAATGAGAAAGGTACATTAAAGATTTGTGCATTAGGTATTACTCGGCATGACAGGACTGGAAAACATGAAGATGGGAAGGCACTGAGGGTAGAAGACCGAAAAAAACGCCGTAGATGACGAGATCTAGGATACTTGCTTCCTACAAGACATACCAAACGAAACACCCTATGTCTTATCTCTTTCCAGATAATTGTTTATTTAATTATATATAAGAGTTAATTATGTAATGGCAATAGTATCTATATGAATCAAATATATGCATTATATTGTTCTAAATTGGATGTTAGAATATTACTGACAGATGTTTGTAGAGTGAACAAAAAAGAAGTCTTCTCTAACTAAAAAAAAAGAAGGCGATAACTTCAAATCCCTTTCCGAGTTCACTACTGGTCACACTCTGCATGAAGTGTCAGTCATGGAGTAACTAACCAATCTGATCAATTTCGTTAGGATTCCTTACAAATAACAAAAAAAAAGGGTATTATATTTACCTATAAACAGTTTTTACTAACAGTTCCATTTAAGTGTTACAATGTCAGTTGAAGATTTACTGTCAGCGACAGCGGAATACAGCGCTGTCACACTACCACACTATCAATACACTACTTACGAAAACTGTTACCGTGGAAACTGGGCTTAAGTGCAACTTACTTGACGTGCTCAAGGACACAGGTGCTCAATCCTATGATGTCCGTATCCTTGAAGGCCAACTTGATGCTGACGGGTCCTGAACCTTGGTCAATCTTGAGAGACAAGATCCTGAGGGGGTCCAATGGGTTCACGGCCAGGATCTTACTTCCTGTAAGTAAAAGGATATGTTAGATATCTAATATTCTATTATTTCTGGCCAAGGAACGACAAAAATAATACATTATTAGAATAAGATGAATATCAATGGTATCGTACTATTATTTCTACAGTAACATAAGTCAAAAATCTACATTTTTGGAAAAAACTATTACTGAACTTAGAATATTATCAGGACGAAAGAGTGTCACTCGTGCCTTCTGGAAAGATAAGCTCTGAAGAGAACGAATACTTATGTATATATATGAATACTTTCATAATTTAACAAGAACGAATTCTTTTAAAAATATGTAAATGATTTTTAAAAAATTAAAAATTACTTAAGTTTTTACTTTTTTTTTAATAGTCTAGAATACTCGACTGAAATTATCACACACACACACACACACATATAATAGGTTCGTGGTGTGACCGTAGAAATGGTGAGGTGGATTTTCACCTAACACAGCTATTGTCTGGACACGGATGCTTTAGAACCTACTTTGGAAGATTCAACTTTGACGACAGTGCTGAATGTCCACCGTGTATGACGGTAGAGGAAACAGCAGAGCATGCATTTTTTTAATGTACCCGCTTTACTGACCAGAGAAGGGAATTGGAGCTGGCTTGTGGAAAGAAGATGACTCCTGAAAATTTAGTGAGCTATGTGCTAAAGTCGGATGAACAGTGGGCAGCGGTGAAAAAATTCGCCAGAGAGGTCCTCAAAAGTCTGAGAAAGGAGGAAAGGACAAAGAGAGAAAATCAGTGAAGACTGGTGCCTTCTTGAAGAAGAAGAATCTAGATCACGAAGCTACAAGTTGGAAGGGCCATGATGCGACACATAGCCATTCCCCTCCAAGAAGTAATGCCTAACGGCGGTCCCGTGGAGTGTGGAAAACAGGTGTGATGTAGGGAGGTGGTTTTAGTGGATAAAAATTCCACACACGTATAGGTGCGGGCCTACCCGCGTCTTTTGAAGATTTACACCTGCCCACGTAAAAAACAAAACACGCACACACACACACACACACACACAGATATATATATATATATATATATATATATATATATATATATATATATATATACACACATATATACTAACCTCCTTTGAGGGTCTGGATTGCTTTGTTAACTTGCTTGATCAAACAGGGCTGGAAATCTTTGGAGCTGAGTTTGCAGGCTTCCCAACCATGCGCTGAAAAATAAAAATAATGAATTAAAAATATTAGGATTATATCTAAGATTTAATTATTTAATAAATTTTCAAAAAAATTAAGGTTTAACATATATTACCGGAATAATTTCCATTACATGATGAATCCATTTCACTTAAAATATTCATGCCCAATCGTAATAAAATACTAAAGTAGAATTTACAGAGTATGGTCACCAGTAGCATTGCATTACTTACTTCCACTCACACATAATTAACATAAAACGCGATATAATTTTTTTTTAAATATTTCAAATTTAATAATTTTAACTTGAATATGATAATTATTAATGACAATTAAACATTTGTGGTTTAGTAATAGAATTTGAGACATCATTATGCACCTACAGGAACCATACAATTGGTGCATTCAATCCATTTCTATTATACATTTTCTCACATTAAATCTATTTATAAAGCTATGTTGACGAAGTAAAAGGCCCTAATTCCAAATCAACATGCCAGGTTCTATTCCGTTGTGAATTTGGATTTTACCCTAGTCGGCTAATAATATAATATACCTCTTATGGTAATTGAAAGACACGTTAGATCTAACCACTGGATTTATCAGGTTTTAGTTTCATAAACATGTTAATGTTTAGACCAACTTGGTAAGAATTATTACTATATTTATATGGTATAACAAACAATTTATATTTAATTATAATAATACGTACTTTAATAAATCATCCATACTTAGTTCCCTGCATCAAAAAAGGGAGAATAAGATCAAGGAAGAACCCCAAAGAAAGAAGCCCCCTCCATAAAGTGGCTACCTTAATGGGATCAAAACATCGTGATTGAGCATGACCTTGGTTGAATCACCTTCTTGGACAACCTTTGTCTTAGAAACAGTAGAGTCTCTATCATGTACCATGCGAACGAGTCTGGGATTCAGTACATGGAAGAGACTGTACTGTTTCATGGACAACGGTTCTGCAAGGAGGTGACTAGTCCTAGGTCACGCTCAACCGCCAGGTTTTCCCCCTTATTTTGGGTACCCTACTTTTATAATATTTTATAGAGGCTGGGTGAGCCCCAGGAAGGTCCTAGATCCTATATGATCCATCTCCCGCTGCAAACAGACTATATATGGTAACTGTAATTCCTGCAGCGAGGTTTGTTCCAGGAGTCCGGAATGGCTACTCAGTGCTCGATCACTGAGCCACCCCGCTCCTTATACATACATACATACATATATATATATATATATATATATATATATATATATATATATATATATATATATATATATATATATGAAGTAATAAATTTGAAAGAAAGACTTATTTGAATATTCTATATTCTATGACACGAATTAAGAAATTATTACATAATGTCAATTGAGAGAAAACTGGCTGAAAATTAGTGGCTAATATCAAATAACTCAATTCATTTTAGTTAAAGATAAAAATTTGAATTTTTTTAAAAATATTTTTTCATGTTTGCCAGAAATGGGATTATGCATTTTTCTCACTTCTCCAATGCCCTGTTACTGATACCTTGCAATTTCAATGCCTAAGATAATGGCTTTAGAAACTAGCAAAAGTGTATATTATGAAAACATGTGGAAGCAAAAACCTTGATGCATGGCATGTGTACTTGATTCTTTTTTTCTACTGGAACATTTTTTTTACTTGATGCCTAGAACAGACTGAAGGAGACAAGGTCGACTGGTTAAGCTAATACAATTAATTTTTGACATAATAATGTTTTATTAGTTAGTTAACAGTTAACAAGTGTACGAAACTATTTGAAATGAACATTGCTGAAATGAAAACCTGTAATGAACAAAGTATCAAAAAAGAAGATTGCACAACTAAATGTCACAAAAAGTTCCAAATATAAAATTTCAACATTCTTAGGTCAGCCAAAGGTTATTAAGTTATCCTAGATTGAAACGAACGTACTTAAATACGTCACAGAAAATTAAGAAGAATAGTTTCAGGTAAGATAAAAATTCAGAAATTCATTTCCTCTTAAATTTGAAAACGAAGAAAATTTTTGCTAAAAATAGACTTTAAAAAACCTGTACCACTACAACCCGTGAACGGTCTTGGGTTTAGTACATGGTAGAGACTGTACTGTTTCATGGACAATGGTTCTGCAAGGAGGTGATTTGTCTTAGGTCACACTCAACCGCTATATCCCCCCCCTTATTTTGGGTACTCCCCCTATTTTATAACATTTTATAGAGGCTGGGTGAGCCCCAGGAGGGTACTAGATACCAACCATATGATCCATCTCCGGCTGCATACAGACTAAATAAAAGTCTTGCCTGCAGCGGGATTTGAACCAGGATTTCCGGCATGGCAACTCAGTGCTCTATCACTGAGCCACTCCGCGCCCTAATAGAATAAAAATAGAATGGAATTAAAAAATAATTTTATTCTGGGGCCAGGCCCCTTAAGAATAACAGATGTGTAAGAAAAAAGTTGATTATGTATCTGGCCTAGGTACTACATTATAAGAATGATACAGTATTTACATAAGTACTTGCAAATAAATATAAACACAGTAATTAACAATCGTATCGAAAATCAAAAATTGAAGTATTCTTGTTGTTGCGTATTGCATTTAAATCATTCATCATCCAATAATAGTTTAAAATGGCAAATTTATCGAAATTTTAAAAATTATCATGATTAATGTTATTAAAATCCTCGATCCTGACCTGACCCCCTCCCACGAAATATTTTCCTGGCTACGGCCTTGGCATAGGCTCTATGGTTTCTAATACTGCAGCCCAGGTGAATAAGTTGTTAAGTCGAATTTGGTTCGAAATGAGTTAATTGTATTAAAGGGAGCACGCTGGCTCGAAATGGAGTTATAAAAAAAACAATAAAACTCGATTCCAAACCTATGCTTGACTTAGCCACCTAAGCCCTTCGAGAAATAAACAATTAACTCATTCGACTTAACAAGAAATCTTAACTATTTATATAGGAAGACCTACAGAATATTTTGCAAAAAGAAAAAAAAGACAAGATTTTTTTAATTTCCAAAATAAAGATTTCTGACTAATCAATTTTTTTTGTGTTTTTTTTTTATTCCGGGAACTCCCAAATTTCATAAATTAATTATTCACAAGGACTCCAGGAATACATAAATTTCAATATAGATTAGAACGGACAGTTCTAAGAACAAGGCCGGTCGACTTCCACCTTAGGTCACTGCCTTAATTTAAACAGATAAAAAAAAAATAAAAAAATTGATTAGTCAAATAAAATTACACACAAAGAAGACTGCTTTATTCCTCTTAATGATCTTTCTTATATAGATTTTAGACTTGTTATTAAATCTAATGACGTCATCAGACATGAACAATTACTGTACCATAGCTAACAAACCACTGATCCGCAACGACAAAAGACTAAAGAAAAGTGGTACTGGTCTGTTAGAGGGGCCCCACTACTGCTAACACTGCAGGATATAGCAATCTTGCACCTTTTATCGTTTATTATTGTTTGTGCACGAGTGTGTTTACCGGGTTTTTATTATTGCTAGTTCTTTAATATGATCCAAATATGGGATTTTTCTAAAACCCCAACAGTTGTATTTTTTCAAGAAAAAGGGAAATTGTCTTGAAAGAAGCGTTTTTAGCAGAGCCACAACATGAGTTGTGTTGTGTACAAATGAAATGATTTGGAGGTGTCAATTAAGAAGTTGGAGAAGTAAGTGTGGCTTAAGAAGTGGATTCAACAAGATGGCAATTTCTTATGTTTATGTTCTATCGTTCGTTCCTTTTATTTCCATTACCTTTGTAACGGGAGTAAAATACCATAGTGAAGGCTATAAACAGCCGGGTGATCAATGAGGTTTTCGTGTGAAATGTATTTGCCACTGCCTCAACCATTTAATTTATTTTATTGCATTCAATAATTATTACTTGACCAACATTAATTAATATTCATTTTTTAGTTCACTATAGCATAGTTTTTATTTATTTGTATTACAGTGGCAAATCCATGCGTAACCTGCACCCAGCTGTTGATAACCTTATAGATATGTGATTCTGAAATTTGTAAAAAGACGCATTGTGTGATATAAATTGACGATTGTTATTAATCCTAAAATGAAGAGTTTTATTTGAAGCTTTTGAAGTAAAAGTACCGAAACTGTATTTCCTCAATCCATTCAGGAATACAGCCAATTGCTCTGTTCCATAGCAACGACGAACCATAACTTATTTATCTGCAGCTATCCGAGAGAAAAAAATAAATAGAGAGCTATATCTTACATTTACTGCCTCAGTAAATAAGTGTTTAGGTCGAATTTTGTCCAGATAAGGTGAACTGCACTGAAGGAAACGAAATCGTGTCATTCTCGTAGTCTCTGGCATGAAATAGATTTTTATTATAAGCAAAAACTCCTTCCCAATCCAGGGCATTACTTAACCACTTAGGCATTACAAAAAGAACTCGATTTTGCTTACCAAAGAACTCTTTTTCGATAACATTCGACTTAACCACTAATTTATCGGTGCTGTGGATATATTGAATATATAGTTGGTTTATTGCAAGTATAGGAAGGGTGAGATAGAGGGCAGTGACAAGGTACACGAAGTAGGAATTATTCGAGAAAAACCTTGCAGAAGTAGGATGTAAACTTGATATCCAACGGAAGCTACCTTGATAATGAAATGAACCTGATTGAATAGCAACTGTACGCTTAATTGGAATATTATATTTTTTATAATTTTTTATATTATATTTATATTTTATCAGAAGTCTGATTATTTTCGAGCAAAGCCCTTGAGATCCAAGAGTCTTGGATTCAATACGTGGTAGAGACTGTTATATCTCCAAGACAGCGGTTGTGCAGGGCGGAAATTTGTCCAAGATGACGCTCAACCACCAGGTTTTCCTCCTATTTTAGGTACATATTTTATAGAGGCTGGATGAGACCCAACAAGGTCTTCAGGACCCCGTCATGGCAGCTGAACATTATACCACTGAGACACCTCACTAATAAAGGGAGTGTTATGCTCCTCAAGAATAGACAGAAGATTTATGTCGAGAGATTTCAATACACAGTTATATAGCATCGATATTGTAGATATCGATGGCTTGGACACAGATCGACTCACAGCTGTAAGATTAAAGCGGAATCTATTCTTACATCAGTTAAAATAAATTACTTCCACCTTGAAAGAGACTGCATTACATTGTAAATCAGCATGATCCGCGTGATGGAATTATAAAGAGTTACTCACCGTTACTACAAGGACTGTTACCGCTATTAAAAAGTAAAAGAAAAAAAACCGAGATTAAAAAGTAAAAAAGTGGTAGAGTGCCGAGTTGCCTAGCCGAACGTCCTGGGTTCAAATCCGCCAGTGGCAGATAATTTATTTAAATCTGCTAACAGCTGGAGATGGATACCGTAGGATCTGGGGACCTTCCTTGGGCTCACTCAGCCTTTATAAAGTAAGTACTGGGGAAAACCTAACGGTTGAGCATCAGCTCCATGTAACAACCTTTGTACAGTCTTTACCTCGTACTGAACCCGACTCTTCGTGGTCTAATGAAGAAGTAAAAGATTCCACGAGGATATTCAAGCTAAGGAATTCCATGATCGAGGAAGGTTATATGTGTGCAAGATAGGAAATCACAGCTGGAGTTGAAAATATATGAAATGATATCAGAGAAAAGAAGCTCCAGAACTATTCAGTGAAATATTATTCTGGAAATTGAAGTTTAGTTTGGTTTTTAATTTATACTCCCTTATTGAAACTAGTAAAATATGTTAATATTGTTTTACATTTTTAGTATTGTATTGTTTGTTTGTATTGAGCATTTAATAAAATAATCGATCTTTTTTTAATTTTTCGTTTGTTTTTATGGATAAAAAATATTTATGATCTACTAGTGCAACGCCTTAACCTTATTTCATTCCTTTCTCTATAATGATTTAAAAGTCCTAAAATCGAAATGTTGGAATAAGTTGTTGTTCATTTTATTTTTTTTTAAATGGATGCGTTCCCTATTTTCCATTTAAATTTAAAAAACAAATCCCATATTTTGTTTAACGGCTTAAAGAAGTGAGGAACAGTGGCTTTGTGATTTGCTAATTTAAAAAATATTTTCAATTTAACTGATTCACCATGACAAAAGAATAAAAAGGCCTCGATCCGTTGCTTCGCTTTTGCTTTTGTTATTTTCGATCTATTTTTTCATAATATCTCAGTCGGTCACAATTGTTGAAAATTCATGTACAAACGTTAATGAACGTATTTTTGATTTATGATGGGTTTAAAAAAAATGCTCAAGGCGAACATCTTATCTCACGTCAACGTTTTAGATTTAACGATAACGAAGCTCTGACAAATAGCCGGAAAAAGATTTTTTTATTTTGGAAATTTCTGATGCAGAGGTAAAGAGTTAATTGTGATCAGTTAATATTTTCACAAGTTATTACATTATTTATTTGTTTATAAATTATTGTAATATCCTTGTTGGCAAGTAAATACAGGATTCTCTAGAATTCTCAAATTTCAATATGTATCTATTTAAAGATTTTTGTCTTGAAAATAAAAGATTTGCCCTTGCCGGGATTCGAGCCCGGGTCGTCAGTGTCTCCGTCGCAGTGCTCTAAACCACTGAGCTACCAGGCCTATATACCATGGATGCATACCATTTAAGTATGTATCCATTGATCACCAAAGAATCATTTTCTCTAGTTTCGTCGTGGCATTGTACGTACCTCGTATTTTAGTTAGTTAAATTTTATGTAAAAAAAAAAAGTTAAACGTGAAAATTGGAGAGCGGATTAGCCTTGTGTGAATAGCTCTAAGTAGCTACACTGAAAATCCCGCGTTATAACCCTGATGTGGCAGACAAATTATTTAATCTTTTAGCACCCGTAAATACACCCTATGGGATATGCTTGCTCTCTCTATAAAGTGAGGACCTGGGGATAATTTTGGCGGATGAGCGTGATCTCGGATAAATCTTCTTCAAAGTTTAAACTCATAAATATATATATATATATATATATATATATATATATATATATATATATATATATATATATATACACGAAATCTCGTGTTTGTTTCCTTTGTCATATTTGTTGGTATACTAAACAATGGTCGTTCAATTGTAGTGATAGTAAATATTATAAAAAATAAATAAATAGGATTAATAATAGCTCATTACAATCTTTAAACATAAACTTCAAAATATATTTTCATTCCTCTTCGAACTTCATAAATAATAAAAACATAAACGTAAACGTAAAAGTTTATCGTTAAATCTTAATAGTAATTAATAGATTATCGTTAAATCTATTCCCCTAAAATGTCGATGTGAGATAAGATGTCCGCCTGGAGAATTTTTTTTTAACGCTCATTAACATTTCAGGAATTTCAGCAGTTCAGGAATTTTCAATAATTGTGATCGACTGAGAGATTTAAAAAAAAATAAATCGAAAATTATAAAATTGTTTTATATTTTATTGTCTCATCTATTTCTTTATGCTTTATTTCATTTTTTTTTTAATATGTGAGCCAAAAATGTGGAAAAGAATAAAGATTTTTTTACTTAGCTAGTTATCCGTCTGTATTGACTTAAAATCAATGAAGAAAACATGGTCAAACATTTTAAAGTATGTTATTAGAGCTACTTTTGAATCACTTTATTTGTTATACTGGAAACACTTTTTTTGAATAGAGGAAAAACATGGGAAAATACATATATATGTGTTAATAAGCTTGCGATATACATCGCTCTTATTTATGATGATGTAATAGTTTGATATGTAAACATTAAAACCAAACAATAAAAAAGTATGATGAAAAACATCAGATCATTTCCTGGTTCGCCAATTAAACTACTATTAGCATTAATCATAAGCATAAAACCAATTAATCACAGTGATTAAACCAGAAGCACTTTGCAGAGTAGGTTCTTAACAAAGTTTTTATTGGAGATTTTGAAAAGAATAAAAGAAAAATTAGAAGGCTAATTTCTGTCAGAAAATGTCAAAATTCTCAAACGAGCCAGGGCAACCTCCGGACTCCTCTGTCCGGGCACTGCGGTAGGATGTATATCTACTCACATCTAGTGATGTGATAATGAATGATTAGAATTTTTATATATATATATATATATATATATATATATATATATATATATATGTATATATAAGTAGTTCAGGATCAAAAGCGGTTAACTCGAAAACTTCAAAAATTTACTTTTTCACATTTTTTGTGAGTTTAGTCAAGCAATTTTGTAAAACAATACACTTAGCCGCCTTATTTCTCATGTGTTCAGCCTTATTTCGGCACCTGAAGTTTCAGCAGGATAAAACATTGCATGACTAGCGAAAGATGATCAAACATTTTTTTTTTTTAAATTGGAGTTATTTACGTTTGATCCTATGCCTACAGCCCAGTGAATAAGTCTGATTTTTTCCGAGAGGGAGAGTTAGTTGGGCGATAGTCGATAGCACTATCGATAAGCCGATACTATCGGCTGTAAACTATCGAATGCTATCGATAGTTTTTCGATAGCTACTTCCTTTTTTCCAAACCTATTCAATAAAGAATTTCAACTAATTTAATTAAAATCAAGTACCTACCTACTATTTGAAATTTGGAGGATTATAAATTGTAAGATTATTTCATAAAGATGAGAAAAAAAACTAATTAATTTGAATTTTAAAAAAGTATTTACAATTTACATGTTTGCAATAACAATGAACAAATCAAATATTCATAAAGGAAAAATAACGAAATAGTTAATGTCAAGAGTCAAGTGTGCTCCTTGAGCCACATATTTCCCGAAAGAAAAACTAGCATTTCTAGTTGAATATTTAAGAATTGTAGAAAAAGATCCCTAATTAAAGAGGAAGTTAAGGTTATAAAAACCTAGAAGAGTCAATGATCAATACCGCGAATTTGGTTTGCACAAGTGTGAGACTACGTGTACTACCCTACATAATGTAATTAGTAATTTCTGAGAATTAAATAATGGCATGTCAGGTGCAGCATCAAAGTTATATAGAAGAGAACCCTTGAGCTCTAGGCATTCCGAGTTCAATTTCAAAAGAACTCGACACGACAGAGACAGATCAGCATAATTCCGAGAGTTTCAAAACTTTAGGATAAAAAAGATCCATCGACAGTGACCATCGATAGGCATGACCTAATGATACATCGATAATAACTATCGACTATCGTCCAACCCTAAGAGAGAGTCAACTGTTTTTTGAAAAGAGGAATCGTGTCAATCTCGAATTTTTTAACTTGAAATGCAGTTATGGTATAAGCAATAACTGGGGGCGACCTGTGGTTAGCATAACATCCTACTAAGCCCAAGATGGCGGGTTCGTAGCCCGGCAGGTGGCCCTAGGATTTTTTAAAGGGAGTAAAAAATCCTTGGTTATACCGTCCTTCGGAAGAGACGTTAAACGTGATTCCCGAGCCTGTACGATGTCAGGTACTCTTTAAAAATCCTATCTTAACTAAACTGACCTGGCAAAATTTAGAGCTTACTGTAGCATCGTCCGATTATCAATAGCAACATAAAAGTGGCGTTAAATAAGCAAAGAAGCATAAGCAATAACTCCACTTCAAGCCAATGCCTGACATTGCTGATTATTCACCTCGAAAATAACTTGATTCCGCTTACTTAAGTACAAGAAACTCATTTTGAAGATAATTAGACTTAACAAGTTATTCACCGGGCCTGTGGATTTATGCTTTTTGAAGTCAATTTATTTTTTCGACTCCTACGTGACACATTTTATTATTTTTTATTTTTATTTTTTTATTTTGTAGGGACATTAATTATCTTTCAAAAGAGCACTTTTATGATCAAAGAATTTATCACTATTATAGGAATCGAAATAAAATATATATTTTATATTTTACAAAGTCGATATTTAGGGAAAGTCCTTTCTATTGAACTCAAAAAAATAAAATTTAATTCTCGGATTTGACATTTTTTAGGACCATAAAATAATTTTGTTTTCTTTATATAATTCCTAAATAAGTCTTTTTTAATGCGCAGGACCAACAAATCTGACATATAAGGTGTGAAAAAAATGTAACGTAGTCAATTAAGTCGACTATCATTATATTTGTTTTACTAATAAATAGATTTGTTTTAATTTATTGGGCCATTAATAGAAATATAATTTTAATTTATGAGCTTATGTTTTGTATTTGTTGGTTGTGTAGAGTGTTTAACTATCATTCATACTGAGTATTTGTCCTATATACACTCTTTTATAGTGATGAAATCTCCTGTTCAAAGATAAAGGTTTTTTTTTTTTTTAAATTTAATCCCATATATAGTATAATGTATAATACATATATTTAGTTTTTTTTCAATAAGTTATAATATGATATAGTTGTAATACATACGTATGACGGCCCAGGAACCTGCTGCAAACAGGAATACTAAACAAACTGAGAGATAGGACATTGCTGCTTCAGAGGACGGTGGAGAACTCCTGAAGAACAGGAAAGGAGGTCCTTATAAAAGGTATCTTGGGGTGGCTCAAGGTTACGCGTCATCTTTCTACTGTCTCAGAACATTTTTCCTCTAGTTGTTTTTTTTTTTATATTTGTTTCTAATTTAATTTTAAACATATTACATATAAATATATATGTAATATAAACTATTAATTGAGCAAAAGTAGTAAAATCTATACAAAAAAAAACTTTTGTTTCAAGGGACATTGCTTATATGTAGTTCTAAAATTATTTGATTAAATCATTTTAAATGTTCCTGTCATCCCATACTCTTCAATCACATATCACTGCCCTTGAAGAATGGTATAAAACTTGATAATTAAAATAAATTCCCTCAAATCCAGTCAAATAATCTTTACCCTTCGTAGGAAACCAACGACTTCCTATCATTCAGTATACCACTGACTATTGTAGAACAAATACGATATTTAGGGTTACATCTCGACATACGTTTAACTTGGAATCCTCATACTGGACTAAAACGACAAGAAACTGCTCGCTGCTTCAATACTTATTAGCCAAACGCTCTAAGCTCCCAATTAATTACAAAAGACTCATATACATGACAACCATTAGACGAATATGGACTTACGGATTGGAATTTTCCGTCGGCTCCACTCACCGAATTCCTCTCGTATCCAATCCTTACAACCCAAAATCCTTCGTTAAATCCGAAATGCTCCTTTCTTTTTTACGAATAATGCCCTTCATATCCCATTTGTTGCTGATTTGCCCCGAATCCGATATCAATGTTGTCATGACAAACATCATTCCCATTCAAACTAGTGAGTTTCAAATCCAGCTACTTCTTTAAATTACCAATTATCCTCTGAGGCATCTGAAAAGAAAATGGCTTCGTGACCTTCAAGTTTGAATTTATTGAGTACTATCACTGGGAAATTTCTCTGCTTGTCTTTGTTCATTCCAATACATATCATTCCTGCCATTTACTTCAAATGAATAAATTAATGAAATAAAAAATATAAAAATATTGTCTCCTAGCTGTCCCGGCAGAAATTTTTCGCCCTATTTCCCTAAAACAAAGGGCTTCCAAATTTTCTCCAAACATTACAACGGCAATTGTAACATCTCACATGTTATCCTACAAAAGTTTTATGAGCTCTGATTACAACTTTATGATTACCAAATGGCATACGATCCAGTGCATTTTTACACCATGTACTCAATTGATTGTGTTAATGAAACACAATTTGTAATTGTTCTACAATAGACCTCCTCACTGAACTGTTATTTTTTACTAAGGGATCAATAAGGAAAAAATATTTAGCCGAATTGGCGATTCATTTTTATTTATATAGATATACAGCTGGTTGCTTGTATGGGAAAAAAAGTGTTTTTTTTTATTATTCCCCTCGTCATTTTTACGTTTTTTCTCTCCATAAGAATCTTCTTTGGGCATTAGCAAAAATAAATAAAAAAATTTAGCCGAATTGGTCGAACCGTTCTTAAGTTTTGTGCTTACCAACACATTTGGCGATTCATTTTTATTTATTTAGATGAAGCAAAGGTCTTAATAGTTCCAATTTTGAACGTCATGATAGAAGTGAATTCAGTAGATTTAGTCTTATTTTAGTTAGTTTTTGAGAATATAAGATTAGAACAGTTTACCTCGCAAGGTCGGTAATATAAAAAAGAGCCTTCTGTTACTTTCGGTGTTTTAGGCGTTACAATGGGCTGAGTTCGCTGAAGGTGGTTTTTTCTTGAACCGGATCAAGGCCGCTGAAGTTATACAATACAAAACAGGGAGGAACCGTTTAGCGGATCAAGAGATAGTTGTAGAAAGTAGAAAGGGGAGGAAGGAAGAAGGAAAACGAAGGAAGGATAAGGACAAGAGAGTACTTACCCCATCCCTAGATCAAATGTAAGTACATCGAACAAGGAAACGCTGCCCTGCCATCTCCCAGGTCTGGGGGGTGGTTCTAAGTCCCTAAATAGGGGGTTCGCACAGATCTTCAGCCCATCAAAAAATTTGATGTGCCTCCGAACTATGTACTCGACACCGAGGGAAGCCGAAGCTCCTCCCGGATGGTGGTGTAAGTGCTCCCTCGAGCGATGTGCCACTTACGATCTTTCTAAGGATGGAATTCTGGTAATGCTGCAGGCGCTGCAACGTTGTTTTTTAGAGGTGTCTCAGTAGTGGTGCACCAACGTAGGTCTTATAATGGACTTGTAGATTTGTAATTTCAATCTCAGTGAGAGTTGCGTTGACAAGAGCAGATGGTATAGCCAATTTCTGTCGAGCCAACTTCAAACTTGCCTGAGCGTGCTCTGAGAAGGTGAGATGTCTATCAAAGGTGACGCCAAGGCAGAGGATTGAAGTGGATAATCTTCTATCCTCGCAGTCCACGGTAAAAGTCTTCGGTAGAGGTTTCCTACTCACACTCTGAAATGACATCACGATGGCATTTATCTTAGACGGATTCACTCTGATGTCAATTAGTTTCAGCTCGTTCACTATGGTTTCAGTCTCCTTTTGTGCCTTGTTAAGGGCATGTAGGATGCTGATGCTGGTGGCGTAAATCCTAATATCATCCGCATATGCTGCTACCATTGCGACCACGGGTGCTGTGAAAATCACAAACATCTGGACCCAATACAGTGGCCCCAATATAGAGTCTTGTGATACTCCACAGGCAGTGGTGCTAGAAGTCGAGTAACTGTTACCGACTCGTACGACGATAGCTTTGGATCAGACGACTTAGAGTGGCGGGAAAGCTAAACTCTTCCAAGCGTCGGAGTAACAACTTATGAGACACACAGTCAAAGGCCAGAGTGCAGTCCAGTGAAATGAACGCCGTTGCTCTGTTCATCTGCATGTGCTCTATGAAGTGCGCCTGCAGCTTAGCCAGGTGGTGGTCACAGGCGACTCCTCTCAGGAAACCAGCCTGCTCAGGGCGGATGATGTTGTTCTCTCTGCAGTGCTTCGACATGAGATGGTGAACCAATCTCTCAAAGATTTTGCTCATGTGAGGGAGCAAGCCAATTGGCCGAGTGCTCAGGTAGTCCCCCTCTCTTCCCAGGCTTGAGTAATGGCACTACGACGTCTTGTTTCCACACCTCAGGGAAATACGAGATCCTCATGCAGGTGTTGAATATGTTCAATAGAAAGGCTTTACCCTTCCTAGGAAGCATCTTCAACATCACAAAGGGGATATCATCCTGTTCTGACCTATATACACTCTTTTATAGTGATGAAATTTCCTGTTCAAAGATACCAAGAGATGTTACCTTTCGTGCGTCGTAGTACTGATCGAGCTCACCGAAGATGGAGAATATGGGCTTCTCGTTGGGGCACGGTAGTGGTCCTTCTGGGATTGGTGGAGCATCTAACAGCCGAGCAGCTTCCCTCTCTTCATAAGCCTTCACCAAAAGTTCAGCCTGTTCCCCAGGAGTTAGCAGGTTGCTTCCAGATGATAGAAACACTCGGCCCCTTTTGGTTGCATTGGTTTTGACGAGCCGCCAGAACTGACGGGGGTCATCGTGAGTCCAACGCAATGGCTCATGCCAGAAGAATGTTTTCCAGTCTCGCATGAGGCCGGCTATCTGCCGGGTCATCGCATTGATGGTCGGTTTTAGTCCGTAGTCACGAGAGCGCTGGAAAATATTCCTCAGGTTATTCCGCTGACTTATGAGAGCTAAGATGTGTTTCGGAGGTTTCCTGATGGCGTTAGGTAAAGGACTGAATTTTGGAATGTGCTGGTTTGCCGCGGCCTGTATGGTAGTGGTGATGACACCCACCGCCCTGTCCACCTCCTCCACTAAACTGATATGGGTGATCGTGGGAAGATCTTCCACAATGCTGGCACTGAAACCTTTCCAGTCTGCTTTGTGCAAAAGGTACTTACTGGCTGGCAGAGCTGCGGGGGTACCTTCAAAATCCGATGGTCCGTACGGGAGTGGACCGGATGTGTTAACCATTAGTTGGGCACACTGGGTTAGGAATTCTCCTAGAGGGCACATCATTTCGGATTGGTATGGCGACGCTCGCTTGAATTCCTAGTGAACAGGCCTCCCGGTACACAGTGTACCCCTGTATGTACAGTCGATCCGAGGCGGACAACATGATGTCTGTCAGTGCCACTACCGATGGTCGGTGTTGCTGCAGGAGTATCTCAACCTCAGCCAGCTTGGAGAGCAGACCTCTGATATTATAGTTGATGACGTGGTGTTCAGTCATTTCGTCTGTTGGTCTGGAAGGACCGGTTGATCATCTTCAACATCATATGCATCATCTGGTCCATACGGGCTAAGAGGGTTGTCAGTAGGGCTTCAGCTGTTGAGACTGACTGCTGTGGCTGGAAAGCTGGGAGGTCTGTTCTTTGAGATGACTGTGTTCCAGGGGGTATAACCCCGAAACTTCAGATTTCAAACTGGACTAAAACCATGAAAAATAATTTGGCAAAGTGACGTGTTAGGAAAAATACTCGAATAAACTAGGAAAATATGAAAAAAATATTATTTTAGAAAAAAAATGAACCACCAGATTTGAACCCTATTCAAGTGTTTCAAGTTTAATATTAAATGTAACCCAAAAGTATCAATATAATAAATTTAAACATGTTGTTCTCGTTTTCATCGTTTAATTTAGAATAATGTGGCTGGCGGCTTATCAGTTAATTAGAAAAAATCCTTATTCTGTGCAAAAAACGAGAACTTAGGTGGGCAAACCCAAGATTAATGATGAAATAGAAAAACGGAAAAAAGAAAAAAAAATCCATTTGTCCAGATAACAATAACAATTCTTAAAAGATTTTTTGACAATAATAATGAGAAAAGAGAAACATACACCACTACGACCCTGGAAGTGTTGTGGCTTCAGTACATGGTAGAGACTGTACTGTTTCTAAGGGAACGACTGTGAAGGGAGGTTAGTTGACCAAGATACACTCATCCGCAAGATTTACCCCCTATTAATGTTTCATAAAGGCTGGGTGAGCTCCTTGAGAGACTGTAGTAAAGACATATATTGTCGAGTCCAATTATGTTTATTTTATATTTATATTATATATTTAGTTTGAATGTTTTTTTTTTTCAGGCAGAATCATACCTCAAAAGTGGCTATGTAATGTTTTAAGTCTAAATTTCAACGGTTGTGGGATTTTTATAATCTCCTTGTGTCTCTATAAAGTCGGGACTCTTAATTATGGGAAGAATCTGGCGGTCTTTCGCGAACTCGGACAAACCACCTCCCTTTATAAGCGTTATCGTAGACACAGAGCACTCTCTGCCATGTACTTAATCCAAGACTTTATGGGTTTTAGTGGTAAAGTTTTTTTTTCTCATTATGAGTTTCAATCATTTTATTGTTATTAATCATAAGTTGTTGTTGTTATTGTTATTATGGCAAGGAATGTTTTTCTCTTTCTCTGTCGTTCTATTTCATCAGTAATTGTGTTTATTCTCACTTATATATTTTTTTATTATTATTAGCGTATTCTCCTAATAGTGGAAGACGTTAAGTAAACAACTCAACCAAGCTTTCTTTGGGTTCTTTTGTTCTTCCAATGGCTTTCATTCTCTCTGAGAAGGCTTGGCTACGTTCTTCCGACCACTTCGGTCTGCATTGTTTTTGCTTTGGTTCTGTTTTTGCTCTGATGTATCTTACCACTTGTTGACTTGGTGTCTTTCTAAAAATGTCCGATGCACATATGTTTGCGTTTTTGATGTCCTTTCGAAGTTCGTCCAGCCAAGGTGTTGCATTCTTAAGTGAGCTAACATAATTTAATATTCTTTTTGACAGTCGATCTTCTGCTAATCTCGTGAGGTGTCCAAAGAATTTCATTCGTCTTTTCCTAATATCTTCCTAATATCTATTTCAATGTTTGAAACTTGTTCTGTTGCTTTGATTGATTGTAGCCTTTAACCATCTTGGGTATATCTTGCTCCTAGGATTTTCCTGATGATCTTCCTCTCTTGCTTTTTGATTTCTTCTAATTCTAGTTTTCTGTTAAGTGAAAATATTTTTATTCTTTTATATATATATTGTAACGAATAAACGATTTTCGTACTTAACTACTAATCTACCAGTGTAGTCTAAATTGAATGAAGAAAACAAGGCCAAATTTAAAATATGTTATTTTACAACTTTTGGTATTTTTTAAAAATGTTAAAGTTGAAATACTTTTGTTGAAAGGATGAGGCCTAGCGATTGAGCTTTTATAATATAATATGTACTACAACAACCCATGAATGGTCTTGGTTCAGTACATGCTGGAGACGGTCGTGTTTCTTGGACAAGGGTTGTTAAATAATAATTTATCTGCCATAGCTGGATTTGATCCCGGAACCTTCGGTGTAGCAACTCAGCGCTCTACGCACTCAGCTACCATTTAGGTAATAACAATTATATGCTCATTTAATTTTACCAAGCTCTCGACTGCAACTATTATAATTATACAGTTGTTTGAAGTGTAGGCTTTAAAAAAAAAGTATGAGAAATATTAAAACGTATGAGGTGATCATTAGACCATTTCCTTGTACTGCTATTAAACTGTCATTAGCATTAATCATAAGCTTCATAATAAAAAATAAACATCACAACAAAACAGTAATAAAAACAGGAGCATTTTATACAGCTGAAGCCTAACGTTTGTACAAAAAAAGTCTTGTGCATTAGAAACAAATAGAAAAAAGTTTAAGGAAAACTATACGTCTCAAAGTACACTATACACCCAAGTAGAAAGAATTGCGATACAATAAGACGAAATGGAGGGGACAAGTTTTTTTTTGTATGTAATAATTAATACATCTTCATGTACTTAATATATTGTACCAAGAACTCTGATCTTACTTATAACTAGCGATCCACCCTAGCTTCGCTCGGGTAATAAGGCATATTATGCCTACATAATGTGTCTGTGTAATGCATTTTTTTTATCACGTACTGACCACTAAGGTCCACGCGAATAGCATTGGTTAGGCTTCTTTGGGAGTCTTGATTTTCTTTCTTCCCACCTCAGCTAATGTACTTCATTATATAGAAATTATAAAAATAAAAACAGAACCAAATATTTCTTTATATACGAATTTATTATCTTGCATGTTAGATAATTTCACGGGATTAGGCAGCGTCTTTGGTGAAACCCATCGATATTCCAACTCATTTACATAAAACCACAACAAATTGTATACCTATACCTTCCTGGTGAATCACTCTATCTATTGGCGAAAACCACATGAAAATCCTTAGTAGTTATTGAGTTTACAGCGAATAAACGCAGCCGAGGACTTTGATTTATAATATGTATGATGATGTAGTACATAGTTTGAAATCTAAACTTTTTTTCTTAGAAAACTCTTCCTAAATTGCCATAATTTGTAGGCCTAACCCGTCCGGTTTGCCTAAATAGGAGTAGAAAAAGGACATTCAACCCTACTAAAAAGAAAAAAAAGACAACTGTCCGAATAGAGACACGCTAGAAAAATAACTGTTTGGGAATAATAAACTATTCAGTAATTTTATATTAAAAAAATATATATATATATTGGTTTCTACCTGTCTTGACTGTTATAGAAAATATATATTCTGATTCTTGATATCCAGTCAGTTTTAAATTTTGGAATTGACCGGAACTCAGGAATCAGAATATATATATACACACATACACACTAGCATATAATTTTTTTCTTGCGAATGGAGCGCATTTTGTTCTTGGTCTCTTAAATGCTTCCTTTCCTGGCTGTACGATCCACTTTTCTATCTAGTTTCCAATATTTTTTTCTTTACAACATCACTTGGTTCTATTTATTTTTTGTAAATCATAGATCATGAAGAATCGTGTCAAACCTGAGGATAAACATTAATTCCCACAAATCCCACCACATCACTTTAATCTTCGTCTTAACCCGATGACTTCCTATCCAGTTCCCTTTAATACTATCCTACTGACTCCTATAGAACAAACCCGATACTTTGGACTTCATCTTCACAAACGGTCAACTTAGAATATTCATACTAGACTAAAATTACAGGATCTACTCGCCGTTTGAGGTAATCTCAACACTTACTAGGCAAACGCTTCAAGCTCCCAATTAATTACAAATGACTACTACAAGAACTATTTGAACGGAGTAATATTTTGAGGCTCCATTAGGCTATCGAATTCCTCACGTATTCCATCCTTAAAATCCAAAACCCTTCGTGAAATCCTCACTGCTCGCCCATAATGGCCTCAATGTCCCACATGCTGCTGATTTGACTCGAACCCTAAATCAGTCCTTTCATTACAAACTTTATCTCCACTGTCACTCACTGGTTCCAAGCCTAGCTACCTTTTCAATTCTCGATAACCCTGCCAAGCGTCTGAAAACTTAGTGTACTACTAGGGGGTAGGCCAATAGTTTTAGTACTTACCTTTATGCTTTCCATTATGCACCACTAAATATGTATACTTGTTGCATTGGTATAATACTGTTGTAAATTTCAATAAATCAATTTTTTTTAAATAACTTGGCTAATTTACGGTATGGTTAAGAGGATTTTTTGTATGTAATCAAGAATTCTATCGGTGTAGTTTGAGGAGAAATCTAGTAATATGACCATAAAGTTTCAAACATCGTTTTCTAATATCTACTGTCAGGTTTAAAATAGTTTCTGTTTTTTTATAAATTTTAATCGGTCTGGCCTAGCATTAACCGATCTTCAAATTAGTAGGATCTTTAATAGAAATAATAACATCATTAAAGAGAAAATCTGACTACTCTTTCTGTGATAATGTAGGTCATAAAAATCTGAATTATGTGTAGACTAGATCAGTGAGCGGTTTGAGTTTTTTATTAAGGAATTCCGGCTTCCGAGTTTCGAAATCATGTCGGAAAGTTACGTCAGGTATTGAAAAAAGTTGTAATTTTTTTCTGAAGGTGAAATTATAGACAACGGAAGTATTCAAGAACATTCCCTATGCAACATTAAGGCATTGAGTGTATCGTGAGTATCTTAAAAATGAATTTTCACTTTTATGTGTGCACTACGTTAAATAATTCTGGTCGGACAGGATTGTCATCGATAGTATCCTATGCATTATTCATATATCCTGATCAACAGTACCCTGATGGTCAAAATGATCCAGGGACTGTCTGTTTCGAAGAAAGAATTACAAAGCCTCGTACGCCTGTTCACCCTGAACTGCCATAATTCTTGGATCTAAACCGATTCGTCTGTGTCCTTGAATCTGAGTTTACGTCGGCGAGAAGGACACTGGTGGAATGGTTTTAGATTTAGATGGACACTAGAGGAATGGGCAGCCTGCCGCTACCCCATGACAACCATAGTTAGTAGCTACATAAGATTGGGTGATCCACTCCATCTATTTTTGCTTCTGCTAGAAATACCTATTTACAAAAAAAACAAAAAACATCGCCGAGCCAAAGATCTTTACAGTATATGGATAAAAATGGTAAAATATATGGTTAATTACTTCGCTGGGTGTCGCTTCAAGTTCAGCTATAACAACTTTTAACTGGTCATTCGTTTCCTGTTTAATATTTTCTAAACATACAAATTATCCTAAGCTTTAGTATGGAAAAAATAATGAAATGAAGGGAAAAGTTTATACTTCGGTCGTCATATCAACGAAAAAAGTTTCAACTAAAATTTCGAAGTACAGATGATATCGTCCCTACCATCGCAAAGTATCTAATGTGAAAAAACACAGTTTTCGTTTTCGACTTATAGCAGTTGCTTTAGGATTGATAATTGATATAAAATTCATATAGAGGCATCTGTCAGTCACAAAACAATGTAAAACGAATGTCTTTGGTTTGACTATAGGCACTAATTTTTATTGAATCTTGAAACTGCTTTTTTTTTTTAATTCTTCTCAAAAGTACCGATTTTCTTATTCCATAGTTGGAAATGGCAGGGACGATTATGTTTATTGAAACGTTCATTTTTAGAAGAAATGAATACCGAAGTATATATATTTCTCACAGTTACATTCTTTTTTCCCTAATAAAGCTATATAATAATAATAATAATAATGATAAAGATAATTTGTATTTTTAGGAAATAATAAAAAGGAAACGAATGACCAGTTAGAACTTGTTACAACTCAACTCGAAGCGACAACCTGCGGAATAGATTCCTAAATAAGTATATGTTATATAGTTTTGAAGGCTCCTATCACTTGTTGTGCTTATTTAAAACATATTTTTTTCATATGAACTATTCTTTATTCGAATAATAACCGACTACGTTTAAATTGAGGCGTGGAGATGCAAAAAGGGGTAAATCCAAATTTTTTCAGGAAACACAATTCAGGTGATTACTTATATGAGACAATTATTTTTAAAAAATTAGATTGGCTTTAGCATATTTTGAATGGTGAACCATGTACTACAATATAGAGAACGCTAAATTTGTGAGAAAAAAATCAAAAATGATGAAATACGGATTTGCCCCTTTTTGCATCTGCACGCCTCAATTATACCTTACGCAGTAACTCGCTGAGACAGTGATAGATTCAAGCAATAAACATGTTATTTATAAGTGAAATATGAGTCTAAGAGATAAGCGCTCATAATTATCAAGTAGATTTTTCCTACTGAATGAATCAAGGATACAATTAAACGAAACCAACAACAAAGAACCAACAAAAGAAAAAAAATTTAACTGGAAAGGAGTTTTATTGCGCAGTAAATTGAAACTTTTTTATCCTAACCAGTAAAAAGTAACTGAACAATGTCTCACATTGCCATTTCATGTCTATGTATAATTATCATTAATTAAAAAATCAAATTAATCAATTAAATTAAATGGGTTAGGCTTTTCCTTTATTATATTTGAACTTATTATTCATCTTATTCCAAGAAAATCAGGTTTATAAACTTATATCCTTTTCCAATTAATTTAATTTCCTTAGAGGAAAATGTTACCTTTTTGGTTTTTCCTGTAATGAGTATCTATTATCTATTATAGTTACTATTAGAAGATTTAATCGAACTCGAATTCGATTTAATTTCGAATAATATTATTAAAAACAAAAAAATAAATAAAACATTGGCACATGATCTCTTGATCATTGAGGCCAAGTAAATCGTTCACCTTAACAGATAAGATATTCCTTGTTGTTGTTTTTTTACTTTTTTTTCATGACACGTGACAATGCCATAGTTACGATTACAAAGTACAAATATAATAACAAATTATCGAGGTTTTCTCTGAAGTAATTATCGATCATCGTGCTTAATTATCGATATTAAAAAAAACAATATATCTCGGGACACACCTTAACGAACACGGCTGGATAGATGGCGAAATAAATGAACGAATAAAAGCTGCCAGCAGGTGTTTTAATTCCCTCAAGAAAGGATTCATCGGGAAAAAAGAAGTGTCAAAAAACACAAATAAAGCAGTTTATAAAAACACTTTCTTACCGATTCTAACTTATTCAAGTGAATCTTGGACTCTGACCAAAAGCACAAGAGCCAACTTCAAGCCATGGAGATTTAAGAGCAATGGAAGGGAAGAACAGAAGAGACCGAATGCGAAACGTAACGATATGGTTAAAAGTGGGACTTCGGCCGGCTGGGGATATTATCGAAGAGCATCAGCTGAGATAGTTCGGCCGTTTCCAGAATACTGAAAACCAGAGTGGCAAAGGCCGTATATGAGACAAAGGTGAAGGGTATGAGACCAAAAGAAGACCAAGGAAGACTTGGGATGGCGCAATCCAGGAGACCTTTAACAGAAGAGGTTTGGAATGGGGAAAGAGAAGACGATTGGTACAGGAGAGAGATTCATGGATCAAGCTCTACAGAACAGATCATCACACCGTCGGCGGTAGAAGAGGAGAAGATTAAATAAAAAACAATATCAGTGAATGTTATTTAGTTTCAAATTTGGAAAATGGGGATAAAAAAGAAGCAAAAAATATGCTATATTTTCAAATAAGTATTCAGTGCTAAGGATGGGAATGCATATAAACAAAAAATTCTGATGTAGATCATATTTTTTTAAAATATAGAAATAGTAGTTTAAACTTAAAAAGCATTAGTGTTGCCATAAAACAAACCTTGCTGCGTTCAATTGTTTTTATTGTTTAATTAAATGTCACTTTACGCTGCTATTACTAATCGGACAATTCTTCACTATATCTATAGATGGCTCTACATCCCACGTGGAGACAAGGCCTCCCGCAACATCAACCGCCAGTCATCTATGTCTATTGCTGCTACTCTCCAGTTACGGATGTGTAAGATGGTTGGAGCGTCCGCAGCCACTCCATCTGCCCATCGGAGCCTCGGTCTTCCTCTTGTGCTTTTGTGAGAGTCCAACATTCTGAAGCTACGTTAGAACATGACTTATGGGGGTTTTATATATTCTTATTTTTGTGGTCCGGGATAAGGCAGTACTTCTGAGGTGCTTTTGAAACGCAAAGGAGCATCTCAAGATTTACAAATTCGTTCATGTTTTGGAAGGTTTAATTTCCTACTTTGATGGTTGTTTCCCTGTGGATTCGTTGACGAGCCCTTGTTTAGCAGCTACCCTAGTTAGAGGCACGAGCCCATCCCTCACAGCATTGAAACTTCTCCCTATGATGTCTATATCTTCAGCAAACCCTAGAATTTGCACCGTATTATTAAATATAGTGCCTCCGATTTGTATTCCCGACCTTCTGATTGCACACTCCAAGGCTTAATTAAAGAAAAGACAAGCCAGGCAGTCACTTTGTCTGAGGCCTTTATGTGCCTCAAAACCTTCTGAAAGGCCGTCTTGTACTCTGGCATTGCAATGCACTTGTTACATTGTCACCTTGATCAGTCGCACCAAATTTGTTGGAATGCCCATTTCAAGTAGCTCTTTATATAGCATTTCCCTATCGTATGCTTTCTTGAAATATATAAATATATCATGGGTTTTACTCTCTTGATTTTTCTAGAATTGTTCGTAAGGAGAATATTTGGTCTGTGGTGGCTTTGATTCTCATGAACCCTGCCTGGTAGCGTCCAATTTCCCGTTATGCAAAAGGAAGTTTTAGGAAGATAATCCTTGATAAAATTGTATAGGCACTAGGTGTACGTCCATTTTACTTCCACAGCGAAGGACGGCATAACTAAAGATTTTTTACTCCCTTTAAAAAAATACAAAGAACCTGGCTACACTAAACCACAGACTCACCTACACCTGACTCCATTAGAAAATTCGTAATTATTCCGCAGGTTGTTGCTTCGAGTCGAGTCACAACAAGTTTTATCTTTCCATTCGTTTCCCTTCTGATATTTTCCAAGAATACAACTTATTATGAGCTTTATGTTAGAGGAAATTAGTTGACTGGAAGATCTAATGTAAATATGGAAACAGTTGGGGGTCCAGTCAAATTAAACACCCAATAAATGAATAAAAAATAAAAGGCAAGGCACAAATAAAAAATAAATATTCACTTATTTGGTGTTTAATTTGACTGCACCCCCAACTATTTCCATCTTTATATTGTGAGCTTTAGTATAGAAAAGATAATGTATTTATGGGAAATGTGCATACTTCGGTAATCATTTCATCTAGAAATGAATCTTTTAACAAACATGTATGATCTATACTTCGAAATGTTAGTTAAAACTTTTATTTCTTGATGAAATGATTAATTAAATCTATTCATAACCCATAATTATATTCTCTTTTCCAAACTAAAGCTTTGGACTTATTTTTGTTTTTTGTAAAATATTAAAAATGAAACGAATAAGCAGTTAAAACTTGTTGTAACTTAACTCGAAGCCACAATAACCGGAATATATACCTGAAAATTTGTATTTGGGCAAGTAATCACATCTATTGGTGGATCTTCCTTTATTATCACTATATTATGTTTGGGACTGATATTTTACCTTGCTTATATTTTTTGTAGTTATTTATAATCTACAATTGTTTTATATACTTTTGATGCAATGATATGAATTAGAATGATAGTGTTTAAGACAAATCTGAGAACACTTCATTAAAACCTTCTGAGCGGTTTTAATACTATACTCTGCTGAGAAGTTGTTTGGCTATTTAATATCCGCTGTAGCGTTCATGGTTTGTTATTTAGGTACAAATGGCTTAAAACATTCAAGACAAAAAAGAATACATACAGAGTAACAAAATTGGTCTACTCATTCAAGTGAACAATCATTTAAATTTTCGATACCAAAACAAAGAGATGTAAGCACTTAATTTTTTATACTGTTCACCTGCAGTCGACAATAACAATTAAATAAGTATATTTTTTGTCTTCTACGCATAAAGCTAAATATTTTTTTTAAAAATATTTTGTTAAATTAAATACATATTTTTAAACATTGGTGGGATAATCGCCTACAATGAAAATGATTTTACATTCAATGGTTGTTAGGTTAATAAGTAGCTTATTATTATTTATAATTGGTCAAAAAACAAAAGAAAAAGAACACAAATGCTTAATAAGAACTTGTTTTTCTTTAATTTGCCAACTGGAAGTAGTATCTGGCTCTAACCGGAATTTGGTAAAAAAAAAAATTGTTATGCTAATGGACTAAGATTAATATCGGGAACTAGGAATAAACCGGAATTCGATTCGGAATCACTTTTCGAGCAATCGATTTATAGTACGATTCGCGCAGAAGGAAATCATCTGTTCTCTCCATGAAATATATTTTGATAATGTTTGATTGTGTTTCAGCTAATTAATTAACGTCTGTTCTAGCTCTTAGGATGTAATATTTTTTTGATTTTTACAAATGAAATGTTAAACAAATAATACAATGGTGTTTTTGATGATATTAATGAATATTTAATCATTGCTATTAAATCTTGAATAGTTATTAGTTGACGGTATAAATATGGAGAAGAAAAAAGTCCGAGTGGAGGTCAAGAAATAATTCCTTTCATAGTGAAATTAGTTACTAAAAACTGCTGCTTCAACCCATACTTATTTATTTATTATTTCATTTTCATTTGCACCTGCGCATTTGCGCATCCAGCAAATTTGATCGAACTGTCTTTCTCTTTGCTTTTCTACATGATCATCGAGTTTTGGAATAAAAATATCAATAGTTAGTAGGTCTCTTGGCCAATGTCTTTTTAATCTTTTCTTATCAAGTCCAGGTAACAGGGAGTAGAAAAGCGGAAAAAAGGAGTGGGTTTGGGTGATATTGTGTCGATGAGTGGAATGTTAAGTATTTGTTATGACTATATGATTTTATAGTGGGAATATTCATGTCGTTGTGTGTAGTGTGATTCAAAATATACCACTAATAATTTTTCTGAGAATTTTGGACTGTGTTGTTTGTATAGTTTGTTTTCCAAGTATAGTCCGAGATAACGTACATCATTTTTGGAAGGTGCTTCGTTGTCAATTTTGACTGCTGGACACGAAGCTTTGCGTAGAGTGAAGCTTACATGTCTCGAGTTTGAGGCGTTTATTCTGATTTGCCATTAATAGATCCACTTTTCTAAATGAAATAAATGATTTTGAAGAGCTATAGATGCTAGGTTTGGGTCTCTGTTAGAAGAAATAATGGTTGTATCGTCTGCGAAGGTGTAGATGTTGGTGCAAGGGTGCTACGGAATATCAGAGGTGTGTACAGAATAGAGAATGGTGCTTAAAACACTGCCTTGCGGTACACCCCTGTATTGAGAAATGAAGGAGGAAATCGAAGAGTCAACGGAAGTACAGGAGAATCTGTTTTGGAAATAAGATTGAAGAATTAAAAAGTATGTAGGAGGTAAGTGAGGTTTTATTTTCCAGAGAAGACCCTGTGCCAGATACTATCAAATGCTTTTTCAATGTCAAGAAAAATTGCAGAGCAATATTATCTTTTCTCAATCCATACTTGTGACCACTAAAATATGTCGTTTTGTACATGTTTATTATTTATATTTCTTAGTTTTGATTTGAATATTATGTTTATAATATGAATCTGGATAGTATAATATCGTGCTTGGATTTTCGGACGATTTATAAACTATAAAACTAAGTACTATAGTGTTGATGTATGAAAGTAATGAAATAAAGTTCAAGGAAAAATAAATTCGAAGGCGAAGCACAGAAACAGTTGTGATGGTTGCTAGAATCAACCTTCCAATTGTTCTTTAAGGACCTGAAACGTGGCCGTTAACGTTAAGGGATGAACAACGTCTTAAGGTATTCAGAAATAAGGTGTTGCGCAGAATATTCGGTCCAAAAAAGGATGAGACCATTTGAGAATTTAGGAGATTACAACGCGAAATTGCGAAGCATGTACCCAGTTAATATTATTCAAGTGATAGCGTCGCGATGATTAAGATGGGCTTGTAAGTATAAATTTTTTTTGTATGAAATATAACCAACGTAAGTTGGTTGAATTTATTTTTGTTTCCTTTATTCCATTATAGAATAATCTTATAAATCATGAACAATCATAAAAACATGAATTTTATCGTTTTCATTCAAAATCCTCTTAGAAGTCGATTTTGTCCTGTGAAACGATTTCATCAAACAGTTCGTGGATGTTATGTATGATGTTATGATACGAGTTTAGGGAGGATAAAGTAAAGCTTACGTCAATAAATTAATACGATTAATTCGAATAATTTTCTGAAATAATCGATTTCAAGGTTAATATTTCTACCTGTCTTACTCATACTCAATAAATTGCCTGTGTTTAACGAGCCTGAGAAAAGAGATCATGACTAAAAAACAGAAGAAATGAAAATGATGAAAATAAAAAAATGAAGAAATTACAGGAAATTGCGTAATTTAGCAGAGTACTGTGAAATTAACTCTATGCAACTAATTCTCTATCATAAATAAACCATGATAAAATGTTTATTTCGTTTTATAATCTCGTTGATTGTTTTAATTATGATTATTTTGGGAGAATGTTGCAGGGCTATGTTTAATTTTAGAGCCCATGTCATGATTTAGACATCCAAACAAACCTTTCTCTCTCTCTCTCTCTCTCTCTCTCTCTCTCTCTCTCTCTCTCTCTCTCTCTCTCTCTCTCTCTCTCTCTCTCTCTCTCTCTCTCTCTCTCTCTCTCTCTCTCTCTCTCTCTCTCTCTCTCTCTCTCTCTCTCTCTCTCTCTCTCTCTCTCTCTCTCTCTCTCTCTCTCTCTCTCTCTCTCTCTCTCTCTCGCACTCTCTCTCTCTCTCTCCCTCTCTCTCGCACTCTCTCTCTCTCTCTCTCTCTCTCTCTCTCTCTCTCTCTCTCTCTCAACGAATTTAAGTCGAACAGGATGATAATGTGGGCAAATACAAATGACTGCTTCCTGACTAAGATTCATTCCAGGAAAATGTATTCTTAAAATTTAGTTTCCTCAAGGCACACTGGTACATTGAAAATCTGGGAGGGGGTAAACCTGTTAAGCCGCCTGACCTGTGGTCTAGTGGTGAGCATAACAACCTACTAAGCACCATTTCATAGCCCGGCAGGTGCCTCTAGGAATTTTTAAAGACAGTTAAAAATCCTAGGTTATGTCGTCCTTCGGAAGGGACGTTAAAAATCCTTATCCTAATAAAACCTGGATAGGCAAAATTTACTCTGCAACATTGTCCTAAGAAAATAAACAATTAAACCTATTAAGCCTGATAAATATGTTTGTTACTACCTCAGTTAGTAAAGCGTACACTTTCAAAAGTTTATACCATTGATTTAGAGGGATACATATTTTGGCATGTATTCCGTAAAGAAAAACTGAAATTATTTTTATTTGAAGAGAAAAGATATGCCCCCAGCCGGGATTCGAACCCGGGTTCTCTGTCTCTCCGTGACAGTATTCTACCAATTGAGCTATCGGAATCGCTTACCAGACGGGGAAAATCTGTTCTCCAATCGGATTCCATGTCCCCGTGTTCCCGCAGTTTTTGCGATCTTTACACGAGAGCATATATTTTCTCTTCAAATAAAAATAGTTAAAAATTAAAACAAGTAACAAAAAATATATAAATAGTAATATGACGTAAGTCAACAAGATCCTAAAATTAAATAATGTTCAAAAAGCATTCGTTCTCGTGTATGCATCGCAAAAATTGAGGGAACACTGGGACATTGGATCAGATAAGAGAATAGTTTTGTCTCCGGCTGGTATGCGACTCCGGTAGCTCAGTTGGTAGAGTACTGTCACGGAGATACAGAGAACCCTCTTTCGAATCCCGGCCAGGAGCATATCTTTTCTCTTCAAATAAAAATAGTTAAAAATTAAAAAAATTAACAAAAATTATTTTTAAAAAATTCATACCTTTGTGGGCTCGATTCTCACCTGGAATATATAATATTTATATTATATATTTATGATATAATATTTATATCATGGCAGACCCGAGAACTGAATCTTGACAAGCATAAAACAAGCCCTCATTACTATCTCACAAAAAAATATAAGTTATTATTACAACTACCCTTTATAAAAATTGAAAATTCAAAAGTTCAGAAATTCGAGCTGAAATAGAAACTCAAATTGAGAAGTTCAGATAATTCAAGCCAAAGATTACGAGAATTACACAATTCCAATTCCCTCAGAAAAATTAACTCATTTTGAAAAGAAAAAAAATAGATATACATATATATTAATATATATATATATATATATATATATATATATATATATATATATATATTGTTCTTTTTGATTATTTAAATATTTTAACTTTTTTTTTTTTAAGAGAAAATATTAAGTCTTGGCTAGAATTCGAACACGGGTCGCCTATACATATATACATATACTTATTCACAAAAACAGTTATAAACAGCTGATGATTTGGTTCACCTTTCGATTAGTAATTTATCTGAAAATTTATCTCATGTCGACAAGACATGACTTCCTTGAACGCCATTCAAACAAAAAAATATCAGCTCAAAAAATAACCTTGAACTAAATGAAGTCGTGTTTCAAGTATTACAATGTTAAGATATATTATTTAAAAAAAAAAGATTACAAAAGAAAAAAGTCTTAAATGAACAAAAAACTACTACATAGATGTCCGGTTTTCGACCGGTCAGTCCGGTTTCGATCGATCGTTTTTATTTATGTTTTTTTCCGGTCAAGAAAATCTGGGTAAACCGGACAGAAGAATGTTTTTCTTGCAATAAACCTTTGTTAAAAGCAATGTCATCGAATGCTGAATATATCCAAGAGTAAATTATAAGCTTGTTCGTCATTTTCTGTAATATTTATGAGCTAATAAAAAAATTGAAAATTTGTCCATTTTTTTCTCGAGCATACCTGACAACCCGATTATCACGCCTAATAATATTACGTTTTTAGCCATCCATTAACACTTAGGCTCAATGAAAATATTTTATATCTTATCTGTTTCACTTATTTAAACACCAGCAGATTTATTATTATTATTATTTTTCCATTCCAACCTGTTAAGTGTGCGATAATTCAATCATTTCCCCGCGTGTTGTTTTTTTTTTTCTCTAATATTTCTTCATTCTCTCAGACCTGCTTTTTCCCTACTCTTCCGAGATGAATGGTTTCGATCGGATTTGTCTTGGATATTTTTTAAGAACAGCTTTCCCGCGGAATTGATTTTTCAAGCTTCCTTCGTGGTTCGAATAACATATATATATATATATATATATATATATATAACAAACATTTTTAGAGCTTCGAATAAATTATTATTTATTTGTTTATAACGTATTTAATCTACCAATTAAGATTAATTAAATTTATATATATTCTATTTTGTGTAGGTTTTTTCTTCTTTTTCCTACTGCTATAAATATATTACAGCTTTTATTTATTATGTTATTGAACTTGCAGTGTAAATTGTTATACTTCAACATGTATTAAATAATTGTTACAAAATTGTAAATTATCAAATTAAAGGAATAAAACTTAAAAAAAAAAAATATATATATATATATATATATATATATATATATATATATATATAATTATGATTGATTGATCCTGTGAGTTCCGCAGACCCTCCTGGGGCTCCCCCTTTCACTGTTACATTTAGACGTCTCGTGGTTTAGAACAAATCATATTCCTGCACAACCGTTATGCTTGCAGCAGTATAGTTTTTACCATACACTAAACCCAATACCCTTTATGGATTGTTGTGATACAGGTTTTTATTTCTCGTTATGAGTGTGAAACAATTAATTTATATATAATTAATCTCTTTCTCGTTAGTCTATTTCACCAGTAATCGTGTGTATCGTCGGAGATCACGCTCAACAGCGCCTGGGCACCGGCACACGTCTACATGTAATAGTGACAGGGACAATCTGCGGAACTCACAGGATCAATCTATGGAAAAGGACTATTTAGGGCTCGATGGATTATATCTTGACTTATGCACTGATACGACGTATTAATTATATAAACTAAACGTTCGTTTACAAGGACGTCATGTTCAGTCATGTCTGACCCGTCAAACGTACACTAAATTTTTACTCATTTAGACGTGACTTGACTGACTGATGACATTCATAATTTTGAGTAAATAACAAAAAAAAGTTTATATTTATTAAAATAATATGCAAAATAACACACATAATTATTCACACATGTGTATGATGTTACGTTCGTCAGTCGTAAACAATCTTGATTGTTACTCGTCAACATTGAAATAATAGGTAATGTGATAAAAACTAATAAGTATAATAAGAGTAATTTATAAAGTGCTGAGAAAACTAGATATTATCGTGAAGAAACTATGATTACATTGTTTTTTCATTTCTGAATGAATTGCATCCGGTTTAGCGAGTTTTAAGTCATCGTCTAAACAGTCCATTTAATTAGCGAACCATAGAACTACTGTCGAAACTAAAAAAATTTTAAAAAATATAGAAGAATTGGTGCGTCCCAGGTTTTTTAAAGAAAAAAAAGTTAAATAGGCAGAAGTGAAACTCAAGACTTCGGAATAACTTTGTTAGTTTTTCAAGTTCTAAATCAATTTTTTAATTATTATTTACATTTCAAAATTTTGAGTTTAGATTATTGAGATTAGTTTGGTTTTCACATATATTGGCAATCCGAACAATAATTATATACCTTTTTAAGCAGGTCATATATTAATCTATATATATTCGTATATAAGAGTTTGTCTTGACTGGAAGAGCATAAGCTACAGACTTGAAATTTGGATAGTAGGTACATTTCATAAGGCCGACTGGCACTAAAAAAGGATTTTTGAAAATTCGTTCCCTAGGTGGGCGAAGAGGGTGAAAAACTTTTGTAATAAAAATACGTCACTTTTTAAGCGTGCACCATGAAATTTTACATTTAGCTTCTACATTTAAAATTACATTAAAAAGAATTACGTTATTTTTTATTTTTTGAAAATCTTGTTTATCTTCCTCTTGTGCCATTAGCTAGCGTCGAGGAGCCTCAATCCAGCGTAACCATTCTTCTTAGTCTTTGCTTAGCTGCTTCATTTCATTGAGGGATCTGCCTCTTTTGCTTCCAATTCTATATATTCGATATACTCTTGGTATGTAATTCTGGGGCGTCACGCGGTCTCCTTCCTGTGGGCCGAGTCTCTAATACCTTTATGGGATTCATGTCCTCGTTCATGCGGCAGACATGTCCAAACCACTGGAGTTACCGTCTTTCTGGAGTGGTTTTAAGTTCCGTAACTTCTAGTTACTCTCTAATGCTTTCATTTCTGATGCTATCTCTTCTGGTTCTCCCAAGAGATCCCAAGATCTGCGAAGGAACCTCATTTCTGCCGCCGTTATGCGACTAGAATGCCTGTCCAACTTTCTCCGCAGTAGGTGAGTGCAGGTGGGTAAACAGACTTATATATATGCATTTTAGTCTTCTTACCTACTTCGCGGTGGCCGATGATGCTAATGGTAGTCTGGTAATACACATGATTCGCTTTACATATTCTGTTTAATATTACTGCATCTATCCTACCCTTGGTACTAATTACGGCCCCTAAGTAGGTATATTCCTTCACTACCTCAAGTGTCTCGCAGTTGGGCATCTTCTTGATCTTTCCTTACCATAACCAGCACTTTACTCTTGGAGGTGTTAATTTGCATCCCTTTCCTGAGCGACTTTTCTTCCTATTCTACCAGAGCATGTTGTAGTTTGGTCTTCGTATCGGCTATTAGATCTATGTCATCCGCATATAAGAGGCTTTGTATAGGAACAGTTCTCATTTATATATATAACCTTTATTTGCCAGATCGGCTATTTCTAGCCTTACATGGTTTTGTTTTAAATAATGAATTTTACATTTTAACAAAAAGTAAAAGTGTCGGTTTCTTCTCATGAAAGAGACCCCCCTAACTGTACATTATTTTCAAGAGAAGTTATAAATACAAATAGTATTTTTTTTCATATAAAATAATTATAATGTAATAACAACAGAACTATAGTACTATAAAAGGAAAAACTATAAAAACAGGAATATATTACAATTTGTTAAAATGATTGGTGAGCAAGGTAATAGAGTTCACATCAGAATATCTTTCAAGAGTCTCGGTTTTAGTCTTGGGGATGAAATAGGTTCGCCAATGTTGAATGCTACAGCTCCTTTTACTGCTGGTGATCCGGTCTTAAATCTGGTGTAACTTCCGATTCAATACCATTAATCCTTATCAGTGTCATGGCTCCTTGATAGGCTGACTGTATGACCGCATGCAAGTCTCCTGGTACGCCCTTGGCCGTTAGTGCATTACAAATTTCCATTCTTGGGACGAAAACCAGCTTGTTCCGTTTCTAACTACCCTTCCACAATCCCTCGAGGTCTCCTTTCCAAAATGGAAGTGTAAAGCTTATAGACTATTGATAGTAAACAAATGGGTCTGTTATTTTTGCAGTATGTCGTGTATCCTTTTTTATAAATCGGGAGGATTATACAATATTCCCAGTCCCTGGGAATTTTTTTTCTGTCATATACTTCTTGGAACAGCGATTGAAGTGCTTTAAGAAGTTCTTGACCACCATATTTCAAATAACCTGGTACCATTCCATCCCTTCCTGATGCTTTACCTCTTTTTAGCTTACGGATTGCATTTTCTATTTCTTCTTCCTCTATAACCTCCAGGCTTTCTTGAATATAGGTCTCTCGTTCTTGGCAACGGTCTAATTCTAGGCTTTCTGTGAATTGTTCCTGGAAATATGGCTTTCATCTATCAAGGATCTTTCCCTTGTCTGTAAGTGCGGTTCTATCGCTACCTTTTACATTTTTAATGGGCTTGCATTGTTTTCCCTTAAGGTTTTAACTTTTCGCCAAAATGTTCTTATAGATTCGCGATTGTCCTCGTTCAGCAAAACTGTCAAAGGAATTTGATATTAAGAGAGATGTTAAACAGGGAGATCGGGCGACCTGTGGTCTAGTGGTTAGCGTAACAAACTACTTAAACCCAAGTTCGCGGGTTCGTAGCCCGGCAGGTGGCCCTAGGATTTTTTAAAGGGAGTAAAAAATCCTTAGTTACGCCGTCCTTTGGAAGGAACGTTAAACGGGGGTCCCGAGCCAGTACGATGTCAGGTACTCGTTAAAAATCCCTATCCTAATTAAACCTGGATAGGCAAAATTTAGAGCTCCCAATGTAACATCGTCCAATTAGCCATAGCAGCAAAAAGAGACGTTAAATGAACAAACAAACAGGGAGATCCTCTTTCCCCAGTTTTGTTCAACATGGTATTAGAAGTGGTCATGAGGTCGATCCGGACAAGGCCTGGAGGATGAATCTACTACAGACTGACACAGCATCTAGCGTTTGCAGATGACATTGTGATCACAAGAAGGAAAGTCAGTGCATTACTTGGAGCATTCGAGGAATCCGAAGTAGCAGCTATTAGAACAGGACTGGAAATTAATACGGAAAAACGAGATATATGAGAACCAGAAATGAAGAAGAAGGGAACAGGCATATCGATGGGGGCTGGATATCGTTTCGAAAGAGTACAGCAGTTTAAGTATTTGGGCACGGTTATCACTGAAGAAAATAAGATTAGAGAAGAAATTAAGGCAAGGATAACCGCTGGCAATCGATGCTACTGGTCTCTAATGAAAATATTTCGAAACCAAAAAATATCCAGAGCTCTCAAAATAAGAGTCTATCAGACTGTACTTCAACCGATGGTCATGTATGGAAGTGAGTCTAGGAAACTGACACACAACGATGAATGGCTTTTAAAGATGTGGGAAAGAAAAATCCTCAGAAAGATCTTTGGCCCTACAATAGGAGATCGCTGTCGGGTGAAGACAAACGAGGAAGTAAGAAATCTATATGGTACACTAGATATCGTTGCCACGATTAAGAGTACCAGGATAAGATGGCTGGGGCACGTTCAAAGAATGGAAAGAAGGAGATGATGGAGGGATGATGGAGAGATGATGGAGGAGATGATGGAGGGAACCAAAAATGATGATGGAGGGACACCCTGGTGGATGGAGGAGCAGAGGGAGACATAGACTTCGTTGGCTGCAGATGTGGAGGAGGAATTTCGGACGCTGGGTGTCGGCAGATAGAGAAGGGCCGCCGAAGACAGGTCGGAGTGGAGGAGGATCGCGGAGGAGGCCAAGCGCCGTTATATACACAATTTTTTTTAATTTTTTTAAAATTTTATTATTCAATGAAAGTTACAACTGTATTGTACAAATACAACAAGTAAATATAATGAATGGTACAAATTGGCATGCATATAGACAAGTAGAGAAACTGCCCAGTGATAGTGCTCAAATAAAAGGTTCAACTTAGAAGATTACGAAGCCATCTTCTTTTCAGACGCCTTAGAGGATTATTAGGAATTGATGAGACTGCTAGGATTGAAACTAATGGGTTTGAGTGGAAATAAATTTTGTCATAAAAAGATTGATATCGGATTCGGGTCAAATAAGCAACAAATAGCGTTTGTCTAGTACATAGGCGGGTCCAGGGGAGGCACGGGAGCACGCGCCCCCTCCTGACGGGTTCTTGTGTACTGTGGAGAATCAATTACAGTACATATTTATAGTCAAACCATGTGATGTTATAACAGAAATCACATGAGTGAAACTATTGTTTAGATATTTTAATAAACCTTTGAAACATTTCTATAAATACTACAAGTTTATTTCTAAGTTATTGTTGATTTTTTTGCCCATCTGCCCGTTGTGCCTCCCCCCAGAAAAAAATCCTGGATCCACCCTTGGCCTAGTAAATGTTGTAGTAGCCTGAAACGGCGAGAAGTTTGTGGTCATTTAAGTCTAGTATTGGGATTCCACGTTAAGCGTTTGTCAAGGTGTAGTCCTAAGTACTGGACCTGTTCTACAGGAATCAGTGGGATGTTATTAAGGGATACAGGAGGACAGGAAGTCGTTGGTTTACGACGGAGAAGATTTGTAAGTTAACACTTCAATTTCAATTATAATATAATTTACTGTAAGCTAAATGTTTCGACGCAATAGAAATCTTGGAAACCAAATAGAGAATTTCAAAGAGCATTTGTTAAATAGCTGAAAGATTGAGTTAGTGTAGACAAAATTGGCCAGTGGATGATCGTAGAGTAATCATTCATTTCCCATCCAGTTTCAGCACTTAGATAATCGCTTGCAATCATTGTCATTTTTAATAATGGCTTCATCAGAAAAAAAAAGAAAAGAAATAGATCGAGGATTGAGGCGTTCGGCCGCCGCCCATTTACAATATTAATAGAGGGTGCTATTATTACCTCCTAAGTGCTGTTTTGATGGCGAGCCTTGAGCCGTCTCTTCTTCAAGGACTCGGACCTACTTCTAATCGCGGCAGGATCAAGTTTAAACCCAGGCTGAAAGCTTGTAATATAGTTTGTGTGAGATAAAAGCAGGCTCCAGAAGCTGGAGTATATCGGTACGTGAAAACAGAAGAGAAGTCGTTCTCACCAGGCAAAGAATAGGTCACACTCGTCTGACTCAATCTTACCTCATGTCTAAAGAAGAACTCCCTATGTGTGGACTCCCGCTGAATATAAAACATATTCTCACACAATGCAGACGATACCAACATCAAAGAAAAAAAATCGGGAGTTTCAGGAAACTTGGATGAAATATTGGGCATCAACGAACAGAACTTAGTTTCCTTGTTTGACTTCCTAAAATCAACCTATTGAACGATATATAAATTAAAAGAAAATTAGGTGTAAAGGATTAAATATCAACTATACCAGTATCCACTGGCGTTAATGACCTATGGTTGGCACGCCGAAAAAAAAAAGAAATAAAACTATGTCAGTGGGATCGGGAAAGCTCAGTAATAGAGCTGAGTTGCTAAGCTGAAGATCCCGAGTTGGAGCGGCGGATCTCGAGTCCCTCACCCAGGGCTCACCCAGCCTCTATAACGTACGTAACCTAAGCAGGGGGAAAATCTGGCGGTTGAGCTTGATTTCAGACAAATCACTTCCCTGCATAACCTTTGTCCTATAAACAGTCGCTTCTCTACCGTGTACAGAATCCAATACTCTTCATAGGAATTGGTACAGGTAGTTTAGGTTTGCAATTTCTACATTATAATGCAGTAAGCTTAATGAAATGTAGAGAAGAAACATGTTAGGGCACATGTTAATGTTGATTACAAAATTATATACTCAACTACATAATACAGAATGCCTTGTTTATCTCCCTACTTTTGTGCCTTTCAGCCTTGAGGAGCTTCCAGCCAAATCGTCCATACCTTTCGATCTCTCGCCAGTTCCTTCATTCTTCCTTCTTTTCTAGCCTAGTCCTTGGATTTGTTCCATCTAAGCTCTTTTAAGCCTACCTCTTGGACTCCTGTCTGTTGGTCTCACTTCCATACACTTTCTTGGGGCTATCTCTTCTCCTATTCTACATATGTGTCCATAACATCATATTAGTCGGCATTCTAACGTAGTTTTCAGTGATTGTATCTTGAGTGCTTCGTATATTCTCGCGTTTTTTATTCTGTCTCTCGTGGTTTTACTCAACAATTAAAAAGCGAGTCGTGAAGGATCTCTCTATCTGCAAACAGTTCTGAGGATGAGGAAGTAAAATTTCGTTATGAAGTTGAATTAAGAATCATTAAACTAGCTATTTGGCTTTTATGAAATTTACATTTTTAAAAAATAAATAAATTAATTCAAAACATTAAGAAAAAATTAAGTATCACGAATAATTTGCTAGATATCCAATAATTTAATTGATAAACTAGGCATAATGAAATTAAGGGTAGACTCATCCATTTGTAATGATAAGTATATGCGTGTATATACGACTCTATCAAAGCAAGTCGTGAAGGATCCTCAGTCTATGAAGAGTTTTGACAAAGTAGAATTTTGTTAAGAAAGTTGGAGTAAAAATCATCAATCTGGAAAGGCTAGAATTTTATGAAATTTATAATTGTTGGAAGTGAATAAAGCTCATTTCAAAACATTTTTTTTTTAATAATTTAGTCAATAAAATTTACAACTGTACTATACTAATACAAAAAGTAAATGGAATGATTGTTACATATTAGCATGAAAGACAAGTAGAGAAACTATCCAGTGGTAGTACTCAGATAGCAAGTTCAACTTAGAAGGTCACTAAGCCATCTTCTTTTCAGACACTTCGGAGGATTTTCAGGAATTGTTAGGTTTGAAACTAGTGGGTTTGAGTGGGAATGAAGTTCATCATCAAAAGATTAATATCCGATTCGGGCCTAACCAGCAACAACTGGGACATTAAGGTCATTGTTACTTTGCTCGTAACAAAGTAATGAGTATTGAGGACTTTTTCGAAGGATTTTAGATTGTAAGGATTGAATAAGAGAGGAATTCAATGACTCAGTGGAGCTCCATAGCTCTACTCCCTAATGATTGTCATGTATACGAGTCTTTTGTAATTAATTGAGAGCTTAGAGCGTTTGTCTAGTAAATGTTGAAATAGCCTGAAACGGCGTGCCGTTTATTGTCATCAAAAGTTAAGCACAAATTAAGCTTCACAAATAATTTTTCAATTAATAAAGTAGACTTAATGAAATGTTGAGCAGACTCATCTTTGAGTCATAATAACTTTTGAAGAGAAATTTTGAAAATGGTCCGGGAATACTGTCTATAAATTTTACACAAATAAGTACAACTTACTTTATTTCTTCCAACGTATAAACCTGATTTTTTAGGTCATCATTAGAGCTGATAATAAAACAAAATAGTTAACTTTGTTTTATTTAATTCGCAGCTCTGACGATGGTCGTAATAAGGCCGAAACTTTGACATAAATAAAATGAGTTTGTTTCTATTTGTGTAAAATTTATTGAGGGCCCCTCCAGGACTATTTTAATCATTTCTTGTATTACTTTATAAATACGTATCTTTTAAGGTCATACTTTAAATACCTTGGCAAGTCACGAAAGATATGTTTCTTGAAAGAAGCAGCGGAAGTAGAATTTCTTATGAAGTAAAAATAAGAATCAGATTGAGATTGTTGAGAATGTAAGAAATAAAGAACAAAAAAAAAATATGCGTAATTTTCCACATTGCGTTAAAATATTCGGATATCCCAAACTGAACAAGAAAGATAATGCCAAAGAAGAAATCCTTAATTGTGCTAGTCCCGAAGGGCGCCGCTCTAAGGAACAGATACCATCATCGGATGCAAGTTATTGTTTGCTTTATTTTTCCATTCTCGTTATCCACTAATAACGGTCCTTTTCAATTATTGATAATTACTCTTCCAGGAATCAAAATCATCATAATTGCTGCTATTATTTATAAAATAACCCTGGATAAATATTAAAATGAGTCTAGAATGTTTTAGTCGATGGCCTTGTATCGAAGATTCAAATATCATTTGTGGTTGAGTGAGAGGAAATTCATAGCTGCCCTCGAAATATATATATATATATATATATATATATATATATATATATATATATATATATATGTGTGTGTGTGTGTGTGTTTTGTTTTTGTTTTGTTTTTTACGGGGGTAGGTGGAAATCTTCAAAAGACACGGATAGGCCCGTACCTATCCGTAGTGTGAGATTTTCACTCACTAAAACCACCTCCCTATGCCTGTTTCCCACCCTCCACGGGACCACCGTTAGGCATTACTTCATGGAGGAGGAGTGGCTGTGTGCCGCCTCATTGTGCTAGGCTACCTCTGTTCTAGGCACGCCTCTCCTTCTCTTCCTTCCTCAGCTACTTGATGACCTCTGCGGCCAGGCGTTTGCTGTCCAGTACTCCTGTGAAAGCAGCATCAGGCCAACGATATTGTCGGCTGTCGCTCCTGAGCCACAGACTCCTTGAAAATCATTCCGTTCTTCTTGAAAACGGGGACAGCTGAAGAATACATGTTTCACCGTCTCCTCTATTGTTGGGCAGCTTGGACATTCTGCTGTATTGTCCAGCTTAAACCGTAATTGGTATGCTCTGAAGCAGCCATGTCCTGTAAGCATCTGGGTTAGGTAGTAGTCTACTTCCCCGTGGCTCCTATCCACCCAGGGTTCGATGCGAGGAACCAGCCTATGGGTCCACCTCCCGTTCGTAGCCATATACCAGCGTTGTTGCCACTTCTCGATTGTCATCTTCCTTTCCTCAGTTCTGGGGATGCGAGCAACTCTTTTATACCAACGCTGTCTCTCTTCTGCGATCAGTTCTATTGGTGGTATCCTGGCCACTACACTGCAGCTTCCTAAGAGACAGTGCGAAACGCGCTGATTACCCTCAGAGCACTTCGACGATAAATGGACACCATTGCTCTCCTGTAAGCCAGTGTGTCCAAGGCACCATTCCATATCGGGGCTGCGTAGAGAAGAATGGATGAGGTGACGCTCGATAATAATAGTCTTCTAGAGCTGTTTCTAGGCCCGCCTACGTTGGGCATCAGTCGAGCCAGTATTGTGGTCACTCTTGCTGCTTTATCGCATACTAGCTGGATATGCTCCTTGAACCGCAGCCTTTCATCGATTATTACTCCGAGATATCTCAGCGAGGACTGGGACTGGATCTCTTGTCTGCCCACTTTCAGGGTTATTTCTTCCCTCCTTTTGCGGCTACTAATAAGAAGAGCCTCTGTTTTCTTGTCTGCAAGCTGGAGCCCCACCGAAGCTAGCCAATCACGGATTAGTGAGATACTCTGGTTGGCCTTCAGGGCCACTTCATCTTTGTATTTGGCCTCAATTACCACTGCAACGTCGTCAGCAAAACCCACTGCCTTGGCACCCTCTGGTAGGCCAAGCCTGAGGATCCTGTCATACATGATGTTCCACAGGACAGGCCCAAGCACTGAACCCTGGGGTACTCCGCCAGACACCTTGAAGCTTTTGGGACCGTCCTCCGTTGAATATATTAGGGTCCTGTCCGTAAAATAATCAGCGATAATGTTCCGGATGTACATGGAGAAACCCATTTTCTGCAAAGCGTTCAGAATGCAGCTCCATCTCGCCGAATTGAAGGCGTTTCTTACATCCAGTGTAATGACGGCGCAATAACATTTCGCACCTCTTCTCTATCTCTTTCCTGCAATAGCCTTCTGGGCAGTTTCTACTACCATGGTAATAGCGTCCAGCGTAGATCTCGCTTTCCGGAATCCGCATTGAGTCCTTGACAACCCTCCAGCTCCTTCGGTGGTCTCTTGGATCCTACTGGCTATTATTTTCTCCAAAGCCTTCCCAGCTGTGTCCAACAAACATATTGGTCGATATGTGGTAGGATCCGATGGGTTTCCCTTGCTTTTCGGGATCAGCACAAGGCGCTGCCTTTTCCATGATCGCGGGAATGATCCCTCTCTTAGGCAGGAGCTGAAGACTTCTTGAAATAGGTTTGGTCTTGTCTCCATTGCCGCCTTTAGTGCCACGTTCGGAATGCCATCCAGACCTGGAGCTTTTTTAGTCTTAAGGCTAGTGCTGACATCCCTGAGCTCCTCAGCTGTCACGGTCGGTGAGTCAGTTGGCTGCAGCTTTTCTGAGTGCACTAATTCCTCTTGTTCTGGGAACAGAGTGGCAACGATCTTCTCCACCGTCACCGGGCACGTAGGCGATCTCGTAGAGCTGCCCTTCAGCTTCTTCATGACGGATCTGTAAGGCCTACCCCATGGATCCTCGTCCACCCCCTCGCATAGTTCCTTCCAGGACTGCTTCTTGCTCTTCTTAATTGCACGCCTGAGCTCACGCCTCATTAACACGTCGATTTGGCATGATTATGAGACCAACATTGTATCGAAACTTTCCCCAAAAGGAAGTTAAAAGAATTGCCTGAATCTTGAGAGCCATAAGTAAAAATTTATTTATACAGGAAATTAAAGAACTTAAGCAGCTAAAAATCGCAGTAATCGACGTAAATTTGTGTCGTTTAATAAATGATCGGGACCAATTTAGAAACACTAAAGCATAAATCTGATAAAGAAGTGATACCAAAAATTCCAGGGAAGAAATGGAAGTACAAAAGGAGCATTTGTGAAAAACGTTGACCCAAGATTGAAGACTGAATACCATGGAAATTGTTCAAGTTCACCAGCTCTCTTAAATAGGAAATAAACGAATGAAAAAAGAAAATATCTAGATCTAGATGTGTTTCGTAAAAGAAAAACAAAGATCCCAAACCTGTTTAAACAAAAAAATTGAGGAAACAATGAACTAATCGTTGTGTGAACGAGCCGTAACGGCGAGCGATAACCACTTCCGGATCCAATTTACTTTGCTTTTTTTAAATCATTAATGAAACTGTAAGAATTATGAGTTCAACTTGAATTAATTTAAAGTTCATGATTTATTTTAATGCGTAGCTGCCAATATTGGCTTCTATTGTTGTAATTCTTAACTAAGATCCTATTTAAATTTAAACAAGATTTCTTTAGGCTAACAACTTGATAGATGATTTAGGATATCAGTGTATATCAGGGTACCCATTTACACAAAACCTCGAAACATTATATACCTAAACCTTTCCGGTGAATCACTCTATCTATTGGTGAAAACCGCATGAAAATCCTTATTGAGTTTATCGCGAACAAACGCGGCCGAGGACTTTGTTTTATAATATGTATAGATTACAAAATTAAGTAATGATTATAATGATTGTTTCAATATTTTATTTATATATGTTTTTTTAATTGCGTATTACATACGCAGGTAATAAATTTTTACATTTATAAAAATTACAAGTTGTATGAGAGCCTCTTTTAGTGGTACATGCAACCTTAATGACCTGCATAAGCGAAACCTTATTTAAGTGGAATACCTCTTTAAGTGGAATTGACATCCTGTCACCAAGAGATTCCAGTTATCCAGATTCGACTGCACTTTACCCTGTAGCTCGTAGCTCAGAAGTAGAGCGCTAAGCTGATTTCCTGAAGATCCTGGGTTCGAATCCGGCTGTGGCAGGTAAGTTATTTATACTATTAACAGCTTTAGATGAACCCTGAGAACTACAGATCCACCTGTGGCTCACCCAGCCTCTTTAAAGTGTGTACCCTGAATCGAGAGAAAAACCCTTAGGGCGGTTGAGGATGATCTCGGAAAAGGACACACATATATATGTGTGTGTGTATATATATATATATGTATATATATGTGTGTGTGGGTGTGTGTATGTGTGTGTGTACATTACAAACCACCTCCCTGCGCAACCGTTGTCTTAGAAACAGTACGGTCTCTGCCATGTACTGAATCCAAGATCCTTCATGGTTTTTACCCTGCAGCTCTACAGCCCTTGGATTTTCTAGTTTTGATCTTCTCTTCTCGGTCAAGGGCTTTCTCTTTCTACAGTGTTACTTCCAAAGTCCTGAGGATCTCCTCGAACATTCTGAATCTCTACCTACGTGATCGACCAACTCTCCATTTACCAATAATCTTATAATACAGTAATTTCTGCTCGAAGGAGGAAAGGTCAAATAGATTTGGATTTCGTCAGCATATAGATGGTAGGCCCAGCGTTGAACCGATTTAGGAAGACCATTGATGTACCAGTTAAAAAGAAGAGGAGAGATGCTTGAGTCCTGTTTCACTCCTGAGAGCGTGAAGAAAATGGAAAGGGGTTGATTAGGTATGGAAACCGTTTGAGATCTGTCAGAGAGGAAAGATTGGAACCATCAGATAGAACTGTTAGAAAAAGACAATGATTTTAGTTTAGTGAAAAGGATAGAATGGTCCAAGAAATGCTTTAGAAAAGTGGAGTAGGATTAGTACACTTAGTTTTTTGTCGTCCATAGTGGTATGTATGTCACTGGTGATTATGGTAAGGGCAGATTTTGTGGAGAAACCTGTTGAAGTGGATCAAGAGTTTGGACCGTTCGAGGAAATTCGACATTTGTGACTGGATTATTTGAGTCTTTGAGAGAGCCAAGGTTAGAGGTTTTGTTTATAGGATGGACTACAAATTTTTTCAAAGAGGTAGGGAATACTGCGTTTTGTAATTTTAGCAGTTTGACGGGAATCCAATCAAAGCCTGCGGAGTTGGAGTGGGATATCTTGAAGGAGGAAATAATGTCGGAGGGTGGGATGTCTGAGAAGTAAAAGTTGTCGAGGTTGAAAAATAGCGTTAGTGAAAAGTTAGGAGAGGATAATTTTAATGTATTAACTGAGGTAGACAAAAATTACGAGTCTATTTCATCGAGAGAAGCTGGAAAGGATCTAGAGGAAGATGAATTACAGAGAGAAAGCTTTCGAAGGATGCCATTTAGATTTAGAATCGGGAGCAGATGAAAGGGCTTCGTGGAAGTATTTGGTTTTTGCCTGTCTAATTGTAGACTGTGTGTAATCGGTTAACCTTGTAAGTCTAAAGCGTCTACGTGCAGCATCACACTTCCTTTGAAGATCATTAATTTTTTGACACATCCAAGGAGCAGGATGGTGACGAAATGTTGAGGTTTCAGTGGGGCATGTCAAGGATATATTTGAGATTGGAAGTAATTATATCAACCATGGAAACAATAGTGGCACAAGAATAAATCTCACGCCAATTCAAGGTTTCAAGGGAAGGTGAGATGTTCTCTGGAATAAATGCATCTAGGTTGCGAAGGTTACGGTTTTAGGTTGTTTATCTGAAGTTGGGATATTGTATGAACTTTGGAGTTCATGAGAGGACAGAAATGGAACGGGTAATTGGAGGAGGGAAGGAGTTTCTGCCGTGAATCAACGACAAACAAGTCTAACCAGGTATCAGATAGGATTGTGTGCTGGGTGGGAGAAAATGGAAGAATGGAGAGGTGTAGAGAGTAAAAGAGATTTTCAAGGTATAGCCTATCTTTGGAGAAGAAGATTGGTATTAAAATCACCGGAGCTTATGATGTGGTTGTAGGGAGGAACGTAGTTGTAAATGGTAGATTCAATGGTAGAATCAAGAGGGACCAAAGGAGGCGATATACTACGACATACAGGAGAGGGTTTGAGTTGCATGAAATTTCAACAAAAAGGAATTCCGTGCTAGGATAATCGGTTCCAGGTGAGGGATCAAGGACACGAGATTTTAGAGAGTTGTAGACATAAAGACCTACGCCTCCACCAGCCCAGTCTAACCGGTCTTGGCGGGGGAATGAATAGTCTGGTAAGGATAAAGCAGAGGTAGGAATGTTGGGTTTTAGCCATGTTTCAGAAATTCCAATGGTATGGTAAAAGTTTTGGGTAAAATATTGATGGAATTCATCAAAATGGGCGGGTAAGGATTGGGTGTTGATGTGACAGGAGGTCAGGAGACTGGACATGATGGTGAAGTGGGAGAGAAGGTCACAGTATTTAAGGAGAAGATGCTTTGAAAAATTAATTATGGTAGATAAATTAAGTGAAAAACTATATAATGGTCCAAATAGTTAAAGAAATGGACGATATAATAAAAAAACAGATAAGAATATTAATAGTTAAAAAAATTATAATACTATTAAAATATGTAAAAAGGGACAATAATAAACAAGTGAAGTAATAAAATAAAAAAAGAAGATGAGACAGATATGTAAGCATATAAAAAAATAACATTGCTTAGAGGAAATACAAATATAAAGAAGTAAATAAAATTGAAAAGTACATTGAAAATATAAGCCAATTAAAAAATTCTGTGGTGAACGCCAAGGTCCATGATGTACATGATGTAGCTTGCGGGTAAACAAGACTCTACGTCTTGTAATCTCTAGAAGAGTGTGTGTGTATATATATATGTATATATACACATATATATATATATATATATATATATATATATATATATATATATATATATATATATATATAAGCATGTGTGTACATATATGTGTATATGGTTGTATATGTATGTATCTGTATAATTTAATGTGTGTGGTGTGTGTGTTTAAACATATATTTTCTTTCTCTTCTAATTTGACTGCTCACGAGTCACATATTTTTTTTAAATAATTATCATAGTTAATTGTTTGTATTTCATCTTTCATTATTTTTTTATTTTATTTTGCTTTTCGTAGAATTTGTATGTATATATATATATATATATATATATATATATATATATATATATATATATATATACATATATATATATATATATATATATATAAAACTATCGATTGTTTCTCTATATATAATTATTGTTATCTTATTCTATATTTTTTCTTCTTCTTCCTTTTATTCATTTTCTTTAAATATTGTTATTGGAGGTAATTCACAAATTTATTTTCAATTGATTTTATAATTCCTTCCTCATTTATTAATTTAATTGTAATGAATTAATTAAATGTGTTATATTATACTCTTATACATATTAGGTTGTATATTATTCCTGTATTGCTATTCTAAAGGGACATTTCCCAGAATAAATAACGTCTTTATTATTAGTATAAATGTTTTAAGAGGAAACTGTGAGGCGTCACCTGTGGTGTAGTTGTTATCATAACAACTATGCCCATGATCGTGAGTTCGCAGCCCGGCAGGTGGTCTTAGGATTTTTCAAAGGGAATAAAAAGTCTTTGGTTATATCGCCCTATGGTAGGGACGTAAAAATGTCTATTCCTGGCCTGTGCGGTGTCAGATACTCGTTTAAGACCTCTTAGCTTGATAAGCAATATTTAGTAGTTGCATCATTCGATTAGCCATAGAAGCAAAAATTGATGCTAAATAAATAAAGAATGAACAAAGATAAATATGTAGGAACCATGTGTTTCATAAACAATCTGCTGTAAATCATAAATTATTATACAATAGTTTTTGTTTACAATAAATGGTATAATTGTTCTATTATTGTCTGGTATTACAGAAGAAATAAGGATAAAGGAATAAAAGTAAACTTGAAGAAACATCAATGAAAAAAAAGAATTAAGAATTTTCATGTCAGTGAGGTTGTAGTGAGAGCTGCTTCATTATAAATGTATGTATTTCTTTTATAAATACTAAAAAAAAGTTCTTAGAAAAGTATTGTAATAACTTTCTTTTCTTTTATTTATGTTTCTTTACATTTTCACTATCTACAGAATCTTTCTAAAAAGTGAGTTAGATGGCAACATTGTTTGACAGTGGTAGCTGATTAAATATTCATGTGTACAATCACCAATAAACATAAAACCTTCCTCCAGGTTAGACGATGAAATGTATGTGGTACTACGTAATGTTTAAGTTATTAATGTATATACAATTATTGTAACTGAGAACTTTGGAATTGTATTACAGTTGTTGAATTATGATAACTAGTTATCAACAGAGTCAATAGTATTTTGGATCTTTAGAGACAACGAATATTATGTTAGGTAATCCCACCATTTCGAAGGAAAACCGAATCCTACTCGCAAAAACGCAATATAAGTCTGAACCTCTATAAGCAATGAAAGATGTTGGGTTCAGTATATGGTGCAGGCTGTACCGTGCAAAGGTTGTGCAGAGAGGTGATTAGTTCAAGGTGACAGGGGTTATCCTCCATTATAGAGGCTGGGTCAGCCCCAGGAGTGTCTATAGATCTCATAACATCTCAATTAAGCTTTCAATTCTGATGAAAATATATATTCCACACACATTCTTAAGAAAACAAGTACACCTTAAATTAGTTTTTTTTTTTTTGTATAACGAGCAAAATATATATCTATTGGCTGATTCTATAGGCTCATTTGTAAGACAATTTAGTTGTCAATCATTAATCGGACTAAAATCAGCGAACGTGGGTGTAGCCAAATTTTTTAATAGTGGAGAAGCCATTTTTTTTTTTTATCGTTCATCAACATGATGTAATCACGATTTTATCCAGCACAAAATACTGAAGGACCTATCGATAGTATGCGATTTTCAAGGGGCGTGCAAGTGAGATGGGCTGCACGTATTTTATAGCTGGATAGAATAATCCTGTTTTCATTCAATTATTTTTTACTAGTGCTATTATTTACTTCGATTCTGTTGAAAAATTCGTTTCCTGACCACTGGCTAGTCAAAACTTATCGAGAAAACCATTTCAATTTCAATGACAATAAAACCTTAATTTTCCTGAAAGTGAAGAAAGCCGGTTAAAAATAAAAATTCTTTCGATATTGACAGTTTCGCGATTTTTCCTAGTTATCGACTGTAACTGTACCATTACAACCCATCTAAGGTTTTGGCACAACTAAACTCAGTACTGTTTCTAGGAAATGGGTTGTATCCGCGGGAGTGATTTGTCCGACCACACTCCACCGCTAGATTTTTTCCCCAATTAACAGTACTCACTTTATGTAGGCTGAATGAGCCTCAGAATAGGGTCCAAAGGGTCCATTCGTGGCTCTTAACAAAGTGAATAATATATCTGCCACAGCACCATTCGAACCCGATTCTCCAGAATATCAATTCAGTATTAGTAGTAGTATCTACCCAAAAAATGGAGCATAATCCCTAAAATTAGTGGCTTTTTACGTGCTATTTTAGTTTCCCATGTTTTGTTTATATTCTCGTTAATCCTAACTAGTCGGTAATGAAATAGGAAGCGCTAAGACGAAGTGCATGGATAGTATTATAATCGGCTTTAATTTTGGAGATGAAGATTGGGGATTTTGAATATTTAGAGAAATTAAAGTTCTCACGATGTATGAAAACTATGAAAAACGAAATTCTAGAGGAAATGTAGGGGCTGTCAAAGGCAGGAAATGCTTGTTAATTCTGGGTCCCAAGATTCCTTAACTCGGGCTTTTTGATTCGAAACTTAAACATTAGAAAACTATAATCTTTCCGATTATTCTATATTGGTATCAAAATTGGCCGCAAAGTTCAAATGATGAACTATTCGAAAATAAGGTATTGCGCTGAATAGTCATTCCAAAAATATAATAGTATATAATGGCTACAAAACGCGAGATTGCAGAGCATAAAGCTGGTTAATACAGTTGAAGTTATATAACAATTTTATAGAGACAAGTGAGAGGAATGAAATACAAGGAGAACAAGGTAAAATTATAAAATGTTTGAAAAATAACAAGAGTGAAATGAAATCTATGAAGATAATAAAACATAGTAATATTACATGAGAAACAAATGTATAATATATAATGAATAACATCTAATCGGTGAAAGGCAAAATGAGTTTGAAATTATTTACTATTATAATGAATATGTAGTTAGGATGCATAGCAATGATTCCCAAGATAGCTCTGATGGAAGAGCTGCATGGTAAGAAAAATGTGATAAGGTCGAATGTTAGATGGTTGGATGGTTGTATCCATGGACACATGGGTTCATCTGGGTTCCCGAAACTGAAAAGCTGTGGAAACAGACCGTGCATGCTGACGGAGGCTGTTGGGGGAAATCCAGGTTCGTTGACAAATATGTACAAATTATGAGTTTACATATGATGGTATTGAGTTTATATTAAAAAGTATCTTAGTTGACCTTATGTATAGATGGGAACTGAGTTGCTCAGTGGTAGAGCCCTGAGTTGCAATGCAAAAGTTCCTGGGTTCAAATACCGCTGCTGGCAAGACTTTTATTTAATCTGTTAGCAGCAAGACACCGTCCTAGCCTTTGGGATCTAGGACTCTCCTGGGGCTCACCCAGCCTCTATAAAATTGGTACCCAAAATAAGGGGGGCAAAAATTTGGCAATTGAGCATGATCTAGGACAAATCACCTCCTGGACAACCATGGTCCAAGAAACATGTTATACAGTCTCTACAAGGTACTGAACCCCAGACCCTTTCAAGGGTTGTAGTGGTACAGGTTTAGTTTTATGTATATAGGAAGAAAAAGGAAGTCAGAAAAAATTCTCTTAATTAAGGTGCCGACCCACATTACAGGTCTTCAATTGTTTGTAGCTTTGACTTCAATTGTTTCAACCTTTGACCCCATTATAAGTCTTGAAGAATATCTGCAATGTGGGTCGAAATGTTGGCTTTAAAATACATAGTTCTCCTTATTAGAGAGATTTTTTTCTGATCTCTACCGGTACTATTTTCTTGTTCCTAAACATAATATATGCTATAATTGTATGGCGAAGAAAAAGAGTTGGAAATGTGGGGAATTGAGGAGAAACATATAGATACCAAAATGTAGAGTCGTATACACAATATACAGAGGGATGTTGAGTCTAAAAGTATTTTAATTATTTTAATCAATTTAATTAGTATTTTAAATAGCATCTAATAAAGTGTTTCTTTAGTTTTGCCTGAGCTTACTATTTAATAACACTGAACAGCAATGAATTTGTTTCGGGCTTAAAAATACCCAGTTATTATGTATTTTCACCCCCTGAGTTCACAAATCACCTCGAAAATGACCAATTAGCTCTTTTTTTCAAGGTACAGTAACATGTCTTTTTTTAATGCTCAGCTTTCACTTTGTCGAGAAATTTAGTTTTTGGATGTTGGTACGCCTGCGTCGAAGCTTAGTTTGAAAGCTGTATTACTTCACAACGGTAACCGTCTTCCTTCTATTCCTGTTGGACATGCAGTTCACATGAAAGAGACTTATGAAAACATGAAAGCCCTCCTCCACTCAATCAAATATGCTGAAAATCTGTGGTGATATAAAGGTCATCACTATACTTTTAGGAATGCAACTGGGATATACTAAATACTGCTGCTTTTTATGTATGTGGGACAGTAGGGATAGGAAATCACATTACATTCAAACAGACGGGCCTGCAAGAAATCTTGGCCCTAGTGAAAAAAATGTTGTTGCCCTGCCTCTCGTCGACCCGAAAGATATATTTCTTCCACCACTACATATAAAACTCGGTTTGATGAAAAACTTTGTCAAAGGCATGAACAAAGAAGGAGAGGCCTTTAGATATTTGAGGGGAAAATTTGCTTTCCTAAGTGATGTGAAAGTTAAGGAAGGTGTTTTTGTTGGGCCACAAATTCGGGAGCTTCTGAAGGATCCTGCGTTTGACAGAGTTTTGGAGGGGAAAGAAAAGGAAGCTTGGAATGCGTTCAAGGGAGTTGTTAAAGGTTTTTTGGAGAACTAAAGAGAAGATGACTATGTTCAGTTGGTGAGGATACTTCTACAAAAATATCATAAACTTGGATTCAACATGTCTCTCAAAATTCATTTCCTCCACTATCATCTAGACTTTTTCCCTCCTAGCTGTGGTGCGGTCAGTGATGAACACGGTGAGAGATTCCATCAGGATATTTCTGCAATGGAACAAAGATATAAGGGCCGTTGGAATGAATCAATGCTTGCAGATTACTGTTGGTGCGTGTGTAGGGATGCTCCAGAACTCACCTACAAAAGACAGGCCAAAAGAAAAATGAAATCCACATGATGGTAATAATATCCAACCTGCCAAGTATTCTGCCATTAATTTTCAACTCCAAATTAATTTATAATGTTGGTAAACTTATGGTTTAAAATTTACTGATTTGCCTCAATTTGTTAACATTATATATTTTGACCCATGGTGTATCACAGAAACTAGAGCTAATAAAATTTTTTCATTGTCATTTTCGTTTTTTTCAACCCAAAATTAGTAAGATTTGACTCATGAAGTGAAGGAAACATTACAAAAATATTTTTTTGTTGGACAGTGTAATTTGTACATAATATTTAATCATTATAATTATAATTTTTTATAATTATTGGTCATTTTTTATGAGTTATAAATATTTTTATTTTTATTTTCTCTTTAAAAAATATTTTTATTTTCTCTTTAAAAAATAAAAACATTATAATTATAATTTTATCTAGTAATGTTTGTAGTTAAATGTTGTCTCAATTAACAACTAGGATTTGTTATTGGATGTATATGAGGTTCATCTTAATGAATTGAATATTTGTGAGTATTTTAGAGATAGGTTTTTTTTTAATCTGATTTTAGTTTGATAGGAGAGATATTCTAAATGGATATAGATGTTTTCTAAGAGGAGTTATTTGTCATTGATGGAGACTGTGGGTAGGACTATTATTGTCAATATAAGGTTCAAGAATAATGTGTGATCAGAAGTTTGGAAGCAGTAGTTTTATGGGAAGAAATGAAATTGTTATGTTGGGTCATATGCATTTAAGGAGGTTTGAAAAATACATAAATATAATATAAATATTATATGAATTATAAAATCTATTATGTAATACATGAAATTTACAATTATTTCACATATAATATTTTACACAAGTTAATTTTTTATTACCTCTAATAAAACATCTAACCTATAGATTTCATTACACTCTCGTAATTTTTTATTTTCTCATAAATTACTTTATAAATTAACCTTTTATTTTGTTCATTGTATTTGATTCTTTTAATTCCTAATATTTCTGCCTATAGAACTGTTATGTTTTATTAAGTTCTGCACTTTTGATATTGTTATTCTGTTTTATTCTCAGCCCTGATAATGTCCGGACTGAAATGTTAGGCCGAAACATAGGCACAATATAAAATAATTTTTACTTATTAGTGTAAAGATCATTGACTGAACACTCCGATCATTATCAACAGTAATTATTTTTAATACAGCATCTTTTATAATAATAATAATAAGTTCCCAAGAGCATACTGACCTTAGAATAAATATTTTGTACTTATATCGTACGTCAGAATGATAATAAATGTTTAACTGGTAAAGAAAAATAATTGTTATCAAGTCAATAAATCTAAAAAATATAAAATATGTCACCACAAAAAATAGGAATCAAGTTGAATTTTGGTATGCCATAAACCAAACAGTATGTTTTTGTCAATAATTAAATACTTTTAAATTGCATCTTCAGTCATTTTTTATAGTTAACGATGTTTATTTATCAAAATAAATTTGAATACATTCTCCAATTGAAATTTGGAAAAAGTTACTGAAATGGAAATGTTTTAAAAAATATTTAGAATAATCTCTCATTACACAGTTAAAACTATTTCATAAAGAATGTTCATTATAACCAAACAATTTCATAACCATCTCACCAACATAGTACTTACTTCGGTTACTGCCGATTATTTGGGATTTTGAATTCAGTGTCCAAAATTTGGATTTAGCTCAAAACTGGCTAAAAACTTCATGAAATATCTCAGGACTTTTTTCAGATTATTTTGGGAAGAGTTCATTAACTCATTTATTAAGAAGCATTTTTTGTGATTTTTCCTGGACATATTTCACTATCTTATAATCGTTATTTTACTTATTTTAGTAAAATAAATTGTACACTTGATTTTTTTTTAATTGCTATAAACATTGTACGCATTTTTACAGAATATGATGCCATTGAAAATACTGTGTCTTTTGAATGAGGCATTAATCAATATAACCCTTGTGTATAGCACGTTTCGCTTTCATAATGAATGGTAATTTTTCTTCTCTGTACATTCGTTTCCATATATGCTGCGCTGTCCTGTAAAAATATTTTTTTAAAATTAATTTCAGTTTAATTATCAGCATGTATTAATAATCTAAACTATCTAAACTAATCTTTATTTATATTGAAAAGCTGTGTTTTATTTATAAATTATTACAATATATACATCTCTTATAAATGGCAATATAAATCCTACATTAATAACCAAAAGCTTTATGATAGCAGTTCAATATGTGGGAAGTAAGAGATGTATACAATGGTTGGTTGGATAATTCGTAGTGTATAAGAAGTACCTCCTTTTAATAACCCTCTAAAATGCAATAAATAAATTTAATCATGGTTCATATCAGTACTACCAATACAATAACAAATAAATACAATACTTTTAATATGTTTAATATTGCAATGTATCGTACAGACAATTTTTAGTTTTGGAAGTGAATTGCAGAAAATAAGAATAGTCAAAATTGACAGTTATAAAAAACTAGGACACTTAAGAAGATAACAAATGAATGTATGGGAGGGATAAGGCCTAAAGGGTTCTATGCTGGAGAGTGAAAAAGATCAGTCGGAGAATATGACTTGAGGAGTAACTTCTTGAAGAGGCACGGAAGAAAACGGTCGAAGGAGACAGCCGAAATTTGGAATTCGGGAAGGAGGTCCGGAAGCTATGTCCTGGTTCTGTATGACAGAGATGATAGGAAGATTCAGATGCCTGATCAACTTGACGAAGAACTCTATAAGTTCTATACCAGATAAGTATTAATTTAATTTACGTAAGATATAAAGTAAAGTATAGATTAGATGATATTCAAAATAAGAAATTGTATTAATAAAGTATATCCATTATTTAGGTGCTTTTTAACCTAGATGCACTATGCATACATTATTAAAGTAATAAGTTGACTGATTAATAAAAACTACATCCAACCTCTGGAATATAATCCAACTTATAATAAAATTAGGACATTACAGTAAATAATAAGTTGAGAAATTATCTGAAATAATTACTCTTGGCATCCCAAAATCAATAGAATTAATAAAACTTTATTAGAAAATTCAATGCTATGGAACAAGAATATCACCATTCAAACGAAGAAGAGGATATACTATGGGATGACAGAAACATGGGATAGTCAAGATTAGATAGAAATAGAAATGAAACAATTAGAAAGATGACAAAAACAGACACTAAACTATTACAACAGAAACAGCTTACATTGTTTAGACATGCAATCTCAATCAAATTGTATTATTTATTTCAGTACCCCAAAATAAGATTAAAAAGTAAAACAAACTCTTGATCCTATTAAAAAAAAAAAATAGATAAACCTAGTTTATATCATCTACAGTAATTGAAATCATAAACTTTTCTTGATATTTAGAGTTACAGTTGCTAATTTATAATAATTAAATTAAACAATAAAAGTAAATAATTTTTGATTAAAAAAAACAATTGTCAATACTCACGTCACCATAAAGTCTAAAGGGAACACATTAGGTATTGTTTTACGAAAAAGTCGCATAAAGTTTATGAATGGATATATTGACAGCTTATTCCAGTTACGTTTGTTAGTGTGACCAGCTCTATCATGAACTAATTTTTGAGCTATTTTCGCATCCATAGCTCGGTAATTAATCTTTAATTTTCTGCGCCGTTTTGCAGCGGGTGTTTTTTTCTTTCTGGCCATTCTTCTTTTTTTATTGTATAAAAATTTACCTAGAGCACCTGGAACAATAGAAATACTCAATTTTAAAATTTTAATTTAAAATAGTATTGATCTAATTTTAAATATGAGCTATGACAATTAAACATCAAACTCACAGTGCCTGATATATTTTATCTTTAATTTTGTAAACGTAGTATTTCAAAAGACTATTCTCCATGTGACTGCTTTTGATTACTCCAACTTGCTCTATTAAACATATATGAGAGATGGGACTAGTTCTTAATTTTTATGATATTTTAATAAGATATAAAAAAACAAATAATAAATAGATCAACGAAAACTCAGCATCATGAATAGAAGAGTTTTCTCATTTTTTCAGCTAATAAAGAATATAAATAAATTCTAGTTACTAATGTGGATGGCAATATAGATAATAAGTTTTATTAATGTTATAGTGGTCAAATTATTTCTATATCCTTATTAGAATTATTTGGCATTAGGTTAGCTAGTTTTGTTTTCTTTATTATTTTTCATCCTTATTTGATGTGTTATTTTGTTTTTATCCACCTTAACAAGTAATTAGGATAATACATCTCCTAAGTTAATATGAAAATAAGGTTTATAATCCATATTCTTATTTTGTTTATTTTTCATTTCCACAGATTATGGAAAAGTGAGTGTAAGATTTCATCATTCCAAGGGGTTTTCAATACAAAAATAAATTAATTTCTTTAAATGAATAAATGACATGGGGTTGTTAGAAACAAGACAAAAATTAAGCACGTACACTTACTTACTAAAATCAGTTTGGACATATGCATTACAAATTTATGGCATCGCTAACCAGACTCACAGAAAACGCCTTCAAATCAAAAGTACCCAGACTTGTCACAAAAGTACCCTGGTATGTCAATAATAAGACTCTACATACTGATTTAAAAATACCAACAGTTGACAAACACATACGAACAAACAACAAACGCTTCCAAGAAAAATTACACGGACTTCCAAACCCATTAATAGAACAAATAGCCTCGACTCTCATGCCTGAGAATACTAGGAGGAGAATAAAAGAGTGAGGATGAGGGATTTGTTATCATAGGAAATTGAATCAAGCCAAGGGAGAGGTACCGTTGGGTACTGTTCTTTTTCATGCCTCTCATGCCATTGTATTTGATCTTAGTGTCAGCCGATCTGCTGATTGTCATTGTTTTATTTGACAGGTATGGATGTAAATATAAAGAGAAGAAGAAAAAAACTAGCTGACAAAAAAACAAAACAATTCATATTATATCTTGATTCACTGATTTTTTTCTGCTTATTATTTTTCAACACCATTTAGTGTTTCATAATGAATAATATTAGTTGACCTTAGATGTATTAAGAAGAAAATGGTCCGGTTGGAGATATCTACAACTGTATTACAATAATACAACAAGTAAATAGCCTAAGTGATAAATAATGACGTCATAATGATAAGTAGTGTTTTGGGAGCTTAGAGCGTTTGTCTAGTAAGTGTTGAAGTAGCCTGAAACGTCGTGCGGTTTCTTGTCGTTTCAGTCTAGTATGAGGATTCCAAGTTAAGCATTTGTTAAGGTGTTAGTCCTAAGAACCTAAGTATGTTTTGACAGAGGGTAAATGTGGTTTGATGAGATTTTTGAGAATTTATTTTAATTCTCCAGTTTTGACACCATTCTTCAAGATCAGTGATATGGGATTGGAAGCTTTGGGATGCAATAACTGGATTGGTGTTGACTGATAATACACATGTATCATCAGCATACGCGGTAACGATAGTATTAGGATGAGTTGGGATGTCAGCTCTATAAACTGTATATAGGATTGGACCAAGGATACTACACCTTGAGGACCGGTTGGAGGTTAAAAAAAAATTCTCTTATTTAAGGAGAACTGTTTGGCTAGGAGAACTGAAGACTCTCAAATAAACCTTAAACTTTCAAATAAACCTTATAAATAAAAAAATCAAATAAACAGTTTTTCCTGTATAAGAATTTTATTTTTACCTCCACCCGGACCATTTTCTTCCTCATTTAGTGTTTCACGCCTTGTTTTGATTATGAGGCTTCCTTTTTTACTTTATAATTGTTTTTTTCCAGAATGAGGTCTAAAAGAATGTACCAAACAATTTAGAAAAACAGAGTATTGGATTTCAAGCCTAAGTATCATATAGAAGTAGGTTGGGTAAAGAAAACTCTCATGAAAATATTTTTCTTTTCTGTTTGGTTTCAAATGGTTGGTTTGATATCTCTGGTAATTGTAAATCGAACTGTGTCAAGTAGCCGGCAGGTATGGACTTGTACAATATCATTTAAATTGTTTTATACATATATAGTATTATGAATCCTCCGTTTTGAATTATATAGAATCAGTAGCTTTGTGCCAGTTTGAGTATAAACCGCCTTCAGCGGACTTAGTATGTTTAATGCCTTAAAATATCAGAAGGTAATAGAAGGCCCTTTAATTTTTATTTATTTAGTTGTAATTGTATGTATTGTAAATAAATCTTGGAGTGAGAGTAAAAAAAAAAATTATGATTTTCGCTAAATGATGGTTAGCTAAAGTTTGATGCCTCATACTAACCAGAATAGTAATGTCTAGTTTTTTTTCTTGGATAAATACAAAATAAATATTTAATTGACCAAGGTTGGAATCAAACACAGAGACCATAGCTCCAGCATTTTAGGCTTTTTTGACCTCACATTAATCAAAAAAGTACAATTATAATTCAAATTCTGAAAAATTGGCATTGAATTTTGTTATATCTTGAATGATAATAGTTATAGCCTTGTATATGTATGTTGAAGAAAATGGTCCAGGTGGAGGTCAATAAATATTTGTTTACTTCCACCCGAATTTTGTTACAATATAAACAAAATTATGGTATATTAAAAATACAGAATAAATCAATAAATGAAATAAATTACTTTGTTCTTATTTATAAATGATTAAAACATTTAAATACTTATTTTATACATAGCTACTAATGTTTTTTAAGCAAGTTTGTTATAGTATGCAATCTTCTTCTATTCAATTTATCCTCTTCAGTCTAAACATTATGGCTTCTTCTAAATGTTTTTTTAAGGTTGCCCTCACATTTTCCATCCATATGGTGTCCACATCCATCCCCTTAGGCCATTTATATTCATCCATCTTGTTTGTATATCCTCATACCATATTACTGTTTTCTTATCTACCCTATCGATTATGTCATCTTTGACCTCTATTATTTCTCTTACAATATTGTTTGGGAAATATTGTATTGGTAGTATTCTGCAACTCCATCATGTTGAAACCATTTGTTAGACCTGCAATTTTTTGCAAAATTTTTTAAGAAGTCTCACATATCTGCATTATACAAAGTTATATCTTCCACTATTGTTGGGTGTATTTATTCACTTTGTAAAAATTCAATTGTGATAACGTGAGAGATATGTATAGGTTATTAAAGCAATATATTTATTGTAAATAGAACAAAAGAATATATTTTGATTTACATACAAGTGATCATTTTTACTAAGTGTAATCTATATTTTCTGTAAATATTTCTTTACTTAAGTCTTTGCTGTCCGGCAGTCATCCATCCTCATTATATGGCCGAACCATCAAAGCTATCCTTTCTTAATTGACTGATTGAGAGGTTGAATTTTGAGTGTAGTCCGTATCGTCCTGTTTTGTATCCGATCCCTTTTGGTCTTCCCCATCTATTTTCCTCTGGTACCTCATTTCCATGCTTTGGAGTCGGCTCCGATCATAGTGTTTTAGGGCCCAGGATTCATTTCCATAAGTGAGGATAGGAAGGTATGTCAAGCGGTAAACAGCCAATTTTGTTTCTTTTTTCACTTCTCTCATACATAAAAACTTTTTATTGATGACAGAAAACCATCAATATCCTGAAAGAAAAAGGAATTGGATGGCCGGAAGCCAGGTGAGCAGTCCACGACAGAGACAGGGGGCACTCTTTGTGGAAAAATCTCTATACTGCAAGGTAGAAGAGATTACAGAATAATAATAAGAAGAAGATTAAAAAGTCTCAGGGACTTTGGTTTTGTTTGGATTATATCACCAAAAATTCATTTTGAAAAATTATTATAGATTTTAATAAACAAATAATTATTAAATAATTAAAAATATTTACTTTTCAACCAGTAGAATTAACTAGTGTACTTGAAGGGCAAAAAATTCACAAATTTTGAAAGCTTTTAGACTAAAATATACTGTTTATTTTCTGGAAGGCCTTGGTCCTTTATTTATTCTCTTTTCTTTATCCACCCAACAGTTAAGATTTCTATTAAAAATACATCACAATTATTTAAATTCTCTAGAACTATTTATTTCTACTCCTTCAAAATCTAGTTTTTCATGTTCAGCTTATTTTGTTATCTTATTTATTTTATTTTAATATTTTTTATTTTAGTATTTAATATTACCTCTATTGGCTCACTGAACCCTAGATCAATAGATTATACTGGCATTTGCAAAAGTTTAACAATCTTTTGTTTAATTGTTTAACAATTATTGTTTAAATGTTCAACTTCTTTTGTTTAAACAGTTTTATTATTAAATAGTAGGTATGTAGTTTGTTTCCATTGATAATCCAAAATCATCCAGAAAATAAATTCTCTAATTTGTATGGTCTCATGTTTCCCATGTATTTTATTTTCTTAACTAGAATCCAATAAGAAGAATAAGATTGACCAGCAAATGCTTAGCAGGCTTTCAGGGGAAAAAAGGATTAAAAAAAGTAAAGAAAGTGGTGTTTAGAAACACATCAACTCCTTTACTGAGTTATACCAGTGAATCCTGGACAATTACCTCCTAGCATTGTACCCAACTGTAAGAGATAGGATGAGGTTCCTTAGGAAAATAGAAGGAAAAACAAGGAGGACAGGTCAAATACAACATATTTATAAGTAGCATTGGGTTAATTCTAGCTGAAAATAGGTTTTATTGGCAAGAGTGAAATTAAGAAGAAGGACAATAAGAAGACCCAGAAAGACATGACAAGGTGGAGTGAGGAAGGATTTTGAGAGAAGATGCATGGATTGTCAGTTAATCCAGGACCATTGTTACATGGATCAGGCTTTGTAAATGGGATCCATGATACTCACCACGTTAAAGGAGGAAAATAATAATTCGATAAAATAAAAAACAATATCCATGCTCTACTACATTACCATCAGGGATTCCTTAAATAAATGTAGCCCATGAGGACATAGAGGCCCTCCTGAATACAGGGTTTATCTTCTAGACAACTTATGAGTATCATCTGACATTAACAATATACTAGTTAGCTGTTCCTTTATAATTTAATATTATATTATTATAAATATATTAGAAGTAATAAATACAAAATCAGGGTAGAGTGGTGAGTTGCTGTGCTGCAGGTTCCGGGTTCAAATCTGGCTGTAGCATATAAATTATTTAACCTGTCAGACCCTCCTAGGGCTCATCCTGGAGGAGCTCATTATCATCATCTTTTATCTCTTAATTGGGAAAAAACTTGGTGGTTAAGCATAGTCTCTACCATTTACTAAATACTTCATGAGTTGCAGTGGTTTTTATTAAAAATAAAAAATTTGTTACCCATTTACAAAATCTAGAGTGCCGTTATCTTGGTTAATTTTTAATGGGGTAAAGGTATTGGTGGAGTATGACAAAGGTTATTATTAGATTGAGTGATGAAAAATAATATTACTAATGTATAACATTTTCGAATGAAAAGCTGTACAGGTTAGCTTAGGATTCTTGTTTATTATGTTTTGCTTAGTTTCAAAAATTGCAGCTTAGTTACATTACCCAAAATATTTTCCATTTCACTGTCACCGCCGGCAATTTCAGTTCCAGACTGTTCCGAATTGTTCTCCTTCTTTACAATTTCCATCGCGTTCCCAAGATCTCCTACCTTGGGTTCCAAGGCAGACGGTTCGGCGCCAGCAGGATCTTTATGTTTATTTGAAGTATCGCTGTTTCCTACACACTCCATGTCGATGAATTTGAGTATGAATTTCAGTTATTGAAATTTTTTTTGTGTATATGTAATAATTTTTGTATTAACAAATTATTTCAACTCCTAACCATGTTAACCATGTTTTGTATTTTATTTTTGAAAAATCTAGGAACACATGTTAACTCCATTTCTGCAGTGACTCTTTTAAATAATCTTCAGTACAAACTAGAACAGATTTTAATTTAAATGAGTATGCACTTTTGGAATATGCATCACCCACAGTTATTGCTAATAGCATTATTATGAAGAAGTATTAAATCTAACTGTTTTATTATTTCATCCGTTAATTCAGAGATCACATGTTTTGTAGTGTGATATTTTCTGCTTCATTCTTGAAACTTTTTACAATAATCGATTCAGCGTATCTAAATTCGATTTGGAAACTGATAAATCTAGGAACGTAAGGATGTCGCTTCGCCCTGACAAGAAAAAAATCCACAAATGAAAACAATCACAGGTATTAATGTATACAGGTCTTCTTAATTGGGTGGGTGGAAAACCTTGCGGTTGAATGTGGTCTAGGACAAATCGCCTTCCTGCCCAACCGTTGTTTTAGAAGCAGTTCAGTCTCTAAAATGTACTGAACCCAAGACCCTTCGTGTTGTAATGGTACAGGTTTTTTTGTTTTTCCTGAGGAGGCATTCCTCCTATTAAGAAAAAATACATATATGGTATTAAAAGAGAAATATATTTATGGTTCTCAGAAACATATGATATTCTTATTGTTCAGCTTCGTTCGTACCAATGGTGTTCAGCAAAGACGACGAACATGATATTAAAAAATCAAAGTAAAGAAAGAATTCTTGTTTTTCAGGAACTACACCAATATTGCTGTGCTGAGCTCCGAGACTCCTCTCTTGATTTTATATCTTTTTTTGAAATCACACATTTTCTACAGCTTTGTTTTTTTTGCTGTGATAACATTTACAATGATTTTTTTTTAAGTCTTGTTATTTCTTCATTGCATTAATTTTTTTTTCAAGCGATACGAGGCGAACAAATATTATGATATATAAGGCTCAGAGATATGAACCACATCAAAAGCTGAAGACCAATTCTTCCTTATATTTGTTTGGGAAGTGTTACGCCGCATTTATTATATGCATTTATTTGTTCGAGGACAATCGGAAGCTATAATTTTTCTACAATGTGCTAGAAAACTCCCGTTCAATTAAGCTTGGAAAGCTTTGATAGGCTTATCCATCGTACCTGGATGGCTGAAAAATTAAGAAACTTCTGTCCAACTAGTCACTAATCAAGCTGGCATTGTAAACAGCTGTAAGAATCTATAAATAGAGGTTAAACATGGCAACAGAGCCAGTATTAAACCAGTTCTCGTGCGGGTTGTTTCATCTTTATTTTCCTTTTTTTTTTTACATATTTTGTTCCTGGAACTATATAAGTTATATATATATATATATATATATATATATATATATATATATATATATATATATATATATATATGGATAAAAAGGCTATAATTATTCCTGAATAAATTCGGCGCAGGGGAGGAGTGCACTGGCACCCCACTCTTTGATACAGGAGTATAAACTGGGTAACTAATGATACATCATTACGATGGTGACCAATGGCAACTCCCCATCACATCTTTTCAATCCCGTCTTAGATTCTGTAAAAGGTAATTTTCAAAATTTTCGGACTACAGAGATTTCTTTAATGTGCAAAACTGGATGGTGGCGGCACAGAAGGGGACAATTGGTGGTTTCTGCTGGAGGAAGCCAGAGCCTGTAGAGCTAATGAGAGATTTTTTTCATTCTGATTTTGATTTGTTTATTTACAGCATTTCATAGCAAGTGATTTATTAACCATCTCTTATGTTCGATCTTAAACTATATATACAAATAAAAAACACGTGCATGGAGAAGAAAACAGTAGCTAAAAGATCTAGGATCAATAAATAAGTAATTTCATTGCTTATCATTATTTTAAAATAAGACAACTAGTGATAAATGAACTAACTGTAATAAATGACATGTAATTACTTCAAGATGGCGTAGGGAAGTAGCGACCCCATCGCCCGGCCCTAGGGTCGCAATCAGCTACTGGTCCTCCAGGTTGGGGGTTGAGCGGAGGGGCCAGCTACCCCACCCGCAGAAAACATGTATTGCTGTGAAACATCAAGGAATGAGCCTCGGATTTGGACTGTCTTCAAGGAATCGACCCGGCGCACTCAAGGATTTTAAACTAGCCACATGGAATGTAAGATCATTATATAGACCAGGATCTTTAAAGATGCTGCTGGATGAGCTGTCTAAGTATAAGATAGATATAACGGCAATCCAAGAGATGAGATGGACAGGATCAGGCATTATGGAGATGAAGCATCACACCATATACTACAGTTGTCACAAAGATCAGCATATTTTTGGAACAGGCTTTGTTGTTGGCGGTGGGATGAGACAAATGGTTATTGATTTTAAACCCATAAACCACCGCATCTGTAAGTTACGACTTAAAGGAAGATTCCGAAACTATTCTATAATTTCGTGCCACGCACCAACAGAGGTGGCGGAAGAAGAAGCAAAGGAAACTTTCTATAGCAACCTCGAAAGTGCCTTCGATGAATGTCCTCGTCACGATATAAAAATAGTTTTGGGAGACCTCAATGCACAGATCGGTAGAGATTCAGTTCTTTGGCCCCTAGCTGGAAGACATAGCCTGCACAATATGTCCAATGATAATGGAACTAAGTTGGTCAATTTTGCAGCATCACATAATATGGTTGTTGGGAGTACCATGTTTGATAGGAAAGATATCTACAAGGCAACATGGGTTTCTCCAGACAATAACTTCAGGAACCAGATTGACCATGTTCTTATCAGCAGAAGACAGCGTTCTATACTTATGCCGGTTAGAACATACAGAGGAGCAAATTTAGATAGCGATCATTACCTGGTAGTAGCACGTATCCAGGCCAAAATTAGCAACGTACATAAGACTAGAGGTACCCGCTCAAGGAGAATAAATACTCGAAAGCTGCAGGAGCCAGAGTACAAACTCCAGTTTGCCCAAAGGTTGGATGTAGCTTTGGAACGTGGGTCTGAGGAGAATGGTGTTGATAAAATATGGTGCCAGTGTAGGGATGCTATTAAACAAATTGCTGAAGAAGTACTGGGCTTAGAGGGGCCGCCTCAGAGGTCTACATGGTTTGATCAAGAATGTCAAGAGGCTACAGAAAGGAAAAACAAGGCCTATAGGAAGATGATAAATGTGCATAGGACTCGCCAGGCTGTTTCTGATTACAGAGTGTTAAGATTGGAGGAGAAACACCTGCATAGGAGAAAAAAGAGGGATAAAGAAGAAGAAAGAATAAGAGAGATTGAGGTCTTGAGTAGACAAGCTAATACTAGAGCTTTCTACAAGACAATCAATGCCCAGCGAAAAGGATTTAATCCAAGATCCAATACTTGTAGAGGTAAGGACGGTCAATTGATCACAGATAAAGAAGGGATCCTGGAAAGATGGTCCGACCATTTCGGTAGTCTGCTGGGGAGTGTTCGGAACCCTGCCCTAGAAGATAGTTATGGCTCTGACACTATCCAAAATTACAAAGAGTGTGAGCTTCTTGACCCACCAGATGATGAGGAAATTGAGGCTGCAATCCAGAAGCTTAGAAATAATCGAGCACCCGGATGTGATGGCATACCAGCTGAACTTCTGAAGGCTGGTGGAAATGAAATTATAAAGGTAATTCGAGATCTGCTACTCAGTGTATGGATAAGCAAAACTCTCCCGCATGACTGGTGCATTGGCCTTATCCTCCCTCTTCACAAGAAAGGAGACCAGATGCTTTGTGATAACTACCGTGGTATAACACTCCTGAGCTCTGCCTACGAAGTACTTTCGAATGTGGCATTCCAAAGACTACTTCCCCATGCCCAGAGAGAGATTGGAATGTACCAGTGCGGATTTATTAATGTTAGATCTTGTATTGATCAAATATTCTCCCTGAGAACTCTTATGGAAAGGACTAGAGAGTACAACATAATGACCCACCACCTTTTCGTGGATTTCAGCAATGCCTATGACTGTATCATCAGGGGAAAACTGTTTCAAAGTATGGAAGAAATGAATGTCCACAGACAATTGATAAGCCTCGTGGAATTGCTGATGAGGGAGTCGAGAAGCCAGGTCAAGATCCAGAATGACTTGTCTGAAGAATTGAAGACAACTAGGGGTCTGAGACAAGGGGATGGACTCTCGTGCCTGTTAATTAATTTTGCTCTAGAAAAGGTCATAAGAGACGCAGGGTTACAAGTCACTGGTACGATTCTGACTAAGTCCATCCAAATACTGGCCTATGCAGATGACATAGACATAGTGGGAAGAACACCGAGAGATCTACAACAGGCTTTTCTTGCATTGGAGAATGCTGGACGGCGTATAGGTCTTCAGGTAAACCAAGTAAAGACTAAGTATATGGTGGCTAACCCTTCAAGACAATCGGATCCCACCATCACGTTTGGTCCCTACACATTTGAAAGTGTCGACAGTTTTGTCTACCTCGGTTCTTTGGTCAAAGCAGATGGCTCAACCAGCCCAGAAGTTCAAAGAAGGATATTGGCCGCTAATAGATGTTATTTTGGGATGGCGAAAATTTTACGAAGTCGTCTGATATCAAGAAGAGCCAAGGTCATGCTGTACAAAACAATCATCAGGCCTGTTTTGACTTATGGATCGGAAACCAGGCCTCTGTCCAGGGCAGATGCCAACAGTTTGCTGCTCTTCGAAAGAAAAAGATTAAGAAGAATGTTTGGAGCTGTAAGAGTTGGCGATCAATTTAGACTCAGACAAAATGCAGAGCTGTATCTTTTGTATCAGGAGCCTGACGTGGTGAAGCACATAAGAATAGCTAGATTGAGATGGGCTGGAAATGTGGCCAGAATGGAGGACAACGCTATCTTAAAAAGACTTCTGTTTGGATTCGTTGATGGAAAAAGAAAACGTGGGCGTCCACGACTTAGATGGTCAGATGAAGTCGAGAGTGATGCAGGCAGCATCATTGGATCCAGAGCTTGGAAGCCCTTGGCGCAGGACAGAGAAGAGTGGAGGCGACGCCTTGATGCGGCCAGGACCCGTGCTGGGTTGTAGAGCCAGTGATAATAATAATTACTTCAAGAATAAACCATTTGTATTGACATGTTGATAAATATTAGCATCCTTTTAGGATAAATCACGCACTAAGATAATAAATTATGATTTATTATAAACAAATCCACGAATGGATATTGTTTTTCATTTTTATTAACTTAGTGAACGAAAGTTTTGGATTACGAGACTAAGTTTCTTTTTAAAGATTTATTTTTCTCACATCAGACGATTTTTTAAAACTTATTTTTCATTTTACTTCTTTTTTTTCCTTTTCGAAGTAAACCTTTGAAAGAAGCGTTTATTAATTGGCACATTTCATACTACAGTATATTTATTTTATTTTTATCCTTATTAGCCTTTTATTTAATCACAACATGATTTTGTAACATATATGTGATAATTATAATGTATACAAAAATATTATTACTTACTTCCTGTTAAAATAACAACAATTAAGATATTTGTTTTGTAATTTATATATATTCTTAATTAATTTTATCTCAACATTTTTAAATCAATGTTATTGATTAAATTAATGAATTCGGGCCGAAATTTATTATATAGTCCATATTCAGACACTGGCCAATCTCTTAATATTATTGAAATAATTAATTTTGACCTTTCCGTTTCATACATTTGGCAGTCATAATTTATTTGTTTAAATGTCTGTTCTTCTTTATCTATTGAACAAGTATTGTCATTGATTATGTGAAAACTGTTTAAGTACGGTATGGTGTCCGTATTCAGTTAAAACTTATGTTAGTTTGTGGTTGTCTGTTTCAGAGTTATTTAAGTTATTTTTCATTCCTTACTTTTACAATTAATTTCATTACGTCAGAGATAAATGTTCCGGTACTTATTTCTTGATAATGGCTCAAAGTCTGGCATAAGGCTCAAAGTCTGAATATAAAAAAAAAATGAATATGTACCTAGTTCAATTGATAAATGCTCGCAAGGTCATATATAAGCATCGTAACAAATGGGTGTGTCCATTAAAGATGTTTTTCCCCGGAGATATTCAGTGGGAGTCCTAAATTTTGTATATCCAGCTATTTTGGGAATAAGAATCTATAGCGAGTACAACCCGGTTCGGGACAACCATTGTATGCCTCCTCCGAAGGACGGCAAAGCCAAGGATTTTTTAGTCCCTTTAAAAATCTAAAGCCACCTGCGAACCTGAGATCTTGGGCATAGAAGGCTGCTATTCTAATCACTGCTTTGGACTCCGGTACTATACTGTATTTCACTATAGATTAATAATAAAATGTTGGAAATTTATTAAAATATACACTATTTAATAATGGTTTTTACTTATTCATATACATTACTATTTTGATAAATCTATGTCAAAACAAACAGAAAATTCATATAATATTTTAAAATCAACAACAGCATTTAAAATATTTGTTTTCAATTTTCGATTTCATTTTGAAATTCGATAAGAAAACAGTTTTATTTATTTCTGGCAAAACATTCAGGTAAAAAGTATTGTTTACATGAATTATTACAATTTGTTTCTATTTATTTGTACTATTGAAAGAAAATATATAGTAATAAATAACTTTCACATATATTTTTCTAAATTATTCAAAAAAAACAACTTTTTTTCTTAAAATTACTTGGGAGGCAGAGATTATACGTACATAAATAGGTTTATCACACGAATTCTGTTTTTTCTAACAGGGTTTCTAAATGGTTAAATTATTACCTATCATTACATTGCTTTTATAATTTTCTTGGTTAATTAAACTTTGGCCTCCTTGAGAGGAGCTTTGGAAAGTATTTGGTTGATAAATTCGCCGAATCCTCGCGAAAGTCCTCTTGAAATGGCAGGATTCAACTCCTTGATGATCTGATCATGGTTTTCATTGAGGAATTTATTCATATTATCTCCTAAAAAAATAATACGATAATTAGAAACAAATTAAATTAATTCGTTAAAAAATGAATGGTATATATGAAAATAAACAGTTGAAATAATAGACGGGACGGGGAAATGTGAGGGGTAGTAGCGTGGAATATCTAGGTTGGGAGGAAATTTCGAAGTAGAGTTTGTTAAGTAGATGTAATGCTATAAGAAAAAACAAACAAAAATATGAAAAATAAAAGTAGTTAACACTAAATAAATAACAATTCTTTTTTTAATCTTTTGACTGAATGGAATTAGCAATTAGTGTCGATCGTGTAATTGATGAAAAAAGTATTACAACATTTTGTCTCTATTATTTCAAAAACCGTTAAACATAAAATAAAAAAACATTTTTAATTTTAAAAAATAAAATCCAGCAAACATTTTAAAATAAAAAAGCTCTATTGATCGGTACGTCCTATTCCTTTATAATTACTGATATTATTTTTATATTAACTATATCTGTTAAACATTTTCGCTTATAGCTTTCAAATATTTATGAAATGTTACACATTTCTTCAGTTAGTTAATTTTAATGTATTATCATAAATGATATTTTGGTTTATATCTAAATCATCAAACATTATTTATTATAACAAACTTTTTATTTTATCCATACCAAGCATTATAATAATAATGAAAAAAAATGAGCTGCAGCTTTTAGTGAATAAATCATCTTAGGAGACGTTTTAGAAATGGTTTGAAAATCATAGGAAAGAATGGAAAAAATTTCAAAATATAATTTTGTTTAATGTTTTTATCTGTAAGAGCAAAATAAGCATAAGTGAAATAATTTTCGCATCTTTAATTTATATATTTAAAAAAAAACATTGTATTAACTGAGAACTTATTTAAAGTTCATACTTAGTACTTTTTTTTAATAAAAAAATTTGAAGACCAAGTTTTGAGTTTCTATTTGAGTTTGAGTTGAGAAATAAAATACTCACCCAACGCCTTGTCCCCGTTGAAGAGATTCTTCAAGTCAAAATGAGTTTTCTTTGGTTCAACTGTGGCTATGAGAGTTTCCGCTTGTACGTAAGGTTTTCCCTTGTTATCGATTTCCTTAAATTTTACTGTCAACGTAGCTGTTACATCGTCTGAAATTAGTAATTGAAGGTCAGGTTTTCGCAAGGAATATTATAATAAAATAATTTTAGGATAATGAAATAATAATCATCAAAGGGACTCACACATAGTGATGTTGCTCTTGCCGGTTCCGGCAATTGGCAAAACCAAAACTTTTCCGGAAATGGTGTAGTCTCCGATTATTTCGAGAACATCGGCCGTCGCTGCGAGTGTAAGAGTTTTCCAATCGTTTCTGTGGCACAAATAACAAATCACAAACTATACATATTACAAAACAAAGTCCTCGGACGCATCTGTCTGTCTGTTCGCGATAAACTCAATAAATACTGAACGGGTTTTCAAACATTTTCACTAATAAATAGAGTGATTCAAGAGAAAGGTTTTGATATATAGTTCGTCAAGGTTTTATGTAAATTGGTTGGATTATAACGATTATTGTTGGAAGTATAGGAAAAAGTATAGCCTCCAGGGAGGTTTCGTCGATGATACAACCTAATCCCTTTGTCATATAATGAAACAATGCATGGCGGTGTATTCCTCTTTTATAGATCTACAAAAAAGTCGGAGATAGCATATATATATATATATATATATATATATATATATATATATATATATATTATTCCATTCCTACCAGTGATAAACATTTTTATACAAATTGATGCTAATTACTTTCGCTTGTCTAGGGTATTTACGGGTATAAATGGGCAGATTTTAATTATCTAAATTCACCGATAAGACCTGGAATAAATTATTTAATTTATATTGAAAATCTTACCTTGAGTGGATTAATTACTTTTATTAACTATTAATAAACCTTTAATCATTTATTTAAATGTAAATACGGATCAACATCAGAAAATCGATAGATAAGGCAAAATTCATTTCACTAACATTAATTTATTATCAATCCCAATTAAAAATAATAAAATAAACAAATTGATTTCAACTTATAAACCATATAATGAACAATTATAAGAAATTGATCTAGAAATTCATATATATCAAATATTAAATATATTTACCAATTTATTACTATTAAATCTCTTTATACTTAAAACATAACCAACAAATATATCTATATATAAATAGCGCTTTTGAATTTATTTGATTTAATTTTTATGAGTTCTAAACAAATTGTATTCTTCGACGTTATTCTGCAGAATATTGAAATAGTACTTGCATTTAATAGAAGTGATGATCCTTCCGCTGTTCCTATATGAAGGTCATCATATATAGGAATACGGTTATATCTATCATCATACCCAATACAGTTATTGTGTATGGTATATTGTGTTTTTAGTAATTGATGGACCCTTTTATTATTACTATCCCTTGGCACTACAATCCGTGATTGGTCTTGGCCCCTCAATAATTCTCCGCCATTGAGATCTATCCAGTGCAGCCGTTTTCATGACAACTCTGGTTCGCAGGAGGCGCCTAGCACCAATTGCCACCACCCAACGTAGCTTCGGACATCAGGCTAAACCATGTTACTAATTGAAAATATTGATTAAGTATTGTTTGAATAAAACAAAATACTACTCACGTGGCATCTGTTATCGTAGCATCGGAAAACCCGATTATTTCTGTGTTAGTCAGCTCTAGCTTGATGGACACAGGTCCCGTACCCTGGTCCACTACCATTTTGTCGAACTTGAACGGGTCCAGGGATTTCACGCCCATCTTCTGGTTACCTGGAAGAACAGACTGTAGTCAGTTGAACATTATAAGGCTCTACATCAAATAGATTATGTACTTGATGCAGAGACATAAGATGTAGACTTAAAATATCTAACTAAAGCATGTACCATTACAACCCTTGAAGGGTCTTGGGCTCAATACACAGTAGAGGGTGTACTTCTTAGACAATAAAGCAGAAAAGTGATTTTTCTGAAATCGTACTCAAACCCATTCTCTTAATCAAATGTACACAAACTACAGATAAACAAAAAATCTACTTGCTACTGAGATGGACTATTGGAGGAGAACTGATAGGGTATCCAGACTAGAAAGAAGGACTAATGCCGAAATTAGAGAGTGAACGCCAATTCGGCCAAACGTCCTCCAAAATATAGGGAAAGAAATGGAGAATGGAGATAGTTGAGCAGTCAAAAAAACACCAAATAACTGCACCCCCAACTATCTCCATTATCCATTTCTTTCCAACCCAACTTGATTTTCAATTGGATTGACTAAGGAATGAAACGGCGGGGAAGACCTCGAAAAAGATGGATAGAAGCCATTGAGGAAAGTATGCACGGCCATGGTCTGAGGGAGGAAGATACACAAGACAGAAAAAAGTGGAAACATGAGCTAAAGGAAATTTTCGGTTGAAGTAACCATCAATCTAAGGAAACTCTTGGAGAAGAAAAATATATTTTTTAAGTTAAAATTCTTACTTACCAGACTTGAAGATTCTCAGAGCTTTCTGTATCTCTCCCATGAGGCATTGCTTGTAATCCGGCGAAGACTGCTTACAGGGCTTCAATCCTCCGGCTGAAACAAAATGGAAAATATGATGAAGATATCGAATTTTCTGAAAATCATTTTTTTCTTACATCTCGGACTAGTATGTAATCGTTGCCATGCTAGTTTTGTGGATATTAAAACAAGTGAATTACTCGTTTAACTACTGATTACTAAATCAATTATTGCTCATGGAAAATCTCTACAAGCAATTAAATTATGGAATATGAGTCTTTTCTTTCTTTTTTTTTAATAAAGATTTTTTTTCGTATAATAATACTAACTTATAAAAAATTAATAATCCTTGTGATTGTTAATAATTATATATCCTGATGAGCAGACTGCAAATTTATTATAATGCAATATAAAGTGGAATATAAAGATAAATATTGTGTTCATTGTTTTTTCTCGATTATAAACGCCCTTGAGGGACCTCGCTCTCTTACTTGTTATAAAAGTACAAATAAGTGAGATAAGTTTAGAGTGCTGTAAAAATTAATAAGTGTTGATTTGTCATTACTGAGACAAGTTAAATAACAACAACAAAAATTTAAATACTCTTTTAGGTTTCCACGGCCACTATTATTACAAAAGACTTTGTTGATTTCTTCTGGTTTAGACCGTGTTGATAAATTTTTCGGCAACGTTTCGCCAGCCGTGCTGCTGACTTCTTCAGGGCTGAGATGAGAATGAGCTATAAGTCTAAACCAGAAGAAATCAACAAAGTCTTTTATAACAAAAATTTAGTTTTAAAATGTCAGTTCAGGAAAATATTTTAAGTCTTAGGAAGTGCTTTTATCATCCACTACAAAGTAAACACACCTACAGATTATGGTATCTGTTCCGCAGGTTGATATTTAGAGTTCAGTTGCAAGTTTCAACTGTTTATTCGTTTAATTTGAAAAATTTCCTAAGATATAAGTTATCCTGTATGCGATTAACCGAACATTTCCCAGCATAGTGTTCCTTCTTTTGATTCTCTATTTTTTCTCTATATATTTCTTCGTTGTCTAAGACCTTCTTCTCTACAATTCCTGAGATGAATGATTTCGATCTGATTTGTCTCGGACATTTTTCATGAACATCTTTCCCGCGGAACTGTTCTTTTAAGCTTCCTTCGCGGTTCATTATTCCGTCTACTCCAAGATTACTCCAGTTCCTGGACAGCCGTGATCGTCTAGTGGTTAGGACATTGCGTTGTGGCCGCAATAACCCAGGTTCGAATCCTGGTCACGGCAGGAATTTTTTTTATCTTATATTTTTTTAAAAATATTTTGTAAATATTCGCTATTGCATGTCTTTTTAATTCAGATACTTTAATAAGTTCCATCCTATAGCACTCGCATTTCTAAAGTGACATAAGTCAAAAGCCTAAATACAAAAGAAAATTTGCTTCTTTGATGGCCATAACTCAACACCGGAAAGAAAACGATTTTTGAGTTGTGGCACTTATACTAGTGCGATATATTTCTTTTTCTTTTTCCTAAGTGCAGAGTGTATATATTGTAAATGAATAATATGTTAATAATTCTTCAAAGACCTGATTAAAAGTATTTCAATGTTTGAACTCCAAAATTTGTGGCTGCCGCCTCGGTGAATAAGAGGTTTTGTGGAATTTCCTTCAAAATTAGTTTCTTGTACTTGAAGAAGCGGGATCGTGTTATTTTCGTAATGATTAAGGAGGTAACTCTGATATAGGTTAGAAATAGAGTTATTGCTAACATTTCAACTCCATTTCAATTCCAAAACTACGGGAATGACAATATTTCGCTTCCTTCAGTACAATTATCTCATTTTGGACAAAACTACTTATTTACTGGTGCTTTAGATATAACATATACCAGTTGTTAAAAAAAAAAAAAAAAACCTATCTTTTCCACAAACGATCCAATTATTTTACTTAGTTTTTATAACAGAATTGGAAAAATTCAAAACTTATACCCTTAAAGCTTTAAAATATAGAAAATTAACTGATCAGTCAACCTTCCGCTAATTTTATACATCAGGCCTTATACCATTTTCATCTCATATTCATCAGGGCTGCAGATTTAATTTACTTCATATAATAAACAAGATAGTTATACTAGTAGTACAAATAGGCGGGTTGAGCCGGAGCCGTGACCTTGAGGTCATTGTCTGCTGTAGCAGGGTCGTGGTCGTGACCTTGAGATGACCTTGAGGGTGGGAGGGGTGTAAGGCAGGACGAGGGGGTGTTGACCTTGAGGTAGGTCCAGGTGTGCAAATTAAGATTTGGCAACGTCGCAGATGAGATGTGGCAACAGCGCAGTAGAAACTAGGTCATGGTTTGTTCTGAATGGATGTTGATCATTTTATGAATGGAATAGTTGAATGGGCGTGTGACGTCATCTTATGAATGGATGAATTGAATGGGAGCGTGACGTAATTTGTCTTTATGAATGAGTTATGAATGGGATGCTTTTGAGATTATGACTGAGACGGAAGTTGCTTTTATGAATGGGATTAGGCTTGCTTTTGAGATAGGCTATTGGATGACGTTTCATTGATTTAGATTATTTAGCTTTTTATGAGCTTGGATGACGTATGTGTTCCTCCTGAACTTTAGTAATATATAGGAAATTTTTTTGAAGGAGCTGGAAAAGGATATGTGAAAGAAAAAAAAATACAGTTGTACAAAACATTTATTTTATACATCATATTCTTAAACATATTTTTTGTTACTTTTCTTGTACTCTAATTTTCTCATTTAAGTAAACAATAATAATACTACAAGTAGACATTCTTGAAATAAATCTAGTACTCTAATTACAGGTCTTTACTAACTAAATATAAATTTAAGTAAACAATAATAATACTAGTATACAATCATTAATTGGTTCTTATACATTTACAATGTTAGATTCGTTGTTTCATTGAGGCTATAGTGGCCATAAGGGAGAGTGGTTTCATCGTGTAATGTATATCTTTTATTATCAAATGAGCATAATGACTTTTTATTTATCAGTGTGGTTTGAACGTTATGCTTTTTAGATTGAATTGTATAAAATGAAGAATATAGACTTTTGCTGTCTTTAAATGTGTTTAGGTAATCGCTAAAAGTAAAATCGTTAACTGCCGATTTTTTTATTCCCTTTGACTTTTTAACCGTTATATCATTCTTTGTTATGTACGAATACATTTTGGGCCTCAATCCGACAAACTCTACTATAGGATCTCCAAAAGTTTCATCTTTCAACAAACCTACGACTTTTTTATTTTTTTCAGAATAACAGAAATGAGAAGTGGGAAAATTGCTTGTATCAAAATATTTATTTAACTCTCCAGAAATATCGGAATAAATATCTTCAGTCCTAATATTGTATAAAAATGAATCGGTGTCGGTATAACATAAAGTAACATTTTCTACACCATATTTTTTCAAAAACACATTGTAGTGGTAATGATACATCAAAACTTTGCTCAAGTCCAACACTGCAAATCCCACGTACAAGGGTTTATCAAAAATAATGCTTTCTTTTTCCAGCTGAACCGCTGTAACATTATCTGCAAATATAATCCTGCCTTTAAAATTTGGTTTATTGACTTGACGAAATAATGATTTTTCATTTGTTACTATTTTTAAATCGATTCTGTTGCGCACGTTTTCCATAAATTTGCCGAAGCAGCTGTTATTCATCAATTTGTAAAAATCTGACTCGAATGTATTTTTTGCTGATGCTCTCATCATTGAATTAATTTCTATGTATGGAGCCAACCATTTTTTTTGTTTAAACTTCAACACTCTATGAATTTTTGAAATCTTTACCCCGAGTTGTAGGGCTTGTTTTAAATTCACATAATGTACTATGTAACGTGTTTTGGGCATCAAAGTCGTCAATAGTTTAACTGTTTTAGTATTAGGTGGATTATTTTTTTCGGGTAAAAAAGGTAATTGAGAAAGATTATCATGAATTTCTTTGGGGTATTCAACATCAACGTCTAGCACATAACCGGTTTCTGATTCATTTTCAACATCTAATACATTTAATTTTTCATCAACCCACTCAAAATCTGTATACGGCAAGGGAAGGTTCATGGCATAACCGTAAAGATTGTTGACATCTACGTAAAGTAAATAATTACTGGGTTTAGTCGAGTCATATTCATTTAGATATTTATTGTTAGCTTTCGCATACCGAGAAACAACTTGGCAAATGCCTCCCCTTATTCCCTTTTCAAAAAACTGAACCATATCAATATCTTTTATTACATCTAATTTTATTTTCGTGTATTTCAACATTGCATTCCAAGATAACTGTGGCAAAGTAAAAAACCATGCAGGATCTAGTCGATAAATTTGTTGACAGAGAAGTCGAAAGGCTTCAAAAACTTCGCACAACAAAATTACATCTGTTTGTATATACAATTCCGCATAATCTTTTAGTGTTTGGATGTTGAAGACTTTCCAGACACTTTTCGCGTGCTCATAGTCCACGTCGCTAATTGATGTTTTTGTTAAATCATTAAAAAATGAATTTTTGGAAGGTAGTCGAGTTTCGTTTAGACGATCAAAAGAATTAAAATAATTGTACGGAAATATGCCTTTCCTTGTCAATAATTTAATTTTGTTTTCATCATTAATAATATTTGCCATATGTGGAAATATATCAGTAATTGATTTAGATTTATTTTGCAAATTGTTCACTAATGTTTCCAAACTTGATGATAGAAATTTAAACGAGTCAACAAATCGTATTTTTGTACTACATCCTTTAAATTTTATGCTGAAACTTATATATTTTTCAGAATTACTAGGAATTACGCTGATATTTTCACAACGGCCCAAGAAAGGGATTATAAAATGAGAATCGTAACCCTGTAAGTTGTGCATAAAAACAGGTATAAAATCGGGCTTTTTTGCTCTTAAATTACAAGCATTATGTGCTGGTCCAACAAATTTTCCTGATAAGTGACAGTGATGTCGTACTCGATCGTGTTCGTCTAAAGGGTATTGACATAAGATGCAATCTTTAGCAGAATAAAATATTTTACTTTCCCCTTTGCTCATTTCTTCCATTCGCATAGTATTACCGTATATTTTATCCGCTTCAACAACTATAGATTCGAGTTTTTCTAAAAACGCTAGCATACAGTTTTCTCCCGTATAAACAAACGGTTTACATTCAAACATTTTTGACTTGACCAGAAGTGAAACTGAAAAAGCACGATGCTCATGAACAGCTTTGTTCCAAGATGTTGACGGATTAGGAATAGGCCCCGAAATTGGTATCAAAAGAGATTCAATATCTGCATAAACTACGATTGGAATGGATTGTGTATATTCCACATGTTTAAATTCAATTTTTTCTTCTTTCGGAAAGTCAGATCGAATTGGTTTGTGATCACGGCAAAATAATTCGTGTTCGTCTTTTCGCTCATCGCCTTTTTTCCCATACTTGTTTACGTACGTCCTTGGAAATACGGTCAGACATCTACGACAGATTGAATAAGCGCGTTTTGACAAAGATATTTGAGAACTTACTAATCGTGAAAGATTTGTGATCAAACAGTAGTGAAAATTTTCTCCATTTTGTAAATACAACAGATCAAACGTTTTATCATAATTATCCTTTTTACTGATTCTAATTGGATAAACATTATTTTTATCATCTAAGCCATAAACATTAATAGACAGGTTATTTAAATTTTCGAATCGATTGATATCGCTAATTGGAGTCGGGAACGATATAGAATCAAAAGAATATGGAGTATGAATATTTTTGTACGCGTTAAAGTCATTTGATCTAATATTATCACTAAGTAAAGCTAAACGAAAGCAATCGTTAGTATTATTTTTTACATTTATAACACAACGTTTGTCTCGTATTTTTTTAGGTAATTCAATATATTGAGACCCTCCGAAAGGCTTAAATTTAGTTAAATGTAGGCAGATATAGTTTGCAGAGGTATACATCCAACCGGAACCTTTTTTTTCAAACTCATCCTGTTCCTCTAAAATTTTATCAAAAATTGTTTCAATGTAATTTTCGAGGTTTATAGAAACATCTATCGTACTAACTTTCGATTTAAAATTAAAATCTGTTCTTTCACTAATAGTATTTTCGTTTTTCTTAATATATGTACATTCTAACATTATGTTTAATTTTAGATTTTTCCATTCATCTACATAACTATTTAGTAACTTTACTAAAACCTCTTTTTTCTTATTAAAAAATTCTGAAGCTAATAATTTTTTATTATCGTTAGGAATGTAAACATCTTCAACCGCATTTCCTAAGGAAGCTTTAATAATCCCATTTTCTTGAGCTACCGTATTCCCTCGCATCTGTCTACTAAAAACGCTATATTTTCTTTTTTTCATTGGTATCTCCATTGTGTTCACGTCGGGTGTATTATTACTACTAACCCCAAATTGACAAGTTAATTTATGCCGTTCAAAGTTAAACTTTTTGCTAAATTCTTTCCTACAGCCTCGACAATAGTAAAACAACGATTGACATCTATGTCGCCAGTTTGTAAGCAATAATCCACAATGAGCACATAAATAATTATTTCCGTTACTTTTATTATTCATTTTTAATCTAAAAACATACTTGGTCAAACAAATACTAAAATATATATACACTACCCCCTAAAAGTAATATTAAAAAAACAAAAACAATTGTAGCCTAACCTGATTCAACCTTTTTTTTTTTTTGTTTACATAAACTTTATGTCATAAGCATTTTTCTTCTTTCCCATATATTGAATTTTTAGCTGTCCTAAAACAGAAAATAATCACTTGGCTAAGTAAAAAAAAAAAAAATATATAACTTTTTTTCTTTATATGTTTAAAATGTAAGAATGTACCTTCATAGTTGAATATTTCTTCTTCTGTAAATGCGTAGACATATCTTTTAGGTAGAAAGATTCTTATTTTTTCTTTTTCTCCTTCATCTAATAATATTGCTTCAATTGATGGGCCATACTCCGTCTCCTTCTTCGAAAGTTGTAGAATTTGATACGTCCGTCCTATAATTAATTCTCCAATATTTTTATATGCGGGTTTAATTTCATTTAATTTTTTCAGGAGTGACATCTAAAAAAAAAAAAAATTAAAATCATATACTTAGTTAGTAAACAGATATTCGAGTAAAATTAAAAAAAAAAAAAACTTACTTTACTGCAGTTGTAATGAAAACTGAAGACGTTGAGACTATGAACTTATACTAGCATAGTGGCTGACTGATCAGGAGATAGAAAAGGCGAGGGCTTATAAGTACGCTAAGGTGCTGCGTCAGATGCTGATCAGGTCAGTCGGTATTTGGGCCCGCTTTCAGTAGAGTTATTCCAGACATGTCGTCAGCAGTTCTTGATTTACAGGCTTATCGTTTGGAAACGAACAAGCTGATAGTGAAAGAACTGTCAGTAGTTAGCTTAAATTACGAGCACTCTAGTCATTGGATTTTTAAACCGCCTCAAGGAGCCGAAAATGCTGATCGGCTAAAGACAAATCTCTGGGTAAAAAAACATCTTCATGGTCTGGAATGGGACTATGGTGATGTAAATTATGAATCTTTGAAAAATGTTTTACTATCCGTTGCAGAAAACTATGACGTATTATGGGGAAAAGGAATAGAAAAGTGTAAGTTTATAGAAGACCTTATTGATAAACCTGTTTATGATTTGCACGACTTTGGATGCCCCAATCTGAAACAGTTGGAATATGATAAGATAGCATGTCATTATCATTTAGACACTTCATTCGTTTGCTCTTTAAATCAAGCTCATCGTCTGGCTGCATGGGTAAATAAAAATAGCGAGGCTGTAGATTTCACTAAAAGAGACGTTCGTAAACGAACGTATAGAGACAATTCTTCTTCTCCTCATCATATGCTGTCATTTGCTGGATTTATACGTGGAGTCAAAAATAGTGTTAAATGTGTATACTGTGGACTGTTGTATGACACCGATTCGTTAATAAACCCTCTCAATTACCATAGGGCGTGTAGCCCGCATTGTTTATGGTTTGAGGAGGAGTCTTTTTAATTAAAATATGTTAAATATTGTATTTACTAAATCAGTATTTCATTTAGATTTATTTTGTAATATGTTTTTCTTATAATTGCTACATATTGATGTAGATGATTTTTAATTAAATTTTTCATTCATAAAGAAAAATAAATGTTTTCAGTTAATTTGTTTTTTTCTTATTCCTCTTTTTTTTTCAAGGACAAATAAAATACGTCGCACTTACTTAAATTAATAAATAGGTTAGAAAATTAGACCAGTGAACAGATTATTAGATTTTTATTTTTTCAAGAAAAGTAACAATAATTAACAAAAAATTTTAATGACATATGATATATGTATAAAAATAAATGTCTAGTGCAAGAGCATATGTTTTTTTTTTCTTCTTCTTCTTCAACATTATACGATATCCTTTTTATTAACCCAGCTGCGTTCATTAACACCGAACCACTTGACATATAATTGATTGCCTTTCCTTTTTAAAACCTTTTCTACCAGGTATATATTTGGATATTTAGCCTGTTGTAGCTCTTCTTCATAAAATGCACCACTGATCGGTTGCCCTTTTAGATCTTCTAGCAAATATGTGTACGGATATGTCTCCTGAATCTTGACTACCTTAAAAATTTCACTTGACCAATTAGGCTTATAGCCTTTTGAAAAACTTGTTTTTTGTTTAGATATTCTTACAAAATCGTCTTCTATAAATTTCTGCTTTCGTACTTTCGATTTAGTCACTGTAGAATACACATTTTTTAGCAAGTATCTCTCCATCTTTTTATGCCGAGCATCGATTGGTTTCATACCTATAGTCCTATGAAATGATGAATTATACTCTTGTAGAATTTGGGGTAATATATCTAAAAATTTATAATTTCCTCGCAGGCTGAATGCTCTCCAAATTTTTTCTTTTAATGTTCTATTGAACCTCTCTACAATGGAAGCTTTTATATTAGAAAAAGTTGAATAATGATTAACATTGTATTGTTTCATTAGAGAATTAAACTTTGAATTGTAAAATTCTTTTCCTTGATCACTTTGAATATGTTTTGGAGTTGATTTACTCGATAAAAACACACTCTCCATTGCTTTGCTCACGTTGTCCGCTGTTTTCTGTTTTAATGGCACAGCCCAAGCAAATTTCGAAAAGCAGTCTATGACCGTTAACAAATATTTATTTCCTTTATTTTCTCCAGAATAAGGTATCATTTCCACAAGGTCTATTTGCCATAAATCGTTAATTCCTTTCAAAACAGTTTTCCGACGTGGATATTTTCTTCGAGCTGGTTTGTGCAATTCATTTACGACAGCACTTTTCAACAACGATGCATTCATCTTTTAAGATAACCGAGCGTTATTAGCATCACCGAGATACACACACACACAGTGAAAAGATATTCACTTAATATAATATATTTATTTCTCGTAGCTCTTCAATTATCGATCCTATTTCGTTTTCATGTCCTTCGTGACCTGCATTCGCCGAAGATATTAGCAACCTCAGCCGATCAACTAGCTCATTAGGATCATCCCAATACTCATAAATGGGTTTATCGGCTCTCATGAGACCAGTGCCTTTGTGCGAACGAAGTGTGGCTATTTTACTAGGAGGGGGTGTGGTATGACGAGGTGTGAAAAGCATCGCTATTACTTTTCTATATTTTTCTGATCTGATTCCTTGTCTCCCTCGTTCTTCACTATAGCCTTTTTTGTGAGCATTGGTCGAGATTAAAATGTTTTTATACATTTCCAAGTCTTTTTTTTCATACTTTTCGGGATTTTTCAAGTAAAGTAACTGCAACAATCCCTCTGTGCCTTCATAAGTTACCCCGTTAATTGTTATGTCATCGCTGTTTGTATGTAGTTGAATATCAGTAGAGTCACCTATTGCGAATCCTCCATCGGGCATGACTCTAATGCCATAACGTGAATCGAAGGTTTTATTATCGCCTCTCAACAATTTCTCCAAATATTTTCTTTGTTGGTTTCCAAACTGTTTAATTGTTTCTACTAGTGAATCTTCAGTTTCATGATGTTCATTTTCTACTTTAATTTCAGGAAACGCCAATCTAGATGATGAAATTATTGGAGTTGTCGGATGAGTCGAATGAGCTAACTCTGGTGTCAATGTTGCTCTTTTGTAAATATCTTTTGTAAACTCAATCTCATCATTTTTGTTTCTAATCTTTTTACTTGACGGCTCCGATTTGGTTTCTTTTTGCAACTTTAACGACTCTTTAATATCTTCTAAAGGTTGTGATACAGGTGTAAAGAATGCTTGACGAACCTCATCTACATCCTGAAGACCGCGTTTCAATGTCCGAAATTTATTTTTTAAAATTTCGCTAGTTTTTATAATCTCACGGGTGACTTTAGGGTCCATGACTGAGCTCCGTCAACGACTGGAAACCCTTTATATATCTACAATAAATGTATCGATTCCTTTTCTAAAACGACCATTGTTTAAATCCCTACTTTTGTCAATAACCAGATAACCGAAAGGCTCTTTCCAACATAATGAACACATGTCTTTAAAAAGTTGGAAACCGATAGCAGGAGTGCTCACATGTTCATCGTAAATATGTTTTAAACTCAATTCGTCCTGAGGAAATATTATTAAAAAGTTAAAATTACACCTGATCAGATGTCTAGGAATGCAAACATAACTTTGTGTTAAGTAAAAACAATCTAGATTCATATGTCTTCCATAACTGAAATATCGTTTAATTATATCTTGATCCTCCATCGTAACATCATCGAATATACAGACTGAATTAGATTCAACTTGGTGAGGCATATCTTTTGCATCTTCAAAATCGTAAAATCCTATTTCAGGAACCATATTTAAAACATTTTTTAAATACTGGTATTTGAGCTGGTGTAAAGTTTTTCCGAATAGATATACATTTTTAAATTTTAAACCATTTGGATTTAATAAAAGTCCAATCATAATATTCGTCTTTCCACATCCGCTTGATCCGCATATCGACGCTCGTATGGTGTTTGGTAATAATGTGCTATGTTTCACCTCAGTAGATTCGTCAGGCAAACACTTCAAAGTAGAAAAACGTTGTTCTTGTTGGACTAATTTCATTTTGAATGCAGACAAAATCATTCATTTCCTGTATATATATATATATCGCCGATTGTCATTTTTCACTACAGTATGATTCGTAAGACTCGCAAAGGAAGAGGCTTGATAAACAGTCTCATAAATAAGTTACCGTTTGAATTACACCTGCCAGGATACCAGTATTGTGGCCCCGGTACAAACCTTGAAAAACGACTAAATAGAGGAGATAGTGGAATAAACCAGCTTGATAAAGCTTGTAAAGAACACGATATTGCTTATAGCAAAGATAAGGATATGCAAAGTCGTAGAAAAGCGGACAAGATTTTGGTTGAAAACGCTTGGAAACGAGTTAAAGCTTCGGATTCATCATTGGGAGAAAAAGCTGCGGCTTGGTTAGTTACAAATACTATGAAAGCGAAAGGTAAAATTGGTGCCGGTATTAAGAAGAAGAAGAAAAATAAAAAGATTAGTTTCAAAAAATTAGTTAAATCGCTAAAGGTTGCTAACGTATCATCGATCCTCGAAGCGTCAAAAATGGCATACAAAAAGGCTAAAATGCATTTACGTGGTAAGACAAAACCTTTGCCTCCCAGAGTTCTTCCTTTGCCAAAAGAGGGAGGATTTCTTCCATTTCTTGTGCCGTTAATGGCGGGGCTTTCTGCAGTGGGATCTTTAGCGGGAGGAGCGTCGAGTGTGGCTAAAGCTATCTACGAGGCGAAAGAAGCTAAACATAAATTAGATGAGCAAAAGAGGCATAATTTAGCGATGGAAAGTCAGAAAATCGGAAATGGACTTTATTTGAAACCATATCGGAAAGGCTACGGCCTGTTTATAACTCGACAAAAAAACAAATCTGGAAAGATCTGACTACCGAATAAGCCATTGACGGATTTAGAATTAAATTATTTGGCCAAAGTTTTAAATATCCAACATTTTCGAGGAGTGTTTATGATTGATAAACTTCCTAGATATCCAAACAAACACGAGTCTGCTATTGTAAATTTAGAGCCGAGCTCAGAACTTGGTTCACATTGGGTCTGTTATGTAAAACAAAATAATTTTGTGAAATACTTTGATTCCTTTGGAAACTTAAAACCACCACCACAGTTGCTCGAATACTTTAAGGGGCTAAAAATAACTTATAATAGAGAGCGTTATCAGGAGTGGAATACGTCGGTTTGTGGACATCTCTGCTTACAGTATTTAGTCGATGCTTCTCAAAGCGTTTGATCATTGTTAATCATGAGCTATACAGTAACGCTTACGGGCAACTCTAGCGTACTTTCCGCAAACTTTTTACCACCGTTAGAATTGGGGTCAATATATACTGTTGGGTTGTTATCATTTGAGACATATAATACTATTCCGAATATAAAAAAGGGCGCTAATGATATGTTTTATTTTGGTGATTTTTCGATCCAAATACCTGAAGGATCGTACGATATCGATGCTATAGCCTCCTTTTTACGTGAAAAAATTTCTCATCTTGACCCTACCGCTGTAGTGATAATAAGAGGAAATTCCAACACGCTAAAAACGGAAATTAAAACAACTCATGCAGTATACTTTAACTATTCCGAGAAGCCTCACTCTATTGGTCCTCTTTTGGGTTTTACACGATCCGATCATGTCATTCCTCCGAATCGCTCCTATACTGAATCAAATGACATTGTTAAAATTCTCAGCGTAAACATTATTTCAATTCAATGTAACATCGCATCGGGGTCTTATGTGAACGGAGAACCGGATCATAATATTCATCAATTCTTTCCGCGTGTAGACCCAGGATATAAAATAATAGAAATCACGAATCCGGTCATTTACTTTCCAACCAACGTGAGGACTGTAGACAATATCATCGTTCGATTAGTAGATCAGAACGGAGAGCTTATCGACTTTAGAGGAGAAACGGTTACATTGAGATTACATTTAAAAAAGAATGGGGATTGATTTTTCTTCTAGAGATAGTTGTTGCATCGATTATTATAAAAGGAGATGTCAAACAACGGTTAAAACCAGTAAACCTAAATCAACAAGAGCGCTAACAACTGCGAACGCTATATTTTTAAAACAGTGTGGTTTTCGGTTAAACAAACATTATGAATGACATACTAGACGTTACGACGGATATAAAATTCGTCGATTCTCTTACACAATTTGAATATCACTCGCACCAGCCTTATACGGGAAATACCTTTAACAAATCCGACGAGATTAGAATTCCTATTCATCAACAAGATATTTATACCTTTCCTTCTCAAAGTTTTATTTATCTCGAAGGGAGGATCTTAAAAAGTGATGGCACTATCGGTGCCACTCCAAAGTTGACTAATAACGCATTCGCGTTTTTGTTTGACGAAATTAGATATGAACTAAACGGTATAGAAGTCGATCGAGTACGAAATCCGGGGATAACTACTACTCTTAAAGGGCATGCATCATTTTCGCCTAATCGAGTAATGGGATTAGAAAATGCGGGGTGGACAATGCCCGGTAAAACTCTTTCTTTGGATAAAAACGGCGTTTTTAGCGTATGCCTACCACTTGATATTCTTTTTGGGATTTGCGAGGACTATCGTAAAATTTTAATCAATCTGAAGCAAGAGCTCGTTTTGATCAGATCAAGTACTGACCTAAACTGCGTGCTAGGTGACGATGATGTACAAATAAAACTTGACAAATTGGTGTGGAGAATGCCTCATGTTCGTGTTTCAGATTATGAACGTCTGAGGTTATTAAAACTAGTAGACAAGAACAAGGTCGTTTCTATTCCATTCAGATCATGGGATCTTTACGAATATCCCAATGTACCTGCGACGCAGCAGGAAAATTGGTCGGTCAAAACTTCAACAAATTTAGAAAAACCGCGCTATCTCATTTTTGCATTTCAAAGTGATCGAAATAGAACCTCTAACAAAGATAGCAGTCTGTTCGATAGTTGCAAATTAAAAAATTTGAAACTTTATTTGAATAGTGAACAATATCCGTACGATGACTTAAATTTAGATTTTGAGCAAGGAAAAGTAGCATTGTTGTATGAAATGTATAACGAATTTCAAACGAGTTATTATGGCGTTAGACATTCTCAGCCCCTGCTTTCAAGATCCGATTTCGAGAAACTAGCGCCTCTAGTGATTATAGATTGTTCTAAGCAATCTGAAGCAATCAAAAGTGCGACTATCGATATCAGAGTACTATTAGAGGCGAAAGAAAACTTTCCAGCCAATACTAAAGCTTACTGTCTCATTTTACATGATAAAATAATAGAATATGAAATGGGAACGGGTTTGGTCCGTAAATTGTACTGACTCTCTGTTTGTTTTTTTTTGTGGTTGTTAGAAGAGGAGTATACTAATTTCTTTTTATTTTAAAAGTAGATGTAAAATGAACGTACAACCAAAAAAAAAAAATATAAACGAATTAGAACTCGATTCGGAAAATACAAAATATCGAGTAATAATATCTTTTATTTAGGTATCTTTCAAGCCTGATGAGGACCTTGTTGAAACTCGTACTCTTGTAACATGGAATTATGCTCATCGTGCAGCACGTATCAGTCCATGGGAAACATATGCGAGGGACAGAGTAAGATTCGAAAACAGGATTCAACATATTTCCAAGATACTGAGTCCTATCCTGGAATCAACCCACAGATCAGCTGTTTATCAGAAACATTACAAGATTGTTAATTGTTAAAAATTTTATATTTACCTTATCAGTATTTGATTCAGATTTATTAATTTTTTTTTTTAATTAAATTTTATATTTACATAAAATAAAAATATTTGATTTCAGTAAATTTGTATTTGTTTTTTTTTTTTTTTTCCTTCTTCCTATTTTATTTTTCAAGGGACAAATAAAAAATACAACATATTAAAGGAAACTTATTTTATTGATTATCATCACAATTCAATTCATTTAAGTTGTAAAACAGTGTATTTGTATTTATGCTAAAATCAATTGGTTCGCTAACTACACTTGCTTCATTCTTATTATAAAGTTCAACCATCTTTGTTATCAATGCTAGTGAATCGTTGATTTTTTCTATATTTGCGCAAAGTTTGACCGTCTCGTTCCTGTTGAAACATGCAGATGCAGACGATGGTGGAAGGGTCTCATGATTAAACATTGCAAACCATTGCGTTACCTGCTCTATCCGCATCACCCTAGTGCGTCCTCTTGTAGTAAGTTCACAAATCACGTTTTGACATCTTGATCGGTCTTTTTCATAGGATTTTTTTCGTTTCTGCAGCAATAACAAAATTTTCGGAGCTCGGGTGGTAATATATGTCCATTCCTCAACATTCATGTAAACGACAGTTTTCTTCTTTTCGCTAATGGCGATAGTCGGCACAAAGTTACACAAACCGATTCGAAAACATTTACTGTTGGTGAGTGGGTACTCGGTCACAAGGTCCATTCGACGATCCATCTCGCGTATCATCAACGACAAGACTGTGTGGTATAACGGAGTGGAGGGGAGAAAGCTGCAGCTGTTCTAGTTTTTTTATCACATCATTTATTTCCCTTCTTTTTAGTTCATACAAGGAAATGCATAATTGCAAATCTTTGAGTCGATGTAGAAAATTGTGAAGCCTTTTAACAACATACCGTCTCTTCGCTATCATTCTCGTCAGACACTATGATTTGCAGCTCATTCAATTGTTCACAATACTCTATAAACGAACAGTTTTTAGACCATTTTTTGTGGTCGGCAAAAGGGTCGTCATACTCCTTCCATTCATGCAAGACTACTCCGCAAAATGGACATCTTGTCCTATCAGACACTTTCAAGTAATACAACCCAGCAGCCGCTAGTTTCAATGGACTCACCGGTGACGACCAGCCGACGAATGTCGACAACCTTCCTTCTTCGTACCTCAGGTTCTTGCTCCTTAGCCGACCCATACTAAACTAACTGATTGAGGAAACAACAACGTGCTTCATTCATAAGACATAATGATGACACTCTCCCATTCGGAAAACAATATACTCTCTTTCATTATGCTGTGACCTAGTTTCGGTGTTGCCACATCTCATCTGCGACGTTGCCAAATCTTAATTTGCACACCTGGACCTACCTCAAGGTCAACACCCCCTCGCCCTGCCTTACACCCCTCCCACCCTCAAGGTCATCTCAAGGTCACGACCACGACCCTGCTACAGCAGACAATGACCTCAAGGTCACGGCTCCGGCTCAACCCGCCTATTTGTACTACTGTGGTTCATTCATAACTCTTATCCCATTCACAAAGACAAATTACATCACGCTCTCATTCATAAGATGACGTCACACGCCCATTCAACTATTCCATTCATAAAATGACGTCACATGACCAACATCCATTCAGAACAAACCGTGACCTAGTTTCTCTTCCATTCATAAGATGACGTCACACTTCCATTCATAAAAAATGACGTCACATGCGTCATCCATTCAGAACAAACCATGACCTAGTTTCTACTGCGCTGTTGCCACATCTCATCTGCGACGTTGCCAAATCTTAATTTGCACACCTGGACCTACCTCAAGGTCAACACCCCCTCGCCCTGCCTTACACCCCTCCCACCCTCAAAGGTCATCTCAAGGTCACGACCACGACCCTGCTACAGCAGACAATGACCTCAAGGTCACGGCTCCGGCTCAACCCGCCTATTTGTACTACTGTGGTTCATTCATAACTCTTATCCCATTCACAAAGACAAATTACATCACGCTCTCATTCATAAGATGACGTCACATCGCCCATTCAACTATTCCATTCATAAAATGACGTCACATGACCAACATCCATTCAGAACAAACCGTGACCTAGTTTCTCTTCCATTCATAAGATGACGTCACACTTCCATTCATAAAAAATGACGTCACATGCGTCATCCATTCAGAACAAACCATGACCTAGTTTCTACTGCGCTGTTGCCACATCTCATCTGCGACGTTGCCAAATCTTAATTTGCACACCTCGACCTACCTCAAGGTCAACACCCCCTCGCCCTGCCTTTACACCCCTCCACCCTCAAGGTCATCTCAAGGTCACGACCACGACCCCTGCTACAGCAGACAATGACCTCAAGGTCACGGCTCCGGCTCAACCCGCCTATTTGTACTACTGTGGTTCATTCATAACTCTTATCCCATTCACAAAGACAAATTACATCACGCTCTCATTCATAAGATGACGTCACACGCCCATTCAACTATTCCATTCATAAAATGACGTCACATGACCAACATCCATTCAGAACAAACCGTGACCTAGTTTCTCTTCCATTCATAAGATGACGTCACACTTCCATTCATAAAAAATGACGTCACATGCGTCATCCATTCAGAACAAACCGTGACTCTAGTTTCTACTGCGCTGTTGCCACATCTCATCTGCGACGTTGCCAAATCTTAATTTGCACACCTGGACCTACCTCAAGGTCAACACCCCCCTCGTCCTGCCTTACACCCCTCCCACCCTCAAGGTCATCTCAAGGTCACGACCACGACCCTGCTACAGCAGACAATGACCTCAAGGTCACGGCTCCGGCTCAACCCGCCTATTTGTACTACTTATACTATAAACGTTTGTATGATATATCTAACTAGCTTTTGCCCGCGGCTTCGCTCACCTGGAATTGGGTCTGCCACATAAAGATTCGTGACAGATCATTTTAAA